>CM042480.1:52509040-53814040 GCA_023621385.1 Quercus gilva | reverse complement strand
CTTGATGGGTCTTCGATCGTTTCGTAGGTCTTCCCCAGATATCACTGTGATTTCAAGGGTACGTAATAACGCGCTTGCCATCATTAAGCGTGAATGAATAATGCACTTGAGGCCGGTGTATTCGTGAGTTTTGGGAATTGAAAGGTTTTGATGAAATTGATAAGGTGCGAAAGGTGTGTTATTTATGTCTAGAGTTTTTAGTTGAGAAGGGAAGGTTGAGAGAAAGAAGACAGAAAAGTAGAGGTGGTTTCAAAACTGACCAAAAGAAGTAACACGGAAGCTGAGATGAGTTTCACAGCGTTATATACATGTATATTCCGCGCGTTGTGGTTGTGGGTACTAGAATCTTTTACTAATACTTTTCGGAATGATCCTATGTGCGCGCGTGGAAACTGCATCGAAAGTCAATTTTGGCGTATGAGCTGTGGAATTTTCTACTCCTGTGCGGAGAAGAATTCCAAACCCTTTTGACTCATGTTTTCATGTGTTAAGACAATTCCAAATATTGGTATAAAACTATAAATTAGTAAATTACTTCCTTTCTCCTTGTAAGTTGTTACGATTATTTACTCTCGACTTTTGTTTGTTACACGTGCTTTATTGCACACACTTTTATTCGTAAACGATGTTTGAACTAAAATTTTAGTATAAATTTTTGCGTGTGTAAAAAGATGTATGCAAGAAGATGTGTGAAACAGATATTTTTCTTCGCTTTTTAATATCCAGATTCAAAGAACCAAACTTGAATTTTCAATAAATGATACTATAATTTTCCTTCCAACCACTTTAGAGGAAATTTTTCTTCGATTTAGTAAGTGGCGGCTTAATTTAGAATTTGCATATAGTCAACATGTTAAAAGATTTAAGTAATTACATATATATAGACATAGTCAACATATTAAAGGATTTAAATATATTTTTGGTTTGAGGAATTTTAGCTTTTAAAGTGGTCACTTTTAGTTCCTTAAATGATGTAGCCAACTAAAAATTGACAAGCCATTATCTACATATATATATGAAGAGGGGAAAATCTGCGTGCATGTATGACGGGCTATCTTCATGACAGGCCAGAGCCTTGACGGGCCACATATTGTGGGCCGAGTTTATGTGGGCCAGTTGAGTCGTAAGGTCCATGGCTGGAACCCCAGCACTAGTAAGATTCTATTAGATGTGATTATTAATGAGTTCTCCCTACAAGGAAAGACTTTGTCCCTCAAGTCTAGGATTTTATAAAGAAGAGTCCTATAAGGAAAGGATTCTTCAATCCACGCCTATATGGGTTTCCTATATGGAAAAGACTTCTACCCCAAGGAAGAAATGTTGACTCTTTACTACTATAAAAGCCCTAATACCCTCACAAATCAAGGTACGCATAATCAACCCCTCTCTAGCAATCTAGAGCTGTGAGAATAGTTTTAACTTGACCTTCGGAGGGTACTTGGCCGGCACCACACCGGTGCTCTCTGTTAGGTTTTCTCTTTTTTGTTGTGCAGGTGTCGTTCCGAGCGTACAAGCATCGTGCAACTCCCTGGTGAGATTTTCGGCATCATCAATATATATATAATAATAGGTGAAGTTGAGAAAAAATCCAATTAAATTCTTAATTAGATTCTAATTTTGTGCCACGTGTTTGTGTGTCAAGTGAATTATTAGGTGCAAAAATCAAAGAATCTAAATTCAATTAGATTCTAAATTGAATATTAATTAGAGTCCAATTTTGGGTCATGTGTCCCATTTAATTTTTTAATTTTTGTGGCAAGTGAATTATTGGGTGCAAAAACCGCAGAGTCTAGATTATATATATATATATATATATATGAGAAATGCTAACCAATGCCCTTAGGGTATTAGTTAATAATCCATTTAAAGAAATTTTTTATGAGAAAAGAAAAAAAAAAAACAATTAATGTTTTGACAGCTTTTTTCATTTCCCATAAAAGGGCACTCGTTAGCATGATTCTATATATATATATATATATATAATATGAGAAACCATTACATATTGTAGAAATTCATGGCTTAAAAAATGTGTAAGTTGTAATTCTTACACCAATTTAATTTGAACTCTTATATATATGTGTGTGTGTTTTTAAATGTATCCATGCATCTGCACGGGGTTACACACTAGTTACATATAGACCTAAAGTTTGATCGTAGATCACACAACACTTAATAATAAGTCAAAAAACACAACAAATTTCACAATATTTTTCAAAACTGTTGAGGTGATAGTAGTTTGTGATTGATGTATGCTAAAATGATGTTAGTACTACTCCCATATAAAAGTCATTTTACATGTATACAATCTTCCATCACAATAAATTTTGAAAACTATTACAAAATTTATTAGGTCTATACTCTTTATTATTATTAGTGACTATAATGATCACTTTAATTAAAACTTTGGGATTAAAATTGTTAATGAACTAAATTTTAAAGACCAACAATTTATTTAATAACCAACAATAATTTAAGAGTTATTTAAACAAATTAAATAGTCATTTGAACCGTCTGTGTAATGGGCTCCCCGCCTCCCCTAGTTTAATTTGAAGAAAAAAACTTAACTTTATCATAAAGAGCAAAACTGATGGTTGTATAAGAGATTTGAGGTTCAATCCTCACTTACACCAAAACTGATTGGTGTCTTAGTCTGATAATAAAGAGCAATTATCAGGAGCGGACGCTATAGGTTGAAACTCTCTCTCAAAAAAAAAAAAAAAAAAAAAACTTTATCATAAAACTTAACATATCTTAATATCTATATTATTATGTAGGAAAATTTCAATTTGGATTTTTTTTTTTTTGAGAAGGAATTTCAATTTGGATTTGGTCCACTCTTCGTCACGTCTTCAACATTCCTTAATAAAATATGATATCCTTGTCCATAAAATAATCCTATCATTATATAATTGTATGTTTTTGAAGAATTGCTAAATAAACATACATCAATATAGAAGACATATATCTACTAAAGTGTTAGTTTACAACTCTCTTCAATGCATTTCTTATGTGAAAATAACTATGCGGCTAGTCAATGCAAACGTGGGAATTCACAAAATATCAGGATATCGTATGTAACAAGTCTATAGTTTTTGGCTTTTTGCAGATTGGGAATTCATCCCTCACTTCTTATATTCTATGTATAAAGTGCATTGTTATTTTTCATTATTTGGCGGCGCCACTTGGTGGGGTTACGTCGTTACGAGGGTATCTTGATTTGGTCCGAATGGTTTTAGGCTTTTAGCCCCTTCTTGGAATGGAGGGCCCGCGAGCAAATTTTAAAAGTCTCCCACAATCCCACCTCTAATAGACTACCAACACCAAGTATCAACTAGTCAATCTACGAATATATCCAATTTCACAATAAATTTGAGTGCATTAGAGTATATATATTGGTGGTGCAAAATCTATTTTAGCACCTAAAATACAAGAAAACATGCAGTATTTATGTTAAATATTCTATTTTATTTCTCTCTCTTTTCTTCACCTTAAAATAATATTTTATAGAATTACCAAGAGTACTTGTTGAAAAAATAAATTTATATACACCAATCACGAATATTATAAATTTGGGCGTCTCTAGATTTTTTCAGTATCAATTACTGATCCATTATCAACATAAAGAAGCTAAATAACGAGTCTAGTATACAACTTTATCCATGATTTTTTTTTTAAATAAAAAAAAATATTAGAGAAGTGGTGAGTTGTTAGTCAATGAATCTAATGAGATCTTTGTGTGATTTGACAAACCTTGTAGGCTTGAATGTTGAAGGGCTGCTAATAGGTGGAGTGACCCTTTAAGCTTTCAAACATGTTGATTGAACTTGATATTCTAAATGGGAAACTGACACTTGGTTCCATATCGAGTTTCAAAGGCAGAAACACATTGTTGACCAACCCATTGCTCGGATTGGACTGCCTTCCGCTTGAGTGTCATTTGATTAGGTAGTTATGTACACCAATCACAAATATTATAAATTTGGGTGTCTCTAGATTTTTTTAGTATCAACTACTAATCCATTATCAACATAAAGAAGCTAAATAACGAGTCTAGTATACAACTTTATCCATGATTTTTTTTTTTTTTTTTTTTTTATAAAAAAAATATTAGAGATGTGGTAAGTTGTTAGTCAATGAATCTAATGAGATCTTTGCGTGATTTGACAAACTTTGTAGGCTTGAATAGTGAAGGGCGGCTAAGGGGTGGAGTGACCCTTTAAGCTTTCAAATATGTCGATTGAACTTGATATTCTAAATAGGAAACTTACACTTGGTTCCATATCGAGTTTCAAAGGCAGAAACACATTGTTGACCAACCCATTGCTCGAATTTGATTACCTTCCACTTGAGTGTCATTTGATTAGGCAGTTTCATCGAGTCCAAGTTCAAGTGTGGGTTGGACAATCCTAATCAAATCTATTAAAAAAAATCGTGTACATATATTCTATATTCAAGGTTAAAATTCACTTCCATGTAAATCCTCTAATTTCTTTAATTTTATTTAAATGTAAGATATTTGACATTTAAAAATTAAATAAATGTCAAGTGTCATACTCTAAAAATAAGAGGAAATTGGAAAATTAAATAGGAGAGAATCTTATCTATGTTATTATGTTTTGCATAGTGATGTTGACAAAACAAAGAATTTCCATCGGTGTGTATATAAAGAAATGTGGTATGATCCAATTCTTTCATACAAGTCAAAACTTAAAATAAACATTATATGCATAATGTATGGGGAAAAAATTCCGCATTCCACTTGCAAAGTTGCAATTTATGTGAGTCACGATCTTGTTGACTTTATCCACGCGACAGTTTTACTTTTTATTAGTGACCAACTGAGTCAACTGACCATTACATACAATGATACAAATTACAATTCACGTGACGTGAGCTCGACCGACGTGGAGTATACGTTTCGTTGGTAGACAAATTTGACAAGGTCAGTGGTCCAATTGGACAATTTCCCTGCTCATGCTTGCGAAGTTGCGAGTTATCATCAGCCTCACTAATGATGCAACTTCCTTTCCTTTTTAAATATAAGTCCATATATATATATATATATATAATTTTATTTATTTATGAAAAACTACTAACATATATTATTGATGTAAATACAATAATAATGAAAATAATACAAAAAAAAATTGAATAATATTTTTAAATATTATTTCTTTGAAGAAAAATTACATAATACTATTTGGACTCGCTCTTTTTGAGGAGATTCAAGCTTTCGGTTGACTAATCTTTGTAATAGGTGCAATGTACAACATATATCACTATATCAGCAACATTTATTTGCTAATTTTATTGCTTTTCCTTCCAAAAAAAAAAAGTATCATTTATTTACCAAAAAGAAAAAAATCCCTTTGGAGTTTAATGCTTCCCTTTGATAAGTTACGTGCATGGACTTCTTACTTTTTTTTTTGTTTTGTTTTTGAGAAAGAGCATGGACTAATTACTCAATTAGAAAACTATAAGCATAGCGTGTTATGTTAATTATAAGGCTCTATTCTATCCTTTTTTTTTTTTTTTTTTCTGTTAATAAATATCTCTTTCAACAGGAGGAAAAAAAAAAAAAATACTAGACCAGGTAAAACCAAGAAAAATTCTTCCATCTCCAAATGTTCTATGTTTGAGTGATGTGGTTTTTCTCTTAGCGGGAGAGGTTGTTTGTTATCCCAGTCTTATATCTCGGTCAATCTTTCTAATTCTGGTTATCTAGAATACTTTGGCTTTGCCATAGCGTTATACTAAATTACCATTTAATTTCTTCATAACCATTTATATACTCAAGATTTATTTAATAAACGCATAATTTGGAATATCACATTAGAATTCAATTTCTCATCCATGTTTAATAATTTTTGACAAATGACCACATGACGTTAATTACCTCACAGATGAGAACGCACACCAACGTAGACCTGCTTCAAATAACATGTGAATCCTGCTTTAATGTTGGCTATTTAAACACTTGTAAAAACCATTTTTTCAACAAAAACTATAAAGTTTCAACTTTCAACGCATAAACATAATAACCCACGAGAGAGAGAGAGAGAGAGAGAGAGAGAGAGAGAGAGAGAGAGAGAGAGAGAGAGAGAGAGAGAGAGAGAGAGTTTCAAATATATGCGCTTGGCTCTCAACTATAAGTTGTTATTGATTCTAATGCGAGAATGGGAAAGTTAAGGTGTGTTTGTTTGGAGGTTGTTCGGGGCCATTTTTTCGGTTCCTCAGCCACGTGTGGTCCGTTGTAGGGATGACCTTACTAGACCCGGGTTCTTTTTGGAGAGTTGCGTCCGAAACTCAACATTGGGCCACGTGGTCCAACGGCTACCGGTGTACTTTTAAGCTTACAATGCCATTAAAGCCAAAGTCTAAGAATCACGATAATGGTTGAATAAATATGTAATATGTGTTTGATATGATAGCTTTAATTAGTAGTTGTAATAGAGTAATTTGTATTTAAAGGTGAAGTAAGCATGGAGTTAATGATGTAGACTTAAAGATAAGAAAGTAAAGTCACTTATCTTTGTATGGTTTGTAGCCCAGTTGTGCAGCATAAGTGAGCTGACAGAATTCTAACAGAATGTCAGCGGTAGAAGCTAGTTAAGCTTGCTCCCTTTGTATGATTTGTAGCCTAGCTATGTAGCATTAGTGAGCTTGCTCCTTTTGTATGATTTGTAGCCCAGCTGTGTAACATCAGTGAGCTGACAAGATTCTAGCAGAATGCCAGCGGTATTGATTAGTTAAGCTTGCTCCTTTTATCATGCATTCAAATGAGTTTAAGCCTTAGTCAATAGTTGTAATAGTAGTTGGAATAAAGTAATATGTATTTAAATGTGAAGCAATCATATATTCAATGATGTAAATTTAAGGAAGCAGAGTCACTTATCTCTGATGGTTTGCAGCCCCAGCGGTACAGCTTCTGTGAGCTGATAATATCCCAGCAGGGTGACCCCAACGGCAGAGAGACAGTTTTCCATGATAACTTCAAGATTGAGGGGAAATAATGGGTGCAATTGGAGGGAGAGAGAGTATGCCAGTTGTGTGTAGGGGCTGGTTAAACTTGCCCCTCTTATCATGCACTTAAATGAGTTTCTCCTTTGACAATGTTCTTTTAGTTGTTGTGAAGTTATAAGTAGTGTTGCCTTCAATGAGAAGGGTTTTTGTATGGAGTATTTGTACCTTCTAAGAAAAAGGCTTTATGTAAGAAGTAGTTGTGCCTTTTAAGATAAGGGTTTTGATATGAGATCTTGGTGCCTTCTAGGAAAAGGGCTTTAGTAATAGAAGTTCATGCCTTCCATGAGAAGGGCTTTTAGTATGAGCGTTTGACATCTCTTGAGAAATGTGGAGATGGTAAAGACATAGATGTGTTTATGAGTAGCAAAATAGTAGAATTTCAGAGTGAGAGAGTATGAGAGTGGAGCTTAGAAGAGTTGTGGTGTGTTATATGTAATGGTGTAGTAAGTGTGTATGAGATTGTGTAAGAGAAGTGAATAAAGAGATGTTTAGAGATATGAGCAACAAGATATATGTATTTTCAAAATATGGAGAGTGAGATAATGAGTATGTGAGAGTAATAGTATTGTAGTGTGTTTAGCAAAACTGCTGAGATTTACTGCTGAGATTTTCTGCTGGAGGATGTATGAGGGCATATGAAGGGCATTTGTGAGCTAAGGGCTGAAGAGTTTAGTTCCTAATTTGGAAACTAAAAACTGAGAAGTTCAGCACTTCATTAAGAGCTTAGGAAGATCATTGAAGGGAGAAAGAATAGGGAAGCTTATGAGAGAGTTGTTCTCCATTGGTGTCCCCTTTGAGGCGTTGATGAAGGGTCCTCTTTAGAACTGAGTTTAAGGGGATATTTTAGCAAATAATCTTAGCCAAAATCTGTCCCAAACAGCAATGAATTTTCAGAGAATCCATTTTAAGATTTGGCCAAAAAATGGTATGTTTAGCTTTAAGGTATTCTTACTATTTTGGGTAAGAGCTGCTGGGGGAAAAGTAGCAGAAAAGGAAAGTATTTTAGCAAGAAAAATGTAGTTTCAATAGTTGGTTTTGGTTTTAGCCAAAATGAGGAAAAATCAGTAATGCTCAATCTGCTGGGTTAGCTGTCACAGTTGTTCTGAAAAGGCTGTCCCAGCTGTCAGGAAAAGCTGTCCTAGCTGTCAGGAAAATTGTGACAGCTATCATGAAAAAGCTGTTTGCTTTGGGCAGAAGTCAATGAGATCAGATAGACCATTCCAGACTGCTGGAAAGGTCATTCAACAGTTACTTTATAGATTTTGTTGAAAAATGGTAAGATCTCTTTGAGGGTATTTTGCTATTTTGGGTATAACAACTGGCTGCTGGGATTTCAGCATTAAATGGCTGATGATATCACTTCTAGCTAGGTGTCAAGCTAGGTGTCAAGTGCTGAATACACTACTGGGGTTCAGTTGGAAATGTTTCCTTTGATGGGAGTTTGTGTTTTTGGTGCAAGGTTCCATTACAACACATTTCTAGTAAGTAATAGAAGGGTTGGTTGATAGTCAAAGAAACTTTAGAGATTTAGTCAAGGTCTCACTGTATTGTGACATAAGCTTGGTGAGCAAGAAGAGTATTTAATGCTCTGCTTTAGCAGTTGGCAGAGAAATATATGGTTAGATTGTAGTAGACAGCAGTTGGGTATGAGAGATATCATAAATATTTTGCATAGCCAATCAAATTAGGCTATGTGTTTGAGTTGGATTTTAGCTGAAAGTAGTAATGAGATTTATGTAGAATAATATAATGAAATTTCTAAATTTGTATAGCAACAGCTAGGGATTGAATGAACAGTTATCTGCCCAGCAGTTAGATGGCTGAGGATATTGAGTATTTGTCACATGATGAATATTAAGCATTAGGAAAAGAGCAATGAAGAATTTTATCATTTTAAGTGCTACGTGATAAGAAATGCTTACCATATATTACCCGCTAAACACGGACTTGTCAGAGTTTAGGGAGTTGAAGAAGACACGCCAAGCAACATGTTTCTTTTATCAACTTTAAACCGCTGAAACTTTACTAAACATACCTTTTGGCCCTCAAAACCACGACTTCCAAAATTTCTTCAAAGAAACTTATGAGCTTGGATCATAAGCCGAAGGTAAGATGACGTACCTCGAGTTTCGTTGTCATTTTGTGTAAATATGGGCTTTTGTTGAAGAAGCCACTTGCTATGAGTGTAAGAGAGGTAATATGAGCCGTGAGCTTTGAGTCATTGCTTAAGCTCGATCCATATGTTGATGTTGATGATGTCGTGGGGTTATTATCCCAATTGATGAAGAGGAAATGTGGACATGAATTTGCCTCATGAAGTAAGGATCTCGTTGGTCATGTGAGCCCAATTCATGTAGTTGAATGAGATATGAGCTTATTTTGGGTTTTAAATAGATTTACCCAAAGAATCAATAATATTTTGACGTGGCATGGATTACCAATGAAGTAATGCCATGTGGGCCAAAAAAACGGTCCTCAATAGAGGTGAAATAGGATGAGTGGAAAACTTTGAAGAGAAAATGGAAAGAAAAACTTTTTTGAAATATGTTTAGTTGGGTAGGAAAAAGGAAAATAAATAGTGGAGCCCGAGTATTTTTTGCCCATTAAAAAGTTTTCTTCCCAAAATGGGGAGAAAACTAAAGAGAGAAAATGAGTTGTTTAATAGACGAAAATGCCCATGTGCAATTCGTCCTGTTCTCTTTTTTTTTTTTGGTGCTTTCCTGTGCACGTTGCCTCTTTCTTTCTTTTTCTTTTCCTTCCCTACACGTTGCCTTTTTTCTTTTTCATTTAATTTTTTTTTTTGATTTCTTGGGCTGTGGGTGTGATAGTTGTTTTGTTTTGTTTTTTCTGTTTTTTATTTTATTTTATTTTATTTTATGTTTAACTAGATATGATTTTGTTTGGGGACATGATTTTTATTTTTTAATAAATTGGGTGATTGCTTTTTTTTTTTTTTTTTTTTTTTTTTTGTTTGTCACTTTTTTGTTTTAATTGGCTATCAATTTTTAACAATGATATATGAGTAAATTTATACAAACTCACTTTTTTCATCCCTCCATTTTTTCACTCCCAACCAAACAAAATGAGAGAAATTAAAATTTTTTCTAGGAGTGTGCATGGGTCGGGTTGAGGGGATTTTTTGATCTAATTCACCATGGTGGGTAAAAAAAAATTCAACCCAACCCAACCCATCACATAAGTCCAACCCAACCCACATGGAGTTGGGGTCGGGTTGAACTCATGGGTTGGACAATTTTTTTTATTACTATTATTATTAAATTAAGCAAAAAAAAAAAAAAATATATCACACATGCCACCTGAGTTGATAAACAAAATATACATTAATATATAAATTAATATTCCAACTTAATTGTAAACAAAATATGTTTAAGTATCCAACTAAGTTGATAAACAAAATATAAATGAACTAGTATCCTAATTCACTTATAAACAAAATATACATGAGTTCCTAACTGGCTAACTAATTATAAACAAAATATATTTAAAATTTTAAAATTTTTTTATTAATAATATAATATATTTAAATATATATTAAAAGAACTAATAGGATTTTATATTATATATGATAGTAGGACCCAAGGAAGTGCTCTACATCTGTTTTTTTTTTTTTTTTTTTTTTTTTTATAAATTTATTAAATATATAATATATTTTAAACATATATTAAAATATGGGTGGGTCGGGTCAGGTTTGGCAGGTTTGTAATTTTATGACCCAAACTCAACCCGACTTGCTATAAAAAAAAATTTTATAACCCAACCCAACCCACCAAGCCCTAAAATCGACCCAACTTGGCAGGTTGGGTTGGGTCGAGTCGGGTTTGGCGGGTTTTCTGCACACCTCTAATTTTTTCTATCCTTTAACTTTTCCATTCTTCCACCATTTTCTATCCTTCTACTTTTTCACACTTTCAACCAAACATATCCTTAGAGAAATAATGAATATAATAGTGAGAAAAAACACATTTTAAGGTGATTTAATGAAAGAGAGGACTATGTTCATGTGATAATAGCATAGTAGTAATGGAATTACTTGTGGTACTACATGTATGTAATTCGAACCACATCTCTTCCTTCTTTCTCTATTTACCTCTCTCTCTCTCTCTCTCTCTCTCTCTCTCTCTCTCTCTCTATATATATATATATATATATAAATTAAAATTTTCTGTTGATTTTGGGTTAATTTTCTGTGCTAAGTTACGGTGTTTGGTGGTGGTGCTTGGTTGGGTGGTTATTTTATGCTTCCTTCTTCTTATTCTGCCACATTGGGTTGCCGTGCTGGGTTGTTGTAGACGTTGGGAGAGGACATTTTTGTAAAAGTGCTGTGAGAGCACTTTCTCTCCAGCCTTTTCCTCTCGATTTGAGAGAATGAATTTTGTGGGCCTGGGAAAGAAAATTTTCTCCTAAATATTCCTTCCTTCCCATTTTTCTCCCTTTGCTAAACAGTAAAAAATACTGATTTCTCCCTTATTTTCTCTCCTATATTTTTCATCTCTCCTAAATTCACCCCAATAAAAAACAGCGTAAGATTAGAGACTCTTACCAAACCACTGACTTGTCCTTAAAGCTAAGGCAAGTGACAACAGCGATTTACTTACAATAAAAAACGACAACCAGACTTTCAAAAAAAATTTTATTGGTTTTGGTTGGTTGCATCATCACTTTGTCGTCATCGTAGTTACGTCAGCTCCTTGCATGTGAAACATTTTTCCAAGAATTTTTGTCTGTAGTAATCTTTTCTTTTCCATGAAATGAATATTTGTTCATCAAATTGAAACCGGGTCAACTGCCAAATAATTGGCAATGTTAATAGTTTGGAAAGTGCGAAGGGAATGAAATAAAAATAATGTTCAAGGGTGTATTTTTTTGATAAAATTTAGTTATAAAATTGATTGCAACCTTAGATTATAATCTTATTCAATAAAATAAATATTATTACATATTTTGAAAATCAAACCGTTGAATTGTATGTTTTTTATTCTATTAATACACATGTTAAATTTTGTGTCAATCGAATATTATTTACTATATGATCTATATATAAGTTTATATCATATTATATATAAGTTTTTTGTTGTTTTTATTTTCCTTAAGTTGCAAATTAAATTTTATTAATTATTATTATTATTATTAAATTAATATTATTTTATTAGAATATCAAGTTACAAAACTTGATTATTAAGGGATAAGAAAAATTCAAATTCTTTAAGAGGTGATTAATATAAATCTATCCCAAGAAATAATATATATCTCCATTAATTTGATAATCTTTATCTATGCCAAAAAAGTATAGATTTCCATTAATTTGATAATTTCTATGTTGATGACGTTTTAAAGAAAAAAAAAATTCATCAGAATAAGAAGTCTGAGAAACAGTCTCCAAAGGAACATAAGAGGTTTCAACTTGAAGAAGCTTTCATACAAGGAAAGGAAGGCCAAATTGATTGAGAGATTGAATGTTTTTAACTCTGTAGCCGATGATGATGAGAATGATGAGTGAAAGTAGTGTTGGATTCAATGCTTAATATTTGTTGATTATCTGTGATACATTTTATTTTTTTGTCAACGCAACTAAGAACCTAGCCGTGTTTTTCTTTTTATTAAATTTGTCATTTTTTCATGTTGTCTTTCATCATCTAGATGTTTAACTAGGTGTGCGTTTGGCTAGCACGTTTGCATTTGGCGTTTACGTTTTCAGCTCCTTTTTTTTTTTTTTTTTTTTTTCACGCGTTTCAAGCTTTTCCCAGTCGCTTTTTTACTGTGCAGCACTGTAGCAGCTACTGTTCATTGAACAGTAGCCGTAATAATTGACTTTTCAACCCAAATTTTACTGTTTACGGACCCACAATTTTCACTTTTCAGCAACTTTTTCATTAAAAATGGACCCCACGGTACTATTCACACATTTAAAAATTATTTTGCTACAGTATTTTCGGTTTTCAGTTTTTAGCGGTATTCAAACGGACCCTAAATATGAATTTTTGCATCATATATATATATATATATCAACCACGTTCTCTTTCTCTATTTTTTATAAATTTTTTATTAGCATCACATTGATTCTTCATCTCAAAGATGAGGCTTCCATTGCTACTATGGACAGGTACGTATCTCATGCAAGCATATATGAACTTAAATTGCCTTTCAATATTTTGAATGCTTTATTATTTTCCTAGATGTGATTAGGTTCAAAAGTATATGCTTCATTATTTTTCTAGATCATTCAAATACACTAAAACTAAGTTAATAGGATTTATTTTATATAATTTATCAATCAAAATGAAATAAATTTTGTCAAGTATGATTTATTCATGTTGTTCCCTTTTTACTTTTTATTTTGAATATCAGCATTTATTTATGTAAAGTGTGCATAGAATTATGTATCCGTTTGCAACATTAATTAATATTTTTTTTTTGCTAATTATTAGTATAATTTTCTATTCCCAACAAATTCTTCATTAATCTTTTTATTTTTTTGGTTTTAAATTGCAAAAATTTTGGACCATCATTATAAAATAGGTTTTTTTTTTTTCCTTGCGATTATGGAACTTATTTGACTAAAGTAGTAAAATCAAAGTGGAAAGATAGCTCTTTATAGAAAAAAAAAAAATATTTTAAAGCCTAGTATTAAATGGTCATAGACTCATATGCAATTTTACAATCTATATGGTTCAATTTTACCCAGAATTTCAATAAATTTTAGTAAAGCATGCATAGGTGTGCTGCAATCTCTTGATTTAAAGGATTGGAGATATGTATGTATTGAGATAACATTACTTACAACTAAAATTAAGGTATTGGATGATCATTAGTTAAGGCCAATAGAACCATCAAAATAATTTGGTAGCATTTAGAAGTTCTCATGTAATCCAAATAAAATACTATAATTATCTATAATTATCTATAATAACATAGTTATCATTTGTCTTTTATCTTATAAAACAAATCTTCTCTATATACTTTTGAATATAAATACAAGTAAAAATTAATACAAATCTTCTCTAAATACTATTTGAATATAAATATAAGTAGTAGCTCCTAAAACATTTTCAAGGAAGCTAAATCAAAACACAAAATCTTATTTATTCTTTTATTTTATTAGAGCCATAGACTCTCTTATAATTCAAACTATTCATTTTCTTTTTGTTTCTCAAATAAATTTTGTATTATATGAATTTATGTATAAAATCGTGCAACATACAAGAAGCAAAAATTATGATAGGTTCTATAATTAGAACAAATTAAAGGTTATTATTCTTCGAATAGTTCTATCACTTAAAAGTGGCCAATTTTTATAATACTATGTCTAAAGATTTTAATAAAGAACACTCTAAAAACATAATGTACAAATAAGTATTCAAAGATTTTCCAAAGGAAAAAAAAATACTTCTAACATTTTTTAATCATTGATATTATTTTTAGCAACACTTTAAGTCACAAAAAAATTAGTACTTATTTTGTTATAATAATTAGTAAAATATATAATTACTTATACATATATTTTATAAGTTTTTTCATAAAACTGTGCAACGCACGGGCCTATAACTAGTTTTATGCATAATTTTAAACTACAAAAACTTACAATTTAAATAATTTATTGATGACATAGCTATATTGATATTTACATTTCTAGAAATTTTGCAAGTATGGAGAATATAAGAAGAAAATGTAATCTAATAATGAATTTGTCAAAATTCACCTCTAGTATAAAGATATTAAGTAAGATTGTAGTTTTAGGTTACAACTAATTTTGTGACTAAATTTTTTTTTTTTAATTTTCATATTTGGGAATTTAATAAATGGAATGATCAATCTTGAGCATTAATGTTTTCTATAAAAAAAAAAAAATGTAGGTGATATATTGCATTTACCCCTATTAATTTGTTTGTTTTTTATTTTTTTAATGTGAATGTTATATCAGTAAAATAATATATGTAAAATTTCATTTTCTTGTTTTATAAACTCCCAAATACATTAAAAAAATATATACCACATTTCAATTTTATCTTGAGCTCACTAATTATAATATTAGAGATCAAGTTTGGAAAAAAATTAATTGGCCTGAGCTCGGCTTAGCTTAAATTGTTTCATGATTCAAGCCATTAAGCCAACACAAGCTTAAATAAAAAGAATTCAATTATATAAACAATTTTTTGCTCATGCAAAAGCAATAAAATTTTATAACAAATTGTATATAAAGAGTGTAAAATGTAAAAGCAATATAGCTTCCATATTAATACAAGATTGTAAATAAGATGAGGCGAGACACATGCTTAGATATTTTGTAAGTTCCTTCTCATATGAAGTTCATAATATACCTTATTAACATGGTTACGTCTAGGCATGACAATGGATTAGGTTTTAGGGGGTTTTCCTATATACTAGCTCGAGCATATATAAGGTTTGTAAGTTTTTAAATGGATTTGGAGTGGGTTTGAGTTCACATTTTAAATTTTGCTAGTGTTTGATTTTTATATCTTAAGTACCTAGATCCAACCCGATTGTGTATTTAAATTACTAAAATTTTCTTGACGCAAAAACTAGATTTAATTTCCATAATAAAAGTAATTGTGTCTCTCTGTCTCTCCTTTAAAAATAAAATTTAAAATACAATTTAATTTAGTTCAAATGAGTTTAGTAATTTTTAAATATTATTAAATAGTATTTTAGATTTTCAATTTTAGGCTAACCTTGATCCAATCCTCATGGTAAACATCTGCGTTTTGAGTTTTTAAAATATATTCATGAGATGAATTTGGGATGGAAAATTGGAAATTCCTAGAATTTAATATGTTCTGGTAAGGATTTGATATGTAAAATATTTACATGGTTTGGGTTTGGAAAATTTTTTTATTAAGAATAATTTTATATTATTCGTCCATTAAGATTTAAGGTTTGGAGATGGAAAATTACTATTAAAAATTTGGTACTCTTGACCCAAGGTAATCTCATTGTAAAGGGTAGTGTAATAGTTCTTTTAACGCTGAAAGATTAATGGAAAATTGCTACATATCTAAGTTGAAAGTTTGTGTACTGTGTTAATTTGAAAGTAGTGTATAGGGATTTTGAGATTGTGAAAGCGTCAAAATTTTGAGTTTGTATATTATTATAATTTTTTTGTGTGTGTAGGAAGGTTAAAGTCAGTTGTTTTTTTGAGGTTTGTGAGTATTTTTGTGAGAGCTTTTTAGTATACAATAATGGATTTTGGTTGGTATATATTGCTTATAATTTAAATTTTGTATCTTGCTTGGATGTTTTGGTTTCTTATTTAAGTAAATACGCTTTTCTAACCCCAAATTACAATAAATTGATACAGGAGGTGCCATTGTTACAACAAATTAGAGCTCAATGAGGTTCTTGGTATAGTTTAAAAAAAAAAAAAATTTGGTGAATGTTTACAAAATATCTTGATTGTATTCGGCTTGGGCTTATGTTGAGTACACTAATGGTAAGGTTGGAGCTTGAGCTTATTAAAAATTCAAGTAGTTTAAGCTCAATTTGACTTTGCTTGCTTAACGAGTTAAGGTATCAAAGCTAAACAAAAACTCGAATCAAGACCAAACTCAGTTCCGCAACAAACTTTGTTCATGTAAAAAAAAAAAAAAAAATCATAATAATTTGCATATAAAGGGCATACAATTTACAAATAATAACTCTACTTGTGAGCCCATATTAAGTTCATAATAATAAACCTTCCTAACAAAGTTAAGTCAAGTTAATGTGTGACTTGTTTATCCTCTAAGGCAGTAAGACTCTAACTCTACTTATGAACTTCACAAATTACGTAATTTGCTTAAACTCAACTTCTTTATAAAACAATCTTCAAAACTAGGCTTAAAACGAGAATAGCCAACGTGTTGGTGGCGTGGTGGTAATGGCTTGGGCCTACATGTCTCAAGACATGGGTTTGAGTTCTCCCACTAGCCGTGTAAATCTTTATACCGTACTTATAAGTTGTTCACCTAACTCATTAACGACTGTGATATCAGATTTTAGCTTAAGAGTGGTTAGAGTGCCACTCTAGGAAGCACAGACACTTCATTTAGAGTGCTGTACTCGTGATGTATCCGTATCGTATCCGTGTCATACCGATATTGTATTAGCCATTTTTTGTTATAATTTTTCAAAAATTGCTTGTGTCGCCATGTTATACTAGTGTCTGCACCCGTATCCATATTCATGCCCATGTCCATGCTTTCTAGGTGCTTCTATAGTCACGTTTAATTAAAATGAGATGGTCCATTGGATGTAAAAGTACGAAACGGCGTCGTCTTAGATAGTTTTATCTGAAATGGCAGTGTGCCCAATGAAAAAGGCTATCTCACACTCTTACAGGTTTGAGAGAGAAGGCAAAAATGGCAGCTTCCTCTGCTAACCTCTCGCTCCTCTCCAAACCTTCAACAGCTTCGTCACCACCACACCTTCTCTTTAACCTCCCTAAGACCCTCTCTGCCAATCCTCGACCCGGATCTTCCCGGTTCAAATGCTCGGCCGGGCAGACCGGGTTCTTCACCCGGCTGGGGCGTTTGATTAAAGAGAAGGCCAAGAGTGACGTGGAGAAGGTATTCTCGGGCTTCTCAAAAACCCGCGAGAACCTCGCCGTCATCGACGAGCTCCTACTCTACTGGAACCTCGCTGATACAGACAAAGTCCTCGACGAACTCGAAGAGGTTTTGTTTAGTTTAGTACTAGAATGCTCTTTATACTTTTAAGTTTATTTTGTCATTTTTCCTTTATTTGATGAATTAGGTCCTAAACTATGCATTGAATTCAGGCTTTACTATTGTCTGATTTTGGGCCAAGGATCACCATCAAGATTGTGGAGAGCTTGCGGGAAGATATATTGTCGGGAAAGCTTAAGTCAGGGAGTGAGATTAAGGTGTTGATACTGAGCTTTTGTTTTGTATATTTAGTATGACATTCATTGCTCTCTGTTTGGATTTTTATGTTTTATATGTTGGGGGTTGGTTTTGTTTACTTGGGCTGAATTGTAGCTTAATTTTATAAATAAGCTAACTAGCTGTAGACTATAGTATTAAATTGAGCTGGGTTCAGTTTATTTTTAGTACTTGGGACTTTTTGGATCATTGATGATGTGTAAATTGTGATGTTTCTAGGATGCATTGAAGAAGAGTGTATTGGAATTGATAACTACGAGGGGTAGTAAAACCGAGCTTCAACTCGGATTCAGGTTTGCGTGTTTTGAAGCATTGGTTTTTGCCAATTGCTATGTTTTACTGGATTTGGTATTGTCATCAAGTTGGAGTTTTTATGTTGGTTTAACTTTTGTTATGGCATCAGGAAACCAGCCGTGGTTATAATTGTTGGTGTCAATGGAGGTGGCAAGACAACATCACTTGGTAAGACATGAAATTATAGCGGTTTCAAGTTCTTTGCTGAGCTTCAAGATTAAACCCCATTTGTTTTGATGAAATTTATTTCTCAAGAAGGTTTTAATAAAATAGATCAGCTCATTGAAGGTGGAAGAGAGAATCAGTTTATATAATTTTTTATATTATTTTTGTAGTTTATATGAATTCGGCTGAGGCATCACTAATATATATTTAGTAAAAATCATGCTACTTAATAGGTTTTTTGCTTCCTCGAAAAGATTCCAAATTATTTTTCTTCTGAACTACATTTGTGGGGGTTTATTATAGTTGATTGATCCTTTATCAAATACAACTCGGAAAAATTTCATCAAGTTAATAGACTAGAGTAAAAATCTATGCTACTTAATATGAATTTGGCTGAGGCATCACTAATATGTATTTAGTAAAAATCTATGCTACTTAATAGGTTTTTTGTTTCCTTGAAAAGATTCCCAATTATTTTTCTGCTGAACTACATTTGTGGGGGTCTATTATGGTTGATTGATCCTTTATCAATTACAACTTGGAAAAATTTCATCAAGGTAATAGACTAGAGTAAAGTTGACATATAGATCATTTTATTATTAAAAGGAATTCTTCAAATTTTAAATGAAATTCCAGAGTGTAGCAAGCAATAAAATGGTATTCTGATAAACTGCTTTTGCAGGAAAACTGGCCTATAGACTGAAAAATGAAGGGCCCAAGGTAAGATTATTACTTGAGTATTGCTTTTCCTGCAATGAAATATAATGAGTTGAGTGCATTACAAAGAATAGAAGAGACGTCTGGATTTTTGTTTTCATTTGAGAATCTGAACTGGACTTAGTAAGATACCTTTGTTGTTTTGGCATGTGATATGATTACGAAGACAAGTAGTTGATTGTAAAAGGAAAAAATATGAATAATATTTTGTGTTTTAATTTTATGTTGTTAATCCTTCAGAGCATATTACGTCACATAATAATATTGTTGTTTGTTAATTTTAATGTTTTCTGGTCATAGACTATTTTGGGGTTTGGGTTCTTGTTAAACAACTTAATATCTGGAGTTGTTCATGTTAAGATATTGAAAATTGAATATAAAGTATATGGTGTATGTTCAAAATAAAGAGTGTCATTCCTCAGGTTGCTTTCACTGGTGTCCACAAGTTCAACCTTGGTTTAAATAACCTTTTATTGGTAGGTGATTTATGTTTCTCTAACAAATAGGTAAAAATAAAAATTACCTCCATTACTATGAGGTATTGAGGTTGCTATCATTTTGCTCCCTCAACTTTCAAAACCTGCAATTTACATTGATGCCGATGTGACCCTTTTGTCAAGAATCACTAAATTTGAGCCGTTAAACTCGAATGTATCAAAAAAATTTTGTTTTTGACATAAATAGAAAAGAAAAGGTTAAAAGTAAAATAAATATAAAAATTCTAAATTAATCAAAATTTATTTTTTTTAAAATCCCACCATGACTGCCATTACCACCTAGAAGGCTAGAACTCCCAAACCCAAAAATAAAAAAATTGTCTCTACCATGCTTCGGCAGCAATATACCCTTAAGCCACAACACCTTCCACTACCAACTGTTATGCTTCTTCACCAAAAAATCCCCAAAATACCCAAACAAGGCAAACCATCCCTATAACCCAAAAATACCCAGCTCCATTACACACCATGATGATTCTCCCATCACCTAACTAGCAGCAATGGCCAGACCCACACCTAAACCCATTTACATCTGCTGCACCCGTGTAGGGGTCAGGATCTTTCAGAAATACTATAAATGTCTGATACTTGAGCAATCTCATTTGGGATGGACAATTTTCTGTTCAAATACAAAATTATACGCCAATATTATTGATCTTTTTCTAGATGAAGCTAATGTTCTAATAATTTGACTTATTTTGCTTATTCTCCTTTGCATTTCTAATATTTGCTGAGTGGGGCATGCCTTATTCACAAGTTGGTCTTCATTCCATTTTAAAAATATTTCAGATACTGATGGCAGCAGGTGATACTTTTAGAGCAGCTGCTAGTGATCAGCTGGAGATATGGGCTGAGAGGACTGGGTGTGAGATTGTTGTGGCTGAAAAAGATAAGGCTAAAGCATCATCAGGTAGACAACTAAATTATAATAGTACAATGAATTCATTTTGCATATTGTTTCCATTGTTTTTGCCTGTAAAAGTTTTATTTGTTATGTTATATTTACTAATTCATGATATTAAAGTGCTTTCTTAATAGTTCTTTCACAAGCTGTGAAAAGAGGGAAAGAACAAGGTTTTGATGTAGTTTTATGTGACACATCTGGACGTGAGTACCCTGGACTTTCATGCTTAGCTTTTAGTATACTTTAATGTGCCTCTTTGTGGATTAAATTTCAGTACATTGTAATTTTATGCTGTCAGGTCTCCACACTAATTTCAGCCTGATGGAAGAGTTGATTGCCTGTAAAAAAGCTGTGGGGAAAATTGTTCCAGGTGCGCCAAATGTAAGCTGAAAGTGTGGCACCTTATCCTTATTTTTACAATTGAAGCATTATATATTTAATTGTGTAGGAACCTTGTAGCATGCCTGAGAAATTGGGGGTGGGGATCTATGATGTGATGCTAAAGTATGACTTCATGTCTGTCTGTTGCTTTGTCCCTAGTTGCCAATAAACAAGTGGTAACATAAATTAAAAATTATTTTCCTTCCTTTCTTTCTTTCTGTGAAAGCTAATATTATTTGCTGCAGTTGTGTACCGTTTTGGTATCCTCTTTTTGAAAACAAATTTGTTAATTATCCAAAAAAAGAAAGAGAAAGTTATTTCTTATGTGCTCCTGTATGCTGGTTCCATCCAGCTTTTGTGGTCATGTATGTAAAGATTTCTTAAGTGAAAAATATAACATGTAAGGTGGATGCCTAATAATATTATGACTGCAGTTATTCCATCTCCAATAGCCATCTCTCCTGGTCTCTTTGATGGCTCTTGGTGTTATGGAGAATGGCTTACATAAATTTTAGCCTTCATACTGGATCATATGACTGGAGACTCGTTGTTAAACAATAGTTGTTGGTCTTTAAGACTGGTCTAAGATTATCCCATTATATGTGCAGGAGATCCTGCTAGTTTTGGATGGGACAACTGGTTTGAACATGCTACCACAAGCAAGAGAGTTCAATGAAGTAATATTTCCTTCTTTGCCTTCCACATTAACATATTTGGGTACTGATTATTATTATTATTATTATTGTCAATCAAACAAAAAGATTTTGATATAATGGTTGCTAAACTGGTTTTTATTATGCAATACAACTAAAGCTGAGAAAAAAAAGGCTCCCTTCAAGTTTCCCTGGAAATTTTTGACTTGGAACTTTTGATACAGGTGGTTGGAATTACAGGATTGATTTTGACAAAACTTGATGGTTCTGCCAGAGGTGGCTGTGTGGTATGTTTTAATGTTCATCTGAACCATAATTTTGTATGGTCTCATAATTTGTACTTTCTCGCTTCCCCATTTTTGTCCCTATTTCTTTTATATATTAATATCCAAGGTGGTCGTGTAACTGTAATCTCTTTTCGCAGGTCAGTGTGGTTGATGAGCTTGGCATCCCTGTAAAGTTTGTGGGTGTTGGAGAAGGTGTTGAAGACCTTCAACCCTTTGATGCGGAGGCCTTTGTTAATGCCATATTTTCATAAAGCGTAAAAAGTGGCCAGCAAATTAACTGTTAGTTTTCTGATTTCAGATGATGGTGACATTTTAGATCCTTTAATTCTTTTATTTGACTTGTATTTGTTGAGATGAAAAGTAGGCGGCCATGTAACTAGCTTCCACTAAATATATATATATATATATATCTTTTTCATATCATATGTTATGGTAGAACCTAACTCAGCTCTGAATTAGACGCCACCACCATCCCACACACAGGATGCCACCCTGACTGGTGTCATAATTCACCCATAGAGTTTTGGAATTTTATCTTGAATCACTAGTGCCTATCTGATACCAGTGTAATGGTTTAGAAACGGTGAAACCTAATAAATAGTATACTGCAAATCTCTCCTAAGACCAGTTACAAATCGATTGAATTTTCTTCATGACACGCTAAATTGGTGTCTTTGTGTTGTCTGCCTTCTCTTTTGTAGGGTTTTGTTCTTTAAAATTCAGCAGCAGCGCTCAGCATAATAGCAAGACACTATAATGAAAGCAAGCAAAGCAATAAAAGCTAAAAGAGAGCCCGAAGTAAAGAGGTGAAGAAGTGACCTGGGGCTGCTGAGTAAAATAGCTGTTGTTGAGACTCTGCACACAATTCTTTTCTGCTTTTTGTGGCTGACAGTGGTGACAATTTGGTGTGTGTGAGAGAACAGAGAATCTCTAGTTGATCACTGGTTTAACTTATTTTTTCCCATGTAAAAAAAATAGTAAAAATAGTACTACTGATAATGTGAAATTCATGCATCATTGTTTCTAATTTCTAGCCCATGACGGATCCAGCATTATTGTGGCTTTTAATGTGGTGTTAAACGACCCATGTTTTTATGTTCTTAGGTATTTTTTGGTGCATTATTAGTTAGCTTTGACCAATTGGGAATCCATTAGGTTTGAAGCAAGTAAACCATGCCCATGGAACTCGGCCTTTCACAAGGTTATGGCTTTTTACTAAAGCTGAAAGCTTATCTTCAAAAAGGTTAATGTTTTGTTGCTTATTTGGTAAAAGTCGGGACAAAAAGTTAGAAGCTATGACACCAAGTATCATCGCCTTAACTCCACCCCAAAGAAAATCATGTTTACCCTAGGTAGTCCTCACACAACTTGTACAGGTGTCCAAGCTTTTCAGTTAAAACTAGTGCCATTGAATGAGAAAGAACTCATGGCAGGTTTTCACAACAAACAACCCAAAGACCAAAGAAAAAACAAACCACAAAAACAATACAGACGTGTATAGGAGCTGTGTTTAAAAAGCATACATACAATTCAACGAATGACACTCGTAAATGTATTGCCCCCGTACTTAACAAACCCCACATTCCCGCTTTCTTTTTCTTTTTTCTTCTCTAATTCTAAGTTCCAACAAGAAGTAAATACAATCGGTAAATATCAAGATAACATCGTGATCACTTTATTCCTCCTCTTTTACCAAACCTTATAAATTCACCCTAAGCTTTGGTAGAGTACATTAATTTCTTAGTCTCCTTAAAATATGAAATTAATACAGCTATACAGTTATTTCCACCATGTCTCACTCTCAGCACACATTGCATAACTTCCAATATCACCTATGCATCTGTCAACGCTATTTCAGCAATGAGCATATTTAATTAGATAGCAAAAGTATCTATTTTTCAATATTTTGAACCAATGTAAAATTTTATTGGGTTTTTACCAAACTCATCAGAGGGTAGAGATTCAAACTGAGATACCCAAATTCAAATTTGTTGAACCACAACTTCATAACTTGGCAACAGGCATGTTAAAGAATGTAGAGCGAGCAGTATAGGCTAACTTCCCAGTTTTCTTGACCTTGAACTCCATTGCTACTACAGTCAAATTTCTTCCACTCCTCACTACAGAGCAATCAACTATCACCTCTGTCTGCAAGTAGAAAACAGTTCCATCTCACAGGAGATTAGTAAAAGGAAAAAGAGAAACTGTAGCAATGTGAAAGCAGTAAAAAGATAGATCACCATCATAAGGCATGCGTATGCATATGCTACAAACCATTCAAAAGCAATATATATCATTGGTAACAAGTTAGCATAACTTGACTTTAGCCTAGAATTGTCTTCTGTGAAACTGTGACCCAGTTAATGGCTTAACGCCAGTAAGATGAGATCACATTATTATATATTTGAAACATTAAAATGTATGTTGAAAGCCCAACAAATAGTTGATGACAAGTACAACTCAAGACTCAATGTGTAATTATCATCCTCTTGGCCACCACATGTTTGAGATGCAGGGTCTTCAAGCAAACCTAATTAGAATAAATTATATATTAAACAAGAGATTTGAGTATCAACATCACTCTTACTCATTCACCCAAGAAGAATGAGGTTGCAGTTATATCTTTCCAATAACTCCAACCTTTGGTCTATATGCTCAGCTTTGCATTCCATTTGCTATTATGGTTATCAAATACTGTTCCAAGGCAACCTGAATTTGGCTTCTCAAGGAAACATTCCAGCGTTCTAAGAGAAGCTAAAAATCCTAACAGTGCCTCTTGTTAGTCTGTAGCTTGAATGCCTATTAAAGACTTGATTTCTTTTTGTGCATGGCGAAATTATATTTGCCATGTAGGTGGTAGTAGAAAACCACTTGACCGACTTTCAAGTATATATATTTGATGTGTTATTTGTTTTCTAAGAAGGTGCCACAAGCTTGAAATAGAGAATAGGAATTTATGTATTCTTTGTTATTTGTGAGAGAGAGCTCTTTGGTGTATTGGAGTTTGGGTTTTGTGAGAATGCCTCTATACTAATTTTGTATCTTCCATATTTATTAGTGAATTTTTCTTCTCATCACCACCCATGGATGTAGGCCAAAGGCCAAATCACATAAATTCTTGGTGTCCTCCCTTGTGTGATTGTCTATTGTTCTTTTAAGTTTTCTTCGTTTCTCTTATTTCTTTTGGAGATCTTTCTCAAGTACATAATAGTTTCACTATCCATTTTGTTTGGGAGTGCTTTTGGAGGCCCTTTTGCGCAACACCTCTCTAGATGAATAATGATGGCACACGGAAATATGAAGCCAGCATCAAATGACTGGCACATCCCAATCCACAATATAAATTTGAGGAACCATCTCGTTTATAAATATTAAAAATTTAGAACTTTTGCGACTTAAAATGCTAGGCAGAAAAGCAATTTGAATCCCACAAAAAGAAAAGGATTTCTACACACTACATTCCCACAGATCATAGGTCCAGAATAGTATAGCATACGTGTCATTTGTCAAAGCCAATAACGCAATACATGAAAGCACAACCTAATGAACCAAAAGTGAACAGAAAAAACTCACATTTACTGGAGCACTAGAGAGATATGAAATACTCAGTTCCCCAAGAAAAATATCCTTATCCTCGGCCACCACGGTTCTAGCACAAGCATACGACACCTTCTCAGCAACAGCTGCAACAGCCCCTCCATGAAAGTTACCATAGATATTCTGCAAAGTGCAAACCCCATGAAAAAGCATTTACCATTCATTTGAGGAAAACAAAAGAAATTCATCCGCAAATGTCTTGATCTCTGTGGTTTTGGTTTGACAAAAAGGAATGAAATGCTTGATAACTATATCAACTAACAGAGTCACTTGAATGGTGCAACCTTCAGTTTCATTGAGTACACAATGCGGGTGAGAGAATTTAATAAGTTTTTCCCTTTAACATGGACATTCTATTTTTCACTCACATATAGTTCGCTTAATTTGGATAAAAGAATTGATAGATATAACAGATCGATTTTTTGGGTTGAATCCAGAAATTAATTCTGCAAAACCACTCACACTCAAATCAAATCAGCTGAAACTACCACAAAATCATGTAACCTTCTTTAACTCATATGTTACACAACTGTTTTCATCAAACTAATAAGTAATAGCTCTTTATATTTCTGTTAAGAGACAATCTTGAGCCTTCAGTAACAATAAACTTATGTAATATCTTCATCTTTAAATTGCTACCTTATGTATAGGATCACAACAACTAGAAGACCATCTAAATATTCAAAATAAATTTTCATAAAGAAAATTATAATTCATCTTTCTTCTTCCCCCACAGTTTCTCCAACACCAAACTGTGAAACAGGCATACAGCTTCAGTACTTTATAAGACCCAGATGCTAAAACATTTATAAGACCCAGATTCTAAAATTTCTTCTTAAAAAGGTAAATTTTTTGAGCAACCAAAAAGCAGAAGTGTATTGGTAAAAGAAGCAACTAAAAAAAAAAAAAAGGAAAAATAGAGAAGAGTTAGTTACAGAGAGAGCGGGGTTGACAGTTAGGAGACAGGTGATTCGGCCACGTAGGACTTGGTCGGGCTTGATTATGTGGTGAATAAGATGAGAGTAGAAGTCTTTGGTTTTGCAAATATCTGGGACAGAATCTGAGTTGATTCCCATCCTTTGAAGGAAGCCAATGAGCATGGAAACATGTTCAGCACAAACGTCCTTCACCACTGTCACTGAGGATTTCGACTTTGCTTCTGCTTCTGGACGAGGATTCGATGTGGCTTTTCCCATTTTCCTTACTGTCTTTATACATCTACTTCGCTGTTCTACCGTTGACGAACGAGTCCAGAGACTACTGCCACTAAAAGCTGGATTTTTAGTGATAGGGATAAAATCCCCAAGTAAACGGATATAAATAACGAGAGCAGACGGACTAAAGCCAGTCGATATGCTAAAGCCACATGTCACCTTTGTGGCACCCATGTATCACCTTCATGGTATGAGCGGTCTCCAAGAATCTTAGAACGGAAATATCTTGCATTCCATGCCCAACTACAAGAAAGGATCACATAAATTATGACTTACGAGTATTAATGAGGATTTTTTCTACAAGAAAATACTCTCTCCACCAAGAAATCAAGGTCAGCTCCGCACGAGTCCAAATCTTTTGTTCCACTTTTCTTACTCTACTCTATATTCCACCAATAAAAGTTTGCCACGTGTTAACATAATTAATTAAATACTATCATTATTGACTTATTTATATTACCATTATTAATTAATGATAGTATTTAATTAATTATGTTAACACGTAGCGAGCTTTTATTGGTGGAGTATAAAGTGGAGCAGGAAAAGTGAAACAGAAAATTTGGATTCGCTCCGCACAGGTAATTATTGGGCACTCTCAAAGTTCTATAAATGCGTATTTCCTCCTCTCACATAACTGTAAGTCCCACTAATTAAATTTATAGTAGGACCCACAATTCATGTGAGAGGGGGGAGTACGCATTTATGGTACTCTCGGAGTATTCAATAATTTTTTGCTTTGCACTACTATAAAAACCCCCAAAGCCCTCACAAATCAAGGTACGCGCGATTCTCTCAACTCTGGCACTTTAGAGTTGTAGAAATTCTCTTTAACTTAACATTCAGAGGGTATTTGGCCGGTACTACATTGGTACTCTCTGCAAGGTCTTCTTTGTCTTTGTTTCGCAGGTTCTGTCTAGAGCACATGAGAATTGTGTAGCTCCTTGACGATTTTTGGCATCATCATTTAGGAAGCAAGACATGATTTTTCTCTCTAAAATCCAATCAAAACCTGTTCCTTTTTGGGAAGCAACTTTTCGGCCTTTGGTTTTGGAGGAAGTAAAACAGGCCAGTTTGGCATGGCCTTTCCCATAGCTTATTTGCTAAGAGCATCCACAGCCGGAAATCTCATCTCATCTTATTTTACCATCCCAAAAAGTCACTTTATCAATTATACAATACAATTTTACAATACTCCTAGCATCCCAACTTTTATTTTCCTATTCTACTCATTAAAATAATATTTCTACACAATAAAATATTATATCTCACCATCACCATTATACAATACAACACATTATTTATTCTTTCTCTCTCTTTCTTTCTGTTCAAGAACCACAATCACCATCGCTGCATTACACACACTTGACACCACCACCACCACCACCACCACCGACAACCCATAATCTACCGTCAACACCAAAAAAAAAAAAAAAAAAAACCAGAGAAAAGACCAAACCCACGCCGCTGCACCTACCACCACCACCCTCTTCGACCATCAACACCACACAAAAAAAAAAAAAAAAAAAAAAAAAAAAAACACAACCCACGATCAAAAACCAAACCCACGCCGCTGCATCTACTGACCGCGCTATTGCCCACCAAAATCACACCTCAATCAACCCACCGCCATCCACCGACCTAAAACCCACTCCCACATAGATCACAACCCACCTGACCCACACAACCCACGCGACCCAACACTAACCCATCGCGATCTCCATCACTAACCACTGCAAAGCCACACAATCTTCACCCACAAACACAACAAAAATTTATGAAATCCGGATTGCTCAAGTCGCCACTGGGTAGCTTAATTTTGTTGAAGCTCGAAGGAAGCAGATTCGCCACTAGGAAGCTTGAAGGAAGTTGATTTTGTTGACCCACGCGAAGAAGGAAAAATGAAAGAGAGAGAGAGTTGCCGGAGAAGGAAAAATGCGAAGACCCACTGATGTACAACACAATTTACTATTTAATTATTGTAATTTATTATTTTTGGTATTTTTATGTAAAAAACGATATTTTAGGTTTAGGTGATTTATTTCCTTGTTTTTAGGCACATTTAATGCTTTTTAGGTCAAATTTGATTCCTGATATGGCTAGGTATCAATTAGGAGTTATTTTAGAATATATTTTCTTGTTTTGTCAAGTTTTATGGAGCCCTTAAATTGGCCCCGAAGTCTGTAAATGTTTTTCAGAGATAATTATTGAATAAAAATTAGAAAAGGTGAGGTTTTTCTCTTCTTTTGGTTCTACAAGAACCCTAAACTTATTAGGGATTCTTCCTTGTGGCGTTCAAACTTTATACCTTTGGTTTGTGATTCAATTATGATCATTGGGTCAAGGTATTATACTTATACCTTTGGTTCGCGTTTCGATTATAAACGTTGGGTCAGGGTTTCTATCAAAAATCTGAATTTTAGCGTTCTTGGGCAAGTATTCCAATATTTTTGTTGGGTCTCAAAGCGTGTCGATTGAGGTTCGCATCATTTGGTATCAGAGCACAGGTTTTAAAATCAGTTTTCTATCCCTTTATCTATTGTTTCATGTTATCATCCTATCTTGTTCCTTTTGTGTTCTTTATTCCTTGTTTTTATTTTGTGACGTGCACTAGGTTAAAATCGTGCACCCAGCTACAAAAAAAAAAAAAAAGTGAAAAAAAAGAAGAGATGGTAATTATTGAAAACATTGTAGAAGATTCAATTGAGGTCAAATATGAGCATGAGTCCATAACTCACAATCCTCAAGTCTCAATTGATTTGTTGAAGATGACTATACAATATGTTGATTTTCTTGGAGTAGAAAATTTCAATTTTATTGTCAACCCTTCTTTGATTGATGTTGCAAATAAATTGAAAGTAAATGAGAAGAAATTTTACGCTATACTTTATGAAGGATTCAAATTTCAGAACCAGATCATGTTATTAAAGCATTCGAAGTATTTGTTTATTTGGAGCGGAAGATTTCAGATTTCAAAGATGAACTCGAGGGCGAGTTTGATTCAAGTGGAGGGGTCTGATGTACAACACAATTTACTATTTAATTATTGTAATTTATTATTTTTGGTATTTTTATGTAAAAAACGTTATTTTAGATTTAAGTGATTTATTTCCTTGTTTTTAGACGCATTTAATGCTTTTTAGGTCAAATTTGATTCCTGATATGGTTAGGTATCAATTAGGAGTTATTTTAGAATATATTTTCTTTTTTTGTCAAGTTTTATGGAGCCCTTAAATTGGCCCCTAAGTCTGTAAACGTTTTTCAGAGATAATTATTGAATAAAAATCAGAAAAGGTGAGGCTTTTCTCTTCTTTTGGTTCTACAAGAACTGTAAACTTATCAGGGATTCTTCCTTGTGACGTTCAAACTTTATACCTTTGGTTCGTGATTCAATTATAATCATTGGGTCAAGGTGTTATACTTATACCTTTGGTTCGTGTTTCGATTATAAACGTTGGGTCAAGGTTTCTATCAAAAATATGAATTTTAGCTTTCTTGGGCAAGTATTCCAATATTTTTGTTGGGTCTCAAAGCGTGTCGATTGAGGTTCGCATCACCCACCACTGTCGATATCGCCGATCTAGAAACCCACCACACCAATCTGCAACTCAACCGCGCCACCATGCCAATTTGAGAGACGAAGAGGATGATGACTGCTTGCGTTGCGTTTCCATTGGGTTGATGAGAGTTTAGCGTAGAGTGAAGGTAATGAGAAGAATCAGAGAGCAAGAAGAAGAGAGAGCAGAAAGAAAGAGTGAAAAGGAAGAGAGAGAAGAATCAGAGATAATATAATAATAATTTTTAATTTTACAATACTGCTACAGTACCGTCTTACTTCTAAGATGGTACTATAGCAGTATTGTAAATTTTTTACAATTGGCACATTTTGCAAGTTTGGCTGGAGCAACATTTGAAGGCTGTGATGGTAAAATATCTCAACATATACCATATACCATTTGGGTTGTGGATGCTCTAACAAAGGGGTAAATACAAGGTAGTAATTATTAGTACAAGTTTTATGTTTTTTTTTTTTTTTTTTTTGGAGAGAGTTTCAACTTATTGTGTCTGCTCATAATGAATACTAGTTTTTATGTTAAATCTTAAATATGTGACAAAAAAATTTAAATAGAGAAAATACCATTATGGTCATTATATTTTGAAGTTATTATCGATTTGGTTTATGTTCTTTTTCACTTGCAATCAACTTAATATTCGTTAGTGAGTTAATTGTAGAGACCATATGACTAGGGACTAAATTGACAATAACTTCAAAATGTAAAAACTAAAATGGTATTTTTGTCAATTAAAAATTAGCTTATTTTCAAAAGGCTAATTTTGTTAAATTTTATTTCATTTTTAAAAAAAGCATGAAGATTTTGCCAACTTTTCCAAAAAAAAAAAATATATAAATGGGGGAAAAAAGAAGAAGCCAAATAGACTGAATGCAGTGAATTATACACTTTTACTGCCAAATTCAGAACTAGCTTTTGCCCATTCCTTCCCAAGGATTTTATTACTTTGTATGAGACTAATGTTAGAGTTATTCCAACTTTTTTATTAAAAGGATGACATAATATTAGATGTTAACAAGTATATTACAACTTCGCTCAGCCTTATTAGAGGTTAGCAAATTCTCCACCACAAGTGGTGGTAACAAAAGATACACAAAAGAAACGATAGCACTTGTCCCAAGTTTTGCCAATGCATTAACACATGGTTTGCCTCATGGTAAATATACTCAATTCGTTGGTTGGGGAAAGCCTTCAATAGTAAATTGACATTAATAAATTACTAATTGTCCTAAAACTTAAATTATTACAAAATAGTAAATTTAATCACTTAACCCTAGTTCTAACACTCTTACTTATCTTAATTAATAATTGAGGCCCAACGGGTAGGATTTTCAAATTTTTAAATAAGAGGTAGAATGGAAATAATAATAGAACTCTCTAGTAACTATATGTTCGACCAATTGCAATTTGCCATGTGTTTGAATTTTTTTTTTTTTTTTTTTTTTCATTTTAAACTTCGGTTATTTTATAAGAAAAGTCAAATGAATACATAACAAGTTATGATTGGTAAAATATAAAATGGAACACAAAAAGTAAGAAAGATGGTTTGTATTCAACTAGGATCTCATGCTTTGATACCAAGATAAATTATCGATAATCCTACAATATTATTAAGAACAAAGTTTAGCTATAACTGCACTCAATACCTTTTTTATTAGATGTAAATTTTGACAAATCCACTATTAGATTATATTTTCTTTTTATATACCCCAAGCTTGCAAAATTTCCAACCGATTAAAGACAAATAATTACACTATCAATTTTGATGTTTAAAATTTAATTTTTGTACCCTAAAATGATGCATAAAAAATAAGTTTATGAATTAAATAATAAATAACATCCAATTGACATGTGTGTTAAAAAAAATTAAAACATGCAATCCAACCGATAGATTTTTAAAATTTGTAGTTGTTGAGGGTCATTTTGTAAAAGAAGACCCAACTCAACAAAGCAGGCAATAAGAGTGGCAGACATAGAATAAGATTATTAAGCCCGGGTGACAGGAGTAATAGAGCACAGGCCCATAACATGAATAAATGGGTCTTGAGGAAGCAAATGGGCCCAAAGGGCCCGAAAAGAGGGAAATGACACCCATGGGCAGTATATGGTATGGAAAAGTGAGAATGGGCCGCGGCAGGTCCAAAGCAATGTAAACAAAGAAAGTAGGGGTTGATGGCAAGCCCATGAACTCCAAGGATGAGAATGAGGAGATTGGGCCAGGGAAGCCTAATCAAGTTAGTAAAAGCCCATGGGAATGCAAAGTTAGTAAATGGGCCGAGGAAGCCCAGAGGAAGTAAATGGGCCGCAGGCCCAATTGCGGCCCAAGGGAAAAAGAAAGGGACAATGGAGCCCATGAGTAAGAACATCAGTGGCTCTATTAAGTCACTGGGGGAAGGAATGAAACGGCAGGCTTGAAAAGAGGCCTAGCAGGAACATATCATCATGGCAGGAAATGCCAAGTAATGAAACAGGACATGAGTGTAACCAAGAAATGGGCCAAAAGAAATGTGAAACCCAGTATTAAGAGAAACTCAATCCCAAAGGGAAGCAGTGAAATGTACAGAATGGCCCACATGAAAGAACAAAGGAGCATGGCAGACGATGCAAACAAAGCTCCAGATCACAGCAAACACATGAGCCGCAGGCAGACTTTGAACGTACATAACAGGAAAGCACGTGCAAGGCCCAGGTGCCACAAGCCTGTACCCAGCCAATATGGGACGTGGTGGGGCCATGGGTCAGTGGTAAGAGGTAAGGGGGGGTGTGGTTTGGTGGTGGGGAGAGGGGAAAAGATCTATTTTACGTTCCCTGTCCAAGCCATTTTGGGAGGTACGTCCTGCTGGGATGACAGACCGCCCAAAAGAGGCAAGGTTGGGGCGGGGGGGAAACGTTGGGTGCATGCCATAGGGAGAGAGAGAGAGAGCATTTACGCCACGGCAGGAAAAAGTGCCACGGCAGACTAAGAAACAACACAAACCTGTCTTTGTCTGGCGAGGGTAAGTAGTACACAGACGGTGGTTGGCAAGTACGCCCAGACTAGACAAAGGCCGTTGGAGGGTAAAGTGGTAAAAAACCAATCACGGCAGGCCTTATAAAAGGATCCTTGCCATGCCCTGTAAAAGGGACCAAAAAACAGAGGAAGGAAAAAATATAAGAAAAACAAAAAGAAAAAGAAAGGAAAGAAGAAAAGATAAGAAAACAAAGAGTAAGGGTAATGGGCATGCACCAATAGATCGGTTCTCTTCTCTCCCCCTCAAAATCCCACTCTCAAAGAAATAATCAAGTAATAGGAATTCTTTCAGGCATTTATCACTTAGGTCCGATTCCCTCAAAGTCATTAATCCCCGCGACAGGATATTCTTTTGGGAGATTAGTTTCATTGAGAGGAAGCTTTCTTCCTCTTTGATTCTTTGCCACTGTAGACTCAGACTTGACTTGACGTTTATTTTCTGAGTAACTTCCATCATCGTCCAATAAGTTATTCTTCTCTATAAAAGCCGTTATTATTATTACCATTGTTATTACTGTGATTGCTATAGAAATATTCGGTCTTTGTTATTAAGAAAAAGCCACTGTACTCTGTTTTTCTTTATTGTTATTATATCTGCCTGCCGTAACCTTTTTGTAATAGCTCTACTCGCCGTGAGAACGTTTTTGGCAGACAATGCTCAGTTTATGCACAAGCCGGCCCAACTGTAAGCCGGCCCAACTGTAAGCCCAAAGTGAGTTACAGTTGGGCCGGTCTCAACTTTCCTATTCAGAAACATACTCGGGCCCATCACCGTAGGAGGCAGCCCAGCCCAACTCAAAACACAAAAAAAGGCCCCTACAGTAGTTATGTTAATTTATTTTTATTTTTATTGGAGTTGTAGTCAAACTTTGTCCTATTACCAATAACAAACTAAAAGGAGACTCTTGACATAAAGCCTCAACAAAATTTGGAGGATTTCTTCTTTCATTCTCCAATAGGTAGCCCCATAGAACTCGTCCAGGTATCCAAGCTTTTTTTTGTTAAAGCAGGAGCCGATGTATGAGAAAGCATTCATTATTCATAGCAGGTTTCCAACACAAACATGTACAGCCCAAAGACACACAGAAAAAGAAATCATACAAACAATACAGTCATGTATAATTATATAAGAGCAGTGTTTAAAAAGCACAAATACAATACAATACACACGACACTAGTAAACTTTATTACTCCCCAAAGGGTAGAAATTCAAACTGAGATATCCAACTTCAAATTTGTTGGACCACATATTCATAACTTGGCACTGGGCATGTTATAGAATGTAGCGCGCGAGCACTATAGGCTAACTTCCCAGTTTTCTTGAGCTTGAACTCCACTGCAACTAAAGTCAAATATCTTCCACTCCTTCAGCTCTGCCTGTATGTAGAAAACAATTGCATCTCACAGGAGATTTGGAAAAAAGAAAAAAAGAAAAAGAATAGAAGTTTGAAAGCAATAAAATAAATCACAATCATCCAGCATTTGTAATTTTGTATGAATATCCTAATGTTAACCATACAAAAGCAAAGATATAATGGCAAGAAGTTAGCATAAGTTGGCTTTAGTCAGGCATTGTCTCCTTCTATGAGACTGACCCAATCAAGTGCCTAGCAAAAATACTTCATGACAAATACAACACATGACTCAGTCTGTACACTATTATCGTCCTTTTGGCCTCATGTTTGAGATGCAGGGTCTTAAAGCAAACTTAATTGATAGAATTTATGTAGAGTAAATTATGCCAACCTTTATTTTAAGGTTTATATAAATGCAACAAAGATATGTTCATATCATCTCACATTATTGTTGCTTCCTTAATGGAATACTCCATTTTAAAAAAAGATCCATTCCTTAATTATGGATGAAATGACACTACCCGTGAAGCTTAGATAAATAAGTAGAAATCTTTTAAAAAAATTGATGTTATCTCATGGAGAAGTCACATTTGAGAGAGAATGTACTCATCTATTGCATTATAAAAACCTTAATAAGAGGAGTGTCGACATTTTGTTTATTGTTTAATTGGAGTATCATTTCATGAAACCTCAAATGAGGTTGGTGTAATTTAACCAATTATATATTAAACAAATTAATCACTCTTACTTAGTGTGCGTTTGGTTCTAACTTAAAAAGGTAGCTTATTTTACTATTCAGTTTTTTTTTGCTACTATTCATGGGTCTCACTGCACTTTTTTGTACTATTCATGAGTCCCACTATACTATTTCAACTAACTTTTACTATCTACAGTACTTTCAGTAAAAAGTTTTCAGTTTTAGCAAAATAAGTGGATCCCAAACAGACTCTTAGTGTGCGTTTGGGTTGAACTTAAAAATTAAAATTATTTCACTATTCAACTTATTTTTACTACTATTCATGGGTCCTACTGCACTTTTTGGCACTATTCATGGGTCTCACTGTACTATTTTAACTAACTTTTATTTTTATCTACAGTACTTTCAGCAATAATTTTTCAGTTTCAGCAAAATAAGCGGTATCCAAATACACTAGTCTAATTCACCCAAGAAGAATGACGTTGTAGTTATATCTTTCCAATAACCCTAGCCTTTGGTCTACAAATGCTCAGCTTTGCACCCCCTTCGCCATCACATTCTATTCCAAGGCAACTTGAGTTTGGCATTTCACGAAAACACTCTAACACTTAAGAAAAGCTAAAACTCTTAACAGTACCTTTCAATCTAAAAAATGGTGGCATCAGCAGTGGTGGTGCGACCACCCTGACCTAAAAAAAAATTTTTATATATAATAATTTAAAATTTTATATTTATTTACCTTAAAAAAATTTTTGGGACCGCCTTGAATTTTTGTTATGCCAATAAAATTAAATTTTGGTCTATAATTTGAGCAACTTAACAATATATTGGGTTTTTTCAAGCAAAAAGGAAAAACTCAAAAAAAAAAAAATTGAACTAAAATCTGAAAAAAAAAAAAAAAAATATAATAAAACTACTATAGGCTAGGCAGTGGCTTGATTCCTTCGACTAAGTACACTACCCAATACAACATAATTTTCAACATTTTATTATTTTTTATTACAGTATTATTTTTCCTCACCAGACATATATTACTTACTTCTCATTTTTAATTATTTTTTTTTGTTTATTCTTAACCACACATGTCTTCTGTTTTCTCGAATTTTACACTTCATACTTTTAAATTTTATCACATCTTCATCTACACTCTTACATCTATGTTTTGCCTTCCTCCTTGTTCGTAACTTCTGTGTCTTCTACCAGTACCAGTGTGGCAGTGCCTCTTCTCAAGTTTTGAGTCTCAAATTCCGCAATACAATTTTTTTTTAGCTGTACAAGTACATCTGTTCATTTCATTTCTTTTCATTTCTTTTTTCTTTTGAGGTTTTTTGGTTTACAGAACGCAAATTTGTTTTGGTTTTAAGAACAATTTTTTTTTTTTTTTTTTAAGCACAAACTTCATGCCGACCGAATCTTGAATTTTGGCCGGTATTTACTGAAACACCCAAAATAGACCGGAATGAGTCAAAATTTTTTCCGAAGTGGAATAGGGTGGGTTACTGCTTCAATTTGTTTACCGGCACGGTATTTTCCTGCCGTTTTGGCTGGAACAGAATGAAATTAATAACATTGAATCAAATCTAATTACCTAAAGGCTAAAAAGAAATAAGATTGTGTAATTTATGCTTCCTAAGGAACACCCTAAACAAAATTCCTGGAGACGCCACTGGGCATTAGATGTATGATGACAACATCAAATGGTAGGACATCCCAATCCACAACATAAAGTTGAAAAACCATCTCGTTTGTTTGTAAATGTTAAAAAGTCTAAAACTTTTTCTACTTCAAATTCTAGGCAGAATGCAATTTGAATAGGGTCGGTCGGAAGAATTTTGGGGCCTAAAGAAAAAACTTTTAAGGTCATGCTCTTTTTTATATTTAGATAAATTAAATCATATTCAATTAATTTTTTATACAATTTTTTTAATAAAAAAATTTTAAATCTATTTTTCTTCCTTTAAGAGATGCAAAATTACTAATTAAACATACATTTAAAAGATTTAGGTTCGAACCCTGCTCACACTAAAAACTTATTAGTCATTGTGGGTAGCTTTTTTAATAATAACTGATGGTACCCTTTCGTCTCAAGCTTGCGCTTATAAGGCCTGGGGGGAGGGAGTTACTTTTGATATGGGACTGCAAATGAAGTCAAAAGGCTACAAGGGACACCCTTGGCCTGGAGCTAAGAAAGCTACCCACAATAAAAGGAAGATAACTGATGGTACCCTCTCGTCTCAAGTTTGCGCTTATAAGGCCTGGGGGGGAGGGAGTTACTTTCGATGTGGGACTGCAAATGAAGCCAAAAGGCTACAAGGGACACCCTTGGCCTGGAGCTAAAAAAGCTACACATAGTCATAAACTCATAATGATAAGAGCAATTATTATGGAGTAGACATCATAAATTGAAATTATATTTTAATTATATATAAAAAAAAAAATATGAGAGGAAAAGAGATGACGAGAGTTTTACTCCGGGAGCAAGTTTGACAGTTAGGAGATCGGTGATTTGGCCACGTAGAAGTTGGTCGGGCTTGATTACATGGCGAATGAGATGGGAGTAGAAGTCCTTGGACTTGCAGTTATGTGGGATAAAATCTGAGTTGGAAACTCCCACAATTCAAAGGAAATTAGTGAGCATACAAGCATGCTCACCACAAATGTCCTTCACCTTGCCTACTATTATTGTGGACTTCGACGTTGCTTCTTCTGCCTCTCCAACTGGGCTAGGAGTCTTAGTCACTGTGGGTTTTCCCATTTTCGACAAAGAAAAAAACTAAGCATACAAAGAGTCTAAAATCAACTTTTGATTTTTTTTTTTTTTTTTTTTTTTTTTATAGTTTTAGTTTTAGCCTATGACGTCTGCTTCTGATGATTGCATTCTTTGTCATCAGAGTAAGACACCAATCAGATTGAACTCCAAATTTTTTATTCAACTATTAAAGACTTTACCAGTTAAGCTAACTATAATCCACTTCTTCTTCTTTTCAAAAGTGTTGGATCACATTTTTCTCACATAACTAAAGTCTAATACCACATTTCTCATTTGAAGTGCATAATTAACATTTTTCTTTCAATTCGTTTTTTGTAATTTTAATTTATTTTCAATGAAATGACAATGATTGTTTACCTAAGTTGTTGTATGATGTTTCCTTAAAACAAAAGAGTTGAATGATGAAGGTAGGATATTTTTTGTTTGGGATAATTACACTTTACCCACCTGTGGTTTACCTCTAATTCTATATGCCTACCCGTGGTTCAAATTTTGACACTTTGCCCACTTGTGATTGTCACCGTTTATGTGCCGTGTACCCACCTCTCCCTCACCGTTACTCTAACACAGAAATATGTAAAAACTCACTCCCATCCAGATCAAAACACTCTCATTCAAATCTTAAACATGAAGAACATGAAGAACATACCCAAATTTTGAAACTTGAGTTGGCTCACTAAACCCAGAACATGAAGATTAACCAAAAACTAAACCCATATTTTTCTGTTTTTCATGTTCAAACTAATTGTACCCAAACTAAACCCACAATCATGTTCTGGGTTTAGTGAGTCTGAAGAAAAGTAGAAGAACATACCCAAAACTAAACCCAGAAATCTTGAAGATTAACCAAAAATTAAACCCAAAAATTAATATTTCTCATACTAAAAAACTCATCCCAAAAAGCAAAATCAATAGCAAAAAATTCAATCAAAATGTTCTGATTATAGAAAAATAAATAAATTCAGTTCTTCGCACTTAAAAAACGCACAAACGTATCAAAAAAAAAAAAAAAAAAACGCACAAACAAGACAATTCCATTTTTGAAATCGTATCAACAAAAATGAACTATAGGGAAAATAATATATCCACAAAATTAGTCTCAAATCTGCCAAAACTAGAATCCACAATTTATACCAAAAATGGCAAATAAGATTCTTGAGAGTTTCCTTTAACAATCGCAGAGAGAGAGAGATATATATATATATAGGGTTGGGTTCAAGTTACACCTGGTGTAACTCTAAGCAATATTACACCACTCAATAACTTGTTATTAAATTAATATTTTGAAAATCCAACCGTTGAATTACATGTTCTATATGTTCTTAACATGCATGCCAATTTTCATATCAATCGGATGCTATTTGCCATTTGATTTATAAACTCATCTTTTATGCATTATTTTAAACAACAAAAAATTGAATTTTTACAATTGATTGATGACATGGCTATTAATCTTTGATCACCTCGAAATTTTGTAAGCATGAAGAATATACGAAGATAATGTAATCTGACGGTGGATTTGTCAATATTCGCATCCAACTAAAAAATATTGAGTGGTGTAACATTGCTTAGAGTTACACTAGGTGTAACTTGAACCCAACCCATATATATATATATAAAAGTAAATACCGCGTAAGAAACTCAAAACAAGATTCAGAAAATCAATGGCAAATCCACTCTTCTTTCTTTGGTAAGCTACGCTCACACAACAAGAGAGTACTGTTGCAGCGTCTCGCGCAACAAAAGAGAGAGCAAAAACTAATTAAATCAAAGATTAAAAATAAATAAAAAATAGAGAGGAAAAAAATCGTCATCCAGAGAAGAGAGAGAGAGAGGATTGTCATTGCTCATGAATGTGAGGCTTTGATGACAATGGCAATCTGGGCTTGTCGCTTGTTAGGTGATTGTGGATCAGGTTTGATATGGGTTTTTGGTGTGGGGCTGTGTGGAATGAGAAATATTAATTTTTGGGTTTAATTTTGGGTTAATCTTCAAGATTTCTGGGTTTAGTGTTTGGGTATGTTCTTCTACTTTTCTTCAAACTCACTAAACCGAGAACATGATTGTGGGTTTAGTTTGGGTACAATTAGTTTGAACATGAAAAACAGAAAAATCTGGGTTTAGTTTTTGGTTAATCTTCATGTTCTAAGTTTAGGGAGGCAACTCAAGTTTCAAAATTTGGGTATGTTCTTCGTGTTCTTTATGTTCAAGATTTGAGTGAGAGTGTTTTGATCTGGATGGGAGTGAATTTTTACATATTTCTGTGTTAGAGTAACGGTGAGGGAGAAGTGGGTACACGGCACATAAACGGTGACAATCACAGGTGGGCAAAGTGTCAAAATTTGAACCACGGGGAAGCACATAGAATTAGAGGCAAACCACAAGTGGGTAAAGTGTAATTATCCCTTTTTGTTTTATATAAAAAATGATTCAATATCAAAACACCACATGTCAGATTATCTATTTTATATTATATTTCATTAAAATATCAAAAAAAAAATTTAATTTTTTTTCTTTATAAACAACAACCACCATCCACTCTCTTCCTTCATCCTTGAGATACGTAAAGAAAAAATAAACAATTAAATGCAAAATAAATAATGTTAGTGTAAATTTACATGGTTATTGTAGCAAACTTGTAAATTTACACAATTATTCATGGACTTATGTGGGTTATTTTTAGGCAAAATTTTGTAAATTCTACACATTTTTCTATTATACATGAACTGATGTGAATGCTCTAAGACATGACTTTTATTATTAAAAAAGAGAAATATTATATCTATAATATTTTCACAACAAATCCTATGTGAGAGGTTGTTACTTGCAGTTACTAGTGGGTAAGAAAGTAATTTCAGTGGTGAATTCAAATTAAAAATCTGTAACAACTTGTCAATCAAGATTTATTGTAAAAATGTTGTGGATGAAGCATTTCTCTTAAAATATATATATATATATATATATGATAGATGATTAAAGTAAAACAAAATTTTAACTGTAACAGTATTTTAAAACTTTTTGAAACTTTGGTATATGAGTTTAATTAGGACAAACTATGTTAATAGCTTAAATGGCAATTGCATGCTCCCCCACTAGTGTGGTTTCAAATAAAATCTTAGATTTTGAAAAGTTTCAATTAATGGTGATGAAAATTTGGTCCACCCAGCATACATGCTTGATTTAATATGAAACGCTGTAAGGGAAAAACAGATACACATAGCATAGCACACTAGAACCATAATTGATCCTAGGCTTAGCTTTTTTTTTTTGGGGGGGGGGGGGGGGAGGGTGTTGTTTGATAATTTGATAGATACAATAATGTGGTGGGAGGATTTAAACCTTAATTTTCCACATAAAGAAGCATGCAATGACACTAAATTATAAGTCTCTTGGGCCTTACCTTAGAATTAATGGTGAAAGAGACTTGAAACTTCAAAGTTGCATTGCGGGCTGAACTGCAGACTCTAATTAGAAGCAAGCAACAAACCATGTCTCTTAAAATATTTCTCCCAGAAAAAAAAAAATCAAAGTATCTTATAAATGGCATAAAACATAATGAAATTAGGATTTATTCAATAAAATAATGATAAATCTATCATAAAATTAGACATGGCAAAACGGGTCAGAATTTTCTGACCTAACCGGAATCCGATTTTTTTGACCCGAAGAAAAAAATGGGTTGACCCATGACCCGACCCATGTTTTTTGAGGGTCAACCCGACTCGACCTAAACCAAAATCATTTAAATTTTTTTTTTTTTTAGTAAAAAAAAAAAAAAAATTAAGACAATATTGGTTAAATTGTTTGTTGTGAGGTTTAAGGAAACAATTGAGGCATTTACATAACTATATGCAAATTAATTGAAAGATGAATGATTTAGTATTCTGTAATGAGTAAAGATTTTTAGACATCAAATAGCAAAGTACTTACTAAGATAATCTGGTTACAGTACAATTAAAAACATAGATTTGAAATTGTAGACATGTGTGAGAAACATTCACAAGTGTGAAAATAGTAAAGCCAAAGTATCAAATTAACATAAATTATGAATGCTTAGACCTATTTTTTAATAATTTATTTCCAAAATAAACAGCTTTTCAAAATAAATTATGATATTTCCTAGAGTGTGTGTTGCTTAACAATGATATGATATTCATAAAAAAGACCATGTATAAATAAGTAAACAATCAAACTTTAATATATATCTCAAATTGAAATAGAGTGTCAACCACAATTGATAATAGATTATAAAATTAATTTTCAAGATTGTCAATTTCTTATATGTTTTTATTCTTTGTCAAATGAATTATCCAATAAGTCATTTATTATTTTGTTTTATATTTTGGGATATTGATATTGTGTAGAAATAAAACTTGTGTATTTGTTTTACTTATCTTTGTATTATTGTTTTAAATAGCAATGTTAGGATTTGTATAATTTTAATGATATTGAATAATTATTAATAAGTGTAATTCATTCTTGATATAAGTAATGCATTATACATTAAGTAATTTGTTGCGTGACTTTCTGAATGGCAAATACATGTTGTTTTCTTAAAAAAAAAAAAAAAAAATCATGTGAAAAATGCGGGCCAACTTGACCCGACCTGAAACCCGATCCTGTTTTTAACCCGCTTAAAATGACCTGTTTTGACCCGCAACCCGATTGACCCCACCTGACCTGCCCGTTTTGCCGTGTCTAATCATAATGATCTTGCAGTTGATTATCTTGGAATGAAGCTCATGATAGATGATGGATCCAGCATTCTCTTTATCAGATTGTGGCTTTTAATGTGGACGACCCATGATTTCATGTTCTTAGTGTTATGGTGCATTTTGAGCCCAAAAATAAATAAATAAAAGTGTTAATGGTGCAATAGTTAGATTTGACCATTTGAAAATCCATTGGGTTTGAGGCAAGCAAACCTATAATGCGTGAAATTAAGCATGATCACTGATTCATATGATGCATTTGTGTGTTTTTTAAAATTAAACATGATCAATTAAAAGTGCAAAATGCTTTAGTTAGTTTTTTGTGTCTCTCACAAGAGGGATGTGGGTTTTATATTGACTGTAAAATCTTTACTCATTAAGAATATGAATCCAGAGAGTGATCACCGATTCAGTATCATCACCTTAAAGAAAGACTATATATATACAATCTCTAATATCAAGAATCAAGATAACTTCATAATCACTTTATTCCTCCTCTTCTAATAAAAACTCATAAATTCACCCCAAGATTTGGTAGAGTACAGCAATTTCTTAGTCTCCTTAAATATGAATTAAAGTAGCCACACAGTCATTTCCTCCATATCTCAGCAGATTGGTTAACTACCAATATCCCCTATGAAGCTGCTGTCAATGCTATTTCATCAACGAGCATATTTAACCACATTGCATAAGTACCTAATTTTCAATATTCTGAACTAATGTAAAATTTTATTGGGTTTTTTACGAAACTCATCAGAAGGTAAGAGATTCAAACTGAGATATCCAAATTCAAATTTGTTGAACCACAACTTCATATCTTGGCAATGGGCATGTTGTAGAATATAGCGCGAGCAGTATAGGCTAACTGCCCAGTTTTCTTGACCTTGAACTCCATTGCAACTACAGTCAAATTTCTTCCACCCCTCACTACAGAGCAATCAATTATCACATCAGCCTGCATGTAGAAAACAGTTCCATCGCACAGAAGATTTGTTATAGAGAAAAAAAAAATCGTAGTAATGTGAAAGCAGTAAAATAAACCACACTAATCAAGCATGTGTATGCATATGCTAATACAAACCAATCAAAAGCAAGATATCATTGGTAACAAGTTAGCATAACTTGGTTTTAGCTTAGAATTGTCTTTTTTTGTGAGACTGACCCAGTCAATGGCTTAATGCCAGTGGGATAAGATCACATTATTATATACTTTAAACATGAAAATGCATGTTAAAAGCCCAACCAATAGTTCATGACAAGTAAAAAGCAAAGACTTATTTGTTTACTATCATTATTATTATTATTGGTAAGTTAGGCATGCACTAATGGGTCTTGAACCCCAACCTCCCCCTCAACCTAAAAGGGGAGGAGGTGCTAGATGTGCTAGAGCTCTTTGGCACAACTAATGACTTAGTTTGTACACTATTATCATCCTTTTGGACTCATGTTTGGGTGGCAAGGTCTCCAGGAAAATTTAATTGATGGAAATTATATATTAAACAAGAGATTTGAGTATCAATCATATATTAGTCTGATTCACCCAAGAAGAATGAGGTTGTAGATATATCTTTTTGAATAACTCCAGCCTCTGGTCTGTGCCTCCCAGTTTTGCACTACAATACTACATTTGCCATTAAGATTAAGATTATCACATTCTGTTCCAAGGCAACCTGAATTTGGCATCTGAAGGAAACATTCAGGCATTCTGAGAAAAGCTAAAAATCCTCACAGAGCCCCTCTAAGTCAATAATTATGGCACACAGAAGTATGAAGCCAACATCAAATCAGAGGCACATCCCAATCCACAATATAAATTTGTAATTCTTAAATATCTAAAAACCCTTTTTGACACTTCAAATACTAGGTAGAATGCAATTTGAGTCCCACCAAAAAAAAGAAGCTAAAAACTAAAAAAATCCTACATTTCCCACATATAATTAGGTTCAGAATAGAAGAAAAAACATCTCTAATTTGAAGAAGTAGATACTCACATGGATTGGAGCAGCGGAGAGATATGAAATGCTCATATCTCCAAGAAAAATATCCTTATCCTCAGCAACCACAGTTCTAGCACAAGCGATTGACACCATCTCACAAATAGCTGCAAGAGACCCTCCATGTAACGAACCATAGAAATTCTGCAAACCCCATGAAAAAAAAAATCGACTTTTAATGAAAAAAAAAAAAAAAAAAAAAACTAGATTTAGAGAAACAGAGGAGAGTTAGTTACACCGAGAGCGGGTGTGACGGTTAGGATACAGGTGAGTCGGCCACGTAGGACCTGGTCGGGCTTGAGTGCGTGGCGAATGATATTGGAATAGAAGTACTTGTTATTGCAATCATCTGGGAGAGAATTTGTGTGTGAGACTCCCACGTTTTGAAAGAAACCAGTGATCGTAGAAACCCTTTTAGCAGAAACGTTGTTGGCTACTGTTTTTGACGAATTCGACGACGTTGCTTCGGCCTCTGGCCGAGGAGTCGCTGTGGGTTTTTCCATTTTTTTTTTTCTCTCTCTTTCTTTTCCTAAAAAAGGTTTTTTTTATTTATTTTTTATTTATTTATTTTTTTAATTTGTGGCCTGTTGTCTATGTACGTACAAAGACATTATACAACCTCTTGTCATTATCGGATGTTGTATGGATTGATCGGATTAGGATATGGTACCATGTCTCACAAATTTTTTTTTATATTTTTACATTTTTAAGTTTTATTTTTTTGCTTTTCCTTAAATTTTTTTAATTTTTTTAATTAATAGTTAAGATTAAAAGTTGTTTTTACAATTATCAATCTTAACCCTTTATAGAAATTCATTAGATGCACCTAATCTTAATTCGAAATGAGGAATCTCCTCTTTTGACTTTGGAATATTTTTTGCATTTTGATTTAGATCCATAATATTTTTATAATAAATCATAAGTGGTCAATTATTATTAATTTAAATTTGAACTTACTACTAAGATTACTTTTTTACTCCAATAATAATAACCACTAACAATTTGTTATTTAGAATTTGTTGTAAAAATATTGTGAAAATATAGTGAACATAGCATTTCTCTTTCATATAATAAATGATATATTCTGTAGGGACAAGGGCCCAAAAGCATATATAGGGTCATGAGCTTGGTTTGAAGACATCGGATGGTCGGATGGTCCGAGAAGATATAAAGAGTGAGGGAGAGTCCCAACCTTAGTCTCAAGAGCAAGGGACGAGTGGAAAAGTGATCCGAGGAGGTACTCCTCTTCGGATATGACAAATACAGCTCAGATCTATGATCCGAACAATCAATGTGACCTTCCTGGAGGCTCTAACAATGAGAACGTGCATCATACATGTACAAAGGTGGTGAGAACCTAGGAATGCTTGAGAAAAAGCTGTCATCTTCACATTAAATGCGCCACAATTACTTTTCTGGTCACATTTATGTGGAGAAGACCCCTGAACAGTGATTCCTTGACTACCGCAACTCACAGAGCATTAAAAGGGATGTCTGATGGGATGGGTACTCGAGTAATTACCTAGATGGTTGACAAATGAAGGGCCAAGATTATTGGAAAGGAAGTATATAATGTAAAAGACTCTTGGAGGAAAGGGGATCAGAAAAAGGAGAGAAAAAAATACTGTAGCCATTAGAGTGACACTTGTGACCATTTTCATCAATCTCCATAGAGATATTTCCCCTCGAACAGGACATTCCCCCTATGGTATGTGCTTTTTTCGTACGTGATCGCCTTGCAAAACCATCTTGGCTGTTGTAATACTAACTAGGATCCAACTCTTTAACCCACTCTCTACAAATTCATTGTATTGGGCTCATTAACACACAATCCCATACATATTGGGCTTGGGCAACAAATCGTGACCCTACATGTTCTATTATAAATTTAATTAGTGAAAATTATAATTCATATAAGAGAAGATAATAATTACTGAAGTATGAGACAACAAAATCCCTAATTTGGGCAATAGATTTCCTTTTCTTTAAAATAGAATGCATATTACTTTTTCTAACAACAATGTTGAATAGATAACAAATTTTATTCTTGGCAAAAATTGTATCAATGACATCACTTTTATTATAGGCAATCACAACCTAACACATCTCAAAATATTGTAAAATCTGGTTAGTATATAAACCTATTGTTGCTTTTTGGCAAATTACCTTTCATAACTTTTGTCCCTCACCTCTCATGAGTCATGACCGGAGGCGTTATCTTTAGGCCTAATAACAAACATGTCAAGTCAATGAAATATAAACAAAAAAAAATTTGAACTATAATTGGTTGTTATTTGTATAACCCTAACTTAGTCTTTGACTGGTCTGGTAAACTCACAATGACCTGTATTTTATTTTATCACAAAAACAAAATTATCATACTTTCAAACATTTTTTTTTTCATCATATTTATTTATTTATAATTCAATAGTTACAATGGATGAGAAGAGATTTCAACTTAGATATTTCCATTAAAAACATTAGAATGTGCTAACTGAGTTATAAGGATCTTGAATTTTGAATTTCTTTCAATACAAATAAAGGGGAAAAAAACCGAAAGATAAATTTGAATAATACATAAATCTTTAAGTTTATTGCCCTACAATTAATTCTAATAGTCCATTAGTTTAATAATAAACACAAAAGAAGAAAAGAAAATACATACATGTTGTACATAAAACATGAAATAAAGTTAAATTACATATAAACTTAATTTGTCTTTAATTTTCTGCTAAAAGTTGGCAATATCATAGTTATATTTTTTTAAATGAAAAAAATTGTTAAGGTGCTAAGTTAAAAATTTGTACACAAGCAAATTAGTTATTAAATAATAATAATAATCCAAAAGAGATGTTAGATTCACAACATTTTCTTAATAAATCTTTTTTTTTTTTTGGAGAAGGACTTTCACAATAAATCTTAAGTATTAAGTTGTTATTGGTTTATTATTAATGAGTAAAAAAGTAATTTCAATGGTAGGCTCAAATTAGAATCAATAACAACTTTCTACCTAAGATTTGTTGTAAAAGTGTTATAAAAATGTTATGGATGCAGTAGTACTTCTCATAATTAAAACATATATAATATTTTCAGTTTAAAAAAAAAACAGTGGGTTAATCCCACATTCGAAAATGAATGTAAGTTAAAGAGATTTAAAATTTGTGTTGTATATCCAAGAGTTAGATCATTTTGAATATACACTACTATAAGTTTTTTTAAAAAACTTTCTTCACCTCCCTCCATGTGTGTTAAAAATACTTAATATTCTCAAATAAATTTAAAAAATGACACTTGGCAATGACTCCACGAGTGTCGGAAACTCAAAAGTCAAAACTCAACCCGAAAGAATTGGGTTTCAAAGAATTTCACTAGCCACCACTTGCGTTGGAACCAACGGTAACACTTCACCTACGCATCTGTCAATGCTATTTCAGCAATGAGCATGTTTAACCATATAGCATAAGTACCTAATTTTCAATATGCAGAACCAATGTAAAATTTTATTGGGTTTTTTAGGAAACTCATCAGATGGTAGAGATTCAAACTGAGATACCCAAATTCAAATTTGTTGAACCATAACTTCATAACTTGGCAATGGGCATGTTATAGAATGTAGCGTGCTGCGTGAGCAGTATAGGCTAACTGCCCTGTTTTCTTGACCTTGCACTCCATTGCAACTACAGTCAAATTTCTTCCAGTCCTCACTACAGAGCAATCAACCATCACCTCTGCCTGTATGTAGAAAACAGTTCCATCTCACAGAAGATTTGTTAAAGGAAAAAAATAAATCATAGTAATGTGAAAGTAGTAAAATAAAGCACACTGATCAAGTATGTATGTGTATGCAGATGCTAATACAAACCATTCAAAAGCAAGATATCATTGGTAGCAAGTTAGCATAACTTAAGTTTAGCTTCGAATTGTCTTTATTTGTGAGACTGTGCCCAGTCAATGGCTAAATGCCAGTGGGATAAGATCACATTATTATATACTTGAAACGTGAAAATGTATGTTAAAAGCCCAACCAATAGTTGATGACAAGTAAAACCAAAGGCTTTTGTTTACTATTATTATTAGTAGTAAGTTGTACACGCACCCAGTGGGTCTTAGACCCACAACCACACCCTCAACTTATAAGGGGAGGAGGTGCTAGATATGCTAGAGCTCATTGGCACAACTAATGACTTAGTTTGTACACCATTATTATCCTTTTGGTCTCATGTTTGGGTGGCAAGGTCTTCAAGCAAATTTAATTGATAGAAATTATATATTAAACAAGAGATTTGAGTATCAATTATATATTAGTCTGATTCATCCAAGGAGAATGAGGTTGCACATATATCTTTCGAATAACTCCAGCCTTTGGTCTGTACCTCCTAGCTTTGCACTATAATACTACATTTGCCATTAAGATCATCACATTCTGTTCCAAGGCGACCTGAATTTGGCATCTCAAGGAAACATTCCGGCATTCTAAGAAAAGCTAAAAATCCTACAGTGCCTCTCTAACTCAATAATTATGGCACACAGATGTATGAAGCCAGAATCCAATGACAGGCACATCCCAATTCACAATATAAATTTGTAATTCTTAAATATCTAAAAACCCTTTTGAGACTTCAAACGCTGGGTAGAATGCAATTTTAGTCCCACCAAAAAAACAAAAAATCCAAAAAAAAGAAAAACTTAATTTGTAGAAGTAGATAACAGGAGAAATGAATTGAAAGAAGCACAAACTGAGTAACCAAAAAGTGAACCCAAAAAACTCACATGAATTGGAGCACCGGAGAGATATGAAATGCTCATATCTCCAAGATAAATATCCTTATCCTCAGCCACCACGGTTCTAGCACAAGCGATTGACACCATCTCAGCAATTGCCGCAATAGCCCCTCCATGTAACGAAGCATAGAAATTCTGCAAATCCCATGAAAAAACAAAAAGAAAAATTCGACTTTTAATGGAAGAAAAAAAAAAAAAAAAAAAAAAAAAAAAAAAAAAAAACTAGAATAAGAGAAAAACAGAGGAGAGTTAGTCACAGCGAGAATGGGTGTGACGGTTAGGTGACAGGTGATTCGGCCACGTAGGACTTAGTCGGGCTTGATTGCGTCGCGAATGAGATGGGAGTAGAAGTACTTGGTATTGCAAAAATCTGGGATAGAATTGGAGTGTGAAACTCCCACTTTTTGAAAGAAACCAGAGATGGCAGAAACATATTCAGCAGAAACGTCGTTGACTATTGTTTTTGAGGAATTCGACGACGTTGCTTCTGTCTTTGGCTGAGGAGTCGCTGTGGGTTTTTTTTTTTTTTCGATCGATCTTCCTTCTTTCTGCTAAAGTTGCATTTTCCATGTCGGTCTATCAGCTGCAGAGACATGAATCATGACACAACCTCTTTTCAAATAATTGATATATTCCGCTGTAAATTTAATTGGTGAAAATTGTAATCAATACAGTATTAAGCTTAATATTTAATAATGTTAGGCTCACGTTGAGTTACATCAGTAGTTATATTATTTTTATTTACTTTTTTGTATTTTTTTTACAATTTAAAAATAGTTTTTTATCAATTTTAAATTACTCACTGTAGGGACTGAGTTTGAGCACTTCTTCTATTGGATAAGTGGACTCAGGTTCAACTAGTCCAATACAATAAATTTGTAGAGAGTGGATCAAAAAACTAAGCTTTAGCGCATGGACAACAGTTAATATGGTGTTCATGACAATCAAACAGAGATGAACTCAGTTTATCAAAGAAAAGTTGTTCTCAACAGAATCCGAAAAGCTTTGTTCTAAGGAATATTGAATGATTCTGATTATAGGAGTTCTTGAGATTGTTACAGTACTTTTTCTTCTACCCCCCCTTCTCTTTGTGGTGGGTTTCTCCTATTATATAGTCCTCTTCAAACGATCTTGACCTTCCACTTGTTGATCATCCAAGCCTATATTTGAGTGTCTGTTCCATCAAACACTCTCTCTAGCATTCTGTGAGTTACGGTAACCAAGATAGCACTGTTCAGGGGTCATTACCTCATCAATGCGGCCAGGACGTTAGTTGTGGGCATTTAATGTGGAGGTGACAGTTTCTTCTTGAATTGTTCCTCAACCATGCTCCCTTGGCTGACTCATTGTACTTGTCCCTTTTCTTGGGATGCTTTGGGAGGCTGCCCTTGATGGCGTGCCGACCTTCCCTTCTGTGATTTCGAATGGGCGAGGACAAGATCGTCCTCGGTGATGTTTCTTGGCACTTCAGACTCCCTTCGTTCGTCCTTGGACATTTCTTCCTCCTTGGCACGGGCTTGGGCCTTGGTGTAAAATGGGCCGGGGTTGCCAAACTCTTCGGCCCCACAATAGCCCCTCAAAATCTTGTTGTCCATATCCTCAGACGGAGATGAGGATTTTAATGTCCTCGGGCCTTTGTCACGGCTTGTCAAGTATTGTCCTTCGTTAGTACCAGAGTCTCTTCACTTGTCCAAGGCACGTTCTTGGCGTTTCGGTATATGAGGCACACCCTTATTAATATCTTTATGAAGTGACACAGATCTAACGGTTGAGGATTTCTTTGGAAATTGGGCTGGATTTATTTCGCTTGTAACTCGTTCTTTAAATTGCATGCGAATTAATTTCCACTAGATCTCGCCTTCTATATAAGGCACCATGGGGAAATCGTTTTTTTCTCATTTATAGATCCTTGAGTTCTGCAAGAATCTCAAGTTCTCGACCCTTCAGGCATTCCCAAGGACCTTACCAAGATTGTGATCGATGCCTAGGGAATGAGGTGGCCGAGGATAAAGGCAAGGGCGAGGAAACTAAGCCTCCCTCAGAAATCAAGGATGTCGCCCAAATCCTAGATGACGCAGTTGAGGCAAAGAAAGCAAAGGCCAAAGATGTTTCTACCTTTCAACCGAGCAAGAAAGAAGACCCTCCTCTTTCAGCCAAGAACCAAAGCAGGTATAAATCGCATCAGACTTTTGGTGCGACAAAGCTTGGGTCTCACCTGACGACATATATCATGTGTGCACAGATGTGAAAGCGACCCTGGGTTGATCAAACAAATCAAAAAGGACAAGGATAAACGGGTTTCCTGTTTATCAACCTTGATAGCAGAACATCTTGCAGTTAGGAGAAAAGGGGTCCATCCAGCGTTTCCGCCTCTTCTTCTTTCTTATCGTCGGTACCACCCATGCTGGCTCGATTGCTGCTAGAACAAGATTGTGAATCTACCATTCCTACAGGCTTTCTTTTTGTGTAGTTAGCTTTAAAACAAGCCTGCTTAAGCCGCTTTATATATGATGTACCTTTCCTTTATTTAATAAAAAGGGCTGCACTCTTTTCTTTATGAATCTTTCCTTTCTCTGCAGTAATTATTTCATTAATGGGTGTGTTGGTACTTTTCCCCCCAATGGGACTTAGAATTGATGCTGTCGATGGTAACGAGAAGTTGTTACCCTGACTTTAACAAAACCGACGATAGCACCCAGTTGCTAACTTTAAATACGTTAACTATATAGGAATATTCAGGAAAATAACTAGGTGCTCTATATCGCAAACTGTGCAATCATCAAAGAATGTTGAATTTAAAGTAAGTGATCCGAGGGGACCATCGTGTATTAAGGCTTTGTTCGACACTTATAATGATGTCATAGCATTAGTTTCCCCTAAGCGCCTGGTCCGAGGACCCAAGCCTGCCTTAGGTTCTATTTAAGCACTTAGCAGGAGGTCCGAGGGACCCGACATAGCTAAGGTTCTTTTATTGAATGGGTAACAAAAAATATTAAACCCATAATGCAAACCTCAACTCATGCTTTACTTGATAAGGGAGTAATCTCATTTACGTCGTTTTCCACTCCTTTTTTTTTTTTTTTTTTGTTAAACGTACTTGGAACACCTTAAGTGATGCTCATGGACTTGTATTTGTTTACATCTTGTTGAGTAGGGAAAGGGTAGGCGATCTGAGGAACCGAACTCCTTTTAGATTTTGCTCATCACTCAGATAGATGCTTGAAGCAGTTAATCCCCTCAAAGGCTGTGGTCCGAGGACCCTTACAACACCCTAATTCGGTTCGGTTCAACCCTTAGGTGGTTGTCGTAAGTTATTAGTTTCCCCATAGGTTTGTGGTCCGAGGAGCCATGCAAAACCTCGGTTAGGTCTAACACTTAGATAATTGTCAGAAGTTATTAGTTTCCCCATAGGTTTGTGGTCCGAGGAGCTATGCAAGACCTTGGTTCTATTTAATACTTTAGATAATTGTCAAAAGTTATTAGTTTTCCATAGGTTTGTGGTTCGAGGAGCCATGCAAGACCTTGGTTCTGTCTAATACTTTAAATAATTGTCAAAAGTTATTAGTTTCCCCATAGGTTTATGGTCCGAAGAGCCACGTAAAACCTTAATTAGTTTCCCCATAGCTAAGGTTCCGTTTAACCACTTCAATAGATTAGAAGATATCAATATGTACTTTCCAGGACTAGCCCCCCCACGGAGCCCCCTTGAACCGCTCTATGTTGCTGCCACTTCTTCCAACGGAGGTCCAGCGAACTCGACTACCAGATTCACGAGGACCTGACCCTTGGCAGAGATATGAGGCATGTACTTGATGTTAAAAGCCCCTAAAACTATGCCTCGTTTAGCAATCCTCCATAGTAAACTGGCCACTATAATGGTTTTCCCCAAGGACTCTTTTTGATGAGGGCCTGATCCCACCTTAACTAATCGTTGCAGTCGCTATCACACAAGTCCTCCCCATAGACAGCGCCAATTGTAGGGACTGGGTTTGAGCACTTCTTCTATTGGATGAGTGGATTCAGGCCCAACTAGCCCAATACAATAAATTTGTAGAGAATGGATCAAAGAGCTAGGCTTTAGCGCATGGACAACAGTTAATATGGTGTTCATGACAATCAAACAGAGATGAACTGAGTTTATCAAAGAAAAGTTGTTCTCGGCACAATCTGAAGAGCTTTGTTCTAAGGAATATTGAATGATTTTGATTACAGAAGTTCTTGAGATTGTTACAATACTATTTCTCCTACCCCCCCTCTCTCTGTGGTGGGTTTCTCCTATTATATAGTCATCTTTAAACGATCTTGACCTTCCACTTGTTGATCATCCAAGCCTATATTTGAGTGCCTGTCCCATCAAATACTTTTTTTGGCATTCTGTGAGTTGCGGTAACCGAGGTAGCACTGTTCAGGGGTCATTTCCTCATCAATGCGACCAGGACGTTAGTTGTGGGCATTTAATGTGGAGGTGACAGTTTCTTCTTGAATTGCTCCTCCACCATGCTCCCTTGGCTGACCCATTGTACTTGTCCCTTTTCTTGGGATGCTTTGGGAGGCTGCCCTTGATGGCGTGCCGATCTTCCCTTTTGTGATTTCGAATGGTCGAAGACAGAATCGTCCTCGGTGATGTTTCTTGGCACTTCGGACTCCCTTCATTCGTCCTCGAACATTTCTTCCTCCTCGGCGCGGGCCTTAGGCTTGGTGTAAAATGGGCCAGGGTTGCCAAACTCTTCGGCCCCACACTCACATATATAAAATATTTCTCAATTCTATCTCCAACATAACTCCCACTTCTATAAATTTAATTCCACCATAAAGCCCAAGTTCAAGGCCTTTTCAACCTAGCCCTTTTGAGAAACACGGTTTACCCAAAATTTCAATTTTCCTTTTGTTGCATGTTTCAGAATCCTTCCTCTTCCCCAATGTTCACAGTTTCAAACTCTATGTTTTCCTTTTATTGCACGGTTTCAAATTTCCTTTTGTTGCACGGTTTTAGATTCCTTTTCCTTCCCCACGTTTTTAATTTTTATTCTACGGTTTCACCCCTTCTAATAGCAGCTTCTTTGTCTTCCTTCCTTCCTAACTTCCTCACCTCACAATATATAAATATTGACAGCAACTTGATGATTCAGTTCAGGTATCTCTAAATCTAGTTTATTTTGTGTTCTATTCTTTTGTTTGATGGTTTTTTTTTCCCATTTTTACATTTTGTTACTGCCCCTTTTGTTTGATGATTCAGTTCACATTTCTGTTTTCCTTTTGTTTGATGTTGTTTTCCCCTTTTTTGTACCATACGTGTAGTGCAAAATAAGGGTATGTGTGAAGATTTTTTTTTATATAAGCAATTGAGTTTATTCCATCTGTAAAAACAAAGAGTTTAGGAAAACAAAAAGAGAAAGCTACAATTCTCTTTAGCATTGTTTTATATACTTGCCCTTAGTTCTGTTGTATTGTAAAAGAATTATGTTACCCTAAATTTTTTTTTTCTTTTCTTATTTGTTTAATAACAAGTATACGTTGATTTTGAAATATTAGAAGATGAGTTTGAAAGGACCAGAGAGCTTTATGAAAGAATTTTGGACTGATTAAAGCACCTTAAAGTATGTATAAGCTATACAAAGTTAGAATATAGTGTTTAAACTTCAGAATTGTTTCGTAAAATTTTTATTTTTTGGGTATTATGGTTTCTGTTGCTTGCTTGGGTGGTGTTATTTGATTACTATTCTTTGTTAAGAAAAAAATGTTGATGGGCTGATTACAATTTGGTATTTTTGATGCTTTTGTTTTTTTGTTTTTATTTTTGTTTTTGTTTTTTTTTGGTGTTAGCATTTGGACCCACAATAAGTATATTAGCCAGGTAGTTGACCGAATGGCCAAATCACTAATACACTAGCACTAAACTAGGTGTAGAGTAGCAACTTGTGAATAGTGCAGCAACACAGCAATAAGAAAATCACACATGATCAACTCTATAACACACTAAAATTAGCTATTATATGAATTTCAAAAGATTCCACAAACAACCGATTCAAGACAATACAACACATAAAATTTTGCTATGGACTTACATTTTATTGTTGTCATGATTTTTTATGTTACCAAATGTGAGGCTTAGGGTGTAAATTTGGTGAATTCTTTGATTAGTTACAATTGTTTTTATATTAGCTTGCCCTACTTTTTGCACAAATTCTTCTATTTATGGATATGCTTATTTACCTATGTTGATTTCAAGAGGAGGGTGGTACTGACAAACTGTTACTTGCTAATTGAAAGAGTTAAGAGCATGATCCTATTTGGTTAATATTTTTTTTAGTGTGTTTAATCTTTTTAGAATATTTGAAAATGAACTAAATGCTAAAATCTTAAATTTGGGTTGCTTAGATTTGCCTTTTTTTTTTTTTTTTTTTTTTTACTTTATTCTATTTCCCCCTTCCATTACAATGTTCACATCAATCTTTTCTTGAATAAATGTCTTGGAGACATTGGTTTGCTATTGCCCAAATTTCTTATTTGGGGTTTGTTGTTTTTTAGGTAGAAGATGTGATACCCAAAATTGGCCATTATGCAAGTCAAAGATTCAATAGTTTTGCAGGTAACTATAATTAAGCAGGGACATAGGGCATGTTTGGTAGACTATAATAGGTATTGTAATGTAATAATTATTCCTATGGTTTAGTTATTTTTTAGTTTGGTTATGTTTTTATTACAATGAATAATCATTCCTTATGAATAGTTATTCTTCAAAATGATAAATAACTATTCCTCATTAAAATGTTGTATTAACTATTTCTTAATAAATGCAATAATTTCAAAACTTAATATATTTTCAAATAAACAAACTTTCCATATACATCTAACAATTATAAAAATAAAAAATCATAAAAAATAACACAAATCTCTGTTAAATTTAAAAATAACAATTTTTAAGGAGATATAATTGTATGAGTAAAATATTTTCTAAAATAAATGTTAAATTTTATTCTAATGTTATGAGTCACAACCAAACTAATGAATAGGTTTAGTTATTACATTACAACACATTTTATTACTAGTAATATAAATTGCAATTCCTGTCGTAATCTTCACTCAGTGTACCAAACGTACCCATAATGTTTGAGCATGAGATTTAATGTTATTTATGTGTTCCATTTACATTCTAGGAAACATAAAATATACTTGAATTCACAAACTATTTTGAGAAAATTTTCTAATTATGAAACAAACATTGAGCACTAAAATACATGTTTTATCAAACATAATAAATAAAAGACATAAATCAAATCAAATTGTGATGCTTGTATTTTGGCATCTAATTATGCAAAAGATAAGTAATGATTCTGCGACTACCAAAAAAAAAAGGTAATGATTTTGCATGTATATATAAGTTACAAGCTTAAGTATTATAGCTGAAATTATGATTTCACACTTGAAAGCCCACGAAAGTGCATTGGTTTTTTGGTTTTATTGAAAATTTAGGAGAGGCCTCATGACTGTGTACCCAAAGTAAGCCCCAAAGACCTTAATAAAAACTACAGCCAAATGCATATCATTTGGGCCAAGGGTGTGAGGCCACTCCATAAACACATTCATGCACGATAATTTAATCATCATAATTGAGAGTACCACACTAATAAATATCTGATTGTTTCAATCTTATAAATTGCCCAGATTCCAAACAAAAGGGCTCTAATGTTTAAGTTGGAGGTGATGCTTGCTATTGATACGAGTTTGAATTCTTCTAGAGGCCTTCATTTTTCTTCGTTTAATTCAGTCTTCCTCCCTTTACCTTTCTTTATAGTTCTTGGTTTCTTTATGGTTCTTGGTTGGATATAGCACTAGGATATTTAAATTAGTCAAACTACACAAATTTGAATAGTGGACAACGTTAAATATTGTCCTTTTTGAAGAGAGATATTTTATGACAAAATTAAGTTAGACAAAAGGGACAATCACATTTAGTTTTGAGCTTGAAAAAATTGTTCTAAAATTTTATTGTTCCTGACTTTATGGCTTATTTTGCTCAAGGATGAAACTTGAAATCCCCAAATTGATGCAATACAACTAGTAGAGTCGAGAGGTAATTTTTGATAGGCTTATATGGAGCACAATTCAAGTGTGGGGAGTTCTTCACAATGTTGCATTGATATTGCCAAAGCCTTGAATGCCCTAATCCATATAAAACTTGATGATATGGAGATTGTTCATGTTTATAAGCTTCGAATTTAGTGGCACAAGACTTTCCATTTATATGTGGTTGATTTAAATTGTTGTCATCGTTATAATATGTAAGATATTTACATACAAGAGTTGTTTGATAATTAATATTTAGTACGAGTCACTTCTCTCACTCTTCAATCAAATTGTATTCTCTTGATATTTTTCCCTTCAGCTTTTATTTTTTAATTTTATTGTCCTCATGCAGAATACGAGTACCATGTACTCTTTTCTAATATATTTGATTATGAGCATTTGTATATTAGAGGAAACTTTCAACAAATATTCTTAATTCTTCTACCATTTTGCTCTATTGATGCGCCACAATTTAATTTTGTTAAACTATTTTATGCATTGCAAGGGTTAGCGATTAATTCTTATTAAAAGAGGAAATAATACAACATCCTCACACTCCCAAAATGCTAAATAACTAATTAAGTATGACACAACAAAATTCCTAATTTGGACAATACATTCCTTTTCTTTAAAACTAAAATGCAGTTTACTTTTCTAAATGTCGCATACATAACAGTTTTTTTTTTATTATCAGATACATAACAAATTTTATTCTTTACAAAAAAATCCAAATTTATTCTTTTTTATTTTTTCTACTATATGTGAAATGGAAAATTATGATTAATGCCACACTATTTTCACATAACATTACCATTGACATTATTTTTTTTTTTTTATAGAAAATCTTATAAAATTTTGAAATTCATTGCGTATATAAACTTAAGGTTGCTTTTTGGCAAATTACCTTCCATGACTTTCATCCCCCTCCCCCCCGGCTGCTAAACTAAAGGTGTTACATTGATGATCTATTTGGGAACAAGTTATTTAGTTTTTTGTTGAAATACTGTAGAAAAAAGCTAAAAACTAGCTTAATGATTTTATTTTATTTTATTTTAACTAAAAGTTCCGTAGAAAAAAAACTAAAGTGCTAAAAGTACTGTAGAAAAAAATTTGTGTAATTTTAACTCGATTTTAATGCTTGAATATGCAAAATAACTTTCAAACATGAAAAACAAATATTTAATAACAACAACAACAATAATATAAAATTGTTATTTGGTTTAGCTATAATTTACAATCAAGTTTGTTATGCCACAATCAGGATACATATTTCATCAATCACATCAACTAGAATTACCAAAAACATACCATAATGTAAAATTGTTAATGGTAATTATAACCATAGTCAACTAGAGCCACTAAAAGCAAGACATGATTTCTCTCTCTAAAATCCAATCCAAACCCATTCCTCTTTAGGAACCAACATGTCGGCCTTTGGTTTTGGAGGAAGTAAAGGGGTATGGCCTTTCTCATACCTTATTTACTAAAAAGGTGGTAAATACGAGGTAGTAATTTTTAGTACTAGTTTTTAAGTTAAATTTTAAATGTGTGACAAAAAAAATTTAAATGGAGAAAATATCATTTTAATCATTATATTTTGAAGTCATTATTGATTTGGTTTATGTTCTTTTTCACTTATACTCAACTTAATTTTTGTGAGTGAGTTAACTGTAAAGATCATGTTACTACTACCTAAATCAATGTAAGGACTAAATTGACAATGACTCTAAAATGTAAGGACTAAAATGATATTTTTGCCAATTAAAAATGCTATTTCATTTTAAAAAAAACCATAGACGAAAACCCAAAACAGAAAACTAGATTTTTCTAGTTTTGCCAAAAGAAAAGGAGAAAGAAAAAATAAATCCAAATAGACCGAATCTTGAGAATTCTACACTTTAACTACCAAGTTCAGAACTAGCTTTTGCCCATTCCCTCCCAAGGATTTTATTACTATGTATGAGACTTTTCTTTTTTCTTTTTCTTTTTTTTTTGGGGGGGGTGGGGGGTTAAAGCACGTTGAAACTAACTAGCCATAAAAGACAAAGTAGTGGCTGAAAGCCTTGAGTACAAACCATAAGTACAAACCATAAGCATCAGAGTTTAAAATTACACATAATTCAACAGTGGGAGGTACATCTAGCACAATAAAATCAGCTGATAGGGAGCAGCCTCCTTTAGCAAGATTATTGACGCTTCTATTCGCCTCCCGATACACATGGTTGATCTTGACCTGTTGGAATTGGCCTAGGAGATACTTGCAGTCATTCAAGGGTGAATAATATGATTTATTAGAGGAAATCTTAGAAAGAACAAGGTCAATAATAACTTTATCATCAGTTCCACTCCTAAACGAGTGATGCCTAACTAGGACGCTAGAATGAGCCCATCCCTTAGGGCACAAAATTCAGTGATGATGCTCGTAGCGAAACCAATATGCCTCATATAGCCCTTGACCAACTTGCTGTGGGAATCACGAATCAGAAACCAATATGCCTCATATAGCCCTTGACCCACTTGCTGATCACCCTCACCGCCTTCCCCAGGTTCCCTAGAGACGCTTTTTGTATGAGACTAATGTTAGAGTTATTCCAACTATTATTATTATTTTTTATAATTTTGATTAAAAGGATGGCATAAAATTAACAAGTCTAATACAACTTCGCTTAGCCTTATCATAGGCTAACAAATTCTCCACCACAGATGGTGGTAACAAAAGATACACAAAAGAAGTGGTAGCACTTGTCCCAAGTTTTGCCTTTGCTAGTCCATCAACACATTGGCTTGCCTCATGGTAAATATGCTCAACATTGGTTGGGAAAAGCCTTCAATAGTAAATTGACATTAATAAATTATCAAGGCGAAAACACCATTTTAGTCCCTATATTTTGGTGTAACAGTCAATTTGGTCCCTACATTTTGATAACGGTCAATTTGGTCCCTGTTGTTTTTCACTTGCAATCAACTTGGTCCCTGCTATTAATTCACTAACAAAAAATGCATATGTGGCAAACATTTTGCATGGTTGGCGCACATGTGGCTAAAATAATAATATAAAATCAAATAATTAAATATTAAAAAAATCCACCTATGCATTTTAATAAATAAAAAAAATTCCACGTCAAACAAAAGAAGAAGATTAAGAAGAATAGAAAAAGAAAATAAAAGAAATTGTGGATTTAAAAAAAATCATTTTCTATTTTTTTTTATTAAAATACGTAGGTAGATTTTTTTAATATTTGATTATTTGATTTTATATTATTATTTTAGCCACATGTGCGCCAACAATGCAAAATGTTTGCCACATATGCATTTTCTATTAGTGAATTAACAGCGGGGACCAAATTGATTGCAAGTGACAAATAACAAGGACCAAATTGACTGCTATCAAAATGTAGGGACCAAATTGATTGTTACACCAAAATGTAGGGACCAAAATGGTATTTTCGCCAATTATCAATTGTCCTTAAAACTTAAATTGTTACAAAATAATAAATTTAATTACTTAACCATAGCTCTAACACTCTTACTCACGTCAACTTAATAAATGAGGCCCAATGGGTATGATTTTCAAAATTTTAAATAAGAGGTAGAATGGAAACAATGATAGAACTTTCTCGTGACTATATGTTTCACCAATAGTAACTTGCCATGTGTATAACTTTTCTTTTCCATTTTAAACTTCGGTTATTTATAATAATAAAAAAAGTCAAACGAATACATGGTAAGTCATAGTTGGTGGAACATAAAATGGAAAACAAAAGGTAAAATAGAGGATTTGTATTCAACTAGGATCTTATGCTTTGATATCAAGATAAATTACCAATTATGCAGAACAAAGTTTGGCTACAGCTCTACTCAATATCTTTTTATTAAATGTGAATTTTTACAAATCCACCAGTGGATTAAATTTTATTTTTATATTCCCCATGCCTGCAATATTTGCAAAAGATTAAAGATTAATAACTATTTCATCAATCAAATGTTTAAATTTTAAGTTTTTGTAGTTTAAAATTATACATAAAAAATAAGTATAGAGCATTCATAGTGGTGATTGTCTTATAGCAACAAAAGTTATTTTAGCTCTCAAAACCTCAAAATCAAGCTTTACAATGGCGCTATAGTTAAAAAAATTTTACAAACTAGCTATAGTAATCTGCCATCTTTGGCAGTCTACTTTAACAAAAAGTTATTAAAAAAAACATTTTTTTTATTTGTGTCTCTCTCTTCTCTCATTAAAAAAAAAAGTTTTTTCTCTTTTTTTTTTTTTCCTCTCTCTCTCTAGTCTTTTTTTCTCTCTCCAGCGCCTCTCTCCCTCTTCTCACTCTTAACTGAAACCAAACCCTCCCAAAGCCCATCTTCTCTTCACTCTTGCCTCTGGATTCGTTGAGATCATTGTTTTGAGTTCGTGGGTTTTGTTGCTAATAGGTTATTGAGATTGGCATTTAGGGTTTTTGATGTTGATGGCAGGTCGTTTTTGGGTTGAGGTTGGGCTGGGGTGGGTTCATTGGTCCATGGTGGTGGTGGTGGGTCATTACTGGGGATTGTGGCTAGGGATTGTGGGTTGCTGGCAATGGATGTGGATGGTGGTGGCTAGGGGTGGTGGTGAGAGAGAAAGAGACACAGGAGGAAGCATAAAGAATTAAAAAAATAATAACGAAAGAATATTTAAATGAAAGTAGTAAAAAAATAGAACCTTTGATATTAGGTGTTTGGTAAAGTATAGCCCCGTTTGGTACATGCATTTAAACACATGTTTTGAGTTTTTAAATAATATTACACGTATTTCTATACACTTTCACCCACACGTATTTTCAAAAAAACTGAAAACTGTTGTTTAAACATATGTACCAAACGAGCCCTTTTTGAGTTATTAAAAAAACTAAATTTTTTAGTACCACTATTGTGAATACTCTTATGAATCAAATAATAAATAACATCTAATTGATATAAAATTTGACTAGTGTGTTAAGAATATATAAAACACGCAAGGCAACCATTATTAAAATTTATAATTATATATATATATATATATATTGTAAGAGTTAGTAGTCAAATTTTGTCCATTTATCAATAAAAAACTAGAAGAAGACTCTTGACACAAAAAGTCTCAACGAAATTTGGAGGATTTCTCCATTAGAGAGAATTCGTATCTCCAATAGGTAGCACCATAGAACTTGTCTAGGATCCAACCTTTTTCATAGCAGGTTTTCGACAGAAACAGCCCGAAGACCAAAGAAAAAGAAATCGTACAAACAATATAGACGTGTATAAGAGCAGTGTTTAAAAAGCATAAATACAATACAACACACGACACTAGTAAACTTTATTACTCCCAAAGGGTAGAGATACAAACTGAGATATCCAACTTCAAATTTGTTGAACCGCATCTTCATAACATGGCACTGGGCAAGTTGTAGAATGTAGCGCGAGCAGTATAGGCTAACTTCCCGGTTTTCTTGAGCTTGAACTCCACTGCAACAATAGTCAAATTTCTTCCACTCCTTAGCACAGAGCCATCGACTATCAGCTCTGCCTGTGTGTAGAAAACAATTCCATCTCACAGGAGATTTGGAAAGAAGAAAAAGAGAAAAAGAATAGAAGTTTGAAAGCAATAAAATAAATCACAATCATCCAGCATTTGTAATTTTGTATGAATATCCTAATGCTAACCATACAAAAGCAAAGATACAAGTTAGCATAAGTTGGCTTTAGCCAAGCATTGTCTTCTTCTGTGAGACAGACCAATTAATTGCCTAGCAAAAATACTTCATGACAAATACAACACATGACTCAGTCTGTACGCTATTATCATCCTTTTGGCCTCATGTTTGAGATGCAGGGTCTTAAAGCATATTTAGTGTCTGTTTGGTAAGATTATTTTTGCCAACTTATTTTACTATTCAGCTTATTTTTTGTACTATTTGTAGGTCTCATTGTACTATTTTAGCTAACTTTTACTTTTATCTATAGTACTTTTAACAAAAAGTTTTCAATTTCAGCAAAATAAATGGATTCTAAACAGACCATTAATTGATAGAAATTATGCAGACTAAATTATACCAACCTTTATTTTAAGGTTTATATAAATGCAAGAAAGATATGTTCATATTATCTCACATTATTGTTGCTTCCTTAATGGAATACTCCATTTAAAAAAAAAAAAGAAAAAAAAAGATCCATACCAAAATTATGGATGAAATGACACTACCTGTGAAGCTTAGATAAATAAGTAGAAATCTTTTTTTTTTTAATTAATATTATCTCATGGAGAAGTCACATGTGAGAGAGAATGTACTCATCTATTGCATTAATAAAAACTTCAATAAGGAGTGTCATTTTGTTTATTGTTTATGGGAGTATCATTTCATGAAACCTTAAATGAGTTTGGTGTAAATTAACCAACTATATATTAAATAAATTAATCACTCTTAGTATAATTCTCCCAAGAAGAATGAGATTGCAGTTATATCTTTCCAATAACCCTAGCCTTTGGTCACATATGCTCAGCTTTGCACCCCCTTCGCTATCACATTATGTTCCAAGGCAACTTGAGTTTGGTATTTCACAGAAACACTTCGACACTAAAGGTGTGTTTGGTTGGGGTGAAAACAGAGAGAGAAAAATCGGGTGAAAAATGAAATTTTCTCTTGTTTGGTTCAGGAGAGAAAACAAGAGAGACAGAAAATAGGGTGGAAAATAATCCCTTCGGGCTCACATTTTTTTGTCCTCCCAATTTGGGAGGAAAACTAAGGAGAAAATATGATGAATGATGTAATTTACACAAATATCTTCACTTCATTACACTCACCTACCCCTCTCACTTACCCATTACACTTGTGACATGATGGATCTTTTACCTCTTCATCCTTATCACTTTTACACAGCAATGTGAACTCCATGTGAATAAAGTTTTTATTTTTTTTTTGAAAATATCTTCCCAGTCTACGTATGGTCATGTGGATAATTTTTTTTTTTGAAAATGACTTCCCATTTAACGCATAATCAATTTTTGTTGCCCATAAATTTCAAATTATATATGTGAGTGAGAAAGCCCGACGCTATGTATTGGGCTTGGGGCCCAATTTGAATATCACCGTTTGTCCAAAGAGGTAAAAGGGATCAGCGCTGAGTCCGTTTGGTGAAAATACACTCGAGAAGGGATGAAGGGTATGTCCGAGGACAACTCGGTTGGTCTGAAGAGGTTCCCCTCATCGGATCGCTAGAGAGCTTGATCAAGCGAATATACTGAAAACCCTAGCAACCGTTCCAGCAAATTCCACGGTAAAGAGTAAGCTCTAGGCATGCCTAGGGGTGAGAGGAACAAAAAATATCTTAAAGAAAAAGCTGCTACCACCGCATTTAATACACTGCAGCAACTTTCCTGGCCACATTTATGTGGAGAAGACATTTGAATAGTGCAACCTCAACTACTACCACTCACGGCAGACTAAAGCAAACATCTGATGTGATTAGTACTCAAGTGGATGCTTAGATGAAGAACAAGTGTACGGTGAAGATGAAGAGGAATGAGTATATATAAAGGGAATAGGTCTCATAGAATAGGGGGAGAAAAAAGTTGTATTCATTTAAGTTTGTAAACCTTAAACCTCTTCGAATTCAAGAGGATTCCTATTGAATGCTAGTCTGAACATCATTTTTTCCTTACTCGTCTATTCGAATCGTTACTAAATCAATTTCCAGCCCAGCTGTTTAACCCATTCTCTACAAATTCATTGTTCAGGGTTCATTGGGCTGAGTCTGCAAAGTTTGTGCTTGGCCCATCAAACTTGGACCCTACAATTGGCGCCGTCTGTGGGAAGCAGCTTGAGCAAAGGTGGAAGTAACACCTCATAAATGGCTGAACCGAGGTAACGACCAGTGGAGTCCAGCTTATCTCAGCACACCGATCCTTTTCTTAATATGGAACGGAGACAGAATCGTGAAGGCAGCGTACACACCGCACATGACGATCGAAACCAGTCGCATGGAGAGAGCCAAATGTCCCATGCAGAGAAAAACCAAGGCATGCAGTTAGAAATTGAAAGGCTAAAGAGGGAGCTGCACCATGCAAAGAGGAAGCGTATTTCCTCGTACTCTAATGAAGATTCTGAGGACGAACAGGACGTTGTCTACAAGCAGAAACTTCGAACACCAGTCAGTGAGTCCTTTCCCTATGAGGAGATGCACCATCGTGAGAGGAACCCTCGGAGCCCCTTACTTAGGGGCGTAGGGAATGATGCTATGAGAAAAGCTCTGGATTAGATTTCCAGATCTCCTTTTACACGTAACATCGAGAATGCTAGACTTCCTTGACGTTTCCACCAGCCTACATTCACCATCTACAACAGCCAGACAGACCCAGTGGAACATATGAGTCATTTCAACTAGAGAATGGCTGTTCATTCCAGGGACGAGGCCCTAATGTGCAAGGTCTTCCCATCCAGCTCGGGACCGATCGCCATGAGATGGTTTGATAGTCTAAAAACAAACTCTATAAGCTCTTTTCAAGAGCTAACTCAGGCATTTGGGTTGCGTTTTGTCACATACCAAAGGTTCCCTATTGTCCGTCAGCATGAAAGAGGGTGAAACTTTGAAGTCATATTCAGATAGGTTCTGGGAAACGTATAATGAGATGGAAGAAGACTGTGACTTGGTGGCCATCAGCTCTTTTAAGCTAGGGCTCCCCACTGAACATCTCTTGAGGACGTCTCTAATGGGCAAACCTGCTACCAGTGTACGCCAGTTGATGGATAGGATTGACAAGTACAAAAGAGTTGAAAAAGACCAACAACAGGATAAGGGAAAGGACAAGGTTATCCCTCAAGAGAGGAAGGATTTCAGGTCGGACCGACAGAACCATAACAGGCAGAGAAAGGATTGGGTCAGACAGGGTTCAGCGAATTTTCAGACAGTCAATGCTGTGTTTCGTGAGCCCGTGCACCAAGTTCTGAAGAGAATCAAGAATGAGCCTTTCTTCCAGAGGCCAAACAAGATGGTCGAAAACCCTGAAAGGTGCAACCACAACCTCTACTGCCAATATCATCTTGACCATGGGCATACTACTAAGGACTGTAGGAGTCTATGGGACCATTTGGATCAACTTGTCAGCGAGGGCAAGTTAAAACAACTTTTACACCACTCATATAGTCAGGCAAACCAGGCAAATGTAGGGTCTCGGAGAGATGATTCTGTGAAACCCCCTTTGGGCACGATAAATGTTATCTTTGCCGCACTAGGGAGGATAGGGTCTTACCCATCCAGAATACTGTCAATTGCTCGGCTGCCCTCGGAGAGTGTTAACAGAGAGCCGAAGAGGCCTAGGATGGAGATTCAACTAGTTTTGGGATTTTCGGACGAGGACAAAATCGGGACTATACAGCCGCATGATGATGCTCTGGTGGTTACTCTCAGAATAGGGGAATACGATGTGAAGAGAGTAATGGTGGATCAGGGTAGCGCTGCAAAAATAATGTACCCAGACCTCTATAAGGGGCGAACTTAACTCTTGAAAACTTAACGCCCTACAGTTCCCCTTTAGTGAGTTTTGATGGCAAAGTGGTCATCCCGAAAGGCAAGATCAGACTACCTGTGCAAACTGGATCTGAGACGGTGGAGGTAGATTTTATAGTAGTGGATGCCTACTCACCCTACACTGCGATTGTGGCTAAACCGTGGCTTCATACCCTCGGGGCCGTATCCTCCACACTTCATCAGAAGGTTAAATATCCGTCAGAAGGGCGAGTCAAAGAGATCCGAGAAGATCAATCTACGTCCAGACAATGTCTAGTGGCAGCTATCCAGCACAAACCTCAGGTTGAGTCCTCAGATCGTAGCAATGAGGGTTTATAGCAATTAAAACCTTCGGTGCTGGACACCGAAACCTCGGCCGAAGGGGCAGAGTGTGAAAGCTTAGTGAGGATAGTTGTTGATAACGACCCAGAGAAGTTCTTTCAAGTTAGATCCATGCTGCCTCCTCAAGAGAAGGAAAAGCTGATAGAGTTTCTCAAAACCAACGCTAATGTATTTGCATGGGACTCAGCAGAGGCCCCAAGAGTAAGCCCAGAGTTCATTTGCCACCATCTAAACGTTAATCCCACCATCGTCCCCAAGAGACAACCGCTCCGGCGTCCATCAAGGGAACACACAGATGCGGTCAGGGAATAAGTGATGAAACTCAAGCAGGCAGGGGCTATTAAGGAAATCTTTTATCCTGAATGGCTGGCTAACACGGTGGTGGTAAAGAAGAAAAACGAAAAATGGCGGGTGTGCGTGGATTTCACCAACCTTAATAGGGATTGTCCAAAGGATCCGTTTTCAATGCCGAAAATAGACCAATTAGTTGATACTACTGTTGGACACCCTCGAATGAGCTTCTTGGACGTATTTCAGGGTTATCATCAGATACCACTGGCTCTCGGTGATCAGGAGAAAACAGCTTTCGTGACCCCCGTGAGGAATTACCACTACAAAGTAATATCGTTCGGCCTGAAAAACACAGGGGCTACCTATCAAAAGATGATGACCAGAATGTTTGAGCCGCAATTAGGTAAAAGTATGGAGGTTTATATTGATGACATGGTGGTAAAAAGCAAGGTTATTGCTGGACACATTGGGGATCTTAGGGATGTTTTTGAAATTCTGAGGGAACACAAATTACGCTTGAACGCGTCTAAATGTTCGTTTGGTGTGGGATCAGGCAAGTTCTTGGGATATATGGTGACTTATAGGGGGATTGAAGTTAACCTCAATCAGATAAATGCCATCAACAACTTACGAGCTCCTCAGAACCCCAAGGAAATTCAGAAGCTAACAGGGATGACTGCTGCCCTCAATAGGTTCATTTCCAGATCAGCAGACATGTGTAGGCCTTTTTTCTCATTGATCAACAAGTGGAAGGGTTTCGAATGGACTGAGGAATGTGCCGTTGCTTTTCAGCAACTTAAAGACTACCTAGCTCGACCTCCAATCATGTCCAGTCCTGAGCCAGACGAGGTCTTGTTTGCTTACATCGCTGTAGCTCCTAATGTTGTAAGCTTGGTGTTGATCCGGACAGACTCTGGTGTATAAAAACCAATCTACTACGTAAGTAAGTCACTGCACGAAGCTGAAATTCGTTATTTGCCACTGGAAAAAGCCATCCTGGCTGTAGTGCTCGGCACAAAGAAGTTGCCTTATTATTTTCAAGCCCACACCGTTATAGTCCTCACCCAGCTCCCACTCAGGACCATACTAAGAAGTGTTGACTGCACTGGAAGGATTGCCAAGTGGGGCACAATCCTAGGGGCTTTTGACATCAAGTACATGTCTCGCACATCAGTGAAGGGCCAGATCCTTGCGGACTTGATCGCCGAGTTTAGAGAGCCCCATTTAGAAGAAGTAACCCCAACACTGGGCCTAGATAGAAGGTCCGTTGGCATGGTTTCTCTACAGAGCCCTTTACCCTGGGAAGTGTACGTAGATGGCGCGTCGAATCAGAGAGGTTCAGGAGTGGGGCTAGTGTTAATATCCCCAGAGAGAATTATCATTGAAAAAGCGCTAAGGCTGGATTTTTCAGCGACGAACAACGAAGCAGAGTATGAGGCTTTATTGATGGGGATGACGATGGTACGAAGGATAGGAGGAAAGTCAGTTGAGATGTTCTCGGACTCAAGATTAATCGTTGGTCAAGTGCAAGGGGAATTTGAGGTGAAAGACGAAAGAATGCAGGGATACTTGAGTCGAACTAAATCCCTACAATCAGAGTTTGAATCTTTTAACTTGCGACACGTCCCCAGAAGTGGTAACACGCATGCTGATTCTTTGGCCACCTTCGCCACCTCTTCAGCGTAGAAATTACCAAGGGTTATCCTCATTGAGGACATGCATAGACCTACAGAATTAAGAAAAGAGGCAGTCCAGGTCCATTATATCAGGGCCGACCTGAGCTGGATGGATCCTATCATCAAGTTCTTGAAGGACGATGTATTGCCCAAAGAAAAAGGGGAAACGGACAAAGTACGAAGGAAAGCTACGAGGTTCTGGTTGTCCGAGGACCCACAAACTGTATAAACGTTCCTATTCAGGTCCATACTTATTGTGCATGCATCCTGAAGCAGCTGAATCACTACTAGAGGAATTGCATGAAGGGATCTGTGGGAGCCATATTGGAGATAGATCCTTAGCTCACCGAGCCATTACTCAAGGTTATTGGTGGCCAAATATGCAGAAAGAGGCCCATGAATATGTTAAAAAGTATGACCAATGCCAGCGGTTTGTGCCGAACATACATCAGCCGGGTGGCACCCTTAATCCACTATCCAGCCCATGGCCTTTCGCTCAATGGGGATTGGATATCGTGGGCCCATTCCCTAAGGCAGCAGTAACAAGAAGTACCTTCTGGTCGGCACGGATTATTTCACCAAATGGGTCGAAACTGAACCTCTAGCAAATATCAGGGATATAGATGTAAAGAAATTTATTTGAAAAAATATCGTCACTCTGTTTGGGGTCCCCCATACCCTTATCTCGGACAACGGGCTTCAGTTTGATAGCAAAGCTTTCAGGAGTTATTGTAGCAAGCTGGGAATCACAAACAGATACTCTACCCCTGCTTATCCCCAGGTAAATGGGTAAGCAGAAGCTGTTAATAAAGTCATAGTTAACGGATTAAAGAAAAGGCTAGACGATGCGAAGGGTAGATGGGTGGAAGAATTGCCTCACGTGTTGTGGGCATGTAGAACTACACCTCGCAGGTCTACTGGGGAGACCCCATTTTCAATGACCTACGGGGCTGAAGCCGTTATACCTCTGGAGACTGGGTTCCCAACATACAGGACTAGCTCTTTTAATCTGATCGGCAACGATGGGCAGCTGGAAAAGAGTTTGGATCTAATTGAAGAACGGAGGGAAAATGCAATGGTCCAACTGGCGCATTACCAACAAAAGCCCAAGCAGAGCTACGATGCCAACGTAAGGCTGAGACCTTTAGAGCCTGGTGATCTGGTGTTGAGGAAAGTGGTAGGTACTGCAAAGAATCCAGCTTGGGGAAAACTAGGACCAAATTGGGAAGGACCGTACCGCATCACTTCAAAGGCTGGCATTGGAGCATATTTCTTAAAAGATCTAGATAATCATGTAGTACCCCGGCCGTGGAATGTAAATAACCTCAAAAGGTATTTTTATTAATATTAAGTAGATTCTTCCTTCAGTCATGATATCATTTTATTATGCTAAGAACTCTCCTAAGTGTTTAAACTTAAATTCAATCATGCCTGTAATCCTTGGACCAGATGATTTGGGTTAGTTAACACTCATTTACGATTCTCCTAAGTGTTTAAACTTAAATTCAATCATGCCTGTAGTCCTCGGACTAGATGATTTGGGTTAGTTAACACTCATTTACTATTCTCTTAAGTGTTTAAACTTAAATTCAATCATGCCTGTAGTCCTCGGACCAGATGATTTGGGTTAATTAACACTCATTTACGATTCTCCTAAGTGTTTAAATTTAAATTCAATCATGCCTGTAGTCTTCGAACCATATGATTTGGGTTAGTTAACTCTCATTTACTAAGCAATCCCCCTACGAACAGTTTTTCTTAAGTATTATTATCTACGTCATCATCACAGTATGGTGGTTAGCTTTACAATTTCCCAAAGCATTTGAATTCGAACTCAACTATGTCAATAGTTCTCTGACCAAATTACTTTTGCTAATTAACATTCCGATGCAGCCGTTATTATCATGAAGCCTCCTTGGCCATGTTTAAGCAAAAACCATGGTATTAGTTGATTCTCATTTATCAAACTATTGTTATTTGCTGTGATGATGCATCCTGACATATACCATAATAGCAATAAAGACAAAAAGTAAGCCATTTCATTGATTAAATGGAAACAACTTTGTTACAAAGCAAAAGACAATGGGGTCTAACTATTATAAGTACAAAAAAATGTATCCCCTAAACACCTAAGCCTTCTCCTGAGGCAATGGGTCAGCCTTCGACGGATTGCCCGCATCACCAGTCTGAGCAGGTGCCTAGTTTGCCTCAGCGGTGCCTGGAAGGTTTGGCTCGACCGAAGAAGCATCCAAAGTATCTGGCAGGTCGCAGATATCAGGGTGGTAGTAAACACTCCCAGGCTGCCTCAGGGTAGACTCTGGGGGGACTCCAGCCGCATCAAGGCCTTTGCCCCACGTGATGTCATAGTACTCCCTGCAGACCTTTGCAAACTCCTCGGTCAACCTCGTTTGGGTCTCCTGCACCCCCAGCATATAGGCAGTTTGCTTTTCAGCCTCAACTACTTCCTTGGCCAATTGAGCATCCTCTTTGGCCAATTTAGCAGAATCCCTAGCCTTGTTAAGCTCGGCTTGAAGACTTTTCACCAACGCCTTCTCTGTCTCCAGATTGATCTCAGTAGTGTATAACTTCTGGCGTTGGTCTTCGGCCTGCCTTTCAGCGCTTTTCAAGCCCGCCTCCAGACTTTTCCTCGCTTTCGTCTCTTCTTTTAGTTGCTCAGAAACGCGGGCGCACTCGTCTTTTAGGCTGCCCAATGCCTTCTCGGCCTCCGCCCAAGAATGGGCCTCCGCTTGTACTTCAATGTGTTTCTTCTTATTCCACTCCTCAGCCACGTATACTTGTTGGGCAATCTGCGTGGCAGACGAAGAATTTTATGTTAATAATGAACATAGAAAAGAGTTGAGAGGGTAGGTCAATTCCCTTACCATGGCTAAATCCCTTTTTAGGGATAGAAAGAGCTCATGTTGGTTGAAGCGCCTGTAGGACTCCATGTCCTTCGGGAGGAGCAGAGGTTGCTCCAACGCCTCTGCGATATGTCCAGCCTTCCCTCCAGTGTTGTTTCTGAGGGAGGCGTCATATGGGATGGCTGCACCATCCAATGTTAACTTCGGGGACCATACCCGAGTTCCCCGCCGCACGTCTGCAGCCAGAGGGTCTTCCCTACTCTCCGTAGACGAAGCCCTTTTGCTTCTTGTGTTGTGAGCCGTTTTCTGTTGCTTAGGCCCCTTCGGAGGTGCCACCTCCCTCTCTTCAGTCTCCACTGCGACCCTCTTCTTTTTTAGATCCGGCAATGGCTTTAGGCCGAGATTTGAGGGAGCTTGAGGAGGAGCAGGAGGAGGGGGAAGAGTGACTGTGGGCTGGGAGGTACCAGTTCCTTTGGTCGCGGCCTTCGGCCTTCTATTCTTCATCAAATTAGGTAGACTCTGCATGTCTTCTTCAGAAGAGTCAGGCACTTCTATCCTCTGTGGGAGAACAACAGATTGCCTATCAATTCCTTCGTCGACGTCCAAAATTTGAACCTCCTTCGAAGCTTCCCCTTCGAATCTGAACTGGTCAATCTATTCGTCAAGCGAAGGGGTTGAAGAAGCAACTCTCTCTCCCTCTGCTGTCGGCTGAAGAGGGACCTATTGAACAGGCTGGACGAGCAACAGAATGCCCTGTGGGTTTGGATGTGGCACAGGGGCGAGGTCAAATGGAGCCAAAAAATCCTTCCGAACAACGTCGATGCGGTTAATGCGGTGGTCTCCGAGTGTTATCGCGTTGCCGACTGGCTGAAAATCCTTTGATATTGGGGTATAGCCGAGGATAAGAGGCACGGCCCTAAGTTGACCGTCTTCACTTGCAAAGATTTCTGACCGAAGAAGGAAATTGAGTGCTGCGGAGTTTGCAAGGCTCAGCCGAGGAGCAACGTGATCCCTATCTGTAAACATCAAAATGAAACTATCAGAAAACTTAAAACGTGATAGAGAAGGCCGGATTATTGAAAACAAAAACCCTAAGTCTATTGTTAGGAAACCTAAATATGGGATATCCCATCTGGCTCTCCTGGCTAGGTAGGGCAATGAAGCCCGTCATGCCACGCGCCCTAGACGATCAGATAGTCGTCTTTCATCCCTTTGTTAGACTTAGGAAGACAAGAGAAGAGTCTGACTACTTCGGATCAGGATCTAAGATAGTATCCCGACCCTTGTTTGGTACAACACTCGTACATGTGTACCACGTCAAGCCAGGTGAGCCCCAATCCTAGATGTTGGTTTAGGTTATCGACTGCTCCTAAAATTCTAAACACGTTAGGCGCACACTGCTCAGGGCAAAGTCTATGGTTTCAAAGATAGTCTCTGGTGACCTGACCCACGGGGATGGTCATCCCTCATTCTAGGAAGGTGATAATGGGGATTGCAACTTCGCCCACCTCTCGGTTTGTTAGTAACCCTTCCGTAAAGCAATATCTCAAGTCCACGTCCTGGGGAATGCGATACGTCGCCCTAAATTTCTCTATCTGGGAAGGACTATCCACCAGATATTTAAACCTACCCATTTTCAGTTAAGATAAAGGCGAACAATACAAAACAGTGGTTGGGGAGCGACTATCCAAAGGCCGAAGAGGCAAACTGAAAAGAATACGAAAATCTCAAGTGAGGAACTTACGCGGAATCAAATTGAAGAATGGCCTTTAGTTTCGTAGCAAAATCGTAGCTGATTCTGAGGTGAGTTGGAGTTGATGACAGGGGAGGCTTTGTGAGCATGAATGCTTGAGTTCGCTGAGAAGTCTGGAATTTGCAAAGTGAAGGGGGAAAATAACCCCCTCTGGGGCTTTATATAGAGGCAGGCAAAGTGGTGGGATAATTTTGAGAAAAATCGCGTCCGTTGGATCTGTAGCTTACCGTTGGATTTCATAGACAAGACGCCGCCTGGAGCAATTAATGGCGCCTTGGAAACGGGTGCAACAACAGCGGCAATAAAAAAGCGCCTAAATTTATGCGCATACGCACGTGTGGATTCAGAGGTTCAATGCTTTTATTTAGCAAAAGATCAAAATCCCATTTTTCTCTTCAGATGCGAGGGAAAAATTAGAATTTTGAGAGGTTATTGTGGGTGAGAAAGCCCAACGCTACGTATTGGGCTTGGGGCCCAATTTGAATATCACCGTTTGTCCGAAGAGGTAAAAGGGATCAGCGCTGAGTCCGTTTGGTGAAAATACACTCGAGAAGGGATGAAGGGTATGTCCGAGGACAACCCGGTTGGTCCGAAGAGGTTCCCCTCATAGGATCGCTAGAGAGCTTGATCAAGCAAATATACTGAAAACCCTAACAACCCTCCCAGCAGATTCCACGGTAAAGAGTGAGCTATGGGCACTCCTAGGGGTGAGAGGAACAAAAAATATCTTAAAGAAAAAGCTACTACCACCGCATTTAATGCACTGCAGCAACTTTTCTGGCCGCATTTATGTGGAGAAGACACCTGAACAGTGCAATCTCAACTATTACCACTCACGGCAGACTAAAGCAAACATCTGATGTGACTAGTACTCAAGTGAATGCTTAGATGAAGAACAAGTGTACGGTGAAGATGAGGAGGAAGGAGTATATATAAAGGGAATAGGTCTCACAGAATAGGGGGAGAAAAAAGTTGTATTCATTTAAGTTTGTAAACCTTAAACCTCTTCAGATTCAAGAGGATTCCTACTGAATGCTAGTCTGAACATCATTTTTTTCTTACTCGTCTATTCCAATCGTTGATAAATCCATTTCCAACTCAGCTGTTTAACCCGTTCTCTACAAATTCATTGTTCGGGGTTCATTGGGCTGAGTCTGCAAAGTTTGTGCTTGACCCATCAAACTTGGACCCTACAATATATAATAATAAAGAAAAGTAATATAAATGTATACGTATTTGTGTTAATTTTTATATTATTTAGTGAGTGTAAATATATCTATTTCTTATACATTATATAACAAGGACATAATAGTTAATTTATATAAACTACATTTTCCATTCTCTCCTTTTTCTCTCCAACCAAACAAAAAAGTTTTTCACCCTCCCACTTTTCCACCCCTCCAACCAAACACACACGAGAGAAAACCAAATATTTTCTATCCTTCTACTTTTCCACTCGTCCACCCAAACGGACCCTAAAGAAAAGCTAAAACTCTTAATAGTGACTTTCTAGCTAAAAAATGGTGGCATCATATGTATGATGATAGCATCAAATGGCAGGACATCCCAATCCACGGCATAAAGTTAAAAAACCATTTGTTTGTAAACCTTAAAATTCTAAAACTTATTCTACTTCAAATGCTAGGCAAAATGCAATTTGAACAGGTCAGCCAAATGAATTTTGGGGGCTAAAGAGAAAACTTTAGGTCGGGCTCTTTTTTTTTTTTTTTTTTTTTTTTTTTTTTTTTTCTATTAAGATATAAATTAAATCATATTTATTTAAATTTTTATACAATTTTTTTTTTTAATTTGAAATCTATTTTTCTCCGTCTATGAAATGCAAAATTACTAATTAAATGTTTGTATTTAAATTCCCCTAACACGATTTATTATAGAAAATGTTTATGAATAAATAAAACATGAATTATGATAGAAATTTATAATTTAACCAAAATAAAATAAAAATTTATAATTTAATTGAAATAAATTTTAAAGCATAGAACAAAATGATATGATTATTTTATACTCTAAAACGAGTAAAAATCTATTTATCATATAAGTCAATAATAAAAAATTATTATTTTAAATTTATATTTTCATCATAATAACTTTTACACGTTTCTTCTTTAAAAAAAAAAAAAAATTACACGTTTATTTAGATTTGATGGATGACTTATGAAGACATAAAAATAAAATACCAATCATAAAAAAAGGACCTATTCTATCTTAAAGAAAAAAATACGAATAACAATCGGGAAAAGTCAAAAACTAATTAAATTATAAAGTAATTGTATAATGAAACCGGCCCAATTATAAAATATAAAATGTACAACAAACTTTCATTAAAAACATTCTCAAAAAAAAAAAAAAAAAAATGTATAACACTCTAACAGAGAAAACATGTGGGTTGATGATTTGATGTGATAAGACTTTAAAAAACTTTCAAAATGATGTGATGTGTAATTATTAATTTACAGGCACATAGTAGAGTAGATGCAAACGTGTAGGACATGGAGGAAAAAAAAATAAAGATAAAAAGTGAAAATAAAGAGATATGTTTAAACACGTGTTAAATGAATTCTATGGGCAATAGAAGGGCTTTAATTTTATTTTTTATATTTAAAATAACATTAAAAAATTATTAAGACAGATAAATTAATATGATATTAATTAATAGAGCGGTTTTCTTTTTTTAAGGGCTTAGGGTTGGAGCGAAGCCAAAGTCAGCACGTGTAATGTTAGGATCACAATTTTTATCAAAAAACTCATAAACTTACTTATATAGTAAGTCGTGAGTGGTGGAGTTGTAAACCTACCACTTTTACTCTACCACTCACAACTTACTACACGAATAAGTTATGACAAAAATTATGATCCTAATACTTTTTAGGTTCCTACCCCCAAGACTCCACCTAAACAAATTTTATATAGTTCTATTAGTGTTCTACTACACAAATTATACTCCCAACATGCAAAAAAAAAAATAATAAATAAATCTCCCACTTTTTTTTTTTTATGAACTAGAAATTTTATTAAGAAAGAAAACCAACTACATAGGCAAACCAACTTCACCCTGTATAACAGAAACAAAAGCAAGGGGGCTATTACCAATATAACAAAAACATAACAAAATTAATTTTGTAATATTTTCACAACACTCATATTTTTAATTGGAATGAATCTTAGAATAATTTATTTTATTTTATTTTGACTAATGATGCATTAGCACTTCAATTTATTATAAAAATATTATGAAATTATGCGGTGTAACTAAAAGAATTACTCCCACCTTTATCAATTAGCCTAACGTAGAAATAAATGGCCACCAATTATCACCTTTATTATTAAAGATAATGCTTGTGTACACTTTTTTTTTTAAGAAATAATTACAATATGCTGCTAATCTCGTAACTTAAACTCTATGTACACTTTGACCAATATCTTTGAAATAACTCCAGTCTTTAGTTTGTACCTCCTAGATTTGCACTACAATACTACATTTGCCATTAAGATCATCACATTTTGTTCCAAGGCAACCTGAACTTGTCATCTCAAGGAAACATTCTAGCATTCTAAGAGCACTCTCATCAGGTGTGACAAATGCCAAATATTTGGCATTTGGCACACCAAATGCCAAAAACCAACCCTTATCAGCTCTTCCAAATCTCAAAAAATTTGACACATGTCTACAGTACCATCTCAAATATGAGACGGTACAGACATCAATGCCAAATACTGTTTTGGCCTATTTAATTCTTTTTTCTCTCTCCTCTTATCAGATGTCTCTCTCATGTCTCTCTCTGTCTACAATACATCTCTCTTTCTCTAAAACCCTCATCAGCCCTCTCACCATGCTGATCTCGCCACGCCGAGAGACAGAGACCACCTAGGCTCGCCCAAAAATATCTAGCTTAAACCCACCCAAAATGTCTCGGTGTATGTCCTATTCAATTTATGATTTTAGTGTAAATTGTAATTAATTTTATAATTGATTTGGTGGATTTGGGATATGGGTTTGTTTGATTTGGTGGATGTGGGTTTGTGCCAATTTCTTTGGTTGTGTGTTTTTTTTTATTTTTTATTTTTTTGAGGTAGCTATCGGTGTTGTTGTGGCAGTGGTTGTTGGTGGCCATTGTTGCTGCAGAGGTGGCTGTGCCATTACTGTTGACGGTGATGATAATGATAGGGAGTAGTTAATATATTATTTTAATGTGTAGTAAATATTATTTTAATGTATAAAATTGAAAGATAAAACATTTGATAAATAGAATATTGTAAAATAATGTACTAAAATGATAAAGTAAATTTTTAGTGTGTCAAAATGACATTTTTTATAAGAGAACATATAAAAATGCTCTAAAAGTATTAATATTGGTGGTGCTAAAAATCAAATTGCTATTTTTAGCACCACAAATACCAAAAACCATGCTGCAATGGTGGTGTTACCGGTAAAAGTTTTACCTCTTTAGCTATAGTGCACAGCCATCTGTAGCTGTGCACTGTAGCTCCAAAATTTTACCTCTCTCTTCCTTCTCTATCTTTTCTCTTTTGTTTTCCTCTAACTCAAAGTCTCAACACTCTCTCTTTTCTCCTCTTACTGGCGTGGTGGTTCGAGATCGACAAGTGTGGTGAGATTGGCGTGGTGAGGTGATGGCGTGGTGGGTCGGTGGGTTAAGATCGGCAATGGCGTGATTGGTTTTGTGGGTGTGGTCCGATTGGGTTGTGGCCTGTGGGTCAGTGGTTTTCATGGGTGTGGAAGCTGGAGGTGAAATGGCCAAATGGGTTTGTGGGGTTTGAGTTTTTGGGTTTGGGAGTTTGATTTTTTCGGGGATTTGGGTTGTTGTTGGTCTTGCTCTTCGGTTATGATCGCCATTGATGATGGATTTGTGAGGTTTTTGGAGCTTTGGGTTTATATAGAGCTATAGCAAATAGTGACTCACCGAAGTTGCTAACGTGGCTGGTGAGAGTACTGGGATCTTTGGGCTCTTAGCCGGTGTGATGGGTTGCTCTTTGCTAGTTCTCTTTTGTGGGTTTGCTTGCTCTGTATCAGAGAAGAGAGGAGAGAGACGAAGAGGAAGAGAGAGAAAGAGACGAGGAAGAATAAAAAAAATAATATTTAAATGAAGTAGCTAAAAAAAAAAAATAAAACCATTAATGCTGAATGTGTTATAAGATTAGGAGGGAAGATAAGGAGGTAAAATAGATAAAGTAGTTTTTGGTTGTGTTAAATTGTTAGGGTCCATTTGGTAGAGGAGTTTAAGTAATATTGTTTGTAATTTTTTAAAATATGTGGAGATAAAAATGTGTAAAAATGTGTGTAAAATTATTTAAAAATTGAAAATGTATGTTTAAACCAGTCTACCAAACATGCACCAATGTAGATACTAAAAAGCTAAAAATCATCACAGTGCCTCTCTAAGCATTAGTATTGGTGGAAGCATTTTGCTAAAATGTTAAATTTACTATCAAAATATGGTAAAAGTGAGCAGCATCAGTAGAGCCAAACCCATATTATTTTGATGCTGAGCTACGGATGTATAATTTTATTATATTGGTGGTAATAATTATTTATTATAGTAGATATATTATTTTATTGTATTATTTATATTATTTTATTATGTTGAATGCTAAATAAAATTATTAATATTAAATATTTTATAAAATAAAATGATAAAAATAGATAAAGTAAATTTTTATGCTGCCAATTAACGAAATTTGCTGCACCCTCAATGCCATGCTCAAAGCACTCAATAATTTTTAATCAAAAAAAAAAAAAAAAGCACTCAATAATTATGGCACACAGATGTACGTACGAAGCCAGAATCAAATGACAGGCACATCCCAATCCAAAATATAAATTTATAATTCTTAAATATCTAAAAATCCTTTTGAGACTTCAAATGCCAGATAGAATGCAATTTGAGTCCCACCAAAAAAAAACAAAAAAGAAAAATCCAAAAAAATCCAACATTCTCCACATATAATCATGTTCGATGGTAGTCTCTCAACCCAAAAAAAAAAAATAATAATAATAATCATGTTAAGATAGTAGTTTCTCAACCCAAAAAAAGAAAAAGAAAAAAAAAAGAAAAAGAAAAAAGAGGGATCCGGCTCCTCTAAACAAATGAATGACACGTGGCGACTATAAAATCTAACGGTAAAAGCAAGGCCACATCACATTATCATTTATTTCTTTTTTACCCCCACTCTTCCGCAGCAACCCACTACTCACACGCCAAACACCACTGCACCGAATCTGAGAAACCATCACAAACAGAGCTGCAAGAGAGGGAGAAAGAATGGGCTGAGAAATTGCGGAACAACAACAAAGGTTTCCTGTGTGTGTGAGCTAAATGGTAAATGCTAATTGCTAGTGGTGGTTTTGTGTGTGTTTCACCGGTTCGGATCTGCACTTGTTGGTTTGTTCATCTTTTTTGTAGTTTGATACTGACTTCTCTCTTACATTTCTACAGTGGGTTTTTGTCATGGGTCTGGTTTGAATTGAAATGAAATGGATTTTATCCCTTTTGTTTCTTTATTTTTAGAATCAATATAATTTTTTTCTTTGTTTTTGCTTATGGGTTCTCTCCCTCTCTTGAGGCTCTGTTTATGCTTATGGATTCTTAGATCCGGTGATATTTCTAGCATGATTTTTGACGGGTCCTTATCATCCACTGCCAAGTGCAGTGGGGGTGTAAACAGTGGATTTATTGCCGAAGAGTGGAATTTTTTTTCCAAATAAACTTAAACATCAAACCATTTCGTTAATTGTTACTTTTTAAAATAACGTGGGAAACTAGCCTCTTGAGTGTTTAAAACTCGATTTTCAATATAAAAATTGATTTTTTTTTTTCCAAATAAACTTAAATATTAAACCATTTCGTTAGTTGTTACTTTTTAAAATAATGTGAAAAACTAGCATCTTGAGTGTCTAAAACTCGATTTTCAAAACAAAAATCGAGTTTCTAAGTCTCGATTTGTAAGCGGTGATGGCTGATGTGAAAAAATGTTCACGTGGAACTCGAGTTTTTAAGACTCGAGTTTCACCGTGTTCTTCTTCCTGTATTTTCCTTTTTCTTCGTTCTTCAACGCTGCAGATCGGCTCACCCAAATCGTCTACCTTTGTTCTTCGGCGCTGTAGATCGGCTCACCCAAATCATGCTAGGTTCTTCAGAGCTTTAGATCGTGCGTCTTCAGATTTGTTCTTCCTCTATGCGTTCTTCCTTTGTTTTCTTCAGATTGCTCTTGGTCTGTTCTTTTCCAAAATCAAGTCTTAGAGACTCAATTTGGATTTTTAGAACTTGAGTCTCTAAGGCTCGAGATATATGTGGCAAAAACTACCCAGATTAGCGTTTAGAGTTCGAGTATTTGAAACTCGATATTTAGATTGAAATCGACCCTCTAACACTCGAGATGCTAGTTTACAGTAGTCTTCTTCGCCTGTGTCAACTTATTATATTATTTCTTTCCCTCACGCTATCCTGCAAATTCCCTCTGAAGAGTGTGGGCAAAATATAAATGGGTGCTGTTAATAGCACCCGTTAATGTGATAAAATTTAAAATAAATTATTCACCTTTTTTAGGAATATGGAAAAAATTAAATATATATTAAATGTGTGTCAGTTTAAATGGAGTATTGTAGAAATCAAAGTACACGTCTAACATAAATCACAACTGAAAAGTAAAATTTTACCAATTTTCAATACAAGTGGGATTTATGATAGATTATAAATGAACCACAGCTGGTTCATTAACAGGTACGGCCGGCACTTGTTAACAAAGTCCAATATAAATAAATGATGTTGTGATGTGGCCTTATATTTTAAGTCCAAATCTTCTGTCTCATTAATTGTGCTCCACTTCATACTCCACCAATAAAACTTAGACAGCTACCTCTCTCATTAAATGAGATAATTCTAACTTTAATGAGAGAGATTAGTTGTCTTATTTAATGAGATATCTCATTTAATGAGAGAGGCTAGCTGTCCAAATTTTATTGGAGTATGAAATGGAGCACAATTGATGAAACAGAAGATTTGGACTCTTATATTTTTACCATTAAATTTTGTAGATGCTACGTGTCATTTATCTACTTAAAAAGCGAGAAAACATGAGACGCTAAAACTGGAGAGGAGCCGGACCCTAAAAAGAACATCTCTAATTTGTAGCAATAGATAACACATTAGATGAATTAAAAGAAGCACAAACTGAGTAACCAAAAAGCTAACCCAAAAAACTCACATGGGTTGGAGCAGCGGAGAGATATGAAATGCTCATATCTCCAAGAAAAATATCCTTATCCTCAGCAACCACAGTTCTAGCACAAGCGATTGACACCATCTCACAAATAGCTGCAATAGACCCTCCATGTAACGAACCATAGAAATTCTGCAAACCCCATGAAAAAAAAAAATCGACTTTTATTGAAAAAAAAAAAAAAAAAAAAAAAACTAGATTTAGAGAAACAGAGGAGAGTTGGTTACAGCGAGAACGGGTGTGACAGTTAGGAGACAGGTGATTCGGCCACGTAGGACTTGGTCGGGCTTGATTGCGTCGCGAATGAGATGGGAGTAGAAGTACTTGGTATTGCAAAAATCTGGGATAGAATTGGAGTGTGAAACTCCCACTTTTTGAAAGAAACCAGAGATAGCAGAAACATATTCCGCAGAAACGTCGTTGGCTATTGTTTTTGAGGAATTCGACGACGTTGCTTCTGCCTTTGGCCAAGGAGTCGCTGTCGGTTTTTCCATTTTTTTTTTCTTTTCTCTCTCTCTCTCTCTCTTTCTCTTTCTTTTTCCTTGTCGGTCTATCAGCTACAGAGACATGAATCCTCTTTTCATATAATACAACATCCACGTACTCTCAAAATGCTAAAAAAGTGACACATGGCTTTGTGTGGGGTCCACGGAAGACCATAAAAAACTGCAAATGGTTGGCTGGAAAAAGGTTACCAAATCTAAGTGCTGAGGGGGGTTTGGGCATTCAGGAAGCTAGGGGAAGAAATTTAACTTTAGCTGCTAAATTCAGTTGGCGGATGGAGAACTCAAAAAATGGAGGCTGGGTGTTAGAATTATTTGTCCTCAAAAACAATATTATGCATTTTTATTTGATAATAAAAATTTATTTTCACATTCATAATTTTATAGATATATTTTATTGTTTAAATGTGGTATATGATGTTATCTTTGTAGAAAAATCATTTTAATGGTTAAAGAATCAAAGACAGGTAGTAATGATTTTTCATAAATTATTAAATTGTTTTAGGCTGTGGATATTAATTGAATATTACCACTAAAGCTTATACTTGTTGTGCTGCTATATGATAGGATAATTTACTCCATCATTGAGGTAGTGACTTTAAGCAGACAAATGGGTGTAATGTAACAAGTACATACATTGAATTAGATCCGATCAAGGACACCTTATGGAGCGATCACTGTTAATTAAAAGGTTGTCCTATCATAATTTTTCTATTATCCTTAAACATGAGGGGTTTGTGTATATTTATTTATTATGCACATAACTTTGACAATGTTAACTGGTGATGCTGATTTTAAAGACTATATACATACACATTGGGTTATGTGTGCAATGAGTAAACTATATAAATGCTCAACATTGAATCCACCAGTCTTTAAAGAAGATAGTATATTCAGTTGATTTTTATACTGAAGTTGGACTCAAAACAAAACCGACCGGTGACATTTTTCGAAAATGTTTTTCATATATATAATATTGTATATATATATATTTAAAGAGTTTTTTCAAAAACATTTTGGAGTCCAATAGAAATTATGAAATTAAGAAATTAAGGGTTACATAAGCTAGGGATATGACAGTGATATTAATCCAGTCCTAGTGGCTTGTGGGAATATAGTATGGTGGAAAGACATAGATATAAAATTGTAAGTAATGGGACCTTATTTGTAATTCTCTAAGCTTCAGGGGTCAATTGCAATGTGTTGATGGACATTATTGCAATCTGTAGAAGTTCAAATATTTTCCTGATATGATTGAGAAAATTAAGGAATAATTTTGGAAAGAGTTTTCAAGATAAGTCAATAACATTCAAAAAGTTATTGATAAAATCTTACAGCTGAAGATTAGGATCCCTAAGGATCCCACGTCCAATCTCTCTCTAGGGTTTTAGAAGTCTACTATAAAATAAGATTTTATAATATCATATTTAGTGGTTGGCCATCAGAACTACTGAGTGATACTGCAGTCTTCTGAAAACTCAAAAAGAAACAGAGAGAGAGAGATGTGAATACCTTGGGAGGCAACACATTTGGGTTGCTAAGAGAGGTACGCAATTTGTTCTATTTAGAATCTATGGTTGTGTGGTACAACGATCTTTAAAAACAAAATATAAATTTTTGTTCTATATTGCTTCCACAAAAGTTTTCACTGGGCTGATGTGTTGAGGAAAAAGTACATGGCTAGGAATGCTAGAAAATCCAAGGCTCATACTAGAGCTTGGAATGCAGTGAAGATAGGAAGAAACATCTGTGTGAAGGGCTTTAAGTGGACAGTGGGCTACAATAGCCCGCTAAGTTTCTGGAATGACAAATGGCTAAACATTGGCATAATTAGGTCCCTTATTGAAGGTCCTTTGAACCAAGGAGAGAGTGAGGTGTGCATTAAGGATGTGATAATGAACTATGGCTGGGATTTAGCTAACATCTCCTTTGTCTTCCCTAAGAAACTTCTACCAGCAATTAGAGCCACCCTTCTTAGGAGATATGCTATGAGGGAGGACCACAAGAGCTAGATTTCCAGCTTAAATAGGGAGTTTGACCCAAGAAATGCATGTTTATTGGCAATTGATGAGAACTTAAAGGCACCGGATTTCATGGCAAATGGATTTGGAAGTTCCAAACTTTGCCAAAATTAAAATTTTTCTTTGGAAGTGCTTACACATGAGCTTACCAGTGAAAGCCATCTTGATTCATTGTGGTATTGGAGGTTTGGGTGGCTGTGACAGTTGCATAGAAGTGGAGGAGAGCATTTCCCATGTTCTAAGGGACTACCCGACAGCAAAAAACTTTTGGGAGCACTCTAGCTGCCCTGACAATCTCAAGCAATCGTTCTCGGATGACCTTGAGTCATGGATCAAAAAGAATGCTTTAGGATCCACTAAGGCACCTGGTAAGGATTATGAATGATGCGATTTTTTTTTGCTTGGTATATGGAAGTTGTGGCTTCAACGGAATAAATTGGCCTTCAAGCAGTAACCAATTAACCCAAATCTCATTCACGCGGTAGAAATGCAAACACGTGAGCTTATGTATTGTGGGTAGTGGTGGTTTGCTCAGAGATAGCGCAGGATAGTGGGTAGTGACATTTGCAAAAACCATCAGTGTTAGCTCAAGTATCGCCTCGGAGCTATGGGCACTGAGGGAAGGGTTGGGGTTGTGTTTAGATAGGGGTTTTCATGTTGTGGAAATAGAGGTTGATGCAACCGCAACAATTTCCTTAGTTTCTAGCAATGTCAATACTAATCGAAACTTGTTTGGTCTTGTTGATGATTGCAGGGAATTGTTGCTGCGTCTACCTCAAGTTAAATTGACACATTGCTTTAGGGAAGCAAACTTTTGTGCCGATGCCTTAGCTAAAATTGGATCGGCTTCTACTGTGTTATCTTTTGTTTTTGATTCCCCCCCCCCCCCCCTCCCTGCCATATCTCAGTTGCTGTATGATGATATGATGGGCGTATATCGCCTTAGACTTTGTAATGTTGCTGCTGCTGGCATTGTTTCTTAGTTAATGTTAATTCCTTGTTTACCAAAACAAAAAAAAAAATGCTAAATAACTACTTAGGTATGACATAACAAAATTCCTAATTTGGACAAATACATTTCCTTTTTTAAAAAACTAAAATGCATTTTACTTTTCTAAATGTTGCATAAATAACGGATTTTTTTATTATCAGATACATACAAGATTTTATTCTTTACTAAAAAGCCAAATTTATTCTTTTTATTTTTCTACGATATGTGAAATGAAAAATTATAATTAATGCAAAACTATTTTCACATACATTTATGTAAGTACTCAGAAATTGATGGCCCAAGCCCACTTAGAATAGTGATGCCTTTGTCATTCAAATCAAGCCCAAACAATAGAATTTTTGTAGAGAGTGAGAAAAATAGTTCAAGTGCAGTTCAAAACTAAGCCTAAGTTTATGGCCGAAGAACTCAAAGTATTATATGGGTGTAATTCAAGTATTGTCACGAATAATTCTCTCCTCGGGTTTGTTCGAGGATTGGTTTCTTATACATGAATATTCATGGTTTTACACAATGTCTCACATTATTTCCTTTTCTCTCTTTCTTCAAGAAAAAATGTTCAACCCTTTAACTGGGAGGTTTCCCTCCCTTATATATCCTTCCTTCTTGCATCCTAACCCTCCATCTATATGCTTCAGGGCTTTTCTCAGGATACTTGTCCCATCAAAGTTCTACTGAAGGTGGTAGAAGGGGCTGTTAGCTGTAAAGTCACTGTTCAGGTGTCGTTTCCTCATTAATGTAGTTGATAAGGTTGTTGCAGGGCATTCAATGTGGAGGGAGAAGGTATGCCTTTCTAGGAAGCTTCCTCCCACCATCTTTGCCCCCCTCATGGTCCTTCCTTTTCTCCACAAGCTTTCATTAAACACTATTCTGTATCCCCTCACATCCTCGGGTCAACGAAGTCTTCAGGGCGGATACTTTTCTACGGGTGGGATTGTACGAGATGTTTTCGTGTTCTAATCCTCTTCGGTCCTTGGACCTCCCACAATTTCCATTGACATTATTTTTATTATATACCAATCATAACCAGAAAAATCTCATAAAATTTTGAAATTCATTGTGTATATAAACTTAAGTTTCCATTTTGGCAAATTAACTTCCATGACTTTCATCCCCTTCCCCGTGCAAATTAGAGGCGTTATATTTATGGTCTGTTTGAAAACAACTTATTTAGCAAGTATTGTATAAAAATAAAAAAAAAATAAAAAAAAGAAGCTAAAAGTTAGCTAATTAGCTTTTTCTTTACTAATCGTATGAAAAAGCTAAAATTGTTGAAAGTACTATAGGAAAAAAATTGTGTAATTTTAGCTCTATTTTAATGCTTTTTTGATGAATAGCTCTATTTTAATACTTGAATATGCAAAATGACTTTCAAACATGAAAAACAAATATTTAATAACAACAACAATAATATATATATATATATATATATATTTTTTTTTTTGGCTTAGCTATAATTTACTACCAAGTTTTTTATGCCCCAATTAAGATACATATTTCATCAAAGCCATCGACTAGAGTTACCAAAAAATACCGTAATATTAATGGCAATTATAACAATAGTCAACTAGAGTTTGACAAAAAAAATACCATAACATACAAAAAATTGGATTTGAATTAAGAACACAACAGCTGATGCACATACAAAAAATAAGCTGATTGTTTCCAACAATATGGGCCCACATACAATGCAATAAGATCCATAAATAGTACAAAAAAAAGGCTAAAAGTTTATTTAAGCTAAAGCTTAAGTTGCGTTTGGCATTGACTGAAAAATGTAGTTTTTTTTTAACTATTTAGCTTATTTTTACTACTATTCATGGGTCCCATTTCACTTTTTAGAATTATTCATGGGTTTCACTATACTATTTTAGCTAGCTTTTAGTTTTATCTACAGTACTTTTAGCAAAAAGTTTTCAATTTTAGCTAAATAAACTGTTTCCAAACGCACTTTTAGACTTGGCAAATAGTCGATCAAATTCTAACACAAAACTTTTGAATTAAAATTGGTTGTTATTCCTATGACCCTAATCCAATTTGTCAGGTCAACTTAGAATGTCCTCTATTTTTTTCACACCAAAAAAAAAAAAAAAAACCCATACTTCCAATTTTTTTTTTTATTATTTTATAATTCAATAGTTACAATGGATGTGTGGGGACATTTGAATCCTACATATCTCCATAGAAAATACTAAAATATGCTAATTGAGTTATGAGGTTCTTAGATTTCGTATTTCTTTCAATACCCAAAAAAAAAAAAAAAAACTCAAAGATAACAGTTGAATAATACATAAATCTTTAAGTTTATTTTCCTACAATTAATTCCAATACTCTACTAATTTAATAATTCCACAAAAGAAGAAAAGAAAATACATACATGTTATACATAAAACATGAAATAAAGTTAAATCACCTATAAATTTTTTTTTTAAATTAACTTTTCTGCTAAAAGTTGGCAAGATTATAGTTATATTTAATAAATAAATAAATAAATAAAATTTGTTGAGGCGCTTAGTTAAAAAATAAAAATCTGTACATAAGCAAATTATTTATTAAAATACCAAATCCAAACCTATGCAATATATACCGCTTTAAGAATGACTCCACAAGTGTGGAAATGTAACATCCTAGCCTAATTACATTATTAATTTTATGGGTTTATATACTTAGTATTATCTTAATTATTTTAAGTGAATAAAGTTTTGATATTGTGATATTATAAAAGATATATGCTTTTTTAATGATAGAAATAAGTTTATAAAGGTAAGGGTTTCTATGCAAAGTTATTTTATAATTTGGGCCTTTATAGAATATAAGCTTGTGAGGGGGGTGGTAAGTAAAATTTAAAAGTTGCAAAGGTGAATCAATAGCTCACTTTTCCTTAGCAAAACACGTGCCCCACCCAAAATCCTATTCCCTTGTCTTCCTTGCTACTTTAGAACAGTTTTTTGGTTCATCTTTCTTTGCTCTTTTCTGTTCATTTCCCTTTGCTCTTACACGGCAGCACCATCTCACACACCAACAGCCCTCCCTCTCTCACCAAAACCATATATCTCTCTCTAAAGAAGAAACAAAGAGATTAACACTAAAGTTTTATCTTCAAAGTTTATGGGTAAGAAAATAAAACCTTATCTTATTTTGGGTATTTTCATAGTATAATTGTTTTGTTTATTTTCCCTTCTTTATTCTCTAATCTGATTGTAGAAGCTGAAATTGTGATTCTGTGTTAATAATTTGAAAGATTGAAGATATTATAGTCAATTGGATGCTTATTAACGTATTTTAATATGTATAGTATAGGTATAAAAATATCCAAATGAAATGAAGGCCAATTGCATTTATTTAATGATTTTATGAGAAAACATGTTAAAATTGTCAATGTGACAGATTTGGTGTTTACAACAAAAAAAATCTGGATTAAATCAATTTCTATGTATTAGGATGCTAGGAGTAGTTTTTATGAATTCTAAAACACATATGATTGTAATGGAAGTGGTCTCACTGCATCTGGATTGATATAAAAATAATGGTTTAATTTCTAAGTTGCATGAAATTTTGTCAGGACAGATTTGAGCATGTTGTATTGTATGATTTTTAATGGACATTCAGAGGAGTGGCTCTGTGAAATTTCATGAAGATTGGATGTGTTTAGATAGCCCATTTGTATTTTACAAATGAGGCATATGCTGCTGAAATGAGCAATAAACAGTAAATGATAACTCTGACTTTGAGGATTTAATTCTAAAATTAGGGTGAATGTTTTGAGCTAAAATTTAATATGCTTATCTTTTGGTATGTTTAGATCATAAATGAATTTTTATGCCTTGGTTTCTCTATGTTTTGGTACATAATGTGTTTGATGAATGTATCTTACTTTTTGGGAAACTTTATATAATGGGAATTAAGATTTTCTTGAGTTTGAAAGTTAGGTTGTGATTAAGGTATAAGTTTATATATTTAGGAAGAGTTATTAGTAATAAGTTTTTGTCTTTCATTTAGGTAACGAGAACGAGAACGTGGACACTTGAGCTCCTCTTATTCAAATTGCATCTTTTGTTTTCAGGTAAGGGATGTGTAACATGTGCGTTTGATAAGTATAAGGACTATTTAGAAAATAATTATGCATCAAAACCTTTTAATTAGAGATATTACATATAAGCATGATTTAAGTAAAGATATATATTCGTGAGTTGTTCAATCTTATATATATGATAATTTTAACATATTGATGCTATTACTTATATCACAGACAGAATATTTAAAAATAAAGTGGATATGCTACTGTTATGAAATATTTATATCAAAGCATAGTTATCAGAAAAATATAGTTTTCGGTTATTCAATTGTTATGATCTGAACTCAGCCAATAGGGGTTATAGTATTGACATTTCCTTGAAGATTTTGATTGGCCATTATAAGTGGTGAGGACTCAGCTGTACCCGCCCTTGTTGGGAACGGCCAACTTGTGAAGGATGTCAACCGACTCCCATGGTTTATGATATGATCACACCAAAAGAGATGATACTTTCTGATATGATCTTAGGATTTCCTAGCATTGTGGGGAATGCTAGATGCCTGGCACTGTGGGGAATGCTAGATGTCTGGCACTATGTGCTGGACCCAAAGTTATGACAGACTTACAATTGGACTGACTAATATGTATTATAAATGAGCTATTAAATTATTTGAAAATTATAAGAAAAGTATGATGATAAGAAATGTATGAGCAATGTATTATAAGTCTGATGAAAAGTTTATGATAAAGTATTTTATAATCTATTTAAAGATAAGATTACTATAAATTATTTTAAGTTTCTTATTATGTCATTTTGTTATTATATGAAAGGAAAATGATGTATTTTCATCTGAAAGTTCATAAGTTATTTTAAAAGTAATATGAAGACTATTTATCAAAGCGGGTATATCCATAAAATATTTGATTTACATGTATTCTTATTAAACGCTCATGGAACTTAAAACCTTACTGGGTTTCGCAGCTCTCCCTATTATATTTCAGTGCACAGATTCTTTCCTGGTTAGAGGTGACAAGGAATCTGTGATTCTCGTTTGTTAGAATATATAGACTTTTTGTTGTATAGTAGTTTAGCTTTTTTGTTCTATAAGAGGAATCAAGATATACTTGATTCTTTTAAGCACCGATGTAATTCAGATCCTTAGTTTGTTCCGAATCCCAATTTTATGTCTTGAGGTTAGGTTTGTAAATAATAGTTTTGCTAAACGTTTAACTATATAATGTTTACATGAATACTTTAAGTTTCAGCCAAGTTGTAATCTTGCAAAGTTCGAAATGAAATGAAGCTTCAAAGTTTTACGAATTTTGTAAATTATGACTTTTATGCAAAGAAATAAAAAGGAATATAAGAAACGAATTTTTGATAAGCACCTTCAGCTTAAGTTGGTTTGTGTTAATATTGAGGTAAACTTGATATAAATATGCCGGTCATGCTCTAAATTCTGAAGTACAAATTTGGGTCATGATAGGAAACTCAAAACTAAACCTGAAAGAATTGGGTTTCAAAGAGTTTCACGAGCCACCACAGGCATTGGAACTGACTGTAACATGTCGTATCGGGCAAGTTGAGTTTTGCAGGTGATTGGATAGTCCTGCCTGTAACAATGTCAATTACATGCAGAGAGAGAGAGAGGTAAATGAAAAGGGACCATACTTGAAGGCTCATAGCTAAAAAATCAGCTAAGGGACCTTAAATTTGGCAGCACCAAGTTTGCATCAATGAGTTTGGCACTAAAAGTACCAAAATCACTTAAATTCGAACCATTCAGCTGTTAAATTTGGCACTTAAAAGTACAGAATTCAGAATGACTTCAACACTATTCCGCAATTAACTTCAAACAACATCCCACCAAATTCTTCACATATCAGATGTGAAAGACCATTATCAGCTAAATATCATGTATGTCATATACTATGCTGAATCGCTGCAAATTTTACACCAATTTTTTTTTGCATATCAGATGTGAAAGACCATTATCAGCTAAATATCATGTATGTCATATACTATGCTGAATTGCTGCAAATTTTAGCAAGTTTTGACATGTTAATTGGGGAGGGATTCAAATTAAAGTTCCAACATTCAAATATGTCAAACTGCAAAGACTTCACAACTTGGCGACAGGCATATGATAGAAAGTAGCACGAGCAGTATAGATCAACTGCTCAGTCTTGTTGAGTTTGAACTCCACTGCCACTACAGTCAAATTTCTTCCACTCCTCACTACAGACCCATCCACTAACACCTCTGCCTGTGTATAGAGAAAAAAAAATGCAATTTCACTAGTGGGGCTTCTTGGCATATTGATCATAGTCCATTACACAACAGAACAAGAGAGAGTACACCTTATTAGGGGTAAGAATTGACATTATTTCAAGGAAGAAAAACTTACATTAGTTCGAGCACTGGAGAGATATGATATGCCCAGTTCCCCAAGAAAGAGTTCCTTACCCTCAGCCACCACAGTTCTAGCACAAGCAATTGACACTATCTCTGCAATAGATGCCACTGCCCCTCCATGTACTGAACGATACACATTCTACATAGCCATGATAATGAATCAATGATAATATACAAATAGAAAAGGTAATTATAGGTTTACATTGTTCTATCAATGTAAATTTTTAGACTAAAAAAATGTTCATTGTACACATTTGCAAAAAGTGTACAGTTTTGCAAATTGTACACATCTAATTTTACGTTGCTTAAACTAAAAATTTTCCTAAAAAAAAAATCAGTGATTTGACTTTTTTGTTTTCAGATATCCTGATCCTGGAATTTCACTTCTGTAGACTGTCTACCTCTAATTAATGGAAAAAGAAAGAAAACCCCAATCTACTTTAGTGATTTCATTTTCTCAGCAGTCAAACAAAGCCTAAACGATTTCCCTCTTACACCCAGAAAGTGCAAAGCCAAAATCTTAATAAATTAATAAATAAACTTCAGTTTTATCTTTTACAGGTAGAGAGTTTTCCTTCAATTTCTTTTCCTATACATTTTCTTAGTAACCAAACAGTACTCAGAATACACCGAACCAAAAAAATTAAAATTAATGACGAAAAAACAAAAGAGAGAAAGAAAAGTAGAAATTGTTACATTGATAGCGGGTGTGATGGAGAGCAGGCAGGAGACTCGGCCACGTAGGATTGTTTGGGGCCTGAGATGGGCGCGAATCAGATCAGAGTAGAAGTCCTTTGTATTGCAAATTTCTGGGACAGAACCGGAAATTTCTTCGTCCTCAAACATAAGCTTGACCGCAGACACATATTGAGGATGTTTTTCCTTGGAGTTGGAGACTGTTATTGAACCAGACATCGATTCTTGGATACAATTTATATAACTGGTTATTGAAGGAATCGCCTTTGCCTCTCTCTCTCTCTCTCTCTCTCTCTCCAAGGCTCCAGGAGCCAAAGTTATTGTGAAATGATTCAGTGAAGCTAAGTCTATTACATCCTTCGATTTTATTTTTTTCCTTAATTAAAAAAAAAAAAAAAATTAAGCGTGGGGTGATAATAGATAATAACACGTAAATTACATGGGTCTTACTAGAACTATCGCTTAAACCGCTCTTTTCTAATGGTACATCCTTTTCTCTAATGGTACATCCTTCGCTTTTAGACAAGCGTCTCTACCTTATTTATTCTTAAGATTGTCACAGTGGATTAAACTCTATTATCAATTTTTTACTCTATGTAAAAGTAAAACACTATTACTTAAATTCTAGATTTTTTTTAACATAAATAAATTCCTATTACCAATAATTTACTATAAATAAAACTCTATTAAGAAATTTTAAAAAATATAAAAATTCTACTAACAAAAGTTTGAAGTAGTTTTAATCTTTATATATCATAATTTTACGAAAAGTGGCTCAATATATATATATATATATATATAAATTAATGTGTTTTTGTTGCATGTTTCACTAATTATTAATACAATTTTGGACCAGCATAATACCAATATATACATAGAACTCCATATTATTGTCTTATCATGAGAAGTCAATAAGAAATTAAAGATAATTACTACTTTTGAGCCCATTTTTTATATACATTTTAAATGAAGGTGGGGAATTTGAATAATGGATAGCTCCTTTCAAAACTCATACAAAATTCCACAATAGTCTTTGTGAAAAAAATTTTTCCCTTGACTCGCTATTTTTTCTCATCTTCTTTCTCTTTTCCATGTAACTCTTCTTAGTTACCTCTCTCTATGTGGTACCTTTTCTTTGACATTTTATAACATCAAACAAAACTTCACAAATTTTCCTTGATTTGTGCACTTTACAAAAAAAAAAAAATTCATTGTTGACAAAATCTAAATATTTTTGTCTCTCTCCTTGCATTACCTCCCAAACAAAAATCTCTTATTTTCTCTCTTGATTTCACGCTAAGTTTTCCTTCTCCTCATAAGAAGGACCCTTGAGCCAAGCCAGACTTGCTATTTTTTAATCTATTTGAAACTACTTCAAACCAGATTAAAATTATTAATAACTTATTTAAAATGAGTTTGAATCTTTAATATAAAATATGTACTAGGTTAAATAAAATCTTTCTAAAAAATCCTTTCTAATCCTATCTCAAAATGCATAACAAACAGAGTAGATTGAAAACCTTAACATTCGATCAAAGTTCCTTTTTATAACTTATAGTAAACACAAAAATTGGAAACAGCCTTAGTTTTAGGCTTTCTATTTGAATTTGATTATAATTAGCTCTTTCTCAACCAAAAAAAAAAAAAAATGATCATTAGCTTATGAATGCATCAATAGATTTCAGAAACTTTTGTTTGGGCCAGATTAAGACAAATTAATGATCTAAAGGTAATTGTGAAACTTAACATCGAATTTAAATTTCATAAAATTAGGACACATATTTTATATTTAAACCATAATAACTTGTGGTTACAACTTTGTAGGGATAAGGGCCCAAAGTTGTATATTGGGCCTTGGGCCTTGGCCGAGGACGTCGATTGGTTCGAGAGCGAATAAACAGTTGCGGAGGTGTTAAGTTTAGAATCCCATGAGCAGGTTGCAAACGGAAAGATTGGAGAAGGTAGTCCGAGGAGAGGTATCTCCTCGGATGAACGAGGCATAGATCAAATTTATATCCTGTCATTCGAAGTGACCTTTCAGGAAGCTTTACTGATGGGGACGTGCATTATGAGCGTACTAGAAGGATGGGAGCTAGGAAATATCTAAGGAAAAGCTGCTGCCACCGCATTGAATGCTCTGCAGCTAACTTTCTAGTCTTATTTATGTGGAGAAAACCCTTGAACAGTGCCACATTGGTTGCCCCAATGCACAAAAGGTTTGAGTGGGTGTCCGATGGAACAAGCACTCAAGTAGTAACTTGGATGATCAGCAGGTAGAAGGCCAAGATTGTCTAAAGAGAGTTATATAATGTAAGAGACCCCAAGAGAAGGGGGGATCGAAAAATCGAGAGATCAAGAGAGAAAAATTGTAGCAAAACAAGAACCAAACTTGTAATTAAACTTAAGAGTAATATATAAGAACCAGTCTCCCCGGACTTTGCTGATGACATCTTTATTCAGTTTAAACTTTTCTAGCTTCAATCTTTTGTCATCAATACCTACTTTATTTGTTATCTGACTTACTAAAGCCTAGTTTTCCAACCCACTCTTTACAAATTCATTGTTTTGGGCTTTTTGGGTTTAGGTCCATCCACCTCTTGGGTTAGAAACCCAAATCTGGTCCTTACAAACTTAACACACACACACACACACACACACATATATATATATATATATTATTAATTTATACCGATGGTTTTATCATATTGAAGGGGGATTGGAGTTACCACAAAGATTTAGAAGTTTTATATGCTTTTCTGTGTTCGGAGCAAAGCAATTACTCTTCTTTGCAATTTTTGTTTTTTTTGTTTTTTTGTTTTTTTGTTTTAAATAATAAGTTTATAAATACTCACTATCTATGGATATGAAGTTACTTTGTCTTCTTGCCTTTGTTTGGTCGCAAATTCATGGTTTTCCTTTTTTCTTGGTGATAATATGGATATGGATCCCTCTAGTTCAGTGTATGATTGTGTTTTTTTTTTTTTTTTTTGAGAATCAAAACTGTGAAACTTCGTTAAGGAAGGCTCTCAAGGTCAACCAAAAATACAGATACAAGGTCTAGTGGTATTTCTTCCATCCAGACCGACATAAGAGGAGATATAATAGCTCTCCTTGCTAGTGAATGTGCTAACTTATTACAATGTCTCTTGACAAAGGATAATTTCGCTTTAGAGAAATGAGCCAATAGGAAAAGAATATCAGCTGCAATGTTTTCATAGTGGGTCAGCTTGCTGCCTCCATTAATCAGGTTCTTTATAAGGAGTTCTGAATCACCTTCGAGAGTAATATCGTCGAAGCCAAGTTCCAAGGCAAATTCTAAAGCTCTTCTTGCCGCCAGCGCTTCCACCTCGATGACTGATACTGGCATGCACCGCATCTTCTTGGTGTATGATTGTGTTATAATTCATATACTTTAAGGAAAATTATATTGGCGAATTTATTATTTTCAATACAGAAAAAATTTGATGCATGTCAGTTTGCCACCCCACCTCCCAAAAAAGAAAAACAAAAAAGGGAGAGAGGGGATTAAGGAAAAATCCATCTCTTGCTAAAAACATCAGGAATTACCAATCTAACATTACTACTAGTGAGTGTGATTTTGTTTATCCTCTCTGAATACCACATTCTTCAAAATATGCAAATACTTGAATAATATCAACATCTTATTAGTATTCGTATGATTTCAAGTATTCATATGCATTCAAATGAGCCATGATTTCACTTCTGCCAAAATATCGCTCTTCTTGTTCTCAAAGCACATCATTTAGGATTAGAGTGCAGAGAAGACAGCATAAAATAAATTAGTATAACAGGTGTTAAGAAAGAAACCACTTAACCAACCATTTTTGTTTTGACAACTCACACTTGAAAATAGCAACTGAAGTAACATTTAATTTCTTTTGTCTGATCAGCAGGCCTGCTTCATATCTAATGTTATAATCTCCTCGTTCAATCTGGTACAGATTTTAAAATCTAAACTCTAACAATCACAAAACTTTAAATTAGGAAATCAAGAATCTTTTTTTTTATAGAAATTGTTTGCATTTAACAGAAGATTGATATGTATCTAATTACTTTTTTTGAATACTATACAAACCTGGGAAAAGTCACCCACCAAAATTGCAGCTTAAATTCTTGACAGCAACAATCCAATGAATCCTATTTACCACAATTGGCGCCAAATGAATCATCTGCAACTGTAGTTCTAGAAACAATATTGGCAGAATCCCACTCAGCATCAAATGCATGTTCAAGGCGTTTTTCTATAGATTTTACCGCAGATGTTTCAAGCTTCTGAGACTTCAGAGGAGGCAGTACAAGTTGCTTCTCATCTAAGAGACTTCCACTATTGTCGGAGTTATAGTCATTGTGATTGACATTGTCAATTTTCTCAGAAATTTGAAGTCTTCGTTTTCTTATGATAGATGGAGTATTAAAAGTCCTTGCAGCACTCCTCAATATAGAATCTAGACTGCTACAATCAACATTTTCACCTTTATTCTGGGTTGGTGGTGTATGGAACAAAGTTGGACTCGATGTTGTTTGGATATAACTATCTGTATCCGGAAAACTGCCAGTTTTCAAAAGAATATTTAAATCCTTCCATTGGAGTGGCCTATAGCACAAGCGACCAGGAATTGTATCCTCAGCAGCTCCAACAACTTTATTTTCCTTATGAACTTCAGGCGTCATCCCATATGAAAGGGAATTTTTAAATTGGCCACTCAATTTGGAATTCCCATTTTCAAAGTAATCTCCAGAAAATACGTTGTATTGTGGTTCAAAAAAAGATTCAGACAATCTCTTACCAGAATCAGCAAACGCTGGCCCTTGATGGAAATTACTAGTTGTTTTATTACAACTAGGAACATCTGATGGTGTACTTAAAGAGAGTTGCAAGGTTCCAGAAAGTGCTTCGGAAGTCTCATGAATTATTTTTTGAAAATTTCCTTGATGAATGGGGGAAGCTGCACTGCCATCATCAAAAATTGTTCTAGGTAGTTTTGTTTTATCATTTTTTCTAGGTAGTTTCGAATCGCTGTCCTTTCCCTGAGCAATTCCAAGAACCAAATCTAGTGAACAATTATCTGCACTTCCCTCCCAGTTAACTTTCTGATCATCAATTTGTTTAACCTCCTTAGGCTTTCTACTTTCTGCCTTTGTTTCACGAGTGTACAAATCAGAAGATAAAACTGTTACTTTCTTCGCAACTGAACAGTTCCAATGATTTTTTATTGAATTTTCAGTCCTGTTCATTTAAAAATAACATATTAAATCACAAGAAGTTCCTCATATACAACTTAAAAAAAAGACTCTTAACAATATGCATGCTCTAATATCCCAAAGTATATTGTAACTACAATTTTATGGTCCATTAAATTGACAGGGTAGACTAAAACATTAGTGCATCTTAGGTAAAAAGGCTAAAAACTGATTAAATACTAGCCCTGCATATAGTTGCCTTGATCAAGCTAAGCTCAAATTGATACAGCATGCTCTCTGTAAGAATCATATCAAACCAATAATAAACTAATCCGCATAGATGTAAGGAAAATATAGATGGTAAAATTTAGTTTTACCTATAAAACAAGAACATGCATGATGCATCTCCCAACACGAATGTGAAAAACACAGAATGATATAACCTCATAAGCCCCAAAACAACAACTTACTATTAACATAATTAATTTCTGATTAACTCAAATATTGATTAGAGATCACAATTACCGATTGTCAAACACCTCCCCCTCCCAAAAAAAAAGGGGGAAGGAAAGGAGTAGACAATAAATCAGATAAGCAATTACTACATTTCAAATCAATGGATACAGATTCTCAGAAAAAATTCATGTAGGTTTAGCCTAGGTGCCTAACCAAGCAATTAACTTTATAAAAAATTCTAATAATAATTTGAATTATCCAGAAACTATATATCTGCATGGCAATAGAATAACCAACACCTGGTCATTTCAATTACGTACACACCAAATCTCATGTTTATAGAGAGAGAGACAGATGTTTGTAATTTACATCTCCTTATATAATAATTCAAGTCTTTGATTTTCATGTAAAACAGTAAAAGTTCTGCAGTGATACCTTCCAGGTAGCAACTTTGCTATTTCAGCCCACTTGTTTCCATACATTTGGTGGGCGTTAATGAGAATCGACTCCTCTTCTTTGGTCCATGCAGTCTTTTTTATATTCGGATTTAAATGGTTGTGCCACCTGAACAAAGAAAGAAAAAATAGTAGTTCACTAAGATTTATTTATATACTCTTTCCATGGTAAAGGGAAATATAAAGGGATTTCCTTTCAATAGAAAAATATAAAATAACCATAGGTGATGCCAAAGCTGTTACTGCAAATAAACACATGGGGTTTGCTATTAAATCCTAATAGTAAATGAATAGATAAAAACAATCAAAGAGAAAAAGGATAATTGGTACTTATTAACCAGATTGCACTTACCTTTCTCTACATTGCTTGCCTATCCGGCCTGGCAAGAATTTTGATATCTCACACCATTTCTTTTTCCCCTGCTTTGCTACCAGCTCACAAATAAGATCATCTTCCTAGAAATCCCAAATAAAAGTTATCAGAATCAAAGAAAACAAACTCAAATACAGATCCTTTTGAAAGAAAGAGAACTAATATGAATCTTATTCACACCTCCTTGCTCCAAGGTCCTTTAACGAGATCAGGATTGAGAACTTTCTGCCAACGATGCAGACACTGAACGTCACTTCTACCAGGGACACATTCGGCTGCAAAGAATATTGAATAACAGTTCTGAGTGATTAATTCTTTTTTTTTTTTTTTACAATAATAATAATAATAACAATAATAATAACAAAGCATGGGAAGGCTATGTTTTTCTGTTCCAGAGGTCTTGGTTAAGAATTAATTCAAGCCAAAAGATATTATAGTTCTATTCTCATCACCATTATCCAGAGGAAATTCAGAACAACTATCAGAAAGGGATGATACTCACCAATCTTTTTCCAGTTTTTGCCACTGAACTTTTGGACAGCAAAAGCTAATATTTTATCCTGTTAACAAGAAAACAAGGGACATTCTCCATATAAACTTTATGCTTCAGCAAATGATAATTCATTATTAAAAAATAAAATAAATAAAAAAGAACCTCTGCACAATAAGCTAGTGCCTGTGAAAACATTTTATATTAGAATACTAATTTTTATCCAAAATAGAAGTTAAAGGTATATAGACACATGCACTCACACATCTATACATCATAATGCACGCATACAGCTAACAAAAACAAGATTTAACCTATGCAATTCACATAGAACTGAATGGTTCAGCCAAATATCATTTAGAAGAAAGAGCCATACATTTAATCTCAATTAACTCATCCCATAATGCAATAAGAAGCTGTAAAGCATAGATAGAATAAAATATTGCTACAGACCTCCTCCTCTGTCCATCCTCCTTTTGCTGATCGTCTTGTTGGACCCGTCATCCGCCTAAAATTACATTCAAAACCAACATTACCTTGTGCCAAAATAGGTAACACAATACTCCACAAGAAGAAGTCAAGAATGGAGAAAGTATAATAATAATTAAATTTCTTGCTGGACTGATGTGTATAAATTACCTCACAAAGCAGAGGTAGCCTAAGAAAGTATCAGTAATAATCAAGAAAACCAAGAAAATATCATTAACAAACTAACTAATTCTAACTAATTACAAAATACAAAATGCTAAACAATTTCTAATAGACCTTAGGTTGCTTCCTCCACTTCATTAAGTCCAATACACTTGGTTAAGTATAATTATTCACTATTTGGATAATAAAAACACATAATACCCAAAGTGCAAAACTTTCTTTTTCCTTGGTCTTCTAAGTATATGAACGGAATTAAAAGGGTTTTTGAGATGTTAAGTGCTTTCCAAACAACAAGTGGCGGTTCGAGTTTGCCAATTAGTCTCCAAAAATAAATTAAAAAAATAAATCAAGGCAAAGTTGCCTATCAATCACTTCTTTCAGATCCCACAAAACTGGAGGCTTGTGCAAGTAAAAAAGATTATTAAACTATGAAATTTCAACATTGCCAATTTTAAGAGAGAATAATAAGCTAAACCAAACTTTTAACTTCGAATCAATCCAAAATTTTTTTAAAAAAAAATTATATATATATATATATATTACAACACATCCAATGAGAAACACTAACCCTTGAAAACAGACTGTCTTGAGAATGGCATTACCACATCTGCTACTTGTAGAAACTATGCCCTCCTTCCTCTTATCATCACATTCTCTAGTTTCCTCCATTATCTTTAAGGTTAACACATATAACCAAGACCCCACAAAGAAAGACTTTTAATTTAATAAAGCCTTAAAAAAAAAAAAAAACAAAACAAAAAAAATCAAACTCGATCTCTAAGCCACACCCTTACTATTAAACACAACCAATTAAGAGATCCTCAATATTAATTATTTAACAGTCAAACACAAAACAGAGTAAACGAAACAGAGATGAAAGCAAGATCAAAGGAGACGTTATGGTTTTGAACGAAAACAAAGAGTTTCTTGGCTTTCTCAAAATTTTTTATTTTTTTATTTCTTTTGGAAAACGCAATAACGGCTAAAAACTTAAGTGAAAAATGGAAACAGAAAGTGGGTACGGCCGTACGGGTTTAAGAATTAAGAGGAGAGTTAAAGAGAGAGAGAGAGAGAGAGAGAGAGTGGGAGAGTGAATCTATAGGAGCATGATTGTCGAAAGAGATAAAGGTTTACCGAGAGAGTTAAGAGTTAGCGGGAAAGTGTTATATATAATATATAGGACTCGGCAGAGGGACTCCGAACTCCAAACGACAACGCACCACAATCTTCCCGTTGGTTTTGTAATTTCCTCTCTCCTTAAATTGCGTGCGTATCAAGAAGACTCACAATTTCCCAAACTCACACTTCATATATATAATATATATATATATATATATTTTTTTTTTTTTACTCCTATAGATAATTATATGAAATCACTTCATCCATATGTGGGATTCACATATTTATGGGCCCATATGCGATGAGAACAGGGTTTTGCGACGATCATATAGTTGTATAAAGTCCACATTTTATAGAGCGGAGTACATACATTCGATATATGTCCGATATATGAAATATGTTCTTTTTCACACAATGGAGATGATTGGATTTTTATTAATAAAAAATAAAAAATAAAAAATAAACTAATGGGATATGTCATATATGAGACGATATTCAAAATGAGGGAATATTATCTTATGAATCAACTAGCATAATAAAATCATTCACTTTAGCAGTCGGATTCACATAATAATGGGTATCACATTTTACGATATTATGATCTCATAGAACTGTTGGATGAGATACCTCCTCCAAGATTAGCCCCTCTAACTGGTCTACTCAAGTGCTTCATTGAATTAATTGGTTAAGATGATTAAAACCACTCACTCTATAATGTGGAATCCACATATTTATGGGTATCATATGGTAGTACTATAACATTAGGGTCTCATAGAACTGTTCGATGAGATACCTCCTCCAAAATTTGCCACTCTTAACTGGTCTAGTATTTAAAGTGCTTCACTGAATTAATTTTGAAATGTATAGTTAGTTGAGATTATTTTTATTTTTTTGTTAGGGGATAGTTTGATAGTTATAACAGGAGAGAGAGGATTTGAATCCCAGGCGTTTTCATTGGAAATACTAGTAAGTGCTAGTTGAGTTATAAGGCTCATAGCACTAAGATGATTTATTTGAACTTACTATATCTTCTTTAAAAATACTAAGAAGTGTCAATTAAGTTACAAAACTCTTGACGCTAAGATGAGTTACTTTGCGCAGTAATATAAAATTACTAGGTGGCTATAAAATTGCATAAACTTAGTCATTAATGATTTTCCTAACTTAATTTCAATAGTTCAAGATTTTCATTAACTAACTTAGTCATTAAAGTTGCAAGATTTTCATTAACTAAAATTTCAATGCTTTTCTTAACCTTTTCTTTAACATTATCAGTTTTTTTTTTTTTTTTTTTTGCAAGGACAGGGTTGTAACAGCAGTATTCTCTTAAAAAATTAAAATTTTGGTCATCAAAAAAATTAAAATTTTGATATGTCATAACAGCCGAATATATTTTAAAAGTATGTGCCACAATACAAATATTTAAAATTGCATATATGTTGGATGAACGACATATATGTTTTATACTTTTATTTTCTTTTATAAATAAATAATTTAAAAGGCATACGTTAACATTTTGATCTGAAACATGGGTATTTAATCATGGGACATTCCTTCCTTTGCTTTTGAGATCAATGGATGTGAATAAGTACATATTTGAGGCACTGTTCAACTACACTCATAACATTTAGATTATTCATCTATCAATGCATCAATAGTAAACTGTAAACATTAAAGTAGCCTCTCAACAATCACTGACTCACCAAAATGTTAGTTTGACTCATCCATGAAATTATTCTGCTGAAAGTAAAATTTCATAATTAGCTTCTAAGTCAAGTGCATCATCGTAATTCAAAGTTTAATACACTGCAAGTTATAGTTATTCACAAGATAAACATTGGAAAAACATAAACAACCAAACCAAGAAAGGAAAACAGACCATGACCCTTATTTACCCGCATCACAAACTTCCCTTTGTTATGGGTAGTTGTAAGTCGGATTTTCTTGTAAACTCCTTTCTGATACTGTTCAAAAATGAGGGAAAATAATCATGGATTACATTAAATCCCTCCCTCACAGCACATAGATCCACATATTTATGGATTTCATATGTGATGAGAAGCAGGTCTTGAAGCCCCACAATTGTATGGCTCCACACTATATAAAGAGGTATATACATACATCTGATGTATAAGATACATTCTCTTTAACTGAAGAATGTGAAGAATATGTTCAAAGTGAGAACTACATAAAATCATTCACTCTACAATGTGGGATCCACGCACACATATATATGGTCAGTTTACATGTCACTTGTGCCTTTGGTTCTAGGGGTGGTTGAGTTTGATATTCATGTCAATGTTTCATTTGTTGGATGCTGTTATTGCGTTTTTACGTGGATAATAAATTAACATAATAGTAATGCTAGGAATATAACAAAATGTCACAATAATTTTATTACATTTCTAAATTAGTATGTCAACTTATACATAGGATCACTACTACAATCTAGGTCCAATTTAAATTTCTAATATGAAAATGTTGTGAATCTTTGTTATGTCCATAGCATGGTCATAGTATAATGTATGAGGGATAATTAATGAAATCCGATGAAAAAAGTTTTCCTTCATGGGATTGTGTTAGTGAAAAAGAAACAAATATTGTACATGATACGAAAGAAAGTTGAAATGATCATGTATGACACTTATCCAGTAATAGTTTGGGACCTTTGGGTTGCATTTGCATTAGAGGCCCACGTAATGCGTGAAATAAAAGAATCGATGGAAAGATAGTTAGACGTGTAATTCAATAACCATATAAGTCATTCTAGTTGTAAAGCACTTATAAGATAGCTTTTTTTATTTTTAGCTTTTATGCACAACTTTTTAAAACTTTTTTTTTCACATTTTCAAATTGTATGTATACTTTAGCACACTTTCTATAAAGAAAAATTCAGCAAAAAGCTAAACAAGTTATTCCATCCTCTTGTAACTTTGCAACTGTGAGATGTTTCATAGTTACAGTGAAGGTGTTCAAAGACAATGTCATGAGGTGTTCAAGAGCATTGTGTTCGCTTATCAATGTGCTTCGACCACACTCTACCTGTCTACACATAATGCATGGAAAGAGAGAAGGAAAGTACAAGTAGCTAGACCTCTCTCTCTCAGCAAAGTGTGGCAACATTTTCAGCGACACAATATTAATATACTTGACAAGACCAAGCAACAACTTCTTACAATAGATCTAAATTAGTTATCCCAAAACAAATAAATTAAGTTGGATTTCAATTAGTTTAACCAGTAAAGTTTCTTGTCATCAAATAAGGAATATGAGATTCAAAATTTGCATATACCAAAAGTCAATTAATGTCTTAGGCCTAATGATAAAGAACAATTATCATTTGCGAGCGATATAAGTTGAAATTCTATCGCATCTATTAAAAATTAGTAATAAGTGTGCTTTTGGATACCACTTATTTTGCAGAAAACAGAAAACTTATTACTGAAAATATTGTAGCAAAATATTTTTTATTGCTACAAATTACTGTTCACCCGTTTTTAGCACTTGGCTGGTCCATGAACAGTGCCATGGACCAGCCAAAAAAAATGCGCCAAAAACAAACACAAATACAGTCACTGGAAACAAACGCACCCTAAATTAAGTGTAAGGAAAGTGTGTTAATAAAGGAGACAACTAGATTTAAGTGGTGGATGGCCCTAGAATTGAGATTATTCTCTCTCCATTCCTTTGTTGATGGTGTAAAAAAGTAATGGTAGAGATACAATTTCACAACTTTTTTTTAACAATTTGTTTGCGTAATAAGTCGTGATTGATGAATATCAGTTTTACATGAGTCTAGTACACCAATCATAATATGTAATCTCAAAAAACAAGTAACACCAATCAAATCAAAAGTATAGTAACACCAAAAAAAAAAAAAAGTAACGAGATTTTTTGTGTTACTATACTTATAGGTAATTAATTTTTTGTGCCACACTAAAGAAGTCCATGCTAACTTCACGAGTTTTATAGTAATAGTATTACACTACTGCACACTTTTAGTGCGATGGTCACTCTACAAGTATTAGTGCTTGTGGAGTATGGGAGGGCAAGGGTCGGGGTTCAAGTCTCCAAGAAGGAGATTCACACACATATACACTTAGATTAAGCCTAAAGTAGAATTATATCTGGTATAAAAAAATAATAATAATAATAGCATTACATTTATGCCATAATGATATTTCAACAATACTGTTGATGTTGATGCATTAAGGCTCAACTATTGGCACTTCCTGGTATTTCTAATGAGAACATTCAGGATTCAAATCTACTCTCTCTCATTGTAATTATTGAATTTAATATATATATACACACACACACACACACACACATATATATATATATATTAATTGATCAATAAAATGCAAAATTTCTTATTATGTTTGTATTAAAGTTAATTGGTAAATGAGAAGATGTAGAAGTTTCAATTTTTAATGGAGAGTTTAGGGTTGGGGGGGAGGGGGGGGGGGGGAAGAGAGTTGTTTTGCATTGTAAACTCCTAATATTTATTTTAGAAACTCTCACCATGACATAATAGATATATTATTTATGTGAATAAATGTGTTATAATTTCCATTAATCTTAAATAAATCCTATAAGGGTACGTTTGGTACACTGAATGGGGATTACGACAGGAATTGTAATCTTTATTACTAGTAATAAAGTGTGTTGTAATGTAATAACTAAACATATTCATTAGTTTGGTTGTGAGTTACTACATTAGAATGAAACTTAACATTTATTTTAGGAAATATCTTACTCATACAATTATATCTTCTTAAAAATTGTTATTTTTAAATTTAAGAGAGATATGTGTTATTTTTTATGATTTTTTATTTCAATAATTGTTAGATATATATGGAAAGTTTGTTTATTTGAAAATATATTAAGTTTTAAAATTATTGCACTTACTAAGGAATAGTTAATACAACCTTTTAAAGAGGAATAGTTATTCCTCATTTTGAAGAATAACTATTCATAAGGAATGACTATTCCATGTAATAAAAACATAACCAAACTAAAGAATAACTAAATGATATAAGTAAGTATTATATTACAGTACCTATTACAGTCTATCAAACATGCCCAAAGTCTATATAAACCCACTTACAGCATCCCTCAAACAACAATATAAAAACAACAATAGTAGTGAATTCAATAGGCTATAATTCGGGTTTACGCACGGAAACATTAATTCAATAGTAGTGATGATAAAATGGTCTTACTTAGGTGAGTGAAATGGTCATTTTGATTTTCTTGCTAAGTATAAATGAGTTATTTGGTACCAAAATTAGGAAAAGTAAATTGCACACATGACGCAAAATTAAATAATAATTTGAAATTAATTTGAATTATAATTGGATTTCAAATTTAATTTAATAAATATATATGATATCACGATTTGGGGCTAAAAAGGAAAGATATGGGCACATATGCATGAAGTTGCATTAAATGGAAAGAATGTGTAAGTTGATTAGTGATCAATAAGGTAATAATACTTATTTCTATCTTCTTTCCTTCTTTTTAGAGATGACATTTGTATTGTTCTTAATATGTTGTTAATTTTATATTCCATCAATTACATTTTGTTACTTTTTTTTTTCCCTTATAAAATGGAAAAAATCATAAACATAGCAAATTGTAGATCATATAAAATGGAACACTAAAATCTAAATCACTAATACCATATTCGGTTGGACAAAAGGGGAGAGAAGGATAGAGAAATGATCTAGCTATTCTTTTCTTTTCTTTCTTTTTTTGTTGGGTTAGAATGAAAGAGAGAAAAAGAAAGAAATGCAAAGAGAAATGATTTCTTTAGATCCTAGTATCCTATCCTATAACTTAATTAATACATAGTTTCCTTTTAAAAAATTAAAATATATAAATTACTTTTATACCCTTGAAAATTTACTAGCCAGCATGCCCGTGCGTTTGGATTCCTGGGATAGTCAGTACTGTGTCAACGTGTAGAAGACAAGTACTGCTATCAGTTACGAACACAAACACTCCCACAGACAGAGAGAGAGAGAGTGTAATCTTCTGACTATTGCTTTTCAATTTCCCAAGTGAGTGATCTCTCCAAAGATGCCACAAGGAACGCTTGAAGTTCTTCTCGTTAGTGCCAAAGACCTCAACGACACCGATTTTTTCTGTAATGCTCTCTCTCTCTCTCTCTCTCTCTCTCTCTCTCTCTCGCTCTCTACATATAACATATATCATTGCTGGTTGCTATATCTTTAGTGGATATATACATGAGAAATGATAGGGAGACATGCTTTCTGTTGTTTCATTATATATAGCTGTGGATCGATTTGAATTCTGCTTCTGATATATATACATATATATTGCATATATTCTTTCTTGTTATCTTTATTTTTTAATTTATCCGATTGTTTCTGATAGTGAATCAGAGTCTAGACAATCATAATATAGCGGTTGTTGATGTTAATCTAGATCTTTTACTATATTCTTATCTTATTTGGAGAAACTTCTACACTGAGGATTTTTTTATTATATAAAAAAAAGTATTATTATTATGGCTAAATCTGATTTTCCCTTTAGCTCTATGTTTGGAGGGAGGGGGATGAGTATTTGGAATCCCTCGCTAATATTATCTTTTGATTGATAAATGTAAAATCTTTTATTATAATTGACCCTCTTTAGTTTCTTTTTCTTTTTCCTTTTCTTTTTAATCTCTTTTATATTGGTATTAGAACCTTATTCTCTCTTCCATGCGTGTGTTTGTTTCTAAAAAAAAAAAAAACTCTTTTATAATTCGAATATACTTATGTGCATATCAAAACTCTAATTTTAAAATTAATTTTATCTCTTAAATTCTCTTTCAAAAATAATAACGTGCACCATTTTAGGATTATATATTTCATTTCATTATAATTCATATTATGTCATTAGTGTGTAGGGATGCTAACAAAATTAAATTTAGAATGAATTTATATTTGAGTTAATTATTTAGTGATAACTTTTTAAAAAGAATTTGGGTTAGTTTCAAATGGGTTAGAGTAATCCTATGGATTGAAATAGCTTTAAATAAGTGTGAATTAGTTTTAAGTTGTACCGATAGTTTACAAACTTTGAATGAATTTGAAATATAATTTAAGACACTTGACCAAAAATTAGAATGGATGGCTTTTATTTTTTTTTTTTACTATGTAATTAATGAGAATGAAAGGATCGTAGGTGAATGTCTTATAGGCATGGTTGTCAAAATTCCGATCTGGATCTTACGATCCTACGATTTTACGATTTTACCTGCTCAAAACGATCTAAATCTTTCAAAGATCTTAGCGATCGTTCAGGATAGTACGGTTTTGACGATTCCAAACAATTTTGGTTTCTTGTAATCTTCTTCAACTTAACAGAAGATTTAGTTGGACCCAAATGAAAAATAATATTCCAATAGATCAAGTTTTGCTATTCTAATGTAGTGAGATAGAGTGTTAGTTGAAAACAAACAAAAAATAACATCCCAATAGAGTGTTACATTTTGAGATTTTTGACATCTTAAATGATGCTTACAAATGGATGTAATGATGCATGGTAATTACATCAAATGGATGCAAATTTTTGATTTTTTGTGAATGTATAATTTATATGATTATTTAACATACCAATTTGTTTTTTTTTTTTTTTCTCAAATAATGTAAGATCTTACGATTCACGATCCAATCCTACAATCCACGATCCCACCTACCTCCAACGATCTTACGTAGGATTCCGATTTTGATAACCATGCTTATAGGTGTAAACCCCAAAGCCACCCTAAAATTAGTACTCTTAATGAATTTGCCTAGTCCTTTGGTCCAGCTTACACTTTAATAAAATTATATAAATAGACACAAAACTTTTTTTTTTTTTTGATAAGTAACGTAAAAATATTATTAATAATAGAAAAAGTACCAAGCCGAGTACATTGGGGATGTACTATGGAGACACAAATCAAGAAACAAAAGTACAACGGTCAAGAAAAATAGGAAAAGAAGAACAAGAAAAATGAGAAAAGACCACACTCCATTCAAAGAGAGTGTGCAAGAAACAAGACTTAATCTCTAGCAAGGAACGTTCACAACCTTCAAGACTTCTAGCATTCCTTTCACGCCAAATGCACCAAATCAAGTAATGAGGCACTAATCTCCAAACATCAATGTGACGATGTCGCGCAAACTTTCATTGCCAAGCCTCAAACATCTCAAGCACATTATGAGGCATAACCCATTGAATACCAAACAAGCAAAAAACCAAAGACCACAACTCTCAAGCTACAGGGCAATGAAGTAGAAGATGATCTACTGACTCCCCACATCTCTTACACATATAGCACCAGTCAAGCACTATCACACGTCTTTTACGAAAGTTGTCTGTTGTTAAGATCTTACCTAAGGAAGCAGACCAAGAAAAAAAAGCCACCCTTGGAGGAACCTTCGATTGCCATATCATTCTCCATGGGAATAAAACAAGAGTAGGAGGGTAGAAGGAGCTATAATATCCTCTAACCTCAAAACCTTTGTTCCTTGCAGGCTTCCAACAAACTTTATCTGAGCCAAAACCCCGCACTGTTGAAGAATAAACTAACCCCATAAACCGATCAAAGGCTTCTCCTTCCCAATCCTGTGGTGGACAATGGAATTGCACATTTCGGTGAAATCTCCCAACAGACCAACTCATAACTTCAGCCACTAAGGAATCCTTTGACCTACTAAGACAATAAAGCTCAGGAAAAGCCTCTTGTAAAGTACAATCCCCACACTACACATGTTTTCAAAATTTCACTCTAGTACCATCCCCCACATCATATACAAGGAATTTAGAGAAGTTCAACTAACCACTTCTAATGTATCTCCACAGGCTAACCCCATAAGGACTTGTCACCTTTTTCATACACCAACCACCCCAAATATTCCCATATTTTGCCTCTATAACCCTTCTCCATAAAGCATCAATCTCCATGCCATACCTCCACAACCATTTTCCTAGTAAGGCAGAATTAAAGCTTCCCAAACGTCTTATACCCAACCCCCCAACCTGCAACAACTTACAAATCTTAGCCCATTTAACTAAATGTATTTTAGGTTCACCACCCATCCCATTCCACAGGAAATCTCTCTGTGATTTCTCCATACGCTTAGCCACCTTACCCGGTAATGGAAGAAGGGAAAGGAAGTATGTAGGTAAGGACGAGAGTGAACTTTTAATGAGTGTCACTTGATATGAGGTGATAGTCAATTGCCACTTGATGGGATTAATATTCTTGTTTTAGTGTTCACAAGTGAAGTTAGTGTGATTAGTTAAGTAATTTGGGGCGCTTGGATTGTTAAGAAAAAAAAAAGGATTTCATTTACGAGAGAGATTAAATGAAATGCCACAAGTCACTTGTTAGAATGCTCATGTGAAACATGTGATTAATTAAGTATGGAAGTGCCACACATTAGAGACGAATGACAAATTAATTGTTAATATAACATAATTGGGTTCAAACCATAAGTTTAAGCTATTGAGTCAAGTGGTGTTTTTATATGTTTTATTAACTCTTAATGGGGATTTCCCAATGTGTTATTTCTCAAATAATTTATACATATATACTATCCATCAATTTTCTATATGCGCTAGCTCATTTACAAGGTTAGACGAGATAAGATGAGGTGTATATTAAAGGTTTAGGAGTGACTTTTTAATTTTATTTGAACACGAGTCACATTTTATTTGAGTCATTTTCTTGTTAAATAAGCTCGAGCTTACTTATGAGTTATTTGATTAATTTATTTTTTCCTAAAATGTACATAATAAAAAAATTTACGCCTTAAATAATCTATGCTAATAAGAATAATTAATAAATTATAGTTGAAATTATATTATATAACTTGATTATATATGATGATTTTTTTTAAAGAAATTATAAAAATTAAATTTACAAACCTTGTGCTTGTATTTCTAAAAATTATATATAATTTTTTCTAATATATAGACTATTTATGTTATCAATAAATTATAAAATATTATTAAATATGCTATTTAATTATATACAAATTTATATAATTCCTTTTCAAATATATGTTATATCTTTGAGCTGAAGTACGGTTTCATTTTATCTTTATTTGAGTGGATTACTGCTTTTAGTGGTCTTCTATTTTCTTCTTTGATGAATTTTCTAAATTTTTGCAGTTTTGTATGGCATTTTGTTTTCTTTTGTACACTCCTTGTGTACCCAGGTAACTGTTTTTGATGTACCTTTATTTTGTATTTTTCAATAAAGTTCATTTACTTATTAATATATATATATATATATAAACACATTATATACATTCTCAAATTAACATCATACTCACAAGTTTATTTATGAATATATTATGACATTTGAACCTGTCTCATTTAAGCCTTCAAAAAAAACTTGTCTCATTTAATAGTTGAGTCTAATATGTTTGGGGTAATTCAACGAGTAATGCCGAATACAATATATTGCTTCTCTTCTTTTTGCATGAAGAAATTAGTTGAAAAAATTTTCTTCAAATTTTTGGAATATGGTACCAGCTTGTCTTATGTGGTTAATCTAGCGGGAACGCAATTCTCATATTCCCATACATTTGAAAGTATTGAGAGACCTATAGATCTATTGAAGTCTTTGATTTTGTTTGGGTGGTCTCGTACTTGGAGTTTTATGCATTATATTTTCATGTCTAATTTCCTAATTTCTGTTAGCTCATCTCTTTATTATTTTGTTTGTATTTGCTTCAAGTGCAGTGGGTTTACTATCATAAATACATTGTACTTTTCTAATCAATAAAACTTCTACTGCTTGTTATAAAAAATGGTTGAGTCTAAAATTAAGCTGAGACTTGTTTGTTAGATAAATAAACATAAGCAAACTTTTTTTCATAAACACATGGAGTCTAAATTATTCATAAACAACTAACTTTGATCATTTATAGTCCTACTTGACACAAACAAATGGAGAGAGAGAAGCCACATTATATTTCACTTGGCAACAGCTATGCAACTGTAATAAGTAGGGTAGAATTTCATACTAGCCATTTTAATCAATTGATTTTAAATGTTTGGATCTCCATTAGTACTTTTTTTAAGGTTGGACCTTGATGCAATGACAAAGACAATGTTTGTGACAATTAAACATGATTTTATTCCTTGTGAATTTGAATGGAAATCAAAAATTGATGTAAATTATGTGATGGATTGAGTGTTGATGAGCAGCCAATATGGATCCATTTGTCATTCTAACTTGCCGGACACAAGAACAGAGAAGCACTGTATCATCAGGTACATTTCTAACCATCTTTTATACTGGATTAATTGTTTACCTTTATTTTTGGGCATGAAACTCACTTTTAGAATATAGATATACTGTAAACTAAGCAATCTTATCCAAAGTAGAGCAATTTGTCAATAAATTCACTGGTATAAGGTACACTTTTTAACTTGATTATGTTCAAGTAGGATATATAATAATATACCGTAGTGTCGTCAAGCAAATATTATGTTGTCTTTTATAATTTATGAACCTAATAAATGGTACATACAGGTCAAGGATCTGAACCACAATGGAACGAGAACTTCGTTTTCACAATCAGTGACGGTGCCTCAGAACTCAATCTGAAGATAATGGACAAAGATACTTTCACTAAGGATGATTTTGTAGGAGAAGCTACGTGAGTTATCATTCTTTCAACTTGTAACTTTTTTTTTTTAAAAAAATAGAATACCATGTATGTTTAAGTATATATATTGTTTTTATGTTTCGTACAGTATTAGGAAAAAAAAAATTATTGATATAATTCTTCATTTTTTTTTTTTTTTTTGGATAAGTAAGATTGAGATAATTACAAATGCCTATTAGAATCAATAATCTTTTCCACTCCAACTTTCAAACTGTAGTTTAAATAACAGTTGGATTTCATGTGGTTTACATTAATAGGAAAATAAGCTTGACCTTCGTAGAGTACTTATGTCAAACATACATTAGTTACTTATATATAATATTGCTTTATTACTTATAAAAATAAATAAATAAATAATTTTGCTTCATCATCCTGCAGCATTCCTTTAGAGCCACTGTTCATGGAAGGAAGTCTCCCGCCAACTGCATACAGTGTTGTCAAGGACAGAGAATATTGTGGAGAAATCAGAGTTGGCCTGACTTTCACCCCCGAGGTTTCTCTTATTTTGTATTTCTTTATAATTTTATTATCAGTCACCTGTTTAACTCTAGCTCTTGCTTAATAATTGAATTTAGATATTTTAGAAGGGTCCATGCTACAAGATTAATATAACCACAATTTTTTTCGTAATTTTTTTTTACTAGTTGATAGAATGGTAAGCTTTGGAGCAATATCACCTAGTGTCCTAAACTTATGACAATATTATGTCCTAGACTTATTGATGCTACTATTAGATTACCCAAGATATAATTGCACAAGATAACGAAAATTTAAGATAAGGCGATAGGAGCTTATTTAAACTTATGTATTGGGAGAGAGAGCAATGTAATCTACATTTATTCATTGTTGTCACTTTGAACAACACAATAACTACTGAAATCTCATGTGTGCGTTGTTAATGCCCAAGACTCATACCTCCATTACTTGTTGCAGAGCGAGAGTTGTCGAGGACAGTGGTGCTATGAAGAGGAGGTGAACTATGGTGGATGGAAGGAATCATCAAGGAAAGAGGAGACCTATGGTGAATGGAAAGAATCCTCAATGGAGGTGAACTACGGTGGATGGAAAGAATCATCAAGAGAAGAGAAAAGCTATGGTGGATGGAAAGAATCATCAAGGGAAGAGGAGAGTTATGGGGGATGGAAAGAATCCACTTTCCAGGATTGACCTTCCTACCACTTCGCTAGTTTTTATAATACCTTATGTTTTGCAGTGTGACTGTGTGAGGTTTGTTTAAATTGAACCAGCTGATGATGGAATGAACAAAGAATGCCCAGTTTTAAATTATCAATAATTCCTTTATGTTGTACTGTGTCGTTGTTCCATATCTGGTTTTGCTTCGAGTTGTTCATTCAAACCAAGTGTTTGTATGGAAAGAGTCATCTTACTAGGAGTCACTTTGAGCTTTGTTGGTCCATGGTTAATTTGCTTTTTGAATCTATTTCTCACTAGTTACCTGATGTTTAAATGAACAAAAATAATCCCTCAGAAATTCCATTCTGTTATGTGGTAGCTAGTGCTACTAAAATTCCTATCTTAATTTAGTTTTGATTTTCTGGGAATGGGAGGAAGTTTATTCATTGTCAAAAAAGAAGTGAAGAGTCATTGTCTACTGCAAATAAAAGTTGGAGCCCTATATATAGGGTTTACTATTAAAGAGTTTGGTGGTTTTTAGTTCAAGGGCCTTCTCCTGTATACAGGCTTTACTATTAGGACTTTATTTTGGTCCCAGAGTCCTCACAGGAAGGAGAGGACTCATAGGAAAATATGGGTGTAATTTGAGTGTTTGTCTATTGTTTGAGTGTAGAGAGTTCTAACTGTATATTATGGTTGTGAGGTTTGTGAATGTTCTTTGTGAGAATTTGTGCTCTATTTGTGAGTTTTGATTGAGAATAGTTGTAATCCGTATCGTTGATAGAGGATTTTGGTTGGTGTTGTCCTCGAATGTAAGCTTAGAGTTAGCCGAATCATATTAAATATTATTGTCCTATATGAATGTTCTATTTTATTATTCATGTGAATGCACTTCTGCTAATCCCAAATTCTAATAAATTGGTATTAGAGTTCAATGTTGATCTTATTGTGGTTTGAGAATGTATTTTTTTTGTACTAGTTTGAAATTGGTTCAAGATAGAAGCGGTGATGTGTGCACAAGTTAAGTTTGGCTTTAGATGTGAAAACGATGATAACTTGCTCAAGAAAAGTTTGCTTGGCTTAAAGTGGAGTTCCTACCCAAAAAAAAAAAAAATTCTTGATGGAATTTGAGTCCATAAGGAGATTTGTTTCAGTTTGACTCAAATTCCAATTCTAATTTTACTTGAATTTTCTTGGCAGGGAAGGAAGTTTATTCTTCATAAAATAAAAAGGCAAATGAAGAATCCATGTCTAACAATGAATAGCCGTTAGAGTGCTATATATAGCCTTTAGTAATATAGGATTTGGTGGCTTTGGCCTAAGTTTTTCTCCTACATGGGATGGGGAGAAGACTTTTTAGAAGAATGTAATCTTGGAAAAATAATTTTACTATTTGACTATTGTTTGAGAAAGTTATTGATTGTATTAAGGTTGGGATTGTGAGTTTGCATGTGAGTTTTTGTTTGGGAGAGGTTTTATTTTATGTTTATGGTTGTGAGATTTGTGAATATTGCTTGTAAAGTTTGATTAGGGGTGATTGTAATTCATATTGCTAGTAGTAAATTTTGGTTGGTGTTGTTCATGGATATAGTAGGCTTGAAGTTGGCTAAATCACGTTAAATATTGTTGTCTTATATGATTATTTTATTTTATTATTTTTGTGAATGTGCTTCCAATAGCCCCAAATCCAATTTGTATTTCAAATTTTTGGTTGAATAATTCATTTAAATGGATGCATTTAAAGAGAACGATTTAGATTCCAATTTTTTGAAACATAGAAAATTAGGGATAGAATGACTTATTTATTATTATTATTATTATTATTATTATTATTATTATTGATGAAATATGTAGCATCTCTAATCCGTTCAAAATTCCTTTGCTCCAAACGAATATACAAGATCATAGATGCCACTTAAAGAAGCTTTCAAGATTGAATCCATATCATTCAAATAGCTAAAAATGATGGATTGCAAATTAAGCCAAGAAATATATAAATATGGAAGGAGCACTATAAAGGTATTACAAATTTACTATCATATTTTTAGAAGGACGAAGTTTTTCTCTAAAAAACTTCAAAAGTTTAATTTAGTAATTCATAAAGCCTCCTAAAATCCATGAGATCTTAGGTTAAGAATTCTCAACTAGCTTCTTAGACCATCCCACAGAATATTTCTTAGTAATTACTTGGCATGTAAGACAAGACTGCACAACCAGGCAAATAATTAGATGCTTAAAGAGTTTTGAACACTTTTATTAGCACCAAAAAAATAAAATTCCTCTATTTATATGATATCTAAAAGCTAAAGCGTAGAGCGTTCCTATTGATTGAAATTAGCGTAGCATTTCCGTCCATTTCAGTCCACTTTGGTTCATTTAATCTATTTCAATCCAATTCAATCTACTTTGGTCTAGTTAGGTCAACTTCAGTACATTCAATCCATTTGGTCTAGTTCAGTCCATATTGGTTCATTCGATCCACTTTAGTGATGCATTAGGAGGAGATGTTTGTGTAGAATTCATTGACAATTATTGGTAAGTTTTTGATAAAATTATATTTTTCTTATGTTATTAAAATCTTGTATTTATTTTTTTTTTTTCTAATATAAGTTATAAATCCACTTATATTAGCTTCTTTTTTAGGTCATTCAAGACATATAGAGGATACCATCACGCACCCTTAGCATGATAGTTATTGCACAAGTATAAGTGTTTGTGGGGTGTGAAGGGATAAGAATTAGGGTTCAAGTCTTCAAGAGAGAACTTTACACACATACACTTCGATTAGACTTAGAGAATAATTCTATCTCAGATAAATAAATAAAAATAATATAAATAAAAACATATAAAGGATGAACTGTTTATAAGGAACACTATAAATAAATTTCAACCATACATTACATTATTTACAAAATATATTGCCTTATATAGTAATTGATTTTAAAATGCATTATGTTTCCTTTAAAAATAAAAAAACTTACAAATTTAAAACACTTTCAAACAACAAATATAGATAATTTAATTCAGAAATTTTAATATATTGTATCTATTATATTGTTAGAAAATAATCACATCTGTGGGGGTAAAAGCCCAGGATCATATTTTGGGCTTTAGGCCTTATCTGGGAATATGATGTGTCCGAGGAGGTGTAAGTAATTAAAAGAAGACTTGAGCTCAGAGCTACGAAAGATAGAATGGAGGAAGATGGTCCGAGAAAAAGTTCATTCTCAGATAGGATTAATACTGATTGGCTCTATGCTTCAGCAATTTAGGCGACCCTCCAGAAGATTTTCATGATAAGGGTAATCTTCATACACGTACAGAAGAGATGAGAATCCCTAAATATCTAAAGGAAAAGCTGCTGACACCACATTAAATGCACAGCAGCTACTTTCCTGGCCGCATTAATGTGGAGAAGACCCTTAAACAGTATTGCATTGGCAACTACAACACACAGAAGGCCAAAAGAGGTGGCTGATAGGACAAGTGCTCAAGTAGCAACCCAAATGGTTGACAAGTGTAAGGTGAAAATGATCCAATGGAACTATATAATGTGAGAACCTCTCCACAAAAAGAGGGGGGGATCGGAAGAAGAAAGGAAGGAACATTGTAACAACAACAACAAAAAAAAAACAAAGTCTGTAGTCATCTTTGCTATATTTTATAACATTTACTGCCTCCTCGGACATTACCTTCATGCAAGATTATTGACTTTGTTATCATTTGATCACTCCTAAAATACATACTAGCCGTTGTTAACTTCATCAGAGCCCAGATTTTTAACCCACTCTCTACAAATTTATTGTATTGGGCTCATTGGGCCTATATCTCATACATTTGGGGCTTGGGCCGTGAATTGTGACCCTACAACATCATTTTAAAAAAGGTTTAAAACTAACACTTATAAGTTTTATTTACTATTTTCATTTTTCACTTAACAAAAAAATAAATCTTCAAATTTTTCTGAGCATCGCGTAGGTATATAACTAGTTAGTGATAAAATTTAGAGCCTTCAACCAAGTAGAACCTACATTTTTTGGATAAGAGAATATAACATCCATGCTTCAGTGATAAGCAATTTCATGCATTTATGGGTTGTTATCAACTCTAACCTTATTCCCTTTTCTTTTCTTTTTTTCTTTTTCTTTTTTCTTTCTTTTTTTCTTTATTCATGAAACTATACTAAAATGATCAACTATTTATACCATACCCTAACCATAATCCAATAAAATAAGAAAAGGGAGGATCCAGACTTTTGGATTTCAAACTTCAAAAGCACTTTTACAGTATCAATTTAAGAAAATGCTAGGTCCATAATTTTTGCTACAACTTGCTTATGTGGGAAGTCGTGTGTGGTAGAGTAAAAGTGGTGGGTCCACCACCCACAACTTGTCACGTGTACAAGTTGTAGTAAGAGTTGTGGTCCTAGCATTACTCATCAACTTCCCCAGCAAAAGTGGCACCCGCTGGACAATCATCACTGGTGATGGGCTTTAGGAAGAAAATTTTTCTTCCACCAAATAACTAACAACTTCTCCAAAAGAAATAATAAAAACCTGATAACTAAAATTCATTTTGTGCGTATATCACAAATGGAAATTAGGGTGCAAACTAGCTAGTACTAACTACATAAACCAAAATTATCAATTTAAGTTGATTAAAAACCCCAAAGCAAAGGATATAATGGTTTAAAAATCTACAACAAAGGTGAATTCAAAAAAGGTGGAGTTTAGAAATGAGTTCCATCTTTATGCAGACAAAGAAAGTTGATAGGTTTCACTTTTTGACTTATTAGTACAGCTTAAAACTGTTTTCGGAGTCGGGCTGGCTTTAATTAGTTAGCAGAAACCAGGTCACTGCTCTCTAAATTGGCTACCTGCTCCACTTCTAGCCCAGCTTGATGAGGCAGGGAATCAGCTTTGGTGCTCTCTCCCAAATCAATGCTGCCCTCAGGACCAGTGCTCTCCTCCAAGTCAATGATTTCCTTACCTAGAGGAGATATAGAAGTTCATACGAGAAGAGAACATATAGTTATAAATGAGAGCATGTCTCTTCCGAAGCAATGAATACCAACTTTACAAAGTCATTCTTTATGCAAATCATTAACTCGTTAATATGTATCACATGATCCTCATCTCATTAGCATCTTCGATGTCGTTTGAAAGGTAATTTTGATGACAAGAATGAAACTTTTGTGATGATCTTTAAAAATTCATGGTAGTTGAATGAATTGAAATATAAATCTAAATATTCTTCCCTATAGATTATCCCTGAGAGAGAGAGAGAGAGAACAAAAAGTACAGTTTTCAGTTATTATGAGGTTCAGAACTTTACCCTGATCAACAACTGACAACTTTGAGCTCTGACCTGGCAAACGCTTCCTCCAAGCTGAGAGGACTTTACTCCTTTTGACAGCCAACGACCTTGAGCTTTGGCCTGCCAAACGTTTCCTCCTAGCTTTTTTGATAAGCAAATGTGTCCTCCTAGCATTTTTGACAATTTTCTTGGCTTTCAATTTCTACAGGGCCACAGACATGAAAAAAGAAAAAAAGGGATATTATTAAAGTCTCAACATCTAGCATAAAACGCATAGAAAAATGCATAGAGGAGGACCTTAATATATAAACAGCAAAATGACAGGAGGGACTAGTTTTACTTTAAACAGCACACCATCTATTTGAGGAAACCAATAGGAGGAACATGCCAATCAAGTAATACATGGTGAAAGTTCTGGAAGTTAAAGCCTCCAGAACAATCAAGTCCAGAGATTGGTAAAAACCAATAATTGGCTAGTGAGAAACATCCGCTCTTTCTAAAAGAAGAGCCATAACACTTACCTGGAAATTCAAGAGATCAACTGAACCTAAAAAACCCTAAAAGAATACCTAAGTTAATTGCTTTGCCTTCCTTCAAATTGCCTCCAATATGAAATATGTTAGGGGCATGAGAACACCCCAAGATGGCAGATGGCCTTATCATTCTGGAAAACTTGATACCCATTACGAAAGAAAATGCTGGAAAAAGGGAAAGTGGATCTCAGTCTTGTTTACCTAGTAATTGGGAGAGCAGCATACCTGTCCTAGGCACAATTTTTTTTTTTTTTTTTTGGGGTGGGGGGGGGGGGGGTGTTAGGGGGGGTCTTAGCATCCTGGGAACAAAAATACATGAAAAAGCAAAATTTCTCAAGACACTAAGCAACGAATGAAAAAAGAAGAGATAAAATGTTAATAATCAGGCCTACTAAGTTCAAATATTCAAGAGAGTATATTGATCACTACATTCAGTATTCATGTTGTATAAAAAGTTTATTGGAAGTTTCGAGGGAGAGGAGAGTAGAGGGTAAGGAGGAGAAATTGAGGAGAGTGGAGGAGAGGGGAGAATTATGATTAAACTTACTCCTTATTTGAATGTTTTAAAAATTAAGTGGAAGGGGAATGGATATCCTTCCCCTTTGTTTGGACATTTTAAAAAATTTAGTTGGGGGAGTAGAGGGGAGGGGAATGATCATATAATTTGACCATTATTATCCTCATTTTCTAGTTTTAAAGAAATAGATATAAATTGACATCATAAGGGCAAAATTGACAATTTAAACATTTTTTATATAAGTGGAACCCCTCCCCTCTCCTCTCCCTACAACTTCCCCCAAATTGAGGGAATTAAAAATAAAGGGTTTGAAGGGTCGACTACATACATTCCTCATTTGCTCTAAAAGAAAAAAATATTTAAAGCTATACTGAGTGTCTAAGAATGATTCAGTATTCTGCAAAGATAATTTAGTTGACCAAAATTTGTTCCACGCATGAAACATCCAGTTCTTAATGCAAAGACCAAAGTGGGAATCTATTCCAACACTTGATCCATAATGATGCTATGAACTAGGGCTAGTTTCCCTTTTTTAAAAGTTACAAAATCAGAACAAGAAGAACAAGCAACAGAACAATCCCACAGACAAGAACAAAACAAAAGAGACCACTACTAGTTCCATCCTATCCTCATGAAAGACTTTGTCACCTGCAATGTGAGATGGCACACATCCTTCAAAATAATTCTGAAAACTTGACAAAACCACAAACCCTGAAGCTTTTATTTACAGGTCTTGATGTCGTTGATGGTTGCTTGCTGCTAAATCCCATGTACACTTAGTACAGCTACTACAAATATCTTTACTATTAGTTAAGACCAGTATTCTTTGAGAGCCACTTTGTTTGAGAAAAAACAACGTTTCTCACATATACATTATGCTTTATGCCTTTAAGCCAAGAAAAAGGTAAATATCCAATAGCATATATATTCATGACCAACATGTGAAAATTCTCAAAAGGCGGATTAGGCTAAGCAAGATGTTGTAATGAGAACGTCAATCAGTAGTTCTCAACATCTAGCGAGTACCTTCTCCAACAAAAAGAATTAAATTAATAATGACTTTATTGCCTTTATCATCAAATGGTCAAAACTGGTCTTTCCCTCATGCACTTTGTAACAAGATTGTGTAATACAGGGTGTTAAACAACTTCTAACTTGAGTACTTACTTTAAGGGTTATAGGTGCATTTATCCTTAGTGGCACAATTATAATACTTGGGGTCATACCTTCATAGTCGCCTTACGAAAAGTACAAAGAAGATTTCCTATCCTAGTAGAAGGGTAGAGGAAGCAAAGACAGAAGAATGTTTTACATCGAGCACTAGCAGCTATTCATTTAAAAATATAATAGATGCATAGCCTACCTCAGTTCCCACAAGTCTAACTAGGTCAAGTTTTGTATTACATCTTGCTCCACTTCGGTTAGAGAATGAGCTAGACCCAGCTAACTAAAAAAACTTAGCCTAAAATGTTCGATTGTAGGCTGTTTATTGATCAAACCTTAGCCTAATTTTTTTCCATATGTATACAATTTGGGCTCTAGAAGTTAAAGCAATGCATTTGAAAAAATGTAGATTTCCATAGAAAAGCATGTGATACAATTTGCAGAAATATTGCTAACCACAATGTCAAGATCCTTCTTACATTATTTCTTCATTTCTTTTGTAGCAAGGCTACTACATCAAGCTAACAACTGACCGTGGAAAAAACAAACAGAAGCAGGACACATCATAGCTAATAATTTTGTGGGCTTAAACATCTCACCCAAAAAAACTCGTTATGCATTCATCATATGATTAATAAGCATGCTCCCATAATGACACATAATCATAAAAATGCCACCATAGATGTCATAAACACCCATGCACAAGGAAGCACATCACCAATAAACACAGAAAAAAAGATCTAAATAGTATGAAAACATAGAAATGACCCTCCTAATAGATATTCCATTCAATTTTTATAAAAAGAATTTCTCCGTAAGAGTTATGACAAATTTGTAGCAAAAAGGTTCCATCACTTTTTTTTCTTCAGTATATCTTCAAATATACATTACTCCAATGAGCCCATGTTAGGTCACACATGGACATTTCACCAGGCTTAATAGAAATATGTCATACACTGCTCTGGCAGTGTCCAATTCAGTTACTTCCAGAAAATCCGATGCAAGTAAGCAATTTCAATCATATGTCTTCAAGGAAACAATATGCCATCTCATTTACGAGATTACAAACACAAAACTACATAAAATACAATGCATAATTTAACAACAGGAAAATGTGACCACCTGGAAGAATCCATATGAAGTATATTAATGTTCATAAATACACTGAGGCAAAGTGTAGCAATAAGCAGCAAGTGGTGTTTCGGATATTTTATATGTTCATAATTTGCTTACCATCCTCCTAACTGATAAGATTACCACTTTATTTAATAAAGGAATATTAGTAATAATATAGAAAAAAATTTCCTTTCATCTACTCATCTACCAAACAAGGGAAGTTAAGATTTACTTTTGATCCATCCACTTTACCTTCCCTCTTACCAAACACTTACGATAGAAAATCAACTTCTTGCCTTTTTTTCCATCCTCCCCATTTCTTACTTCCTTCCACCTTTTCATTAATTTTTTTTTTTTTTTTTTTTTTTTTTAAGTAAAAGAAAAAAGGAGACTGTTAGTGTCTGCAATTTGAACTGGTCAGATCAGGTAATAAATACCATTAAGACAGAGGAAAATCTTCTACCATTTAGGTTGGCTGAAGGGGCAAGCATTTCCATCATAAGGCCTACGATTCAGTATATCTTCATCCCATTATTACTAAAAGCAAAATGCTAAGACAAAGCACTGTAGATCCTCATCTGATGCTACCAGCTACTTACTTCACAGTTCAGAGACTCAAATTACAGTATTTCCAAGGACTTGTTGACAAATGGTATTCCACTTTAGACAAGGGGCCCCTCTAGAACATTGTTGTCAGTATCAGAATGGAGACCATCTAGGCTGGTAAAATGGTCACCTTTCCTGCCAAGATCTATAAGGGAAGACTGGTCAATAAGGATATCCTGACAATATTTATTTCCAATTTCCATTGACAGAGATATTCCTAAGGAGGATTATAAATTCTCTGGTCTAATTATCAAATCCTAGTCTGCTTCCATCAATCCAAAAAGATTCGGTTCAAATTCATTGAAAAACAACCAACTTCATTACCCCTAAATTCAACAAATCAATGCAAGCATAACTTATTAGGCAACAAAATCTCCACAAAATTATATCGGCTTAATCAATCTTCCACTAAAAATTAAAATTTTATCATAAAATGCAGGTAAAAATAATGATTTTATTGGACTCATAGGGATGAAATCCCCACCAGAAATTAAAAGATCAAGATAGACAGATGATGATGCATGGGTGTTCAATTACCGAGAGTTTAGATCTGTCTGTTTGGACTTCATTCTTCAAAATGCAGCCGGTAGGAATTACAACTGATGATTTCTGATCTGCCATATAGGATAATTTCAATGGCACTGAAAATGTTATTCCTTTCACTTCCTCTCTGTTTGAGAAGCACTTCAACCCCAAGTCTATGATGAAAATGAGGCATTAAAAGGCAATGCTTGAGAAAGAAAGATGCCTTTAACGCCACGTGTTGACATTCTCTCCACGTGTTCATTAATGTAGTCACAAAATGTGCATGGAAATGAAGAGAATTGAGTCTTGCTATTTCCTTATTTCTTTCCGTTACAAGGTTTTATCTTCTTCCTCTTCTTTTTTTTCTTTTTTTTTCATTTTTAAATAGCAAATACAGACGGAAAAATAAAATTATACAATATCAAGGTCTCAAAAGGAAGAACGTAATCTAACTCAAAGCAAATCACTGAAATAAAAATAAAATAAAATAAGTCAACTCAGCAAACCAATAATCTGCTTGATTAGCTTCTCCACAAGAATGGCTTGAAAAGGAGGCAATCCTCTTTATAATCATAGATAAGACAGGAAGCATTCATAGCAGCCAGGCAGATATCCCAATGGGAAGTGAAGGAGCCTTTAAAATAGGATTATTGATCCTATTTAATCAAAACCCAGAACAAAAAGACATTACCATGGTGGTTAATGATCAAATAAATCACTAAAAGATAAGAATTAATAATCATGAAGTTCGATAGGAACCTTAAACCCCATGCCCCGAAGTTGGGCTACAAACAACCTACTAATCTGACCCTCCTCTCTTTTCTGGACTTGTCATATGCTAAACATAACTATCTTGAACTTCTTGCACATTGATATGGTAAACTGAAGCACATCATGCTACATCTCAAACAGCCTGATACAACTATTCAAATGATACGTCCTACGAGCTTGATAAAGAATGTTGTAATATCTTAACCTTGAATTAATCTAGAAACCTAGTTTTGCCCCCATACAATAGACCAGCCTAGAGAATTGTTTGGTTAATCTCTTTAAGAACATGATCTCAAAAGAGGGAAACAGGGATGATTAATTTCCTCTACCGTTGCAGAACATTATAGTGATTTTGGTATAAAAAAGATGGAATGCAGAGCTGTCAGGGCAGCGGCCTTGAAAACCCCCAACTGAGTAGCAGCCCTCCTAACTTTTCCAGCCCAAAAGAATGCCTTCTTTATTCATGGGAGAAAAAAGTTAAAGCCTGAATCACTTGTTCAAAGATTCAAGCCAGAACAGAAACATGCACCTTATAAACATATCCCTACAAACAAAAAAAAACTCATGCCTTTCTTATCATCATCCAAGACACTGTAAGCCATCAAACAGTAGTAACATGAAAGAAATGACTTTTTTGATGGCCACATTGAAAATATAAGATACTTGATCTCTAAGATCAATATAACTCTACATTTTCAGAAGATCATCAATTAAGGTAGTGACAGTTGCCTTCACAGCTCTACTCTCAACTGTTGGTTCAAACATTCAGAAGCCTTATTTAAACTGATTCATCCTCTCTCTGATTTTTTCGAAGGTTTTGCCAATCCACACTATAAGAGAGCCAAGGCACTCTGGATTGAAGTCTGATCAAATGAAAAATTAAACCATAACAAACTGTTCTTCAGGAGATGCCATTGAACCAGCATACATCCATTCTCAAGGACTAACTTGGGTATATTGATTTGATCCCAATCTCACGTCTTCAACCATAGGCAGTGACTAAGCAGAAAAAGGAGCTGAAGATAAGTACATTAAAACCTATGACCTGGGGCAGAGAAACATTAATAGTGGAGGATATTATTTGTTATCATTAACACTGTCGAAGCAATGGAGGCTTGGAGATTTAATCTTAACAAAGAGGCTAGGTGGGTTATCACAACTCATCCTTTTGGATATCATATAGAAACACATACATGCCTTCCGATTTCAAGCTCGCGTCAATGAAATCACAACTTCTTAAGCCTCAATTAGGATCTCTAGAAGAATGCAAGAAATTCATCCATTGTTAAGCACTTTCCTTTCCTTTTCTGCATTCTTTCCAAGATCCACAACAACAAATTAGTCCAAAAAAAAAAAAAAAATTACTATGGATCTTTAACAGATTAGTCAATTCATCCATTCAACTCGAATCAACTCACTCTTTCTTACCGCTACATTAATTGCTCTCCTCTTTCCACATTTGTTTCTAAAAGTGCAAATACCAAACAAAAAACTACAAAGCAAGCCATTGATTGATACAATGAATTCCTCTTTATACAAATACATTCAGCTCAAAATAACAAAGATTCTACAATTTTCACTATGCATAGACCAAAAACAGTAACTTCAATAAATGGTTCATTAAATATATATATATATATTGCAAATTAAGAAGTCAAAGGCAAACAAACAGCAATTCAATTTTCTTTTCTATCCCAACTGTTTTTTCGAGAATGAATTAAACTAAATATTGATGCATATTACTAACTCTGCCATTGAAGCGTTAAAAATCTGGATTCAGAATCTTCCTCCGAAGCTGGAAGCAGCACATTGGAACTTTCCAGAAGGATATCCAAATGGCACGCGCCATTCCGCTGTTGCAGAAATGAAAGGCCCTAGCATAGCAGAGAAAATTGCAAAGAGATTGGAATATAGCTATAGGATTTCAATTTTCAACAGAACAAAATTTTGTTTGTTTAACGGGAAAATGTGAACACCATCAATAATCAATATTGTGGAGAAATAGAAACCTTCGATACGACGTCGATTCCAATTCTTCAAAAAACTAAAACGCCGTCGTTTGGAGGATCGCTCACATATTTTTCTCCGTTTAAAGTTCTTTGAAACGGCGGCAGAGTTTTTGCTTATTATTCAGATTCTTGGGTCTTTACCTTGCGGACCAAGAAAATAATAAATGTTTTAACTATATCATCAAACGACAGTAGTTTTTATTTATTCAAAACAACAACTGACCGTTATAAAAACCATGTCCAAAGACTACAATTCATATTTCTTAGGATCCGTTTGGATGAAGGGGAAGAAGAAGACAGAGTATAGCATAGATAGATAAAAATAAGTTAATTTTCAATTAAATTTACTCTATTCTACTCTACTCCCACTCCCACTCCCACTCCCACTCCCACTCCCCCTCCCTCTCCTTCTCCCTCAATCCAAACAGACCATTAGATTTCTTCTACAACCATAACAAAATCTCATAAGTCATAACATTTATTTTTCACAGGAAGCTAAGATGTTAGTCGTCAAATAGAAATGAAATAAAATAAATTATATATAGAGTCACCACAACTTAAATCATGGATGTTATGACATTTTGTTGTGCAACTAAACTTTCTCAACTTGTTAAATATTATACATTGAAGCTCCTCTTAAATCTTGTTAAATCTTAGGAATTCCATGTCAAATATATTTGATTAGGGCAAAACATGGGTATGTACATTAGATTTCCTTAAACCTGGCAAAATTGGACTCGAACCAAATAACCTACTTGAATCCAATTCCAAAGAGAAAATATGGGTATTAGTAAGGATTTTTAGACCCATAAAAAAAGGGTCAACTTAAACCTGATCTATTGAAATGTAAAGTCGAGTTGACTTCTAAGTCACATAGGTTGGCCTTTTATCAAAGAGAATTTTTATTTTCGATACTTGATGTAGAGATTTGACTGTCACTGCCACCTTCCATCGTTACCATCCCTGAATTCTACAGAACTACTAAACTCATTCCCAACTCAGTTGATAATTTGTTCATGGCCAGTTGAAGACAAATCGTTCCCTTTACAATCTCATGTGTATTAGTCAAATGACATTTTGAAGGCAAATACACACATGCTCAACGTTATATGCATAATGTTTTCGTTTATTTGTTCTTTTATTTGTATTAAATAGAGGACAAAAACAATATCATTAGGTTCTTTTTTTGTGAAATTTTATATATATATATGTGTGTGTGTGTGTGTGAGTGAGAGAGAGAGAAAGAGATATCGGGTTGATCAAATCCTAAAAAGACTAGGTAGGTATTATGGATTTTACAAGTCATTTAGGAGAACTTGTTTCTAACCTGAACTTGATTTGGCTCAAATCAAACCAGACCAAAGTCAAATCCAAACAATCCAACCCGTTTGTCAGGTCTAACCTCCACAATTAAACTATCACTTCGAAACAATAGCATACCTTTAAGCATACCTTTTCTAACTTTGAAACGACTATCCCTTTCTAACTCGACGACTGCAAACCTTGGTGAAACAAAACTACCCAAGTCCATTCTAAAATCTTGAAAACAATAGTGGTGTTTCAGAATACTATGATTTTATTTTGAAGTGTTTTGACCTCATATCCAGTGAGTATATGACTCCAACTTAGATGACCAACATTTCCTTCAAAGTTATACATGTACGTAATTCAAGATTTTAAAAAAAAAATGAAAATTTTAATTCATAAATTGGTAATGTGAGCTTTGGGCCATACGCTAACTAGCCCATGGCCCATGACTTGGCAGCAATAATGCAACCAGCTCATGACATCGCGTATCCACAAAAAAAAAAAAAAAAAAAAAAAAAAGCTCATGACTTCAATTCCTTCAGTTAAAAAATGTTTTTAACCATCAAATTAGACAGCACCAAAGAAAACACTAGTTCACTACAGCAATACCAGCTCATGAATGCCAGGCATCTGCCATTTATTAATCATAAGTGCAGAGTGGATTTCCTTTTTCAGACCATCATTTTTGCCAATCTGCACATTAAGGAAACAGATTGAGGATTTAACTTTATGGCCGTCTATTGAGGTTTAGTCCTAAACAATAAACATGCTTGAGAACTTGGCACTGATAAGAAGACTCAACGAAAAGGTCATAGGTGACAATATGCATAGTTATAACACACCTCAAAATGTTCTAACCCTATTAAATTTTCCATTTTACATTATAACTTCACAGTTTTCAGATCTTGAAATAATATCAATTTTACTTCCAACATTATCGAAGATGACTAGAACAATAAAAAAGAGTGGGGGGAGGGGCATTAGAAGTCTATATATTCAAGACTCTTATCTGAACAGATTTAACTTTTAGTTCCAAGCACCAAAAGCCATTGAAATGTCTCAAATGGTCAAAACCAAGTTGAACTGAAAACCAGAACAAACACAAGCAAGGTACAGATGTTTACAAGTTCATTTCATGATTATGCGACGGACTATACAACTCCGTCGATTATGTCCTGCTGCACCACATTCACTGCAGTGTGGTGGTTTCCTTGTTTTCCTTGGAGATTTGATGGGGCCAGCTGGAGCAGCTTTAGTTGGTCGAGGTTTAGGAAACCGTTCCTGAAAATTCCATGTAAAGAAGAGAAAGAAAAAAAAAAAAAAAAAGGTGAAAGATTTAAATGAGAAAAAACATTGTCAAAAATTTGTAACGAATATCAAGATAATGGGTGGATAAATATCAAGTAAAAGTACCCATTCATCAGTCATGGGCATGGTACAACTCAAACAGTTATGTCCAAACTCATCACAGCGGCTGCAGTGTTGCTTGAGCTCTTCTTCTGTAGCTCTCCTAAGTGCCTGAATATTCCAAGAATTAGAACATAAGTTAAGAAATAAAGTCAATACAAAAGATACTGTATGAATTGAAGGAAATATTGAGGAAAGTAAGCACAGAAATTGATAGTCAAACATACCCATTTGCGGAAACTAGCTGAGAAACAAGTCAAATTTCCAATTTTACCACATTGGCGACATTGTCGATTAGCCACTTTTGGATCATCCCATTGGCCCACATTTATACTATACAGACGCAATGGAGGTGGTTGAGAATCGGTAGATCCCTGATAATTTTAAAAAGGATAAGTAGAGTGCGAAATGGGAGAGAATAGGAAAATAATATAAAAATGTTAAAACTTTGTATGAAATTAGTGGACAAATGGCAAGGAAAAATCACTCTTATAAGCTTCCACATCTAGCATGTATGTAGCTCAATTTTATGTGACAATACACATAATTCATCAAACTGCCTACGGCAGGTAAAAATTGGCTCCCCACACTAGTTTTTCAAAAAAGCAATCTGTTGCAGTAATCATACTAATTGAAAACCAAGTACAAACACAATATAGACTTCATGTTAGTTATGCACAGCACTAGCTAAATAAATTAAATTTATGTGCAGGTATTATCCAAATGTATAGCTTAAATTTAAAACTCCCTATGATAATTTTACATTTTCATAAGAATGGCCCTCATAGTAATTTTATACAAACAAGCTTTGAGCAAAAAGAAGACTACTCTCTACGTTTCTTTCATATGCCTCATGGCTCTCATCTACTTAAATGAATTTTTCAGTCACTACATATCAACTTTTTTTTTTATAGGTAATAGAGATTTTATTGAGAAAAAAGTAACATCGTGTTCACAATGATGAATACTCTGTACTTGAAACAATTACAACAAATCAAATAGAAAAATTAGCAGATTCTAGGAAATCAGAAATGGAAGTACGTGTATAGCCCCAAACACGAGCCCACTCAAACAAAGTCCCAACTAACAAAGGCTTCAAATAATCTAAAGGTCTCTCCATATCTTCAAGTACGGGTATTGCACTCCTGCCAAATCAACGACATTAAACAAGCTGGTACCATATTACAAATACTTGAAAACTATTTCCCCATCCAATTCCTCCATGCAAAATGTAAAGAAACAACCTCCTTTGGCATCATCACTCACTAAATCCCAAACATAAAAAAAAATAAATAAATAAATAAAAAAACTTCACTCCACAAAGCATGAGCAAACAATGATGTCCACAGTTTCCCCATCACATCAACACAAGCAACACCAATTAACTAGGGGCAATCCCCTCTTAACAAGATTATTAATGGCAAGAATCCTATCCCAGGCTGTTGTCCATAAAGAGAAAGACACTCTTTTACGTGCCTTTACACACCAAATACCCTTCCAAGGAAAAGAAGCATTAGGAGGATCAGACAAAAAATTATAATAGGAGCACACATCATAAACTCCTGACCGAGTCAATTTCCAAGTAAAATGATCATCACCCTCACCCTTTGGCAATTTGGAATAAAGAAGCTCAAAGAAAGTATACACACCCTCTAACTCCCAGTCATGAAAAGCACAGTGGAATTGTAAATTTCAGCTCCTACTTCCCCCTCTAAAGCATAAAAAACCAAGTCAGAAATTCAAGCTTCTTTAGACACAGAACATGCAAACAGATCGGGATAAAGGTCCTTAGAGCAATATAAAATAAAAAAAAATCTCCGCACCTGCTCTAATATTCTTCCACATGCCACAGCCATGAGTCCCTCTAAAACTACATAAAAACTATTTTGAAAAACGACCATAATGTATTAATGCTTTTAATAGTGGTTAGGTACTTTAAGAAGACAATCTGATTGGGTACTTTGAAACAAGACCTATGTAATAATGGTGTAAAATTGAAATAGCCTTGTTCAATTTTTACATAATGAAATTTTATTGAATTGAAGAAGGGAGAAACCCGAGTACATAAGGAGTATACAAGGGCAACGCGACAAATTAAGACCTAAAATCACAAAGATTCAAGAACCCTAAAAAAGAAGAACAACAACAATCTCCCATACTCCTCAACCGATTAAACAAAGATCTAAGAAAGCAGAGTTTCAAATGAAGCAAAGATGCTTGAATCCCATCAAATGATCTAGCATTGCTTTCCTTCCAAAAAGACCAGATTAGGCATAGCAGGATAGCACACCTGATATCTTTGATTGCCTTTGAAGCTGCCTCTCCAACAGGCTAGGAGATCTTTCACTGAGTAAGGCATATAACCCAGGAAAATACCTTCTTTATTTGATTTATCTGAAATTATGGGCTCCACAACAACCCTTAATTCTGTCTTTTTTTTTTCCAAGTTACTTTATTCAATCCATAAAGTTACTCTACATTAATTTGAGTCAGTAAGTCCTAAGGCTCCATTTATAATAGTAAACTCCTTGTATTGTAATCCCTAAGTTTAGCTGCCACAAATATTCAGCCGCTAATCACTTTTAAGCCTTATGAAGGATGACCATCACAATCTTTGATTTAACTTTTAAATAAGGAGGACCCTTTTCTCAGCTAATTTAAAGACTGACCTTGTCAACTCTGGCAATTAAGGATTGTAAGTGAAAACCTTTCAGCATTTTAAATACTTCCTCCATCTCTTTTGTTTGTCCACCTTAAAAAATCCAACCTTTTAAAAGGAAATCATTTAATGCATTTCTATCAAATAAAAAGGTATAAGTGTCCAACATGACCCTCTTTAATTTTAATTCAAAGAAAGAGAAATTAGAAGGAGGCACTAACATTTTCAATAAAATAAAAGGCAACATTAGTAAATTTATTCAAATTATGCTCGTTAACTTTTCAAAGTGGACATTAATTCGAGACATCCCAAAAAGAAACAGTGGACAATAAAAATAGAATTGAGGGAGTAACAAAAAACCACACAATAAAAGAACTTTCAACCAACACATTCATTATATTTCAACTGACTTCAGTTTGTTTTCAAACAGTAGAGTTCCATCTTACTCATCTGCTAGATGCAAATGATAGGTTTAACCATCGTAGCACTACATTGCAACCTCTACTAGTGGTTCAATGGACCTGTGTTTCTAGTAAATCAGACTCATGACTGTTGATGACAATGTTGATTAACTATACATCCACCTACACACTTCCAATTATAGAAGACCTAGCACCCTGACCACCAAGCTTTACAGCATGGTGACACATATTGCAACAATTGAAAGAAACTGGGGTGAAGCTTGAATGGAAGCAAAGAAAAAATTCATATAAAAAGGAAACTGGCCTTATTTAAATACCAATGAGCTCTAGCTCAACTAGCACCTCCTTCCCTTATAAGTTATAGGTGGAGGGTAAGGTCATGGGTTCAAGGCCCATCAGGTGCTTGGGTAACTTACCATTCAATAAAAATAAAATTACAAAAACATACCTTCTATAAACAAACTATTGTACATAAATCAGCACATTTACATTAATATGATAATTATGTTGAATATCTTGACTCTATATAAAATGGTTACTTACCAAAAAAATGTTTGAATAGTTGACTCATCTTTCTCACCTAGTAGCAGGGCCATATGTAGAACCAAATGGCAAAAACTGTAATAGCAAATTTTACTCTTCTAGTTTTACTTGTAACTTAGACTCATTCACCTTTAATAGCAGTTCTCAATTAATTAAAGCTAAGAAATGTGCCTTACAACATGCTTCCACTTGTAGTAATAATATGTTTTAACTATATTACACCACTTACTTTTGATGATAATATTAATGAAACTAAAATAATAAAATAGCATGTGCCACCATGCTTTGCAGTGTGGTAAAAAGTGTTGCAAATGTTGAAAGAACCGGGACATCATTTGAAAAAAAAAAGTATAAAAGAATTTGTTTTACATTGGATCTAATTTTGGTGTGAAAAGGTCCATTTAGGCATATAGGCACAATTTCATTGAACTTGTTATTATGATGAATACCTCAACTGCATACAGTTCAAAACAATATGCTTGGGATTCAGGATTGATTTTTTTTTTTTTTTTTCATTAACTTAAATCCTCAAGAGTTCCATCTTTCACACTTCGTAACTACTATACCATGGCCGGTAGCCAAAATTATGACCATTAATAGAAGTTCTACAATTCTAAAGTTTCTAGAAAATTATACACATGAATTTTGAAACTTGATCTAAATGAATTTAATATATTTATAAAAAGGTAAAAAGAAAAGAAAACAACAACCATGCCCATGCTCCTATTGGTAGTGGTCTTAGTGTTTTTACTAAATTGAGACCCACTATTAATGATGGTGGTTCTTTAGGAAAATGAATTAAAAAAATAATAATATCGCATGTATCCATGCTTTTCAACGTGGCAACATGCATTGCTAAAGTTGAAATGAATAAGAACATAGTTTGAAACGAAAAGGCAAAATATGTTTGAGATAGAGCCTTGATTCTTATACACACAATAGATATTATAACAAAATACACTCATTCAAATTTCTTGCTCTCCTACTTGGTGGTAAATATGTGGCCAATCCTGACTAATCTATTAAAGATCCAAAGCTGACTCCAAAAATTTTGGGACTAAGGCTTTGTTGTTGTTGTACTTGGTAGTATGATATGCTTTCTTTTGATTCATTATTTTTTCCTTTTCTTAAAATTTTTACATTCTCTCTCTTTCCTCTCTTTTCTTTTCAATGTATAGTGTAAGAGACAAGTAGACTTATACTTCTTAAATAGAGTCATTACTTTCCATAGAGATTCATTAAGAAGTTGAAATAAGAATTGTTACTTTCCATAGCGGTTCTTTAAGAAGTTAAAGTAAAAAAAATGACGCATGCCACCATGCTTTCTAGCATGGCAACATGCGTTGCTAGAATTAAAACAAATTAGGAAATAGCTTAAAAGGAAACTAAAAAGCATTTTAGTAATGTCAACACATATTCATATCATATACTTCAGTATACTAAAGTGGTGTCGATGGTGGATTCATGTGAAAATGATGTTACTTTAATCATAACTTGCCACCGTAGCAAGTTGTGAAAAATTTTAATACCTCGCATTACACTACTAGAAATTAGCGACATTTGTAAATTGGAATCCTTTTAGATCCATCTTTATGTTCTAATTGTCCTTTTACAAATGTTTCAAACTATGATATTCTTTTTGGTCACTAGATAAAAAGGTGAAAGGTCAAATGTTTCCTATTTGTTTGCGTAAAGTGGTATCATTTGCTCTTATCAACATTCATTTAATTGTTGAATGCATTTTATGGAAAGGAAATCATATAGTAAACTATCTTAAGTTGATGATATTATTATTAAAAGTGTTTCTTTAATCATTTGGATTTCAATTTCAGCCCTTCGTCCATTTCTAGAGTTTAGTGGCATTTTCTGATTGCCTATGGATATATATTTACTTGCATATGAGTAATATGATACTAACAATATTTAAGTATGATGTTATAGTGTACCTCACCTTGTTTACTATTCCTTCTAGTATGACTAAACAACTGGAGAGATTACAGAGAAACTTTTTGTGGGGCGCCTCGGATGAAGAGTTTAAGTTCTCTTTGGTGGCATGGGACACCGTATGTTCTCCTATTGCCACTAGTGGGTTAGAGATATGATGTTTAGGGAGTTTTAATCCTACCCTTTACGTTAAGTGGTTATGGCAGTTTGGAACTAAGGTAACTCATTTATGGCGACGGATTATTACTAAGAACTATGGGGAGGGATGGGGTGGTTGGACTTTGGGATTAGATACCTCATGGCTGTAGCTTATGGCGGAGTATTAGGGCAGGCTGGGACACTTTGCGGCAATTTGTGTCTTTTGAGGTAGGGGATGTTTAAGGCTTTGGCAAGATGTGTGGTGTGGGAGTCATTCTCTTAAAGAGTTGTTTCCAAACCTTTATGCTTGCTCGCTTAATCAAAATGCCTCATTCCATTCAATTTTGGATTGTCATGTAGGAGCAGTAGGGCAGACCTGGCTCATGAGATTTCATAAAGGTTTTCATGATTGGGAGTTGGAAGCAGCCAGTTCTTTCTTAGATCTTTGGTACTACAATATTCCTAGGAGGGAAGGGGTGACGGGAATGGAAATTGAAAAGGGAGTGGCGTCTTTTCTGTGTGCTCTTATAATGAGGTTATTTGAGGTGCACCGACAAACTTTTTCCCTTAGAAAAGAATTTGGTGTGCTAAGGCACCTAAGAGGGTCTTTTTCTTTGTTTGGACAACCACTTGGGGAATGACCCTTTAGTGATATGTGCTAGTGTAGTGAGGAGACGGTAGACCATTCGTTGCTCCATTCTAAAGTTGCCTTTGATTGATGGAGCCTAGTTTTTAGGTTGTTTGGGAGCCATTGGGTGTTACGAAGGAGTGTGATCAAATGGATGGAGATTTTGGTTTGGGAAGCAAAATTAGGCGATTTAAAAATTGCACCATTATTTTTTATGTGACAATTGTGGAAGGAGCACAATAATCGTATTTTTAAGGATACAATCAGTTCAAAAAACTAGCTTGAAGTCTTGCTAATTTGAACTCTGTTTAATTGGACCAGTGCATGGGGTCTCACAGGTAGTATCACTCTACTAGATTTCAAAGAATCACTTATTTTTTTGGAATAATTTAAGTAATTCTTTTAGATTACGGTGTGCTCAAAGTCATGAGCCTGCCGTGACTTATTTTATTAATAAATTATTTACTTATATAAAAAATAAAAAGTCTTATTATTAGGGTTTCTTTAATTTGTTGCTTAACACATTTATTATTTAATCATGATTTTCATATTAAAAATAGCACATTGCTCTCTCTTGAGGCAATGAATGCTAGGAAAATTTAATATGAGCATATTTTTAACTAATAAAGCTTGCAGTCCTAGTCTATTGGAACTTGGAACACATAAGATTTCATTAGCTTATGTGAGAAAGCTTGTTAGGTGGTAATTAGTATTGCAATTTAGATAAAATGGAAAGCATCCAGTTTTCCATTTCTAATTCCAAGAATCTTGATTAGATTTTCTTATGAAGTGAACACTTTTCACATGTCGAATCAATTGGATATTTACATTCTACTATGTCCATTAATGTCGGACCATTCTTGGCCCTAACATTGAATGTCATAATAGTCCTTCCACTTTCCAAACACCATGGAACACGAAGTCAAATTTTCTCTACCACCCTAGAACAAAGCTTCATAAAATAAAGCAAGCTTAAATTATGAAATATCTGTAATGCGAAGCGAGTGCAGTATGCCTTTACTAATTCAAAGATTATGATCATACAACAACAACAACCAAGCCTGAGTCCCACATTTTGGGGTTAGCAATGGATCCTTAACAAATTAATCAAGGTTGGCCACATGTAATCTAGGGGAAACTCCTAAAATGTATCTATAGTGGAATCATTCATAATAGAGTGACCAAATTTTACGCGTTGGCAGTCAACCTACCGCAAACCTCCTCCTTTTTCCGGGTTTGGGACCAGCTGTGAACAAAATATATGACACCAAGCACAGACATATGTGGAGTTATTATTAATCATAAAAATTAATTTAAAAAAATCCATAAAAAAACAGAATGGAAGGACGTTAACTACTCTATCAACAATAATTAAAACAGTTTTCCTAATTTAATATCTAAGTGCAAGAAAATGGAGATCCAAAAGCAGTAAAGAAAACAAAACAAAACTTGGCATATGGAAATGTAATATTACAGGAAGGGAAAACTGAACCTTGAGTGATTGACACAATGCTTCTAGAAATATTATATCAATTTAAGATTCTCTATTGTAAAATTTCCTTCCAAATGCACTCAATAATGTACAAGATAAAAAAAAGCACCAAGGATACCTACTTTGCACAAATCAAGTGAATTCATTAATGTTTCATTTATTTTTATGGCCATTAAAGAAGGTCATCGCACATAATATCAACAAAATGACGACCATCACAAAAGTATGAATTTAAAAGGATTCAAAGCTCCAAAGATCACTGATTCATACCTTACTGATGAACATAAAGGGTCAAATATGAATGAGGTAATAATTTTTAATGACCTCAATACCTAATGCATATCTCAAGAAACCAAGACATAGATGAAGCCCACTTCACATCTTGAACAACCAACACATAATGATCAAGTTTAATGAACATGAGTTAATATTCAATAAATAGACATTTGGATCAACCAAGTCTCTTTCTAAAAAAGATTTCTGATTTTCAATTAGTTGCAAGTTATATCCAAATTTCTTCCAGTTTTAGCAATACACTTCACATGTAGGAAAGCAAGGTGGCATTTGTTATTTTTCACTTTCAATGTTCTTATACATATATACGCAAGATTTCATCCCAAGGAGGGAAAGAGGAGATTAGAACTAATGACCCCCATTTCATGAGTCGTAAAATTGCCACCAACAGAATTTCCATAAAGTTCTTTTTTTCCTAATCTTAAATCTGTGAATTCATTACTCATGGGAGGGGAACCAAAATGGTCAATATCTCAATACTTAATGCATATCTAAACGAACCAAAACAGATAAGAAGCCCACAGACATTTTGACTATTTCAATCATTAAGCAACCAAAAGAATCAAATACCAAAAACATGCACGAAAATAATCAAAAGGGTCAATAACTGAACTTATGCAGTCAAATTCACAATGATCACAAATTTGTAAGATAGCAAGAAGAGAGAGAGTACCCATTTCAAATTTTAAACTATTCTACTTAATAAACATAAAATTCAATAACCAAAACAGACATGTAAAAATCAGCAGAGTCTACAACTCAACCAGTACACTTAATCACAATTTTGTGAAAGAACAAGCCCAAAGTACATTGAATAACCAGCAGCATCCATAACTGAATTCAGCTACACAAAATTCACAAACCTAAAGTACATATCAAATTCCCATTATAAAAAAATTTAAGGTAAAGTAGTAAGGTTACCACGGATTCAGTATCAGACTCCATCTCTTCCTCCTTAACTTCAGTGGGCATCAAATTCTTCGAATTCCCAGCAGCCATTTTCCTCAAAAAACAGACCAAACACACAAAGTAGCTCTGAAATGTATTTGCTTTGAACTCAAAAGGCAGGCTTTTTCTGGGCAACAGAGTTTATGGGTTTGAAACTCAGATATGAACAAGAAATTAAATGGGGTTCGAGCTGAAAAGGAAATTATGGGTCTGAGCCCACGTGTCGCCATTTGGAGTGGAACCCAGAAATCGTAACTGTAAATTTTGAAGAGAAAAAAAGTTTTGATTCTTTTTAAGAGTTAGCACCTTGAATCAGCATGAAGAAATGGACAAAAGGGAGTAAAGGGTGTGTGAGGTTTGCTGGGTGCGGCGGTTTTTGGGTTCTTGGGGTACGGTGCAAGGTGGCGAAAAGAAGACAGAGTGAGAGAGAACTGAGAAAACACCAGCCGTTACTGGATTTCAAATATGGCAGGTAGAAAGAAAAACGACAACGTTTTGGCTTGTTAAAGAAGGTAAAAACTAAAAAGCCCTTTTGAGGATTTGGCAACTTTTTATTTCACAACTTGTATTGTCAATTCAAGGCTGGGAGGGTTTGTATTTCTTGTTTGGGAGATGTGTACCCATATTTGAAAATGAAAAACTATGGCAGTATAATCTCACCCATAAAAAGACACTTTAAAAATCTGTATATAAATAAATAAACTAAATCATTAAATGAAAGTTAGGGGGATTATTTAGAAAATAACTACAAAATTCAAACAATATTATTAGTTAGGCAACGTTTCAAACATATTGCATTTCTAACGATTCGACTTCAGAGGAGTCGAATTTACTGTTCATATCGCCTATTTTTTGCGTCACGTAGATAAAGAAATCGAGTCCTTTGGACTCATTTTTTATACACAGAAATCGACTTCGCTGGAGTTGTCTTCTATACAAATAAATCGACTTCATTGAAGTCGATTTCTTTGTATAGAAATCGACTCCAACAAAGTCGATTTATATACAAACCAGATCCCAGGCATCCCAGTACAACTACAAACTGCAAAACCACATAGATCTTGCGACCCAAGCGACCAATTTCAATTCCAAAAAAAATGAAACCCAAACAGATCTGTGAGGTACGAAACCCAAACAGCATCCGACTTCGGTCATCGTCCAACTCCACGAATGACAAATCTGATCTGATTTGATCTGACCGCCGTGTCCACCCCGCCTATGCCCAGCTCCCAGTAGCTGTAAGTAATGAAGAGGCTCATCTGAAAAAAAGCTTGATTCAGTGTGTGAATAGCTATAGAAAGAAATTGACTTCGCTGAAGTCGTTTTCTATACAAAGCAATCGACTTCAGTGAAGTCGATTTCTTTGTATAGAAGACGACTCCGGCGAAGTCGATTTCTGTGTATAAAAAATGAGTTCGAAGGACTCAATTTCTTTATCTACGTGGCGCAAAAAATAGGCGATATGAACAGTAAAATCGACTCCTCTGAAGTCGAATTATTAGAAATGCAATATGTTTGAAACGTTGTCTAAGTAATAATATTGTTTGAATTTTGTAGTTATTTTCTAAATAATCCCAAAGTTAGGGGATTCACAGTTTTGAACCCTAGGTTTTTTTTTTTTATAATCTTGAACCCTAGGTTCTTCCCATGAAAAACACTATTAGGGTAATAGACGAGTCACATGACTCTTGGCAATTCGAGTTCAACTTACAATACCCATTTATATCCCACTATCTTGATTAATTTTTAAATTAGCAAATTAGTAAATAGTTACCCACATAAAATATTAGGACATTTGAAATGTGCTCTATAAGTAAATAAATAAATAAATAAGCAATCAACACCGTAACATGAGATTAATTTGGATAATATTGAACATTACAAGTTAAATTTTTTAATTAGATTGTTAATTACTAGTTTTAATTACACATTGCAATTTCCCCCGTAGCTAAATATAAATAACTATAATAAACCATCAATTAAATCCATCTATTTTGGCAAATTCCTTCTAATATCATAATTCATGTAACACATATTCTAACATTTTAAAACTCGTCAAATAAAAAGATGCATTAAGCAACTATCCAATATTAGAAGTTCGAAAGTCAACAATTGAGAAAGTGTCTTGGTGGGGTAGTCAATTTGTTTACCATGAGTTCTGATTAGATTTTTACTGATTTGTTAATTGCTTGTGTACAAATTTTTAAAGTCTTATTTTTTTTCTAGATAAACCATACTTTCATGGTTTGTTATGAGCCATTGATCTGTATCTAAAGAAAAGCCCCGCACATGCATTAGTTCACATGTACTTTCTATAATCATAGCATTTAATCCTACATCAGTTTCCTGTATTTTCTATATTGCATCTAATTCTAACATGTCAATTTCAAAATATAATGAGAGGTCTTTCAACTTCAAATGATAGCTCATTGGTAATGGCATCTTTTATGATATCTAATGTCTATGGTTCAAACTCCACATCTACCTCCTCCATTGTCCATCCAATGCTCCGCTTGATTAGATGTGGCGCATATCAACCATCATAACCACACTCTCCTTTTATAACATTCTGAAGCATTTTCTTCAATGCTCAATCAAAAAAAAATCAATCATTTTCTTATAATGGTTTGACCTGATTGGGCTATAACTAGTCATGATCATACTTGAATGGAGTTAAGAAGAGTTCAAACTTGCTAATAGTGGTTTCTCAGTAACGACAACAAAGACTTAATCCCGAATTTTTTGGGTCAGTTATGGATTCTCAACAGAACAATTAGGGTAGACCACATGTATTATTTTCTTCCATTCTTAGATTATTATTAATTTATACCATTAGCAATGTCCTTTGTCTTCCGTGTTTTATGTTACAGTCAGTACAAACATTTGAGAAAAATACAACTTATCACAAATAACAAAGTAGTCCTAGATGACGATGCATATTATACAGAAATTAAAATTTTTAAAAAAAAGTAACAACCTCCCCCCCTCCCTCCTCCTCTCTCCCTTTGTTTTGGCACAGAGAGACGAACTTTAGCAGCAACCTTATTCGATTCATGTGCAACACAGTGGGAAGATGCTTCGTATGTGATCCTCAATTTTAGCCAAAAAGAAAACATAGAAGAACAAGATGCTTTAAACCCGTATCCAATTTATGCACAGACTGAGAATTATGATAAACAATCCCTAGCCTTTTTCATAGAAGAAGCCAAACCATATCATTTTCTTGAGCCATGCTTTCCTGCATGAACAGCCAACCCTAGCTCTTCGCATTGTTCTTCATTTGGTTGCAAGCTCCCTGGAATTGCACCAAACATTCTTCGAGATGCTTCAAACCCAGAAATCACATGATGCATATATGCTGATGCATCCTCCATGTTCCTCTTCATATCGACAGATGTGGACATAAAGTTCTTTGAAGGACTTGTTGACAGTTTCCTTGTAGGTACCTGGTCCAGCTCGGCAGCCTTCAGAAACCGTTCTGTAGCTGACTCCCATGATAATTCATGCCTATGAGCATCTGTCAGCTGTCCAGGCTCTTCAGCTAATGCCCTTCGTGTGGCTTCAACAAAGCCATTGCTGCTATCATAGGTCCAGCAATTTGGGAACTGCTTGAAGAATTCATTTGAGGGATGATTGGCACATACGACAATTTTTCCCATTGCCAGTGCTTCAGCTGTAGTGGTACAGACTACATCTGTGGTGCTTGGATTCAGAAAGACTTTATAACTGAAAGAGAAACAAGAAAAAGGAATTTAATAACACCACCAACCATGTTGACAATCTAGAAGCAAACCAAATATGTAGTGGTTGGAATCAGAAAGGCTTTATTGCTGAAAGATAAAGAAGAAGAAAGGAAAAGGAAGATCATTACTTTTGAGTGTTTTTGAAGGGCTGTATGCAACTAGAGTTCCATTTGTTATTTGCTTATAACCACAAGACCAGTTTCATCCTTTCAAGAAAATAACTTAAATAATATATAGAGAGAGAGAGAGAAAGAGAGGGTTGGGTTCAAATTACACCTGGTATAACTTTATGTTATGTTACACCACCTAATAACTTTTTATTGGACTAATATTCAAAAATCTCACTATTGAATTACATGTTTACCATATTCTTAGTACACATATCAAGTTTCATGTCAATCAAATATTGCTTACTATTCGCTCAATCAAAAAACCTATAAAATAAGCACAATTTAAATAAAAAACTTGAAAAATTAAACATTTGATTGATGACATGATTTTTGATCTGAAATCATCTTGAAATTTTGCAAACATGTAGAGTATAAGAAGAAAATCTAATCCAACGGTGGATTTGTTAAAAGTTGCATTCAATAAAAAAACATTGAGTGCCTTAACATAGCTTAGAATTACACCAGGTTTAAACCAACCACATATATATATATAACCACCCTTCTTCCCCCCCCCCCCCCCCCCCCCTTGCGCCCCCTCCACACCCCCCCCCCCCCCCTCACCCCCAAAAAAAAAAAAAAAAAAAAAAATTGGAGGATCATTATCTACAACATAAGAGGGATGAATAGCATATATTTGGCATAAGAAGAGCAGATTAAGACGTGGTTATAGGGGAACACAAGAGTGCTTCTAGAGGAGATATATACCAAGTTGGTCATCACAAATCATTAAAGTATTTGGACAGAATTCAATCTTCACCGAAATTGCAAACAACAGAATGAACTTTGTTCAATTATTGCCCCTTCTCTCTTTCTGGAGGGGCCACCTGGGGAAGGGGGTGTGGTTTGAGTGACTTGAGTCATTGACTTATTGGCACAAGCATTTCTTCTCAGGACCATTTAAGTTTAACCATTGGTATTCTAGAACACATAGCATCCACCACAAAAAATGTGATAGTCATGATAGACCACAAGTTGCCACACGTACTTTCTAAAGCTTCATTATTTGTTCCCCAAATTGTGAAGTCAATCAAAAGTGTTCGATAAGGCCACCAGTAACTTTTGTAACATAAGACAGTTGGACATACAGGAAGAAGGCTTACTCATGGAATAGAGGATCAGAATGATCACGCCCAGGTTGAACTCTGACAGCTAGTTCCAACTTCTTAGCAGCTTCCTGGACCTGATCTGAGTCCTCACCACTTCCATATAAATCAACCTCAAGCCCAGCTAGTTCCTTCTGGTGATCACGAAGAAGTTTTAGTAGCTCCTTGTAGCCTTTGCTCCATACCATCTTCCCAATGTAGTAGGCACCTTTGGTGAAGGTTTGCTTCCCATTTTGTTGTTGCACTATCTTTTTCTTGCCTATCTCAAGGAACTTGGGATTGACTCCGTGAACATTGCAAATTATTGATTTGGGATACTCCTGCGTGGCAGCAGATAATCTGATTACCTGCAATCAAAGTACAAGAAAAATCTGGTGAGAAAGATATTTTTCCAAGATAATGATAACAGATTTGAGAATAAGCAAAGTCAACTTTCCTCAAAATTGTCCACTTACTAATAATACATTTAGCATGTAGAAAAAAGCAAAGAAAATAGTAATCCTAAAAGTCTCTTCTCCATAATTATCAATAGATTCAATACTGTCGGTAAATCTTATGTCACATTGACGCTTGGAGCCCAGTCACAGTGTCATGCTACACCTAGATACACTCTGCAGCACAAAAAAAAGTTCCTAAATGTCTCACAAGCCACAATCCCCCAAAATATGCACTAAAACTTTACAAAAGCAACTATATTTAACTTGAAATAAATAAAACAAATGGCGTTCAGCTATACAAAAGACAGATTCCGAATGCCTAATCTTCCCCTAACATTCTAGCACAATCAACAATGATGCCCCTAGAATAAATAGTTTCTCAAGTGTACCATATCAACACACTGAAAATGTATAACTTCTCGTGCAATGCATAACTATAATCGATGCCAATAGGATTGTTTATTTGGGTAATTAAACTCACCCAGCTATCATTAGGGTGGTTTGGGATATTTGTGATCAACCAAGGATAGGGATTTCAAATATGCCTATGGGGTCATGTATTTCCGTATTCGTATTCATTAATAAGTATCATGCATATAATTTTCTTTTTCTTTTTCCTTATTAAACCAACTTCCCTTGAGATTTATGGAAACTACACTCCCCCGAAACTTCCATAGAAATGAGTATGACAGTCAACCCCCCACCCCCCCCCCCCCCAAAAAAAAAAAAAAAAAATTGACTCAATGGACTACCCGGCCCTTGGTTAAATGAAATTTTCCTATCTTACCCTTGACTTAATGATGAAAGCACCATTTTGCCCCTAAGTTACCCACAAAAAAAAAAAAAAAAAAAAAAAAAAAAACCCCTAAAAGGAAACCAAAGCTCCCCAATATTGCCAATTGGGGGGGGTGGGCTAGCAAAATCCTCATATTGTCCTTTCCATATCATTTTCTCATTTCATCTTCTTCTTTTTTAATTTCTTCTTTCTCTCTCCTCTCATCACTGTTCTCTCTCTTTGTCCCCTTCTCTCTTTTTCCCTTCTTTCTCATCTAAGCTGACCCATCTATTGGGAAATTTTAAGGACTAATTTTGTTGAATTTTCATTGACATACTGACAAAACAACCATGTCCAGTACTGAGACAAGATCTTCCACGAACACCAAAGCCTCCACCATGATTCATGAAGCTAAAACCCATCAATAATTGAATGTTTATCGTTAAGATCATAGCACAAATAGAGAGAGAGAGAGAGAGAGAGAGAGAGAGAGCCACAGAGGAACAAGGTGCATTTTAGCAAGGCTGCAAGAGAGACATTTAGGGAAATGGAGGAGGAATTGAGGTGTAAAATTGGATGGTGTTGATAAAAAATGGAAGGCCATGATTGGATGCAATAAGTTCATATCCAAAAAGACTTAACCATAGTTAAGACAAGAGTTAATAAATGTAGGAATTTTCTTATAAAAACAAAAATATTCTATTAGAGTTAGTAAAGTCAGAGGGTAAGGATTTATCCATTATGTTTATCACGCTGCCCTTTTTTTTAGCAAAAAGTTCAAGGGTTAATCATTAATATTGTTTACTTAAACTACAAAGAAGATTAATACGATTTACCCTTTTCTTATTAGTAAAAATAAATAACTCCTTTATTGGTGTATTCCTTGCATAATTCCCTTGTACTTCGGTTTTGCTCATATCTATAGCTTTTTAATAAAATTCATTCTTACTTATCAGTTCTTTTCGCTCATGAAATGAACTTATTAAAAATAAATAATATCTAAACTGAATCAAAGACAGGTAGAGAAGGCTCTATTGAAGGTAGAAAAATCCAATATTATCAATAACAAACCCTTCATTATGTAAGAATGAGACAAACTTGGACCGCAAAACAAGGTTTTTAGGTTTTAAATTGTTGGCTAAATTCCTGTGTTAAAACTTGTAAGGATTGCATTTTAATCAAGTTTGGTTTGTATTTAGTCAAATCAAGAATCAGAAGTTCCAAAATCAAGCTTCAGAAGACTCGCTAGAGGGAACTTCAGATAGAAAGTTCACAAGACCATCGCTCAATCAAAACTTGAATTGGAAGTTCGTGAGACCTTCGCTTGATCTAGATTGCGTGAACAGAAAACCAACTTAGCAGTGCCAGCTGTTTAACCTATTTCCCTCTATACAAACCAACCCTTACTACAGAGAGAGGGAGAAAGGCTGCCATACAGAATTAGATCTAAGAGTCAAAGCTCCTTGAACCTAAAAGAGTTCTAAATCCTCCTCCTAGAGTGCTTCTCCTTGTGAGACATTTTCAGAGTTTCTCTTTAAGAACTCTCCGCTTGAGCATTAAACGTGAGATTTAAACATCTGTGGGTGTTGTTCCTTCAAACCATAGAAAACCTACACCCTTTCCAGAAAGTTCATTGGTTGAAAACTTTTAGAGAGTTCTTTGGAGCACCAGCATTCTGAGTCATTGCAAACAAGTTTGTTCATGGAGGAAGTTCTATAAAAGGATTCCATGGGCATGGGGCCACAAAGGTGGGAAGGCAGATGGGTCATTCACTGAGGTTCCATAGAGATTATAGGATACAAAGGTTATATATGTTCTAACAATTGTAAATGCTTATTCTATAATGAACTCTGCAATTGATTTTCCACATCATCACCAAAATCTTTGTGTTGATTTTCTTGCTTTTATTATTATTGTTTTTGAGATTTGGTGATTTATAATTGTGGAACGACTATCTATTTGGATCAATAAATAACTTGATCTAATAATCAATTAATCTGATGCTTAGTCATTTGGGGTCTAAATCAGAATTTTACAAAGGTGTATACTGCAGCCACACTCTTGAAAGATAAATGATTCAACTTAAGGGGGCATATACAAAAACCAAGCACCAAGATAGGGACTTTTTCTTATTGATATAAAACTTCAATTTGAATATCCATCCAACACCTTCACCTACTAATTTGACACTTACTTATGCCACTAATAAAACAAATTCTGTGTTTCCATATACTAAAGAAATATCACTGTATGTGAAGTTATGGAAAACTAACTAAACATAGCAATAACCAAAAGTTAGAATTTACTTAAATAATTAAGAGAGGCTTGATTCATTGCCTAAACTAGCTCAGAGGGAACATCAGTCACCCCAAAGTTAGTCAGAGCCATCACCCTGCTTTAAAATCTTTAAAGTCATTTAGACAAAAACACCTTCAAAAGGGATGTCTATCACTAAGACATAACTAACATAACGGTATTCAACACCCCAAAAAAAAATCCAGATTCAAAAGAAACTCAATATATATATATATATATATATCATGAAAACTAACAGTTATCAAGAAACATACCTTGTGGCAATAGATATCAACAACCCAGGTATTTGCATATTTAAGAAGAAATGCTTGCATCCCGCTCTTCTCTCTCTTCACATATTCCAAATAATTGGTATGAATAATTCCTACAACCAGGCGGAATTTGACCTTCCATCTCTTCCCATGATGAAACCATGTAAGATGCTCAGGCTCCTCAAGAACAGCAATATCTGCCTCTTCATCAGGGATGATTTCTGAAATATCTCCAACAGCAAGAATGCTCCTTTTATCTCTAGAAAACTGCACCATAAGTGATGTAATTGATGAGTATCATTCTCCACAACTAAAAATAAGAATTAAAATGGCCAAAAATCCAGGTTTTTAATATTGTGCCTAACGTTGGTCCTAACCCAAGACCAGAGAATTTGGGACAAAGCCACTGAATGGCAAATGATTTGACCTCCATGGGACCATGTCCACGGTCATTAGGGTAACAGTAAAGGTTATAGTTACATTTGAGCTTAGTATTATGCTTGAATTAGACAGGTGGGTTAAGGGGGATATAATGGCATAAGCACTTCAAAGTTCATGAAGTCTCAAAGGGATAAGGAAAATCTTTTGAATGCTAGGTTGCACATAAAAGACAAAAGTATCCCTACTCAGGCAAACAACTAGACATTCAACTCTCTTATGGAACATGTCAAACCTGCTTCAAAAAATGATTAATTTAGGTGCAGGTGAGTGCATTAAGGATGGTATAAAATTACAGAAATGATTACCCTTCCAGGATAAAAACGTATGCTGAAACAAGATGCAAATCCAGCCCTCTCCTCAAGCCACTGACGAACATATTTTTCCTGCTCTGAAGGTGATCTGAATGTGATGTTGCTGGGATATACTAGTACTTGCTCTTTCAAAGATAACCACGGAATCACCAAGGTGACCTTTCTCTCCCCGTCTTTTGAAAGATACGCTGCACGAAACAGAGGGTTGACAGCAGTTCCAGTCATCCATGGAAGGCTGGCAGTAGTAAAAATGGCAATATGCTGCTTTTTATCCATTCAGTTATCAGGTTCAATTGCAAATACTTTTCAACTCCATACGCTCTCTCACAACTTGAACCAAACTACTTACACAAATTAAGGAAGCACAACTTTCAAGGATCAAAAATTGAGGACCTCAACTGCACTAAGGGATAAAAGCAAACAATCATTCAAACTATCTAACGGCCATACAAATTCAAAAACATATTATGAAAGAAACAGCCTTGATAAAGAATTGAACATAACTTCTTCTTCTTCTTCTTTTTGTGAGAATAGAATTGAACATAACTTGTGCTAAGTAAAAAGATACACGCATTCGTATTCCAATCAAATAAGTATTGAGAAATAATATTTTAAGATAAGGAATTCTTAAGAAGGGGGGAGTTCTAGCCTTCTAGGTACACACTTAGCGTTTTCCCAGGTTAAAGGGAAAGATTTATATAAATATAAATCTTCAGCTACATCATTACAATATTAAAATCAATATCCAAAGAATCAGATTCCAACCAACTTGGAACTCCAGAGAACCAAAAAAAGGCCCTGGTTTTCCTCTCTTTAACTATAATTACTATATATTCTTCTATAAAGCTTCACCCTCAACTTGCAATATAATATCTCAATTTATTTTGAACAATAATTTTCAATCTAAAAGGAAACAATTTAGCTTAAACTAAGTATATTCCCTAATAGATTGACCCGCTATTCTGATTCTCTAAAAACTTGAACTTTCCCTCTTTTGACTGGTAAGTTACACGTGCACTCAGCATATTTTGAACACAAAATCTCACTCTCTCAGTCTATTCTTATAGTTTCATTTGAGCCATAGCTCAGCAATATTCTTCTCAAATTTCATCTTATCTCAAACTCTAGCACCCAAAAATTACCAAATATTCAAAAATAATAAAATAACATAATAGCAAACTCATGTAACAGAACTTATAACAGGAAAAAAAAAAAACACAGAAAAGACAAGCTCAAATATTGTTGGCCGTACAAGAAACACAAAATAAAGCAACTTAGGATCAAACAAACTAAAACAAAATTTGTACCTTAAATTAATGGCTATAACAGATGAACTAGAGATTCGCGTTATTAGGCAAAAATTGGAATTAAAAAAAGAGAAAAAAAAAGTTGTACCTTAAAATTAATTGTTGGAAAAAGGAAACTTAAGCGAGAGAGAAATGTGGAGCAAAGAGAAGAGACTAAAGAGAAATTTCGTGGAAAATTATGTTATAGAGAGAAAGAGAAGAAGAAGAAGTGTAAGAAAGAAAAATTAAGGAGTGTTACGGAAACAGGAAACGTGAGAGAAAAACTCACAGAGAGAGAGAGAGAAATTTACTTTGGGGTCGTGGGCTTTAAGGTACTTTTATATGTAACCGAACCGTGCCGTTGAAGATAAAGTGTTTGAGGAAATGTCTAAGACGGCGTCGTCATAGGATTACGTGTATTCCGTTAATTGGCGGTGCTGTCTATTGGACGAAACAGTTGGAGGTGGGCCGTGGTATGATTATTGGTTAACGGGTTGTTTTTGTGTTGTGAAAGATGAAGGATTCCTAAACAATTGCCAGTCTTTTTTATTCTCTCTCCCTATTTTATCCTTTTTCTTGGTCGAAAAGCCAAACAATATGGTCAATATGCGCAGTAGGAAGGAATTGTTCCAACCCTAAAGAAAAAGTATGACTTGCTTACAAGAATATGAAGGTTTTCTAAATATAATAATGATAAAATAAATGAAGGAAAATTAGTCAGAATTATGCTTGATTTTTTTTGTTTAATACTTTACTAGGATGACCATAAATTTGGTGGGTTTTTCTTTTTTTCAATTTTATTTTATTGTTTCTTCACACAATATTAACCTGACAAAAACAAGTTATGTCGAGCGTATTCATATTCGATCCACTCAGAGTGGATCAAACCAAAGTTGGATTCAAAGGGGATTGAACTAAAATGGATTGCAAAACAATGGACTTTTATTGAATTTTTGACAATTCAAGTCTACTCAGTTTTTTTCCACATATATGAAAACAAACTTTCGCCTCTACCAAACCCTTAAAATGTTTAAATAATTGAAAATTTTGGCAGTTTCAACTTCTCGAATTGAGTGGGTTAGTTTTAGTTATGTGTTTTATACTAAACTTTTAAATTTATTTTACAATTTACAAGTAAATTTAAGAAATTGTATTTACTCTAAATCGTATAATTCGATGAAATAAAATCACAGGAAGCGGCCACTTTCTCATAGATTAAAGGACGCATGTTTTAAGTTATGTGTACTTTCTAACATATTTTTTCAGAATTATGATTACATCATTTCATGTCACTATATATATATATATATATATAACAAGTTAGATCTGGTCTTTGGTGGTTTTAAAAGAACTCAACTCACTACTTTTAATAGTTAAACTTGCTCAATTTGTTTGAAAATCAATTTCATATCCATGCAATGTCAGGGTGAGTCGAACAATTTAGGAGAATTGAGTGGAATTGTTGTGCACGCTTACCTAGTTACCTAGTTATCTAAAAATGCATTATTATGGCAAGATTACACGTTGATTGTGGGTGATAGTGTTTATTTAGTCCAAGAGTTCTATAAAAAAAAAAAAAAAAAAAAAATCATGTTAACGGATGCCCTTAAGTCAGTTGTTAATAAACCATTGTTGAGGACTCTTTTTTCGCCCCACATGACACTACTTCATTGGCAACTCACGCCACATCAACATATTATTGAGTTTTGGGTGAATCTATTTTAAAGTCCAAAATAAGATTATATCTTATCAAACTGCATGGATTGGGTTCACATGGCCCACAAGATCCTTACTTCAAGAAGCAAAATCATGGTCCACATTTCCTCTTCATCAATTGGGATCATAACCCACGACATCATCAACATCAACATATGGATCGAGCTCAATCAATGAATCAAAACTCATGGCCCATATTATCTCTCTCATATTCATGGAAAGCGACTTCTTCAACAAAAGCTCATATTTACACAAAATGACAATAAAACCCAAGGTGCGTTATCTCATCTTTGGCTTATGATCCAAGCTCATAAGTCTTTTTGGGAAAATTTTAGGAGTCGTGATTTGGAAAGCCAAGAAGTATGTTCTTTAAAGTTCCAGCGATTTAAAGTTGATAAAAGAAATATGTTACTTGGCGTATCTTCTCCAACTCTCTGAACTCTGACGAGTCAGTGTGTAGCGAGTAACATATAGTAAGCCTCTCTTATCACATAGCATTTAAAATGATAAAACTCCTCTTTACTCTTTTCCTAAAACTTAATATTCATCATATGACAAATACTCGATATCTTTAGACATCTAAATGCTGACAAAATAACTATTCATTTTATCTTTAGCTATTGCTATACGAATTTGGAAACCTATGTATATTATTCTACATAAACTATATTACTACTTTCAGCTAGAATCAAACTCAAACACATGTCTAAATCTAATTGGCTATCTTTAATCTCTAAACATACAAAATACTCATGATATCTTTAATATCCAGTTGTCATCTACCACAATTAGACCAAATATTCCCTTGCCAGCTGCCAGAGCAGAGCATTAAATGTTATTCTTATTCACCAAGATTAAGTCACAACACAATGAGACCTTGACTAGATCTTTAAACCTTTATTAACTATTAATCTATCATTCTATTACTTACTAAAAATGTTTTGTAATAGAATCTTGGACCAAAAATATAAATACCCAAAAGAGAAAACCTTTCCAGCAAAACACCAGCAGTGTGTTCAACACTTGATATCTGGTTGAAAGTAACATCACTAACCATTTAATGCTTAATCCCAACAGGCAACTGCTATGCCAAAATAGCAAGATATTCTTAAAAGAGATCTTAGAGCATTTGCATCAATGGATGCAAAAATTTTGTAAATTTACACATCTAAAACCTACTTTTTCTATTTTACATTCTCATTTTTACAAAACATCCATATCAGTTTGTCTATTATACACATTTATTCAAATAAAATATTCATTAACACCCACCATCAACCCACCCAACCACCATCATCAACCCACAAATCTTCAGCTAATTCATTCCTATCAAACACATAAACAGTCAACAAATTTTTTTTTTTTTTTAAAAAGACACAATTCCTCAACAGTGATCTCTCCCTCTTCAAGCTCATCATCTTCTTCTTCTTCCTCAACAACTCTCATGTTTGGGTTTGGGTTTGGAGCAACGTTGGTGTTGCTATGTTCCTCCAAGGTTCCAAACTTTTTTTTTTTTTACTTCTATAGCCACTACTTCTTCTTCTTTGTCTTGACCACTTCTTCTTCTTCTTCTTCTTTGATGATTCACATAGATTTGTATATGGGTTTGACGATATGGTTTTGTAAATGTGTTTTAGGAGTTTGAGATTTAGATTCAAGAAAACTATATGGGTTTGATGAATTAAGATCTAGATCTAGGATTTGTTTGATGATTTGTTTGGATTTGATGATTTGTATGGAGGAGATAGAGATGGAAGAGAGTCCGGTGGAGAAGAAAGGGAATTGATGGAGAAGAGAGAATGTAACTTGAGAAGTGAGAGAAAAAAGTATTAAAAAAAAATACACAACTACAGTAATCGCGCATATATGCACGGTTACTGTAGCAATTGTGCATAAATGCACAATTTTACACCCACTGATGTGAGTGTTTTTTTGCTTAAAATGTGTAAAATGAGTACCTTTTTTCTATTTTGCACAACTTTGCATCAACTGATGCAGTTGCTCTTACCATTTTCAGCCAAATCCATGAAATAAATGCTGAATATTCTCTCTAGCAGCTTGACATCATCCAACTAACCTTATCTATTTCAGCCCCAAGCAACAGCTGTCTTATGACAACTTTTTCAAACTGTTGTGACAGCTTTTTTAGATAGCTGGGACAGCTTTTTCAAAACAAAGGGGACAGTTGGCTCAGCAGCCTTCACATTACTCAATTTTCTCATTTAGTTAAAAACCAAAACCAACCAAAGAAACTTTCTTTTTCTTGCTAAAATCATTTCCTTTTCTGCCAGTCTTTCCTCTAGCTACTATTACCCAAAACAATAAGAACACTTTAAAATTGAACATACCATTTTTGGCTAAATCCTATAAATGATTTTTTGAGAATTTTCTGAAGATTGGGACAAATTTTGTTTAAGATTCTTTGCTAAATACTCCCTTAAACTCAGATATAAATAGAGCCCTTCATCAACACACTAAAACACACCAAAACACACCAATAGAAAAGAACAACTCTCTCATAAACTTCTCTATTCTCTCTCCCTCTAATTATCTTTTTAAGCTCTTAAGTTTTTAGCTTCTAAGTTTTTAGTTTCCAAATTATGAATTAAACTCTTTAGCCCTTAGCTCATAATTGCCCTTTATAAGCCTCTATCCATCTTCTAGCAGAAAATTCCAACAACATTGCTAAACATACTATAACACTACTACTCTTCTTATACTCATTCTCTCACTCTCTATATTCAGAAAATATATCTATCTTGTTGCCCATATCTCTAAACATATTTTTCTCTATTTCTCTTACACAATTCCATACACATTTACTACACCATTACATATAACACACCATAACTATTCTAAACTCCACTCTCATACTCTCTCACTTTAAAATTCTAGTGTTTTGCTACCCATAAATACATCTCAATACTCTTCTTCACCTCTCTTATAAAAACTCTTCTCATGAAAGGCATAAACTTCTAATACTAAAATCCTTCTCCTAGAAGGCACCAAGATTTCATATTAAAGACCTTCTCCTAGAAGGCACAAGTACTTCTTACAAAAACTCTTCTCATGGAAAGCACAAACCAATCTTACAAAAGCCTTTCTCATGGAAGGCAATACTATTAATAATTTCACAATAACTAAAAGAGCATTATCACGGGGAAATTCATTTAAGTGTATGATAAAAGGGACAAGTAGCCTCTACACACAATTGGATATACTCTCTCTCCCTCCAGTTGCACCCATTTTTCCCCTTCAATCTTAAAGTTATCATGGCAAACTGTCTCTTCACCACTGGAGTCATTCTGTTGGAATGCTATCAACTCACTGATGCTTTACATCATTGAGTGTATGATTACTTTACTTTTAAATACATATTACTTTATTTCAACTACTATTACAACTATTAATCAAAGTCATTATATCAAATACATATTATTTATTTATTCAACCATTATAATGGTTCTTAAGCTTTGGGCTTTACCCATTTTGTAGGTCTTAAAATACACCGGTAGCCATTGGACTACATGGCCCAATGTTGAGTTCTGGATGCAACTCCCCAAACATATTCGGGTCTAGCAAGGTCACCCCTCCAACGGACAACACGTGGCCGTACACCAAAAAAGGCCCCCAAACAACCATAGTAGGAAAATTTTGACACCACTTTCAAGAGAAATATAAAAAGTTGTTAACAACATTTATTATTTTATCATTCTTCCAATAAAATTTTTCTAAAAATAGTTCCCTTTAAAAAATACAATAATATCTCACAAAAAAAAATAAATAATAACACGAAAAAAATGTATTACACAATAATATTTTTACTATTTAACATTACAATATAATATTGAAAACTAAATAAAAAATTAATATAAAAGTTGAAAAACAAAATAAAATTATATATATATATATATATATATATAAAATTCCCTAGTCGCATGGAGAAATTATGTGGTATGATGTGTAACATTCTAGTCGTGAATACAAGAATGTTATCCAAGCATGATGTAACCTAATAAAAAATTATGACAGAAAATTAAAATAACAAAAGTCAATTTAGGTATTTTTTTAACTTTCAACAACAAATTTTTTATTGGACTAGTATTTTAAACCTTGAAACTTTAGTGATACAGTTTTACCTAACACGAAGTTTTGTAAAAATAATTTTATTATACTTATGAAGAGTCACATGGTAGGAATTTAAGTGTGTATAATCATTGCGCACTCTTCGCGTGATGGTCACTCCACAAATGCTTGTGAGGTATGGGAGGTAAGGGTCGAGATTCAAGTTAGAGGGAGTTTCATACACATATACACTTATTACAACAAAAATAAATTCAGTACATCATGAGTAATAATTGACTAAATCACAGATGGATTTTCTTCTATTCAGGTTACAAAATTACCACTATTGACTATATCTTTAGCATATTTAGCCAAAATATGTGTTGGCTTATTACCTTGACACCTCACATGAGATACTTGAGCTACTCTAAAATCCTGGAATTGATGATATACCTAGCTAAGATATTTGAGATAATCATAAGTGATGTGCATAAACCCAAGAGAGCATCAGACATGATCTTGGAGTCACATTCAAGGATTACTGCACTTATACCAACATCCCAAGCAAATGAAACCCCAACCTCCATAGCTTTGGCCTCAATTTCCAAAGGTCCTCATGGCTACCTTTGTTCATAAAATTTGTCGCTATTCACATATGTGATACAAAATTGGTTTACGGTACTTGACAAGAATTGTATAGACTGTAATGGAAGAAAGGATTAACTTGACAATATTAAAGTCTAAGGATTAAATTTTTTTAAAAGTAAATTTTAGGTATAAAAACAAAAATTTACCTAAACTTAAAAGGTGTAATTTAGATTTTGATGTGTAAATATATATATATATATATATATTTCTCAAACATTACATGAATTAGCAACAGATTTTGTTTATATTCACAAAGAAAGGACTGAGATTAATAAAAGAGTATTAATCATATGGATACCATATGTTAAGAATAGTTAAATTTTTTATTTTATTTGTATAATTCTGTAGTTGAGTGCGAAGGAATTTAAAATCTGTATGTTTTTGTTAAAAACACCAATATGTGCCAATTGAGCTATTAAGGTCCTTAGCAAAAATGACTATAATTTCATTACAGTGAATTGTCACTTTTATTTTTTAAGTTTCATCGTGAGTTTTAGTAAGTTCAACTGTTAAAGTTTTTCATCGTCAAATAAAAAATCTAAAATTTATTTCCCACTACATAAAAAAAACAAATTGGTATTCTTGACTGATAAAAAAAAGTTATTAGTAAAAACGGATCGCCATGTATTAAAACTTGTTTTCAGGACAAGCTGAAATGCTAGTCCACCAGAAGTTACAAGTTACAACAAGCTCAGATCTGTACAAACTGTGCTCACCACAATTCAAATTTGTTGTAGAAATACGGTGAGATTTTTATTAACACAATTGATTTACAAGCCACGTGTACTATGACAGGCTACTCCAAACTATTCACATTATTTCACACCCTTCAGGATTTGTACCTTTTTATTTTTTTTGGTGTTTGACATTTTGGTCGCGTACCCAATAGCCGCTTTAACGTAAAGGGTTGAGCACCGGTGAGTACTACTAGTGAATAGTGATCCGCCGAGCCTGAGCTGATCTAAAATCTAAAATCATTATTTTAAGACTAGAAAAATCCCCCTAAAGCCATTGGGCTGGTAGTTTACTTTAAATCACTTTATCCAGCTTCCAATTTTCCTCATCAAATTACCGAAAGAAGAATAGTAGAATACCCCAACGAACCATAATTCTGATATTCGTAGCCATTATTCCAGGTAAGATTCTAAGCATCTCTCTCTCTCTCTATTTTAAATTCTACTTGTTCAGTATTAGTTGCCTGTTGATCTGTTTCGAATTTTTGTAACTTAAGACTTTTTATTTATTTATTTTATAAAGTCGATTGAAAGATCACATTCTGTTTGGTTCCTGAGAAAAACCGAAGAAAAAAGGAAAGTGTGAAAGATAGTTGAGCTGCCTGTTGGTACTCGAAGCTATCAATATAGATCTTGTTTTACCTTTCTTTCATTTTCTCAAGAACCAAAAGGAGCGCTAAGGTGCGAAATCACTCAAGTGTAATATTAATAGGGGTAAGACTTAAGATCACCTATGTGCCATTACTAACTGTGACAATTAAAAAAAAAAAATAAATCTCGTCCAAAGTATTCTTAGATGACAATGAAAATCAGGGGGAAAAAAAATAAAGATCAGTCTCAGCTCTATCAGGGGGCATAGTGTAATTTATGGAAACAAGAGGGAAGTTTCTGACGTTTTTGTAGACCTGGTGGGAGATTGCTCAAATTTGTAATGTACTGTTTGATAAGCATTAGGAAGCAGTTTTACCTGGTTTAGAAAAAAAAAATTTGGCAAGAATAAGGCATTTCATGTTATGTCTGCTATGCTTATGAATTTAAATCACTTCAGCTTAGCCGAAATCCAAAATATTAACATTCAGGTTTTTGTTTTCTGTTTTAATATTCATTCTTAATTTCACTGTTCAAGAGCGAATGTGGGTGGTATGAACAGAATATGAGGGCTCGAGTCAGTCAAATATGGCCTGATTCTTTCTGGATTTTAAATGGTGATATGATATTACGCAGTGTATTACCAAAATGTCTTAAAATACAATCTCTTTCACACTCACTAATAAAATTGTCTGAGAGCAGTTATGGTCCAAGAGTGAACAAAGGAACTTGTGAATCCAGTGTTATATGTCACTTGTGGGTGCATTTGATTATTGTAGGGCCTTTAAATCTTGTTCCGAATCTTGATATGCTAGCATTTAGTAATGTGATAGCTTGATTTCTCAGCAAAATGTTTTGAATAAGCAACTGATTGGACTGATCATTTGCTTTGTTGGTTAAAATGTTGCACCTAAAAAGGAAAATAATGTTGCATTGGTTATGGTATTATTACTATTGTTGGTTTTAGTAATGGATTTTTATGTCTCTTAATATCTAGTTTTGAGCTGGAAGAAATGTTGATGGGTCATACGGATGGTCTATCAGAACGGAGGTCATCAAAGGATCATCTACTTAGTGATCCTGAATCCGAGTTATATGATGATGAAGCTGCAGATTGTTCTGAACAGATACTGTACTTTGCTTCCTTTGAAGAACTTGCAAGAAATAGTGTTAAGTATGACACTGTTATATGGCTTTCTATATCGCTGATGCTGGTCTTAGCTTGGGGAGTGGGCATCATTATGCTGCTATATCTGCCCATTCGGAGATATGTGCTTCAGAAGGATATTTCCTCACGCAAACTGTATGTTACACCTAGTGAGATAGTCTACAAGGTATGCAAATTGTTTGGATTGTTCTCTTGTTATTTTTTAAAGAAAAAATTATGTAGATGTAATTTTTTCATTTCTCTCTGTGAAGGTCTCGAGGCCTTCTTATATACCTTTTCGGGGCACTGTGACAATTGAGAAGCATGTTCCACTTTCCATGGTAATTGATATCATTATTGAACAAGGTACCAGCGCAAGCCTTTTCAGATGCTTTCTGTAATATGATTACTAAAATAATGATTTCAGATCACATTCATTTACTGTTCTTCTCTGTTATTATTGGTTCTGTACCCATGTGGAGTTTCTGATAGGATAGGTACTTAAGGAGAGGGAGAGAGATTTACTATTTACTAACCCATTCTCTAATTTTCTTCCTTTAAAAAAGTTGCATTTTCATATCTGCATAAATCTCTTGATCATATGAGCTCATATGGATTTGGTTCTTTTGTCTGTTGGGTGCGCAATATATATTTTCTATAACAAATGCTTCATTTGTAAAGAGGGTTATGGTGTTTTAACATTCTATTCTCAATAGGTTGCTTGCAATCGGTATATGGAATCCATACCTTTAGAGTTGAAAGTATAGCCCAGGGAAAAGCTGCACCTGTGGATGAACTACAGGTTCAAGGGGTTTCTAATCCTGGACTTCTGAGAAAGGTAGTTTAAGATTTTTTTTCTTTTAGTTTGTTATCCATTGGACTATTGCTAGTCTATTCTTCACATTCACTGTTTCATGGGTTGCAGATGTTTAGTATCGCATTATTAAAAAGGGCACAGTTAATAGATAAAAAACTTAATTGAATTGCATGTCTTGCAGGTCATTGTAACAGAAGCTTCAAAGGTCATACAAGATGTTGGTAGAGGTTGGAAGCCTATGGTTCTAACTGTTGAAGGGGAAAACATGGGTCGTATGGGTTCTTTGTCTGAGGGACCAGCTGTTTTGAGATCTCCATCCAAAAATTGGAAGGTAATTATTAAACTCTTGCAGATCATAGATTTATCATTTTCATTTTTCCTCACATTTTAAAATCGCTTAGAGGTAAAATCAACATCCAATCCCCCCCTCTTCAGAGAAGGCAAAAGAAAAGAAACTTAAGGTATTTCAACTCAATAATTCTTGGTCTGATGACTGCAGTGCTATCAAAACTCTTAACACTCTTGAATGCTACAAATAATGCTTGTAACAGCACAACTGCTTTAAAATTTTATTGGACTAGCATGATACTCAGGTTTTGGTCGGTTCATAATCAACATCAGCCTGAGCTGATTTAAATTGGTTGAAATCACCTTGCAAGATGGTTAATCCCTGAATGTGTGCTTTGGTAGTTGGGATTATATATGATGTATGACAAATTGGAGAATTTGTCTACAGTGCTTGTGGTGGGTTAAGGTTTAGGAGGATTTATGGATCTAGGTTTAAAATTTTTTACAAGGGTTAGGATTAGGGTTCAAGAATAAATATCGTTTGTAGAGAAGAGAAAGATTTGTTATGGGGTTGAAAAGAGGTAAGAAGAAACGGAAACCAAATCTGCCCACAAACTGTGAATTGTGTGCATGAACAATAGTGCAAATCATGAGAGAGAGAGAGAGAGAGAGAGAGATGAATAATGTGGTTAGTTTGGCAGGAACGCAATACCCGCATTTTTGAAGACAAGGAGAGAACACTAGATCAACTAAAATCTCTCTTTTTTGGTACTCTGTTTCTTTGGGCTTGTATTTGGGGGTGTACGAATTGTAATTCTTTATCTGAGTTTTTAGCCTCTAGTTCTTTTAGTTCTTGATTTTCTTTTGTATCTGTTTCTTGTTCAAAGTGCTCACTATCGTGAGCATGATGTTCATTTTTTTCAATATAAAGTCTTATTACCTATCAAAAAAAAGAGAGAGAGAGATGAATAATAAGGCCAACATGTTTCAATACTCAAAACAAATATCAACTTATCAAAAAAAAAAAAAAAAAACTCAAAACAAAATCAACTCCTTTTATTCTTTTAAGTACATTGAACACAAATATAAATAGTCGTTCTTGTATTAGTAAAATATTAGGACTCTTAGTTTGACTAGTAAACTAAAAAAAAAAAAAAATTTATGACATGTAACCTCATCAAGGTAGGGCCCTTTGGACCCATCTTAGGGAGTAAACCAAGGATACACGATTCCACTCGCCAGAAACGTATATTAGGTATTCCAGGAGAACTCCTATTAGTAGTAAACGAAAAACATAATAAGATAATAATAACAACTAATAAAAGACTAATCTAGACCCTAAGAAAGAAAACCTAAGATATTTAGGATCTAATAAGTTATTCTAGGCTCAACAAAATTACCAAAATATTCTTTAGTCTACAAAATTGTTGAAATTAAAGTTTTAACCCTAAATACAAAATTGGCCATAACTGTTAAATAAAAACCAAAATTAAAAAAAGGTTTTAACCCTAGGATACATCTGAACTTTTTAAAGCCCATGACTTTTACTACAATTGGACTTCATATGTGGGTCCAATAAAATAAATCTTGAATAAACTAATTTGCAAAGTAGTCACAAATGAATTTTCTATGGTTGCATCAAGATTGGTGCAGAAGCAGAACCAATGTTTATGGTAAAAGAGTCTGGTATCTCGTGCTTGAGGATCTGAGGAAGCAGTCTTTAATCCTATATGAGGGTCTTCATGCAATTTCCTTGCTCATATGGTGGACATTTGAAAATTTTGTTTCTAGTTAGCTATTATGTTCTAAAGATTTAATAGCACAGGATTTGTTTATTCTACATTATATGATCATATTGAGGTGTTTCACTCTTTTATCAACTTCATAGAAATTTCAGTGGTGATGGGTGAGAGTTCTTGGCTTATTCCCTCTTGGATTCATTGAATCGTAGTATGCATGCTGGTTGGGGTGTCCCATAAACTTCCTGTTCCATATCTGACTTCTGAGACATGTCTGAAGTCTCAATAGTAATGAATAGGGAGTGATTGGTTTGAGTCCGGGAGATTAGAAAGAACCTTCTGAACTAGAGAAGGTTAGTTTCAAATCAGGAATGCTACGCATGAGACAAGGGGTGTGGTAAGAATGGGTTTAAAAGAAAATTTCATGCAAGCTTTTGGAATGTTTGTTTCTGGGCTGAGTTTGTGTTTCATTCGGTCTATAGATGTGGACTTAGTTTGTAGTCGCTGAATCAGGACTTAGTTTGTAGTAGCTGAATCAAAGAAAAGATAAGACTGGCAGTTTTGAAAGTAGAAAATTTTCCCCTATCTTTGGTTCCTGTGAAACGAATACATTGAGTGTAGCTGTGCTCATATATTTAGTTGGCATTTAATATATATTATTAAATTGCTTGGAGACCAAATAACAGAAAATGTAAAACAAGAATCATATCAGTACCTTATTCTAGTTTCTCAGTAACTTATCGAATTTGTGACTTCTTGGTAGCTTGGGTGATTTTTCAAAAAGGTTTTGTCTAAAGAAAAAAAATGATAAAACAAAACAAGAGAGGTTATTCGTTGGTATGCTGGTGTTGTCTGTGCTGTTGTAGTGGAGAGATAGTTTATCTCTTTTTTTTTCATTGTTCTGTTGCGTGGGAGTTGTAGAGTTTTGTTTTCAATTCTTTTGGAATTGATTGGGTATTACTAGGAAAGGTCATTGATCTTCTATCTAGCTAGAGGAATTGGGTCTGTAAGCAGTCTTCAAATATCTGGAATATCGTCCCCTTATATTTGATGTGGATATTGTGGAGAGAATGTGATTGGTATATTTTTGAGGATGTGAAGCATACTACCAAGTGCTAGATTTGTTTAGTAGATCTTTGCTGGATTGGTCCCGTGCCATAGCTGAATTCAAAGAGTCTCTAAGCTTGTGTACATAATTTTTTATTCCTTGTAATTCTTTTGGCTTCTCCATGTTCATCTTGTTCATGGAGTGGTCTTTTTTGATAAAAGCATATTATTAGTTATCAAAAAAATAAAAAATAAATAAATTTAATCTACGGGTTGAAGCTAGATATTTTTTACTTGAAGGAGTTGAACACACGCACATGAACATAAAAGTCAATTCTTGCAATTGAAAGTCAATTGCAGCTATAAATATATAAAATCTGAAAACTCTTTTATTTTTTGGGGGCCACTAGGACAGCCTGAAGTCCATTACAGCTATAAATCTATAAAATCTAAAAACTCTTTCTTTTGAGATGGGAGGAGAGGGATGGACTAGCTCAAATTTTTGAGGAGCCAACTCTTAGATTTGTTGGCCTAAACCTAAGCATCAAAATGGTTCTGCCACTATTCAGCTGAATCTGCAAGATAATGGTTAAATTACCTTGTTTTTTATCTTTCTTCTCTATCAGTCATCAATTAAAATAGAAGCACACTAATATCACATCGCAATACTGTTGCTTGTTTGTGGGTTTTTTCATTCTTTTATTTCTTGTAATTTTTCTGTCAAGAATGCTATATTGAAGACACTGTTTTCTATCCACTGAGTTTTTTTTTTTTTAATTGCAGATTCATGCATTCTAGAAAACTACACTTTATGCCACTAACCAAAAAAAATACACTTTTTCAGATGACAGCTTCACCACGCCATGCCTCAATGGAACGCAGAGGCATACTTACTGGGGAACTGCTGCTAAATAAACTTGAAGAAGTCAATAAATCAGTGATGGTAAAATACCTTTCCTTGTTTTCTTCATGGTGTATGGAGTTTATAAAAACAAATGGATTTTTTTATGGTGAAAGTTAACAGATGTTCTAGCAGCATTGGTTTAGGAAATTTTTAGAAATTTTTTACGGGAATAGAAAAAAGTAACTAAACTTTGTGACAACTTTTTATATTTTTCATGAAAACAGTATTAAAACTTTCTTAAAACGGCCCATTACCAAATGCCCTAAGGGCACCCAACTGGAACCTTTTTATTTATGACAAAAAATCGTCCAACCCCCCTTTCTCCGTTCAAGTCACTTTGCTCTTTCTTTCTGCATAATGGGGACCAGTTTTTGGAACTCAGAAATAGGCCTTACATCAAATGTGAACTTACATTAAGATGCATTCCAAAGGGATAATCTATGATGGGATGCTGCCTCATAATAAATTATCAATCTTGAATGCACGGTGCTCAACTATATGTTATCCCCATTTTAAATCCCATACAGAAGAAAAATGTCACCATTTCATCTTGTTTTCAGACACAAACTTCCATCTTTTGCAACATTGTTCACAAGCAATCTCTCTAATTTGTACCGAGTTCAGTAACTGTTTAGATATATATATATATATATACTGGGGGTCTTAAAAGTCAGTGTGTGTGTGTGTGTGTCTCTCTCTCTCTCTCTATATATATATATATACACACACTTTTTTTTTTCCGCTTGGAATAATTCTGTGTTGGTTTACATAATTCCCAGCATATACTTACATCATCTTTCTTAACTCCATGACCAGAAAATCGAGTTGCTTATTGAGAAGTCTCATGCCTCCCCTTAAGGCCGTTGAATTGTCAAGTATCCTTTGCAAATCCCAAATTTTGGCAATCAGCAAACTGGAGAAGGAAGTGAATCTCGTTAGCTTTTACTTCATCTGTAACTACAAGCTTAGGGATATAGTATATTATAATCAGATAATCACCAATCCAGTTGTGTCATTTCTTACCATATGTATATAGATTTACAATAGGAATTCTAAGCAAGATTTTTGTTTTGAACCTCAGCCATTGAGCTTTTACTTTCCTGATCAATTTTTTTGGTTATTGCTTTGTTTTGTTATTTGGGTTTAATATTGCAGAGATAATTCATATGATTCTCATCTGATATCTAACTTTCCATTCCAACTTCCAAGTGCATCAATCAATTCTCTAGCCGCTGGAATGATGGATCTGGTCTGAAAAATCCCAACAGGAAATTAAGTTAAGACTGCGCTATGTTGAAGTCCTTAAAACTTACGAGTCTAAATCCAAACAAAAAATGGAAAGAATATGACAATTTTTTTAGAATTAAAAAAAAAAAAAAAAAAAAAAAAAATCTAAAAACTTGCTTATGAGGTAAATTACTTATTTTCATGCCAGACTGATTGTAAACAAAATCTTCGTATGGCTGATTACTTGGGCATATTGATCGGGATGTTGGTGTTAGGATTGAAGCTTGATTTGATTATTAAGGAGATTACCCTTTGAGAGTAGTATAAGCAACTACGTAACTAAAGGTAGCAACTGTAATTCCTAATTCAGCCTCTTTCAGTAGGTACAAGACCAAAACTTTCAATAAGTTTCAAATAACTAAATCAACTTAAATTGTAAATTCTAGTTCGCTTAACCAGTAATTGTATAAGAAATTTGAAGCTCAATTTCCGCTCACCAAAAATTGATTAAAGAATAGACCGATACATGTTGAAACTCTTTTACTACTTCTTAGATACCTTAATTCCCTATTTTATTTTATTTTTGAATGCTCTATATACCTTAATTCAGAAGAAACAGGATTGGTTCCGAGCCATTATGGCCATGGGATATAAGGACTTCTTGGTAGTGGTCAATATAAGTTGAAACTCTTTTACTCTAATGTACTTCTTAGACATCTTAATTCCCTATTTTATTTTATTTTTGAATGCTCTATATACCTTAATTCAGAAGTAACGAGATTGGTTCCGAGCCATTATGGCCATGGACTTTGGGTTCTTATGTTGCTTGTTATAAGAGAGAAAGAAAGCCATTGTCAACCGAATCAGACAACACAAAAAGTCAATAAGTTGCAACTATGGTAGTCAGCTTCACATAGACAGGACAACAGTGCCAGCAGTTATAAATACTCTGCTCAGAAACATGAATATTATCTCATAGACCTTTTAAGATCTCTGAAGTCTGACATGTGATAGTTTCATGATTCATCACAGCAACTCAAAACCAAACCAAAATCAAACACACCAAATTATCTGTCTTGGAGCATTTCATAAAGGTCCAAGTTTGATTCCTTAAAAACCGTGTGCTTATCACAAAGGTTAGGGTTTAAAACAATAATAGAAGCACTAAAAATCTAAAACGAAAATACATATCAGAAATAAGAAGGTTCTTGTAGAGAGATCAGAGAGTGTGCTAAATGGGTTTGTCGGTCACGGTTAATCAGAAACACGGACCAATATTTTTCTCATCATATCTCGTCATTGAACCACCAATTCTGAACCAAAAAAAATATTAAATATTAAAAAGAAAAATAGAAAGATTGGAACGAAAAGAAATCATCAGAGACTTAAATACAAGTAATCACGAAACTAATCGATCATTTTGTTGCAGTTATTTCTATCCTCATCTGATTTCACTTCGTTCCCATGAGCCAATAAACGTAGTCAGTATAACGCTAATATTCACAATTATCAGTACATCTAACAAAACCCTAAAGGAGAGAGAGTGAGAGGGAGAGAGAGAGACGTTGAGGGATGACCGGTAAGGTTTAGAGCTAATTTATAGGCGCTGCTGAGACCGAGGGGGTTGCCCTAGATCGAGGTTTAGTATTATTGTCATTGTCAAATCTACACCGTTGGATTAAACTGGGCTTTAATAGTTTGCATTAGTGCAGGTTTGGGCTTCCAACATTTCGTCTTGAGTTCAGATCATCCCATGGGTCGACCTAGCCCATAAAAAGGCTCTAAAACTAATTCTCTTATAGGGTGAAAGCCCTCTTCTATGTTTTGTTCTCAGTTTTGGGTCTCTAATTCAAAGCCATATCCGTCCGGGCGGTAGTATAGTACCAAGCTCGAGTTTCAGAGGAAGAAGGACCGGTGGAAGAGTTAGCGGTCACTGCGGAGCTCTCCAAGTCATTCTCCATCAGTTTCGGGTCACGGACTCTCAGCAATGCATAGTATGTGGATAGGACAGTGAAACGGTTGGTCATATTCTGTGGGAATGTCCATTGGCACGTACTGTTTGGGCACTCGTACATGGAAAGCTGCAAAAGTGTGGGGCGGTTGTACAAAGTTTCTATCTCTTACCTCGAAAATTTAATGGTCGAAAAACTTATTGGGAAAGATCTGAAGTTATGGGCAACGGTGGGCATGGTCTATTTGGAATGCTAGAAACTGGTTTCACTATGAAGTTTGAAGCAACTCAAACTCACCCCACTGAGATTCTCAAAGGAGCTGCGACATTATGGGAGGACTACTAAAGGCTAGCTTGAAGCTTACCTCGTTGCCAAGCACCTCAGTGCATAGTTGTCAAAACTTGAATTACATCGTGAATCCATTTATGATTTTTTCTTTACAAAGTTTCATAATATATACAAATACCTATTAAAAAAAGTTATAGATATACCTATATAAAAATATATTCATTATAAATTTGAATTATATTTAACTAATGATCAATTTAACCATTACTTATGACAAAATATTTAACAAAACTAACTAAACAAACAAAATTAACATATTTTTATAACATACAAATTGAAATTGATTAAACTCAGAAATAATAATATATAATATATGGGCCAAAATAATAAATTCTTTTCATTGTTTTGCCTAATCAACTTCATTTAAGTCAATGTTATCAGTATACTCATAATCTTGCAAAATTATTTATTCATTGACATTTTTTTCATCATCATCAACATTTACTATCTCTTTTTTTGTTCTTTTTTTCCAATAATTTTTTATTGGCACTGTAGCTTCTTAGACTTATAACAAAATATATAAAAATTAAACTTTCATTCAATACATTATTCATAGCATAGAAAATAAATTTGCAAATATGAAAGTGAATCGTCAAGTGTATAGTCCAAATTTTATAGGAGAAAGAGAATAGGGGGAAAAATCTCATGTACATGTTATTTTATTGGACTCAATTAAGTATCCCAATAATTTGTGTTAAAAAAGAGTCCAACAACTTTTTAAATCAAATAAAAACACAAATTTTAATATTTTTTTTTTAAAAAAATTATTTTAAACCCGCAGGTCTATATATCGTACTATAGGTAGGACTCAACGACATGATATAATTCATATGATATGCACCTATATATAATGAATGATTTGTAGGCACTTACGATACGCCCTTACAAACATAATTTTTTGTACACATTACGATACATATCGCGTTTTGTATGATTATAACAACTATGTCTAAGTGTGCCCTTGGGAGGGAGAGGGGCTTTCTTCAAGAGGGATGCATGAACTAACCCTTGGCTATCTCAAACTTCAACACCCAAACCTATCTCTTTCGAAGCTTTGAACATTGCTCTATCAAAATTAACTCTAAACAAGGGAGCAGGAGGAGGAACCTACCGAGTTTGATTAGGAGATTGGGCAGAAGCATGTGGGAGTAACGCTAATAAAATTTACAGAATATCGGTAGCAGAGGGAATTATTTGAGATATCAATTAATCCTTTGAGCTTGTTCTGAGTTGGTTTCTACAATACTGGATAGATCAAACTAGCATAGCAAACCACTCCAAATCTTTTCCATCCTTCTCAATATAGCGTATCAGATCCAAGAAGCTAGTGAAAGTTTTATTTTGCCGAAATAACCGCATCGGAGAAGAATTCCAAATCATAGTTACTAAATCCAAACCACTAGTTAAACCATAAAACTCGTGAACCAAAGCACTATTTGAAATGGTTTGGTGTAAAATACCAGATATGCAATCACCCATTGTCAAACTGTGTAAACCGATGGATTGAAGGGTTACTATTTTTAACTTGCGGATAAAAAAGAACTAACTTGTACATATGTGAAAAAACTCAAAAAGATTGAAGTAAACTATTGACGTCACTAAAGTTTGAAGTTATCGGTTGTTTTTTGGAGATTTAAATAATTTTGTTATTCTCTATGATTTAATGATTAAGCTAAATATTTATTTTGAATTTCTATGAGATATTGGGGTATGTTGTTTCAAGACTTTTGAATTATATAACTTGATTATTGGATGATTTATGTGATGGTGTGTTTATTTTTTTATATTCTCTAACTTTATGTCATATGATGTAATTTTTTTATTGTTATAATTTATTAATTTACCCAAATGGATTATTTTTATTTAATTTTATCTTCTTTTCATAATTATAAAATATATTATTTAATTAATTAATAAACTTACCGTTCAACTAATGAACCAATTATTTAGCCTAGTCAACCTCTGGTTTTGATATGTATGTTCCAAATAGGTGTGAGGTCTGGGCAAGACCAACTAGAATTTAAAATGTCTACTAAAGATTATTTACAATTGCCACACTTGTTTTCAAAAAGGACGCTATGCCGACACAAACTCTATTTTACTCGGACAGCTTTCTTATTAGCTTTTCATGCTTATGCATAAACTCATTATTTTTTTTCTTTACTAATCATTCTCTATCACATTACAATTATAATAAAAAATTGTGAAAAATTTTATGCTTCCAGCATTTTGCAATCGCTGTTCCTAACACAGAAACAGGATCGGTCTGCCTCGAACCACTATCAATCAAAATTAAAAAGTAGAGCCCTTCCTTTTCCATTCAAAAAAACAAAAAGAAAAGAAAGTAGAGCACTAGTGCACTAGAGCCCATTAAAAAGTCGCAATGAGTATTCATACAACCTGCCGAAAGGTACAAATAATGGGAAGCATGACCTAGGTTAATTATCGGCAATTGTTGCTACATTTGGATTCTACCCTTCATCAACATCGTTAAGCATAAGTAAAACCCAAGATATTTTCAATGCACGAGAGAGGAATTCAGGAATTGAAATGATGGTGGATCCAGTAGATCACGATCACAGCTAATCCCCGTCATTGAGTCTAATACGTGTACCCACTTTCAGCCACATAAAAATGATGTCGGACCAATAGCTTCAGCTACAAGTTTCCCAACCTTCTGTCCCACCGTTCACTTCCTCTATTTTTTTAATACACACATATATATATATATATATATATATCAAAATTCTACACTGACTCAATATAAGGTCCATTTGAATGAAGGAGTGAAAAATTAGAAGGATAAAAATTTAGTGGGAAGATAGAAAAGTGGAAGGATAAAATATATTTAGTTTTCCCTCATGTGTGTTTGGTTGAAGCGATGGAAAAGTGGGAGAGTGGAAAACTCTTTTATTTGGTTGAAAAGAAAAGCAAGAGGATAAAAAATGTAGTTTATATAAATTGACTGTTATACCATTATTACATAATAGGTAAGAAATAGATTTATTTGTACTCATTAAATAATATAAAATTTACCAACAATTATATTTTTCCAATGAGAAGTGTTACGTCCACAACATTTTTCGCAATACTTTCACAATAAAATTTATGTGAAAAGTTGTTACTAGTTATAATTTGAACTCACCATTGAAATTATTTTTTTACTTAGCAGTATTAACTAATAACAATCTGTTACTTAAAATTTATTGTAAAAATATTGTAGTAACATTTCTCAAAATTTTTTATTCTTTATATTATTTGTCCTTTCCCAGCCTTCATTTCATCCATACTTTTTTTTTTTTCCCTCCACATGTTTTTCTTATCTCTATCCCCCTTCTTTTATTTGCTTTGTCTCCTTCATTCAAGAACATTCTAGGCCTCCAGCACTAGCAGGTGCAGCTCTCATTCTCCAGCACTCTCTCTATTTCTTTTTTCTTTTTTTTTTTCTTTTTTAACTTGATTCCAGAGGGCATTTGTGTAAAAATACCATAAGTCCACTTTTCTCCCCACAATTTTCCTCCCGATTTGAGAGGATGAGATTTGTGGGCTCGGGAGAGAAAATTTTCTCTCGGGTTTTCCATCCTCAGGGTTTTCCTTCTTTTGCCAAAGAGTGAAAAATACTGTTTTCCACCCACTTTTCCTCCTTATGTTTTCCATCTTCCCTAAAATCATCCAAACCAAACACAGTGTAAGTGCATATCTTTTGTGAAACTTCTCCTTCCCTGGAAACCTCTACTCTCACACAAACATTATACTCTTATAATTTATAAAAACCCAATAAATTAAAATAAATTACATAATAATGAAATCAATAAATGAAGAATATTAAAAAAATTACATATATGTCTAGATTCTTATATAACTTAATTGGTTGATATGTTTTGGTATTTTCGACTGAGACATTTGATATGTTTTGGTATTTTCAACTAAGACATTTACGGTATAAAATCACTCCATCCTTAAGTATTAAATTATCAATATTAAATATTAGCATTGATACACCATGTTGAATATGCTAGTAAGGATGTGGAAGCGAAAACAAAAAGTATAGAACACAATAACACACGAGAATTACTTGATTCAGCCTAACGACTTACATCCACAGAGGGCTACATCAATAATATATTAGAGGGTAGTACAAATCTTGTGTTATAATGAATCATAACATGTGTATATATAGTAGACTAAACCCTAAACTAATAGACTTCTAGTATAAATAGGAGACTTGACTTGCACATAAAGTAGAATTAGGCTTGGGCCAATGCTAATGGGCTAATATATCTCTTACACCCCCTCTTAAACTTAAGATGGAAGTTTGATGAAATCTTGAGATTTGATAAGGTTGAGAAGATCTCTTGAATGAAGTTTGGCTCTATGACGGTAGTTTGAGGAAGACAATGATTTTGCAATATTGATGCAACTTCTAACAGTGGCATGACCATATCGGAAAGTTTTGACGGCAGCAGTGGGGAGCCACAGAAGATGAACACAGCGAAAAAACATCGAGGAAGACAAAGATTACTCTTAAATATACTGTAAGGACAGAAAACCATGGCCACAAGAAGGTGGCTCTGATGCCATGTTAAATATTAGCATTGATACACCATATTGAATATGCTAGTATAGATGCGAAAGCAAAAGTATAAAGTATAGAACACAATAACACACAAAGATTACATGGTTCAATTTAACGGCCTATATCCACAGAGGAAACCCTAAAGGGCTACATCAATAATATATTAGAGTGTAGTAAAAATCCTGTATTACAATGAATTATGACATGTGTATATATAGTAGACTAAACCCTAGACTAATAGACTTTTAGTACAAGTAAGAGACTTGACTTGCACACAAAATAGAATTAGGTTTGAGCCTATGCTGGCTAAAATATCTCTAATAATCAACATACATATTTTATTATATAAAATTTACAAATTAAGGTGTCATTAATTATAACCGGTGAAATTATTATTATTATTTGTTGATATTTTTTGATTTGGGAAACTCTACGTAGATATTTGAACTATTTTTTTTTGCCGTTGATTGCGCGCTAGTTTAACTTAATAAGTAAATATTTGAATTATTTGTCAACGTTGACTGCACAGTAGTTTATGAACTCTACATAAGAAAATTTTGCAGTATAACCTATCACACATTTTACTCACTTTTCTCTAGAATAAAACTTCAAAGAGACATTATAAACTTTTTTTTTTTTTTTTGGGGGGGGTAATTATTCTTACGTCCGTACTAAACCCTAAAAATTATATGCAGCCCAATTGAACCCAAAAACAAAGGGGGTGGTCAACAGTACAAGGAAAAATGGCCAGGAATCCTCCTTCTAACGTGCGCCGAAATAATCCACATAGAACTGCTAATGTGCGCCGGGAGGAAAAAACCCTGAACAGTGATACCACAGCAACAATATCTACTTCAAGTTCTACAATCACCACCGCCACGTCACCGATACCTGTATCGGAAGGGTTTTCGGGTCAACCCGGGTCATCGTCCAGTAGTGCTACTGCTAAACAAAAGAAGTTTCGGGGCGCTCGGAGTCGGAGCGGCAAATGGGTATCCGAGATACGCCAGCCACGTAAAGCCACGCGCATTTGGCTCGGCACGTACCCGACGCGGGACATGGCGGCGACAGCGTACGACGTGGCGGCTTTGGCTCTGAAGGGGCCCGATACGGTGTTAAACTTCCCGGACCTGATTCTTTGGTACCCGATACCGCTTTCGACGTCGCCTGTTGACATACGCGCCGCTGCGGCGAGTGCTGCTGAGGCGATGATGGAAAGATCCTCGGAGAGCAGTCACGAATCGACACATCTTAGAAGCACTGAGGAAGAGTACTTCATTGACGAAGAAGAGATGTTGAATTTGCCGAGTTTGCTGGTGAATATGGCTGAAGGGATGCTCTTAACTCCGCCTAGAATTCAGTCAAAGTCGTCTTCTGATGAATCTGGTGGTGATGGAAATGGAGATGGAGATGGAGATGGGTTATGGAGTTACTCCTATTAACTAAACCTTATAGTGTGTGAAAAATCGCTGCACTGAGTATTGTATACGTGAGAATTGTATATGCGTGTTTTGTTTTGTCTTGCCTTTTGATTTGTTTGTTCTTGTTCTTGTTTTTTGTTTTTTTAAACTAGCTATCGGACGAACTTCCTCTATGTGCTGGGTATGTAACTATGAACCAGTACAACATTGTTCGTCGTTTTAGCTATAGCTAGAAGCCTAGAAGAGTTAATTAGATTGCTTGTGCTGCTAATTAGGATCTTTCTTGGTGGCTGGTTGTGTTTGTGTACATACCTTGTATTATATGTTTAAGGCACTACTTTGATTCTATGTTTTGGTAAAGTCCAAAGAGACTTTGGTTTATTTTGACCTTTTTTTTTTTCTTCAAGAGGTACCATATTTTCTTTATAGGAGGGTATAGCACTACAAAGAATTTTCGTTATGAAACATAATTTATTAGTAGTTATCATGATTGTCTTTTTTGAGGCCATGGATTCTCAAAGACTTGTCTTGAGATCTGTACGTCGGCGTTTCTTTGTCTTCTTCTGATCATATATTGGCAGTAAGCTAAGCCTTGCACTCAAAGGCCTAAATATTTTAGCAAGAACATAAAGACACTCAAAAGGGCCTAGTTAACTGAAACACTTTAGAGTCTGAATCTTTGGGTTATTATGATTAAGAGTGTTTTTGTTGTAGATTGTGGGAGAGAAGAGGAAGAAAAATGGGAAAAGGGAAGAAACATGCAAGACTTATTTTATAAGATAAAATTTGAAAAGAAAAACGTGGGAGAAATTATTCTGTTTACTATACCTTTTAACGTAAGAAGAAGATTCTTACGTAATAATATTTCATAGAATATGGGTCCATCTTATGTCTGAAGAAAAATATTCTGTTTACTACACATTTTTACGTAAGAATGTTCCATAAGATATGGGGTCCATCTTATGTCAGAAAATTTTTAGATGCATTTATTGAAAATTTTCATGCAATAAGAGGGGATTTTTTATTTTTTAAAATTTTTAGCACCAAGGTCGTATTCATAAACATCTCTCCATTGTAGACACATCCTTTATAGCCTTGCCAAATTAATTATTTCATTGGACCTTATAGATCTATTAGAAGTTAGAACTGTGCTAAACAGGAAAAGTTTGCTTCTTTAAGCTAAACCAACAGAGTAATTGTGTAAAACTGCAAAATATAAAGAACTCCATTGTAGAAGAGATAAGTGAGCTCGTTTTATGAAAAGTTCCAATTGCTAAGTATGAAACATATATGTAACTAGGATTACTCATGCGTATATCCTATCATACACTTCACACCACCCCGGGACCAAAAAATAAAAAACCAGCAGACTTTCTTGTAGTTATTCAAGCATATGGGTCCCCAAAAAAAAAAAAAAAAAATCCAGTGTTCACATCTACGGCACGTAAAAGAAGGAGGTTGGGGGAGTAGTTAAAAAAAATCAAAAATCAAAAACTCATTTTTTTTCCCTTAAAAAGTTCTTAACTTCTTATCAAAAAAAAAATCTTAACTTCTTATCCGTGAATAGTTAAATACCTGAATTTTTCGGCCTTCAATGGTCAAAATTCCCAGACACAAGGCGAAAATTGTGCCTAATATCAACTTCCAGCATTTTGAGCAAAAATTGTGCCAAATCTGAGTGACTTATCTTCTTCTTCTTCTTCTTCTTCTTTTAGAACAAGAATGATTTTTCCAAGTTACTTTATGCCTGGGGATTTAAATATGACTATCTATTAAAGATATTTTGTAAGTGGAGATTATTTTAAGTGTTTTTTGGATTAAAGTAAGATTATTTTTTATGTTACACAGCGGTAATCTCTATAGAAATTAGTAAAAAAGTACTATTTTTTTATATATTATTTTTAATTTGGTCACATATTTGTATATAGTATTTTAATGGAGATAGGAATATTGAGGCAGAGGAGCTCGGTCCACCGTGGATAATGACTCAGTCTTGCGGTGGTACCGACGAGGGAGGTGGGTTGGTGTGGTGGCCGGTGGAGTGTCAGGGTGGTTATTAATTGGGGAGTACTTTGTGAGTGCGTCTGGGTTTGGGTTTTACTTGGTTGGGATTATTTGCAACTTTTTTCTTTTTCTTTGTAATGTTAAAAAGCTGCCAGCCTGTCTAAGTTTAGAGCCATGTAAAATTATAAAATAAAATTAAATAAAATATGTCCACTTTAGCTTTTTGTGACCGCAGAGTTTAAGCAAATTAATGGGACAATAATGGAATGGTTGATTTGATTTTTTTTTTTTTTTAATTTATTAATATGTCAACAGTTGTAGTGCTCTTGGCTATATTCTCACCATCTTTGGCTCTATTCTTCTTTCCTCTTTAAAGATTAAAGATTAAAATAAGAAATTGATCAAATTCCTAAGATCAAACATATATATATATATATATATATATATTTTGATAATCTGCCATTTCATTAGATTAAGCAGAACAACAGTAGATACAACAATCTTGCCTACAAGCTTTCAAGATAGGGGGAGGCAAATTATAATTATTATACAAGAAACCTACTTTAAGAGCAATAGCATATTTAACAGCAGAATGAACTGCTGAGTTTAGAGATCTCTTAACCTAGCAAAACTCACAATTATCAAAAGATACACTTATATTAGCAGCATCACGAATGATGGAGGAGATGGACCAATCAGTTGGTTCTTCTGCTTTGGACAGGGCATTAAAACATATTTTAGAATCTCCTTCCACAATGATGTTGCACCAATTTTCAACGATAGCCAAGTTTAGTGTCCACAGAATTGCAGCTGCTTCAGCTTGAGTAGGAGTGCATTAATCATAAATTTTAGCCCATACCTTTAACACCTCTCCAAACTCATTTCTTGCTACCACGACTAAGGAGGTGAAACCCTGTGAGATAGCAGCATCCACATTTAGTTTTATATAGTTTTTAGGAGGGCAAATCCATGAGGTCAATTCCTCTCTCCTATCTTTGTCCTGCTCATGTTCCAAAGTATTAAGATATTCCTTTACTCTGTTTTCTGCATTGCATATGGTAGAAATGATGTTCACCTCATTCCCATAATGCCATACCTGATTCCTGAGATGCCAGATCGCCTCCATAGTGACTGCCATTTGAAGTGTACTCAACTTATCCAAGTTCAAGACCACTTCGAGGATGTCCTTGTTTGATGCAATATTCATTTTGTCAATTCTTATGCCCCAATTGCAACCAAACCAGATGGCCCTTGCTACTTGGCAATGAAAAATAGATGAGTTGCTATTTCAGGTTCTCTGCCACAAAACACACAATTTGGATCAGAATTCCCTATTCTTTTCGCCAAGTTGTTTTTGGTTGGTAACACATTAGACCCAATTCTCCATAGAAACATTTTGATTCTGTCATAAGCTTTGACCTTCCATATTTTTTTCCATTGCACTATGAAACTTCCACAATGAGGGTCTTGGTTAGCTTTATATGCAGATTTCACTAAAAATGCCCCTTTGTTGTCTGGAACCCAGATTAGCTTATCAGCTCTGCCTCTCAAAGGAATATGTATTTTTTTGGAAGGCTTCAACTAACTCAGAATTAAATAGCTCATTTAGCATAGGTAGATTCTAACAATGATCCTCGGTAGATATCAAGTTAGACACCACCAAAGGATTTTGTTGAATTAAGTCATCCTTTGGAGTTGGTTTAAACCCAGCTAGCCAAGGAATCCAAGGATCCACCCACACATTAATGGAAGCACCATTTCCACCAAAGAAACAAGCTCCCTTAGCAATAAGGGGTTTGGTTTTCTCAATTGCTTTCCAAATTGGAGAAGCATTTTTGGAAGGTTCACTTTGAAGCCAATTCTCTCTGACCTTGTATTTGCTTCTTAGTAAGTTCGTACACAAGCTATCCCTTTTTGAGGCAATCATCCAAGCAAGTTTAGCCAAGAGAGCTTTATTAAAATCCTTGCTCTTTTTGAATCCCATCCCTCCAATTCCTTTAGGTAGACATAGTTTTTCCCAAGCCAACCAAGCCAAATACCTTCCATTTGGGTTTTTTGGATTCCACCAAAATTTTCTAGTCAAAGCATCTAACTTATCACACGCCTTGGATGTCAAAATTAGACATTGTGTATGTAGGTAAAGCTTGAGCCACCATTTTAATTAGAGTGGATCTTCCCGCCCATGATAAAGTCTCACTTCTCCACCCTTTTAGTTTGGCTTCCAACCTCTCTTGCAAGAACTTAAAGTCCTTTGCTGGAGCCTTGGTAAGGAATAAAGGAGCCCCCAAGTAAACAGAGTCTATTTTAAGACTTTTCATCTGTAGAATATGTTTTATGCCCCTGCAAGTCTGCTGGTGGGTGAGTTTGGAGAATATAACCCCTGATTTTGCTCTGTTAAGTAGTTGTCCAGACGACCAACAATATTTTTCAAAGCAATCATTAATGGCATTAGCTTCCCTTTTACATGCTTTTGAGAATAGAACAATATCATCCGCGTACATTACATGTGTGATAAGAGTGCTGCCAATACTAGCCTTACCCTGACTAATATTCTACTCCATATATTCCTTCTCTAAAATTCGTGAAAGAACTTCTTGGCATAATATGAATAGGTAAGGGGATAGCAGGTTGTTGACACCTCATTTTGCAACTCGCATTTAACCTTACCTGGAGGGTAAAAGGGTTATTTTTCCTTGGAAATATGCATCTTGATTATGGTCATTAGATCCTTAATCTCATTTCACCAAAATGATCTTAATGTTGTAACGATCAAATCAACTAGTCATAAGCCTTAATTAGACCACTAGACTGAAAGTTATCATCAAATCAAATCTTAATGGCTAAGATGCACTATCACAAATTGAGTCTGACTATATGTGATTATGAACAATTGATTTTAATTTGTTATAAGTATAATCAATTTGAGATCAATGATGTGTGATAATTTGATTAATTAGGACTACATTTTATGGTAGAGTTTCACACACCTAATTAACTAGATAGTTAAACATTCATCATTCAATGAGTAACTTGTGCAATTATCTTTTAATTAGGGTAAATTTGGAACTAATTAGGTCTGAAATGGGAGTGATTGAAGCCTATTAATGTTAATTAGAAACTAATTTAGGACTTATTAATACTAATTATGCTGAAATTGCTTTCTAACAAATGACCTCTACTTACCATTTCGCTGATATCTCTCAGAATATTTTGAATCTGTGAATGAGGTTAATTTTTCCAGAAACTAAACATTCGGAGCTTCAATTAGAGCATAAGAACAAGACAATTCTGATCAGAATTGAGTAAGATATGATTTTTTGAATTTGGCTCTACAGTCTGTTATAGTAGCTACGGGAAAACCGAATTTTGCTTACTCTACACTCCTACCAATCTCTACATTTAATGCACCAGATTTTCCCAAAGGCTAAAATGAGGTCTAGGTTCATGATCCTTTGTCAACCCTCATTAAATGGCATTCCATTCATATTTCATCGACCACTACTATATAAACCCCTCATCTCTCCTCCATTCCAAAGCACACAAAAACCCCCTCTCTTCCCCTCTCTTAAATTCTAATGAAGTTGAGTAGTCTTGTCATATCTTGGTTTTCTTGAGACTCAAGGTATTGAGTGAAACTCACTTTTCCTCTCTTAACTCTTCTTTTCCTCTACCCTAAGGACTTGTACCAAGAGTCTCCTCCTCCACCATATGGATCTTGCATGAAGATATAATCCATTTCCCTAACTTGTCTTTTGTGTTGCCATGATGAGAATTTACGATTAAAACATGATAGTAACTATTTAAATTCTCTTGAATATGTTTGAATGTTCTTAATTGTTTTTATGTGTTCTTCATATGTTCTTGGTTCTTTATCACATGTTCATACATAACACTAGTTTTGATCTTAAATCCACATCGAAAACATGAAAAAGATGTTTGTTTAATAATTTTTTAAAATTCTTGAATCTAGGATATCACCATCCACACACATTCACTAGAATTTATTTTTCAATCCAAATGAAATGCTTAATAAATTGAATTAGAGTTTATCACATGCATACACTTTAAATTCAACATGGAAATTGATTGATAACATATTGGATGATGTGATATAAATGTTGGCCACCATAGTCTAGAAGATTGGTTTTGTCGAGCAAGGTGGGTGCCTAACACTTTCCCACCTTGTAACATAGCCTCCGAACTTAAATCAAAGGTTGATAGACTAATGTTTATCCTTGTGATTTTCAATTTCTTGATTGTAACTAGGAAACAAAGTTATGTACTTTATCTTAGATAGTATCTCTGACCAAAGCCATGTAATTTTCCTATGATCAATGTAAATTTAATTGAAAATTAATAAAATGAGGAATTTTTCAATTTTGGTTTTCTTATTTATCCTAATAATTAAATAAGTGGCGACTTCATTGTAAAACCCTTAATATAAAAGGGAAAATATAACTAGTTGAACCTCTATTTTGAGAGGTAATAACACGACTCCACCTATTCACGTGGATTTGACCCAACATCCTAAAAAGGGGCTGGAGGTGCGGTCTCTCACACAGGTCCCCTTGCCTTAACCCTCTTTTAGGTCTAAATTGCCTAATCTTTTCCCCATTTATTAGTAACTCAAAGGACACTGTTGATACACATTCAAGGATCCATTTCACAAATTTTTCATGAAACCCTAAGTTCTTGAGTACTACTCAAAGGAAATTCCAATTCACTCTATCATAAGCCTTTTGAAGATAAATTTTAACAGCCATTAACCCAGATTTAACTTTTCTTGTCTTAAAATATGCAACATTTCTTGAACAATAATCTGGTTTTCAGCAATCCACCTTCCCGAAATAAATGCAGCTTGTGTGGGGGAGATAAGCTCATGCAAAATTTTCCTCAATCTAGACGCTAACAATTCAGTAATTATTTTATACACAACATTACATAAACTTATAGGCCTATAATGATTAAATGATGTAGGGCTTTGAGATTTAGGAATAAGAACAATAAAAGAGTTATTTACCTCAGCTGGCATTCTTCCTGCTTGAAAAAATGATGTGACAACTCTTATAACGGACTCTCCCACAATTGCCCAATATTTTTTGTATAATAGTACAAGAAAGCCATTCGGTCCTAGGGCTTTTAGAGCTTGCATCAGGAATAGCTCCTTGATCTCAGACTGAGTTTGTACTCCGCAGAATTCAATATTTTCTTCTTCAGTGATGCATGGAGTGATTAGATTATCCAAATTTTTCGGAAAGTCCACTTCCTCTTCATTAAATAAGGTCTTGAATTTTCCACAAAGTGCTTTTGGATCTCCCTTCAGTGGCAGCTTCAGGAATTTTTTCCAGGGTGTTTCTTAAGAAGCATAAATTACACAATCTAATAAAAAGAGAAATTTATATACTGACAACAACAACAATCAAAAAACATGCAAAAGAATAATTATAGCAAAAGAATAAACAATAAACTATAAGTTCATTTGAAATATTAATAAAATTATTAATTATTGTTATTTAGTTGTTTCGTTAATTTGTTTGTCTTTTATAAACTATAATTTATTATATTGTTGTTTCATTAATTATAAAATTATTAATTGTGGTTTAGCATAACATAGTAACATAATTTAATTTGTTTGTCTTTTATAATGTACTAGTTAGTTAAATTATTAATTATTGTTTATGTGGGTGAGTAAGCCCAACGCCACATGTTGGGCCTGTGGACCAATTTAAATATAACTTCCTGTCCGAAGAGATTGAAAGGAACAATGCTTTGCCGTCCTGGCAGACATTCAACCGGGGAAGGATTATTATTGCGTCCGAAGACAATCTGACATGTCCGAAGAAATTCCGCTCGTCAGACCTCCAAAGAACTTGATCAAGTAGAAGATTCCTCAGAGGGAGGTGCTGGGCATCCATAAGCACGGAGATATCTTGAAATATCTTACAAATAAAGCTGCCATCACCGCATTTAATGCACTGCAACAACTTTTCTGGCCGCATTTATGTGGAGAAGACACCTGAACAGTGAAACCTCAGCCACTACCGCTCACTGCAGATTAAAGCAAACTCCTGATGTGACTAATACTCGAGTGAACGCTTAGATGAAGGACAAGTGTGCGGTGAGGATGAGGGAAAAAGGTGTATATATAAAGAAACACGTCTAACATAGATGGGGATCAATTTTTTGAGGAGGTAAAAAGAAAGGCAAAAATCTCTTCGGATCAGAGAAACTTTCATTAAATTATCGCCTGAGTCCTTTTTTCTCGTCTCGCTTGCATGAACCGTTGCTAAATCCATATTCAGCCCAGCTGTTTAACCCATTCTCTACAAATTTATTGTTGGGGATTTGTTGGGCTAACAATACGGGAAGTAATTGCGTAGTCCACGAAATTCATACCCTACAATTGGCGCCGTCTGTGGGAACAGCTTGAGCCAAGGTGGAAGCAACACCTCGAAGAATGACTGAACCAAGGCAACAACCAGCGGAGTCTAGGTCGTCTCAGCACACCGACCCTTCTCTTCATCTGGAACGGAGGCAAGAGCGTGAGGGCAGCGTACACACCGCACGCGACAATCAAAGCCAGTCACACGGAGAGAGCCACATGTCCCATGCAGAGAAAAACAGAGACATGCAGAAGGAAATCGATAGGCTGAAGAAGGAGTTGCGCCATGCGAAGAGAAAGCGCAGTCCCTCGTACTCCGATGAAGATGCTGAGGACGAACAGGAGGTTGTTTACAAACAGAAACTTCGAGCACCGGTCAGCGAATCCTTTACCTATGAGGAAATGCGTCGTGACGAGGGGAACCCTCAGAATCCCTTACCTAGAGGCGCAGGGAACGACGCTATGAGTAAAGCCCTGGAGCAGATTTCCAGATCTCCCTTCACTCGTAACATCGAGGATGCTAGACTTCCTCGATGTTTCCACCAGCCTACATTCACCATCTACAATGGCCGGACAGACCCAGTGGAACATGTGAGCCATTTCAACCAGAGAATGGCCGTCCACTCCAGGGATAAAGCCCTGATGTGCAGAGTCTTCCCATCCAGCTTGGGACCGATAGCCATGAGGTGGTTTGACAATCTGAAAGGAAAATCTATAAGCTCTTTCCAAGAGCTGACTCAAGCATTTGGTTCACGTTTTGTCACGTGCCGACGGGTTCCGCAGTCTATGGCTTCGCTATTATCAGTCAGTATGAAAGGAGGTGAGACTCTGAAATTGTATTCAGATAAGTTCTGGGAAACGTATAACGAGGTAGAGGAAGATTGTGAATTAGTGGCCATTAGCTCCTTTAAACTGGGCCTCCCCACTGAACATCCCTTAAGGGCGTCCTTAACGCGCAAGCCTGCTATCAGTATACGCCAGTTGATGGATAGGATCGATAAGTATAAAAGAGTTGAAGAAGATCAACAGCAGAGTAAGGGAAAGGAGAAGGTCGCCCCTCAGGAAGGGAGGGATTTCAGGACGGACAGGCAAAACCACAACAGGCCGAGGAAGGATTGGGCCGGACAAAGTACAACGAACTTCCAGACGGTCAATACGGTTTTTCGCGAACCAGTACACCAAGTCCTGGATAAAATAAAAAATGAACCGTTCTTCAAGAGGCCAAACAAGATGGCAGGAAACCCTGAAAGGCACAACCGCAATCTTTACTGTCAGTATCACCTTGACCATGGGCATACTACTGAGGATTGTAGGAGCCTGTGGGACCATCTGGATCAGCTGGTCAGCGAAGGCAGACTAAAACACCTTCTACACCACTCATACGGTCAAGGAAATCACGCAAATGCGGGGCCCAGGAGTGGCGATTCTGTGAAACCCCCCTTGGGTATAATCAATGTTATTTTTGCCGCACCAGGAAGGACGGGATCTTGCCCGTCCAAGGTACTGACTGTTGCTCGGTTGTCGTCGGAGAGTGCTAAAAGAGAGCCGAAGAGACCCAGGATGGAGGATCCGGTTTTGGGATTTTCGGACAAGGACAAAATCGGAACTGTGCAGCCGCATAGTGACGCCCTGGTAGTAACTCTGAGAATAGGTGGGTACGACGTGAAGAGGGTAATGGTAGATGACGGCAGCGCCACAGAAATAATGTACCCAGACCTATATAGGGGGCTGAACTTATCCCCCGAAGACCTAACTCCGTACAGCTCTCCTTTAGTCAGTTTTGACGGCAAAGTGATCATCCCGAAAGGCCAAATCAGACTACCTGTGCAAACCGGACGTGAGACGGTGGAGGTAGATTTCATAGTGGTGGATGCCTATTCGCCCTACACTGCTATTGTGGGCAGGCCTTGGCTTCATACCCTCGGGGCCGTATCCTCCACACTTCATCAAAAAATTAAATATCCGTCCGATCGAATAGTTGAGGAGATCCGAGGAGATCAGTCTACATCCAGGCAATGTCTAGTGGCAGCTATCCAGCACCAACCTCTGGCTGAGCCCTTGGACCGTAACGAAGAGAGTTTATAACAATCAAAGCCTTCGGTGCTCGACACCGAGACTTCAGCCGAAGAATCGGAATGCGAAGGTTTGACAAAAGTAGTCGTGGATAACGACCCAGAGAAGTTTTTTCAAGTCAGATCCATGCTACCTCCTCAAGAGAAGGAAGAGCTGATAGAGTTCCTAAGGGCAAACGTAGATGTATTTGCATAGGACTCTGCGGAAGCCCCTGGGGTAAGCCCAGATTTTATTTGCCACCATCTAAACGTTAATCCCACCATCGTCCCCAAGCAGCAACTGCTACGGCGTCCTTCGAGGGAACACGCTGATGCGATTAAGGATGAAGTGATGAAACTCAAGCAGATGGGGGCTATTAAAGAGATCTTTTACCCCGAATGGCTGGCTAACACGGTGGTGGTAAAAAAGAAGAACGGAAAGTGGCGGGTATGTGTGGACTTCACCGATCTTAATAGAGCTTGTCCGAAGGATCCGTTTCCCATGCCAAAGATAGACCAACTGGTTGACGCCACCGTGGGACACCCTTGGATGAGCTTCTTAGATGCATTCCAGGGTTATCATCAGATACCGCTAGCTCTCGCCGACCAAGAGAAAACGGCGTTCGTAACCCCTGTAGGAAATTACCACTACAAGGTAATGCCGTTCGGCTTGAAAAATGCAGGGGCTACCTATCAGAGGATGATGACCAGAATGTTTGAGCCGCAGATGGGTAAAAGCATGGAAGTTTACATCGACGACATGGTGGTAAAAAGCAAGGTCATAGCTGAGCACATTGGGGACCTTAGGGATGTCTTTGAAATTCTGAGGGGACATAGACTGCGCTTGAATGCTTCCAAGTGTTCCTTCGGTGTCGGATCGGGCAAGTTCTTAGGGTATATGGTCACTCACAGGGGAATCGAAGTTAACCCCGATCGGATAAAGGCCATCAATAATTTGCGAGCTCCTCGGAACCCCAAGGAAATTCAGAAGCTGACAGGGATGACCGCTGCCCTTAATAGATTCATATCCAGATCGGCAGACAGATGTAGGCCTTTCTTCTCATTGATCAATAAATGGAAGGATTACGAATGGACGGAGGAATGCGCTATTGCTTTTCAGCAGCTTAAAGATTACCTGGCTAGACCTCCCATCATGTCCAGTCCCGAGCCAGATGAAGTCTTGTTTGCTTACATCGCTGTGGCTCTTAATGCCGTCAGCTTGGTGCTGATCCGAACGGACTATGGTGCACAAAAACCAGTTTACTACGTAAGCAAGTCACTGCAGGAAGCGGAAGTTCGTTATTTGCCGCTGGAGAAAGCCATTCTGGCAGTTGTGTTGGGTACGAAGAAGCTACCCCACTATTTTCAAGCCCACACGGTTATAGTCCTCATCCAGCTCCCCCTTAGAGCCATACTCCGAAGCGCCGATTACACAGGTAGGATTGCCAAATAGGGAACGATCCTCGGGGCTTTCGATATCAGGTACATGCCATGCACATCAGTGAAGGGCCAAGTCCTTGCGGACTTGGTCGCTGAGTTCACAGAACCCCATTTAGAGGAGATAACACCTATGCTGGACACTGAAGGAAGGACCGTTGGTATGGTTTCTTCACGGAGCCCCTTGCCCTGGGGAGTGTACGTGGATGGCGCATCGAATCAGCGAGGCTCAAGAGTGGGGCTAGTGCTAATATCACCAGAGAGGATTATCGTCGAAAAAGCATTAAGGCTAGACTTTCCGGCAACAAATAACGAGGCAGAATATGAGGCTCTGTTGATGGGGATGAAGATGGTACAAAAGATGAGGGGAAAGTCAATTGAGATGTTCTCGGACTCAAGACTAGTCGTCGGCCAAGTGTTGGGAGAGTTCAAGGCAAAAGACGAAAGGATGCAGGGATACTTGAGCCTGGCTAAGTCCCTGCAATCCGAGTTCGAATTTTTCAACCTGCAACACATCCCCAGAAGTGGCAATTCACACGCTGATTCTTTAGCCACCCTTGCCACCTCTTCGACACAGGGATTTCCAAGGGTTATCCTTGTCGAGGACATACAGAGACCTACGGAGTTAAGAAAAAAGGCATCCTAAGTTCATTGCGTCAGCACCAGCCCGTGTTGGATGGACCCAATCATCAAGTTTTTGAAGGACGATGCATTGCCCGAAGAGCAAGGGGAAGCGGACAAAATACGTAGAAGAGCCACAAGGTTCTGGTTGTCCGAGGATCACAAACTTTATAAACGCTCTTACTCAGGCCCATACTTACTGTGCATACACCAGGAGGCGGCTGAACCCTTACTAGAGGAATTGCATGAAGGGATTGTGGATGCCATACCGGGGGGAGGTCTTTGGCTCACCGAGCCATCACTCAGGGTTATTGGTGGCCGAATATGCAGAAAGAGGCCCATGAGTACGTCAAAAAGTGTGATCAATGCCAACGGTTCACGCCGAACATACATCAGCCCGGCGGCATTCTTAATCCGCTAACCAGCCCATGGCCTTTCACCCAATGGGGGCTGGATATTGTAGGCCCATTCCTTAAGGCAGCGGGAAACAGGAAATACCTCTTGGTCGGCACAGACTATTTCACCAAGTGGGTCGAAGCGGAACCACTAGCAAACATCAGAGACGTGGACGTGAAAAAATTTATCTGGAAAAACATTGTCACGCGGTTTGGGGTCCCCCGTACCCTCGTATCCGACAATGGGCTTCAATTCGACAGCAAAGCATTCAGGAGCTATTGTGGTGAGATGGGAATCACAAATAGATATTCTACCCCTGCATACCCCCAGGGAAATGGGCAAGCAGAGGCCGTCAATAAAGTCATCGTTAACGGATTGAAGAAGAGGCTAGACGAAGCCAAAGGTCGATGGGTGGAAGAGTTGCCGCACGTGTTGTGGGTATATAGAACTACGCCTCGCAGGTCTACTGGAGAAACCCCCTTTTCGATGACCTATGGAGCTGAAGCCATGATACCTCTAGAGACTGGATTCCCAACGTACAGGACAAGCTCCTTTGATCCGGTCAGCAACGACGGGCAATTGGAAAAGAGTTTGGATCTAATTGAAGAGCGAAGGGAAAATGCAATGGTCCGATTGGCGCATTACCAGCAGAAACTAAAGCAGGGATACAACGCCAATGTGAGGCTAAGACCCCTAGAGCCAGGTGATCTAGTCCTAAGGAAGGTAGTAGGCAACGCAAAGAATCCAGCTTGGGGAAAGCTGGGACCGAACTGGGAAGGGCCGTATCGCATCACTTCGAGGGCTGGCGTTGGAGCATACTTCCTGGAAGACCTGGATAATCATGTAGTGCCCCGGCCATGGAATGTAAATAACCTTAAAAGGTACTACTATTAAAAGAATTTTCCTTTCAATCATAATACCATTCTGTTATGTTAAATTCTTAAGTGTTTAAACTTAAATCCAGTCATGCCTGCAGTCTTCGGACTAGATGATTTGGGTTAGTTAATACCCCGTTTTACGATTCTTAAGTGTTTAAACTTAAATCCAATCATGCCTGCAGTCTTCGGACCAGATGATTTGGGTTAGTTAACACCCCGTTTTACGATTCTTAAGTGTTTAAACTTAAATCCAGTCATGCCTGCAGTCTTCGGACCAGATGATTTGGGTTAGTTAACACCCCGTTTTACGATTCTTAAGTGTTTAAACTTAAATCCAGTCATGCCTGCAGTCTTCGAACCAGATGATTTGGGTTAGTTAACACCCCGTTTTACGATTCTTAAGTGTTTAAACTTAAATCCAGTCATGCCTGCAGTCTTCGGACCAGATGATTTGGGTTAGTTAACACCCCGTTTTACGATTCTTAAGTGTTTAAACTTAAATCCAGTCATGCCTGCAGTCTTCGGACCAGATGATTTGGGTTAGTTAACACCCTGTTTTACGATTCTTAAATGTTTAAACTTAAATCCAGTCATGCCTGCAGTCTTCGGACCAGATGATTTGGGTTAGTTAACATCTCGTTTTACGATTCTTAAGTGTTTAAACTTAAATCCAGTCGTGCCTGCAGTCTTCGGACCAGATGATTTATGTTAGTTAACACCCCCGTTTACGATTCTTAAGTGTTTAAACTTAAATCCAGTCACGCCTGTAGTCTTCGGACCAGATGATTTGGGTTAGTTAACACCCCCGTTTACGATTCTTAAGTGTTTAAACTTAAATCTAGTCACGCCTGCAGTCTTCGGACCAGATGATTTGGGTTAGTTAACACTCCCTTTTACGTTATTGATCTAATCTGGTGCTTGGCGGAATATGCAAACTTAAAGCCAAAATTACGTCAACTATTATCATGAGGCCTTGTTTAAGCGTGTCTAACAGATTACCGTTGTTTTGGCTGGCTCTTAGTTATTAAACCATCATTGTTAACCATGATGACACAATCTAACATACTCCGTGAAAGTAACACTGAACAAAAAGTATACTTCATTCACTGAAAAGGCAATATCGTTACAAAATAGGTGATAAAGGGCCCTAACTATTACATAATTTTTACATCCTAAGCCTTGTTCTGGGGCGCTGAATCAAGCTTTGGCAGATCACCCGCATCTTCGGTCGGAAGAGGTGTTTGGCTCGTCTCGGCTGGGGCTGCAAGGTTTTGACCGGCCGAGGTAGCTTCCAAGGCGTCTGGAAGGTCACAGAGATCAGGGTCGTAGTAAACACTCCCAGGCTGCCTCAGCGTAGATTCTGGGGGAACTCCGACCGCGTCAAGGCATTTGCCCCACGTTACCTCACAGTATCCCCTGCAGACCCTGGCAAACTCCTCAGTCAGCCTAGTCTGGGTCTCTTGCACCCTCAGCAGGTAGGCAGCCTGCTTCTCGGCCTCAGCCGCTTCCTTGGCTAACTGGGCGCCTTCCTTGGCCCTAGTAGCAGCATCCTTGGCCTTGTCTAGCTCAGCCTGAAGCTCTCTCACCAATGCCCTCTCTGTCTCCAGATTAATCTCGGTGGTGTACAACTTCTGGCGTTGGTCTTCGGCTTGCTTTTCAACAGTCTTCAGGCCTGCCTCCGCACTTTTCCTAGCCTTCGTCTCCTCTTTCAGCTGCTCGAAGATGCGGGCGCACTCGCTTTTTGCAGCACCCAGGGCTTTCTTAACCTCCTCCTTTGATTGCGCCTCAGCTTGCACTTCAATATCTTTCTTCTTGTTCCACTCCTCCGCAACAAATATCTGCTGGGCGATCTGCACAACAGTCAAACATTCCTTATTGCTATTTGTTAGACATAGCAAGAAGAGGGTAATAAGGTAAAATCCCTTACCATGCCTAGATCCCTCTTTAGGGATAAGAAAAGTTCCTGCTGGCTGAAGCGCCTGTAGGAATCCATGTCCCTCGGCAAGAGCAGGGGCTGCTCCAGAGCGTCTGCAATGTAATCGGCCTTGCCTCCACCATAATTTCTGATGGAGGCATCATAGGGGATGTCCGCACCATCCAGCGTCACCTTGGGGGGCCACGTCCATGAACCCCGGCGCACGTCGGCGGCTGAAGGGTCTTCCCTGCTTTCGGTAGAGGAAGCCCTTTTTCCCCTGGTATCTTGGGCCACCTTCTGCTGCTTGGGCCCCTTTTTGGGCGCAACCTCAGTGCCTTCGGCCTCCGTCGCAACCCTTTTCTTCTTTAGGTCCGGCAGTGGCTTTAAGCTGGGATCTGAAGGGGCCTGAGGGGGAAGAGGAGGGAGATCCACGGCCGGTTGGGATTGACCAGTGCCCTTGGAGACGGCTTTCAGTTTCCTATTCTTCATTTGCTCCGATAAGCTCTGCATGTCTTCGTCTGAAGAATAGGCAGACACGATTAGTCTCTCCGGATTAACAGCCGATTGCCTGTCCGTTTCCTCCTCGACGTCTATAATTTGAATCTCTTCCGAGGCCTCACCCTTAAATCTAAACTAATCGATCTGCTCGTCAAGTGAGGGTGTAGAAGAAGCAACTCTTTCCTCCTCGGCTACTGGTTCAAGGGGAACTTGTGCAACGGGCTGAACGAGCAGCGGTATATCCTGTGGATTTGGATGGGGCACCGGGGCAAGGTCGAAGGGAGCTAAGAAGGTCTTCCGAGCCACGTCAATACGATTGATGTGGCGATCCCCGAATGTTATTGCGTTACCGATCGGCTGAAATTCAGACTTCGGAGTGTAACCGAGGATAAGGGGAACAGACCGAAGCTGTCTGTCTTCACTTACAAAAATCTTTGACCGAAGAAGGTGGTTCAGGGCCGCAGTATTTGTGAGGCTTAGCCGCGGAGCTACGTGACGTCTATCTGTAAACATTGCAACGGAAGTGTCAGAAAAGATCGAAATGTGACGAAAAGAATGCTGAATAGCTAAAAGTAAACAATGTTAGAGAATCTCAATGGGGGATGTCCCACCTGGCTCTCCTGGCTGGGTTGGGCAATGAATTCCTTCATGCCATGTGCCCGAGACGATCAGATAATCGTCCATCATCCCTTTGTTAGACTTGGGGAGACAGGATAGAAGCCTGACGACATCGGATCGGGACCTTAGGTAGTATCCCGCTCCCTCTTTGGTACGACACTCATACATGTGTACCACATCGTGCCAGGTTAGGCCCAATCCTAAGTGACGGTTTAGGTCGTCAACTGCCCCTAAAATCCTAAACGTGTTAGGTGCGCACTGGTCAAGGCTAAGCCTATGGGCGGTGAGGTAAGTTCTGGTAACTGGACCCATGGGGATGGTCATCCCCCCCTCCAGGAAAGCGATAATGGGGATTATAACTTCACCCACTTCTCGGTCCGTTAGCAAACCCTCCGTGGGACAATACTTCAAGCCCACATTCTGAGGAATGCGATATGTCACCCTAAACTTCTCTATCTGAGATGGGCTGTCCACTAGGTATTTAAATCTACCCATGTTAGAGGAAGGGGAACGTGAAACAACAACTGAAGAAAATCTACCAAAGGCCGAAGAGACAATCTGGACAGATTTCGAAAATCTCGGGCAAAGAACTTACGTAGAATCGAATTGGAAGATGTTCTTCAACCTCGCGGGAGGATTATAGCGGATTCTTAGATGGGTCGAAGTAGATGACAGGAAAGGCTCTGGGAGTCTGAACGCTTGGTTTCGCTGGAGAGTCTGAAACTTGTAAAATGAGAAAACAACCCCCTCCAGGACTTTATATAGAGGTGGGCAAAATGGTGGGACTTATCCCGCCCAAAATTTTTAAAAGGCAATCTCGTCCGTTGGATTTGCAACGTGCCATCAGATTTCACAGACAAGACGCCGCCTGGAGCATTTAATGACGCATCGGAAATGACGCGACAGCAGCAGCAATAAAGAAGGCGCCTAGAGACGCGCGCGCACACATGTGGAGTCAGAGATTCAATGCTTCCATTTGGCAGTCAAAACCCCACTTTTTCTCTTTGGACGCGATGGAAAAATTGGAATTTTTAGGGGCTATTGTGGGTGAGTAAGCCCAACGCCACATGTTGGGCCTGTGGACCAATTTAAATATAACTTCCTGTCCGAAGAGATTGAAAGGAACAATGCTTTGCCGTCCTGGCAGACATTCAACCGGGGAAGGATTATTATTGCGTCCGAAGACAATCTGACATGTCCGAAGAAATTCCGCTCGTCAGACCTCCAAAGAACTTGATCAAGTAGAAGATTCCTCAAAGAAAGGTGCTGGGCATCCATAAGCACGGAGATATCTTGAAATATCTTACAAATAAAGCTGCCATCACCGCATTTAATGCACTGCAACAACTTTTCTGGCCGCATTTATGTGGAGAAGACACCTGAACAGTGAAACCTCAGCCACTACCGCTCACTGCAGATTAAAGCAAACTCCTGATGTGACTAATACTCGAGTGAACGCTTAGATGAAGGACAAGTGTGTGGTAAGGATGAGGGAAAAAGGTGTATATATAAAGAAACACGTCTAACATAGATGGGGATCAATTTTTTGAGGAGGTAAAAAGAAAGGCAAAAATCTCTTCGGATCAGAGAAACTTTCATTAAATTATCGCCTGAGTCCTTTTTTCTCGTCTCGCTTGCATGAACCGTTGCTAAATCCATATTCAGCCCAGCTGTTTAACCCATTCTCTACAAATTCATTGTTGGGGATTTGTTGAGCTAACAATACGGGAAGTAATTGCGTAGTCCACGAAATTCATACCCTACAGTTTATTAGTTGATTCTCCCAATTAATTATTGGTTAATTAAATGATTGTTTATTAATTATGGGTAAATTACATAATTGGTCCCTATCCTATACACTATATTTCAATTTGATCCCTAACCTTTCAATTGTGTCAATTTGGTCCCTAACCTTTTAGTATTATGTCAATTTAGTCCCTACCATTATCTTTTGGATGGAAATTTATGATGTGTCTAATGGTCAAAACAAAAAATTAGCTTACGGTAATGAGATAATAAACTTAAATTTTATTTTAGCCATTTGTCATGTTAGCAATTTTCATTTAAGAAATAACATCAGGGACTAAATTAACACGCCATTGAAAAGTTAGAGATCAAATTGACACAATTGAAAGGTTAGAGACTAAATTGAAATATGGTGTAAAGGTTAGGGACCAAATATGTTGTTTACCCATTAATTATTAGTTGCACTGTTGCACTAGCACACAACCACACACCCCATGTGCATTTACCCTAGCCCCATGCCTCCATCCACCCCCCAATTCAACAAACAAGCCCTAATGCCCCATGACCCCTAATCACAAGACTAGAGTCAATCAGATAAAGCCAATTAATTGTATCTCACCAAAAGACACCAACACCAACACTAAAAGACAATTAATTGTATCTTACCAACACCAACACCAACAGATAAAGCCAAAAAAAAGGGCAAATATTAATAAATTTATAAATTAAAGCTAAGCAAAAGCAACAGACAATCACAGATAAAGTCTTAGAGAGAAAGAGAGAGAGAGAGAGTCTCATTTCATAATTTCATTTCACTTTCATTCTTGATTCTTCAGATAAAGAGAGAGAGACTGAGAGAGAGATGAAATACCTTAGGCTTGAGGTTGAGGGAGCAGGGAGGCCAAAGGCTGAGGGGCAATGATGTCGAGTAGCACGTCGAGGTGAGGAAGACCGATCTTCGATCTGATGTGTTCTGCCGTTCTAGAGCTTGAGTTTAAGGCCCGATCTGGTGATCTCCTTCTCCGCCTTTGGTTGTTGTCGTCCGTTCAATGGCGGTGACCTCCTTTTCCATCTATTGGGTTAGGTTTTTTTTCTTTAGGTTAGGTTTTTTTCTTTCTTTCAACATCTATTAGTGTTTGGTACTTGTGTCGTCTGTTGGTTTCCAATTTCAGTATATTGGGGTTTTTTTTTTTTTTTTTTTTTTTTAGAATCCTTGGGTTTACTACCATTTGTAATCTGTTGGGCTTGCCGTCCATTGTTTTTTTCTGAGAATTCGTGGGCTTGCCGCTTGCTCTGTTACAATTTTTTTTTTTTATAGATTTTTTTCAAAAAAAAATTTGGGCTTTTTTTTTTTTTTTTTGGCTTGAAAGTAGAACAAATAATTTTTTTTATTTTTTTATTTGAGGGTGTTCCTAATTTCTTTTTTAAAGGGTAAACAAATAAAAAAAATTTAATTATTATATATAATTTGTTTTTCAGGTCAGGGTGCTCCTGAGAACACCTTGGACTGAACGTGGCGCTGCCATTGTCTCCCTTCTGTCTGTGATTCATTCCCCAGAGTCATTCTTTACTGCATCTATTGAGTTTCTTCTTCTCCTTATGATGGTAGATAGATGGAAAAATCTTGAGTTCTTGTCCCCCTCCTTGAGCCAAACTTCTCTGTATTTTTGTTTCCAAAGTATTTCATTTCTCAGGAGTCACTCATTAAGTTCAGCTTGGAGATGAGCTTTCTTTCTACAGTTCTCCTCCATGCAATCCGCTTTTTGTATCTCTTGCATTTTGGTTAACAGCATGTCTATTCTCCTTTGGCAGTGACCAAACACTTCTTTGTTCCATTTTTTTAAAGCCATTTGGGTGTTTTGTTGTTTCATTCATAGTTTTAAGAATTTTGAGCCCTCACCTCTTCTTTCCAAGCTTCATCAATAACTCCGTAGCACTTTGTATCCCTTGTCTAAGCAGCCTCAAATCTAAATGGTCTAGGAAAGTAATGATCAGCCGACTGTGTGTCCAAAAGGATAGGAGAATGATCAAAATTTATGGCACCCAAATGGTGAATGGTTGCCTTTGGAAAAGCTAATCTCCAAGACATGCTAGATATACCCCTGTCCAGCCTTTCCCTTATGACATTCTTTCCCCATCTTTTTTTCCTCCAAGTGAATCTACCTCCAAAGTACCCCAAATCAATAGCTCCCAAATCGAAAAGAATGTCCTTCAAAAATTTTGGGGACATTAAGCTCTCAGCTCTTCCCTCATCCTTTTCTTCACTGTCCAAGACAATGTTGAAATCTCTGAAGCAAATCCAAGGCTCTTGAAATGACTCCAATAAAGCACAAAGGTTCTCCCAAGTCTTTCTCTTCTTGGCTGCATAAGGTGGTCCATAAAAGCCAACCAAATACCATTCTCCACTATGGTCCATAATTTTAACCGCAATCATATACTTATTAAACCCCACCACTTCAATTTGCACATTGTTCTTCCACATTAAACATAATCCCCCTGCTCTACCCTTTGCCTTAATTACCACCTTTTCATTAAAACCAACCCTTCTCTTTACATATTCCATACGTTCTTCATTTGCTTTCGTTTCACACAAAAAAATTATATCTGGCTTATGACCTATTTTTTGAGCTCTAAGGGCTCTCATTGTTGAGGCATTGCAAATGCCTCTACAATTCCATGCTAAAGCTCTCATATTGAAAGCAAACAACCCAACACTTCTTTTACAGTAACCCAAAACATAGCCAAACAACTGAAAACCAAAATACCCACAACAAAATAGCACGGAGGCCAGTAGACAGTAATTTACCTAATAAGTATCTTTGGCTGCCGGACTGAAATAGAACACCCAACGACCATGACTTCAAAGATGACGATGATAGCACCACAAACAATGCAGCTACTAGACCTACTCGGGGTAGAAAAATGACCCATGCCGGCCAAGAAAAGGCCCACTAACAGGGTGGAGCAAGCCCACAATGGCAGAGGGAAACCCACTACTGGGCGGAGCACACAGGTGACGCGTGACCCACTTAAAGGAGTAGTCTGGCCCACCAAAGAGGCATATAAGGCCACACTTCAGAGCACAGCTCACGAATGCGACAGTAAATCACTCGAGCATACAATAGCAAGCACCTTCTATTGTGCGCCAAGAGAGCTAGGTTGAACCTTATATATTTTTTAATTTAAAATATATATGTGTTTGATCTTTTATGTTTGATTATTAAAAAGTCAAGCTAAAATGTAATAACATGTTAGTGAACAAACTCATGAGAAATAGTTTGGCAATATACGAAATTTAAATACAATTTAAACATTATATGTGAACTGTAATTATTTATTGAAAATGAGTCTTTGAATAATTGATTAAAACCCAACTTTTTACTGGCATGAAACACATAAGTACAACTTAACAACCCGACTTGACACATGTGGATTGGATTAGGAATGTTAGATTGAAAAAACTCTCCAACCCAACTTATGTACACGCCTACACATAATCTAACTTAGTGATAAACTCGAAATCAACTAATATTCTAAATAAAATAAAATGAATTAATATTTTCAAAACTCGACTTAATTAACGAAAGTTTGGTATCTCAGAAGCATTGTTTGTTCTTCTTTACTAGAAAAATTAAGGTTGAAATCTCCTTTCTATTGTAGTAACTTTTGAATTATTAAAGAAATAAATAAAAACCTCAACTTGATTTTCAATCTTTAGAGTCCTATTGAGTAGATTCAATTGGTATTATGTAAACTGAACTTTAGGTTCATCGATCCAAAATCCTCTCGGCCAATAACCTGAGTGGAACAAAAAAGTCGGACAAAGTCAACTGTTCGAATTGTTTAGACTTGTTAATTAATAATGAAAAAAATTATTTTTATTATTATTTTTGGCTGAAAAAATTCAAGCTTATAGTCGTTGTGCATGTCCACTAGCCACAAAATGAACGGTACTACACACCGCAGTACGTAGGATATTTGACGATAATGACACAAAAATAAATTAGAAAGACATTTTGATAATTAAGAATCAATCTAAGAACAGATTATTTAACTTAAACTGAAAATTTTTTGTTGAAAGTATTATAAATAAGAATAAAAATTAGCTGAAATAATACAGTAAAACTCATGAATAGTATTAAAAAATGTAATAAGACCTATAAATAGCAATAAAAATAAGCTAAATAATAACAAAATAAACTAAATAGTAAAATGAGCTGAATTTAAACTCTAATTTCAAATGCAAACTAATGGTCCATTTGAAAACAACCTATCTAAGTGAAACTAAAAACTTTTTACGAAAAGTATAATAGATAAAACTAAAAATTAATTAAAATAGTGCAGTAAAATCTCTAAATAATATCAAAAAATTATAATGAGACCCATTAAATAAAAAAATAAAAAAAAAACAAGCAACTACCCATATAAGCTACCGAACGCAAGCCAGTGTTTATACTGATGTTTCAACTGTTATGCGTGTGAAGCAAGCAATGAATGTTGTGCTTTGCTTAGCTCTCCATACACAAAACACATTATGAGAATAGTAAAAAAGGACTGATGGAAGTAATGATGAATCTTTGGCAGGACAGTTGACTGTCTTCTCACCAAACAGAACAACTGCTGAAGATATTTTAGGACAAAATTGAAAATATATAGAAAATTAACTGTTCTAGGTGCGAGAGAGGACGAAATGTTAAAGAAAGATAACGAAAAAATCAGCAGTAATCTATTTTTAGCAAGACAAAAAAGAGCTAATCCAAAAAATATATTTAAATATATCCATATGTAGACAAGATCATCATTATATTATAGATAATTCTTTTAAAAGATGGGTGGGATGATTAGCAAAAGTCAAAAATGTTTTAAAAATACTGCCACTTCAACTGTCGTGTAGATTATAACAATTGATAATGGATAACTGAAGGAGAAAGCATACCAACCTTTTTCTTTTCAATGTGGATTTTACACATTAAGAATGTGTTACGTTAACTTTTAAGAATGTGTTAAATGTCATTTTGACACGTTAAAAACATACTTTATCATTTTAACATATCATCTTACAATATCTCATTTATCAGATATTTTATTCTTTTCTTTTATACATTAAAATAATATTTACACCACATTAAAATAATATATTAAACTCTTCCAACAACAACAACTCCACCATTGCCGCAACAACGGCCACCACCAATAATCACTGCCGCAACAACACCGACAGTCACCACCGAGACAAACCCACATCCACCAATGACACCTTAAAAAAAAAATCCACAACAACCCAAAAAATAACCACCACAACTACCTAATAATCACCACCACAACTACCAAACCACAACCACAGTACCACTGCCACAACTAACCCACAACTCACCACATTCACAAACCTCAAAACCCATCCCAAATCAAACAAACCCACAGCTCAGGTGGCGAGATCGGTTTCAGCGGCTTGAGGTGGCTTTAGGCGAGATCGGCTTCAGGCGGCTTGAGGATGAGAGAGGAAGAGAATGAGAGTGAAGAGGGAGCTGTGGAGGACGACTATGGCTCCGGCGAGATCGGCAGCTTCGGCGAGATTGGCGGCGAGATTGGCAGCTTCGGCGAGATCGGCAAGAGAGAAGAACTCAAATGCAGAGAGAAAAGATGAGATAAAAGAGAGAGAGAGAGTCGGACTGAATATATGAGAGAGATTCGGACTGAATATGAGAGAAAGATAGCACCGTGAAGCAGAAAAGAGCAAAAGGGAGAAGAAAAGAGTATGGTAGAGTGAAGAATCTGGAGATGGTGAAGCAGAAAAGGAGTGGCTGAACGTGAAGATGAAGTAATATTTTAATCGGGAGAAGAGAGAAAGATGAATAAAATAATAATAAACGTAAATGGCATTCCTCTCTGTACGCTCTCATATTTGAGAGTGTACTGTAGCATGTCTCATATTTTTGAGACATTTAGCACACCTTATGAGAGGTTGTTTTTGGTGTTTGGTGTGCCAAATGTGCCAAATATTTGGCATTTGGCACATTTAGCACACCTAATGAGAGCATTCTCATCAGCTGTTCTATAAAAAATGCCATTTTAACACACCAAAAATCTACTTTATTATTTTAACACATCATTTTACAACATACCATTTATCAGATGTTCTATTCTTCAATTCTATACATTAAAATAATATTTCCAACACGTTAAAATAATATATCATCCTCCTCCTCCTCCTCCTCATCATCGTCATCATCATCATCAACAACAACAACAACAAGAAACAACGGCACAACCAGCACTGCCACCAACAACCACTATCATAACAACACCGACAGCCACCACCGGCACAAACCCACGTCCACCAACACCACCTTATAAAAAATAAAAATAAAACACTACCAGAAAAATTGTTGTGGCCACAACCACCAGAAAAAACAAAAAAACAAAACCACCAAAATCAACCCACAACCGCCGCCACCCACCAACATCAGCCCATCACAACCCATGAAAATCAACCCATAACCACTCGAATCACAACCACCAAAACAGAAAAACAAAAACAAAAGCAAAAAACACAACCCACCACCGACCCATCGCATCCCACACATCTACCCACTGCTACCACCAACCCACCCACTGCCGCCGCCAACCCACCCACCGCCGACCCATCCATTGGAACCCATCCATAGGCCAGCCTTCCCACCACCGAATTCGCACATCAAAACCCACCACCACCGATTTGCCCATCACCAGCTGACCCACCCACCATTGAATCTGCCCATCGCGACCCACCACCACTGATCCGCCCATCACTATCTCAACCCACCTACTGTCGAACTGGGTATCAAATCACTGCCAAAAAAAAAAAAAAAAACCATAGCAACAGAGGTTGGCATCAGGTTGAGGAGGTGGCATTGCGAGGCTGAGAGGAAGAGAGAAAACCAACAAGCGTGAGAAGAAAAAAGAGTGATTGAAGTGGGTTGGAGAGCTTTGATGTCTGAGACTTTGAGGCAAAATGAGAAATAAGAGAAAAGAAGAAAGTGATGAGAGAGGAGAGAGAAAAGAGATTAAAAAATTATTAAACTGAAATAGCATTTCTGTCTATACGCTTTCATATTTGAGAGCGTACTGTAGCATGTCTCAAAATTTTGAGATATTTAACACATCTGATGAGGGTTTGTTTTTGTGTTTGGTGTGCCAAATGTGCCAAATATTTGGCATTTGGCACATTTGAGAGAGCTGATGAGAATGCTCTGAGAATGCTCTTACGTTAAGATTCCTACGATCAACTTTTAAGAATGTGTTATGTTAATTTTTTTAAAATTTTGATTTTAATTTTGTATTTGTGTTAGTTTTATTCCGAGTTAATTTAATTGTAATTTCATTCTTAATTCTTTGTATTTATGAGCTACTTTTGTAATCAGGTTGGGTTTGAGTATCTAATGTAGTGCTGTGAGAACTGCAAGACATTGACATTTGCAAAATAGAAACATGACACTTTTAAAAATTCGTTCTAATTTTAGATTTGTGAGACAATTACCAGTTCGCACTTGAAAAATTTTTTATCATCAGGAAAAAAAAAAAAAAAAAAAAAAAAAAGGTTATTTAGATCATTTACTACAAGCCCCTTCCCACTATAAATACCTATCATTTCCTACGAATTAAACCCTAAGAACCCACCTGAGAGGTGAGATAATTGTATCCATTATTAAGAGAGCCAAACACCATCAATTTTCTACACTCTTCCATCTCACCATAGTTAAACCGTGAGAGTAGGTTATCTCAATCACAATCATCACCATCCATTGAGTTTTGTAAGTGAATTGAAGTGTTGGGAGCCTGGGAACCATTATAGCTTTGTCCATTTCAACCATGGTGGGGTTGAAGGTTTAAATTAGATAAATTCTCATAATGAAATTATATATATATGGAAAAAAATTATATTTTAAACCTATAATTTAGAAACATGTAGTTTTAAAGGAACAATTTAAACCTTAAGATTTCAAAAATTAATAAATTAAATTGCAATTCATTTAAGTATAATGGAATTGTGTTTGGACTTATAAAAATAAAAATGAAAAAACTCTGGAGTTTTATTTGTCAATTTTGAAACCATATGGTTTAATATGTTACACTAATAAATTAGATACTTTTTTTAAAATACTTTTTTTTTTTTTTTTTACATTGTATTGTGGGGCCAAAGAATTTGGCAACCTCGGCCCACTTTATACTAAGCCCAAGGCCCACGTCGAGGAGGAAGAAATGTCCGAGGACGAACGAAGAAAGTCCAAATTACCAAGAAACGTCGCCGAGGACAATCCTGTCCTCGGCCAACCAAGACCATAGGAGTGAAGAGCGGCACGCCATCTTTGGCAACCTCGGCCCACTTTATACTAAGCCCAAGGCCCACGTCGAGGAGGAAGAAATGTCCGAGGACGAACGAAGAAAGTCCAAATTACCAAGAAACGTCGCCGAGGACAATCCTGTCCTCGGCCAACCAAGACCATAGGAGTGAAGAGCGGCACGCCATCAAAGGTAGCCTCCCAGAGCATCCCAAGAAAAATGACAAGTACAATGGGTCAGCCATGGAAGCATGGTAAATGAGCAACTCAAGGAGAAATTGTCACCTCCGCATTAATACCCACAACTAACGTTATGGCCGCATTAATAGGAATATAACTCCTGAACAGTGCTGCCTTGGTTGCTGCAATTCACAGAAGGTTTAGGAAGGTGGCTGATGGAACAAGCACTTGAGTAGTGACCTGCATGACCAACAAATAAAGGGCCAAGATCAACTGAAAGGGGATATATAATGTAAAAAATCCTCTAGGAAAGGAGGATCGAAAATTAGAAATAGAGAATACTGTAGCAATTTGTATCATCTTTGAAACCTTTGTAACCAAGCATTGAAGAAATAATAGGAACAACAAGCCTACCGGATAAGGTCCGAGGATAGAATTTCACACTGTAGTCCATGTCCTTGTTGTTCAATCCACTCATAACAATGTCTAGTTGTTGTAACCCTCACTAAGACCTAGTTCTTGAACCAATTCTCTATAAATTTATTGTATTGGGCTAGTTGGGCTTCAGTCCACTCATCCAATAGAAAATGTGCTCAAACCTAGTCCCTACAATTGGTGACGTCTGTGGGAAGAACTTGTGCGTTAGTAAGGGCAACAATCAAGCATGATAGGATCAGGCCCTCATCAAGCAGGCTCCCATCAGCCTGAACCGGCTAGATCCCAACAGCAGGGTAACTTCCCCAACCCTGAGCGTGATTGAAACGAAGAGAATGGAAGGTTTTGAGAGGGAAGTGTACACACTACTCAAACCAGCAGAAGCCACTCTCGTGTAGGCAATCACATGCTCCAGAGACAAAATAACAACCGGGCCATGCAACAAGAAAAAGTTAAGAGTCACGTATCCCAGAGACAGAATGACAAACAGGCCATGCAACGAGAGATAAACGACTTGAAGAGAAGGCTGCGCCATGCACAACGAAGGCGGTCTCGTTCTAGCCCTGACATGCCCTCCGATGATGAAAGTGATGATGACTATAAGCAAAGATCGAGAACTCCTCCAAGCGAGACCTTTTCTCACGAAGAGGAGCATCGCTGGAGGCGTGAACGTAAAAGCCCATCTCCTAAGGGCTTGGGAAACGATGCCATGAGCAAGGCATTGTATCAACTCTCCAAATCACCTTTCACACACCACATAGAAGAAGCTACACTCCCTCGACGATTCCAGCAGCCAACCTTCACCATTTATAATGGCAAAATAGACCTTGCAGAGCATGTGAGCCAGTTTAACCAAAGGATGGCTGTCCATTCTAAAAACGAGGCGTTAATGTGCAAGGTTTTCCCATTTAGCTTGGGACCGATGGTGATGAGGTGGTTCAACGGCTTAAAAATGAATTTCATTAATTCATATAGGTAGTTAACCCAAGCCTTTGGCTCCCCTTTCGTTACAAACAGCAGAGCTCATCGGCCCTTAAGTGCATTATTGTCTTTATCCATGCACGATGGAGAAACTCTAAAAGCCTACTGGGACAGATATTGGAAGATGTATAATAAAATTGACGGCAATTTTGATAATGTTGCCATCAGCACTTTCAAAAATATTATCCTAACTGAGCACGGCTTAAGGAAGTCTCTGACTGGCAAGCCTGCCACCAATATGCGCCAACTAATGGATCAGATCGATAAGTATAAATGAGTAGAGGAAGACCAGCTGCAAGGTAAGAGAAAAGAGAAGGTTATCCCTCAAGAGATGAGGGATTTCAGGTCAGACCGATATAACAGCAACTGTCCGAGGAGAGATTTCGTAGGGCAATCCGGAGCAACCAACACACAGACTGTCAATGCGGTATTCCAAAAACCAGTACATCGGGTGCTGGAGAAAATTAAGAACGAGCCATACCTTAAGGGGCTGAATAAGATGGCGGAAGAGTCCACGATGTGCAATCAGAACTTTTATTGCCAATACCACCAGGACCACAGACATACCACGGAGAACTGCAGGAACCTCTAGAACTATCTGGACCAGCTAGTTTGAGAAGGAAAGCTGAAGCACCTTCTGCATCATTCCAGTGGTCATCAAGGCCAGACCTATCAGGAACCAAAGAGAGATACCGCTTTAAGGCTACCCGTAGGGACAATCAATGTAATTTTGGCCACGTCAGGAAGAACAGGCACGCGCCCTTCACGAGTGTTATTTGTAGCTCAGCTGCGTGCTGAGGAGTCCCAACCAAAGCTGAAGAGGGCCAGAATAAATTTCCACCAGGTTTTGAGTTTTTCAGAAAGAGACAAGATTGAAACCACCTAGCCCCATGACGATGTGCTGTTGATCACTCTCAGAATCGGGGATTACGATGTGAAAAAAGTGATGGTGGATAATGGCAGTGCGGCCGAGGTTATGTACCTCGACCTCTACAAGGGGCTGAGGTTAAAACCGAAAGATTTTAATGCCCTATAGCTCTCCTTTGATGAGCTTTGACGAAAAGCTTGTTATTCCAAAGAGCATGATTAGGCTACTCATCTAGACCGGCCCAAAGATAGTGGAGGTGAACTTTATTGTGGTGGACACCTACTCTCTATACACAGCCATCGTCGGTAGGCCCTAGCTCCATACCTTAGGGGCTATTGCCTCCTCTTTGCATCAGAAGGTGAAATTCTTGTCATGGGACAGGGTTCTCAAAATCTGTGGTTGCCAATCCACGACAAGGCAGTGTATGGTGGCGGCCATTTCACATCCGCTCGACGCAGAGTTCTCGGCCTCTGTTGAAAAGAACTTATAGCAATCAAAAGCCCCGGTGTCGCCTCCTGATACAGCTGCCGAGGAGGCAAAATGCGAAGATCTAGAGAAGGTGGTCAGTGGTGGTGACCCAGAGATGTTCTTTCAGGTCGGGGCTCAGCTGCCTTTTCAGGAGAAGGAGAGGTTGATTGGGTTTCTCAAAAGAAATATTGATGTATTTGCATGGGATGCCTGCAATGCTCTAGGGATTGATTTAGCCTTGATCTGCCACCATCTCAATGTCAACCCATCCATCACTCCCAATAAGCAGCCACCCCGACGCCCGTCAAGAGAGCACGCCTATGCGATTAGGGACGAAGTGATGAAGCTTAAGCATGCAGGGGCTATCAAAGAGGTTTTTTACCCTGAATGGTTGGCCAACACCGTGGTAGAAAATGGAGGGTTTGTGTAGATTTCATGGACCTAAATAAGGCATGCCCAAAAAACTCGTTCCCCATGCCTCGGATAGACCAGTTGGTGGATGCAACTGTGGGCCATCCTCAGATGAGTTTTTTAGATGCCTTTCAAGGCTATCATCAAATACCACTAGCGTTGGAGGATTATGAGAAGACAGCCTTCGTGACACCTATTGAGAACTACCATTATAAGGAAATGCTGTTCGGTCTAAAGAACGCAGGGTCCACTTATCAAAGGATGATGACGAGAATGTTCAAGCCGCAGCTGGGCAAGAGCATCGAAATCTATGTTGATGATATGGTGGTGAAGAGTAAAGTGGTATCTGAGCATTTAGGAGACCTCAGCCACACCTTTGATGTCTTAAGGAAGCACAAGCTGCGCCTAAATGCCTCTAAATGCTCATTTGGCATGGGATCAGGCAAATTTTTATGCTGTATGATCACTCATAGAGGAATTGAGGTTAACCCTGACCAGATCAAGGCTATTAATGATTTAAAACCATCGCAAAATGCCAAGGAGGTCCAAAAGCTTACTGGAATGATCGTGGCCTTGAACCGATTCATTTCTAGGTCAGTGGATAGATATAGACCATTCTATCTCTTGATCAACAAGTAGAAAGGATTTGAGTAGTCCCAGGACTGTATTGTGGCTTCCAGCAACTCAAGGAGTACTTATCCCGGCCACTTATCATGTCCAGTCCTGAGGCCGATGAAGTCCTATACGCATACATTGCTGTGGCCCCTCATGTTGTAAGCTTGGTGCTAATACGGGTTGACAATGGCCTTCAAAAGCTAGTCTATTACGTAAGCAAGTCGCTACATGAAGCTGAGGTTAGATACTTACCCTTGGAGAAAGCCATACTAGCTATGGTCCATGCTACACAGAAGTTTCCCCAATATTTCCAAGCCCACACAGTGGTTGTTTTAACCCAACTGCCCTTGAAGTCTGTACTTTGGACTGCTGATTACACTGGAAGGATCGCCATATGGAACACAATTCTGGGGGCCTTTGACATTTAGTACATGCCTCGGACCTCGATAAAAGGCTAGGTCCTGGCTGGCTTAGTGGCCAAATTTGCCAAACCACCAGTAAAAATAGTAGCAGAGAAGCGAAACATGGACGGAAAATCAATTGGGGTAATCTCTATGCCAGGACCCCCAAGTTGGAAGGTGTACGTTGATGGCGCAGCAAATCAAAGGGGGTCCGGAGTAGGGCTAGTCATAGTATCCCCTGAGTAGACTATCATAGAAAAATCCCAGAAACTTGGGTTCTCGACCACAAATAACGAAGCCGAGTATAAGGCCTTGTTACAAGGAATGACCATGGTGCAGAAAATGGGAAGAAAAGCAGTAGAGATGTTCTCGAACTCAAGATTGGTAGTGGACCTAGTAAAAGGAGAGTTAGAAACCAGAGATGCGAGGATGCAAGAGTACTTAAGCCAGGTCAAACGCTTGTAGTCAAATTTCGATCTTTAGAACTTGTCACACGTCTCCAGAGGTGGAAACACCTATGCAGATTCATTGGCCACGCTTGCTACCTCCTCGGCAGGGGGTTTGCCTCAAATTATTCTTGTCAAACATCTAGATAAAGCAAATGAGGTTGCAAAAGGCATGGTTCATATCCATTAAGTTAAAGTGGGTCCTAGCTGGATGGACCCCATAGTGAGATACCTCAAGGATGATATTCTGCCCAAGGAGAAGTCAGAGGCTGAGAAAATACGAAGAAATGCTCATCGGTTTTGGTTGTCCAAGGACCACAAGTTGTATAAGCGCTCCTATTCTGGGTCATATTTACTGTGTATTCACCCTGAGGCGTCAAAATTACTGCTTGAAGAGTTGCACGAAGGGATCTATGAGAGTCACATAGGAGGAAGATCTCTGTCGCACAGAGCCATTACCCAAGGATATTAGTGGCCGAGGATGCAGAAGGAAGCCCTAGAATATGTTAAGAAATGTAACCAGTGCCAAAGGTTTACCCTAAATATTCATTAGCCAGGAGGGGTCCTCAACCCTTTGTCCAGTCTATGGCCGTTTGCCCAGTGGGGCCTGGATATTGTAGGCCATTTTTCCAAGGTAGTAGGAAATAAAAGATATATGTTGGTCGGCACAAATTATTTCACCAAATGGGTCGAAACTGAGCCATTAGCCAACATCAAAGATGTGGATGCTAAGAAATTCATCTGGAGGAACATTGTTACATGATTCGAGGTCCCTCATACCTTCATTTCAGATAATGGACTCCAATTTGATAGCAAAGCCTTCAGAAGATACTGTTGCGAACTAGGGATCACAAACAAGTACTCAACTCCAGCTTATCCTCAGAAAAATGGACAGGTCGAGACTGTCAATAAGGTCATAGTCAATGAGCTTAAAAAGAGACTGAATAAAGCCAAGGGAAGATGGGTAGAAGAGCTGCCACACGTCTTATGGACTTACCGGACCACACCATGGCGGTCAACAGGGGAGACACCCTTTGCCATGACCTATGGGGCCGAGGCTGTTATCCCTTTAGAGGCAAGCTTCCTAACGCTGAGAATGAGCTCCTTCACTCCAAGCAGTAGTGACGAACTACTAGAGAAGAGCCTAGATATGATCGATGAACGAAGAGAAAAGGAAGTAATCCAGTTGGCCTATTACCACCAGAAGGTCAAGCAAGGATATGATGCCAATGTGAAGCTGAGACCACTAGTACCGGGGGACTTAGTGTTGAGGAAAGTTGTAGTTGCTGCCAATAGCCCATCATGGGGAAAGCTGGGACCCAATTGGGAAGGACCATACCGAATTACTTCAATAGTAGGGATAGGTACGTACTACATAGAAGACTTAGATGAAAAAGCTGTACCTCGCCCATGGAATGTAAATAACCTGAGAAGGTATTATTATTAATAAAAGCATTCTTCTGTTTCAAATCTTAAGTCTATTATGATTATATGTCTTGTATTTTGGCAACCATACAAGTGTTAGACAGAACCAAGGTCTTGCATGGTCCTCGAACTCAAACCTACCTCGCCCATGAAATGTAAATAACTTGAGAAGGTATTATTATTAATAAAAGCATTCCTCTATTTCAAATCTTAAGTCTATTATGATTATATGTCTTGTATTTTTGCAACCATCTAAGTGTTAGACAGAACCAAGGTCTTGCATTATTCTCAGACTCAAACCTATGGGGAAACTAATTACTTCAAGAAAAATCAAAGTGTTAGACAGAACTAAGGTCTTGCATGGTTTTCGGACTCAAACCTATGGGAAAACTAACTAATTCAAGAAAAATCTAAGTGTTAGACAGAATCAAGGTCTTGCATGGTTCTCAAACTCAAACCTATGGGGAAACTAATTACTTTCAATAAAGGCCCGAGGACATCAAAATCCTCTTCTCCGTCCGAGGAGCCGGACAACAGGATTTTGAAGGGCTATTGTGGGGCCAAAGAATTTGACAACCTCGGCCCACTTTATACTAAGCCCAAGGCCCACGCCAAGGAGGAAGAAATGTCCGAGGACAAACGAAAAAAATCCAAATTACCAAGAAACGTCGCCGAGGACAATCCTGTCCTCGGCCAACCAAGACCATAGGAGTGAAAAGCGGCACACCATCAAAGGCAGCCTCCCAAAGCATCCCAAGAAAAAGGACAAGTACAATGGGTTAGCCATGGGAGCATGGTGAAGGAGCAACTCAAGGAAAAACTGTCACATCTGCATTAGATACCCACAACTAACGTTCTGGCCGCATTAATGAGGATATAACCCCTAAACAGTGATGCCTTGGTTGCTACAATTCACAGAAGGTTTGGGAAGATGGCTGATGGGACAAGCACTCGAGTAGTGACCTGCATGACCAACAAATGGAGGGACAAGATCAACTGAAAGAGGATATATAATGTAAGAAATCCTCCAGGAAAGGAGGATCGAAAATTAGAAATAGAGAATACTGTAGCAATTTGTATCATCTTTGAAACCTTTGTAACCAAGTATTGAAGAAATAATAGAAACAACGGGCCTACTGGATAAGGTCCGAGGACAGAATTTCACACTCTAGTCCACGTCCTTGTTGTTCAATCCACCCATAACAATGTCTAGTTGTTGTAACCCTCACTAAGGCCTGGTTCTTGAACCCATTCTCTATAAATTTATTGTATTGAGCTAATTGGACCTGAGTCCACTCATCCAATAGAAGAGGTGCTCAAACCCAGTCCCTACATGTATCATTGCAAACATCAAAAGATTTAATTCATTGTGAATTCTTTTTTTTTTTTAGTAAACAATAATACTTATTAGAATACAAACGAAAATAATAATATTAGTGTTTTAGTGAGTTTATAATACACTATATAACTATAGTACAACTACAAAATGGCCTAACCTTTTGTCAATTTTGAAACCATATGGTTTAATATGTTACACTAATAAATTATATACTTTTTTTAAAATACTTTTTTTTTTTTTTTTAAATTGTATCATTGCAAACATGAAAAGATTTAATACATTGTGAATTCTTTTTTTTAGTAAACAGTAATACTTATTACAACACACACGAAAATAGTAATATTAGTGCTTTAGTCAGGTTTATAATACATTATATAACTAGAGTATAATCACAAAATGGCCTAATCTTTGTAAATTCTACTTAGCTTAAATATACACTAAAAACTGATTGATATTTTAGTCATATGACAAGATTAATAATTATAAGAGTGAATATCAAAAGTTAAAATCCGATCCTATCTATTGAAATGTCTATCAGAAATAGAGCACCTAATTAGAAAAGGACAACAAGTAAAGCAAAGGCTGTCTCCTCATTCCACACAGCCTCATTCCACACAGCCCCACCCAACGAAGTGCCTTTCACTGCTTTTACTTAGTTTTATTATAGGTAAAGTATAGTCCTCATATCAATCATGCATCATCCGTGTCACAGTGAATTCATAAACTTATATTTATTAATTAGTTTACATAAGAGAGGAGAAATATACGATTTAATCTAGAGACTGTTGATGGATGGCTATCCACTGACCAAAGATTTTGTTGAAGATTTTGACAATAGAACTAGAGGTCCCAGATTTATTATTTCATTTATTACTTGCAAATTCATTTCAAATAGTATATATATATATATATATATATTATGTTGGGTTCAAATTACACCTGATGTAATTCTAAACAATATTCCACCATTCAATATTTTTTTAATTAGATGCAAATTTTGACAAATTCACCGTTAGATTATATTATCTTTGTATATTCTCTATGCTTACAAATTTTCATAGTCATCAAAGATTAATAGTCATGTCATCAATCAATTGTTTAAATTTAAATTTTTGTATTTTAAAATAATGCATAAAATATGAGTTTATTGATCGAATAGTAGACTAACATCCAATTGAAATGAAAATTAGCAAGAATATTAAAAACATATAAAAAAATGTAATTTAGCAGTAGAATTTTCAAAATATAAATTCTATAACAAATTATTGGGTGGTGTAACATTACTTAGAGTTACATCATGTGTAACTTAAACTCAACTAATATATATATATTCTCAAATCTCAGCAATTGAGATTCAAATCATGTGCGTTAAGGATTCATTTCTATTATCAAGGTAATGCTTTTCGGCCAGTGAGGTGTATCTGTTCCGTATTCGATTCTTGCTGTAATTATTGTAATTATAATATTATTATATTATACAACTCTCCCTCTTTTGGTGGAGGGTCCATCATTTTTTGCCTTTTCTATTTTGTTTCGAGTGCAAGATAAAGTATTATCAACCTCAAAAAAAAAAAAAAAAAAGTGTGCAAGATAAAGACTTTAAGGGGGTGTTTGGTTCATCAATTTCCATAACTCAATTCTCAGTTTTCATAACTCATAACCCAAAAATGATATGACTCATAGCAAAAAGGTTGTTTGGCTACACAATAACTCTGTTTCCATAACTCTGTTTCAATCACTCAATTCTCTGATTTTTGAGTTATGAGTTATGGAAACTAAAAACAACCATTGTTTTCAGTTTCCATAACTCATAACTCAATGGTAATATTGTAATTGAACACACATAGAGGACCCACAAACAGTACTCAACCGCACATTTTGACCAGTTTTGACTTTTTTTTTTCCTTTCTTCTCTTAGGTTGGCTGTTCGGTTTTTTTTTTTTTTTTTTTTTTTTTTTCACTGGTTCGATCTGTTCTTTTTTTTTTTTCTTTTCATTGGTTCGGTCTGTTCTAGGTTTCTTCCTCTTTTTTTTCTTTTTTTTTTTTCACTGGGTTATGTGAGTTTGGGTATTAAAAAAAAAACTACACCAGATGACAGGTATGGGGCCCACAAATAATGTGAAAAATATTAAGTAATGGGAAGTGAGTGATGGTACCAAAAAAACATGGTATTTTAGAGTGATGAGTGATGAGTAATGAGTGATGAGTGATGAGTGATAAGTGATGAGTGACGGAAATTGAGTGACCAAAAAAATGATCCAAACCTGGCCTAAAAATGTTCGTTTGTGAACAGAATTTTTAATTTTTTTTTGCTTAATATGTGCTAAAATATAGTTGTACATTAAAGAAAGAGATCTCCTGCGCCTCCAAGCCCATTAGCTTAGGCCAATGAATGATGAATAACGAGTCACCCATGCAACCTAAATCAATCATCCTAAGAAGCAATAGTGGAGCTATAAAATATTATAATTTTTTTTTCAAGATCAAGTTAAATATATCAATTGGACTCCAAAAGCCAAAAGCCAATCATCCTAAGAAGCAATAGTGGAGCTATAAAATATTATAATTTTTTTTTCAAGATCAAGTTAAATATATCAGTTAGACTCCAAAAGCCAAAAGCCTTGTAACTGAATTGACACCTCCCCATGTACAAAGTGCTTGGGGGTCTAGGGGGAAAAGGGTTCGAGCTACGGGATTAGCAGCATGTTGTAATTATTTCTCAAAAAAAAAAAATTGGACTAAAAAAAAAAAGTTAAATATATCAATAATTTTTAATAAACAAAATACAAAACACACACACTCAATAATTTTTCTTTTTGCTTTCTGTAAGGATGCAATTTGGGTCCCTAACCCAAATGATGAATGAACTTAGACCCAAAAAGCTCAATACAATGAATTTGTAAAGAGTGAGTTGAAAAATTGGGCTTTAACGAATTGGACAACAAGTATAATGGATTCATGTGACAAGAAAAGGAAGATAAACTGATTTAATTTAAAGAAAATCGTTCTCGGCACAGTCCGAGGAGAGCAATTCTTATATATTTCTTTCAAGTTTGATTACAAAGTCAGTTCTTGATCGTTACAGTGTTTTTTTCTTAGTTTCTCGATCTCAACTCTTAGAACCTCCCTTTAATTTTATACCATTTTCCCCTTTCATCTCCACCTTCCACCTATAGATCAGATTGTAGGGTTGATCCTTGTCCCATCAGCACTTCCCTAAAGTCTTTAGGTAGTAGCTGTAACTTGTAAGGCTGAAGGTTACTGTTTAGGTATCACTTCTTAATCAATGCGGCCAGAGAGTTAGCTGCAGAGTATTTAATGCGGTGGTAGCACTTTTCCCCCTGTTCTTTCCTGATACTTATCCTCATTCATTGAATGATCCAGAATGTTACTCTTGATGGCAGACCATATCCTTTGACCTCGACTTTGCTCAGTTGAGGAGGGATTCTTCCTTGGACCATCCTTCTGGATGACCTTAACCGAATTTCACCTCTTTACCTACTAACACAGTTCTTTATGAAAGTGTTTACCCGTTCTCAGATTGTTTAACGTCCTCGGATTGGACTCCTGGCCCAATATATACACAAATATAGGCTCTTGGGCCTAACATGGCCATGGGATATGAGGACTTCTAGGTTCTTATGTTGCTTGTTACAAGAGAGAAAGAAAGCCATTGTCAACTGAATCAGACAACACAAAAAGTCAATAAGTTGCAACTATGGTAGTCAGCTTCACATAGACACGACAAAAGTGCCAGCAGTTTTATATAATCTGCTCAGAAACATGAATATTATCCCATAGACCTTTTAAGATCTCTGAAGTCTGTGAAGGAAATTTAGACCCCTTAAAAACAACCAGATTGCGTAGCCTAGTTAATTAGTCAAGTTGTTACTTAGTCAAATTAAGCAATTCTAGGTTAAAACAGTCAAATAATCATATCAAGAATATAAAACATATAAAGCAGCAGAAATAATAAATAACACAATGACCCAGGAAAACCAAACCGGTAAAAAACCTGGGGAGGATTTGACCCATCGATCCTCAAGGCAAACCTGAATCCACTATGAAAGGATCGAAGTTCATACAAAAGGACTACAAGCTCCCCACTCAACTTCCTAATGCTACCCACCAGTAGAACTTACTGACACGACCACGTGCAAGCTCCGAATCTACGGACTCTTTCTTTCTTGAATTCTTCAATTAGCTACAAGCACCCACGCTTGATATTCTTTAAGCTTCAATGGTAGCAACCTTGTTGATCATCAAGATGTTGAAATAATCTCTACCTTGAAAACCCTAAGTTTATGTGAAGGAAAGCTCCTCAAAGATCTCACAAGAGATTCACATAAATAGCAAATATGAGCAACAAAGACTTAGAGAGGTTGGAGTACAAAACCCTAAAAATAAAAGGAGGCTCAAGAGGCACTCTAATCTCTCTCTTCCAAAGTCACAAAAACGTTCTAGGGTTTTCCTTATAAATATGAGTGTTTTACTTGATCCCTAAGACGTTTATATAGAGTTTGGGCTGAACTGGAACTCTGCAGAAAAATAAATCTGTACGTGGTTCGATCGATCGAGTCTAATTTTCGATCGATCGAGCCTTATAGATTTAGTCCAATAAATCTACAATCACTCGATTCCAGTTTTACAAATAAACATACTTTGAGCAAGCCTAAACAAGACTAAACATATTGTTTTGATCATGATTTGCCAACATTACACATTAGAGTTCTAAATACATAAAATCCTAAATCTTTAGAACCTAACAATCTGACATGTGATAGTTTCATGATTCATCACAACAACTCGAAACCAAACCAAACCAAAATCAAACACACCAAATTATCTATCTTAGGAGTATTTCATAAAGGTCCAAGTTTGATTCCTTAAAAACCATGTGCTTATTACAAAGGTTAGAGTTTAAAACAACAATAGAAGCACTAAAAATCTAAAACGAAAAACATATCAAAAATATGAAGGTTCTTGAAGAGATCAGAGAGTGTGCTAAACGGGTTTATCGGTCACGGTTAATCAGAAACACGGACCAATATTTTTCTCATCATATCTCGTCATTGAACCACCAATTCTGAACAAAAAAAAAAAACTTAAAAATATTAAAAAGAAAAGAGAAAGAGAGTGGAATGAAAAGAAATCATCAAAGACTTAAATACAACTAATCACGAAATTAATCGACCATTTTGTTGCAGTTATTTCTATCCTCATCTGATTTCACTTCATTCCCATGATCCAATAAACGTAATTAGCATAACGCTATTATTCACAATTATCAGTATATCTACCAAAACCCTAAATGTGTGTGTGTGTGTGTGTGTGTGTGTGTGTGAGAGAGAGAGAGAGAGAGAGAGAGAGAGAGATGTTGGAGATGACTGGTGAGGTTTAGAGCTGATTTAAAGGCGCCGCTGAGAGCGAGGGGGTTGCTTTAGATCGAGATATAGTATTATAGTCATAGTTAAATTTACATCATTGGATTAAACTGGGCTTATATAGTTTGCATTAGTGCAGGTTTGGACTTCCAACATTTCGTCTTGAGTTCAGACCATCCCATTTAGGTCGACTTGGCCCATAAAAAGCCTCTAAATCTAGTTCTCTTATAGTCTTATAGGGTGAAAGCCCTCTATGTTAATAAAAAAATATATAAAAAAGAAGAAGACAAAACTGAGGTACAATACTTTAGACGCTGTTACTTAAATTTTCCTCTTAAAATTCAGTCATGTGATTTTTTTCTCATGAGATAAAAGTTTATTTTTAAGTAGAGATGACAATGGAGTGGGGTTGGATCATGGGTCCTTATTTCTCTCCCCGTCCTCTCTCTTCGGGATGAAAGAAGAGAGGTTGGGTCCTAGGTGGGTTTAAATGTATTTTACGAATCTTAATGAGATGGCTCCAACATTGATGAGTATAAATTTTCTTCCAATGTTGTTTTTGGTTGAGAAATCCATTACCCATTAAGGCTATGCAAAAAAGGCGCCTAATCTACCAACTCGCACCAACCCAACCTAACTTATGCGGGTTAGCTTGTGTGAGTTAGATAGATAATTTAGTAGGTTAAGTTGAATAACGGAATGAGATATTTCTAATCTGCCATAACCCAAGCCGCCCGCATATGCACACACATACACACTTTGTCATGTTGCAAAAATCTACCTCATATACGCTCCCACTTTATTTCCCTCATCTCTTTCTCTTTCATTTTATTTTTTCATTTTCACATTTCTCTTCCCTAATAAACTCTAGCCGCATTCTCTAATATTTTGTTATTATTTTTTCTCTTTGTACACGTCTAATTTCAAAATTTGAGAAGTTTTTCTTTTCTGTATAATAAAATTTCAATCATTCTAATAAAAAAATAATGTATTATTTTTAATAAAAATGACAAAATTTTCTTTCCTTTTTTTATTATTAAAGGGAGTAAACTATTATCTCGTTTAATTGAAATAATTTCATTTAGTCTCTCTAAAAAAAATTCAAGTCAATTGAATTTGCCAACCAGCTCAACCAGCCAAGTTGAAACTGTTAGGATTTTCAACCGACCCACTAGATTTATAGATTGGTGGGTGGGCGACGGGTTGAAATTTTTACAACCCGTCATTAGTAGGTTGGTTATAAATATTGCCCTCCACCCACCCATCCCAACCCATGCACACCCCTACTACCCATTATTACTAGAATATTTATAAGTTTTCATTACCTGATCACTTGTGAAACACGTGGTTTTGTTAATTTGTATTACATATTTCTTGTAGCTTACACTTTAAAATTTTGGTTCTATTTATTTATTTATTTATTTTAGATTTTTTGTTGCATGTTCATGGTCTCCTATTGTGGCTGGTTAAATGAAGAGTAATTTGTATTATTGAATTTAGATTCAACTGATAACATGTTTACAATAATAATTAAACAATCTCTCCCCCTTTTTTTGTGTGTGTCATGATTTAGGGATTTGAGATCCCAATTCAGTATTTTTTTTTTTTTTTTGAGAGATAATTTAAATTCAGTATCTTAGATTTAGATGGACTAAGATTTTTTTGTTTGTTACTTTTTTTAATAGATACGATAGTATTTCAAACTTATGGCATCTGTTCCATATTAATTACTCTTTATTATTAGGTCAAGAGACACCAATTAGTGCTTTGTGCGGGTGAGAATTGAATTTTGATATTTTATACAATAACAAAAGACTTAACTTTTTTTAATATAAATAAAGGCAATGTGGCAATACACTGTTAGCCATGCTCATATTTTTCATCCACTAATTAACTGTAGGGACTATTTGTATATAATATCAAAAGGTTATTGACTATGAAAAATCAAATTGATACATGATGTAGACATTAAGAACCAAAATAGTAATTTACTTTTCCCTTTATAGGCTAGATTCTAAAATAATAATAATAAACCAAATATATGTGGGCTTAAAAAAATTAAAAAAATAAACATATTTGGGCTTAAAAAAAAAAAAAAAAAAAACCGAATAGATATATTGTGGTTTTTTCTAAAACAATATTCAGAACAACCCAAATCCAAACTTTAAATGGGCTTTAAATATATGTATCTTCTTTTAATCTTTAATTTTTTTTTTCAACCACAAAATTAAGAAAAACCCAAATCCAAAATCGGAATTGACACTTATCCGCTTTGGTAGTTGATACCCAACTAACCCAACCTCTCAGTTTCTCCTTAGCCAATTGCCAGTTTGCCGCCCATAATTCTGTTCCCTATTTCCCAAACCCACTGTACCATTTCCTTACTTTCAGGCAATGTGAGAAACTCTGGCAGTGACAGGCCTCTAACTGACACTGACAACAGAAGTTTCCCCAACCAAAATAGAAAAATTTGCAAAAAGAAAGAAGCCCGTCCCATTCCAATTATCAAAGAACCAATCATAATTTTCCAATTGCATAAAAAAAAAAAAAAAAAAAAAAAAAAAAAAAAAAAAAAAAAAGGAGCTTAAAAAACAACCCCAACATTTCCATGGAGAGAGTTATTAGAGAAATAAGTATTAGGAAGAGAGTTTTGGCCGTGGGAGGCACTGGCTATTTGGGACAACACCCATTGCAATGCTTTTTAGAGAACTAAGGCAACCCATGTTGGGGGTGAGTGTGTATTCCAAACATTTTTATTATTATTTATTTTTTAATTATTGAGAATTTATGAGTATAATAGTCGTTGGGCAATTATGAGAAAAATAGTTGTGGGGATAAAAGCTCAGGACCGTATATTGGGCCTTGGGCTTTATCTGGAAATATGGTGTGTCCGAGAAGGGGTAAATAGTTAAAAGAAACCCCGAGTTTAGAACTACGAAAGATAGTGGATGAAGATGGTCCGAGGAGAAGCTCATTCTCGGCCCTGTACTTTAGTCATTTAGGTGACCTTTCAAAATATTTCCACGACAAGGAAGATCCTCACACACGTGCAGAGGAGATAAGAACCCAGAAATATCTAAGAGAAAAGCTGCTACCACCACATTAAATACACTGTAGCTACTTTTCTAGCCACATTTATGTGGAGAAGACCCCTGAATAGTGAAAACCTAACTACTGCAACTTATAGAAAGCTAGAGAAGGTGGTTGATGGGACGTATACTCAAGTGAAGGCCTAGATAGTAGACAAATACTAATTTATAGTGTTTAACACAAATAACAAATTTAAAGGCACTGCTTTTAAATATTAATCCTTCTTGAAGCTGAATTGGTTTGACTAATAATTCATGAACAGTTTTTTTTAGAGGACATAATATTACTTGCACATTGTGAGAATTAACCGCTTGACTTTTTCAGGATTATAACAGTGATGAGGTATTCTCAATCCAAGATGATTGCATCAGCCACTTGCTGCCTACATTTTACCAAGATATGATAGTGAGGGTGTACTTTAAGAAGCCTGAACTAGTTTGTGGAAAATAAAGACATTGATTTTGCTAAGTCATTTATATGGTTAGGATATTTCTTTATGACCATGAATTACATGCAAATGTTACATACAGGTGGAAGCAGTGTCTGAGGCCTTCGAAAACTTTTAGCTGAAGACTTATGGAATGATAGCACAGATTCATTCAACTCCTGAATCAAAGAAACAACGCCAAAGATAACATAAGGAACAGGCCTCACGCTGCCAAACCAAGATCAAAATAAATAAATAACATAAAAAATTTAAAAATGAAATAAACACTTACTAAAAGAAAAGAAGCATAAGAGGACTCTGATGACCAGTAGTAAAACTAGTAAAAAAAAAAAATCTTTGAGCATTTGTTTTGACTTTAATCCATCTAAATCTATTAGAGCACTGACAACGTTGCTATTATTAAATTCACCAAGTCCGAATCTTATGGTCACCAAACTATGATGCAAATTATCCCAAAAACTTTGGATCTAAATCTTACACGGACCTAATTGAGGTGAGATACCATAGGAAAAAGTGCAATACCTGAGATGGGAGGAGGGAGGCGGGTCAGTGGTTGTGCGAGAGAAGCAGGGACGCAGGTGAGGGGCTATCACCGATGGGGACTAAGGCTTGGGCTGTTGCCGGCGGTGGCTAGGGCTTGGGTCTCCACCGACGGCCGGTCAGAGGGAGGCGGCGTCGCGGCAGGCTAGCGTCAATCTCTCCTTCCCCTTTCTCTCCTTGGCGCTGTCGTGTGTTTGTGTGAAAGTGAAACCAAAATTAGATAGTGAAGGGGTTTAATTTGTAACCGGGTTATAATTTAAAAATTGATTTCAACCGGGTCACTAAAATTTTAGGTGGAAATTAGTTATTGTAAATTTTTAATTTAAAATTGTCATGTCATTTAAAAAAATGTCAAGTTATTATTCCATTAGCCACGTAAATAACATCACTAACAACAGTTAGTAAAATGACTAATGCAACTCATTTTATAAACTTGAGGGACCAATTGTGCTCAGTTGAAACTTGAAGGACTAATTACGCACACAAGATAAACTTGAGAGACCAATATTGTAGTTTCACCTTTGTCTTTATTTCTATCTCTGGGCAGTAACATGTTGCCTCGTGCCGCCCATATTTTGGTTACTTCTTTTTTCTTTTTTAACTAGATATGGTTGGGTTTTTTATTTTTTATTTCTTTGCTTTTTATTTTTTAATTTAGCATGATTTTTGTTTTATTAAACTTGATGAGAATTTTTTATTGTTTATTTGTTTATTTTTTAATTTAATACAAAATTTTTTAATAAAGACACAATTTATATCTATTTTATTTTTGTTCTCAACCAAATAAATGAATTTTTCATATCTACAACTTAGGATTTGTTTAAATCTATCCCTAATAACCTAAAATTTATTATAAAAATATCATGAATATGGAATTTCTTTATATCTTATGATTGATTCACAAACAAAATAATACTTCCTCCCGGAGGAGTCAAAAAAAAAAAAAAAAAATACAAACAAACCATGAACCAGAGGTTAACAGAGGCGTGGTGGTGGTGTTGCTTTAGTTGGGCTGAGCAGAACTGAAACTTGGTCGGACATATTGTCATTTTATGGAAGAAAGAGAGAACAGTTGAATAACAGGAGCAGGAGATGAGGAGAAAAAGTAACAAAAAGAAAAAACAATAAAAATAAGGAATGGTTGAAAGTTCAAAGGTGTGGCTGAGGGATAAGGAGTAGAGTTATTATCCACACCATCTCTCTTCTATTTTCAAGGCAATCACGTGGGTCTTATAGGTTTTAATTTTGAAATTTTTAGGATTTATTTGATAGAAGAGTTTGAATAATGTTGTTTGTAATTTTTTAAAATACGTGTGGGTAAAAAAATGTGTAAAAACGTGTGTAATATTTAAAATGTGAAAATAAGTGTTTAAAATACCTTACCAAACGGGCCCTTACTTTCTTTTTTTTGTTTTTTGTTTTTTGAAAACTTTCTATTTTTTTCCATACTTATATTTAATTAAATATATCTAAGACTTAAAAAAAATTAATAATTAATAAAAAATTTTAATTTAATTAATCAAATAAAAAAATTAATTTTTTTTAAAGTCTTAGATAATGTTAGACTGATATGATATGTTGGACTTGGGCCATTTTTATTGGCTATGTTGAGCTAAACATATATGTTGGATATAAATTTAATAACCACATACATACTTTTAACTCAATGCATATATAATATATAGGTATTAGCAATAATCTCGAAACACTGTGTTTCTAAAAAAAAAAACAAAAAAAAAAATCTTGAAACACTGTATAAGTATTAATTAGTACTGAAATATTTGATATTTTTGAACAAACAGAAACGTCTTATTGACTCCCTTTTGTCGCGATAATTTCACAATGAATCTACCTCGATAATTTCGGTGCAGTTTGGATTCGGCGTCTGCGTTTGCTGAAACGCGTTTTCCCTTTTTTCTTTCTTTCTTTCTCTTTTTTTTTTTTTTTTTTTTTTTTTTTTTTGGCCGGATTGTTTGACTTTGGGAGACAAAAATAATACTGTGCATGAACAATTCGTGCACTGTTTATATACTGTTCAGACAATAAAAAATATTAAAAATGAGTCTCACAATACTATTTACACATTTAAAAATTATTTTGCTACAGTATTTTCAGTTTTCAATTTTCAATTTTAACAACAATAAGTTCAATCTAAACGGACCCGACAATGATTCATACCTGAGACTAGAAGCAGGTCGGTACTGGTTCAGATTAGGCACAAAACTGAAATTACTTTTTTACCCCTATCAACAACTTCGCACTATTAGGATTTGAAATATTGTTCGCCGGTGCCTGGTGGCCATCGCAGTCGTTGAAACCTCCTCTACGGCCACTGGAATTTCCTCATCATCCTCAGCTATAGCTTGTTCTCAGTTTTGGGTCTCTAATTCAAAACCATATCCGTTCAAGTGGTAGTATAGTACCAAGCTCGAGTTTCAGAGGCAGAAGGACCGTTTGAAGAGTTAGTGGTCACTGCGGAGCTCTCCAAGTCATTCTTCCCCTGTTTCGGGTTACGGACTCTCAGCTCACTGCCCCTCTTTCAGGTATTTTTTTTGCTACTGGGTGTTTGATAAATTGACTGAGAGAACTGAAGATTAATGTGTTTTGGGGAAAATTATTTGGCTGTGTGGATTTTGTGAAAGCGTTTTGGGAAGCAACCAAATTATAATAAATAAATAAACACACATCAAAGAGAACCATAAAACCATCGGGAAAAAAAAATGCAAACAACCTCCAGCATATCAAACAAAACATCAGATCTGATGAAACCCACCAGAAAAAAAAAAAAAAAAAAAAAAAACAAAAACAAAAACAAACCCATGAAAACCACAAAAGAAATCACCTTCTGTAGCTCTTTAAAGACCAGCAAGAGACTCTGATGCCAAACTATAAGGGTTAGTAGTCACAAGTGGCTCCCTCATCCCCCGCTTTTCAGACCTGGAGAAGATAAGTCGATGAAGGTTTGTGCCCTTATTGACCCACTCACAAGGCAATGGAACCGTTATATATATATATATATATATATATGCTACAAGCCATGTTTACGCAGTCAACGAGGGATGATATCTATCCTCCATATCCAAATTGGCCGACATGTGGTTAATAGATACACTTTTCTAAAATGGAAATAAGTCCTAGACTGTCTCAGTCCAAATAGTGTATCATGTGGCTCTTCTGATGTACCAGCCTCAAACGGTGGAGCACTCCACAGCTAGGAGGACGAGCTCATGGAATAAACTATATATAGAAGCTGCACATTCCTCCGAAAGTCCATAATTTTTTTTGGCGGGCGTGCTCAGATATTCTACCTACCTAAGCCAACCTTTTTCGTCATAAGGTCCCGCTTGATCCGCAATGCATAGTATGTGGATAGGACAGTGAAACGGTTGGTCATATTCCGTGGGAATGTCCATTGGCACGTATTGTTTGGGCGTTCGTACATGGAAAGCTGCAAAAGTGTGGGGCGGTTGTACAAAGTTTCTATCTCTTACCTCGAAATGGTGGAAAAACTCATTGGGAAAGATCTGAAGTTATGGGCAACGGTGGCATGGTCTATTTGGAATGTTAGAAACTGGTTTCACTTTGAAGCAACTCAAACTCACCCCACTGCGATACTTAAAGGAGCTACGACATTACGGGGGGACTACTAAAGGCTAGCTTGAAAATTACCTCGTTGCTAAGCACCTCAGTGCAGAGTTGTCAAAACTTGTCTTACATCGTGTATCGATTTATGATTTTTTTTTATGTATCATAATATATACAAATACCTATTAAAAAAATTATAAATATACATATATAAAAAAATATATTCATTATAAATTTAGAATATATTCAACTAATGATTAATTTAACTATTATTTATTTCAAAATATTTAACAAAACTAACTGAACAAACCAAATTAACATATGTTTATAACATACAAATTGAAATTGATTAAACTCGAAAATAATAGTACATAATATATGGGCCAAAAGAATAAATTCTTTTCATTGTTTTGCCTAATCAATTTCGTCTAAACAATATTATCATCATTTGGGCAATCTTACAAAATTATTTAGGCGTAAATGCACTTTCAGTCCCTACATTTTGACTTTTTTTTCTATTTTAGTCCTTACATTTTAATTTTACCACTTTTAGTCCCTAAATCAATTAACGCGTTCTATTTTGGTGATGGAAATTGCTGAGGTGGCAGCCGGAGGAATTAAATTATTATAAAAATGGCACATCATTCATGACACATTAGCATATAAATTTAAAAAATTAATTTATTAATTTTAACAAAATTAAAAAACATAAAACAAAATTTAAAACATAAAAATACATCAGATTTGAATCAAACACACAAAAAACAAAGAATTTTTCTTCAGAAACAAACACACAAAGAACACAGTAGTAAACATAAATCTCCCAGCCAACCCAAAATGAGAAACATTTTTAGTAAAACATCTTCATTTTACAATGGTCGTGTACTTGAAAATGCAGTGGAACTCATTTTTCAATGTTTGTTTCTTGTAAAATGAAAAAAATTTCCAGTTCTCAAGACACATGAAATGTAAGTATAGTTGCACAAACCACCATTGATCACCCAAAAATCTAGATTGGGAAGAAAAATAGCCACAACAGCCACGCCCACAAACCCGCTCCAAAACCCCCACCAACCTCCGACAAATCCACTCCGAAACCACCATCAACAACCCACAAGCCCATTCTAAAACCACCACTAACCACCCACAATCCCTGACAGAAATCATCACCAGCCCACCCAGAACCACCATCAACCACCCAAATAACAACCAAACCATCACCAACCACCCAAAATTTCAGATCAGATAGCCAAAAAAAAAAAACCCACAAACCCAGATCCCAGCAAACCTAATTGAACCTAGCACCCACCATCTCTTTCTCTAAACCCAGATCCAAAGAGAAAGCTAGAGAAGTAATCGAAAACCAAGCCGACGAGCCAGAGCTTGGGATCGTGAAGTAAGGTCTCGCCTTTCACGATCTTCTTGATCGCGAAGGGGATCCAAACCAAGGTCGCGAGCACGATGAAGCCCAATTGCCTGGTGGAGAGGAACGAAGGCTGGTGAATCGGACCGACGTTGAGCTTGGTCTTGGCCTGGAAGAAATCAGCTATCGACTAGGCAAGTCGCGAGAAACCGCCTTGGTCCATCTGCTCCGATTGCTTCGGGGACTGGTGCGAAGCGACGAGGCGGATGTGAGGGAGGGCATTGACGCCGAAAAGAGCGAAGCTCTGTTGAGACTCTTTGAACTTTGATTTTCTTTCATTTTGGGTTGGCTGGGAGATTTATGTTTGCTACTATGTTCTTTGTGTGTTTGTTTCTGAAGAAAAATTCTGGGTTTTTTATGTGTTTGATTCAAATCTAATGTATTTTTATGTTTTAAATTTTATTTTATGTTTTTTAATTTTGTTAAAATTAATAAATTAATTTTTTAAATTTATATGCTGATGTGTCATGAGTGATGTGGCATTTTTATAATATTTTAATTCCTCCGACTGCCACCTCAACAATTTTCGTCGGTTGACTAACGGAAAGGACCAAAATGAAACGCATTAATTGATTTAGGGACTAAAAATGGTAAAATTAAAATGTAGGGACTAAAATGGAAAAAAATCAAAATGTAGGGACTAAAAGTGCATTTACGCCAGTTATTTATTCATTGACATTTTTTTCATCATCATCAACATTTACTATCTCTTTTCTTGTTCTTTTATTCCAATACTTTTTGGCACTGTAGCTTCTTAGACTTATAACAAAATATATAAAAATTATACTTTCATTCAATACATTATTCATAGCATAGAAAATAAATTTGCAAATATGAAAGTGAATCATCAAGTATATAGTCCAAATTTTGTAGGAGAAAGAGAATTGGGGGAAAGATCTCATGTACATGTTATTTTATTGGACTCAATTAAGTATGCCAATAATTTGTGTTAAAAAAGAGTCCAACAACTTTTTAAATCAAATAAAAACACAAATTTTAATAATTTTTTTCTTTAAAAAATTTTATTTTAAACCCGCATGTCTATATATCGTACTATAGGTAGGATTCAACGACACAATATAATTCATATGATATGCACCTATATATATTGAATGATTCGTAGGCACTTACGATACGCTCTTACAAACATAATTTTTTGTATACATTACGATACATATCGCATTTTGTATGATTATAACAACTATGTCTAAGTGTGCTCTTGGGAGGGAGAGGGGCTTTCTTCAAGAGGGATGCATGAACTAACCCTTGGTTGTCTCGAACTTCAACACCCAAACCTATCTCTTTCAAAGCTTTGAACACTGCTCTATCAAAATTAACTTTAAACAAGGGAGCAGGAGGAGGAACCTATCAAGTTTGATTAGGAGATTGGGCAGAAACATGTGGGAGTAACGCTAATAAAATTTACAGAATCTGGGTAGCAGAGGGAATTATTTGAGATATCAGTTAATCCTTTGAGCTTGTTCTGAGTTGGTTTCTACAATACTGGATGGATCAAACTAGCATAGCAAACCACTCCAAATCTTTTCCATCCTTCTCAATATAGCATATCAGATCCAAGAAGCTAGTGAAAGTTTTATTTTGCCGAAACAACCGCGTTAGAGAAGAATTCCAAATCATAGTTACTAAATGCAAACCACTAGTTAAACTGTAAAACTCGTGAACCAAAGCACTATTTGAAATGGTTTGGTGTAAAATACCGAATATGCAATCACCCATTGTCAAACTGTGTAAACCGATGGATTGAAGGGTTACTATTTTTAACTTGCATATAAAAAAATAAAAAAAAAATAAAAAAATAAAAAAAACCTTGTATATATGTGAAAAAACTCAAAAAGATTGAACTAAACTACTGATGTCACTAAAGTTTGAAGTTATCGGTTGTATTTGGAGATTTAAATAATTTTGTTATTCTCTGGGGTTTAATGATTAAGCTAAATATTTATTTTGAATTTCTATGAGATATTGGGGTATGTTTTTTCAAGACTTTTGAATTATATAACTTGATTATTGGATGATTTATGTGATGGTGTGTTTATTTTTTTATATTCTCTAACTTTATGTCATATGATGTAATTTTTTTATTGTTATAATTTATTAATTTACCCAAATGGATTATTTTTATTTAATTTTATCTCATTTTCATAATTATAAAATATATTATTTGATTAATTAATAAACTTACCGTTCAACCAATGAACCAATTATTTAGCCTAGTCAACCTCCGGTTTTGTTATGAATGTACCAAATAGGTGTGAGGTCTGGGCAAGATCAAATAGAATGTAAAACATCTTCTAAAGATTATTTACAATTTTCACACTTGTTTTAAAAAAGGACGCTATGCCGGCACAAACTCTATTTTACTCGGACAGTTTTCTTATTAGCTTTCCATACTTATGCATAAACTCATTATTTTTTTTCTTTACTAATCATTCTCTATCACATTACAATTATAATAAAAAATTGTGAAAAATTTTATGCTTCCAGCATTTTGCAATCGCTGTTCCTAACACAAAAAACAGGATCGGTCTGCCTCGAACTACTATCAATCAAAATTAAAAAGTAGAGCCATTCCTTTTCCATTCAAAAAAACAAAAAGAAAAAAAGAAAAAGAAAAGAAAGTAGAGCACTAGTGCACTAGAGCCCAATAAAAAGTCGCAATGAGTATTCATACAACCTGCCAAAAGGTACAAATAATGGTAAGCATGACCTAGGTTAATTATCGGTAATTATCGGCAATTGTTGCTATAATTGGATTCTACCCTTCATCAACATCGTTAAGCATAAGTAAAACCCAAGATATTTTCAATGCACGAGAGAGGAATTCAGGAATTGATATGATGGTGGAGCCAGTAGATCACGATTACAGCTAATCCCCGTCATTGAGTCTAATACGCGTACCCACTTTCAGCCACACAAAAATGATGTCGGACCAATAGCTTCAGCCACAAGTTTCCCACCCTTCTGTCCCACCGTTCACTTCCTCTATTTTTTATATATATATATATATATATATTTACCATATCAAAATTCTACAGGGACTCAATATAAGTGCATATATTTTGTGAAACTTCTCCCTCCCCGGAAACCTCTACTCTCACACAAACTTTATACTCTTATAATTTATAAAACCCCAATAAATTAAAATAAAATACATAATAATGAAATCAATAAATGAAGAATATTAAAAAAATTACATTTATGTCAAGATTCTTATATAATTTAATTGGTTGATATATTTTGATATTTTCAACTGAAACATTTAATATTTTGGTATTTTTATCTGACATTTAAGGTATAAAATCACTTCATCCTTAAATATTAAATTATCAACCTACATATTTTATTATATAAAATTTACAAATTAAGGTGTCATGAATTATAATTGGTGAAATTATTATTATTATTATTATTATTATTTGTTGATATTTTGATTTGGTAAACTCTAAGTAGATATTCGAACAATTTTTTTGCCGTTGATTGCACGCTAGTTTAACTTAATAAGTAAATATTTGAATTATTTATCAACGTTGATTGCACAGTAGTTTATGAACTCTATATAAGAAAATTTTGCGGTATAACCTATCACACATTTTACTCACTTTTCTTTAGAATAAAACTTTAAAGAGACGTTATAAACTTTTTTTTTTTTTTTTTTTGGGTGGTAATTGTTCTTGCGTCCGTACTAAACCCTAAAAATTATATGTAGCCCAATTGAACCCAAAAAAAGAAAAAAAAAAAAGAAAAAAACCAAAAAACAAAGGGGGTGGTCAACAGTACGAGGAAAAATGGCCAAGAATCCTCCTTCTAACGTGCGCCGAAATAATCCATATAGAACCGCTAATGTGCGTCGGGAGGAAAAAACCCTGAACAGTGATACCACAGCAACAATATCTATTTCAAGTTCTACAATCACCACCGCCACGTCACCGATATCTGTATCGGATGGGTTTTCGGGCCAACCCGGCTCGTCGTCCAGTAGTACTACTGCTAAGCAAAAGAAGTTTCGGGGCGCTCGGAGTCGGAGCGGCAAATGGGTATCCGAGATACGCCAGCCACGTAAAGCCACGCGCATTTGGCTCGGCACGTACCCGACACGGGACATGGCGGCGACGGCGTACGACGTGGCGGCTTTGGCTCTGAAGGGGCCCGATACGGTGTTAAACTTCCCCGACCTGATTCTTTGGTACCCGATACCGCTTTCGACGTCGCCTGTTGACATACGCGCCGCTGCGGCGAGTGCTGCTGAGGCGATGATGGAAAGATCCTCGGAGAGCAGTCACGAATCGACACATCTTAGAAGCACTGAGGAAGAGTACTTCATTGACGAAGAAGAGATGTTGAATTTGCCGAGTTTGCTGGTGAATATGGCTGAAGGGATGCTCTTAACTCCGCCTAGAATTCAGTCAAAGTCGTCTTCTGATGAATCTGGTGGTGATGGAAATGGAGATGGAGATGGAGATGGGTTATGGAGTTACTCCTATTAACTAAACCTTATAGTGTGTGAAAAATCGCTGTACTGAGTATTGTATATGTGAGAATTGTATATGCTTTTGTTTTGTCTTGCCTTTTGACTTGTTTGTTCTTGTTCTTGTTTTTTGTTTTTTTAAACTAGCTATCGGACGAACTTCCTCTATGTACTGGGTATGTAACTATGAACCAGTACAACATTGTTCGTCGTTTTAGCTATAGCTAGAAGCCTAGAAGAGTTAATTAGATTGCTTGTGCTGCTAATTAGGATCTTTCTTGGTGGCGGGTTGTGTTTTTGTATATACCATATACCTCGTATTATATGTTAAGGCACTTCTTTGATTCTATGTTTTGGTAAAGTCCAAAGAGAATTTGGTTTATTTTGACCTTTTCTTTTTCTTCAAGAGGTACCATATTTTCTTTATAGGAGGGTATAGCACTACAAAGAATTTTCGTTAAGAAATATAATTTATTAGTAGTTTTCATGATTGTCTTTTTTGAGGCCATAGATTCTCAAAGACTTGTCTTAAGATCTGTACCTCGGCGTTTTCTTTGTCTTCTTCTGATCATATATTGGCAGTAAGCCAAGCCTTGCACTCAAAGGCTTAAATATTTTAGCAAGAACATAAAGATACTCAAAAGGGCCTAGTTAACTGAAACACTTGAGCGTCTGAATCTTTGGGTTATTATGATCAAGAGTGTTTTTGTTGTAGATTGTGGGAGAGAAGATGAAAAAAAATGGAAAAAGGGAAGAAACATGCAAAGCTTATTTTTATAAGATAAAATTTGAACCACTAAAAAGCGCGGGAGAAATTACTCTGTTTACTACACTTTTCTTTCTTCCTTCTTACGTAAGAAGGTTCCATAAAATATGGGGCCCATCTTACGTCAGAAAAGGAAAAATAGTACACTAAATGCATTAATTGAAAATTTTCAAGAAAAAAAGGGATTTTTTTTATTTTATTTTTTAGCACCAAGGTCGTATTCATAAACATCTCTCCATTATAGACACCTCCTATATAGCCTTGCCAAATTAATTATTTCATTGGACCTTATAGATCTATTAGAAGTTAGAACTTTGCTAAACAGGAAAGGTTTGCTTCTTTAAGCTAAACCAACAGAGTAATTGTGTAAAACTGCAAAATATAAAGAACTCCATTGTAGAAGAAATAAAGGAGCTCGTTTAATGAAAAGCTCCAATTGCTAAGTATGAAACATATATGTAACTAGGATTACTCATGCGTATATCCTATCATACACTTCACACCACCCCGGGCCCAAAAAATAAAAACACCAGAAGACTTTCTTGTAGTTATTCAAGCATATGGGTCCAAAAAAAAATCCAGTGTTCACATCTACCCCACGTAAAAGGAGGTTGGGATTCATCAAAAAAAAAATAAGGAGGAGGTTGGGGGAGCAGTTTAAAAAAAAATACAAAAAAAAAAAACACATTTTTTTCCCTTAAAAAGTTCTGAACTTCTTTTCAAAAAAAAAAAATCTTAACTTCTTATCCGTGAATAGTTAAATACCTTAACTTTTCGGCCTTCAATGGTCAAAACTCCCAGACACAAGGCAAAAATTGTGCCAAATATCAACTTCCATCATTTTCAGCAAAAATTGTGCCAAATCTGAGGGACTTATCTTCTTCTTCTTCTTCTTCTTTTAGAACAAGAATGATTTTTCCAAGTTACTTAATGGCTGGGGATTTAAATATGACTATCAATTAAAGATATTTTGTAAGTGGAGATTATTTTAAGTGTTTTTTGGATTAAAGTAAGATTATTTTTTATGTTACACAGCGGTAATCTCTATAGGAATTAGTAAAAAAGTACTGTTTTAATATATATATATATATATATATATATAATTTTTTGGTCACATGTTTGTATATAGTATTTTAATGGAGATAGGAATATTGAGGCGGAGGAGGTCGGTCCACCGTGGATAATGACTCAAAGTCTTAGTTTTGCCGTGGTACCGACAAGGGAGGTGTGTTTGAAGGAATAAAGTCAGAATTTTGCTTTAGGAGACGGTTTTACTGTTAGTTATATGCAGTGATTTCAACTTTTAATTCATTTACTTAGTTGTTGAGAATTTTTTTTTTTAAGGTAGGAATAAAACTATTTTTGTTTAGAATTTTTTTAAAGGGCATGGTTATTTATTTTGGATAAAATTTGTTAATTGAGCTTAATTTTACTTTTAGTTTTACTGGTAATTTTTGTTTTTGAGCTTTTTTTTTTTTTTTTTTTTGGCTTGTATATTTTGTTTTAGACTTTAGATTTATAAATTTTTTTATGGTCACTAAAATGAGGAAAATGCTAGAGCTGCAAGGCTTTTTATAAATTATTTATGTAATAAGTGGTTATTGATAAGTAAAAAAATAATGTAAATGGTGTACTCATATGCGAATCAATAAAAATTTACTACAAAAAATATTCGTGAAAATGTTATAAAAAAGTTTATGAGTATACCATTACTTTTAAGGAAAATAAAATATAATTTTATAAAATAAAATTCCTAAAATTAATACACATATATTAATAACATTTTTTTAAAAAAAATTTAAGGAGGGCCATTGCCCCTTAGTCCAAGGGTAGTTCCGCCCGTGTGTTTGTGTGGTGGCATGGTTCACTCCGGTGGTGTGTCAGGGTGGTTATTAATTGGGGAGTACTTTGTGAGTGGGTCTGGGTTTGGGTTTTACTTGGTTGGGATTATTTGCAACTTTTATCTTTTTCTTTGTAACGTTAAAAAGCTGCCAACCTGTCTAAGTTTAGAGCCATGTAAATTATTAAATTAAATAAAATATGTCCACTTTGGCTATTTGTGACCACATAGTTAAGCAAATTAATGGGACAAAAATGGAATGGCTGATTTGATTTTTTTTTTTTTAATTTATTAATATGTCAACAGTTGTAGTGATCTTGGCTATATTCTCAGCATCTTTGTCTCTATTCTTCTTTCCTCTTTACAGATTAAAGATTAAAATAAGACACTGATCAATTTCCAAAGATCAAACATATATTTTTTAATTTAAAAAAATATATGTTTGATTATTAAAAAGTCAAGCTAAAATGTAATAATGTGTTAGTGAACAAACTCGTGAGAATGAGACTCAATTTCAATATTATATATTTATATATATATATATATATATAAAGAGTTGGGTTCAAGTTACACTTAGTGTAACTCTAAGTAATTTTACACCATCTAATAACTTGTTAATGAATTTATATTTTGAAAATTCTACCGTTGGATTACATATTCTACATGTTCTAAACATGCATTCCAATTTTCATACTAATCGGATGTTATCTACCATTTAATCAATATATTCATCTTTTATGTATTATTTTAAATTACAAAAACTTGAATTTATACAATTGATAGATGACATGACTATTGATCTTTAATCATCTTAAAATTTTGCAAGTATGGAGAATATACGAAAATAATGTAATCTAACAGTCGATTTATTAAAATTCGAATCCAATTAAAAAATATTGAGTGGTGTAACATTGTTTAAAATTATATCAGTTGTAACTTGAACCCAACCCATATATAAATTGAAAATTTAATTTTGTAGTTTTGCAAATAAGTTCATAAGGTAGCAAATTATTTTTGTAATTTTTATAATACTTTTTTCATATAGAATTAATTTTTGATAACATAAATATTCCATTTCATAAAACAATATAAGTTTGGTGAATCTAGTTTTTATAAATTTATAGACAAATTAAATTTACCTAACTAACTCAAATACTTTAATATAATTAATTATTAATTATTAGAATAGACTTGTGAATGGGTAATGTGGGTGTAAAAGCCCAACGTCATGTGTTGGGCCTAGGGCTCAATCCGAAGAGAAGAAAGGGGTTAGGAAGGAGTCCAGGCGGAAGAAATATACTTGGAAATGAACGAGAGGAATAGTCCGAAGAGAACCCTAATAGTTTGAAGAGGTCATTCTCCTCGGACACCAAGGGGACTTGATCAAGCAAATATACTAAAGGTTTGAGTGATCTTCCCAACTACTTCCACGATAAGGACAAGTTTTGGCATGCCTAGAGATGATAAGAACAAAGAAATATCTAAAAGGAAAAACTGCTACCACCGCATTTAATGCACTACAGCAACTTTCCTGGCGGCATTTATGCGGAGAAGATCCCTGAACAATACAATCTCAGCTACTACCACTCACGGAAAACTAAAGCAGATGTCTGATGTGACATGTACTCAAGTGAATGCTTAGATGAAAAACAGGTGTACGATGAAAATGAAGAAGAAGAAGAATATATAAATGTAATAGGCCCTCTAAATAAAGGGGGAGGAACAAAATTTGGGAGAAGAACTCTGAGAATTGTATTCACCTTTCAATCATTAACAAGCCTCTTCGGATTTGAGTTTATTTAGCTTTCAAGTGTGTTTTTACGTCAGTTCATCCTAGTTCATCAGAGTGAACCGTTGCTAAATTCATAATCAGCCCAGCTCTTTCACCCACTCTCTACAAATTCATTGTTCCGAGTTCATTGGGCTTACAATCCCAACCTTTTGGGTTTGGGCTACAAATTTTGGACCCTACAAGTAAAATTTGTAGTTGTGATGTTTACTAGATATGTGGAAATAATAATTTAACGAAGTAGCTCGTGAGCATATTTGAGTTTGTTCTATAAGAAAGTGAGGCCAGCTTGAGCATATGATTATGGGTGTGCATCTAACCCATTAATTTAATCCAACTTGATGCCTCAAGTTGGTTTTTGTGGGTTGGTTTGTGTTGAAATTTTATTTTAAGTCTCAAGTTTGGGTTCTTTGTTTTTTCAACCCATTTGACCCAACATTACCTACCATATATATAAGTTTATCGTATTACCCTTATTTTTAAGTTTTCAGCTTGATTTATTTTATTATTTTGAGAAATAGTTTGGCAATATGCGAAATTTAAATACAATTTAAACATTTTATGTGAACTGTAATTATTTATTGAAAATGAGTCTTTGAATAATTGATTAAAACTTAATTTTTTACTGGCATGAAACATGTAAGTACAACTTAACGACTCAACCCGACACATGTGGATTGGATTAGGAAGGTTAGATTGAAAAAACTCTCTAACCCAACCCATATATGCACCTATACATAATCTAGCTAAGTAATAAACTCAAACTCGACTGATATTCTAAATAAAATAAAATGAATTAATATTGAACTTTCAAAACTCGACTTAATTAACAAAAGTTGTGTATCTCAATAGTATTGTTTGTTCTTCTTTACCAGAAAAATCAAGATTGAGTAACTTTTGAATTATTAAAGAAATAAATAAAAACCTTAACTTGACTTTCAATCTTTAGAGTCCTATTGAGTAGATTGCATTGGTATTATGTAAACTGAACTCATGTACACGCCTACACATAATCTAACTTAGTGATAAACTCGAAATCAACTAATATTCTAAATAAAATAAAATGAATTAATATTTTCAAAACTCGACTTAATTAACGAAAGTTTTGTATCTCAAAAGCATTGTTTGTTCTTCTTTACTAGAAAAATTAAGGTTGAAATCTCCTTTCTATTGTAGTAACTTTTGAATTATTAAAGAAATAAATAAAAACCTCAACTTGACTTTCAATCTTTAGAGTCCTATTGAGTCGATTCAATTGGTATTATGTAAACTGAACTTTAGGTTCATCGATCCAAAATCCTCTCGGCCAATAACCTGAGTGGAACAAAAAAGTCGGGCAAAGTCAACTATTCGAATTGTTTAGACTTGTTAATTAATAATGAAAATATTATTGTTATTATTAATTTTTTTTTGGCTGAAAAAATTCGAACTAATAGTCGTTGTGCGTGTCCACTAGCCACAAAATGAACGGTACTACACTGCAGTACGTAGGATGTTTGACGATAATGACAAAAAAATAAATTAGGAAGAAATTTTTGATAATTAAAAGTCCCTTTGAAAATAATTTATTTAGTTAAAATTAAAAATTTTTTATTAAAAATGTTACAAATAAATGTAAAAATTAGCTGAAATAATACAGTGAGACTTATAAATAGTATTAAAAAGTGTAGTATAATCTATAAATAGTAGTAAAAATAAGTTAAATAGTAACAAAAATAAACTAAATAGTAAAATTAGCTAACTTTAAACTTTAATTCCAAACGCAAACTAAGGGTTTATTTAAAAACAACTTATTTAATTGAAATTAAAATTTTTTTACTAAAAGTACTATAAATAAAATTAAAAACTAACTAAAATAGTGTAATGGAATTTATAAATAATGTTAAAAATTACAATAAAATTTAAAATAATAAAAAAATAAACTAAATAATAAAAAGAAAGCCCAATATAAGTCACCCAAACGCAATCTAATACTGATGTTTTAACTTTTATGCGTGTGAAGCAAGCAATGAATATTGTGCTTTGCTTAGCTCTTCATACACAAAACACATTATGATTCATGAGAACAGTAAAAAAAGACTGATGGAAGTAATGACGAATATTTTGGTAGAACAGTTGACTGTCTTCTCAGCAAACAGGACAACTGCTGAAGATATTTTAGGACAAAATTGAAAATATAAAGAAAATTGACTGCTCTAGATGCGAAAGAGGACGAAATGTTAAAGAAAGATAACGAAAAAATCAGCAGTAATCTATTTTTAGCAAAAACAAAAAAAGCTAATTTAAAAAATATAGTTAAATATATCCATATGTAGACAAGATCACCATTATATTATAGATAATTTTTTTAAAGTATGGGTGGGATGATTAGCAAAAAGTAAAAAATGTTTTAAAAATACTGCCACTTCAACTGTCGTGTAGATTATAACAATTGATAATGGATAACTGAAAGAGAAAGCATACCGACCTTTTCTTTTCAATGTGGATTTTACACATTAAGAATGTGTTACGTTAACTTTTAAGAATTTGTTTCGTTAAGATTCCTACTATCAACTTTTAAGAATGTGTCATGTTAAATTTTTTTTTTTTTTTAATTTTAATTTCGTATTTGTATCAATTTTATTCCGTGTCAATTTAATTGTAATTTCATACTTAGTTCTTTATATTTGTGGGCTACTTTTGTAATCGGGTTGGGTTTGAGTATTTAATGTAGTGCTGTTAGAATTGAGAATTAATTTGCAAGACATTGACACTCGCAAAATAGAAACATGACACTTTTAAAAATTCGTTCTAATTTTAGATTTGTGAGACAATTACCACTTCGCGCTTGCAAAATTTTCGATCATCAGAAGGAAAAAAAAAAAAAAAAAACAGTTATTTAGATCATTTACTACCAGCCCCTTCCCACTATAAATACCTATCATTTCCCACGAATTAAACCCTAAGCACCCACCTAATAGGTGAGATAATTGTATCCATTATTAAGAGAGCCAAACACCATCAATTTTCTACACTCTTCCATCTCACCCTAGCTAAACCGTGAGAGTAGATTATCTCAATCACAATCATCACAATCCATTGAGTTTTGTGAGTGAATTGAATTGTTGGGAGCCTAGGAACCATTGGAGCTTGCCAATTTCAACCATGGTGGGGTAGAAGGTTTCAATTAGATAAATTCTCATGATGAAATTATATATATATGGAAAAAAAATTATATTTTACACCTATAATATAGAAACATGTAGTTTTAAAGGAACAATTTAAACCTAAAGATTTCAAAGATTAATAAATTAAATTGCAATTCATTTAAGTATAATGGAATTGTGTTTGGACTTATAAAAGTGAAAATGAAAAAACTCAGGAGTTTTATTTGTCAATTTTGAAACCATATGGTTTAATATGTTACAGTAATAAATTATATACTTTTTTTTTAAAATATTTTTTTTAAAAATTGTATGATTGTAAACATGAGAAGATTTAATTCTTTGTGAATTCTAGTTAGTTTAAGTCTACACTAAAAATTGATTGATACTTTAATCTAATGATAAGACTAATAATTATAGAGTGAATATGCCTATGATATCTATTAAAATGTCTATCAGAAATAGGAGAAATTATAGGGTCCTCTGGTGGACTACGACATTTGTCCACCATTCCACTAAAAAACTTTCATTTGTTTAAAATTGTTGAGTCAGTAATTAATTTCTGTTTAAAAAAATTTTCTAACTAACAATTTTAAACAAGTGGCAGTTTTTTAGTGGAATGGTAGACCACATCACTTGTCCATCATGTGAACCTTATAATTTCTCCAGAAATTGAGCACGTAATTAGAAAAGGACAAGAAGTACAGCAAAGGTTGTCTCCTCATTCCACACAGCCCCACACAAAGAAGTGCCTTATAGGTAAAGTATAGTCCTCATATCAATCATGCTCCATCCGTGTAACAGTGAATTAATTAGTTTACATAAGATAGGAGAAATATACGATTTAATCTAGAGACTGTTGATGGATAGCTATCCACTGACCAAAGATTTTGTTGAAGTTTTTGACAAGGGAACTTAGAGGTCCCAGATTTATTATTTCATTTATCACTTGCGAATTCATTTCAAACAGTAGATATATATATATATATATATATTCTCGAATCTCAGCAATTGAGATTCAAATCATGTGTGTTGAGGATTCATTTCTATTTTTGTGGGTTTTTGTTCCTTTGGATATTTGGACTCGGATTCTTTTATTCCAAAGACTTTGTATTATCAAGGTCATGCTTTTCGGCCGGTGAGGTGTATCTGTTCTGGATTCGATTCTTGCTGTAATTATTGTAATTATAATATTATTATATATTGTATTATATTACTCTCTCTCTTTTGGTGGAGGTCCATCATTTTTTTGTCTCTTCTACTTTGTTTCGAGTGCAAGATAAAGACTTAAAAAATGTTCGTTCGTTAACAGGTTTTTTATTTTATTTTTTTTATTTTTGCTTTGTGTACGTTTGGTTTGCACGTTGCGTGTGTTTGCGTTTTCAATTTTTTTTTTTTTTTTTTTTTTTTCACGCGGTTTCAGCTAAATTTTACTGTAGCAATACTGTTGCGACCCCTGTTTATTAAACAGTAACGGTAAAATTTGACTTTTGCACAAATTTTACTGTTTATGAACCCATAAATTTTATTTTTCAACTATTTTTTCATTAAAATTGAGTTCACCATACTATTTACAGATTTAATATATGCTAAAATATATAGTGGTACATTAAAGAATGAGGTCTCGTGCGCCTCCAAGCCCATTAGCTTGAGCCAATGAATGATGAATACCGAGGGCCAATGAATGATGAATACCGAATCAGCCATCCGACCTAAATCAATCATCCTAACAAGCATTATTGGAGCTATAAAATATTATAATTTTTTTTCAAGATCAAGTTAAATATATCAATAGTTTTTAATAAACAAAATACGACACACACACTCAATATTTTTTCTTTTTGCTTTCAATTTTTTTTTTTCTTTTTGTATCTTTTCTTCTAATGGGAAAAGAGCCATCTATGTATTCTTATATCCCTATTCCTAATTCTCCGTACTCAAAATGAAAAAAAGTTTGTTTTTAAAAAATAAATAGATTTCTATGAATGTGATTTACTAATATATTTTTGGAAGTATGTATTTTCAATGCTCCTAAAGTTACTCTGCTCAATTATCTGCTCAGAGTTCTATCCTGACTTTGCCATTGGAGTATGTTACGGGCTGACATGACATTGCATGGGAAAATCCAAAGTGGCAACAGTAGCATAAGATTAGAATTGTCTCTGTTTTGCATTTTCAAATAGAGCATTGGTCAAGGATAGGTGTTATTTTATCTCAGTGTTTTATGATAGCTGAAGCTCATCTCTTTCTCATTGTTACGTTGGAATTTCTATCGTGCAAAGGTCCTATATGAGACCCACGAATAATAATAGAAGATGATCAAAATATTTGAGTAAAAATCAAGCTTTTGCTCGTTAAGAAGGTCACGGTTATCCCTCGAAGTATAACAAAAAATGTATCTCCCTTCTCTACTGTTTTATGTCCTAAGTTGTATCAAAGTACTTTTCATCAACTCCTCAAGTTGGTCTCAACCTCTGAGGTATAGTAAGTAGGCATCTCCTCATTTTGTGTTGGTCCTAAATGTGCACGATAACGAGTAGTGATCACATACTACAACCTGTTGTCTATCGATAAGGAATTGTATATGAATGCAAATGAGAGTTGGTATTTATAAGAAAAGTTGCACCCCTTTGGAATAGACACTTACGTGTGAACTAATACATCAACCCCCAGAGTTACAGTCTTACGGTCTTACCCAAATACTGATTATTCTTTACAAAAACAAATATTGCGTCTTTGAAGCAACACTATTCGCTTATTGTATGTGTAAAAGTACAATATATTATAGTGTGGTCACCCATTACAACCACACACAAACATTTTGCAGGTGTTGCATTTGCTATTAAGTGTATTAATCAATTACATTTTTCACAACTGACCAAGGCCATTGTCTTTGAGTATGAAATACCTGCTAAATTATAGAGTCCTCTAATGAAATACGTCACTTGTCTACTATTCTACTAAAAAACTTCCAGTTATTTAAAATTGCTAAGTTAGTAATTAATTTCTGTTTAAAAAAATTTTCTAATTGACAATTTTAAACAGATAGAAGTTTTTTAGTGGAATGGTAGACCACATCACTTATTCACCATGTGAATCTTATAATTTCTCCCTTCTATGCCCAACAAGACTGGTTTCAAACCTTTTTCATTTTTATTTTAATTGGCAATATGGATGATCTTTTGATTTTGTGACTATTGACTGCAATGTAAGATATTTGGGAAATATAAGAAGACCCAACCCGAATATGGGTTGGTGGTGGAGTTTGATTGGAGTGTGGTAGAAGGACACCAAAGATTGGTAGCAAGAGGGGAGAGTGGGGGCAGTTTTGGGTTTAACGGTGAGTAAGTTTGATTTTTTTTTTTTTTTTTAATGAAAATATTTATCTTTTTAGTGACTAATGAGGTGACATAATCTTAGCCTTTTATTTTAAAAAAAAAGGTGAGAATTAAACGAATTCTATCCAGGAGAATACCTTAAGAATTTTAGAGGATGTTGGCCCTTAAACTTGTGTTGTTCTCTTATACCATCTATGTAAAGATATAAGACATGCATGTGAGAGCAATGATTTTAAGTAGGGATGACAACAGAACAGTGTTGGATGTCCTTAGTTCCCGTCCCGTCCCGTCTCGTCCTTTCTTTGGGATAAGAGTAGGAAAGTCGGGTCCAGGACAGGTTTGGAGATACTTTACTAACCCTATTGATGATATAAAGATAAAACAACAGAGGAAATGAAGACCACGAGAGTACTAAAAAAAGAAGAATAAACAAGTGTGAACATTGTAAATATTGTTTCCACTACCTAGAAATCAAAGTTTTCTTCCAATGTTGTTTATGGTTGAAAATTAATTCCGCTACCTAGAACTAGAATATTTATAAGTTTTCATTACTCACCATCTGATTACTTGTGAAACACATGGTTTTGTTAAATATTTTTTGTAGCTTACACTTTAAAATTTGGTTAATTAATTAATTTTTTTAAAACATTTTTTTGTTGATTGTTCATGCTCTCCTCTTGTGATTGGTTCAATGAGGGCTAATTTGTATTATTAAATTTAGATTCAACTGATAGCATAGTTTATGAGAATAATTAAACAGTCTTTCACCCTTCGTCTTGTGTGTGTCGTGATTTAGGAATTTGAGATCCAAATTCAGTATCTCAGATTTAGATGAACTGGGTTTTTTATTTTTATTTATTATTATTATTATTATTATTATTATTATTTAAATATGCTATAGTATGTCAAACTTATGACCTCTCTTTCATATCGATTGCTCTTTATTATTAGGCCAAGAAATATCAATTGATTTTTGGTATAGACAGGAATTGAATTGCATATCTCTTATACGACAACGAAAGACTTTACATATTTTTAAACAAACAAAGGCCATGTGACAATCCACATGACATCAATATTAATATTTAAATATCACCATTAGTTACGTTAGTATTTTTCATCTAACTTAATAGTAGAGACAATTTTAATACTATCTACTAACTATATAAAAAGAGCAAATAGCTCTTCTACAGTACCAATTTGGTTTAGTCTATTTGGTGAGTTTTTCAAAACTCACCATTTTGCATTTACTTGAGTTGGATTTTTTTTTTTTTCCTGTCAGTACACCAGTTTCGTATTTTTTTTTTTTTTTTTGTCCTTTTCTTTTCTTTTAAATGTTTAGAGACATGATAGGTTCACAATATTTTTACAAAAAATTTTAGTTCTAGATAAATAGGTTGTTATTTGATGTTATGAATTTGCAAAAAAGTAATTTAATTTATTAATTCAAATTAGAACTAATAACAACTTACCACCTATGATTTGTTGTGAAAATATTGTAGACGAAGCACTTCACAAATATTTATATGCATTTACACGGTACTGTTATACTAGAACAACAAATTTTCACAATTGTTGAGGTGTCAATTTCTTATAGGGCCAAAAAAAAAAAGATTAGGACTAACCACTGTCGATGCTCATTTTAGGGAAGTCCAATAGCAGGAAGAAACCCAATAGAAGGAAGAAACCCAACAATATGGGCAGAAAAGAATTAGTGGATTGATAGAAAAACCATTAAACCCAAATGATAGAAACAATGGATCATAGGCCCATAAAGTAAATAAATGGGCCTTGGGGAAAGCAAATGGGCCTAAAGGAGCCCAGAGAGAGAAGTAGTAATCCATGGGCATTATGTGATGTAGAAAAGTAAGAATGGGTTACAACAGACCCAAAGTAATGAAGTAAGAAAGTAGGGGGTTGATAGAAAGCCCATGAACCTTAAGGATGAAGGATACGGTAATTGGGCCAGGGAAGCCCAAAAGAGTTAGTAAAAGCCCACGGAAATGCAAAATTAGAAAGTGGGCCAAGGATGCTCAAGGAAAGCAAATGAGCCGAGGATACCCGAGGAGAAAGAAATGGGCCAAAGGAGCCCATAAGCAATGTAATGGGTCAAGAAAGCCCAAAGTAGCATGGGTATAAATCCAATAACCATACTGGGTCATTGTAACCAATTAAGAAAAGAACATGCAACAGGCCCAAAAGAGGCCCAGCAAGCACAGATCAAATAACACCACAGCAAGAATAGCAAAGTGTCATGGCAGGAATGGTTGCAAGATTACAGAAGGAGCAAAGAGTGGGCTAAAGAAAGAAAAACCCTCAATCAAGCAAGGCTCAGCCCTCGAAAGGAGCAAGCCAATAATGAATGGAAAATCAAAAAACAGTTCACGCCATAAGAGGTTAAGGATGAGCGGCAGAATGCACAGATAAACCTCTAAACCATGGCAAACGCATGAGCAGCGGACAAGCTTTTGACGTACAAGGAAGTGGAGCACGTGCAAGGTCCAGGCACTACTAACCTGTACCCAGCCAATACATGAGTGGTAGGTCATGGGTCAGAGGTAAGAGAGGTTATGGCTTGGCGATGCGAAGAAAGGAAGCCTATCCTGGGATTCTCACTCAGATTCTTTTGGGAGAGATGTCTTATTAGGATGACATACCACCATAACACTACACGAGTAAGCACTAAGAAAGAGAGAAAAGGGTGGGAAAGAATAAAAGTAACAAAATGGAGAAAATAAAAGAAATAGAGAAGGTAGAATGGTAGGTATGCACCAAAGGCTAATTCCTTCTCTCCCTCTAAAAGCCTACCATCTGTTAAGGATAAATAATTTGTTTGGCCATAAACCATTCAGGCCCATTCCCTCAAAGTGGAAAACTTCTACAGCAGGATTCTCCTGCAAGGTTGTCCACGTTGAGGAAGTGGTTCCCTCATTGGTCTTAATCCTGTAGCACAATTGAACATGGCAGACCAATCTTTTTTCTTTGATCTCATTATTATTTCTTTTCTTGTCTTTGGAATTTTACTTATGATATGAATCTTGTTGTTGTGTTGTCCTTTTCATTAAGGATCCATTATTTGTCCTGTTTGACAGTAAGCACATCTCTTTTATAATTGTTTCATTATATTTATTTGCTGTAACTCTTTTGCAATAGTTTCGTTTTGTCTAACAGCAAGTGTGTTGCCTTTAGTTGCCCTATTGCATCTGCCTGCCATGATTTTGTTGTAACAGCTACGCTTGTCGTGGACATGTGAGCAAAGTTTTAGCAAAAAAAAGGGCATAGTTTGTGCACAAGCCTAATTAAGGTGAGTTGCAATTGGACTGGTCTTGACTCTCCTACCCAGAGCACTTGGGCCTCAGTGCATCAGGAGGCAGCCTAGCCCAACATCTCAAAAAGGCCCACCACAACCATTAGGGGTGTAATTGATTCTGTTTGGTTGGTTTTTGGTTAAGCATATGGGGTTATCTATTTTTTCAAAACTCTAAGTCAACAACACAGTCACAAAAAGAAAATAACAACTCAACATCACATGGGGTTATTGATTTTTCAATAAAAAAATAACAACTCAACATCACAGTCACGAATTCACAAAAAATAGCATTGAATCAATATTAAACAAAACCCAAAATATAAAAAAGAGAGAGGGTTATCAAGAAATGTCACCATGAGAAACTGAGAATGAAAAGATCATGCCGGCATAGGGAGGTTGGCGTGTGATGGCGGCGACAGAGGCAGATCAAGGTGTCTTAGGCAGATCAGGGCAGCTTTTGAGGCAGATTTGTGTGGAGGTCACCATGTGGAGGCAGTGCAGAGGCAGATTCGCGTGGAGGCCGGCGTGGAGTGGAGGCTGTGAGAGATGAGAGGGACTGGAGTGGAGGCTGTGAGAGTGAGAGTAAAAACATGTGGGCTAGGGTTTTTAACTTTTGCTTTTATAGTTTAATTAGATTAAGTTTAATTAGATATCTAATTAGTAATTAGTTTAATTATGGTTACTTAATCTAATGAGAAAATGAAAATTGAAAACATTAAAAAGTTAAGGCCAGATCATATTTGAAAAAGAAAGGCCCAAATGTTTTAAAAAAAAATGAAAATGCCAAGTATGTATAGGAGGTCCAAATATTTATAAAATTTATATTATATATATAATATAAAATATATTATAATATGATTCGATTTGGTTTCGGCCGATTTGGTGTACTCACACCTGCCACCAAAACCAAACCGAATATTTTCGGTTTTTAAAAATTAAAAACCAAAACTGAACCGAAATTTTGGCATTAATTCGATTGATTTCGGTCGGTTTTTTCGGTTCGTCAGTTTTTTGCACATCCCTACTAACCACAACTGAAAATAAATTTTTTGTGAAAATGTTGTAACATCATGTTGTTGTCACAATATTTTCACAATAGTCGAGATCTTAGTTCCTTATAGATTAAAAAAAAAAAAAGTGAAGTCCACAACATTTTCATATTAATTTTACAACAAATTCTACATGCCAAGCTACTATTGATGCATAAAAAAAGTGATATCGATTGTGGGCCCAGTTTAAAATCAGTAATAACTTGTCATCTATAATTTTTTGTGAAAATATTGTAGAAGTATGATTTCTTTAAAAAATATATATATAACAAGACCTACCACAACTGAAAATAAATGTGGTGAAAATGTTGTAACATTTTATTGCGTTCCCAAACTTTTTTTGGTTTAGTCAAATTGGGTGAGCCAAAATTCATTATTCCACTTAGTCTTCTTGGGCTTTATTTATTTATTTATTTATTTATTTTTAATACACAATTTTAAGTGGTGATCACAGTTGAAAACCAGTAACAATTTGTTATCTAAAATTTGTTGTGAAAATGTTATAGACGTTAATAATAAAATATCAGACAGAGACTTACCATAGCTAGAAATAAAAAATATTGTGAAAATATTGTAACATTTTATTGCATTCCTAGACTTCTTTTTTGGTTTAATCAAAATTTGGTGAGTCAAAATTCATAGTTTCAAGCACGATTTTCTTTAGTTACCTTTTTGTTTTTTAATTTTTTTTTAATGCACAGTTTAAAGTGGTTGGCTCAGTTTAAAACCAATAACAATTTGCCACCTAGAATTTGTTGTGAAAATGGTGTAAACATAGAATCACTCTAAAATAAAATAATAAAATATTAGACCAGGGCCTACCATAGCTAAAAATAAACGTAATATGAAAATATCTTGACATTTTGTTATGTTTCTAGACTTCTTTTTTGGTTTAGTCAATTTATTGAGCCAAAATTCACTTTTTTAAGAACAATTTTCTTTGGGCTGATTCTTTTTGATCACATGGTTTAAAGATAAAAACACACACACACAAATAGTTTTACACACCAAAAAATAAAATTATGTAAAAATCATTTTTTCCCTTTATGTTTAGGGTAATTTCATTCCCCCCTAAGTTTTAAAGTTGAATGATTTTATCCTTTATATTTTGTAAATGACTATATACCCCTACTATTACTGTTTTTGTTAAACCTTAATAAAATCTTATGACTCCTAGAATATTCCATTGTACAATGTCCTAAATATCCTACTAAATTTTAATGTCGCAAAAATTTTATTCGTGTATTTTGAGATTTATGTGGTGGTCATACTTAGAAAGTAAGATGACAATGTGTATGATTTCTATTATTTACTTAGAGAACACTAATATATTAGAGGTTTAAGTCTTCTAGATTTATAAGTTTATCTAATGAAAACTTCAATGACATATGTATTTTTTTTCCTTGCTTAAAAGGGCATTCATTAAAAATTAAATAAGCTAAAAATCGTAATTACACTCATAAATAAGATGACAAAGAATGAAATATGAATAACAATTTTTTTTTTTTTTTTTTGAGGAGCATGAATAACAAAATATATATTCATTGTAGATAGTTGTAGGTATTTAATTTGATGAAAAGTTTCAATTGAAACATATATCATCATTTATTGTGAAATTTTAAATATTGTGACAATATCTTATCAAAACTTAATTGTTTATTTTTAGAAGATGATAACATTCGTTATCATTCTTAGTAGAATTTTTTTGTAAGTAAATATTGCCTTTAGTAAAATAGTATCTAAGAAATTATCATATTAAATAGATATTCATGTGTTAAATAGCAATACTAAATTTAGGTACATGATTTCATACTACTTCAAAAAAAAAAAAAAAAAAAAAATTATCTTAATTTTCTTGCTTAAAGGGCAACATGTGCCTTGCACGTGCAACCCAACTTAGTATATATAAAAAGCGCCAATGCGCTATGGTAAAACTACAATAACTTAGTTTATTCAATCCTTTGCACTGTTTTGCTGCTTTTTTTTTTTTTTTTTTTTTTTTTTTCCTTCGGGTAATATTGTCTGGTCTACTCTTTTTTTTTTTTTTTTTTTATATAGAGCTGTTAGTTAACACAAATAATTGTCACAATATTTTCATAATTGTTGAGATGTTAATTCCTTATAGGTCTGTTGAGGTTCAAAAAAAGAATTAAATAGCCACAAATAGGCCCAAAAAGATAGAAAAGACATAGGGCCCGTTTCACACAAAAAAAAGAAAAAAAATAATAAAGAGTGGGCTCTCACAATAAAGAAAAGAGAGAAGAAAGAAAGAAAAGGCCCAGAGGGCTGGGATCCAGAGGAAAGGCCCAACCAGCGAACCAGAGAAAGCCCAGAAGGAAGAACTGGGTCGGAATCCCAGAAGCCTCCCAGAGGTAGGGGATCCTTGGACGCGTGAAGTAGGATCATGGCAAAAAAATTAAAGAAAGATAAGAGGCAAAGGGCACGCGGACCTTGTGACCCAGACACGCAGTGGAAGTACAGAGCAAAAAACGCAGGAGCTTGGTTCCAACCATTTGGAGAAAGAGACAAGGAAGAGTACAACTGGAAAAAGCTGGAGCGCTGAAAAGAAAAGCCAAAAATGCCTCAGGCCAGCCAACGGAAAATCTGGAAATAGAAAGGAGCCGAGGGACTTTCATCTAGTCACAACAAAAAGCAAGAAACTATGAAGAAAAGGAAACGACATGATTCTGAAGCAACCAGGCACGGCACAGACTTTAAAGGGCAAAACGGAGAAATCATTAGTTCCCTGAAGCCCGAAGATGTGCTATAAAAGGAGGAAGGGATCCATGCTACAGGGGGATTATTTTTTTGAACGATCAGACCATTTTAAGCATTCATCATTGCTTTCTAAAGTCTCATAAAGTTGTAGAAAAGACTCTGTAAATTTAAGGGGAAAACAGAGGAACCGTCCCCGGTATCCTAGGACAACCACTACTGTACATGCTTGGATTCAACAAGTTCAAATTTTGCAAGTCTTTGAAGCTTGAATAGCTATCAAAGTCTGTAACTTATGAGCTCAGTTGAACCTTGCACCACGTCTTAGTGAGCATTGTAATCACAACTAAATGAAATCAATAAAATACACCTCACATAATTAAAGGATCCCTAACTTGTTCTTACGTTATATTTCCATTTGCCCTGCATTTTCTTTTACTGTTAAAATGTCATTCAATACAAATGTTCTTGTTTTGTTAGCTATTTGTATTGTAAGAAGTATGTTTTGCGCACCAATCGATTCTTAAAACAGCCCTTTAGCTGCGGAGAATCGATCCCAGTCCACCAAGAACATCTCACACGGCCCAAGATTCTTGGGCCATAGTGCTAAAGAAAAAAAGGCACTCTCACATTTTGGCAACTCCGCTGGGGACTGGGTAAAGAAAAGGGAAGAAGTAATCCCTTCGCAGAACATGCCTCCAAGACAAAGGAACAGTAAAGGTGCAAATGTGCCACCCACGGCTTCTGAGCCCGTGGGAGAAAATGAAGTGGCCTCCAGACAAAGAGGCGAGGTGCCCCTAGCAGAGCACGAAGCCGTATCAGAACAGAGGAATGCAAGGCAGGAGCTAGACCCTATGGCTCGAATGACTGCGATGTTGAAAGACTTGTAACAAGAAGTTCGCCTTCTCAAAGAAGGCAAAATGCAGGAAGTCAGAGACAATACCCTCCATGTGGGCAACCAAGATAGAACCCAACTAGAGGGAGGGTTAGCAGTGGGAGGAGGAACTAACCCCCAATACCTAACACTGGCAGACGTCAGTGCCTTCCTGGACCAAGAAAGGGAAAAACTTTCCGAGACTCCCAAGCAATTTTCTCGGGATCCCCCATTCCCACCAGAACTCCTTGGCAAGCCATACCCCAAGGGATATGAGCCACCAAAGTTCCATCCTTTTGATGGAAGGAATGGAAGTGCAGTAGAACACGTGAGTAGGTTCGTCCACACTATGGGCCCCTACGCAGGAGACCGGGAGCTGTGTCTAAGAGAGTTTGCTAAGTCCCTAGTGGACAGAGCATACACTTGGTACACCACACTGAGACCTGGGTCTATTAAGACCTGAAACGAAATGATGGAAAGATTTTGTGCAAAATATTACCTTGGTGAGGACAAGGTCACTTTCCAAAGCCTTCAGATGGTGAGGCAGAGGCCTAAAGAGGATCCTGTTCAGTTCATCAAAAGATTTGAAGATGTGTCCCTAGACTGTTATGGGGACCATGAAGAAAAAGAGCTTGTGGAGACTTGCATCTCTAACATGCTTTTCGATTACAGACTCAACCTCGAAAATTTATGTATCACACAGTTCGCTGACCTGTTACAGGGAACAAGAAGGACAGCACAAACTATGAGGGCGAAGAAGGCGCCAGCATTCCAAGCCATGACAGCATTGGTGGGAGAAAAAAGGAAGAGGCCTGATGGAAAAATGTTCGAGGAACTACCGGTGATCCCATGTACTGAAGAAGAATTAAACCACGTCCTGGACAAATGGATCAGGGATGGAATGGTTAGGCCATTCACTGTGTCCAGGCCACCAACCAAAGAAGAAAGGAAAAATCAATTGTTCTGCAGGATTCATAATTATGTTAAGCATTCCACCAAGGATTGCTGGACCCTCCGCAGGCTTTTTCACAGGAAGCTAAGAGAAGGAACCCTGGAGCTCACCAGAAGGAACCAGAAGTACAAAGAAACCCCCTGCCCAACCACAAAGGAAAGGGGGTGGTAGCTGTGGTAATCCATGAGAACCCGGCAGAAGCAGAAGAGCCAGGATGATCCTTCCACCCAAACACAGTCAGGACCCTCCAGAAGAATCCCAAGTTCAGATCACTATTCAATCAGCTGGGATTTAGACCAGAAGCAAGGAGGGTGGCCACATAATCCCTCATAACTATAGCAGCAGATTCAAGAATGGAATGTTTCACGGCAGAATCACATGCCAGTCGAGCTTTCCTGGAGACAACCAATGCCATAACCTTCACTGATGAAGACATAGAGGTTGAGCATCCAGACCACTGTAGACCTCTTTACCTAATGGCTACCATAAATGGTGTCTAAATCAGAAGAGCACTGGTGGACACAGGGGCATCACTCAACCTCATAACCCTGAGTACCTTGGAAGCCGTGGGCCTAGCTGGAAGGAGGATCCTGGGGGCTCCCATGGAGATAACCGGATTTGGAGGATTAGCAGAATCAATTGAAGGATATATACAGCTAGCCCTAAGGGTAGGGCCAATAGTGGCCTTGACCAAATTTCACATAATCAATTCAGAAGTAATCTACCATGTACTCCTGGGACGGCCATGGCTCCATAAGCACTGCCTTATACCATGCACGTACCACCAGTGCGTTAAGGGGAGGTTGAATGGGAGGCCTGTAAGGATCCCTGCCAACTATAACCCTTTCAGCCAAGGAGAAGTAAACTTTGTAGAAACAATGTTTTATGATGAGTTAGAACCTGATGATGAAAGTCCCATGCCAGGGACCCCAGGAACACCTATCTTGGAAAAAGAAGAAGGAGGAGGTACCCATGACTTGAGAGACCTCTTGAAGAGAAAAAGGCAAAAGAAGGAGCCCAGCACCTCAAGATCCCGAGAGTGTGTAGTAGTGCGAGAACCCGGGGGAAGATTAATATATCGTTTGTGAAGGTGCGCGGGACTTGAGTGCATCGTGCAGGAAGCTCCCAGACCACCAGAATGTATGATAGCCTAGAAGGAAGTCCCAGAGGAACCAGTTAAAGAGATACAAATCCAGCCTGAGGAAGAATTACAGGAAGTAAACTTGGAGGCTGAGTTGGGATCCCAGAAGCCTGTTTTCATTAGTAGTCAGTTGGCAACACAAGAAACGAGGCCACTGGTGGCTTTACTCAAAGAATACGCAGATGTGTTTGCATGGACCTATGATGAGATGCCTGGTCTGGATCCTGGATTAGTGGTCCATGCCCTCAATGTGAACCCAGGAGTTGAACCAGTGATCCAACCAACCAGGGTCTTTCACACTGATGTAGAAGCCTAGATAACTCAAGAGGTCAAGAAGCTGCTAGCAGCTGGTTTTATTAAACCCATTCAGCACCCCAGATGGCTTTCTAACATAGTACCTGTGAAAAGAACGGCCAGATCCGTTGCTGTGTAGACTTTCGCAACTTGAATAAAGCATTTCCTAAAGATGAGTTCCCTCTGCCTAATATTGACCTCCTTGTGGATTCAGCTGCGGGAAGTTCCATGTTCTCATTCATGGATGGGTATAGTAGGTACAACCAGATTCGTATGGCTGCCAAGGATGCCGAGAAGACAGCATTCAGGACACCAATCAGGAATTTTTATTACACTGTGATGCCCTTTGGCCTCAAAAATGCAGGAGCCACATATCAGCGAACCATGACAGCCATCTTCCATGATATGATGCATGAGGAAATGGAAGACTATGTAGATGATATTGTGGTCAAGTCAAAAACTAGGACAGGACACCTTCAGGTACTTGAATGAGTTTTCAAAAGATGTAGAGAATACAAGCTACGCATGAACCCTATGAAATGTGCCTTTGGAGTATCTGCAGGAAAGTTCCTTGGGTTCCTGGTACATCATAGAGGCATAAGTGTAGATCCAGCCAAAGCTGTAGCCATTGCTACTATGAAAAGACCAACGACAGTGAGGGAGCTCAAAAGCTTCCTAGGAAGGGTCTCCTACATCAGGAGATTCATGCTAGGACTGGCTTCAGTCACAGGGGGCTTATCCAAGCTATTAAAGAAAGGAACTGAGTTCACCTGGGGAGCAGAACAGCAGGAAGCCTTCCAAAGGGTCCAACAGATCATGAATCATCTGGCCACTCTCTAGGCACCAGTACGTGGGCGACCCTTGCTATTATACTTGGCATCAAATGCCCAAGCAATAGGAGCCCTGCTGGCGCAAGAAGATGATGGTGGGAGCGAGCAACCTGTTTACTATGTGAGCAGAACACTCAAGGATGCCGAAACCAGGTATCCCAGGATAGAAAAGGCTTGCCTAGTGGTTATTTACGCATCCCAGAGGCTGAACAGGTATTTCTCAGCCCACCAAATCCTTTTAGTGACTAAGTCACATCCCATAAAAGCACTCCTGCATCAGCCCCTCCTAACAGGGAGAATAGCATAATGGCTGGTCCTGCTTTCTCAATATGACATAGGCCTAAGGACCCCCAAGGCCGTCAAAAGTCAAGCCATAGCTGACCTCCTGGCACAGTTCCCAGGGAAGGAGGAAAGCTCACTAAGCGAAGAGATCCCAGGTGAGGTAGCAGTAGCAGAAATCCCGGGAAAGAAATGGACAATAAGATTCAATGGGTCAACTACAGCAACCTCAAATGGGGTAGGAATTGTATTGAGCTGTGAAAATGGGGACACCATACCTCTATCCTTCAAGCTTGGTTTCTCTTGCTCCAATAATGCAGCCGAGTACGAGGCGTACTTAACCGGGCTAACAATAGCACTCAGTATTGGGGTAAAACACATGAGAGTACTGGGAGATTCCAATCTTGTGGTCTCTCAGGTGAAATGTGACTTTGCACTAAGGGAACAAAGTTTGGCAGCTTACAGGACATGGGCACAAAGGCTGGAGCAGGAATTCCTAACCTTTAGTATAGAGTACACGCAGAGAAGTGAAAACAGATTTGCAGATGCACTTGCCACCCTGGGATCCTAAGTACCATTCAAGGGAAAAGACACTCTGGTCAGAATAGGAAAGCAGGAGCATTCCATCTTAAAAATCCTCCGACAGATATCCCCCAGAGAGTCCAAGCAATGGGACTGGAGGAGCGAAGTGAAAAAAAAAATGAAAGAAACAGGATCTGGAGGGAATGTCAAGGAGCTGAAGGACTACGCTCTAATAGAAGGAGAACTATACAAGAGACTGCCCGGAGGGATCCTATCTAGATGTATCAATGAGAAAGAGGGGAAGCTAAGGTTGGAAGAACTACATACCCAAGTCTGCGGGACCTCAGAAAAGATCAGTCTATACAGGAGGATGCAGCGCATGGGGTACTACTGGCCAAATATGAGCAAAGAGGCATTAACTATACAGGAAAAATGTCAAGAATGCCAACCCTCGGTGGACAAGGAAGAAAGCTACGCTGTGTTTGTTACAGAAGATTGGAGGACCCCTTTCATAGAATACTTGGCTCAAGGGATCCTACCAACTGACAGGACGCTGGCCCACCAGCTCAAGAAGCTCGCAGTCAGGTATTTCTTGCAGAACGGGATCCTATTCAAAAGGGGATACAGTGGAGATCCCCTAAGATGCCTGGGACCAAGGAAAGCCAGGAAAGTGGTCAAGGAAGTCTATTCTGGTGATTGTGGAAGTCACCCAGGAAAGAGGAGGCTCTATAAACAGTTACTACTATTGGGGTATTACTGGCCAACAATGAAAAAGGACTCCGAAGAGGTAGTCAAAACCTGCCACGCATGCCAAGTCCTTGGAGATGCAATCCATACTCACCCAAATACGTTACAGGACATGACAACCCCATGGCCTTTCCACACTTAGGGGCTTGATCTCATAGGACCTATAAATCCTCCATCCAGTGGTTACATATGGATCTTGGCAGCCACTGAATACTTTACAAAATGGGTAGAGGCCATCCCCTTGAAGAAGGCCACTAGAGCAGCTGTAGCAAACTTCATTCAAGGCCATATCATTACAAGGTTTGGGATCCCCAGGAGGTTGATCAGTGACAATGGGACCCCATTCATAAATAAAGACATGAAGGGGTTAACTGAGGCTTACTACATCAAGCATGGAAGGTCTACACCGTACTACCCACAAGGAAATGGCCAGGCAGAGGCCACTAATAGGGTGATATTGAAGATGCTTAAAAAAATGAAGCAAGAGTATGGAGGAAAATGGAGTGACCACCTGGCAGATGTACTTTGGGCATGTAGGAGCTCTGTGAAAACAGCCACGGGGTTTTCACCATTCTCCCTGGTCTATGGGACAGAAGCCATCAGCCCAGTAGAATTAATTGTTCCCACACCAAGAGTAGTACTTGAGGAAAGTCTGGAGGACACCAAGGACGCAAACAATGAAAGGAGGTTAGCAGACCTGGAAGGGGTAGAGAAAGAAAGAGAGCTAGCCAAGAGAAGAAGCCAGAGGTACCAGCAAAGGATGACAAGAGCATATGCACAAGCAGTACGCCCGAGGACTTTCACTAAAGGGCAGTTGGTACTAAGGACAGCAGAGCATGTGAAAAGAAACCTACCGGGACCCTCCAAATTTGCCCCAAAGTGGGAAGGACCCTACATCATCAAAGAGGCCCATGATAGTGGGTACTACTACCTTACAAAGGAAGATGGGACAATCCTGATAGAGCCCATAAATGGGAAGTGGCTAAAACAATACTACGCATGAGAAGGGAGAGGTCTCAGTACACTGGAATCCTTTTGCCAAACGCTCCAACCTGCTAAGTGTTTTTCCTTCTTTCATATATTATTATTTAAGTAATTTTGTTCGAAACTTGAGGTAGAAGGACATTCTATGATCCTTACTATCTTAGTTAGATTTGCTGTGTTCCTTGAATGACATTTATGTTTTAAAATTCAATGAAATTTCTTCTTTTTCTCAGTTATTAAATCCTAAGTATCACAAAACTCCTAACACGAACGAAATCAGGGGAGGATACCTGAGGAAATCTTCTTGCATAACCCAGGATCACCCCACAGATAACTACAAACAGTTGAATTTAAATACATGGTCTAGGGCCTCAAGCATATACTGAGGATATTTAGCCCAGTACTCAAAAAAAAAAAACTTGCCAAGATTCATGAGCTGGGATAAGTAAGAATACATTGCCAAACGTACCCAGTTCAGTACTTGCGCAACCAGGAAGAAAAGGGAGAATACCATGGGAAATCTTTTGATGCATAACCCAGGATCACCCCACAGATAGCTGCGAAGCAGCTAAGTTTCAAATACATGGTCTAGGATCTCAAGCATAAACTAAGGATACCTAGCCCAGTACTTGATAAAAAAAAAAAACTTGCCAAGTTCATGAGCTAGGACAAAAAAAATATAATAATATATTGCCAAATGTACCCAGTTCAGTACTTGCGCAATCAAGAAGAAAAGGAGTGGGTACCTAGCTGGAACCTACAACAAAACTTGTGGGAATCACAGGCCAGGACTCAGCAAAAAAAAAAAAAAAAGAGAAGACAAGAAAAGAAGATCCACATGCCATTAAAAAGGGATTAGAAGTAACACTTAGAAGCCATACTAAAGCACAAGTACATGGAAGCAGTCTCAAAGCACAAGTGCAGATCTAAACAAAAAAAAAGAGAACCAGAAGCATTGTCCAACCAAAGAAATAGAAAATTCATACAATCCCAAATTGTTCATACATATCCGAATAGCTAAAAAAAAAAGAGAAAGCTAAGAAAGGAGGCCAGCCAACAAGGAGCCATTCGAGGGAAGAGCAAGAATAGCTGAAGAAGAAAGAACCCTCTGCCTTTTGACCTTCAGATCTTGCAAAGTCTTGTGAGCACGAGCTAAAGCTTCCTCAGCAGTAGCAATCTCAGCATCAATACTTTTAGAAGCTTGCCTCTGGAAAAGCGCTTGGGCTAATGATCGCAAGTACTCCAGCAAAAAAGACAAGTTGAACTTGGCTTCCAAGAAATCCTAAACAACTCCCCTCCATTCCAAGAGCTTTTCCTCAGAAAGAGAGTCTAGCGAAGAATCTCTCAGAGAAATCAACATGGCGCACAGCAGCTCCATCAGAATGTTCCCCAAAAATACTCCTCCTCTGAAACCAAGGGTAAAGTCCCCATGACTTTTAAACAGCCCTTCTAGCAATGGTAGACCTTTCACAGGCACAGAGAACCGCAAGAAGCTACCATAGGAGGACCCGAAGTGGCAGAAATGACTGGCAGGGAGGCTGTTGAACTCCAGAAGATCAAAGCGAGCCAAAAAGGTAGGGAGCCTTGAAGCAGGGTCTGAAACAACCACCTCTGGAGCCTTCCCCTTTGTTGCATCATCGCCCGGGGTCCCAAAGGAACCTTCAACCCCCTGAACAGCATAAGGGTCAGCAACCTGAACAGATCCTACACCCCCCTCAGGAACCACGAGTTCAGGATTTTTGATATCAACTCCTGCAAAAAAAAAAAAGAGAAAAAAAAGAGGGGGGGGGGACTTAGCTTCTAAAAAAAAAAAAAAGAGGGAACAAAAAGGGGTAGAGGAGAAACTAGTATCAGCCTCTTGGGGCAGAGTTCCCTCCTCTTACTTCTCTGATTTCTTGAAAGACTCTGGAAAAGAACACATGACAAGTTGAAGAAAAGGTGAGGAAGCCCCAGCAAAACGACTAAAAGAAGGCAGGGACACAGGGGGCTTCGCCATAACAAAAAAAAAAAAAAAAGCAAAACAAAACAAGAAAAGGGCAGAAAGAGAGAAAGAATGCAATAAAGACAATCAACACCCCACCTTCAGAATCCTCCGATTCCAAAGAGGTAGCAGCACCAGAGGCAGATCTCGCAGTGGCTTGGCCTGGAAAGAGGAAGAACTCAAAAAAAAAAAAAAAAAGGGGTGCAAAAGAGATAAAGCTAAAAGGCTATATAAAAGAAAAGAAAGGCTCACCTGTTTGCCCGGACGATGATGTGCCTCCCAAAGTCCTCGTACTTAACCCAGTCTGAGGTAGCACGGTCCTGACAGGACTGGGAATCTGTTCAAAGTGAGAACCTGGGGACGCGGGAAGCTTGGGAGCCTCAGGATCCTAGGCAGCCTGGACATCCTACATTGGTTGCTTGGTTTCCTCAGCTATGCCACCACTGGGAGTCTCCTCCTCCTTACTCTGGGATGCAGCTTCAGCCATCTCCTCCTCCAAAGTCTCACTAACCACAGGGGGAGGAACCTCAACCTAAAAAAAAAAAAGAGGTAGAACAACATAAAAAAAAAAAAAAGAAAAAAAAAGAAAGGGAGGGCATGAGCAACAGAGCAGCACGGGTATATAACACTTGTGAAATGAATATGAACAAGCAGCAAAAAACACAGGTAAGGAAAACCATACCACATCTTCACCAGAAGATTGGCTTCTACCCTTCCTGGGATATAGCTTACGCTTGGACTACAAAAAAAAAAAAATCACTCATTAGTTCAAAAAAAAAAAAAAAAAAGGAAGAAACAACAAAACTACAACTTAAAAAAGCAAAAGAGGAAAGAGGCCTTGCCCTTCTCTCTCTTTCAACAGGGTCTATAGGTCTCTGTTGTTTACTACGGGTACGTCCAGAGGGTCCCAAGTAACTATGAACTGAAGGACTCACAGGAGCCTGGGGAAAAGAAGACTCTACCTTAGTCTTCACCCGGCCCTTTGTGGCCAAAGGTTGCTCCACTTCCTTCTCCTCAGCAAGTATCAACTGTTTCTGGGATTTCCCAGTCTTCTTCTTCTTCTTCTTTGACTTAGGGCCAACATCCTCTACACTCTCTTCAGCCGCGGCCTCTTTCAACTTTTCCTGTTTAATTGTTTTCCCTTTACTCATGCCAACAGGAGTACTGGCACTTATGGCCTCTACTGCCCCTTTCGTAATTGGTACCCCAGCAGAAGCACCAACAACAAGGTCACACCCCAACCAGTTCTCTGGGAAATCCTGCGCATAAGTCACCCAGCCTTCCTTGGAAGCATGCCATTCTGCAAAACCAGTTTTGCTGCTCACAGCAGTAGAAACAATACCAGCAGTAGGCAGGGACAGACGCCTGTTGGATGTTGGGGCAGAAGAGATGCCAGGGTTAGGTACTCTCTCAATCGTCTTAGAACCAGCATAATCAGCAAAGGACTTCTGAACCCTCCTCCAATAACCAGCATAGCCACTGGAGGCAAAAACTTCTCTCTGAGAGTTAGGCATTACAAACTGAGGACTTCGTCGTGACCAATAAGAAAAGGCCTGAAGTTTCATGAAGGGATCCAAGGAAGGAAGAGAAGAAACTATGTCATTAAACACTGGGGGAATATCCTGATCAAAACCGAACGGCCGAAGTACTCGATGCGCCGAGTAATGGGTGTACTATGGGCCAGTCGAGGAAAGCACAAGAAGCCAGGAAGGACTAATGCAAGCCAAGTAGGCTAAGCTACCCTCATCACTGCGACGTAAATCAAAAGTATTCCCTGTAGAAGTCAGAAAGGGAGATAACTCAGAATTGCAAACAAAACCGGGGCCAAACTCCCGAAGGGAGCGCCAATTCAAATGGCCTGCTTGATCAAATAACTCAACCAAGTTAAGATTGCCACCTTTTAGACTCAGCCAACGAAAAATAATAGGGTGGCTGTCAGTGGAGCTGCCACAAAGCCCTTTTATCACATCAGGGGAACCCTGAAACTTATCTTTCACAAACTTTAAATTCCTACATTTTGCCAAAGTAACTGAAGAACGATCCCACATAAATACCTGGAGAATGGCGCAATGAAGTGAAGAAGTGATAACATAACAAGAATCACCCTCAGCCTCATCTCCATGAAGTTGATCCAATTGAGAGTAAACATGGCCCAAAAACATGGGGGCTAGAGGATATTGAGCGCCCTGAGCTAACTTAATCGCCAAAGGAAAGAGAGTGGACTTGATTCCATACCCGAGGAACTCGCTGAACAAGAACTTGCTAAGCCAGAATGCAAGGAACCCGGCATGCCTGACTTCCTTATCCTTCTCACGCGAAAGAGTCATAACCCACCTGCCCATCCTGGTCGGTTTCCCACCAGAAGAAGCAGTACGTCCACCAAAGTGAGCAAATAATTTTTCTTCCACTTCGAGATCCTCGTCAGAAAGCTTAATATCAAAGGGGTTTTCATCCCCAAGCACCGGAAGGAGAAAATTGTTGACCACATCCTCCAAGGTAACAGTTAGTTTACCAACAGAAAAGGAAAAAAGTGTGCAGAGCAGGACACCAGCGGCGCACCAAATGCCTAAGGCCTTTGGCATCTCTGAAACCCTCAAGATTCTTGGAAATAGCCACTGCCTTAAGGATGCCAGCATGCTCCAAGCGGCCCACAAACTCCTTGTCAGAAAGCTCATTATCAACCCAAATGGGCCAGCCTTGAATCTTTCCAGCGACAAAATCAAAGAAGATGGGGACCGCTTCCCGAAGTCCTCGCCTGATTTGGAGATCAAAAATCTCCCTAGGGTCTGGAACTTGTGCAGAACCAACAAAACCCGCTTGACCAGAGAAAACCCAGGTGTGAGGGGATGGAGGGGTCTCGCCATGAGACACCCGAGGAAAGAATAAGCTAGGAGTATACCAGGGGTCTCGCAAAGAAAAAGCAGGGTGCACAATGACAGACTCATCTTGCGCAGAACTAGAGGAGCCCTCACCTTCAAAGGAACTAGGAGCACGCTCCTTTCTTTTTCGAGAAGAGGAAGAAGCCATTAAAGTAATGGGTATCTGAAAAGAAGAAAGAAGATGGCGACGAGACTGATCGAATGAAAAGAAAAGGGCTGGTAACAGAAGACTCAGGTAGACAAGGAAAAAGAGTAATGAGAAAATGCTAGAGTGAAGGAATAAGAACAGTTAGAGAAGACAATGTGTGGAAAGACGCGCCAGTTGCCAAGAATTAAATTTAAAAGGGAAGAAGTTATCAGCAGTTATTAATGAGTGTTATGGGAAACGTAAAAGTAGGTGGTGGGAGTTTTATTTCAACTCAACTGCCACGTACCACGAAAAGGGGAAGAGTTACAAAAAAGAGAAACAAAGGAGCCAGGATACCGAAGAAGTGGAAGATCAGGATCCCCGTGGAAAGATCAAAACAAGAGAGAATCCTACAGAAAACTCACGCATGGGCTGCAGGCAACCCATGAGCTCGGGGGGCTAAATGTTGAGGTTCAAAAAAAGAATTAAATAGCCACAAATAGGCCCAAAAAGATAGAAAAGACATTGAGCCCGTTTCACACAAAAAAAGAAAAAAAATAATAAAGGGTGGGCTCTCACAATAAAGAAAAGAGAGAAGAAAGAAAGAAAAGGCCCGGAGGGCTAGGATCCAGAGGAAAGGCCCAACCAGCGAACCAGAGAAAGCCCAGAAGGAAGAACTGGGTCGGAATCCCAGAAGCCTCCCAGAGGTAGGGGATCCTTGGACGCGCGAAGTAGGATCATGGCAGAAAAATTAAAGAAAGATAAGAGGCAAAGGGCACGTGGACCCTGTGACCCAGACACGCAGTGGAAGTACAGAGCAAAAAACGCAGGAGCTTGGTTCCAACCATTTGGAGAAAGAGACAAGGAAGAGTACAACTGGAAAAAGATGGAGCGCTGAGAAGAAAAGCCAAAAATGCCTCAGGCCAGCCAACGGAAAATCTGGAAATAGAAAGGAGCTGAGGGACTTTCATCTGGTCGCAACAAAAAGCAAGAAACTATGAAGAAAAGGAAACGACATGATTCTGAAGCAACCAGGCATGGCACAGACTTTAAAGGGCAAAACGGAGAAATCATTAGTTCCCCGAAGCTCGAAGATGTGCTATAAAAGGAGGAAGGGATCCATGCTACAGGGGGATTATTTTTTTGAACGATCAGACCATTTTAAGCATTCACCATTGCTTTCTAAAGTCTCATAAAGTTGCAGAAAAGACTCTGTAAATTTAAGGGGAAAACAGAGGAACCGTCCCCGGTATCCCAGGACAGCCACTACTATACATGCTCGGATTCAACAAGTTCAAACTTTGCAAGTCTTTAAAGCTTGAATAGCTATCAAAGTCTGTAACTTATGAGCTCAGTTGAACCTTGCACCACGTCTTAGTGAGCATTGTAATCACAACTAAATGAAATCAATAAAATACACCTCACATAATTAGAGGATCCCTAACTTGTTCTTACGTTATATTTCCATTTGCCCTGCATTTTCTTTTACTGTTAAAATGTCATTCAATACAAATGTTCTTGTTTTGTTAGCTATTTGTATTGTAAGAAGTATGTTTTGCGCACCAATCAATTCTTAAAACAGCCCTTTAGTTGCGGAGAATCGATCCCAGTCCACCAAGAACATCTCACACGGCCCAGGATTCTTAGGCCATAGTGCTGAAGAAAAAAAGGCACTCTCACAAGGTCAAAATAAAATATCATACAAGAACCAACCACAACTAAAATTAAAGGTATTATGAAAAAAGAAACGCTACATCCACAACAATTTTCACAACACTTTCATAATAAAAGTGTGAATGCCTAAAGCTAACAGTAGTAGCTACATTTTTTTTTTTTTTGTTGGTTCAATTTTCATTGTTCACTAGCCTTTTTTTTTTTCTTTTTTTTTTTTTTTTTTCTAGTAATATTGCCCAACCAACACTTTTTTTGGCCAATGCACTATAGCTACAGTAAAACTACAGTAACTTGGTTTATTCAGTCCTTTGCATTGTTTCGTTGCTTTTTTTTTTTTTTTTTTTTTTTTGCTTTTTTTTTCCCTTCAGCTAATATCGTCCGGCCCACTCTTTTTTTTACTTTATTTTTTAATTTTTTTTTATATAGAGTTGTTAGTTAACACAATAAATTGTCACAATATTTTCACAATTGTTGAGATATTAATTCTTTATAGGTCAAAATAAATGATCATACAAGAACCAAACACAACTAAAAATAAAGGTATTGAGAAAAAAACGCTACATCCTTAACAATTTTCACAACACTTTTGTAACAAAAGTGTGAATGCGTAAAGCTAATAGTAGTAGCTACAATTTTTTTTTTTTTTGGTTGGTTCAATTTTCATTGTCCACTGGCCTTTTTTTTTTTTTCTAGTAATATCGCCCAGTCAACACTTTTTTTCACCAATGCACTATAACTACAGTAAATCTACGGTAACTTGGTTTATTCAGTCCTTTGCACTGTTTCGCTACTTTTTTGTTTTTGTTTTTGTTTTTCCTTCTAGTAATTTCGTCCGGTCCACTCTTTTATATATATATATATATGGAGCTGTTAGTTAACACAATAAATTGTCATAATATTTTTACAATTGTTAAGATGTTAATTCCTTATAGGTTAAAATAAATTATCATACAAGAATCAACCACAACTAAAAATAAAGGTATTGTGAAAAAAGAAGTGTTACATCCACAATAACTTTCGTAACACTTTTATAATAAAAGTGTGAATGCATAAAACTACAGTAGTAGCTACATTTTTTTTTTGGTTGGTTCAATTTTCATTGTTCACTGCCCTTTTTTTTTTGGTAATGTCGCCCAGTCAACAGTTTTTTTGCCCAATGTGCTGTAGCAAAAGTAAAACCACAGTAACTTGGTTTATTCAGTCCTTTGCGCTGTTTCGCTGCTTTTTTTTTTTTTTTTTTTCCCTTTAGGTAATATCGTCCAGTCCACTCCTTTTTTTTATTTTTTTTATATAGAGCTGTTAGTTAACACAATAAATTGTCATAATATTTTCACAATTATTAAAATATTAATTTCTTATAAGTCAAAATAAATTATCATATAAAAATCAATTACAACTAAAAATAAAAGTATTGTGAAAAAAAAAATTCTACATTCACAACAATTTTTATAACACTTTAATAATAAAAGTGTGAATGCGTAAAGCTACGGTAGTAGCTATATTTTTTGTTTGGTTGGTTCAATTTTCATTGTTCACTGCCTTTTTTTTTCGGTAATGTCGCCCAGTCAACAGTTTTTTCGCCAATGTGCTATAGCTACAGTAAAACTACAATAACTTGGTTTATTCAGTCCTTTGCACTGTTTCGCTCTTTTTTTTTTTTTTTTTTGCTGCTTTTTTTTTTCCCTTTGGGTAATATCATCCGGTCCACTCTTTTTTTTTTTTTTTTTTTTTTTTTTTTTTTTTTATAAAGCTGTTAGTTAACACAATAAATTGTCACAATATTTTCACAATTATTGAGATGTTAATTTTTTATAGGTCAAAATAAATTATCATACAAAAACCAAACACAACTAAAAATAAAGATATTATGAAAAAAGAAGTACTACATCCACAACAATTTTCACAATACTTTTATAACAAAGATGTGAATGTGTAAAGCTAAAGTAGTAGCTACATTTTTTTTTTTTTTTTGGTTGGTTCAATTTTCATTGTTCACTGGCCTTTTTTTTTTTTCCCGGTAATATCGCCCAATTAACACTTTTTTTCACCAATGCGCTATAGCTACAGTAAAACTACAGTAACTTGGTTTATTCAATCCTTTGCATTGTTTCGCTGCTTCTTCTTTTTTTTTTCGCTGCTTTTTTTTTCCCTTTGGGTAATATCGTTCGGTCCACTCCTTTTTTTTTATTTTTTTTATATAGAACTATTAGTTAACACAATAAATTGTCACAATTGTTGAGATGTTAATTCCTTATAGGTCAAAATAAAATATCATACAATAACCAACCACAACTAAAAATAAAGGTATAGTGAAAAAAGAAGTGCTACATCTGCAACAAGTTTCACAATACTTTTATAACAAAGGTGTGAATGTGTAAAGCTAAAGTAGTAGCTACATTTTTTTTTTTTTTGGTTGGTTAAATTTTCATTGTTCACTGGCCTTTTTTTTTTTACCCGGTAATATCGCCCAATTAACATTTTTTTTCGCCAATGCGCTATAGCTACAGTAAAACTACAGTAACTTGGTTTATTCAATCCTTTGCATTGTTTCGCTGCTTCTTCTTTTTTTTTTCGCTGCTTTTTTTTTCCCTTCGAGTAATATCGTCCGGTCCACTCCTTTTATTTATTTATTTTTATATAGAGTTGTTAGTTAACACAATAAATTATCACAATATTTTCACAATTGTTGAGATGTTAATTCCTTATAAAGGTTAAGCCCTTTTTGTAGTTGTACTCTGGTTATGTAATGTATTATAAACCTAGTTTAAAACACTAATATTACTATTTTTGTATGTGTTCTAACAATTATTACTGTTTACTAAAAAAAAAGAGATGTTTATCCCACATTAGTTATGTGTGTGTCTAGTGTCCGCTGTTTATAACTCCAGTCTACAACTACAAAGGTTAGACCCTTTTGTAGTTGTACTCTGGTTATGTAATGTATTATAAACCTGGTTTAAAACACTAATATTACTATTTTTGTGTATGTTCTAATAAGTATTACTATTTATTCAAAAAAAAATCCTTATAGGTCAAAATAAAATATCATACAAAAACAAACCACAACTAAAAATAAAGGTATTGTGAAAAAAGAAGTGCTACATCCACAACAATTTTCACAACACTTTCATAACAAAAGTGTGAATGCGTAAAGCTGCAGTAGTAGCTACATTTTATTTTTTGGTTGGTTCACTTTTCATTGTTCACGAGCCTTTTTTTTCCCAGTAATATCGCCCAGTTAACACCTTTTTTCGCCAATGCGCTATAGCTACAGTAAAACTACAGTAACCTGGTTTATTCAATCCTTTGCATTGTTTCGCTGCTTCTTTTTTTTTTTCTCTGCTTTTTTTTTTCCCTTTGGGTAATATCGTTCGGTCCACTCCTTTTTTTTTTTTTTTCTTTTTTTCTTTTTTTTTTTTATACAGAACTTTTAGTTAACACAATAAATTGTCACAATTGTTGAGATGTTAATTCCTTATAGGTCAAAATAAAATATCATACAATAACCAACCACAACTAGAAATAAAGGTATAGTGAAAAAAGAAGTGCTACATCCGCAACAAGTTTCACAATACTTTTATAACAAAGGTGTGAATGTGTAAAGCTAAAGTAGTAGCTACATTTTTTTTTTTTTTTTGGTTGGTTAAATTTTCATTGTTCACTGGCCTTTTTTTTTTTACCCGGTAATATCGCCCAATTAACACATTTTTTTGCCAATGCGCTATAGCTATAGTAAAACTACAGTAACTTGGTTTATTCAATCCTTTGCGTTGTTTCGCTGCTTCTTCTTTTTTTTTTTGCTGCTTTTTTTTTTTCCCTTCGAGTAATATCGTCCAGTCCACTCCTTTTTTTTATTTATTTTTATATAGAGTTGTTAGTTAACACAATAAATTATCACAATATTTTCACAATTGTTGAGATGTTAATTCCTTATAAAGGTTAGGCCCTTTTTGTAGTTGTACTTTGGCTATGTAATGTATTATAAACCTAGTTTAAAACACTAATATTACTATTTTTGTATGTGTTCTAATAATTATTACTGTTTACTAAAAAAAAAGAGATGTTTATCCCACATTGGTTATGTGTGTGTCTAGTGTCCGCTGTTTATAACTCCAGTTTACAACTACAAAGGTTAGACCCTTTTGTAGTTGTACTCTGATTATATAATGTATTATAAACCTGGTTTAAAACACTAATATTACTATTTTTGTGTGTGTTCTAATAAGTATTACTATTTATTAAAAAAAAAAATCCTTATAGGTCAAAATAAAATATCATACAAAAACAAACCACAACTAAAAATAAAGGTATTGTGAAAAAAGAAGTGTTACATCCACAACAATTTTCACAATACTTTCATAACAAAAGTGTGAATGCATAAAGCTACAGTAGTAGCTACATTTTTTTTTTTGGTTGGTTCACTTTTCATTGTTCATGGGCCTTTTTTTTCTCGGTAATATCGCCCAGTTAACACCTTTTTTCGCCAATGCGCTCTAGCTACAGTAAAACTACAGTAACCTGGTTTATTCAATCCTTTGCATTGTTTCACTGCCTTTTTTTTTTTTTTTTTTTTTTTTTCCTTCGGGTAATATTGTTCGGTCCGCTCCTTTTTTTATTTTTTTTATATAGAGATGTTAGTTAATACAATAAATTGTCACAATATTTTCACAATTATTGAGATGTTAATTCCTTATAGGTAGGGATGGCAATTTTTGCCCGACCCGCGGGTACCCGGCCCGGCCCGATTAAAAATAGGGTCGGGTATGGGTTTTAAAAAAAAAACCCGAAGCGGGTCCGGGTCGGGTCCGGGTTTTATCAAGAAAACCCGGACCCGACCCGAAACCCGCCCCGAGACCCGCCCCGTTTAGAAACCCGGTAGCTAAATTACTAAACTACCCTTTATATATATATACACTTATCTAAGTCTAACCTAATTCCCTCATTTCATTTCTTCAGTGTTCAGTCTTCACTAAGTTCACTAGCTCCCACCCTCCCTCACGAGTCACGCCTCCCTCATTTCAGCTCAATACCCAGGCCCAGCCTCCCTCAGTCCGACTCTGATCCTGTCGCCGTCGCCGTGACTCTTCCCTCATTCAGCTTCACTCCCACCCTCCCTCACGAGTCACGCCTCCCTCATTTCAGCTCAATACCCAGCCTCCCTCAGTCCGACTCCGATCCTCTCGCCGTCGCCGTGACTCTTCCCTCATTTCAGCTCAAAACCTCAGCTGCATTCCGTCGCCGTTTGAACTTTGAAGGTAATATTCCGTCACCGATCCTCTCTGCTCTCTGAAGTCTGATTCGGGAAGGAGGGGTGTATAACTATGAATTATGAGTCTTTTGAGATAGGGACTCTACATAAAGTCTAACGTGACAAATGATATATATTATAGATGTTTGATGTGTATCATATCATATCATCTCCTTGATGGAGCAATTTTTGGGGGTTTTTTTAGACTTTTGAGGTAGTACTTGTTTGGTGTAAAAATGTTTAATTTCAACTGTGTTTATGATGTACCTGTTGCAAATTAATTAATAACAGTTTCTGTGTTTATGATGTTGTTTTTAATAATTTAATTGTTAAATGGTTTGGGTCTGTGGATCGGCGATGGTTAGATGGCGAGGTTTGTGGTGGTCCGTGGTAAAATCTGGGCAAAAATTGGGCTTAAATCTGGGATTGAATTAAAATTTGGGCTTAAATTTTTTTTTTTTTTTTTTTTTTTCAGTTGGGCCACAAATTGGGCCCAATTTCTAACGGGGCCCGTGGGGCCCGCGGGGCCCGGCTGGGGCGGGTTCGGGCCCCGGGAAAAAACCCGGTAGCATAAACGGGGCGGGTCTGGATTACGGGTCTTGCCCCGCGGGTCGGGTCCGGGTATGAAAAAACCCGGCCCGAACCCGACCCGTTGCCATTCCTACTTATAGGTTAAAATAAAATATCATACAAGAACCAACCACAACAAAAAATAAAGGTATTGTGAAAAAAGAAGTGCTATATCCACGACAATTTTCACAATGCTTTCATAACAAAAGTGTGAATGTGTAAAGCTACAGTAGTAGCTACATTTTTTTTTGGGTTGGTTCAATTTTCATTGTTCACTAGCCTTTTTTTTCCAATAACATCGCCCAGTCAACTCTTTTTTTTTTAAATTTTTTTTATATATAGCTGTTAATTAACACAAAAAATTGTCACAATATTTTCACAATTGTTGAAATGTTAATTCCTTATAAGTCAAAATAAAATATCATACTGGAACTAACCACAACTAAAAATAAAGGTATTGTTATACTGACACAACAAATTTTATAATATTTTCACAAATATTGGGGTGTCAATTTTTTATAAGTTGAAATAAAATACTAAAATATGAGACTGTGACCAACCACAACTAATTTATTTTAGTGAAAATGTTGTAACACTTGTTGTGTAAATGTGTAAAATCTACTGTAGTAGCTACAGTACTTAATGATTTATTCAATATATACTGTTCATCACTTTTTTTTTTTTTTTTAAGTCATCAGTTTGTGCTCTCTTTTTTAAAATATTTATATGAGCTAGCATATATATTGTTATACTGACGCAATAAATTTCATAATACACAATTATTAAGGTGTCAATTTTTCATAGGTAAAAATAAAATAATAAAATATAAGACTGATTAACCACAACTGAAAATAAATGTTTTGTGAAAATGTTGTAACACTTGTTGTTATCACAACATTTTTACAATTGTTGAGATCTCAATTTCTTATAGATCAAATAAAAAATTACTAAGTCCACAACATTTTCACATTAATTTTACAACTAGGGATAGCAATGGGGAGGGGCGGGGCCGAAGGATGGGGTCTTCACCCCCGCCCAGCATGGATTTTTCTTGCCCCATCCCCACCCCGCCCCACATCACGGGGAAAATTTCTTACCCCATCCCCGCCCCTTAAGGCCCCACGAAGCCCCACCCCACCCCGTAAAACTTTATTTCTTGTTAATTTTCCCTACAACTATTACCATTTTTTCAAATAAAATGACATGTTTCAATAATAAAAACATACTTGAACTTAGAAATGTTATAAATTACTAAGTAGTGTGCATTATTTTTTTTTACTTCGAAGATAGAATTATATTGAAAAAAGGGACTGAAGCCCAAAAATTCGCAAAAAGCGAGGATACTAGCAGACAGTAGCCCTCCAAAAAATAAAATAAAATAAAATAAATTAACAGATTGTGTCCAAACAAAGAAAAACTATAAGAAGTATTGGTTGTCTTTTTTTCCTACATATGTTTAAAAACTAGCACACTCAGGTCCTCCCATTTTGTGACTATTTCATAGAAAATGGGACAAAGTCTCAAACATGTACCTTATAAGTTATAACAACCAAATGCCCACACACACACAATAATACAAACACAAATATTTAGAGTCTCAGACTCAGGCCCAGACCTGTACCGCATTAAAAAAAAAATTATGTTCATGATGAAAAGTAAGTTGAGAAAGACATATAAATCATGAATGAAATCAGTAATTCAATAGTATATAAATTTGTTTCTGTTAGGATTGGTGCCCTTAAATCCTATTGTAAGATGCTATGTATGATATTAAGTGTGACATTATGTTTGACATTATGTATGGCTTAATATTATGTTTAATAAATTTGTTTTATTATTATCTGAAATAATGGTAACATGAATATTCGGACATTATCATATAGTCCATGAGATGCATAGTATGTGATTTATGTGAAGAGTCACAGAAGATATAAATCACAAGCTCTTTGTAAACTCAGAATTATAGTTCGTAGTCGGTGATGAAATTGGGCATTTCATCTGCGAAAACTATAACATATCAACTACGATGATTTGTCTTGATCATGGAAGTGGAGACTTCTAGTTGATGTGTTAATATGTTTTAAGAGTTAAGACATATTGAACTGGACCGCTGTGAGATTTATTATTCTCCTAAAGACTGTCAAGTGAATAATAAATCTCACGACTTGTATTTGCATGAACTCTTAATCCTAAGAGAATAATGAACCTGATCATGAGGTGTAAGTTGCTTTGATATATCAAGAGTGAGATCTATAGTAATGGTCAAAACCTCAGTATGTTGGGCAGCTACATTTAGTGTTGATGGAACATGTATTCTCAAGATGGAATTCATAGTCTCTTAACGGAAATATAAAGTATTCCCTTAAGATAAGTTTAATGGGTTTGTTATTCAGAGAGTTAGGCTTAACCACTTTAGTAAGACTAAAGTATATATTTATGAAATTAGATTTCATAAATATATGATGAATAACTTAAAGGATTAAACCGGGTACTCAAGGATTAAGATGTTGTAATTCACAAAGTGACAGTCTACATTATTGACTTTGTATTACTATGAATATTTTATGAAGAGGTTGCATGTATAATAAAGTCTTGGGATATAATTTATAGATAAGACCTAGAGTGCAACTATATTTATATAGTGGTATTAAATATAGTTAATGGTAACTTTGGACTTGTCAAGAGTTGACAGAAAAGCCCAAGGCCCATTGGAGCTAGTGTCTTATTGGTCTCTTTTGGTTCCACTCCAAGCCACACACTTAAGCCCAATTGGTAAGGCCCAAAAGGCCAGCCCAATTAGATATATTGGTTAGATACAAAGGGAAAAACGTACAGAATTTAGTAAGTGTAAGAAAAACATCATTGTAATGGTGTGCAAGTGAGTGAAAGTCACTCTCTAATAATCCCTTTGTTACCAATTGAGAGACCACACATCTTGGGCGTTAGTGGAATTGGAGTGAAGATTAAAAGTATTCCCAAGTGCTTCAATCTTCGGTTTTGAAATTCATTGCTTCAAGGTACGATCTCTTATTCTCAAATTCTGAAATTTACTTTATACATGTTATCAATATCGAATGAAGTAGATCCGTTTCAAAACTTATTTTCCGCTGCATTCATCTTTATTTCCATCAAATGGTATCAGAGCGGTCTTCAATTTCGTATTGTATAACATGTTTTGTGAGTTTTAGAATTAGAGATGATAGTTTCACATTGTTAGAAGATTATGTTTCTTAATTTTCTGCATGTTGTTGAAACTATGTTTTGATGAAGACTGAAATTGATGTTATGATGTTGTTTAAATTTAGATTTAAGTATGTTAAATTGAATCTTAAGGCATTAGCATGAATGAATTTCAGTTTTGACATCAAACTCTGTCTGTAATGTTCATATGTTGAATGTTCGTTCATGAAAAACGGAGAAAACTGCCTTAGGAAATATTCTGGAAATTCGAAATTCGCGATTTTCGATCGATCGAAAATCACTTTCGATTGATCGAATGAGGCAGTGATAAGATTTTTTAGATCAATTGATTTTCGATTGCTAGTCGATCGATCGAATTTGTTTTTCGATCGATCGAGAGGCAATCGAGTATCAATCGAAAGAGTCAGATGATCAAGTTCGAATTTCTTAATTTTTTCGATCGATCGAGGGGCACTTTCGATCGATCGAAAGAAAGAAAATCAGAAAATTTTCTAAGTGTTTTCACATGTTAAAAGAGTAAGACAATGTGTAATTAAATTATGCATGTTTTAAAATTAAAAACCTTTATTTTAAAATATCTAGTGGGAGAGAGATACAAAGGTTGCATCTTATGGCCTCCATTGTCGGTTTAAAGTAGTGTGATTAAGCACCTCGCCTTGGCGTATATGCCTTGCTCCCTTCGGAGGGTGTTTGATTCATGGTACTACAGGTTAAACTTCTTAGGGATAGATGAAATGTGTTTTTACATTAAGAACGACCGCGCTTCCGTGGAGTTACTTGGTGATTCACATTGATTCTAGGCAATGGTGTACACTAGACTAAGTGTAATGTTAACCTCCCTTCGGAGCTATGTCATTATTACTTAGAGGCTGAAGGGAAAACGACAAATTATTTTTGTTTGGTAAGAGTTACCATGATAGCATTAATAATGAGAATGTTTCTCACTTAATCATAGTGATTGGTATGACCTCGCTTCCGAGGAATATTAATTACGAGATTGGGTTGTCGTTGCATACATTATATTATGGTTTTATTAAGGTTCCATACTATATGTTCATATGCTAAATAGATAATGTCCAGTTTACTTATTATATTCATGTTTATTGTTTTCAGATTTGAACATGGCATCTTTTAGCCCACTTGTAACTATTCTTAATCAAAACAAACTGACTGGATCCAACTATGTTGACTGGAAAAGAAATTTGGACATTGTTCTTACTGCTGAAGAGCATAAGTTTGTTCTTACTAAACCATGTCCTAGCTTTCCTTCATTAGATGCTTCTTCTGAGGAAAAACAACGATATGATCGTTGGCAGAAATCTAATGAAATGGCCAAGTGCTACATCCTAGCATCTATCTCCAATGTTCTACAACATCAAATGCAGGATATAGAACTAGCTTCAGACATCATGCAAAGTCTGAAAGAGATGTTTGGTGAGCAAGGCCGTTCTGCAAGGCAAGAGACCATGAGGCAAATTTATAATACCAGAATGGCTGAAGGAAGTTCAGTGAGAGAGCATTGTCTTTCAATGATCTCTAATCTGAATATATTGGAAGTTTTAGGTGCCGATATAGATGGAGAATCCCAAGTGGATATGATACTCCAGTCGCTACCAGAATCATTCAAGGAATTCAAACTGAACTATAATATGAATAAAAAGATTTATACCTTGTCTGAATTAATGAATGAATTGGTAGCGGCAAAAGGCATTCTTGGTACTTCCAATGTTGAAGCCAATGTTGGTGAAGCTTCTACTTCTCAACCTAAGTCGAAAGGCAAAGGTAAGAAGAAGAAGAAGGACTTTACCAAGCAAGATGGTAAACAAATTGCCTTAGGGGTTGCTGATAAAGGAAAGAAAATCAAAGGAAAGTGTTTCCATTGTGGTGAGAAAGGACATTGGAAGAGAAATTGTCCAATATTTAAGGCTGCCAAGAACAAAGGTATGATTAATACATTCCTTCTTGAAATATGTCTGGTACAGAATCCCACGGATTCTTGGTGTGTGGATTCAGGTTGTACTAATCATATCTGCAATTCCTTGCAGGGGTTCCAAGAGACCAGAAAACTTAAAGAAGGGGAGTTGTTTCTTACTTTGGCTGATGGAAGCAAGATTCCTGTTCTAGCTGTTGGTGTTTGTAATTTATGTTTTGAATCTAGAGTTCTAATATTAGAAGACTGTTTGTATGTACCTAATGTTCGTAGGAATTTAATTTCAGCTACTTACTTAGGTAAACATGGATATTGTGTTATCCTGAAAAACAATGTTGTAATAAAGAAGGATAAATTGTTTATCTATTCTGGCAATATTGTGGATAGTCTTTATATTTTAACTCCTGATAAGCATGAATTATATAATTCTGAATTAGATAATGACTCTCATGTAAAATCATTAAAGAGAAAGTTTCCTTCTATTAATGATGCATATCTTTGGCACTTGCGTTTGGGTCATATTAATTCAAATAGGATTCAAAGACTGATCAAAGATGGACTCTTAGAGCCCATGGACTTTGATGAATTTCCAGTTTGTGAATCTTGTTTGGAAGGTAAAATGACCAAACGACCTTTTAATGCAAAAGGTAGAAAAGCCCAAGATTTGCTAGAGCTAGTGCATTCTGATGTTTGTGGTCCTATGTCTATCCAAGCAAGAGGTGGCTATGAGTATTTCATTACTTTCACTGATGATCACTCAAGATATGGTTATGTGTACCTAATGAAACGGAAGTCCGAAGCCTTTGAAAAGTTCAAAGAGTTTAGGGCTGAAGTTGAGAATCAATTAGGTAAACACATAAAAGCCATTCGATCTGATCGAGGTGGTGAATACCTTCTTGGAGATTTCAAGGACTACTTAACTAAGAATGGGATTGTATCTCAATTGACTGCACTTGGAACTCCACAACAAAATGGTGTAGCAGAAAGAAGGAATAGGACTCTTTTAGAAATGGTTATGTCCATGATGAGTTACTCAACTTTACCGATTTCCTTTTGGGGTTATGCCTTAAATACAGCAATACATCTTTTGAATTTAGTCCCATCAAAATCTGTTCCCAAAACACCCATGGAATTGTGGAGTGGGCGTAAGCCTAGCATGAAATATCTCCACATTTGGGGTTGTCCTGCACATGTGTTAAAAGGGAAGCCTGATAAATTGGAACCAAAATCAGAAGTGTGTTTGCTTGTAGGTTATCCAAAAGAAACTAGGGGTTATTTATTCTATAGTCATAAAGATAACAAAGTTTTTGTTAGTACAAATGCTAAATTCTTAAAAAATGACTATATGAATAATTTTACTCCTAGAAGTAGAGTTGTGTTGGCTGAAATGAATGAACCTGTAAATGAACAACCAATAGATGAAACTAGGGATGATGTGGCTGTATTAGATACAGCACAAGATACTACTCATGACATGTCTAGTACTCATGTGCCTCATCGTAGTGGGAGAATTGTTCGGCCTCCTATAAGATTCATAGGTTTGGGAGAAACTTATGAAGCTATCTCAGAAGAGGTTGAATCGGATCCCTACACATATGATGAAGCAATAAATGATATAGATGCACATCATTGGGTCCAAGCTATGAAATCTGAATTAGATTCCATGTATACCAATCAAGTTTGGGATCTTGTAAAGGCGCCTAATGGCATTAAACCTGTTGGTTGCAAATGGGTTTACAAGAGAAAGAGAGGGATAGATGGAAAGGTTGAAACCTTTAAAGTAAGGCTAGTGGCGAAAGGGTATACTAAAAAAGAAGGTATTGATTATGATGAAACCTTTTCTCCAGTAGCAATGCTTAAATCTATCAGAATTCTCTTATCCATTGCTGCTCATTTTGATTATGAGATTTGGCAAATGGATGTCAAGACTGCATTTCTTAATGGCAATCTTGAAGAGGAAATCTATATGATGCAACCGGAAGGTTTCATAGCAAAGAACCAAGAGCATATGGTATGCAAGTTGCAAAGGTCCATTTATGGCCTTAAGCAAGCATCTAGGTCATGGAACATCAGATTTGATCAAGCAATCAAGACATTTGGTTTTGAACAAAATCTTGATGAACCATGTGTGTACAAAAGACATCAAGATAAAGTAGTAATGTTCCTAGTGCTTTATGTTGATGATATTCTACTCATTGGAAATAATGTAGGGGTAATGTCATCTGTAAAGATTTGGTTGTCAAGCCAATTTGATATGAAGGACTTGAGTGAGGCTAACTTTATTCTAGGGATCAAGCTTTGGCGAGATCGCAAGAATAAGATGTTAAGCTTATCACAAGCTAAATATATAGATAAGGTTCTAGAACGGTTTAGCATGCAAAACTCCAAGAAATGATTGCTTCCTTTTAGACATGGAGTTCCTCTGTTTAATGACCAAAGGCCTAAGACTCAAGAGGAAATAGATATGATGAGACAAGTTCCTTATGCTTCTGTAGTAGGAAGTCTCATGTATGCTATGCTTTGTACTAGACCAGATATCTGCTATTCAGTTGGCATGGTCAGCCGATATCAATCAAATCCAGGACCAAAACATTGGCAAGCTGTAAAGCATATTCTCAAGTATCTACGGAGAACGAGAGATTATATGCTTGTTTACCATTGTAAGGATTTGATTCCCATTGGCTATACAGATTCGGATTTTCAATCGGATCTAGATTTCAGAAAATCTACTTCAGGATGTGTTTTCACCTTGGGAGGTGGAGCCATTAGTTGGCGGAGTATTAAGCATTCTTGTATTGCAGACTCCACCATGGAGGCAGAATATGTTGCTGCCTGTGAAGCAGCAAAGGAAGCTGTATGGCTCAAGAAATTCTTTTCTGACCTTGGTGTAATAAGAATGGAGCAAGTTTCAATCACATTGTTTTGTGATAACAGTGGAGCAGTTGCACAATCTAAAGATCCAAGGAATCACAAGAAAGGAAAGCACATTGAGAGGAAGTACCATATCATTCGAGATATTGTTGCTCGTGGAGATGTGGTGGTAGCAAAGATTGAAAGTGCAAACAATCTAGCAGATCCATTTACTAAAGCTTTGCCTCAAAGGACTTTCGAGTCACATTTGGAAAGAATGGGAGTTAGATTAGTGCACAATAGTCTTTAAGGCAAGTGGGAGAATGTTAGGATTGGTGCCCTTAAATCCTATTGTAAGATGCTATGTATGATATTAAGTGTGACATTATATTTGACATTATGTATGGCTTAATATTATGTTTAATAAATTTGTTTTATTATTATCTGAAATAATGGTAACATGAATATTCGGACATTATCATATAGTCCATGAGATACATAGTATGTGATTTATGTGAAGAGTCACAGAAGATATAAATCACAAGCTCTTTGTAAACTCAGAATTATAGTTCGTAGTCGGTGATGAAATTGGGCATTTCATCTGCGAAGACTATAACATATCAACTACGATGATTTGTCTTGATCATGGAAGTGGAGACTTCTAGTTGATGTGTTAATATGTTTTAAGAGTTAAGACATATTGAACTGGACCGCTGTGAGATTTATTATTCTCCTAAAGACTGTCAAGTGAATAATAAATCTCACGACTTGTATTTGCATGAACTCTTAATCCTGAGAGAATAATGAACCTGATCATGAGGTGTAGGTTGCTTTGATATATCAGGAGTGAGATTTATAGTAATGGTCAAAACCTCAGTATGTTGGGCAGCCACATTTAGTGTTAATGGAACATGTATTCTTAAGATGGAATTCATAGTCTCTTAATGGAGATATAAAGTATTCCCTTGAAATAAGTTTAATGGATTTGTTATTCAGAGAGTTAGGCCTAACCACTTTAGTAAAACTAAAGTATATATTTATGAAATTAGATTTCATAAATATATGATGAATAACTTAAAGGATTAAACCGGGTACCCAAGGATTAAGATGTAGTAATTCACAAAGTGACAGTCTACATTATTGACTTTGTATTACTACGAATATTTTATGAAGGGGTTGCATGTATAATAAAGTCTTGGGATATAATTTATAGATAAGACCTAGAGTGCAACTATATTTATATAGTGGTATTAAATATAGTTAATGGTAACTTTGGACTTGTCAAGAGTTGACAGAAAAGCCCAAGGTCCATTGGAGCTATGTCTTATTGGTCCCTTTTGGTCCCACTCCAAGCCACACACTTAAGCCCAATTGGTAAGGCCCAAAAGGCCAGCCCAATTAGATATATTGGTTAGATACAAAGGGAAAAACGTACAGAATTTAGTAAGTGTAAGAAAAACATCATTGTAATGGTGTGCAAGTGAGTGAAAGTCACTCTCTAATAATCCCTTTGTTACCAATTGAGAGACCACACATGTTGGGCGTTAGTGCAATTGGAGTGAAGATTAAAAGTATTCCCAAGTGCTTCAATCTTCGGTTTTGAAATTCACCGCTTCAAGGTACGATCTCTTATTCTCAAATTCTGAAATTTACTTTATACATGTTTTCAATATCGAATGAAGTAGATCTGTTTCAAAACTTATTTTCCGCTGCATTCATCTTTATTTCCATCAGTTTCTAATAAAGACAAAATAAAACGTTAAAATTGGTACCTTATTTTCCAACTTTGCTAGAGAGAAAAAAGAAGTAGAGAGCCATGTTAGGTAGAATAAAATAAGCTAATGATATTTTTGTTTAAATAGTAAGGTTTTAGGGTATGAAAAAATTACCCTTATTATGCGGGGCGGGGTGGGGATGGGGCGGGGTGGGTCTAAAAAGTGTAAACCCATCCCCACCCCGCCCCGAGGTGCAGGTCTAAAATCTCGCCTCATCCCCGCCCCACCACCTTTGCGGGGCAGGGAAAACCTGCACGGGGTGAAGCGGGGAGGGGCGGGTCAAAATTGCCATCCCTATGCACAACAAACCATAACTGGTATGTTGCTATTGATGGTGAAAAAAGTGATATCAGTCGTGGGCCCATTTTAAAATCAATAACAACTTACTATTTAGAATTTGATATGAAAATATTATGGAGATAGAATTTCTATAAATAAATAATGTATCAAACCTAAATTTACCATGGCTGAAAATAAGGTGTAGGGTTGAATTTATTCAATCATGTGTTAGCTTTATTCCGTGCCAAATTTTCTTGTAATTTAGCAATTAGATACACTGTATTTAGATGAAAATTATGTAAGGGTAGTGTGTGAAAGAGTGTGAAGAAATCTCAAATGTGTGCACTTAAGAAAGGCCTCGTGACTAAGGAGTCGCCAATGGTGTCACACATGTGAAGCATGCAGGGGAGCTGAAGGGTCACACTAGCTGTAGCACTACAGGACAAAACTTCCAGTCTGGCTAGGCAGTTTGCTCGTGACTCAAACTCGTGACTCATTCCAATCACGAGGTCGAGTCGACAGAATGCCCTGTTTGGTTGAAACATGATTTTTTGCATTCCTCATACACCCTACTATAAATATCCTTATACCCACGAAATGTAGAGAGATTCTAGAGAGAATTTTGAGAGAGAAACCTTGGAGCAAAACAAGATTGACTCATCCACAATACTTATCCACAATTTTCATCATTTGATTCTCCAAATTCCTCTACTCTCACCCTCTTCATTGACATATCCTTGAGAGGTACATTTAGCCAAATCCTTATATTACCATACCCATATCAGTGATGAGATATATTGGTGCTTGGGAAGCAATTTAAAAGGGACCAATTCATTTTAGTTTATGCAATGGGCGATTGTGGGATCCGATAAGCTAGAGAAGACAAGGTTCGACATAACTCTGTTGGAGCAAAAGGCTTGGAAGGGTTAGGTACACTGGGTAGATTAGGCTTGGAGAGTCTTCTGCTATTCATATATCCCAACTTTATTTTCTAGTGGATTATTGACCGCTTGGATGGAGGCGGAGAGGTTTTTCGCCAAGTACTTCAGTTTCCTCTTCAATAACACATTATCTTTGTGTTTGCATCTTTCTTCCCTTTCTCTTTACCTTTTAATTACTACTGTGTTGGTTATTAATTATGGTTTAGAGTGTGTTACCAATTTGGTTATAGCTTATATTTCATTTTCCGCACATATATTGTTTAAATATAAGCTTGTGTTGGTATTTTAATTTGAGGGTCTAAATGTTCATAGGTGTTTTAAACACTTTTTGAACTTTCAATTGATATCAGAGCGGGTACACTTGTTATGGTTTAAATACCTAAGTGTGATCCTTGACCTCTTGTGCTTGTTGCAATGGATAGTGCTTTGTATGCTTCTATGCATATTTTGGATGTTGATGAATGTTACATGCCACGTGTTTGTAAAAATGTCTCTATGAGTGATAATCCTCATGATTGTGATACTATATTACATGAATCTTTGGGTGTTGTTGATATTCCTAACATCAAACTCTTGAAGAAAAATGCTAAGAAGTTTCAAAAGAATTTGAATAAGTTATTTTGTGAAAAAGATGATTTAGTTGCTAAGCTCAATGAATCTAACAAATTGGTTGAGAAATATAAGAATCTTGCTAAAAATTCTCTTGAAAAGCTGAAAGAGTTTGAATGTTTGAATATGGACTTGGATGCTAAACTTGTTTTATCTAACAAACTTGTTGATAAGCTAAAATGTGAAAATGAATCTCTTAAGATGCATGCCAAGTGTTTGATTGTTGAACTTACTGTTAAAAATGATGAAAATATTTGTTGCAATCATGTTGTGGTACCTGATTTTGTGCCTATTGTGTGTTCTACCTCAAAGGACAAATCGGTGTACATTTCTCCACACAAAAGAAAACGAAAAGTGGAGAAAAAGACTCTTAAGCCTAAGCCTCTGTTTAGGTCCCATTCTAGGGAATTAAGTGGATCTAAATTTGTCCTTAATTGCCATCATTGCGGTGTGATCGGTCACATAAGACCTCAATGCCCCATGTTGAAGAAAGAACAAAACCATGGTGCTAGATCCCTCCCTAAAAAGCCTAGTGGACCTAAACTTGTTGTTTGTTACCATTGTGGTGCCCTTGGTCATCTTAGACCTTATTGCTCTAAGTTTCAAGTTCTTGAAAGAATTAAAAGAAAAGAGAAACTTGAGCTTTTTGGAAGTTGTGCTATGAAAGCAAAACCAGTTTTGGGGTAAAATGGTAAGTTTTTGAAGAAAGTATTTGATGTTCTTACCTCATTGTCTATGTGCATCTCCAGTTATCATTCTTCCAACCCTCGTCTCACTTCTCATGAAACATTCATTCCAAACAATCGTTCCGTCTGAATGAGGAAGAGTTTCTATGGTTAAGCTTTTGCTCTTTTGGTCCTTGATTTAATTCTTTTGATCTTTGTAGGACCCTTCATGCATTAATTATCATATCTTCATGCATTTTTTGTATCTTGCATTTCTTTGTATGCATTGCTTTTGTTTTGGTCTTACTTTTATGTTTTAATTTTGTACGAGTAAAAAATCCAAAACCACATAAAAAGTGAAAAATTCACAAAGTTTGATCATCTATGTTTGAGCACATATCACTTGTGAATTTGGCCTTATACCTTCGTACTAATGGCGTAGCGCATTTACGAGCTTAGCTTGTTATGTATGCACATTTATCTTTGTGGGAAAAATCTTGACATCTATGTGTGATCATTGTAAATCGATCTTCAAGCTTGTCATGAATGCTTAGTCAATAGTCATGTTGGTTTTGATACATACATAGATTTGTGTCTATATATCTTCCCACTCTTTTATATTTTTTTGTTTAAAAAGTTCAACAAATGTTAAATCTCAAAAAGAGATAATGAGCTACAAAAGCCGTTGCACATACTAGTATTCGCCTAGGAAAAAAAGAAAGCGACTTGTAATGAAAATGTATCGTGCCCAAAAGTCAAAGGCTTGTTCATCAAATTGAAATATAAAAAATTTCTGGCATCAATCTCAAAAAGAGATGTAAAAATAAAAAATGATAAAATGTTATGAATTGTAAAAAAGCCAAATGAAAAGCTTCAAAGATATGTAATCATTTTCTTGTGAGAGGTCATATATGTTCATTTTTATAATTGAGATAGACCACTTGACTTTGTATTAGTTGTGTATGACTTGATTGAATTGATCATTAAAGTTTCACTCTAGACTAAGGACTATTCCACATTTGATATACACACATAAGCACATGTCTAATGTTCAATGAATGCCTTATTCATTTGTTCGATTGTACTTGTTTAAATGTAATGTATGTGTGATCAACTATATATAGATCAAATCAAAAATATTTTTGATCATTTTATCTGTATTTGGAAATGATTTTTATCACTCTTTATGTTTATGTTTAGTGCTTTCTTTGTTTTTCATTGTTTAAATATGTTCTGTGTTGAAAAACAAGTGTCAAAATTTTTGTCTACTTGTTCTGGCTACTCGTTTTGGTGATTTGCTTAGTTGCGAAACCCCAGTTGCGAGTTCATCCAGAAGCTTTCGCGACTCGCGAAAATTTTTGTGGCTCATCTCACGACTTACCAATCGTGAAACGCCTAGAAACAGCTTTTTAAAGTTTTTTTTTTTTCGTGGAAAACCTGTTTTAAACCTCTCTCATCCTCTATTAAACCCTTCTTTCAATATTTTTACATTAAAACCCAATCAATTTGAATGGTTTTTCATTTCATTAACATCTCTAAAGTAATTTTAAACTCTTTTCATTGTTTTGGATTCTTAGATTATGTTTTGGAGAGTTTTGTGCTCTTGGTTGGGATTTTCATCATAGGGGTTGGAAAAACTTATTTTTTTTGTCAAATTTTTGTATGAGATTGGTTTCTTTTGATGATTTGCTTTGGATGTTGGCCCCTTGTGGCATAAAGAACATGTATTAAAGGTGGATTTCATGATGTTCATGCATTGTTTTACATTGTTGTTCAAAGTGTGCACGCTAGGAGTTTGATAAAATGCCTCTTAAGCATTTTCTCATTTGTTTGGACTCCGTTGAATATCAATCTTTGGGGTTTCTCATGCTTCCTCATTAGGAACATGTTTGGATTATTGGTTGTGTATTTAACACACCTTATCCCATATGTGCATTTTCTATGCTTTGGTCATGCATTGTACATAGCCACCTCTTGCACACACCTTTGCTACCTTTGTCATGCATTAGTGTATACCTTATTTCTTCATCCTAGCATGTCATGTTTACCTTATGCTTTGTAGCATTTTGTTTTGTCTTTTATTTGAGCTTTATTTCCCATTCATCTTGCACCCCTCATGCATCATTCTCCTTGTTCATACTTTCATCTCTTGTTCTCGTTTCTTCTTGACTCTTTGTCTATTCGTGACAAAAAGGGGGAAAAGTATACTCTAGAGTAGTATACCGAAGAGTTTTGTCATTTCTATATGACTCTTGTGCACATTCTTAGGGGGAGAAATTTTATTTCTTGTGCAGATTTGTAGGGGGAGAGATATTCCATAGAAGAGATGCATATACCAAGGAGGATAAGACATTAAGTTCATAAGAAAACTTTGTCTGGTTTTTTTTTTTTTTCTTTATGTTTGTTTTCTTATTTGCTTTTTGGTGTTTTGAGTTATGTTTAATATCTATGCTTTGTTGTTCTCATTGCATCATGTTTGTGTGTTGGACATGCATACTTTCTTATGCTATTGTGCTTCATTGAATGCATGTTCGGATGATCATTTGTTTTGCTATGTGATCATTGTAGTAATTTCTTTATGACTGTTTTGGTGTATGGTCAAGTTGCTTATATATTTTACGTCATATTTACTTGATCACAATTTACTTGTTACATTATACTGGTCCTTTTATTACTTGCTTTACCTTGATAGTCTAATATGTTTTGTGCAAGTGTTTTAGGTTATAGGTATATATGTTCCAAGTTCATCACAACTTCTATGATTCATGATAGGGGAAGAAAGAGAGAAAGAGCTTTGTGATATATTAACTATGTTTTTGCTTTGCTTATAGTTCATGATTATGTTTAGCTGTTTAAACTATATGTTTATGTACCTTTGCTTTGTAGCTCGGTACTTTTAGTTAATGTTATGCATTTTCTTTAGTACTTCACTCTTGTACCCTTGTTGGATTTTATATCCTTGATGCAATTATCTTGTGTTTTTGTATCGGTTGAGTGTTAGACATGCAAATGATACTTTGCATTGAGCTTATTAGCTTGCATGTCCGAATGTTCATTCATTGTGTGAATGTTCATTGTGATCACTATTTATAATGATTGTTCCTGTTTGGTCAAGTTATACTTTATTGCTTTAATCTTTACTACTTGATCGCATTGTGCTTGCTCCACATGCATTTTAAGATTTCTGCTTACAATGATCGTCTTATATTGTTGTTTTCAAGAAATACTTGTTCGTATGGTTCAAGAGCTTCTCAGTTTCTAGAATTAGGATGTGAGTGAGTTTCGGCAATTGTTTCTAACTCACATGTTAAGTCTAAAGTCTGTTTTAGGGTTTTGTCACGGAATAGCCAAAGGAGGAGATTGTAAGGTTGAATTTATTCAATCATGTGTTGGCCTTATTCTGTGCCAAATTTGCTTGTAATTTAGCAATTAGATACCCTGTATTTGGTGGGAATTATGTAAGGGTAGTTTGTGTGGAATGTGAAGAAATCTCAAATGTGCGCACTCAAGAAGGGCCTCGCGACTGGATCTCGCGACTGGCGAGTCGCCAATGGTGGCACACGTGTGAAGCATGCAAAGGAGATGAAGGGTCACGCTAGCTGTAACACTACAAGACAAAACTTCCAGTCTGGCCAGGCAATTAGCTCGTGACTCGTTCCAATCGTGAGGTCAAGTCGCCAGAATGCCCTATTTGGTTGAAACATGACTTTTCGCATTTCTCATACACCCTACTATAAATACCCTTATACCCACGAAATGTGGAAAGCTTCCAGAGAGAATTTTGAAAGAGAAACCCGAGAGAAAAACAAGATTGACTCATCCATAATCTTCATCCTTTGATTCTCCAAATTCCTCTACTCTCACATTCTCTATTGACATATTCTTGAGAGGTACATTTAGCCAAATCCTTATCTCACCATACTCATATTAGTGAGGAGGTATATTGGTGCTTAGGAAGTAGTTTAGAAGAGACCAATTCATTTTGGTTGATGCAATGGGCGATTGCGGGATCCGGTAAACTAGAGAATACAAGGTTCAGCGTAACCCTGTTGGAGCAAGAAGCTTGGAGGGATTAGGTACACTGGATAGATTAGACTTGGAAGGCCTTCTACTATTCATGTATCCTAACTTTATTCTCTAGTGGATTATTGACCGCTTGGAGGGCAGCAAAGAGGTTCTTTGTCGAGTGTTTCGGTTTCTTCTTTGATAACACATCACCGTGTTATCTTTGTATTTGCATCTTTCTTCCCTTTCTCTTTACCTTTTAATTACTACTATGTTGGTTATTAATTATGGTTTAGAGTGTGTTATCAATTTGGTTATAGCTTATATTTCATTTTTTCCATATATATTGTTTGAATATAAGCTTGTGTTGGTATTTTAATTTGGGGGTCTAAACGTTTATATGTGTTTTACACGCTTTTTGAACTTTCAAAATGTATTGTGAAAATATTGTGACATTTTGTTATATTTCTAGACTTCTTTTTTGGTTTAGTCAAATTTGGTGATAAAAAATTCATTGTTTCATTCTCAATTTTATTCTTTTTTATTTTTTTTAATTCATAGTTTAAAGTAGTTGTCCCAATTAAAAATCAATAACAATTTACCATTTAAGATTTATTGTAAAAATGTTGTAGATGTAGCATTACTCTAAAATAAAATTATAAAATATCATATCAGGGTCCACCATAGCTGAAATAAAGGTATTGAGAAAATATCGTGACATTTATTATGTTCCTGACATTTTGTTTTTATTTAGCCAATTTGTTAAGCCAAAATTCATAGTTTTACGAACAGTTTTCTTGGGTTTTTTTAACACATTGTTTAACGTAAAAAACACATAGTTTTACTAACAAAAAAAAAATTATAGAAAATAGTACTTTCCCCTTTTATGTTTGGAGTAGTTTCATCCCCCAACTTTAAAATTGAATAATTTCCTCATTTATATTTTGTACACAAGCATGTAGTTTCATCAACAATTTCCTCACTAAATTTTAATGTCCCAAAAATTTTCTGTGTATTTTGAGTTTTATGTGTTAGTCGTACTTAAAAAGTAAAAATTGTGATCTATGGTATTCTATTTGTTACCTAGAGAACGCTAATTTATTAGAGGTTTAAATCTTCTAAATTTATAATTTTATCTAATAGAAACTTCAATGACATATGTCTTTTGTTATTTTTTTTATTTCTTTTATTTCTTAAAAAGGTGTTTATTAAAAATTAAGTAAGCTAGGCATCGTAGTTAGGCTCATAAAATAAAATGATAAAGAAGGAAGTATGAATAACAAAATATTCATTGCAAAGGGTTGTAGGTATTTAATTTGATAAAGAGTGTAGCATATGTCATCATTTATTGCAAAAATTTAAATATTATGACAATGTTTTATCAAAACTTACTTATTTATTGTCGGAAGACAACGACATTTGTTATCATTCTTAGTAGAATTTTTTTGTGAATAGATAATGTCTTTAGTAAATAGGTTCTAAGAAATTATTATACTAAGGGTCTGTTTGAGATCCACTTATTTTGCTGAAATTGAAATTTTTTTGTTGAAAGTACTGTAGATAAAGGTAAAAATTAGCTGAAATAGTACAGTAAGAATTATAAATAATACCAAAAAGTGCAGTGGGACCCATAAATAATAGCAAAAATAAGCTAAATAGTAAAATAAGTTGGTTTTTTAAGTTTTGCCAAACACACACTAAATAGATAGTCATATGTTAAATAACTATTCTAAATTTAAGTGCATGATTTGATACTACTTTAAAAAAAAAATTCTATCTAAAATTTTTTTCACTCAAGAGGCAGCACGTGCCTTGCACGTGCAACCCTTACTAGTATATAAAAAAATTAGGGACTAAATTAAAAAATTTTAAATATTAAAAATTAAATTAACACAATAGAGTATTAGCATCAGTTCGCAGGTTGGCTGCAAACCCTTAGATATATTCTTATTACAATGATTCAAGCAAGTTTATCCTTTTTAAAGAAAGAGTTTTACTAACATATGCTCTTACGACATAGGTTAGTAAATCATTTTAAGAAACTTTTTATGAAAAAATAGAAAACCATTTTAAGAAACTTTTTAAAGAAAATATATGCTTTTGGCCACCTCATTTCTAGCTAAAATTTTGTATATATGTATAGTATTTATTTTATTTTTAAACAAAAGTCTAAAATGACATTTTGCCTTAAGGACATATGTTAATAAAACCCTTTTGGGAAACTTTTTATGGAAAAATGAAAAATAGTAAACCATTTTATGAAACTTTTTAAAGAAAATATATGCTTTTGGCCCCCTCATTCTCGGCTAAAATTTTGTATATATGTATAATTAGCATTTTACTTTATGAGAAAACTACATAATTAGTCCTTAACCTTTACATTATATCTCAATTTAATCTCTAACGTTTCAAATGTGTCAATTTGATCCATAACCTTTTGGTATTGTATCAAAATGATCCCAACCATTTATTGATGGATGAAAAATGTTTATATGGCTAATGGTCAAAATAAAATATTACTTTTTGCCACATAAACTGTCATATGTATTGCCACATCAGCATAAACTTTAAAAAAATTAGTGCCATGTGATATTCAAAAATCTTTTTTTCTCCTTTCATTTTCTTTTGCTTTGCTTTCTTGGGGAACAAACGGGATTATAAACCCAGAATTGAAAATTTCAACTTCATTTTCCTAGAAACCAAACCAGGGAAAAAACAAAACTTTGAAGCACAAGCCACTCACCCAATTTCTTGTTCTTCTTACTTGCTGTCAACACTATCATGCTTATTGGAATCAAGATTTTCCTTTTCTTTAATCTCAACCAATGATCAAATCTTTTACCCTTGCTCTTCCTACACGCGGTCAAAGTTCTATGCTTGTCGTCATCATATTATACGTCTTCTTTAATCCCAATCCCACCCAACGGTCAAAGTTCTATGCTTGTCATCATCATATTATACGTCTTCTTTAATCCCAATCCCACCCAACGATCAAAATAGTCCATAAATTTCTTTAGTGTTACTAACAATTTGTTGTTAGGCCTAGTGTCAAACTTTATTAGCATTAATACAATTACGCCAAGAGCTTTCAAAATAATATCACTACAAAAAACTGCACCTATAGTGGCGTTTGTGAAACGCCACTATAAGTACTAAAAACGCCACTATAAGCCCATTTTGGCTATAGTGGCGTTTGCTATAGTGGCATTTACAAGCGCCACTTTTGTACCTCTATTATAGACCTATAAAAACGCCACTATAGGACCCCTGACAAACACCACTACAACCTTTTTCAAAAATAAAAAAAATTGGTCAGTGACGATACAATAGTGGCATTTGTGAAACGCCACTATAGACTCTACAAACGCCACTGTAGCAAAAAAAACCACCCAAAAAAAATTTGATTACCAAAAATTAATTTTTTGTAAGCAAAAGAATTTATTTTTTTTTTTTTTTGATGTGAAAGAGTTTTTTTTAATTGAATTAAGATTGTAATTAAATTAATATTACAATTTTAATTAAATTAAAAGATACAAAAAAAATACATAAATAAAACAAAATACAAACATTATACCTATCCTAGTAAATTCAAAATGAAACACAAACCCACCTAAAAAAATTCAAAATCAAACACAACATGCTCACATCCAAAAATTAACCAAAAAAAAAAAAAAAAACCAACTCCAAATACAGACACTATAACTATCCCAGCAAATTCAAAATAAAAACACAACCCCACCTAAAAAAATTCAAAATCAAACACAACATGCTCACATCCAAAAATTTAAAAAAAAAAAAAAATAGCAACTCCATATACAAACACTATAGCTATCCAAGCAATTCAAAATGAAAACACAAACCCACCTAAAAAAATTCAAAATCAAACACAAAATGCTCACATCCAAAACAATCATAATTTAAAAAAAAAAAAATGTTTACCTACAACTATACAACCAATGACTTCATACACCATCTACAAATTTGAACAAAATCAATTAGTTGCAACACCATCTGCAAATCCAAAACCCACAAACATTAACACCACCACAAATAAAACAAAAGAAATAAAATTAAAATGGAGAATAAGAGAAAAGTATCAATTCAGGTGTGAAGTGAAAGAAGAGTGAAAGAAAAAGAAAACAAGAAAGATGGAGGAGCGGAGATAAGGGAGAAAAAAAAAGAAAAAGAAAAAAACAAATAAACAAACAAACAAACAAATAAACAAACAAAAAAAACAAAAGAGAAAGGAAGTCTAAGACTTGGCGTGGAGAGATAAGGGAGAAAAAGAAAAAAAAAAAGGAAAAAAACAAAAAACACCAAAATAAGAAAGTCTGGAGATAAGGGAGAGATATGGGAGAGTGGGGGTAGGTGGGAGGTTTTAATGTTTTTTTAAATTTATATATATATATATATAAAAGAGATGATAATTGTATATATATATATATATATATAAATTTAAATCAATAACAACTAACCACCTATGATTTGTTGTGAAAATATTGTAGACATAGTATCTCTCATACGTAAAAAAAATATATATATATATATATATAAAGTGAAATGATACGTCAACAATATTTTCACAACATTTTTATAACAAATTTTAAGTGACAGGTTGCTACTGGTTGTTATTGTTAAGGCCAAAAAATAATTTTATTGTTAGGTTCAAATTTGAATCAATAACAACTAACCACCTATGATTTGTTGTGAAAATATTGTAGACGTAGCATCTCTCATACATAAAATATATATATATATATATAAAGAGAAATGATATGTTAACAACATTTTCACAACATTTTTACAACAAATTTTAAGTAGCAGGTTACTACTAGTTGTTATTGTTAAGGCAAAAAAAATACTCTTATTGTTATGTTTAAATTTGAACCAATAACAACTAACCACCTATGATTTATTGTGAAAATATTGTGGACATAACATCTCTCATTTATATAAATATATAATAATATATACATTTAAATAAATATATATATATATATATATTTATTTATATTATATTCAAATATTTTAGAATATGCCATAGAATATTCTAGGCATATTCCATAGTTTTCTTTATCTTTACTGCTCAAGCTCATTCAGTTTTAGTGTTTTTTTCTTTTGCTTTTTTTTTTTTCTTTTTTTCTTTTTTGTGTGCTGGAATATTGTAGAAGAATCACTTTTTGGACCTATAGTAGCGTTTGATAAACGCCACTATAGGGCCCTTTTTTTTTGTGCTAGATTCTTTTTCTTAATGTTTTTCTTTTTTGCTGGGCTATAGTGGCGTTTGCAAACGCCACTATAGGTCAAATGCCTATAGTGGCATTTGTGAACGCCATTATAGGTCCTACTGTTACAAGGGCCTCTAGTGGCGTTTGTCAAACGCCACTATAGGCCCTACCCAACCGAAAAAAAAAATAATAATAAAAAGTGCAAACACCACTATAGGTCCCCTTTTTTTTTTTGCTGGATTCTTTTTCTTAATGTTGTTGTTGTTTTTTTTTTTTTTTGCTGGGCTATAGTGGCGTTTGCAAACACCACTATAGGTCAAATGCCTATAGTGGCATTTGCGAAACGCCACTATAAGCCCTACCAAACTGAAAAAAAAAATTAAAAAAAAATGTCTATAGTGGTGTTTGACAAACACCACTATAGGCCCTTATAAGACTAGGACCTATAGTGGCGTTTTAAAAACGCCATTATAGGCCTTTAGAAACGCTGCTATAGACCTATTTTTTAAAATGCCACTATAGGACATTCCAAACGCCACTATAGGACCAGTTTTTTGTAGTGTATGGACTTTGTGGAGGGCCTTTAAATTTCTGTAAGCAACATAAATATTCTGTGTGTGTGTTTTTCAAAAATGGGTTTGTAGTTAGTTTCGCAAATTTTGCTTTTTCATTAGTATTGCTTTTCCCTTGTTCTATTGCTAGGAAAATGAAGTCCAAATTTTCAATTTCGGGTTTATAATCCTATTTGTTTCCCAAGAAACCAAAGCAAAAGAAAATAAAAGGAAAAAAAAAATTAAGGGCACATGGCACTAGTTTTTTTTAAGTTTATGCTCATGTGATAATACATGTGATAGTCAATGTGGCAAAAAATAATATTTTATTTTGATCGTTAACCACGTCAACATTTTTCATCCATCACTTAATAGTTGAGATCGTTTTGACACAATATTAAAACATTAGGGACCAAATTGATACATTTAAAATGTTAGGAATTAAATTGAGATATAGTATAAATGTTAAGGACTAATTATGTAGTTTACTCTTATTTTATTTTTAAAAGAAAGTCTAAAATAACATTTTACCTTAATTAAATAGGATTACAATTTTCTTTAGAGATAATTATAATATACTACTAATCCTACAACTTGAATATTTTTCTCCTAGACCCTAAGCACTTTGTGCATGGGAAGTGCCAATTTAGCTACAAAACCCTTGGCGATAGGAATACAATCCTATTAGAGATAATAGAATATGTCATTAACTTTAATTAACTTATCATTCATAAATTATGATGAACACATTGTTATTGTAACAATTTTTACAAAGAAAACAAAAGGAAATCAAAAACCCAAAAACAAGTAATATTTGCTCCTTCCTCATTAAAAATTTTCTCTAGCTTACTTTGGTGGAGTTAATGGAGGAGGGTTTCTTCTTCATCCTCCAAAAATTAGAGCATTACATGGTCACTGACAGCACCACCAAACTTTGCTAATTTGCATTTGGGATTCTAGGCAAAAAATTAGAACACAACTTCAGTCACCGAGGGTTTCTTTCTTCCTCTCTCTCTTTCATTTCTTAATCCTTACTTGTTAGTCAATATGATTTGCTTTTTATTTTTTTTCATGCGTTTACATTTTAACATGTCCAATTGAACTAGACACTAAACACAAATGGTGTCCTTCTTTAATTCTTCGTCCAGTCTGCTAGTTTATTCAAATAAGACCTTCTTTTTTATTATTATTATTATTATTGATTTGGGATTACAATATGCTTTAAGCCACGTGGTGGGTTGGCAGAGCTACACTTCAAGTTTTCTTCTAAAGCAAAGTTATACTCCCCAACTTACACTTCAATTTCTATTACAGTTTGCTACAAGTCCTACATGTGCGACCCTAGGTGTGATTTTTCTTACCTTCATTATTACATTAGTCATTAAATTAATCAATCTATTATACGATATATATATATATATAATAAACTAATATTAAAACTAATATAAATATATTCTGTCTAATATTTTTAGCAATTTTTAATCTCTTCTTTTTTTTTTTTAACCTCAGACATTATACTTGATAGGTTGTTAATAGTAAAAAATAAAATAAAATAAAAAATTATTGAGATTTCACTTCTTATCCGATACTTGATATTGCTCTCTTAAAGAGAATTGATTACAGTGTTGAATAAAAATATTGACTTTTTATATTATGGATTTTACTAATGTGTGTCCTTAGGGCACACAATAGTAAACCAATTTTAGAAAAAATTTATCAAAAATTGAATAAGTTTTGAATAAAGTTTTTCCAATAATGGATTTAGGGCACACATTAACCGGACCCTTATATTATTACTTGTTTTTGACATATCTCATGATAGTTTTTTTTTTTTTTTTAATTTTATTTTATGGTAATAGTGATAGTTGATTACACATAAGTTTAAAACATTAGTCCAATCTTTTTGTCAATCTCAGTGAAAATTGATTACAGATAAGTTAAAAATATTAATTTTTTCGTCAATCTTGTCTCAATCTTAGTTATAGTTGATTACACGTAAGTTAAAAATATTAAATTTTTTGTTAATCTTGTCATATGATTGTTTATATTTAACAAAAACACCTTTTGTTCCATCAAAAATAAATAAATACATTATCACGTCTTTACAATACTATTTCAGTTATTATACCAAGCATAAATGTAGTTTTTTGGCTCTACCATAGTCTGGAGGCTTGAATTTTGGCTTTTGTCCCTCCATTCCACAAGAATTTTGTATTTGTAAAACAACCCATTACTTAGAGATGTTTCTACTTGACTATAAGGGCAAGTTGCCATTTTCAATAACGTGCAAACCATACTCATCTACTAAAGAACACCCCCACCATGGTCAAACCTCCCATTTTGACAAAAAAACAACGTACGTGAAATTTTAATCCACATAGCCATATAGCAATTAAGTATTAAATTTTAATTTGAATAATTCTTACTGTAGTACCAAAACCAATATTGTTTGTTTCTCTATATTAAACCTATTACTTCTTAATTGTTACAGTAGTAATACAAAGATCAGTAATAAGTTAACTTAGTGGCGAAATGGAACCTATTGATCAATTATAAGTGGTAAAATGTCCATTGTAGAAAATTAAAGGCACTATACCAGTTGGGTTTGTAACGGTGGTTTAGTGCTTAGTTCAAGTTGGGGTTTTTGAAAGGGGTAGGTCTCAGTATAGAGCTTGGCGATGGTGGCAACACTATAACTGTGTCCTTTCATCTGGTGAAGGAGATGGATTCAATTGTTCAAGTGAATCTGTAAGGCTGTGTCCATTCAACTTTCAAGTGATAGATTACGATGTACTGAAGTTGGCAGTTGATTGCTTAATGCTTATAAGGAAAAAAATAAAAATAAAATTGAGCACCTATGAATAGTATTTAACTGAAGTCAGTTCAACCTATCACCACTAGGATTTTATTTATTTCACAAAAAAAGAATTTCAAAAATAAAATGCAAATTTATCCAGATCTACTCATCTGTAAAAAATAAAAAAGTTCATTAAAAATTTTCGGTGTACTTCTTAGCAGAAATGGGAGGTTTGGTTATGGTGGGGGCACTTTAGTAGATATGAATATGATTTGCAGGTATTGAAAATGGTGGTGTACCCTTTAATCAAGTGGAAACTAATTAAATAAGGAGAAAGAGAAAAGAAAAAAAAAAAAAAAACTAGTATTTTTTTTTTATACAATATAAAATTCTACTCTAACCTAATCTAAGTGTATATATGTGTGAAGCTTCTTCTTAGAGACTTGAACCCCGGCCCTTATCCTCCACACTCTATAAGCACTTATACTTGTGAAGTGACCATTGCATCAAGGGTGTGCGATGGTAAAAAAGAAAAAAAGAAAAAAAAGAGTAATTAGGAAACTAGTATTAATTAGGAAATGAGATGGAAAGTAATAAGAGTAATGCTAGAGATACAAATTTTTTGATAAAAAAATTTACAAACTGCAAACGTGGTGAGTGGTTTTTGGTAAATAAAAAAGTGATGTTAATGACGGGCCTAGATAAAAATCAATAGAAGCTGGTCACATTAATAGTTTGTAAAAATATTGTAAAATAGTTTGTGAGGTAACATTACTTATTTTTATTGCAGCAACAAAACACTACAAAGACAAAACAGCCTCGCCCCTGATAACAGCTTCAAAACGGGGGGGTGGGGACAGCAACCTAACTTAAAAGAGCCAAACACATTACAATGAAGAGACCACTTACTTAGTTAAGGAGTGGGCAGCTTCATTAGCAGCTCTAGGAATCCAACTAACAGACAAATTGGCATAGTTAGACAAGATATTAAGCATGTCTATGGAAATAGATTTAATCCTCCAAGGACATGAATCTGGAACAGCGAGAGCATCATGCCAAATTTTAGAATTTGTCTCAATGAATATGGCCTCAAATGCCATATTAGAGGCCAATGACAAGGCCCATCTGAAAGCTTCAGTTTCAACTTGAAGAGGGAATGTGGTGTTCACTATTTAAAGCCCATTTAAAGTTTGGATTTGGGTTGTTCTTAATTTCGTTATAGAAAAAACAACAACATAGGCAGAAGCAGAACTTGGTTTGCTTATGCCTATATTGTTATTTAAAGCCCATGTTAAGCCCATGTTTTTTTTTTTTTTAAATCAAGCCCATATAATTTTTTTTTATACAAAATAGAATTTATACTCTAACCTAATCTAAGTGTATATGTTTATAAAACTCCTTTCTGGAGATTTGAACCCTATCTCTTACCCCCCACACCCCACAAGCATTTATACTTGTGGAGTGACTATCGCACCAAGGGTGCGCGGTAAGCCCATATAATTTTTAAATGTGTGAGTTTAGTCCCTAATATTTTTTTTATTAGAAGTTCCTAACATTTTGATATTGTATAAAAAATAGTCTTTACCATTAAATAGTTAATGAAAAATACTAACGTGCTTAATGGTGATATTTAAATATTAATATTAATGTCATGTAGATTGCCACATGGCGTTTGTATTTAAAAAAAAAAAAAAAAAAAGTCTTTTGTTATCATATATAAGAGATTTGAAGTTTAATTTTCATTTACATAAAATAAAAAATAAAAACTAATAGGTATCTATTGATATAACAATAAATAACAATTATTATAAAATGGATGCTAGACATTTGAAATACTATCGTACTCATAAGGGTGAGAAGATGTTTAATCTTCTCGTAAATTAACAAAACCATGTGTTTCACATGTGATCAAGTGGTGAGTAATGAAAACTTAGAGCATTCACATTTGGGAATTCTATCCCATCCTATTTTATCATCTCAAAAACTCACTTTATCAATTATACAATACTCCCAGCATCCCAACTTTTATTTTCCTGTTCTACTCATTAAAATAATATTTTTATCCAATAAAATAATATATCCCACAATCACCCTCATTTACAATACAACGCAAGCCCACCACAGTTGCACTACACACACTTGACACCACCACCACCACTACCACCAACCCATAATCTACTGTCAACACCAAAAAAAAAAAAAACACAGCAACCCATGGTCAAATCCATTAAAAAAAAAAATCACTATCAAAGCCATCGGAGCTCTGATTCAAACCTTTGTCAAACCCACCATCAACCGATCCACCATCAAACCCACCATCGGAGCTCCGATCCAAACCCACCATCAATCGATTCTAGCCCACCACCATGCCTAGATCAAACCATGAACCCAACCCAGCTCCGGTGCAAGCCTTGAACGAGAAAGAATGAGGACTGAGAGGAAGAGGGACTTTGCATAAAAAAAACACCACCACCATGACCTTGCCACATCGAGATCAACCACAAACAGGCCACCACTGCACACCGAAAGAAACAGGGAGTGGGAGATGGAGAGACAGAGTGGGGGTGAGGGAGAGAGGAGTGAAAGAGAAGAAAGGACTGATGGAATAAAGAACTAATATTTTGTTTTAGAATTCAGCTACAGTGCAATTCTAAAAGTAGAATTGCACTATAGCACAATTGGAAATTTTTTTGCAATAGTTGAGTTTTAGAATTCCAAATGAAGCTTGGTTTTTGTGTGAAAATTGTAAAGTTATCCTACATATGCCATTTAGAAGTCCCAATGCGAATGCTCTTATAAATATTATAGTTATGGGTAGTGAAATTTCAACCAAAATCAACATTAGAAGAAAATTTTGATTATCGGCAGTGGCAACAATATGTTCAATGTTGACACTTGTTTATCGTTCTTTCTTAGTACTTCCATCAGTGCCATGTGTTTGTGGTTTGCTCAAACTTTTGTAGTTAGTGTTAGATAGAGGGTTGTCACTGTCAGTGTTTCTCACATTACCTGAAAGTGAAGGAAGTAAAGAATAATGCTTGTGCCAGCACTACTTGTGCCACATAAAGTGGCACAACTTGTGTCACAATTCGCCCATGTGGCGAGCTATGAGTAGTAGAGAGTTGATGGTGCCACTTTATGTGGCCCTAGTACAACTCGAGAGGAAATGGTACAGTTGGTTTAGGAAAGGGGGAATAGAAGTCAAGGTGGCAATTGGCAAAGGAGAAACTGAGAGGTTGGGTCCCAAAGCAGAAAAGTGGTAATTACGATTTTGGATTTGGGTTTTTTCTTAATTTTGTGGATGGAAAAAAAAAATTGAAGAAGAAAAGAAGATACATATATTTATTAATTTATTAGAGCCTATTTAAAGTTTGGATTCGGGTTGTTCTTAATTTCGTTGCAGAAAAAACAACATATTTATTTGGTATTTTTTTAAGCCCATATATATAAATAAATATAAAAAGATGGATTCAATTTATCACCTGCAACTCTTACAAAATTACACATTTTTTACACTTTAGTTATTAAAAATACTTCGTTAAATATGGAAAATGCTAGAGATACAATTTAAAAAAAAAAAAACCCTACAAATTGCTGATATCGTAAGTGATTATTGGTAAAAAAAAAAAAAAAAAGACGTTATTAGTGAGCCCAAATGAGAACCAGTAAGAAGTTGACCACAACAATAATTTATAAAAATGTTATAAAATAGTTTGTACATATAACATTACTCAATAAAAACTGAGTAGTTATAGAACCACAAATTATTCCACAACTTTATTTTTGTTACAACTTTAGCATGGTTGACGGTGAGAAACCATTTTTTATTTACTAATCTCACTTTGCTACGTAACAGTTAGTTAGGGGGTGTTTGGTGAGTATTTTTAAACAATAATTTTCAATTTTTAAATAATATTTCATGTATTTTCATCCACTTTTTACACACATATATTTTCACAAAAATTTTTAAATAACAATTTTTAATTTTTAATCACACCTACTAAACGGGCCCTTAATACCACTAAACTTTTCCAAAAACAATTCTTAAAAAAAAAAAAAAAAAAAAAAAAAGAAAGGCTCTTTAGTACCCAAGTACCCAGCCTCTGCTCCTTTGCCAATTGCCACCCATAAATCTATTCCCCATTTCCTAAACCCACTGTACCATTTTCCTTGCTTCACTTTCAGGCAATGTGAGAAACGCTGGCAGGGACAGCCTCTGACTGACACTGACAACAGAAGTTTCCCAAATCAAACTACACAAATTTGCCAAAAGAAAAAAGCCCACCTCATTCCAATTATCAAAGCACCAATCATAATCTTCCAATTCCATATAAAAAAAGCTTCAAAAACAACAACCCCAACAATTCTACAGAAAGAGAGAGAGAGAGAGAGAGAGAGAGAGAGAGAGAGATTAGAGATATGAGTGGTAGGAAGAGAGTTTTGGTAGTGGGAGGCACTGGCTATTTGGGACAACACCTATTGCAAGGCTTTTCAGAGATCCAAGGCACCCCATTTGAATATGATCTTGCATTCACCTACCACTCTAACCTTCCTCAACCTCTGCTTGATGCCCTTCCTCATTTGCTTCCTTTCCATGTTGATTTGAAAACTGGACAAGGATTTGATGGCATTTCACACTCATTTGGCCAGGTCTGTTCTGTTTTCACCCCAAAACAGCAACTATGTTCGCCATTGTTAAATTACTTTTAATTGCTGGATTGCAAACTAGAGAAATTTATGAATTTGGTTTAAGGGTGTTTTTTTTTTTTTTTTTAAATTTTTTTTAATAATGTGGTCTATGAGATCTTTGTGTTAAAAAAAAAAAAAAAAAACTTGAGCTTTTTTAGCTTGTTAGTAATAGATTATGGGAATTTTCTGCATTCTGCATTATGTGTTTAAAAGTGCCCGTGAAACAAACAACTCAAAGTGCCTGTACCTGGGAATCATTAGTCGTTTTTATGGATTCTATTGATTCATACTTTTTTTTTTGGCCCCAAGAAATTTCTTGGAAATTAGGAAAGTAGTATAACTGAATTGCTATCTTCCTTTTTCATTGTCAAGTTCTGAATTGAGAATAATCCAACTTTTAGTTATCACATATGGAGGAGGTCCATATGTCTTAGCCATTAGTTGTCTAGGCAGAACTCATAAAATCAGAAATGTTAAAATGCTTTGTCTACTGAAACTTACCATAAATGTGATATGAATCTAATTTTCTGTTTTTTGATTCTTTTTTATTATAAAAAAAAGAAGAAGAAAGATTTTTAAATTTTAAATACAGATGAACTTCTATCTGTGTTTCAAGTGCTGACAATTATGTCATACTTGAAATGTCAGCCTGATGTGGTGGTGAATTGTGCGGCACTCTCGGTACCTCGTGTCTGTGAAATGGATCCTGCTGCTGCACTCTCTGTTAATGTGCCATCTTCTCTTGTTGATTGGTTATCAAACTTTAAAGAGGGTAGTACCCTTTTAATTCACTTGTCAACTGATCAAGGTAAGTACTGCTGAAATTACTGGAGGAAATAAAAGTAGAAAATGTAATTACTATGAATTGTTATGTATTCTTATTGTTTGTATATATGGTCCAGAAGTCTTAAGATACAAAGAATGCAGACCTATGTCTTATAATAATTAATATCTGAAGCTTGACCTGGCTAGTTGGTTTCAGCCTTATTAAGCAATGCTGCAACACAAAAATGTCACTAGTGGTTTTTTTTTTTTTTGGTTGTAAATAAAAAAATAGCTTAAGGGATACTTTAAATTTCATTTTAGAGGTGGCCGCAATTCTTTAGTCAACTCAAAAGCCTAAACACCAAACGTGGTAAGATTAAAGTACATTCATAGGCCTTTATTGCAATTGAGTGAATTGACCACAAAACTTTTCGGCTTAATTCCTCTTTTCTCAAGTCTCATCTTGTACACATTTGATTTATCTGGCCCTACCTTTTGAAATACCACTATTAGATATTGGGGCAGTTACACATTATGATTTTTTTTAAAATGTCAATGACAGCATGCATATAAGTTATAACATACCAGTGCAAGTAAACACAGTTAATAACCTTTCTTGTGTTCTGTTCCAGGCATTTTCTTTCTATTATTATTAGTCATCTAAGCTTAATTTCTTACACCTGAAAAATTGTTAGTACTGTGACTAGCTGGTTTGTGAAATTATACATGCACGTAGTGGATCTTGAATCCTTGTCCTCACCTTCTACCTTGTTCTTATGGCAAGAGAAAGTGCTATTTGAGCTCTAAGTCATTGGCCTTTTCTATTTTTCATTTAGCTGGACAAAACAAATCTCAGATACAGCTATTCCCTATCTCATCCATTTATCTTTCTATTTGGCCTTTAAATATTTGTGGCTAGATTGTCTATGATGTAAGTTCCCAAACAGTTTATGAAGGGGTGAAGTCCTTCTACAAGGAAGAAGATGAAACTGTTCCTGTGAACGTTTATGGAAAATCAAAAGTGGCAGCAGAGCAGTTTGTTTCCGAAAAATGCTTGAACTTTGTGATTTTGAGAAGCAGTATCATTTTTGGGCCACAGACTATCTCACCTGTTCCAAAATCGCTTCCAATTCAGGTGTGTACATAGAATGTAGACCTTATGTTGTACATTCACAAGTTTATTGGCTATTATCTTAGCTGCCTCTGATTAGAGACTGCTAAATGTATCAGCTTTAAAAGTGATGGGAAGAATAAATTGTCTTTCTCACACCAGGTCTGAATGCTTGTCATTGATGGCTATGTTCTTAGCAAATGCATTCGTTTTAAAGTTCTCTTATTGTTGCTTTCAGTATATAGTTTGCCTATATTGTTCTGCAACCTGCCAAATCCTTGCTATGAGAATGATCCCTTTCTTTATGAAAGTGTCATCCATTCCTTATAGTCATCATTTCCCAGGTTTATGGTTTAAACTCTTGTGTGTTGAAATTTCACCTCTTTATGGTTTATAAAATTGGACATACCATTAATAGAATGATTTGAAACTGATCTTGTTTGCCAGTTCACTGTCTTAAAATAGAGAAAAACCAAAAATAAAATAAAATTACAATCGTAGGTAATCCAATTGAGTTACCTTGATCTTATGGATACTGGAACAAGTTGTGTTTACTGGCTTTTGACTGATTTATAAATGATTTTTGGGGAATCCTTCCTGTTTTGAACTGAATTGCACAGACTTGCAGAGTTTACTCTATTGATGTGTTGCACACCAAACTAAATTATACTGTTCACTATTCTTGGCTAACATTTTTGTAGCCAACATGACAACATAACAAAGTGCAAGATTATTTCTTTGACACTTTTTCAAACGTTCAACTAAAAAGTAACAAAAGGTTGGAGGTACAGATAATGGAATTGATTTGTTGTAGATAGGACTAATAATAATATAAGCACTAGCAATTTTTCATGTAATTCTCAATTACCATCCAGTGGAAACATCAACAGGTAAGTACTCGGAAAATGTTTTCTTTTTTACCAAAATGAATTCAAGTGGTCTAAGGAAATTGAAACTATAATTTTCAGTTTACGTATTGTGTGAGATGAGTCAAAATAATTTTTCAAAGTCATATATTGTTGTTATTGACTTTTCAAGTGACTGGTTTAAATGTGTGGCCATGAGACAGGTCTGGCTTGGAGAGAGAGATGGGGGAGGGGGGGGGGGGGGTACCTTTTTATAGGATGGGTACATTACAGATATAGAAAGTTTTATTGGGATGATTATATTTTTCCAGCTTAAGAAAGCAGTTGATAAATGGGATTTTATGATTACTTTGTACATGACCAAAGGAGTGGCTCTTAATTGATGCAGTGGATTGATGGTGTCCTCTCTAAAGGAGAAAAGATGGACTTCTTCCATGATGAGTTTCGCTGCCCAGTGTATGTCAAGGATGTTGTAGCTATCATACTAGCTTTGACAAGCAGATGGATATCAGGTATAATTTTACAGTGTTGAAGTTTAAATACTGGTAACATAGATGATAAACTGCAACATGTTATTTGTTCACCTTATCATTCATTTGGTTCTTACATTCAGGATATCCATCTTCTGGTAAAGGATAGTCTTGATTAAGGTGTGGGCCGTGTGGCAATATCAAAATTGCCTTCTATTCTATAACACGATGCTAATGATACTTTTGAATGCTTTGTTTGTGGAAGAGTATCCCTATGAAAGGAATCTAGAGCCTTTATGTTTTATTTGTGGTTATATTTTATGGATGTTGCCAACCTTCTGCTTTTTCTATATGCCTTGACATCTCTCTCTCTCTCTCTCTCTATATATATATATATGCTGAATGTCTATATTAATGATTTTGACAATCAAAATTGTTGAACCAGAGGGTAAGCAAATGCAATTGCTACTAAATGTTGGTGGACCAGATAGGGTATCTAGGGTACAAATGGCTGAGGCTGTGGCGGATTTCAGAGGATACAACACGTCGTTAATCAAACCAGTGTCTGCATCTTCAGTATGTATAGCATTTAAGATTTAATCCTTAATTTTTTACATGCCTGAGAACCAGATTTTTTTACCTGCCTTTTCTTCATTTGCTGTCTTGATCTTTGTGCACCATCTCTTTCATTTCATCCCCTAACCATCTATCAGCTCACTTGTTGGATGCACATTTCTTATTATATTTACTAGCTTATGATAATTCACTTATTGGATCATGCAATCACATTGATTATTATGTATAATTTTTGTGGTGATTTTTGTTCTATAAATAATTCTTCAGGTTGATCGAGGTGTCAAGTCCCCAGCTGACATATCCATGAATTTATCCAAACTAGTTCAGACTCTAAATTTTTCTCCCACTTCATTCACAGATGGTGTCAAATTGACACTCACTACTGGGGCTAAATCTTGAGGACGTGAAGATGTTGTAATTTCTGTAGTTTCTAGTTTGTACAAGTGCTATTGCCAGGGGTGTAGTATGAACGATGATTCTCAATACGGCCCCAATTGAGACCCCGAGTGTCTTTCCAAGTCCACTGCTCTTTGTGGAGTTCATAGATGCTTCTCATGTCTTAAAACAAGGAGAGAATAAAAGTGTTTTTCTTTTATCATCCTTCCCATAATTTTGTTTTCCTTTTAAGGGGAAAAAAAATGTACGAGTGTTATAGATATGTGTCTATTTGGTATGGTTTCTTTTTCAGCATTTTGCAAATAGGTTGTTTGAACAAGTTGAAACCTTAAAAAATAACTTTTGAATTGCTTGAAAAAATTATTCACATACTGAAGCTAGTTGTGAGAAATTAGTTTATATTCTGCTTCCTTGAACTTTGTTGAAACTGCTTTGAAATTGATTTCATTTTTAAACCTCTCTAATATTATAGTTTTTATTTTTGCTAACATTGAAATCATATGTTCGTATGTTAATGTGTTCATTTTTTGAGCTAGTTGACTGATACTTTTAACTATATCAATATTTCTCAGATGCATAATATGATCAAACATACATTTACACCTCAAATTGAGATGAATAGAAAATTATGACAATAAATCAAAAAAAAAAAAAAGCCTCATGTACGCGTGGAGCGAGTTTGATGAGGCTAGTAATTATAACTATTATAATCATTCTGGAATCTCTTGGGAGATAAGGCTAGTGCTAAATATAAATACTAATGCAGACTATGCATCAATATGGGGGTGTAAATAAAAAGGGGCCAGGGAATAAAGGGCAGTAAGCAGTGAACGATTAGCTCAGGCCCATCAAAGACTATGGACTAATTCCCTTTTGAGATGCCACTTGTTTAAACTCTAGGCCCAATACAAGAAATGAACCACTTGGGTAAATATTTGTCCTAGCTGCAGAAGCTAACCATTTCACACGCACGCTAAAAAAGTATATTATGAAATGGTTTTGTGAGGGGGTGGTCTCTTACGGTATGCATGAATTTTACATGCTGTAAGACGGTGGTCTCATGGATACATTCTTCAGACTTAGTATAAGTGTTTGGATGTATAAACAAGTTATACTAACCTACTAATTTGTACATATACAATATTATTTATTATTATTATTATTATTATTTGGGAAATGACAATTTGTCCTTCTTGTGGTAGCCACTTCCCTAGTTCACATTCTATAATCTATAGACCCTAATAAATCTTTCATAGTCTTAGTGATCAAAAATAAATAAAAAGAAGAGTTATATGGATTATGTGGGTTTACAGATAGTAAAAACTTTCCTCCCTATCTTATTTTGTCCTACTTAACTTTTTTCTACCTTGAAAAAGTAATGGGACAACGATAGGTTTTGCTCGGCCAACCTTACCCTTACTTGAAATTGTCAGATCAAGCGGTAGGTTTACTTTCCAACTGACTTTGATCAACTCATGGACAAGGACAACCATACTTACTTTCTTTCTTTTAACACTCTCATAACTACTCTGCCATGTTTATTTTCATTTTAATCTCATTAATGCTAAAACCATTTTATTAGAAATGACAAAATACTTCTAATCTACCTCGCTCTTAACTTACTTTACTTTTGCTTCATTTAGATTTTGCCCATCTCAAAAAGGAGACGAGACATACATGATTTGACCTGTCGAGCTTCCTGCCGTCTTCACATATAATATATATATATATATATATAGATAGATATATATAAAAGACATTATACTAACAGATAGATTTTGCCCATCTATCTATATATCAACTATAGATAGATATATAGATGTAGATATATATATATATATATAGAGAGAGAGAGAGAGAGAGAGAGAGGAAACTGGACCGATCCAACTGGCCCATTTAACTCGTATAGAAGCTCTGGTCCATGATCACACGAATGCACGACCAAAACAAAAATAGAAAAGCTAGAGATATCCAGGTGCGGAAGTAGCAGTAAAAGACAAAAGAGCCCTCCAGTTACACAGCAAGTTGCACACCCATTCCGTAACAAATACCACACCAACTCTCAAAAACACTTGAGAATCCAAAAGCTCTCAATCTTCCCGATCCTACTATTTCTCAGGTAAACTCAACACAACACCACTTCACTTTGCCAAAACCATCACTTCACTCATCACTGACTCACCGTGCACTTTGTATTTAGTATTTAACTATATATATATATATATATAATGAACTAAATTAGGGTTGTGCTTATGATTGTGATACATTTTCCGTCTGATCCACATCTGAATTTTGCTGCAGCTAAAGAAAGAGAGTAATCCAATGGGAGGTGGAGCAGATCACGGACACGGACACGGACATGGGGAGGCCCATGGAGACTTTCGTACCAAGGTCTGGAGCATGTCCGGCGGCCCATACTGCAGGCCTAAACACTGGCGTCGCAACACCGCTATCGCCATGGCCGGCGTCTTCCTCATCTGTATCCCCATCGCCATGAAGTCTGCCGAGCTCGAGGTCCTCTCTCTCTCTCTCTTAATGTTAAATTTCTGTTTGGTTGCCGAGAAAATGTGGGGGAAATGTGAATCAAAGTGGACATTTTGAGTTTTTTAGAATTCTTGAGCTTTGTTTTTCTGGTCAACGTTTTAGTTTCCTTTTGGTTGCTGAGAAATATAAGAAATTTAGAAAATTTTGGAATTTTGGATGTTAGATTATTTAAAATTTAGCCCTGCAATATTTGGTTGAAACAGTGGGCAAACGGCTATTTATGGATCTAGGTAATAAGTGTTTTGTTGTGGTTTCGATAATTTCGAAAGTAGTATGTTTCTATGAGAGTGGAACTTGTGAAGGTTTGAGATTAGGCATTTAGGCTTCTTGAGGCTGTGGTAAACAATTCTTCACTAGGTGACATTGAGACCGCAAATTTCCCCAGTGAAGAAGTGATTGGAATTTTCATTTAGCATATGAGCTTAGATCTGCTTTGGAACTTCCCTTATGTTTTTTGATTGGACGGTAAATTGATGTCATAACATTTTACTTTTAGTACATAAATTTCATTCGATTTTTTGTTATTTTAAATAATTTAAAAATAAAAATCTGGGTTACACATTTACTTAGTGTGACATGAGCCCAATCTCACCCTTCACGCCATTCATATGGGAGAAGCAAGTGTCACTTGAGCCAGTTGAATTTGGTATGCTGAATACTTTTAGCTAGATGTTTGTAATCAAGACCTACCTTCATTCTGTCTGTTGTTTGTATTATATACGCTTGAAACACGGGAACTTGTTACTCTTAACTAGGCAATTTCCTGCACTCAAGTAAATTGTTGACTTACTCCTTGCAATGGATGCTGTTTATTCTTATTTTTAAGTTTAACAAACACTTAATAAGAAATTTACCTTTTAGCAGAGGCAATGAGGATATGGATGCATGGAGATCCTCTCTCTTATTACCATACTGTAGACATTCCTCATTCTAATAATGTTTGTGAGTGTGTGCATGTGCGCACATACCTTTAACTTTTTGTATGTCCTATTATGTACTATGGTTAGTTGAATACATCTCCAAAATGTTGGGCATTTTGAATCCACATTTGCTTTTGTTTGCCATTTGGAATTGGTTGAACTTCATTCATATTGCAGTGTTGCAGTTTCAAACTGCAGGCAAGATAGTTTTTTATCTGTGTTTATAAGTTATCCCTTGATAGTCATGTTAATTGACATGTGCCACTTGGAAATTTCTTATCTTGGGAAAGGATGTGGTGCCATCTTCAATGGATTGGATTTTCTGTATATCGTTGGGTTGTGGTCATGGTAGATAGTGACATGGATTTTTTACAAGAGCATAGTTGCGTTTGGGTTTAAATGTAATTTTATTGCTCATGACAACTAAGATATGAGAGCACTTAATAAAAATGCTATAGTAGAGTCCCAAATGTCTTCTCTGATTCAAGTTGTGTCACTTGGATTGAAATCAAGAAAACATTAACATTTGTTGGTGGTGTTTACTTGATCTTAGTTAGGTTTGTTTTGAGTTCGCAACATCTTGGGAGTGCAGATGTTAGATATGCCATCACATTTGCAATGAATGACTAAAGAATTACTTTTATGTTCACGTTATTATATAGGGCTTCAATGGCCTTGATAAGGTCTACCATGTTCTACTTAGATACGTATATAAGAACACAGCTTAACTAAGCTTTATTCCCTAGTTTCAAGTGCTTTAATATAGATTCAGCAACAAAAAAAAAAGTTCTTTAATATTTTTTTTGATAGGTAATCAGGGAACTGTTATTAATGAGAAAAAATGAAAAGTACAAGTTGTTCATGATGATGAACAATAAGAAACAAAAGAAACAAACAGCAAAACAAAAAATAAGGAAATCAAAAAGATAATCTAAGGGAAAGCATAAACTTTGAAAGAGACGAAGAATCAGTAAAGCCCCAACAACAAGCCCACTCAAAAAGACTGCGCTAGCATAAAACCTTTAACTCATCCAACGTTTTCTCCGTGTTCTCAAAGGAGCGACGATTTCGTTCCAACCAAACAATCCACATTAACTACCCTGGAATCAAATTCCAAATATTTGAGTTATGCTTCCCAAGTCACTGATGCCAGCAAGATAATAATCCCGCCACCGATCTTGGCATAACCCAATGAATACCAAAAGCCTGAAGCATGAAGGACCATAACGTATGTGTAACAGGACAATGAAGTAGAAGATGTTCTACAGACTCCCCATCACCACAACACAAATAACACCGATTTACCAAAGGGCGACTCCTAAGCATGAGATTATCCAAAGTGAGAATCCAATCGTGAGCAGCTGTCCACAAGAAGAAGGCCACTTGCTTAGGAATCTTTGGTTTTCACACACCCTTCCAAGGAAACAAAAAATTTGGAGTATCCTGAATTGCTTGGTAATAAGATCGGGTATCAAACTTACCATCCCCTTTGAGTCGCCAACAAAGAGTATCCCTCGTATCCCCCCGAGGAATACGAGGATGGATAAGCTGAAGTAGAGAGTAAGATGCAACTAGCTTCTAATCTTCAAAAGCTCTATAAAACCTTAAGTCCCACACTCTAAAAGTACCTCCTTCCTAAGTTTACAAAACCTCAAAGATGCATGCATCCTTGGCAGCTGAACACACAGAGCTCAGGATAGAGATCTTTTAGGGTATTATCCCCAAGCCACCTATCATGCCAGAAGCGGATACGGGTGCCTACACCCACTACAAAAGACAGATGCTTAGAAAAACTCTCCCACCCTTCATGAATGCTTCTCCAAAGACCACATCCATGAGTCCTCCTGCACACTTTCGTACACCACCCCCCTTAACGCTCAACATATTTTGTGGAGATAACTCTCCGCCAAAGATGGGTAACTTCATGCCCAAAACGCCACAACCATTTCCCTAATAAAGCTTGATTAAACGATGCCACACTTCTTATCCTCAAACCACCCAATTTAACATGTAAACACACCCTTTCCCAAGCCACCAAAGGGTATTTGAAACTCACCTCAAAAGACCCCCAAAGGAAATTCCTCTGAATACGTTCCATTCTAGCAACTACAGCTTTAGGAATAGTGAAGAGAGATAGAAAGTACGTTGGAAGACTTGAAAGAGTACTCCTTAGTAATGTGAGCCTACCACCCTTAGATAAATAGAGACGCTTCCACCCTGAAAGTTTCTTTTCCATCTTCCCCAAAATAGGATTCCAAATCGAAGTTGTCTTAAAAGAAGTTCCCAACGGCATTCCCAAATATTTCATAGGCAAATTCCCCGCTCTACATTGAAGAATACTAGCCAATTCAACTAGATTATTCACCTCCCCAACAGGGACAATCTCACTTTTCCCAACATTAACCTTCAAATCCATAAACGCCTGAAAACAAGACATTGCCAACCTTATGGACAGCAACTGATCCCTAGAGGCATCACAAAATAAGATAGTGTCGTCCGCAAACAACAAATGAGAAATCCGCACACCAATAGAATTCACTGCTCTCACATGAAAACCCCGAATAAGGTTATTTTCCTCTGTCTTCTTCAAAATTCTTCTTAAAACCTCCATTATCAAGAGAAGCAAAAGAGGGGATAGTGGTCTCCTTGTCTCAACCCACGAGAACTTCCAAAGAAACCTTTAGAGGATCCATTTACAAGGACTAAAAAATGGACAGAAGTAACACAAGCCTTAATCCACCCCCTCCATTTCAACCCAAAACCCATCTAGTCCAACAGATAAAACAAGGCCTCCCAGTTAACATGGTCATATGCTTTTTCAATGTCAAGCTTGCAAACCACCCCCGGTAACCAGCTTTTCAGCCTACTATCCAGACACTCGTTTGCAATGAGCACTGAATCTAGAATTTGCCTTCCATCAACAAAAGAATTCTGAGTCTCAGAGAGAGATTATCCAAAACCGCCCTCAACTTGTTCGCCAACACCTTGGACAACAAGTTGTACACACTGCCCACCAAACTGATAGGGCGGAAGTCCTTAATGTTAACAACATTACACTTCTTTGGGATTAAAGTGAGAAACGAAGCATTCAAGGACCGTTCAAACACAAAGTGCGGATGAAAATAATAAAAAAAATCCATGATATCCTTTTCCACAACACTCCAACAATTATGAAAGAAAGTCATGGTGAACCCATCAGGACCATGGGCTTTATCACCTTCCATCTCCCTTAAGACCTGGATAACTTCCTCCTTCGTGAACTCCTTCTCTAAGGACAACCTCTCCTCCTCCATAATACAAGCAAAATCTAAACCATCCATAGTAGGGCGCCCCAAATTAGTTTCCTCATACAGCCCCTGATAGAAGAGAACTAACTGAGAGCGCACCTCCGACTCATCCTCGTAAAGAACACCATCCACCTCGATCCTCTTAATTTGATTAGCATTTCTATGAGAGTTTGCTAATTTATGAAAACAACAAGTATTATTATCTCCCTCCTTCACATACAAAGCCCGAGATTTTTGTCTCCAAGAAATTTCCTTAAGGGAAGCCAACTGTTCTATATCTCCTTTGAGTTGAATACGATGGAGTTGATTCTCATCCGAAAGTGCCAGCAACTCCTCTCATGCATCTAAACCCATCAGTTCAGTCAGTAAATTTTTCTTCCTAAGAGCCAAGTCACCAAACTCCTCCCTATTCCATTTTTTTAAGTTTGCTTTCAAAGCCCTCAGTTTTTGAGCCAAAATAAAACCTAGTGAACCCACAAAACTGTACTCATTCCACCAATGTTGAACTCCATCAACAAAACCCTCAGCTTTCAACCACATATTTTCAAATTTAAAGGCACTCCGACCACATCGAACAGCACCAGCTTCCAACAAAAGCAGTCAGTGGTTTGAAATAACACGAGGAAGCACCCTTTGGGATACATTCTCAAAATGTTCCTCCCAATCTAGAGAAATCAAAGCCCTGTCAATTCTTGACATAGAGGGAAGACCAGAGTCTCTAAACCAAGTGAAGGAAGCACCCTCTAAAGGTAAATCAACTAAAGAATTACTCTCTATAAAGTCTGAGAAAGCAAATATAGCAGGACTAAACGACTCTCAGCCAAGCCTTTCACTTAGGTACCTAATGATATTGAAATCACCTACTAAGCACCATGCCATGGGCCATTTGGCATGCACCTGAGACAACTCCTCCCACAAAGCAGCCCGCTGTCCATTGTCATTGGGGCCATACACACCTGTACAAGCCCAAACAAAGTCATCCACCACTCCTCTCAGTAAGACACTGATAGAAAACTGTCTAGCAATAAAATCCAATTTTTCAAAAACTCTCTTATCTCAAATCAGCAAGACCCCTCCCGAAGTCTGCATTGCGTCCAATACAGCCAAGTCAATGAAAGGACTACCCCATAAACTCCGAACAAAAGCAACATCAGTAGAAGATAATTTCGTTTCTTGAAAACAAACAATATTGCGCTTCCAATCTTTTAAAAGATTCTTACAAACCTCTCTCTTCCGGGGATTGTTAAGCCCCCTTACATTCCAAAAGTAGTTGTAGAGTCATTTACAACTACCAACAACCCCTACAGCAGTCTAAGAAACTCTGCTCCTACTCCTAGAAGAGACACCCTTGTAATTAGCATTAGAGATAAGCCCCTTAAGCTCCTTGAGACCTCGTGACCTTGAGTTAGCCGGTCGCTTGGGCACCCCAACCTCAGTCACCTTGAGACACTCCTGTTCCAAAAGGCGAAACAGAGCCAAACATTGAGCTTCGTGTTTCATGATAGGGAACCCCACCATGTTGCAGAAATTTTTCATCGATTGGGACACCCAATTCGACGATGGTCCTGACTCTGTCACCTGAGTTCCTTCTGTATAGTCCTGAACCAACACCAATTCTCTGAGATCATTGGGTTCCCACCGAGACAGAGGGTCGCACTCCAACACACAAAAATCTCTCTCCACTTCCACAACTATGGTCAAACCCTTCACTGGACTCCCACGGAAAGAGGTGAAGCCCAAAAACTGACTGAAATTCCCCAACAGAATCCATTGACCTTTGTCGCGTCATATGAACATGGTGGTGACACCTTTGATCTTCAACATGATCTACCGCTTCCACAAACTCATCTTCAACCCCATTACCTAGGTCAAAGAGAGGAGAAAATCAATTTTGAACCACAATCGCTGCCATCTCCGAGCTACCCACCATAACACTTTTGGACCCAAAGTCACGATTGCCTAGTCCAAGAGTAACCTTGGCATTGGAGACTGAGCTCATAGGGAAACCCGCCTTAACGGAGGCGAGAACCACCGCGTCGGAGCAACTACAAGACGTCAAAGCTTTTCCGGCCACTGGGTATCCTAGTACTCTTGACAGGATGGGTGCGAGAAGCTCCGAAGCTTGATCAGAGCTGGATATCGACGATCCACCTGCTATCGGAGCCTCAGGCATCGCCAATGTCACCGTTGACTCCATCGGTGGCTTTGAGCTCTCTCCCACCTCACTCACACTTTGATTAACCACTTACGCCCAAACCAAAAGGAAAAGTAACCTCTCCTTGGGCCTTACTACTTGGGTAAGCTAAATGGGCTTTTTCATGCCCAGGTGCAATATTTAACAACACAGGCCCACTGTTAATGGACTTGTGCTGAGGATATGGGTTGAGGGATCTTAGCCCTCAGCCCTTGACTATCTCTATATTCAAGTTGAGGGAGTGAAAAAAGGTTAGAGCAAGACCAAAATAACTTTAATAGAAGTAGTAAACAATGACATGTCAATTAAGAAAGTATCACAGAGTATGACTTTGGATTTAATAGAATGGTGGAAATGAAACCTTTACTGATATGTTGAGAATCCATAGCCAACCCCAAAAATTTTTGGGACTAAAGCTTACGTGTTGTTTTGCATTTCTAATCTAGAAAATGTCCATATTTGCATTTAAATAAAAGAAAGACACTGTTGATATTTAGTTTCTGGTGACCTCTCTCTGTAGTATTGATGAATATTTGTTCTAAGGATTCTTTCTAATAGTAGTTGGATGTCTTTTTCTTGGAATTGATTGAAAGCAACCCTATACTATATGATAACCACTTTGTATAAACTGATGGAGAGGACTAGTTTAACTATTTGAAACCTCTTTTCCCCCTTTTCATGTGTTTTTTCATCGTGCTTGTGATGACCGTGATAAATATAGCTAAGAGGACTTTATTTTCTTGCAGCAACGGCCACATCATCCTGTTCGTCCAATTCCTTCACAGATCTGGTGCAAGAACTTTGGCAATAAAGAGTACTAAAGCTGTCCTGGAATCTAGTGAAGTGTAGTGGAGGTTGGGTATCTAATTCTTGCTGGTTGGCATGGCACTCATTGTATCTGTTGATTGCCAGAACAATATGGCGATCTTTTAAGACTGGCTTTTTGTAATGTTTATAAGATTTGGATTTAGAACTCACAGTGTGGGTTACCATCATACAATTTTATCCATAATGAAAATAAGATGTTGACTGTTTTGCTTGCTTTCCTTCAAGAAAACATTTCAGATGGTCTTGCAAGTTGTGGTATTAGTATTGTATTTATTCTTACTTTAATGTTGTTAATGTCATTCAAAAAAATGTTATGGCTTAAAATTTTGATTGGTGAAATGATGAGTATAGCACTAGTTGGAAAATAATAATAATTGACCTAATTAATTATTTCAACCACCTGAGTCTTTGTACTAGAGTTGTTCATCAACCAATCTGCTCCAATGAAACCTGAAACCTGCTGACGACGCATGGTCCAGCGATCAACATTGTCATGTCATTTTTATCATTGGCCTATAACCAATAACCATTTCAGAGTTCTGACAACCACACAGCACCACCATTTGAGCCAGCACCACCTCTATAGTTTTAGATTTTTCCTTGTCTGATCCATCGTTCCCAACAAATCTCTTAGCCCATACCATAGATTTGGTTTCATTCCTCAAGCTCAAGTCTCTAGCCTCCATAAAGTCTGGTTGCCGCCATCTTGAATGTGTCAAGGTGTGTCATTAATATAATGGTTTGGGTTTTTGAGATCAAGATTTGGTTTCTCTTTCATTGAGATCTCAAATCTGATGGGTTTTTGAATATAATATTTGGTTTTAGACTTCCAGGTCTACTCTTCCTTTTTCTCTAGCTGTGTTTTTTCCTTCTTTTTGAAAACCAATTGGAGCTTCGACAACTACTGATTGAAATCGCCATCGATCTAGTTGGAAGACTGAGCTAATGATGCAGCGACGGTTATCTTTTTAGGAATTCCAGCGACACTGCTGTGGCCCAAAAACTCCTCCCATCACCGGCTGCACTGGCTGATGTACAACCCTACTTAGTAGTACTCCTAGTTACTTGCTCACCCCTATCATATTGTATTTTATCGACAACGAAAATAAGATATTGACTATCTTACTTGCTTTCCTTGAAAACATTTGAAGTGGTCTTGCAAGTTGTGGTATTGATATTGTATTTATTCTTTGTTTCAATATTTATATGTTATGGCTTTAAAATTTTGATATTGAAATGATGAGGATAGCAATAGTTGAAACACAATAGTAATTGACCTAATTTATTTTTCAACCACCTTAATTTTTGTACTACTCCTAGTGCTCGCTCTTCTCCCATACCATATGGTTGGGAATCTTGGGATAACTTAATTTTATTGGTTTATTTTGCTTAAAAAAAAATAGACAAATAGAAATACTATTATATGTAGAAAAAGTGAGAATTTAAAAGGTAAGAAAAGTCAAATTATTAAGCTAGATTTTAAGTTTGTCCAAACAAAGAAAAATTTTAAGTATCCATTTACACATAAATATGATAGAGAACCAACAATATAGCATGGGGTAAAACTGTAAAAGACTAAATGTGAAATTGTTTAAAGAGAAATGTTACCCTAATAGTATTTGTTAGTGAACCATTTTAGGAAAGTTTTTATGAAATAAAGAAAAAAAAAGTAACTAATGTTTTTTAACTTATTCAATTTCTCATAAAAGTGGTATAAAAACTTAAAACCGTTAAGAAATAACTTTATGTTAAATCATTTTGCTTTATATAAGATTTTTAACCAGTTTTATAGGTTGTAGAATGAAGCTAACTTTTTGAGTTTTACTTGTCACTTCAGTAATATTTTTAGTCTTTTCATCAATTTATACCAGTCTTTTATTAGGTGCACCCCATAATAAATCATCCTTAAGATGCCAGTTAACATTTTCCTAAAAACTTTTTCAAAATAATTTATTAACAATTGCCCTAAGGGCACCTGGTAACATAACCCATTGTTTTATACACCAAATGTATCATACCTAATTCTCGCTTAAAGTTAGGTTTCTTCCATAGGTCTTGCACATAAAATGATAAAACTCAATCTTACGTGAAAGAGGTGTTTCTTGTTCTTTTACTTGTAACTTTTCTGTTGTTATCAAGCATGCTAATTGCTGCATGGGTTCATTTTTGTTGTAATATTGGCCCCTTCTCATCCCCAATCTTCCTGCACATGTTTTTTCAGTTGAGATGGTAGATGGCCCCGGGCCCTAATCCTCTTTTGCATCACTAAAATATCTCATTCAACACGCGCGCACACACACAAAACACAAAACTAGGGAAAGGTAAAACTGCGGCAGGAAATTGGGCTCAAGGATTTTGTTCCTGACAGAGCGGGGCTTAGACTCCCTTCATTTCACTCGAATGGAATGGAATCATATTCCACCTTTTATTATTTCTGTTTTCGATCAATTGAGTTAGTGATTCCACTTGATTGAGTTAGCATCAGTCAACATTATATTATTTATTTATACTCTTTTAAAAAGGGACTTCCGCAGGCCAATTTTGACCTGGGCCTCACTCAAAAGCTTTCTCGAATTTTCCCTTTGACAAACTATTCTCCTCCTTTTTCATCCTAATGTTCTATAATTCTAATTTCCTTCTTAAATTGATTCATGTAAAGAATACATATATATAATGAATTAATGTTGTGGCCAGTGGCTACCAGAGTAGGTGACTACCAAATCCTATATTCGTAGTAGGTGTGAGTGTGTGGCTAATCAATTTTAGCCACAAAATCGTAAATGGAAGAAGCATATTCTGAACTTATTTGGAATATTAAATCAAATAATTCACCAAAAATTTGATTATAAAAAAAAAAGGAGCATATGCTAACCACTAATGAAACCAGAAAAGCAAAGACATCCTCCACATAAAAGTTCCCTCTTGTCAAATTAAACCGTGCTGTGTAACCATAGATTAGAAAGCATCATGGAACAAATTAAGTGCACACGGTAAACCTTTTTTCAGCGGGGTTCACTTCACATTCGTTCGATTTTTTCCAAAGTGCATATGTGTTTACCGTGTAAAGCTATACGGCCAGATGAGATGACTCTTTCCTTAGATTGTCTTGGTCCTCCCATTTTCAAAACTTTTGTGCTTTTCACGCGTTAGTGTCATTCAAAGTTGGTAAAACTTCTAGAAAAGAAATACCCAATGAACCATTCACATTAAGGGAGCATTTGTTCGCTGTGATGTATCCTTAATATAATGCACATTTTAATCTTCAAAGAAATTTTATTCTGTTTCAAGAGAGAGATCTTTTAACTTTGATCTTATTGATGTTTGATGAAGGAGCTTTTGGTATGTATGTGTGGAACACTAGAAAAATCCTCTATCAAATGATAAAAAGCATACCTTGAAATAAATGCGAGATTTGTGAATTGTAACATTAGTTAAAGCGGATTTGGAAGAGAAAGACAAAGTTGAGAAGGTAAAATCATAAAAAAGTTAAAAATTTTGACTAAAAATTGAAATTAAAAGTAAATTTTTTAACTTTTCATTTTAACCCTGAAAAATGTGATTGCATGGTACAATAGTCTCAGATCTCAATCCAGCTTATCACACTAGGAAGTTCTATTGGAAACGTATTCCTGACAAAGAGAGGAAAAAAATCCCTGAAAGTATAAACATCACTAGTAGGTGGCCTCTCCCTTCGTACCATCTGCCATGCATTTTATTAGCAAAATATATGGTGTAAAGTGTCAAGTGTCAAGTGTCAAGTGTCAAGTGTCAAGCGTTAACATGTGATATGTCTAGTTAATGTGTCAAGACTCACGAGTTTCCAACAGGTTTAATTCCCTACTGTTTCCTACTCTTTTGGTCGTTTTGTATTGGGTTCCAGTGGTTTTTTTTTTTTTTGAAGGCGGGTTCGGTGGTTAGGAAGTGAGGATAGTGAGTCCTATTTTTCAGCACATAAAGCACATAAATATTAGGTATCATTGTATTATGATAAGTAATACGAACAAAATATTTTTATAATAAATCATAATTGATAAATTGTTATTTAGATTAATTTTTATTTATTATTAAAATTACTTTTTTACCTATTAATAATAACTTGTAACAATCTGCCATTATGATTTGTTGTAAAAGTATTGTGAAAATGTGATAGACAAAATATTTCTCTTGTATAATCCATGGCAAATACACTTTGAATAAACACATTAAAATTTTACTCCAAATTGAAGTGTTATTATAAGCTGGGGTGGCTCAACTATTAAGCCATTTGGGTAATGGTTAAGCCCCAAATGGAAATAGGTTAGCTATAATAATAATAAAGTAAAGTCTCATTTATTTATTTATTTATTTTAAACCCACTTCTATTGGCCAATAAAATGTCTTTGTCTTAAAATTTTTAATTAAGGCCCAAAAATATAATTAATAACTTAAAAAAAATTATATTCTTTTCAAATGTTGTGCATTCTATTAATGCGTTTTACTATGTTTGTGGTAGTTTAAGAGAGTAAATATTTTACTATATTTCTCTCTCTAGCAAAATTAAAATTAGAATTAATAGTTTTCTAGACAAAGTTGTTATTGAAATCCACAATGACCATCTCCAACATAATATTTTTTTATACAAATTATCCATATTTATTTTAAGAATTAAAAGTTTTAAAATAGGTTTTATAAATAAAAGAAAATAATCCAATTAACATATTAAGTTATGTCAAAATGCTAGATTTTTTTTCTAATGCATGTGTCGCTTATAAAATATTAACTAATAAAATATTAACTAACCGTACATATTACATTTGCGTATATGTTGTATAGCTATCCAAAATTAAAATTGATAAATCATATTTAAGATAGAATATGTCACAAGAATTATTACCAATTGAAAAGGAAACCTTTCTAGAAGTTGAAAACAAACGTAATTAATAGTAATTTTGTATCTCATAAGGTAAGAAAGATAGATTTTTAATTGAAAAAAATAAAACATAAATATTATTTAATTAATATTTAAAATAAAAGAATTCCCATTAAAAACTGTTGCCTTATACTCTAAAATGTGTTGCACTAGTCCTAGATTAGGCCTTGTAAGTACTCAGAAAATAATGGCCCAAGCCTACCTAGAACAGTAGTACCTTACCCTTCAAACTAAGCCCAAACAATAGAATTTCTTTAGAGAGTGGGAAAATATTTTAAGTGCAGTTCTAAACTAGGTTCAAGTCTAAGACCGAAGAGCCTAGGATAACAGAAAGGAATAACATAAGTAGACAATGAGAGAAAATGCTCTTCTCGGGCAGGTTCGAGGATTAGTTTCTTATATATAATGTTTGAGTTTTACACCAGATAAAGCACTGTTCACTTTCTCTTTTTTCTATTTCATAAACAAGAATGTCCCACCCCCTTTTCTAGGAGACTCCCCTCCTTTCATATCCCCCTTCTTTGCAATCTAGCACTCCAGGCATTCCTAAGGATACTTGTCCGATCAAAACTCTGCTAAATGTGGTGAAAAGGGATGCTAACAATGAATTTACTATTCAAGGGTCATTTCCTTATTAATGCAATTGATAAGGTTGGAGCATGGCATTCAATGCGAAGGAGGAAAGTGTTCCATCCAGGAAACTTCTTCCTCTCTTCCTTGCCTTCGTTGCTACTCCTTCTCCTTACCCTAGAACATCACAAGACGCCAATTGGTTTTGAGTATGCTTCCATCCTCAAGTGGATGAAATCTTCGGAGCGCATTTATCTCCTCGAGTGTGGATTAAGCAATCTCATCCCTAATCCAAACCTCCTTGGTCCTCTGACCCCTCACAGGCCTTATTATTGCATATTGTGAATTTAAGTGAGATTTGAAATGAATATATTTCAAGTTTTTTTTTTTTAGAAAAGAATATATTTCAAGTTGAAATTGAGATATTTGACAGAAATGACACTGTTCAAAATTTACAAATTTTTAAAAAATTAATTTATATTTAAAATACCCTATGCATATGAAAAATCATCACAATGGCCATATTTTGCATAAAAGACATTTAACATGCCAATAACATGATTAATATTTCATGATTTTGGCATGATTATCATGATATTAGTATAAATCACTTCAATTAAGGATAAAGTTGTTAAAAACACACAAATACCAAATTGATGGTTTTACAAAGAAGTGTTCAACGAGAACCACCGTTGGGATATTGAAAGAAATTAATAATTCTTCATATTAAAAAAATTATAAAACATTGACTTATAGAAGAATAAGAAGTTATGATGATAAAGAATTAGAGTTGGATTTTGGGATGATTCCTTCAGTTTTGATATGGGTGGGCAAGTTTTGGTGGTTTGAAAGGAATTAATTGGGTTTTATGTTTTTTATTGTATTTTGATTGTGGGTTGTTTTCATGCTTTCTTGGTTGCTGGCAGGTTTAAGACCTTTGCAAGAGAGCAATCTTGGGCGACGAGGATGGTTTTGTAAAATTAATGTTTTATGATTTTCTTTAACATAAAATCATATAAAGGGCATTTACTGCCACTAATATCTATAACAAGAAAATCATAGAATAGACTTTGGCAAACTATTTTCTGCTAGTATTGGTCAAAGAATGAGTTAACAACACAAAACCATTACAGTTGCTTTTACCAAACTCTTACTTTGGCTTATGCTATATATTAATGTTCAGTATGTGGGATTAACTAATGCTCAAATACATTGAGAGTACTTGTCTTAAGTCCCAAAATGTGTTAGGCTGATCTTGATTATAAGAAGGCTAAATTTCCTTGAATTAATCCAAAACACATCAAAATCAGTATCAAACCTGGCGTATCAAAGTTATACGCATCAAATGTAAGCATAGAGTAACAATTTTTATGATGGTGAGCGATGCAAGCTTGAACATAGAACTAGTAGAGAATTATAATATATGCGACAACACTAAAAAAAAAAAATATCGTGTCACTACTACAACTACAATTTTTGGGCCATATGAACTCCACGGTCTCCACCACATCAAATCGTTTTAGTCTCACAACTATTATTATAGGGGATATAAAAAGAAAATATATTTATTTTCCCTTGTGTGTTTAGTGAGAATAATGGAAAAATGGAAGAATAAAAATAAATTTAGTATTGTGTCATGATTATAGTTTGAAATTATTGTGTCGTGATTATAGTTTGAAATAATAAGAGTAATTTTGTAATTTCCTTGCTCATGATTATTTTCTCTCTAATTACTTACACAATTTTCTTTCCTCCCACTTTTCACCCCATTCAATCAATGAAAAATCATAATTCTCTCCTTTTTCCTTCCCTCCATCATCTTTTTGTTCACCCCAACATCGCATTAAATTGAATTGAATACATTTTTTTTTTTTTTAATGAACAAAAAGGGAGCGTGGGGGCGACCATGTATGACTCACCCCCGTGGGTATGACCATAGGGGCACCCCTCGCTAAGAAATGTTGGATTAAGCCATAGCTACTGTAATTGGGGTGCCATAGACCTCATCCTAGCACTCCAAGAGAGCTAGTAGTAAGGCGCAATGCATGAGTACTCCCACCTCCCATCCCCAATACTCACCAGGGTTCGAATGAAGGATTATTGCGCGTGCACATGGGATCCTTACTGCTAGGCCACCCGTCCTGGGGCAAAATACATCTTTTTTAGAGCCTAAAGGCTCACCACCACTTTCATGATCGCACTAGTCTATTATATGAACTCTTTAATTCCAGTTAGTGGTCCACTGTGTGATAAATAGCTTGGAAAAATCTCATTTAAGAAAAAAAAAAAAAAACTTGGAAATATTAGACGCATATGCAACAAGAATTCCCCAATTTCGCCTTAGGACAAAAACCTATTTGAAGGGAATGAATATTACGCGTTAATTTTGTTTTTAATCTGTCAAATTACTTGGAAAAATTTCGAACTCTGTAATAATTTGTTGAGTCCATATATTTTGATTCTTAGTTATTTTTTTGGGTAGTTGTTGCATTGGGTTCTACTCCTAGTTTTAGGAAGTGATGATAGTGAAAGTTAGGTACCATTGTACAAATCATGGCAAATATCCTTGAAAACGTATATAATTAACAATGATAATACAATGAGCTTGGATCTTGATTTCTCTAATCTATTTTGTCTCTCTTGCCATTTTTAGAGTAATTAAATATTAAATAAAATAATATGCACACTTTTTTTTTTTGAAAAGAATAATATGCACACTTATAACTTTGATATTATAGTAACTAACGTGTAACTCAGGCAAACGCATGGATCCATTTAAAATTAAACAAAATTTTTATTATAAAAATATAAATAATTAGTCAAATTATTACCAAAAAAAAAAAAAAAATAGCATGTAACACATGCATTAATGCATATGTACAGATACATTTAAAATTAAACACAATTTTTATTATAAAAATATAAATAATTAGTCAAATTATTATTTTTTAAAAGAAAACATAATTAGTTATATATTAAAATTCTTACCTAAATTTAATACTACTTATGATTATTTTTTTTTCTAATATTTAATAAGATAGAATATGTGGTGATTTTTATTAAGTATATGTGATTTAAAATTTTTTTTTTTTTATAGTTCATTAATATTAGACTCTTAGTATTTTAAACTCATTAAGTCACTTGGCACAAAGTTTAAAAAACTTAAGCGAACACATGACACAAACTTAATTGAATAATTATGGCGTGATCTCCACATAAATTTAGACACATGGCACAAAATTGGATTATAATTTCAAATTTTAATTGAATTTTCTCTAAACTTTACCTATTAATATATATATATATAGTCAAATTATTAAAAAAAACAGCATGTAACACATGCATTAATGCATACATATAGATACATTTAAAATTAAACACAATTTTTATCAAAAAATTATAAACAATTAGTCAATTTTTTTAAAAGTAAACGTAATTATTCACATCTTAAAATTCTTAACTAAATTTATGATAATTTTTTTTCTAATATTTAATAAGATAGAACGTGTAGTGATATTTTTTGTGTGGTGATTTTTATTGAGTACGTGTGATTTTTATTTTTATTTTTTATAGTTCATTAATATTATATTCTTATTATTTTGCACCCATTAAGTCACTTGTCACAAAGATTAAAAAACTTAAGTGGACATATTTCACAAACTTAAGTGGATAATTATGGTGTGATCCTCACATAAATTTTGACACATGACGCAAAATTAGATTATAATTATTTTAAATTTTAATTGATATTTCTTTAAGCTTTACCTATTAATATATAAATATAAATAAATAAATATATATATATATATATATATATTTATATAAGGGCAGATTTTGGATCCTCAGCCCAAAAGATGGATGGATTAAGGACCAAAGAGCTTTTGTCATTATCCTATCAGTACCTTCCTGAAACTTTTGGTGGTAGTTGTAAGGCTGAACATCACTGTTCAGGCATCACTTCCACATTAATGCAATCAGAGAGTTAGCTACAGAGTATTTAATGCGGTGGTAGCAGTTTTCCTTCAGATATTTCTCACTTTCTTCTTACCTTATCCCTTCCCGATGCTTATCCCTACCTGTAGAATCACCCAAAACGTTGTCCTTGATGTCGGGCCAACCCTTTTGACCTCTGACCTGTTAAGCTGATGTGAAATTTCTCCTCGAACATACTTCCTGGAACCTCAAAACTAGACCCCTTTGCCCATTCACTATCTTGCATTTTCACACTAGCGTCTACCTGTCCTCGGACTATTGAATGTCCTCGGACAGGGCCCTTGGCCCAATACACTCTTCTGGGCCTGCCATCCCTACAATATATATTAGTCAAATTATTACCCAAAAAAAAATATATATATATAGCATGTAACACATGCATTAATGCATACATATAGACATATTTAAACTTAAATACAATTTTTATCATAAAAATATAAATAATTAGTCAATTTTTTTTAAAGTAAACATAATTAGTCACATAGTAAATTTCTTACCTAAATTTAATACTACTTATGATAATTTTTTTTCTAATATTTAATAAGATAGAATGTGGGGTGATTTTTTAGTATGTGTGATTTTTTTTTTCTTCTAAATTTTATAGTTTATTAATATTAAATTTTTAGTATTTTGCACTCATTAAGTCACTTGATACAAAGATCAAAAAACTTAAATGGACACATGGTACAAACTTAAATGGATAATTGTACTATGGTCCTCACATAAATTTAGAGACATGGCACAAAATTGGATTATAATTTCAATTCTAATCGAACTTTTTCTAAACTTGACTTATTAATATATATAGAAGTGTGTAGGGGCCTTTTTTATGTTTTGGGTTGGGCTGGGCTACCTCCTGCGGTGATGGGTTGAGTATTTTCTGAGTAGGAGAGTTATGACCGGCCCAACTGTAACTCACTTTGGGCTGGCTTGTGCACAAACTAAGCCTTGTCTGCCAGGAACGTTCTCACGGCAAGCAGAGCTGTTACAAAAGTTCACGGCAGGTGAATACAATAACAACAAAGAAAATAGAGTACAATGGCCTTTTCTTAACAAAAAAAGACCGAGTGATCTCTATTTCTATAGCAATCACAGTAATAACAATGGTAATGATAATAACAGCTTTTACAAGAAAAAGTAATTGATTGAGTGATGATAGAAATTAATCAAAAAAAAAAAAAAAATCAAGTCAAGTTTGAGTCTACAGTGGCAAAGAATCAAAGAGGAAGAACGTTTCCTTTCAATGAAACTAATCTCCCAGGAGAATATCCTACCGCGGGGATTACTAATTTTGAGGAAATCGGACCTAAATGATAAATGCCAAAAGGAATTTTTATTACTTAATCGTCTCCCAGAGAGTGAGATTTTGAGGGGGAGAGAAAGGAACCGATTTACTGGTGCATGCCCATTACACTCTTTCTCCTTGTTTTTCTGTTTGTTTTCTTATCTTTTCTTCTTTCTTTTCTTTTTCCTTTTCTTTTTCCTTTTGTTTTTCCTTTTATTTTTTCTGTTCCTTTGTTTTTCGATCCCTTTTTACAGGGCACGGCAAGGGTCCTTTTATAGGGTCTGCCGTGATCGGATTTTACCACTTTACCCTTTAACGGCCTTTGTCTAGTCTGGGCATACTTGCCGACCACCCAGGAGCTCGTCTGTGTACCACTTACTCTCGCCAGACAAAGGCAGGTTTGTGTTATTCCTTAGTCCGCCTTGGCACTTTCTCCTGCCATGGCGTAAATGCTATCTCTCTCTCCCTATGGCATGCAGCCAACGTTTCCCCCCAACCTTGCCTCTTTTGGGCGGTCTGTCATCCCAGCAGGACGTACCTCCCAAAATGGCTTGGACAAGAAGCGCAAAATAGATCTTTTCCCCTCTCCCCACCACCAAACCACACCCCCCCTTACCTCTTACCTCTGACCCATGGCCCCACCACGTCCCATATTGGCTGGGTACAGGCTGGTGGCGCCTGGGCCTTGCGCGTGCTTTCCTGTTATGTACGTTCAAAATCTGCCTGCGGCTCATGTGTTTGCTGTGATCTGGAGCTTTGTTTGCATTGTCTGCCATGCTTCTTTGTTCTTTTACGTGGGCCGTTCTGTACATTTCACTGCTTCTCTTTGGGGCTGGACTTCTCTTAATACTGGGTTTTACATTTCTCTTGGCCCATTTCTTCGTTGCCCTCATGTCTTGCCTCATTACTTGGCATTTCCTGTCGTGATGATATGCTCCTGCTAGACCTCTTTTTAAGCCTGTCGTTTCATTCCTTCCCCTAGTGACTTAACATGGCCACTGGTGTTCTTACTTATGGGCTCTAGTGTCCCATTCTTTTTCCCTTGGGCCTGCAGTCCATTTACTTCCTTTGGGCTTCCTCGGCCCATTTATTAACTTTGCATTCTCATGGGATTTTACTAACTTGATTGGATTTCCCCGGCCCAATCTCCTCATTCTCATCCTTGGGGTTCATGGGCTTGCCATCAACCCTTACTTTCTTTGTTTACATTGCTTTGGGTCTGCCACTGGCCCCCATATTTTTAGGGCATTTATATGTTCAACTGGATATCCTGCGGAGTGACGAGAGTCAAGCTGGCTCCTGCCACATAGTCGCTTCCTCTGTACACAGCACCATTCTGCAGCAGTTGTTGTTCGAGCGCTGTGCTCAACACTTGGCAAAGTGTAGGCCTGCCAGATTTGTTAAAGAGAAGTACCAATCCTGTCCGCAGGCCATTACTGATTTCTATGGCAGATTTGAGTTTGATTTTCCTCTGGTTTTTCGTTGGTCTGGTTTGAAGCCCATCGATTATTCTGTTGTTGAGTCCTTTGATGAAGGTATTGGTTTTTCCTGGAGAGCTTATAGAAATTTGCGTTCTGGTTATACTTGTGTTGATTCTGCAATGGGTTCATTTGTTGATACTGTTGGTACTACCACTCCACTGGCTGGTTTTGATGAGACGGGTATCACCTATTTGGCTGCCACTAATGCCGGATGGTTGCCCTATTTGGCAGATGAAGGTGTCAAGTTTGTCCATTATCCTGTCAACCGAGTAAGGAGATAATTTGGGCTGGATCAGGATATTCCTGATGACCTCTCCTTCCTTGCAGAGTCTCCTACTTCAGCTAGACCCTTTCTACGGCACACTGCTTTTGATTTTTGGAGGCAGCGTTTTAGTGTAGTCACAGTTTCTGGTTCTATGAAGGAAGGCCTTTGCACCCCTGCTATGCACAGCTATTGGCAGGCTGTAATGACCTCATTTGATACAGAGTTGGCTGGCAGTCGCAGTTTCTCTCTTATACCTCCTGAGGGACTTAGCATGGTTATTTCTCCCAATCCTCGGTTGCTCTTCCTTCGAGGTCTGTGTCGGCCTATGCCAAGAAACAGAACCGATCCGCCATCTTTGAATGGGACGAGGAGAAGAGAGGATGGTATTGGCATATAGGTGATTACCCCTCAGGTTGGGAGAAGAAAGTTAAAGTAGTAAACATTCCTGTGCTAGCCAAGAAAGTTCCTGCCAAGCTTAAATCTGCCAACAAGTCTAAGTCTGCCACTCCTCAGCCTCCTATAAGTGCTACTCCTGCCAGCAGAACACGAGGCAGTAAAGGGAAGACAACTCCCCATCCTGCGTCTGCCGTTTAGCTTAGAGTAAGTTTCTAAAAAAAAAAAAATTTTTTTTTCTTGCTTTGTCTTCCAAGTACATATATATATATATATATATATACTTCTTCCCTTTTTTTCTTTGACTTTTCCTGAATCCTGATATGCTTGCTGACTCCTTTCCTCGACTCATTTTCTTATCCCATTTTCCTTTTGCAGTCTAAGCACAAGGAGGATACGTCAGCTGCCCGTCCTATTATGCTTGAAGAACCTGAATTAGAGGTATATTTCTTCTTGCTCCTGCACGTGTTCAGTCTGCTACATGTTTTTGGTTACTCCATTCGCCTAAAGAGTTAATTCGGTCTTCATACCTTTTTTTTTTTTTTTTTTTTTTTTTTTTTTTTTTTTTTTATCTTTTAGGATGAGCCTGAGCCTCTTTCCATATACCGCCTTACTGCCGAGGAGCTTTCTGCTCCTATGGGCACACCTACAGAGGGCTCTTTTGGTGGGGCTGAGTTTGCAACATCTGCCCCTTCTGCAGCCACTACCTCTCCCACTGGACCGGTACCCATGGATGAGGGTACTCATACTGGGGAGGTTAGTGAGGTCACCCCTACTCCTGCCGTGACACCTTCCGTTCAAAGGGGAGCCACCCTTCCTGCTGTTACCTAGATCGAGGCTACTCCTATTGCACCTCTCGTCATTTCCACCAGTGACCCTTTTGTTGCTCTTTTTCAGGAAGTGCAGGGCGTTTCTTCTCTGGTAGTTACTCCCTTTTCTATTCCTGTTTCTGCCACACGTGGGCCTCGTGCTGACTTGTCCTCAGAGGAGTATGAGGAGATCTTTGAGGATCTTGAAGATGAGCCCAGCTTGGGGAGGAGGATTTCTGAATTTGAGGAAGAGGGGAGTGTTCCACTCGAGACAATGGGTATGTGCTTTCTTCCTTCCTTTTTCTTCTTTCTCCGTTAAGTTCACTCTTCTCCTCTTTTTTTTTTTTTGATAAGTTCCCTTTTCCTCTTTATTTGCATGTCTATTTCTCCATTTGCAGAGACTTTTGAGGAGTTAGGCATTGCAGCAGACGTAGGGGTGTCAACTTCTCCTGCCATGCCCACAACACCTATTCCTGCCACATCTTTTATACCAGTTTTTGCCGTATTTACAGCTTCCGTTTCTGCTGTTCCTTCTATTTTTGCCTCTGTTTTCCCCACAGCCCCCATTACTGCTGGTTCTGGTAAAATTTTATCTTATTTTATTCTTTTTCTTTACTTCTTCTCCGTGGGCCTTTCTCCTTTTTATTCTTACCAAGGCTTGTTATTTCAAACTTTGTGCCCCTTTGACAGGTCCTCCCCTTACATTGCTTTCCTAGTTTAAGGTAGGCAGTAGCTCTGCCACAATTCCAGACCTCGCGAGCGAGGCTGCAGCCTTCTTCGCGCGTTTTGACCAGCCCGAAGTCAACGACCTTGATCTTGCTTCTTTCTGGGGCTCCAGACCCCCTTACATAGATTTTCATGGCTTCAGAGTCCCCATGGACTGTGCTCTTCATTTGGTGATGATTCATAACAGTCATGGGGACTTCATGCAGGAATTCCGACTTGGCCGATCAGTTAGAAAGCATTTCTTGAGGATGTTAGGGAGTGTGCTAAATGACATCGAGCACAACTTCGTTGATACCGTCTCCACTGAGAGGATCCTGCAGTGAAGGGCTGCAGTACAAGAGCTTATTAGCGTTGGCTTTGCTGTAGAGTTCGTCTTGGATCACCTTCGAGAGATTGCTCGAGCAGTTTTTATGAGGAGAGTCCAGCCTACTGTTGATTGTATTGACTCACGCCTTGCGGTTTTGAGAAAGGAAGTGGTAGATTTGGAGGGCCGCCGCGAGCGTCTTCTTTCCGGTGTTGGTAGACTTGGTCGTTTTGGGGATCAATCACTCATTTCTAGACTCTATTGATAATGATATAGTTTCTCCCTTGTTTTGTTGTTTTCTTTTGCCTTGTTACTTTGTTCAGTACATTATGCTTCCTATAGTACCTATTTGGGCTTGTTTGCCACAGTTTGGGTTTTGTAATTTAACTTTATGATGCTATACTTATGATGCTACACTTTGCTACTATTTTTTTTTGCTTTTGCTATGATATATGATAATAAATACTTCGTGCTTTTTATTGCATCCTCATGAAAGCAAGTTACAAAAAATTTGATTTGTGACATAGTCATTTGAAAGATAAAAAACAGAGCAAAAGGAAACATGACAGCTTTTTCAACAAAACAAAATGAAGGGATAATCACATTGCTTTTCTTCTTAGGCGTAGTAGCGTTTCAACCATTTCCCATTGATGGGATCCATTAAGTCCCTGCCATCCATCTGAGTCCAGCGGTAATATCCACTTGAATGTGCCTTTCTTATCACAAAAGGTCCTTCCCACTTCGGTACAAATTTTGATGGTCTTGTTAGGCCTCTCCTAACGTAATCTGCCACTTTTAGGACCAGTTGTCCTTTCACAAATACTCTTTCTTTAGTCATCCTGCCATAGGCCTCAGTCATTTTTTGCCTGTATTTGCGGCTGTGTTCTTGGGCTTTTTCTCTTCTTTCATCAAGTCCTTCCAAGTCTTCGCACATTTCTGCGGTAAAAACTTCTTCATCGTTCTCCTTTTCTTGCATCTGCATGACTCCTAGGGATGGGGTCATTTTCTCTGCTGGGCTCACTACTTTAGTTCTGTAGACCAAGGAAAAAGGTGAAAAACCTGTGGTTGACTTAGGTGAACTCCTGTAAGCCCAAAGAGCGTCTAGCAGATGCGTTGCCCATCCTCCCGTATATTCTTGGCTCATTTTACTGATGATTTTTATGAGAGTTTTGTTCGTTGCCTCTGCTTGCCCGTTTCCTTGAGGGTAATATGGTGATGACCGGTGATGCTTGACTTGATAGAACTCTAGCATTTTCCTCACCTCACTATTGACAAAAGGTGTGCCGTTGTCACTGATGATCTTGTGGGGAACCCCAAACCTTACAATTATGTTTTCCCTGATAAAGTTTGCCATTGCTCCTCCTGTGGCTTTACGAAGTGGTACTGCCTCTGCCTACTTAGTAAAGTATTCCGTAGCTACTAGTATCCATATGTACTCTCGTGACGGCGGATTCATCAGTCCAACCAAGTCAAGCCCCCAAGTATGGAAGGGCCATGGTGTGACCATGCTATGCGAATTCTGCGGATGAGTGTGAATCAAATGGGCTTGTACTTGGCAACTGTGGCACCTTTTCACAAATTCTGTCGTATCCTTTTTCATGGTAGGCCAGTAGTAGCTCATTTGTAGCAGGCATCTGTAAAGCCTTTTCTTTCCCTGGTGTTCCCCACACTCTCCTGAGTGTATTTCTTTTATCATTTCTCTCGCCTCTTCAGGGCTCAAACACCTCAAGGGTTCTCCATTATACCCCTAGGGTTCTCCATTATACCCCTTTTTGAAAAGGATTATATTATGCAAAAAATAACGAGTTGCTAACCTCCTGAGCTTATATTTTTCGTTGTACTTTTGCGACAGGATGCCTTCTGTAAGGTACTATATAAATGAGCTTCTCCAGTCTTTGCTGACGAATGCAGCTTAACTTTCTTCTCTGTCTGCCGCAAGTTGGCAGTTTCCACACTGGGTTTGGACTTGGTCTGCATCTTTACTCATGGTTAGCCAATAAAAGCCTGCCCTTTGAAGTCTGCGATAAAGGCTGACCTCTCCGCAGGATCCCAAGTCTTCTCATATACTTCTTTCAACTTTCTCTGGGCCTCCTTTTGCCCCACACATCTGGACAAGACTCCGCCTGGCATCCTACGGTATAGTTCTCCCTTCACTAGGGCATAGTCTTTGAGTATTTTTAGTTCCATGGATTCTTCTTCTCCCGTCAAAGCTTCCTTCATGGGTATCCGCCAATCTCCTTCGCAGTATTCCTCATAGAACCTTTCTTTCAACATTTCAATTATGGATTCTTCTCTCTTGCTGACCTTTACTTTGGTGCTCTCCTCTTCAAACATTATTTGTGAATCTAGTGCGGCCAACGCATTGGCAAACTGATTTTCGTTCCTCGGGGCATGTTCTATTTCAAAAGTTAAGAACTTTTCTTCCATCTTCTGGGCCATTGCTCTGTACGGGGCCAGGCTGGGTTCTTTTAGGGAAAAACTCCCTTTGGTCTGGTAGACTACCAAGTTGGAATCACCCAGTACTCTCAAATGTTTAACTCCCATTTCAAGAGCTGTGGCCAGCTCAGTTACGTAAGCTTCATATTCTGCCGTATTGTTTGAACAGGGAAACTCCAGCTTGAATGATAGTGCTATTGCTTTATCTTCTTCATGATACAAAACTACCCCAACCCCTCCAGACTGGGCGGTAGAAGACCTGTCAAATTTCATTACCTACTGTTCTCTAAGTTTCTCCGCCATGGTTACTTCCCCTGGAACTTCGTCGTCTAGATAAAATTCTTCATCCCCTGGAAACTGTGCCAATAAATCTGTTATAGCCTGGCTTTTCACTGCTCTGGGCACCCCCATTCTCAAGTCATACTGCGACAGTTGTAACAACCACTGGGATATCCTACCAGAGAGGATTGGCTGCTATAGTAAAGCTTTGATGGCATGAGACTTAGTTATCAGCTATACTTCATAGGCTAAGAAGTACTGGCGTAATCTCTGTGAGGCGTACACAATAGCCAAACATGCCCTTTTCGCCCTCGGATAACGAGTTTCTGCATCTTTCAGGGCGCGGCTGATGTAATATACTGGTTGCTCGACGCCACCTCCATCTTCTTGGGCGATTAAGGCGCCAATGGCATATGAATTGGTGGCCATATAAAATAACAATGGCTTTTTGTGGATTGGGGCTTGCACTGTAGGGAGGTTCATCATGATCTGCTGCAGCCTTTTGAAGGCCGCCTGTTGCGCTTCTCCCCATACAAAACTATGCCCTTTCCTCAATAACTTGGTAAAAGCCGAAGTGATTGATGCCAACCCAGGGATGAACCTTTGGATATACGAAACTTGCCCTAAGAAGCTTTTTAGTTCTCTCACCATGGCTAGAGGTCTCATAGTTGCAATGGTCGTGGCTTTTGCTGGGTCTACATTTATTCCCCTGTTGTGAACCAGAAAACCTAGGAATTTCTCTGAGGATACACCAAACGCACATTTAAAAGGATTCATTCTCAACTTAAAGGCTCTACATCTTTCGAATACTCTCTTCAGCACATGGAAATGTTCTTCTCTCCTCTTTGACTTAACTACTATGCCATTCACATAGTCTTCTAACTCTTGATGCATCATATCGTGAAATATAGCCGTCATTGCCCGTTGATAAGTCGCACTTGCATTTTTCAACCCGAAGGGCATCACGGTGTAATGGAAGTTCCCCATGAGTGTTCTAAAAGTAGTTTTCTCCGCATCTTTTGGTGCCATCTTGATCTGGTTGTATCCATTAAAACCATCCATGAATGAGAACATGGCGCTTCCTGCCATAGAATCTATCAATAAATCCATATTTGGCAATGGGAATTCATCTTTCGGGCATACTTTGTTGAGATTCCTGAAATCTACGTAGCACCTTATCTGGCCATTCTTTTTCTTTACTGGTACTATGTTGGATAGCTAGCGAGGATGTTGAATAGGCTTAACGAATTCTGCAGCTAGCAACTTCTGTACTTCTTTGATTATCTGCTCTTCTATTTTTGTGTGAAATATCTTGGCAGGCTGAGCTACTGGCCTAGCCTGCGGGTCCACATTCAACGTATGTGCCACTAACCTAGGGTCTAGCCTTGGCATTTCACTGTAGTCCCATGCAAACACGTCTCTGAATTCTTTTAACAACAGTACCAACTCCTTTTTCTCATTTTTTGTTAAGTTTGCACTAATTGAGATGGGTCTCGGCCTTTGTGAAGCAGACCCCAGGTCAACTTCTTCTATTTCTTCTTTTGCCATGACCTGCACCTCCTTTTTGGCTACAACCCCTTTGTATTCCTCATCATGACTTCCTTCCTCTGAACTTTTTTGGACTCTACAGCACGTCAAACTCTCGTGCTGCCTTTTCTGGTGGGGCCCGTCTGGGTTTCAATTGCGGGCCCCTTACGCCTTCATAATTTGTAGATGATTCTGCCATCAGAGCCTCTGACTTTAATGCATTGGGGCATGTCCTCAGATTCTGCAACGGGAGCCTCTTTCCTTTTTCTCTTTCTTGCCAATAACTCCCTTAGATCAGGTTCTGGGTCATTCTGGACATCTTCCCACTTAGGCACGAAAGTACCTAGTGGCCTTGACACTGAACTCTCCCCAGAAGGAGCCCATTGATCGTAGAACATAGTTTCTACTTAGTGAGCTTCTGCTTGCTCGAATGGTGAGGGGTTCGCGGTTATGTGTATCATCCTGCCGTTCAGTCTTCCTTTCATACATTAGTGATAGATGGATGGGACTAGTCGGTGTTTGTGCAACCATGGCCTCCCTAGAAGCACATGGTAGGATACTTCTGTCTTTACCACATGAAACAGTGCTAAAGAGGCTATGAGGCCTACTTTCAGCCATAGCTGAATGTGGCCTGCTGTGTACTCGCCCCTTCCACCGAACCCTGTTACTTCCATTGGGCATCCCTGAATCTTCCTTTCTGAAATTCTTGCTGCTTGCAGAGTGCTTAATGGAATGAAATTTACAAAAGCACATGTATCTACCAAAGCTCTCTTTATGAGGATTTGATTTATGGATGTCGCCAAGTAAAAGGGCCTCCTGTGGTCCGGGTGTCCCACCTCTATATCTTCCTCACTAAAAGTAATTTCAGTTGACTCCTGTAAGAGAGCCCTATCATCTGGTATTTCTGCTGATAGACATTCTACCCTTGCACCAAAGGCAATGCTTACCAAAACTTCCGTGGCTACCTTTCTTTCCTTTACTGAGAGTCCCAGCTGATTAAACAAAATTTTGAATTTGGAACTCTGTTGTAGAGTGGTAATGGCCGCCGCAGGGAAAGCCGTGTTTTCTTCTTCATCCTCTCCTGGGTCTGCGCAAATTACCACTGCTGCTACACCCTTCCCTTTATGGTTTGGGAGTGGATTTCTTTGGATTCCTGTTGGGACAGTTTTAAAATCCCTTCCTTTATCCTGTGGTGCACTAGTCTGCAGAGTGCCCAACACTCTGCGGTAAAATGTTGGACATAATTGTGTAAACAACAAAAACGTGGGTCCTTCCGCTCTTCCTCTGTGGGCTCCCTAGCAACCTGTTTAGGTTTGAAAATCCCGTCTACTATCCATTTGTCTAGCAGTACGTCTAATTCCTTTGAGGTGCATGGTATTGGTGGGGGAGTGTCGTATTCCCTCCTCTTAGTCTTCCTTCTCCATTCGCCAGTGGATACCGTTATTGCCTGCGGGGCGTTTCTCTTGTTCGAGCTTGGTTTCACAGACTAGATCGTCTTTCTTGCCTTCTACAATAGCTGGGTGAATTGAAAGATTTCTAAATTTTCGAGAACTGCCCTGTACTCCCTGATCATATTCATCATACACATCTCCACCAGCGTCCTTTCTTAGCAATGGTCATAGCAGTCGAGTGCTATATCCCTAAATCTCTTGATGTACTCCATCAAGTCTTCACCATTCCTTTGTTTGGTTGCTTGCAGTGTTGCAAGTGTCACTGTTTCTTCTCCGTGGAAGTACTTGGTACAAAATATATCTACCATATCATCCCATGTTGGGATCGTTCCTGGTTTTAATCCAATGTACCAGGTATAAGCTCGGTTATGTAATGATTTAGAAAAATCTTAAAGACATAAGTCCTTGTCTGCGGCATAAGGGCCAAGCGTATTAATGAACTTGCTCATGTGCTCAACAACACTTCCCTTTCTGTCATCGTACTGTGCGAATGCCTTTGGCTTATATCTCTCAGGGTATGGTTTGTTGAGTACCCTCAGTGGGTAAGGAGGCCTTCTTGCATAGAACCTCTCCTTAGGTGCCCTGGCTCTTTCCTGCTCCAACAGGGCGGCCATCTCAGCTATAGTGATGAAACGTTGTTCTGCATTGTGTGGAACACCTCCTGCCGGTGTCTCTTCTTTGTCTGTCGCATGCTCTGGGTCATGTTGGCTTCCTTTTTCTTTCGTCTTGTCAGCTTTCAACTGGCTGATTTCTTCCATCATTTGTTGCTGCGAGTGTTGTAGTGACTGCAAGACTTCGATAAAAATATTGGCATTGTCGGTAGGAATTCTTGGTGGTGGTTAGGAGTCAGCCCCCGTTCCGTTGGCACCTGCCTGATTAGGCTGCGGTTGGTGAGGCGTTATAGGCCTGGACTCTGCTTGTGAGGGTACAACACTCATATTCCGTGTTGTCCTGGACTTCGGAGGCATTTGTTTGCATGAGCTTTCATCCCTGTCTGTTTCTCAACTCCCCAGTGGAGTCGCTAATTTAATGTAAGGGCCTTTTTTTTGTTTTGGGTTGGGCTGGGCTGCCTCCTGCGGTGATGGGCCTTATTTCTGAGTAGGAGAGTTGAGACCGGCCCAACTATAACTCACTTTGGGCCGGCTTGTGCACAAACTGAGCCTTGTCTGCCAGAAACGTTCTCACGGCAAGCAGAGTTGTTACAAAAGGTTACGGCAGACATATATAATAACAATAAGGAAAACAGAGTACAGTGGATTTTTCTTAATAAAAACAGACCGAGTGATCTCTATTTCTATGGCAATTACAATAATAACAATGGTAATGATAATAACGGTTTTTACAAAAAGGAGTAGTTGATTGAGTGGTAATGGAAGTTAATAAAAAATAAACGTCAAGTCAAGTTTGAGTCTACAGTGGCAAAGAATCAAAGAGGAAGAACACTTCCTCTCAATGAAACTAATCTCCGAGGAGAATATCTTGCCGCGGGGATTAATGACTTTGAGGGAATCGGACCAAAGTGATAAGTGCCTGAAGGAATTCCTATTACTTAGTCATTTCTCAGAGAGTGGAATTTTGAGGGGGAGAGAAGGGAACTGATTTACTGGTGCATGCCCATTACACCCTTGCTTTTTGTTTTCCTGTTTGTTTTCTTATCTTTTCTTCTTTCTTTTCTTTTTCCTTTTGTTTTTCCTTTTAATTTTCCTCGTTCCTCTGTTTTTTGATCCCCTTTACAGGGCACGGCAAGGGTCCTTTTATAGGGCCTGCCGTGATCAATTTTTACCACTTTACCCTTTAACGGCCTTTGTCTAGTCTGGGCGTACTTGTCGACCACTCAGGAGCTCGTTTGTGTACCACTTACCCTCGCCAAACAAAGGCAGGTTTATGTTGTTTCTTAGTCCGCCGTGACACTTTCTCCTGCCATGGCATAAATGCTGTCTCTCTCTCCCCATGGCATGTACCCAACGTTTCCCCCCAACCTTGCCTCTTTTGGGCAGTCTGCCATCCCAGCAGGACGTACTTCCTAAAAGGGCTTGGACAGGAAGCGCAAAATAGATCTTTTCCCCTCTCCCCACCACCAAACCACACCCCCCCTTACTTCTTACCTCTGACCCATGGCCCCACCACGTCCCATATTGGCTGGGTACAGACTAGTGGTACCTGGGCCTTGCGCGTGTTTTCCTGTTATGTACGTTCAAAATCTGCTTGCGGCTCATGTGTTTGCTAAGATTTGGAGTTTTGTTTGCATCGTCTGCCATGCTTTTTTGTTCTTTTACGTGGGCCACTTTGTATATTTCACGGTTTCCCTTTAGGATTGGGCTTCTTTTAATACTGGGTTTTACATTTCTCTTGGCCCATTTCTTGGTTGCCTTTATATCCTGCCTCATTACTTAGCATTTCCTGCTGTGACGATATGCTCCTGCTAGGCCTCTTTTCAAGTTTGCTGTTTCATTCCTTCTCCCAATGACTTAATATGGCCACTGGTGTTTTTACTTATGAGCTCTAGTGTCCCTTTCTTTTTCCCTTGGGCCTATGGCCCATTTACTTCCTTTGGGCTTCCTCGGCCCATTTACAAACTTTGCATTTCCATGAGTTTTTACTAACTTGATTGGGCTTCCCCAGCCCAATCTCCTCATTCTCATCCTTGGGGTTCATGGGCTTGCCATCAACCCCTACTTTCTTTGTTTACATTGCTTTGGGCCTGTCGCGGCCCATTCTCACTTTTTCATACCATATATTGCCCATATGTGTCATTTCTCTCTTTCTGGGCTTTTTGGGCCCATTTGCTTCCTCAAGACCCATTTATTCATGTTACGGGCCTGTGATCTATTACTCCTGCCACTTGAGCTTAATAGTTTTATTCTATGCTTGCTACTCTTATTGCTTGCTTCTCTTATTGCTTGCTTTGCTGTGTTAGGCCTGTTTTACAAAAATGACTCTCAACACTTCTCTTGGCATGTGGTGAACAAGGAGATAGGCACTCTATTAACTATATGAGAAGAACTGTACGCAGCATGGAAGGAGGGTTAAAGACAAGCCATACTCATTAGCTTAGTAAAATTAGCAAAAGTGATGCAAACCACAAGAATGCAGAGGTTTTATTGAAGGATATTCGAACTCAGAAGAACATGTTCTATACTCTGTATTTCTGATTCAGAGTAGCTTCAATTCCAAATCCTACATTAATCCCATGATTTGGCTAAGGAGACAGTGCAGACGTTTGCACACACAATCTTGAAATAATCTCTCTCTCTCTATTTTTAGTCACTTAAACTCATTAAACACAACTACTTTAATTTGTGTGTATATATATATATATATATATATACATACACACACTCTAATTATAACGTGACATCACTGATCTACCTTTGATTTTGGTTTATTTATTTATTATTATTTTTTGATAAGGATTTTATTTATTTATTTATTATTAAAACTAGTAATAAAGAGTGAGTGACTTGGGCCTTTCACATTCAACATTGCTTGGACGTGCATGCTACATGACCCTCTTTATCTTACCTCATGCAGCATTGACAAGCCACACATGTGCCTCGTAGTCCCCCCAACCCCCCACCCCCAAAAAAAAAAAAAAAAAAAAAAAATCACGTGGCAAAATCTAATAGTAAAAAAAAAAAACACACGTTCCACCGGTCCAAAAAATAGCAGATCATACGAACCAGTCCACTGTCCACGTGCTAACTCACTGACTCATATATATATATTTTTCAATTCCAAAAAAAGCCTCCAATCAAAGTACTGCCCTCTCTTTCCGTCGGTCCATATTTATTAACCCTTTTATATTTTTTTGTTTGCATTGTTAGCCTCTAAAAAAGCACTTTATATTCGCATATATACCCCTACCTACCCATCCCTCCTTCGGGCAGCCACAGTCCATCTCATTTCAACCATTCAGCTTCTTACTTTTGCACATTCTTTCCTTGCCCGAAATTCACGGGCAGATATAAAATTCAACATCTCCTTCGACTTCAACTTTAACTGCCTCTTCTTCTAAAAAAAAAAAAAAAAAAAAAAAACTTTAATTGCCTCTCTCTTCTCAGACACGAGCACGACCGTAGGCGAAAACTCGTAAAATTTTTTTTTTAATAAAAAAATTAAAAAAAAATCGTATTCGTATTCCTTTAAATAGAGCATGATCTCAGACCCAGTTAGTCAATACCAACTTCTATTTTTGTGACCTAGCAGACAGCCTAAAATTTTCTCGGTAAAATATCGCCGAGAAACACTGAGAAAAAAGACAAAGGAGCATAGGTGGCCTATACTAGAGTAGACACTGTGCTCCTGGTTTTTTTTTTTTTTTTTTCTTTTCTTCTCCTATCAGTTTCTTTTTGATTTTGGTTTTGGGGGCATAGAATGTGGAATATTGCGCGATTCGCCGTGTCGAATCTGAGCCGATCCAGGCGCTTCTCGACGGCGATTCCTGGTCCTTGTATCGTTCACAAGCGTGGTGCTGATATTCTCCACGATCCCTGGTTTAACAAGGTCATTTTTTTTTTTTTTTGTGCTTAAATGTTACTATTTTTAAGCTTCGCTGTTTTTCTTTGGATGAATTATTGTGAGATTGTGGTGATTTATTTATTTATTTTTTAAATTTTTATAAAATGAGCTTGTATATTGCTTATTGAACGTGAAAGTTGGAATTTTTTTGTTAAGCAAAGCAAGAGAAGTACTTTTAAAAAGTGCTATTTTAAGCCTTGCTTTTGAAAAAAGAAAAAGAAAAAAAGAGAGTTGATTTTTACTTGGACTTATATGGGTTTTCTATTTTTGGGGTGTGTGTTTTTAGCAACTTGCGAAGTGGGTGGTACTTACGTTGAAGGTTGAATGTCATTAGGTTTTTGTATTTTATTTTGATTGTATGGTTAATTGCTGAAATGTCAATATTTGATTGTAGATTGTAGATGAGTGCCTGTAGTAAGTTTTTTTTTTTGTTTTTTTTTTTGGTTTGTGGGTATTAAATATTTTGCACAAATTGAGAAGATGCATAAATTGTAGTTGAAATTTCTTGATGCACTAGAGAAGTGTTAGATTGTAAGAGCCTGTCATCTCTTGGTGTTTCCAATGGAGACGTTCAGGGATCAAATTCCGCCTCTCCCATTGTTGTAACTATCGAATTACTAGATGGCAATGGCAGTTGATGTGCAAATCTGCACATAAATTGCTTAAAGTGGAATTAGTTGATATAGAGGGAATGGATACTTAAATTTATTTATTAAAAAAAAAAAAAAAATTAACATCTTTCACCCACGCTAGAGGTTACTCTGACAGGACAAGATATTAAAAGGCATCCTAGAGTAGGCTTTTTATAACTTTGAGATTTTGGCTTGATAATTGAGATGGGCTTATGATAAATTTAATGCTTCTAGAGTCAGCATTTGGATTCTTTTGGAAGAGTGCATGAGAGCTGCATGAGTGATAAATGTTTATGAAAGAGGTAAATATGCTGTGAGAATTTACATGGTTTGTTTGCTTGGTGTTTGCCATATGCTCAGAATAAATTGTGATATATATTTCATTAGGTTGTGCAAATGGAGTAAAATATGCAAATTATTTTGAAGTATTGCTAGCAGTACTGTTATTTTTCATGCATTTTGAAATTAAACAATAAAGTTTACAACTACTCTATGTTAAAGAAATGTTTTTGAATCTTTTGTCAATGATGAGTAAGTACTGGTGGAATGTGGACTCAATCTCTATTTGTGGTTTCCAAGAGCAGGATACTGGATTCCCTTTGACTGAAAGGGATCGTCTAGGGCTTCGTGGCCTCCTCCCACCTCGCGTGATATCATTTGAGCAGCAATATGCTCGTTTCAGTAAGCTTGAGTTCTACCTCCTCACTCAACTGTAACTAAAATAAATCTGTAAGGAGTTGTTTTATGGACCTTTCTGATACCTTTCTGATTTTTGAACTGATAGTGGAGTCATATCGGTCTTTGGAGAAAAATACTCGGGGCCAATCAGATGGCATTGTTTCCTTGGCAAAATGGAGGATCTTGAATAGACTTCATGACAGGAATGAGACTTTATATTACCGAGTAAGTATGATTACAGGTTTCCAGCTAATAGAACTTAAAACATTTATTGATCCTACTGGAATTTAACATGCTTATATTGCTTTTATTTTCAGGTCCTTATTGATAACATAAAAAATTTCGCTCCAATAATATATACTCCAACAGTAGGATTAGTATGTCAGAATTACTCAGGGTTATTTAGACGCCCGCGTGGAATGTATTTCAGTGCGAAAGATAAGGGGGAGATGATGTCCATGATCTATAATTGGCCAGCTCATCAGGTATTAATTGAATCTTGTTAGATAATAACATCAAGTCAACCACCCCACCCCCCCCCCCCCCCCCCCTCCCCTCCCCTCCCTCTTGCGTGTATTGAAAGTTAATCATCTTTTTTCAACCTAAATCCTTAGGCTGCAATTTGTCAAAGCTGTATAAACTAATAACCTAATGTACATTGATATTTAAGTTTCAAATATTGGGTTAGGATGCTAAATTTGTATCTAGATACCTCACTACAGATGAATTCCATAGAAAAAAGAAGAAGACGAAGAATCTGAATCTGGGATTTGTAACAGATCAGGATACCCTAGTAATAGTTTAAAAAAAAAAATTTGAAGAGAAAAGGAATCATAATCTAGCTGTCTTAATTATGCTAGGTAGATCTAACTTAAATTGTTCAAAGAATTTTTTTCTTTTTTGCTTGATGCTAAGGCTTGCTATTTGATTTAGTTCTTGAAAGAAATTATTGAAATATTCTCATTGTTTATTTTAGATCCCGTTCCCTGCAAGCTATAATAAATAACTTTAGCATAAGAATCATATGATACGATGCCAATTTTTGGAGCTGGTTGTTATCAACTTTAATGCCTCATCAATATAATGCTTTGTAACCTGATTTTCTCAGATAACATATAAATTTGACACTTCATTTTCTTTTAATGTTATATATATTGCAAAATTTGGGTGTCTGAGTGGTCAGATTTGGTTTATATTTGTTGGTTGTGGAATTCTATTTATAAATATAGAGCTGCTAGACTGTATATCTTACTATAAATCTGTACCTTTCTATTTTCATAAAAGCTTCCATGCCTTTGACATCACTTTTCAAAATTTATGGTATGTAAATTTCTTGTTTCATCTCTCGCTAAAAGCTTTTCCAGTGGTAGATTTATTGCTGGATAATTTGTTGCGGTATCTTTTGCTACAAAGATTTTCACTAGCGTAATGTTAACTAGAATCTTAAATATAAGCTTTAAACAGAGTGTTGTAGTTTTTTGGTCAAGACTTGGAGGTTGTAAAAAAAAAAAAATATTTTATTTTATTTATTTATTATACTACATTTGTTTCGCGATAAAATGTTTTGTGGAAAATATTTACAGTATTTTACAGTGTTTTTTTATTGTAAAATGTTGGACAAATTTAAAACATTTTTAGTTGACCGTAAAATCCTTTGTAAAATTTTGTAAAATGTTTTACCAAAAAAACTCGGTAAAACATTTTACAAAAACACATTGGCTCTTCCCCCCATCTGGTGGTTGGGAGGCATTGGTTTTGGTGGTTTGTGCTTGAAAAATTTTATGTCACACTAAACACCTGAAAATATTGACTGAAAATGTTTTCAAATGTAAAATGTTTTACATTTGAAAACATTTTACATCCAAACAAGTGGAGCATAAGTATAGAAAATGATTACATCCTACACTTCGCACTTTGCAGCTTGTGGTTTAGGTTATTTTATTTTATTTTTATATCTAGAAGGACCAAAGGGGGTGCAACCCAATTACATAGGAGTATGCAAAAGGCACCACAAGAAACCCCCCCACCCCACCAAAAAGAAAATACAGGATAAAATAAACTTTAAATGTGATTCTGGAATTCAGAGCATCAACAAATTCTAAAAATGAACTTGGATATCCAAAAGGACGAGTTAGAACAAAATTAGTTATGGGCATGCGATAGCTCTTTTTGGTTTCAGCTTATGATTAGATTTACAAATGTGCTCGTGATATTGTGTGTTCATATTCCCTTTTGTGTTGCAGGTAGACATGATAGTCCTGACAGATGGCAGTCGTATCCTTGGCTTAGGTGACCTTGGAGTTCAGGGAATTGGAATTCCTATTGGAAAACTTGATATGTATGTTGCTGCTGCTGGTATCAACCCACAGAGAGTATGCTGTACTATCTCTCTCTGAGAGTGTGTGTGTGTGTATACATATGCAAGCTAGGCATGTGGATGCCCTTTACAACTTTTTGTAAAATTGGTAAGTGTGCTATTACTTGTTTATTCAATCTATGTTCATCTCTGACAGATACTCCCGGTTATGCTTGACGTTGGTACTAATAATCAAAAGCTACTTGAAGATCCTCTTTGTGAGTAACAATATATATATTAACTTTTTTCTTTGCCTTGCTAAAATTCATAACTTTACTACTTAGAATTGAGTCATCAGAACCAGTTGTATGTTGATTAGTTAGTTCTTGCCTTGCTATGCCATCGATCATCTTCTCATCTTCGCAATATGTAAAATGCTTGTGAACGAATTCGTTCTAGTAAATATCATGTGGACATCATTTCACATGATTTTAGTTTGACAGATTTAGGACTTAGACAACCTAGGTTGGAAGGAGAAGAGTATCTTTCAATTGTTGATGAATTCATGGAAGCTGTTTTCACACGTTGGCCCAAGGCTATTGTACAGGTTTTGTATCTTTTAGAGTTATAAATTTCAATAAATGTTTAGTTTCTACCAGTTTTGACTTGATGGTTGTTCTAATTTATCAGTTTGAGGACTTTCAAATGAAGTGGGCTTTTGAAACTCTGCAACGGTATCGTAAAAGGTTTTGCATGTTTAATGATGACATACAGGTGAGTAGTTGGTGGTGTCCTGTTATCTACATGGATTTAAAGGAGCATGTAATGTAATTTAGAGTACTCTGGGAATATTAAGGGTACCTTATCTATTACAATATTTGTGCTGACTTGATGTTCTATAGGGGACTGCTGGTGTTGCACTTGCAGGACTTTTAGGATCTGTGAGAGCCCAAGGTCGACCATTGTCTGATTTTGCGCACCAAAAGATAGTTGTGGTTGGAGCTGGGAGGTACTTTGCATAACTACCTATAATGAACTCTATATTTGGCTTAAAATTATCGTTGTATTATATACAAGTGCTTGTTCTCACTTCATCCTGCCTCATAATTTTATATATATTTTTTCCCTTTTTTTCTTCTGGCTTTCAGTGCAGGGCTTGGTGTTCTTAACATGGCTGCACAAGCTGTTTCTAGAATGTCAGGAAACGGCGAAGCAGCAGTAAAAAAACAGTTTTTCCTACTTGATAAAGATGTATAGTTCTACACTTTTTACAACAATCTATGCATCTTGCTTGTAATATTTCATAGCCATGACTTTGCTGTTTAAAATATACTATTGGGGGCACATGGTCAATTATATTACCTACAAATTCATGTAAAAACTAATAATGATATTATAGTATTTCTTCCTGAATTAATTCTGAATCATATATAATTTTTTCCCTAAATGTTCCCCCAAAATAAAGAGAAGGAAGTAGAAAGAAAGTCATGGCTATGAATGATGGCCATATACTGCTTGACCTAGATGTGTCATGAGGTCATCTATTGGAATTTTTCTTTAATGTTTGAAAAAAAAAATGTTTGTATGCAGGGCCTCGTCACAAAAGAGAGGAAGGAACTTGATCCTTCAGCAGCACCATTTGCTAAAGACCCTAGAGAGATTGAGGGACTTAGGGAGGGAGCTGGCCTAGTTGAAGTGGTAAATCTTACAGAACTGCTTAGGCTTCTCTGTGTAAAAGTGTTGATTATGTATGCTATTAGTTGAGGGATCTTGATACAAGAGAGTTGAACCACACTTTGCTTTAGCATAATTATATTTTCTTCTAAAGTTGTACATACTCTTTCAAACTATAACTGTAAATGCTGAGAGGTTTATGCTTTTCAGGTTAAAAAGGTCAAGCCCCATGTGCTTCTTGGTTTGTCTGGAGTTGGTGGTGTCTTCAATGAGGAGGTAAAATCCTTTATTTCATTTAATCATTTCTGGTCAAGTAGAGGACCAAACTGAACTAATGAGGGTGACTAAATTGAGTTAGAAATGTTTGTTGTTCTTACAGCCTGTGTTCTGTACTGTATAGTATTAGCAAACAATACAGGATGGTGTATGGAGTGCCTCATATCATTCATTCTTGGTGCTTTAACTATGCATTTCGAGGAAATAAGTATCAGATTTATTCATTTGTCTACCACAGAAATATATTCTATTAAATTTTCTACACTAGTGGTCTTAACACCCCCCACCCCTCCCCCTCTCCCCAAAAAAAAAGTTTTTTTTTTTTTTTTTCCCTGTTAATCGAAGTTGTTTTAAGTTTCTAAGGCGTCGAGCTTTGATAATTCAATCTACTTGTTAATTAGCCAACAATTGGTTGGTTTTGTTTGATAAAATTAACATTTGTGAAATTCATCGCCTTCCTTTAGTTGTTGTTTAGAGAATGGCATTTTCATTTCGTATCTAGGTTATTGCCTTCTTCCTTTTTTTTTTTATTTTTTTTTATATATATTTTTTTAATTTTAATTTTTAAATTATTTATAATTTTTAAAACTGTAATTCAGTGTCTTCCTGGTAAATATGTGCTAAGGTAAGGAGGGACTGATTCACTGGTGGAGGGAGGGGGGCGTTGCTTTTAAAATTTTTCCTCTTTATAATTTTTATAAAAATATATAAAATTTTACTAACCCCCCCTGGCCCTAAAAAATTCTGGCTCTGCCAGTGGACTGATTGATTGAGCCCTAAAACTCTTCTCTCTCCATTCTTATCTTCTGCTTTCTACTCTCCAAACTGTAATCTTTCATTTTTTTTTACAACTCAACTAGGTGCTTAAGGCAATGCGAGAATCTGATTCAAGTAAACCTGCCATTTTTGCCATGTCAAATCCCACCATGAATGGTTTGCTTCTATGACTTTCATCATGCAATTACATTTTCCTCATTGCAACTGAGTTTCACTTATATGTTCTCTTTGCATATTCCTTGACAGCCGAATGCACTGCTGCTGATGCTTTTAGGCATGCTGGAGAAAATATAGTCTTTGCAAGTGGCAGCCCTTTTGAAAATGTTGATCTAGGTATCTTCCCTTCTTCTTGATGTTTATCTTGTTTGCAAGGTTTTTCACACCATACAGTTGAGGCAATGTGTTCCAACTATTTATATTGGAGTCATTGCAAACTAAAGTATGGTATATAATTCTGCTCTCTCTCTCTTTCTCTCTCTGATTTGTTTGAATATTATGACCTTCAAAAATCACACACTTGTTCACAGGGAATGGAAAAGTAGGCCATGTAAATCAAGCGAATAACATGTACCTGTTTCCTGGGTTAGTTTCTTTCCTTGGCCAATTTTTTCTTAATAACCATGCTTATATATCCAATTGATCTAAAGGTTTTGTTTCCTGTAATTCAGGATTGGTTTGGGAACTCTCCTCTCAGGTGCCCGGTTTATAACAGATGGAATGTTGCAAGCAGCTGCTGAATGGTATGAAATGTCTTCGTTGCTCAAACCTAAAATTTCTAACTTTTTACACTGGAGAACAAGAATTTACATTGAAGAAGGCCTTAATTATTCAATTTCTATAGCCTCTAAATGCTTATGATTGATCTTAGTTTACAGTTCTGATCTTATTGCAGAGAACTGTATTGCTTGGAATTTGTTACATTTTTGAATTTAAATATTTGGTTGGGCCTGTGCTTTTAGTCAAGAGATCTATGTATTTATTTGTAATTTTATTAGCAAATATTTAAGGTGTTAGTTCTGCATTCCTTGCCAATTATTGTGTATTGTCGTCTTTTTAATTATATTATATGTTATGTTTGCCTCATGGTTGTTCACAATGAGATTGCATGTTCCAAAATTGTGATAGAGATTGTTGAAAATATCTTGACAAATTCTCTTCACCTATTTTCAGAGTTTCCAGAAAGTTTCTTGTAGTCAAGTCCAGTTCAGCTGTATTAATAGTTTTGTTAGTTGTATGAATTTGATGAATTGACTATATCAATATAACTCTTATCAAGCATGGAATTCAATGTACGAGATATATAGTCCACATTCTTGCCACATTTGGCTTTTTTTTTCTTGTTCCATCCTTGTTATACTTTCCATCTTCTTAGTTTTGGCATGGCATATGGTAAGAATTTGTGCCAGTCTAGGGTGGTTTGTAATGTTTTATATTCCTAGGAGAAAAAGTTCTTGTGCTTCTTATGATACAAACAGAAATGCAAATATGCAATGTACAGTTGCATTTTCTATATCACATGTTAGTAAATTAACATGATACATCATGGGGTTCAGTGATAGCCTAGAGATAATGACATCCTTTGTGGTGTTCCATGTATGTCATTCAAACCCCACCTCCCTCCTCCCCCGCTATCTACCTATCAAAAAATAACACAATATATCACATTCATTAATTGACTAGCTCCATGTATTAGGTTGAAAATTTGCATTTCAATACATCACATTCATCAATTAACTAGCTTCATAAATTAAATTGAAAATTTGCACCCTTTTTTATTTATTTTAATTTTCAATTTTTTTTCCTCTTCTGATAAAAGGTGGTGTGAAGTTCTGTTTGTTTGCCATAAATTTTGCTAACGTGATGATAAATGTACAGTCTCGCTTCTTACATGACCGATGAAGACATTCAAAATGGAAGCTTGTATCCATCTATCAATAGGTATTATCCTTGTCTCTTTCTGGTATTAAACGTGTTTCATTTGCCATTTTTTCTTGTTTTTTTCTCCCGATATTCTTTTAACAACCAAAAGAATTACCTATCAGGGAAAAAAAACCCTAAAGGATCTGAGCACTCAACATCACTAGGAAAATATCCATAAAAAATCCAAATTAATGGGAATAATAGTTTACAGCATATGTATGCAGTGATGGAATGACCTTTAACCACTGCTTTTTTTCATCATGCAGCATTCGAAATATCACGGCAGAGGTTGGAGCTGCTGTTCTGCGTGCAGCTGTTGCAGAAGAGCTGGCAGAAGGACACTGTGATGTGGGGCCTAAAGAGCTCAAGAACATGTCCAAAGTAAGTGCATTTTCAACTTATTGTCCTACTGGAAACTGCACATTTTGTTAAAGCAGCAATTGAATGATATATACATGTTCAACTTTTTAAGAAGATAATCAATATAACTTTGTCACAATAATCTTTGAAGTAACCTTAAGAGTGCAAACATAATTAAAATATAAAGAAAGTCTATATTAATATCTTGTTTGCATAAAAATTTCAGCTCTGAAATCGATAAAAATGTTGAGGTATTTTTTTTAGGGAGACACCAAGGGTGATGCTGTCATTATTAGTTTTTCTTGAATCTGTAGATTTATTTTGGTTTATTATTATTTTTTGAACAGGAGATGACAGTGGAATATGTCCGAAGCAATATGTGGTTCCCTGTTTACAGTCCTCTTGTTCATGAGAAATAAGGATCCTCTCCTTATGTGACTGTTAGAGGGTATTCCTGCGTTTTACAGCTCAAAGTCTGCGGCCAAACATTGTATCTGGGTTTCTTTTCCTGAAATCATATTTACAAGCTTAGAGAAATAGAAGGGAAAAGGATGGAAACAGGAATGAAACCCCTCACAATACACTGAACCCCATTAGCTTGATTTTTGTATGCAGTAACATAAATGTGTATAACTTCTTTGTTCTATTTAGGAGATATTGTTACAAAACATCATTTGTTTTTTTGGCTTGGCGGGTGATTTTATGAAATGATGCTATATGCATTCGTAGCAACACTACGTGGTTAGGAGAGAATGAGTTTCAAATATACCAGCCTAATTTCTGCTAGTACAAATATCGCAAGCCAGTACAAGGCCTAGTCGGGTGGATTTGGGTTGGTGTAAGGATTTGAAAGCCTTCAGCTTTGCCAATCAAACTAATGTTGGGCACTGTCTTTTAGTGGTCTGATAGAACCTCCTGGCTGCTAAATTGCTCACTGACCATAGTAGACCGTGCTCTTTTTTCCTACAGTGAAAGGAATTCGGACCTGTCTGATTTGATATGCCACATCAATTAGGAACCGGCCATGTTGGGAAATTTGAACAAATTATAAAACAAATATGCCAAAAAAGAAGTGATGTTCATCTGAACTAAAACACGTAAAAGATGCTGAGTTAGGCCTTTTGTTTTTGCTGCTAAGTAATTTTGAGAAAGTAAGAAGATAGGTCCCGCACTCGAGCTTGAAGCTCTTGGTACGGATAAGTTGTTGTCGAAGGCAATCACAGTCTCGCATGCTACTTCTGAATAGTCATTTTGAAGCATCCTCTCTCCTATAACGTTGGGTAAATTAATGTTATTTCTTAAAGTTAGAAGCCTTATTCTTCGTGAGCTTCTCGGAAGTCTTTTTGACTTTTGACAGTAAGTGATAAAATGATGGTGTTTGCACAACTTCCCGCCACACATTATTTACTACAAGAATCAATCTTGTAGATTGCTCCGTGTGGCATTGTTGGATATGTAAGTGGGTAGTGAAATTTGGTCTTCAACTTTTGGTGAAGGTAATCTTGTTGTGGACATAGGCCGAGTGACTTTCCAAGTGATTTTACGAATTTTACTGCAATATGGGCTCATGGATTGTAGTCAAGGATTTCTTTTGCCATCGCTTCTTGCCACTATACAGGATCATCCTGCAAGGACAGCATATGGACAACCTCCACAATTTTGTTGAATTTGGCTATATTCAATGCGCACATGCATCTTTCTTTTGTACCTGATTTTATTGGTTTTATTTTTTCGGTTATGGGTCTCAATTATCTTCAGGCATCCTGCTAGTAGCCTCTAACGTATTGGCCCATTGTGCTCTTCATTGAAATCATTGGCCCTTTAGGCTTATTCAAGTGCATTCGGCCTTTAAGCAACACCAACCATTGTCCTATTCAGCCCACCAGTTTATTTTTGACTGTTAACCAAAGTTGACACTTCGTCTTTCATGTAGATTCTAAGTTTGGGGTAACCCAATTGAGGCACCCAAATCATTGACCCTTCTCTCTTTGGGTTCAACATCTACGACATTCACATGCTTTATCACAACGTCTTGTTTGCCGAAGGCCCTCAAGCCTTTAGTGTAACAGTTCTCAGGCTAGCAACACCACATTGCTTCATTAATGTAGCATTCTTTAGGCCTTCTTCTAGAAATCTTTTATCATCATTGTTCGTTGTCATCATCAGCAATTCACAATGTCTATTTATAGTCATCTTTACGGTCATCTTCAAGTGTCTTCAAGGCTTCTTCATCTTTATAAGTTACATTCCAACCTTAAGGTTCCGAGGCTCTATCTTGAGTTTGAGGAGAGTGTGTAGGCCCAAGAGGCCCGATTCTGTTGTAAGCCCATGTATGCCTAATCCTAACTCTCTCTCCCTATACAAACCCTACTAAGGGTTTATTGCAATTGAGTGAATTGAGATTATAGTGAAGATGTAGTTATCATGACTTTCTCTCTGTGGACCTAACTTGTAGGACGAATTATGAAAATCTTGTTTTCTCTCTATATTCTCTTTCTCCACACTCATAAAATCTAACAATATTCTATTGAAGTTATTGAAACTAAAAGTTTTTTTTTTTTTTTTTTTGATAAACTTATTGAAACTAAAAGTTAAAATCTAAATACTTCTATTGTTAAGTACCTCTATTTAAACTAATCATTTAAACAATTTGAAGTATGATATAGCACGAGACAATGAAACATAATTTCCAAAGACCTTTTTTTATTTATTTTTAGAATCCAATTTCAAGGACTTAAAAATTCTTTTATTGGTCATTCAAACATTAGGTAATTGATGAACAACTAATTTAAAACAGAAAGTACTTGTGGACCAGCAAAGTGCAAGGTCAATCCTCATAAGATGATTTTTTTTCCATACAAACCAATGGTTCAGCTAACAACTCGAAGCATAACCAGGTATGGCACAATGACGCAACTCAAAGGAATTTCTGAAAATTTTTCCAACATCAGTGACTGATAAACAAATCTCACACTGAAAACATAAGGTAGTATGAACCAGTAAAGCTGAAGCTCAATCCTGGTAAGATGATTGTTCCCGTCCACCATATCTTTCCTCCTCGGAGGATTCTTTCCATCCACCATAGTTCTGCTCCTCTTCACAGCACTCCCGACTACTACTTCTCTGCAACAAGGAATGGAGGTATGAGTCTTGGGTACTAACAATGCAAGTGTGAGATTGCAGTTATCCAAAGCGCAAGAATAATTTAATTATTTTTTAATACATCAAGTTTAGATAATATTGCTCCTATTGCTTCAAGAAAGCAAGAGCTAAAATTAAACAAATGACTGAAAAATCATAGAGATACAATAAGGGTTACCTCTGGAGTGAAAGTCAAGCCAACTCTAATTTCTCCACAATATTCCCCATCCTTGACAACACTGTATGCAGTTGGTGGGAGACTTCCTTCAGTGAACAGTGGATCTAAAGGAACGCTGCAGGGTAATAAAGCAATAAAATTAAGTAACTCTGAATGTTTGACATAAGTCTATGAGGTCAAGCATTTTTGCAAATTAATGCAGTTTAGAAGTTGAATGGAAAAGATTATTGAGTCTAAGGCGTTTGTAATTCCATCAGTCTTAACATGGTTGTAGGGGAAGACTAATTTCTTGGATTTTGTTAACGAGTTACCAAGAGTAGTACAAGTTAACATGTGTTCAGTGTTTTATATACTTATATGTGTACACGTTGAAAGAATGATAACTCACGTTGCTTCTCCAACAAAATCATCCTTAGTGAAAGTATCTTTGTCCATTATCTTCAGATTGAGTTCTGATGCACCATCACTGACTGTGAAAACGAAGCTCTCATTCCATTGTGGTTCAGATCCTTGACCTGCATGCATGTACCATTTATTAGTTGCAAAAGATACAAGATAGATAAGATTTGCTGGAAGACAAAATGGTAAATTATCTACTCGAACATAATGTATGTTGAAAGTGCACCAATGAAATTACAGATAATTGCTTTACTTTGGACAGAATTACTGAGTTTACAATATGTCATATATTATAAACGCCAGTACTGCACTGTTCAAGCCCAAAAATGTAATCTAATAATGCAGCATAAAAGATGGCCAGAAATGTACCTGATGCTACACTACTTCTCTGTTCCTGTGTCCGGCAAGTGAGAATGACATAGGGATCCATCTTGGCTGCTCATTAACGCTCAATCTGTTAGGTTCTAAATATTTAGGATTAAATGCTTAGATTTTTGATTTTATATATGTTAGCAAACCGTGATTAAAACATGTCTAGATTAGGTGTTAGATATTACTGATGTTGATTTAAGTCAAGATTCAAAAACATGTAATCATGCAAACTATTGGGCCACGCATATCTTGTTGGTCAGAAATGAAAAATTAATAAATATAAACCAATTTAAGTATCAAATATATTAAAAAATTAAATGACACATCACGGTTTGACCTCAGTTGAACCTCAATCTGACCTCAAAAACCTTAAATCTCTTCATTTTTCGGTTCATCAAATGGTCTGGGTTTCAAAACCATGATAAAAATAGCTTATTTTTCAAAACAGTACAATTGCAATATATTAGGATCTAGGTTTTAATTAGCAAATTCATATGCCAAAATGTGCATTAACGAGGGTTGTATGCATAGTAAATTGGTTGAAGTATGTAATGAATTGACAGTTTCTTAAAGACTGCGAGTTCTTGAAGATCCACTTTAGCAACTGCAGGGACTCGCTTGAGTGATCATTTAAGTTAGGCAAAAACTTTGTTCGACCCTCTCATGACCCTTGCTCAATCAAGTTTACAGAATTTAGATTCCGACATTTCAAACATTGTAAACCTGACCTACTTATATATACTCATCCACGCACAATTTTTATGAGAGGCAGTTGTTCTAAAACCATTGAGAGAGCCTTAATTGCTTTGAGCCTAAACTGTTTGAAAACCTCTCCCTTGACCTTCTCTTTGTGAGTTTCATTCAGACCACAAAATTCTTAAATTTCTACCGATGAGTTCATTGGTGTACCAGAGTTCTAGATTCATGAAGATGAGTTTGTTTGTAGAGGAAATTCTATAGAAGAATGCTGGAGTTCTGGAGCCACTATAGTGGGAGGCAAGCATGTCATTTGTCGGGTTTTAAGTCAAGTCTAATTTACAAAGGTTTTCAAATATAGGTTGATTCTATCAACGGTTTCTCCTCTAGTAGAAATCTCAGGTGGGATTCGTTAGCCACAAAGTGGTTTCTCTTTTAAAGAGTTCTTCAAAAGTTTTCCATTTTGTTATCAAAATCCGTGATCTATTTATCTTAATTTTTTTATTTCTTTGGATTGTGGTAAGTATACTATGGTTGTGTCAATTGTTAAGTTGTTAAGAAATAAATCCGTTACTTTGTTAATTGTGGTCAATCTATATTCTTAACAATTGCTTGGCTTTAATCTGTGTTTGATTGCTTCATCTTCTCTTGAATCATGAGCTATGTCAGTAGTGAAGTAAGGAAAATTTTTGGCTAAATTATAAATTACACCTTCTAATTTTGACTTGTTTTTAATTCAATACTTTATATTTCTTCTTTTTAAATATATATTTTAAATTTTAATCTTTTAACTTGGTCTTGTAATAATGTAAGAAAAATCATAAGCTAATCTAACTTTATAATCATTAAGTGATAATTGAATGTCACTTCATACAGAATGGTGACAAAGAATATATATGCGACAGACCTAAACTAGCATATTAAGGATCTATATATAGTTGACCCCAAAATTTTGATACTAAAGTTTGGTTATTGCAGTTATATACTTTTGTAAAGTTATGATTTACAATTATATATTATGTTGACTTTATTCCATGACAAAAAGTGTTGTAATTGCATTACTTTTTTTCCTTGTATATTTTGTGGGATTTTATTGTATTAAGTTTAGTATTAAGTTGGTGAAGAATCAAGTATGCAATGAAGATCAGTGCAATCTCGTGATTAGCTTGCAAGAAGCTCACGAGTAAAGGTTTCTGCGAAAAGGCCACGTGAGAAGCATATGTTAGAAGTTGAAGAATCAATTACTAGATTGTATTTTGCGAGTACTTCGTGAGATAGGCCATCTTGCGAGGTACTCATAAAACTCTCTGTCTAGAGGATTTTAAGTGTGACTTTCTTACCATTCACCCATACTATATATACCATCATTACTTACAAAAGTAAGGAGAGGCTATTTAGAGAGAAAATCCTAGATAGGTTTTTACAATACAACACACCCATCTTTCAGAGAGAGAGTTACTCATCCTTTAGCGAGAAATCCTTGCAGTCTTTTCTCCTTTCCCTCTCTCATTGTTATACCTTGAGAGGAGATTTGCACCTAAACACAACCCACACCTATTCAGAGTGTAGAGAGTGTTTTGGAGTTTGGGAAGTTTTGGAATTTGCCAAGAGAAGCCAGTGAGGCTTGATGGATGTAATTGGACGGTATTGCGGGATCTGGAAAGCTAGTGAAGATAAGATTCTGAAAAGTCTGTTGGTAGCAGGAGCTTGGAGGGCTCAAGCACATTGGGTAGACTAGACTTGGAGAGTCTTTTGTTATTCGTGTACTCTAACTTATTCACTAGTAGATTGATTTCAACTTAGAGGGTCGCAGAGAGGTTTTTCACCGAGTTTTTCTGTTTCCTCTTAGATAACTCGTCTTGGTGTTATCTTGTGTTTGCATCTCTCTTCCCTAACTCTTTGTACTTTACATTTTTTGTTTATCATTCATGTTTATGCACTAGAGTAGTCTCGGTTTATTGCGCTTCATTTATTCTTGTACCACACTAAGCAATTAAGCCGATTTTTAAAATTAGGGATCTAAACAAGTATTAGTGTTTCACACTAATTTGAGCTTTCAACTTATATATCTATTTATATAATAATACCACAATGCAAACTCAATAAAGAATTAAGCTAATTCATTCTAATTTTGTATCAAGTATTCTGAATTAGATTTCAAATTCACTCTAACTCGTGCTAAGTATCTGTTCTATTTAAAACTACTTTTAGCCCATTTAAACCTATTTCAAACCATATAATTACTTTTAACCCATTTGAAACTAATCCACACTCTTTTACCAAAACTTATCATATACTGATTTAACTCAAGTATAAATTTCAATGAAAAACTTACAATGTTTCATATACAAGTTAGCTCTTTCAGTAGACTATCATAATGACAAAAATTTTAAGTTATTTGAAAAGTATAATAAATATTGACAAAATTCATTTTATCACAATAGCAAAAATTACATTTAGAAGTAGAACTAAATATATAAATAGGTCAACAACAATCTTCTTTTTTTCTTCTTACTAAACTATAATGAATGAACCTTTTGCATGGTCTATTAAATAACCTCCTTGCAAAGTTTTTTTAAAAGTTGACAAAAATTAAAAACGAACATTAGTATTAGTATTATTAAACTAAGTTGAAAATGCTTCAAATATATTTAATTGTGGTTATTATTAATTTCTTGCATGAATATTTAGGATTATATGCTATTTTTTTTCTAATTGCATCCACAAAATTTGAACAAACCTCAATCTGACATTATTTGAAACTTGTATTTGATCTTTCAAATCCATCATAGAAATGGAGCATGTAAGAAGTATATAAATTCAACATGCTTGTGAAAATAGCATTATTTTTGAAATAGTGGTTTAAGTGTATAATTCAAACTGTTAAGTCCTCATATTAATGACATAATATGAATTATAATGAAATATATAATCCTAAATAATGCATATTATTATTTTTGAAAGAGAACTTAAGAAATAAAATACAACTAAAAAATAAAATTAGTTTTCAAACTAGAGTTGTGATATGCACATTCGTTACAGGGTAATAAAGAAGGGTTTTACTAATGATATAGAATATATTAAAAGTTCTCAAAATGCTATCCCTGAATTCCTGCAGTACAACAATGGAAACTAAAGGCTAAGTAAAGAGTAAAGACAAACAGCCTACTTCCCATGTTCCAAATCCAGATAGGCAACTAGTAAAACATGAGTATCTCTCGCCTGCTTCCTCTGTTGAAACCTCCAACCATTTTACAACTCTTTGTAACATTTTTAACTTAGTTTCTCAAATGTTTTAACCAACTCTTATATGTCCTTAGAGTATTTATTAATAAACTATTTTAGGAATTATTTTAAAGAAAATAGAAAATGAAAAAATACATATATTAAAGTTTTATTTAAAAGTTCATAAAAAAAATGAAATGAAATAATTATAACCAATTGAATAAAGACAAATATTTTGATACATATATATATATATATTTTAATTTTCTATGAATAGATAATTAATGAATCCAGGAAATAAATATTAAAGGGACGGAATAAAGAAATATAATATAATAAGGCAGCTCCGAGAATATCAGATTTATCCATAAAAAGAAAAAGAAAGTCTCGGTCAGTGTAGAAGTTTCTCCAAATAAGAATGGAGCAAAAGGTCTAGATTAAGATCAACCCACTTAATCCAAAAGATAAAAATATACAAATCAGCCGCCATATTATGATTGTCTAGAATTTGATTTAAAGCAAGGCAGTATCAGATTAACAATCGGATAGAAAACAAAGATAACAACAAGAAAGAATGTAAAATATATGCATCATTCAGATCAATCCACAGCTATATATTCTGAAACACCAGAAAGCGTTTCTGTATATCATTTCTCATGTACCCACTAAAGATATAGCAATCAGCAATGATTATATATATAAAAAGAGAGAGAAAGAGAGATAGAGAGAGGTTTACAGAGAAACTCGGTGTTTTCGAGATCTTTGGCGCTGACGAGAAGAACTTCAATCGTTCCTTGAGGCATCTTTGGAGAGAAAGAACACAAGTAGTAGTGGGAATTAGAGTTCAAAGCTTCAAATCTCTCAGTGAGTTTGTGATATGATATTTTCGTTCTACACGTTGACACGACTGTCCGAGGAATCTAAAAGCCGGCTTATCAGGTTGTGGGCAGTATCAGTCAGTACTATTACCTCGTTGGTCACAACTCACAATCACATGCTTTCCAATTAATGCCAACTCATGCAAGTGCCCTTTGTTTTTAATTTTTCCTTTAATTTTAAGATAAACCTTAATTATTAATAAGGTATTAAGGAAAAGTCTCTTGATACCAAGAGTTTTACCGATTTTTTTTTTAATACCATCTGTGTTTTTGCATGTGAGAATACAAATTACAATGGCCATGCAAAAAATAAGTTTTTAAAAATTGAATTTTTATTTTAAAAAAATTGTTAGAAATACATATATTTATTTGCCGCTAACCTTGCATAATTCGAATTGAAACTTTTTCTTGAACCCTCAAACACTTTGAGTTCTCTTTGAAACTTGAAATTGATTAATTATATTCGTCACGCTAAATGTATTAGTGAAATTATCGACTAAAAATGAGATATTATCGAAATGTTATAAATAATCTTTTAAAAGATGAAAATAATAAATTTTATTATATATTGATAATTTGATAGTTATTACAACAAGAGCGTGGATATTTGAATTTTGGATGTCTTTTTTAGAAATATTATGAGCTACTAGTTGAGGAAGGATATTAATTAAAACATTTATAATATGGCAACTTAAATGAATATTATTTATTTTTCATATTTGAATATTAAAACATATCTTATTTAAAATTGTCATTTTAGACCTCAAATTATATCCGGGTTTGGGTTCCCTCCTATTAAATATCCTCTCATTCTCTCTATGTTTTATTTAGATGGAATACAAATGTCAAATAGAAGATCCAACGAGAAAAAAACAAGCCACCTCAAACACATACATTTTTACACACACACATGCACGCATGCGAGTGCGCGCACATACACATACACACATAAAGATTATCTTTGATGACGATCTTTCATAAAATTAATTTCATTTTCTATCATCTTTAACGAAATCCTTAAAATTTTCATTTTTAATATAAATTACCAAATAGTCTACCAAAGTGAGTAAAAAATTTTCAATTGAACTGCTTAATATATAATTACTTATCAACAACAACAAAAAGTAATGTATATAACTAACTAATGTTGTCCAATTTTCAATGCTCTCATAAATAATCATATTGTTGAAAAAGTGTTTAGTTCTTTTGTTCTTGATTGATTTACTCATCTAGAAAAGTGTTTAGTTTTGTATAATTCTTTGATTTATTGTAGACTAGTACTCCGAGCACGTTAAATGCTTAGTATTCCCTGCGAACTAATTCATTAGTTTTATTTTGCCTAAAATCAATCAATTTCATAAAACTACATATCTTACACAATTAATTCTTGAGTTCTTATTGTTGAATAATCCAACTAAGAGTATCCTTCATATGAATTTTAGTTGAGTTATACAATAAAAATTGTTAAGACTATCAATAGATGTGTTGTGCGTAGATTCCTAAACCTTAGTGGCTTACTATATTGTTATGTTCTCCCAATCTAAACTACCTTTATCAAACTATCAAAATCTCTTCAATTAAACTTTATTGTCTGAGTTTTATTCTCTTGTGGTTTGTTAATCAATTCACTTTTCCTTGTGGATTCAATCTCAGACTCATTGAGTTATTACTTTGCGACAATCCTGCACTTGGGAGCCCAAAAACTTACTGTGACTTAAATAATCAATTGCAAGATTTTTGTGAAATAATAACTCAGTGACTCCAAGATCAAATCCACAAGAAAATGGAATTGATTAGGAAACCACAAAATAATAAAACTAAAATAATAAAGTTTAATTGAAGAGATTTTGATGATTTGGTAAAGGTAATTTAGATTGAGAAAAAATAACAATATATTAAGGCACTAAGGTTTAGAGATCCACACAAAACATCTATTGGTAGTCTTAACAATATTTATTTTATAAGTTAACTAAAATTCATATGAAGGATGATCTTAGTTGTATGATTTAAGAATAAGAACTCAAGAATAAATTGTTTAAGGTAGTTTTATAAAATTGATTGATTTTAAACAAAACAAAACTGGTGAATTAGTTTGCAGGGAATACTAAGTATTTAACATGCCTAGAGTGAAGAGTCTACGTTAAATGAAAGAATTATATAGAACTAAACACCTTTCTAGATGAGTAAATCAATCAAGAACACAAGAACTAAACACTTTTTCAACAGCATGATTATTTATGAGAGCATTGAAAATTGGACAACATTAGTTAGTTATATACATTACTTTTTTTGTTGTTGTTGATAAGAGTTATATACATTACTTATATTTATCTATATTGTCTATAACAAGATTCACATTTTTAGACTGAACTTTTATGTGGTTCAGAAATATTCTTAGACCCTATATTTAATAGTGACAAAACTTAAAAAGAACTAGGTAAAAATATATTTCCAACTCCATGTAAAATACCTACAAAATAGAACACTTTCTAACTAATTCATATCTTCAAAAAAAAATTATCCAAAAATTAAAATTAAAAAAAAAAAAACTTTTCAATCCACTTTGATTTTTCTCTCAACACCACGTTCCAACTTTATTTATTTATAGTTTATCAAGACTCACTAGTATCTATTATTTAATTTTTCTGTTTTTTTTTTTAATATCCAATTTCCTTAATTCCTAATCGCACGTACACTAGACAAAAAAAAAAAAAAAAAAAAAAGGCCAAGGATTTCAACTTGCCTCATGACATATTCTTTTTTTTTTTTTTTGAGAATCCTCATGACATATTCTTAGGGGTGTCAATTCGGATTAGCGTGTCGGGTTCATGTCGTGTCGAGGTAAGAGTATTCGACTAAATGGCTCAACCCTAACCCGACCCATTTAATAATTGTGTCATAATCCTTCAACCCTAACCCGACTTGTTAATAAGGCGAGTTGACCTAACTTAACCCATTTGACACGCTTAATAAACGAATCGTGTTGGGTTGACACGAATGTAACCCAACCCATTTCAACTTGCATAATATTAAATATAATATCTATTTAGAAATAATTATTTTTACATCCCAAAAAGCAGTGCATACACTTCAAGTTTTTAACCCACATTCAAAATAATATAGTTCAACAAAAATATAATATTCATCTAGAAATAAGTTCTTTACACTCCAAAAGAAGTGCATACACTTCGACCCAAATCTAAAATAACAAAGTTTCACAAAAATAAAATAACATAGTTCAACAAAAATATAATATTCTTGGAACTCGCCAAATGCTAAGTATCAATATTGAAAGAATTTGAGCAAATAGTAGACTAATCTTGACTATGACCACGATTATCATCTATAGATTCTTTGTTGATGTCCAAATTCATAATATCTTCCACAAGCTCATCCAATTTCATTTGTGTAAGTTCTATGCCAAAAAATATATATACATATATATATATATATATTAGTAGTTCTAAGGTCTGTAAAGTTCCAATTTTCAATTATATCCCTTGTAAAATTTTGTAATTACTCACTTTTCTTTTTAAATTTAAAATATATGTTGGATATAAAAGGTATTTGACAAATCTAAAATAAAATAAATATTTGTTTGTTATATGAGTTAAACGGGTTGTGTTAAGTGGGTTATTTCGGGTTGATACAAATAAATTGGCGTGTCAAACGTGTCTATTGCGGGTTATGCGGGTTGACTCATTTATGACCCATTTTTTATCGTGTCGCTTTCGGGTCGACCCGTTTATGACTCAAACCCATTAAGGCTTAACCCTAACCCGAAAAAACCCGTGTTGGGTTTGTGTTGTGTTCGCGGGTTGAGTCAAACATTGGCAGCCCTACATATTCTTATATATCTCAGTATGGTCAACTAAAAGTACTAAGTTCCTATATTATATCCACCGTGCTGGGGTCTACGTACACACATACATATATATAAAAAATTGCGAACAAGGTAGTTGTTTTTGGGCAAAATTAGATTAGTTGACATGAGCATTCCTATCAAAAAAAAAAAAAAAATATATATATATATATATACCAATCATTTGTACCATGAAAGCTATTACAAAAAGGTAAATATAATTAACACTCCTGAGGTTTGAGCTACTGATAGTCAAGTCTAAAAATTTTCAAAACTAACAAACTTAGTCCATAAACTGTTACTTATTTTTCTCCTATTTTTCAAAATGATTAGGGACAAAATTGATTAGTTTTGAAAAATCTTAAATCTGATTGACATCAAAACAGAATAAACCCGAACTCAAAAATCAAAACCTAGCAACACTAATTGTAGGAAAATTCAGAGCCCAACGAGTTGAGGTTCCATTTTTCTTACTTCTCATCATCATGGCAGAAGCAGCAGCGAGGTGCTATTTTAGTCTTTTGTTGTGTATTCACTTTTTATATCACCCTTTTCAGTCACATCCTCTAGCCACTTATATGACATATATGCACGTACATTCATCTCTCTCTAGTTTTTTTTTTTTTTTTTGAATTATTTTGACTATTATTCATTTTGTCAGGTATGCCGTTGTTACAGGGTCCAATAAGGGAATTGGATTGGAAACAGTTAGGCAATTAGCTTCGAAAGGTGTTAAGGTGGTGCTAACAGCAAGAGATGAGAAGAAGGGTCTTGAAGCAGTTCAAAAACTAAAAGATTCTGGTCTCTCTGACCTTGTCATTTTTCATCAACTTGATGTGGCTAACCCTGGCTCTATTGCTTCTTTGGCAGATTTCATCAAAACCCAGTTTGGGAAACTTGATATCTTGGTGGGAATTCTCTCTCTCTCTCTCTCTCTCTCTCTCTCTCTATATATATATATATATTCACACTGATTTGATGTTTTTAAGGTAAATAATAATCCAGCCATCCCTTTGTGTCTATGCCATTTACTTACAAAAAACTTTATGATTTACAATATTGGATATGTAAAATTAAGTAGTGTAATAATAAACACTGAATTTTTTAATTAGTTGCTGGAACATTAATTTTTACAATAAAGTTCTTAAAAAAAAACCAATTCTATATGCTTATTATCATACTTTAATTTGAAAAGCCACCCAAGATCGATAGGGATGACAATTTTTGCCCAGCCCGGCCCGACCCTAATGGGCCAGATTTTACCCGTCCGATTAGGAATAGGGTTAGGTATGAGTTTAAAAAAAAAAACTCGAACCAGGTCCGGGTTTTATCAAAAAAATCAGAAACCCGACTCGGATATAACCTGGTTACCTGAAATTACCAAAACCCCCTATATATATATATACCTATAACTAACCCTAAAATCCCTCATTTCTTCAGCAGCAACACGCCTCCCTCAATCCCTCCTCACCCTCACAGTCTCACTCCTTCATTTCAGCTTCGTCAATCCCTCCTTACCCTTACAGTCTCACTCCCTCATTTCAGCTCACTCACTCTCACTCACTGCCTCACGAACATGGCCTCCCTCACCCTCACTCAGCGCCTCACCTTCACATAGAAGCACACTCACAGTCACGCTCATGCCTCACCTCTCAACCGCCTCCTCTATCTGTTTCTCAAGATCTCTGCCACCCTTTCTCTCTCTCTCTCTCTCTCTCTCTCTCAAGTTCTCACCGCCGGCCACCCTTTCTCTCTCAAGCTCTCACCGTCGGCCACCATCTCGGCCGTAGACGATTTTGACTCCGACGATCTATGTAACCTAGCCTCAGCTACACACGCCGCTGCAGCGCATATGTTGCTCGGCGACATCGACGCTGGTATCGGGTTCAAGATCCTTACTTTCCGGATCATGTGTTAAGGTTGAAGAAAGCACTGTATGGACTAATGCAAGCACTAAGAGCATGGTATGATCGTCTCACAACATACTTATTGGATCGTGGTTTCAAAAGAGGCCAAGCCAATCGAACATTGTTTGTAAAAAGAGATGAGAAATCTCTCCTCGTCGCTCAAGTATATGTGGATGATATTGTTTTTGGATCTTCAATTGATCAACTGGCTCATGAATTTTCCGAAGAAATGAAAAGGGAATTTGAGATGAGTATGGTGAGGGAGCTGAACTATTTCCTAGAGCTTCAAGTGAAACAACGGAAAAATGGGATATTCATATCTCAAGAGAAATATGCCAAAAATCTTGTTAAAAGGTTTGGTCTAAACTCTAAGAAGCATACTTCCACTCCAATGAATTTCTCATCAAAGCTAAGTCAGGATGCAGTAAGTGCAAAAGTGGATCCAACACTCTATCGAAGCATGATAGGTAGTCTTCTATATCTCATTACTAGCAGACCAGACATTGCCTTCAGTGTAGGAGTATATGCTCAATTTCAGGCAGCACCCAAAGAGTCACATTTAACAGTAGTCAAACGAATTATCCGTTACATAAATGGCACATCTGATTATGGAATTTGGTACTCAAGAGACTTGAATGAATGTCTAGCCGGATATTCTGATGTTGATTGGGCCGGTTGCACTGATGATAGGAAAAGTACTTCCAGTGGTTGCTTTTATCTTGGAAACAACTTGGTGTCATGGATGAGCAAAAAGCAAAACTCAGTCTCTCTATCAACAGCTGAAGCTAAGTACATTGCTGCTGCAAGTTGCTGTGCGCAGTTACTATGGATGAAAAAGCTTCTTCATGACTATGGAATCACTCAAGACACGATGTGTGGATACTATGATAATACAAGTGCCATAAATCTGTCAAAAAATCCAATTCAACACTCGAAATCAAAACATATCGAGATTCAATATCATTTCATTTGAGATTTGGTGGAGGAAAGGACTGTGTATTTAGAGTTCATCAACACTAATAATCAGAAGGCAGACATATTTACTAAACCTCTCAATGGTCCAAAGTTTGAGTCTTTGCGTAAGACCATCGGTGTCGGTATCATTCCCTGAACTTTATCTCTTCTGTGAACCTACACTGCTTTTTGTTGCATACCTGTTGTTTTGGTTTCACATGTTTAGTTTTAGCATCTTTCTTTTACTTGTTTTGGTTTGTACCAGTTTTTTTTTTATCTTACTTTTCTTGTTCTGTTTTGGGTGTATTCAAAAAATTCAAAAACCCATAAAAAATTGAAAAATCTTAAAAAGTTTGATCGCTTGTTTTGTGTACATGTGAGTTTGGCCTAGTACATTCGTACTAATGGCATAGTACATTTACGATCTTGGCTTGTTATGTATGCACTCATTTCTATGTAGAAAAAATCTTGAAAATTATGTGTGACTGTTGTAAATAGATCTTCAAGTTTGTCATGAATAATTGGTCAATAGTCTTGTTGGTCTTGATACTTACATAGACTTGTGTCTATATCTCTTCCCACTTTATTTTTATGTTTTGTAAAAAGAGCTCTCCAAATGTAAATCTCCAAATGAAAAAAGATATTGAGTTGCAAAAACCTGTCGCACATACTAGTATTCAACTAGGAAAAAGGAAAAGCGACTCTTTTAAATGTATTTTGTATGGTGTTCAAAAAGCCAAAGGCTAATCATCAATATTGAAATATAAAAAATTTCAAACACCGATCTCAAAAAGAGATGTATTGTCCAAAAATGGATCAATTGTTAAGCTTTATGCAGAAGCCAAATGAAAATTTTCTAAGTTATGTAATCATTCTCTTGTGGGAGATCATATATACTCATTTCTATAATGGAGATAGTCCACTTGATTTCATATTAGTTATGTATGACTCGATTGAATTGATCATTGAAGTTTCGCTCTAGTCTAAGGACTATTCTACATTTGATACTCACACACAACACACAAGACTTTGATTCAATTAATGCCTATCTCATTCGTGTGATTGTATGTGTGCAAATGTGACGTATATGCTCAAGTACTTGTTAATCAAACCCAAAAATATTTTTGAGTGTTTTATATGTTTTTTGAAAGTGATTTTATACTTTCGTGTGTTTATTTTTGGTCAAAATGTATTTTTGTGTTTTTCATCAAAATCTGGTTTAGAGGTGTTCTCGCGAGAAGCTCGCGACTTAGAGCTTCCCACGAAATGAGCTTAAGGGAATTAATTTTTTTCATTGTGTCACACAGAAACTCTCGCGACTGTATCGCGACTGTTTCGCGACCAACAGCTTCTCGTGAAATACTGTTTGGCAAAAACTAGATTTTTTCAAAATTCAGACAGAGGGTATCGCGATTGTCTCGCGACTTAAAGCTTCTCGCAAAGATTTTGTACTTCAGCGACCATTCTCGCGACTATCTCGCTACTCTCTAACCCGCGAAAAACGCATGTTTTCAGTTTTATATAGCAGATGTGACAATTTTTTTCAAACCACACACATTTCCCTTGCTCAACCTCTTTCGAACCTCTTTCAACCCAAATCACTATTTCATTCAAACCCCAGCAATCCAAGCATCTTTTCTGCATTTTCTTCTTCAAGGTATGTCTTCCAAAGCATTTTCTTCAAGTTTTTACTTAGATTTTGCAAAATTTTTCATTAGGGTTTCAAAATTTGGGGATTTTTCGAAATTGGGTTGGGATTCTTTATTTTGTGCAAAATTTTCAAATTCTTTGATTGGGCTGAATCTCATTTGTCATTTGTGCATCTGTGTTGGGCCCATGAGGCGTTTTAACATGTATTGAGGGTTGATTTTACCATGTTCATGCATTGTTCATACTTAGAGTTCATTTGTGCATGCTACGTGTTTGACAAAATGTTCGAGAGACATTTTTATGCTAAATTGGATTCAAGTGAATTCCAATTTATGGGTTTACATTTTTTTGACCATGTTTAACTTGTTTTGGTCATTGTTCAATGTGTTTCATACACTTGGCCCATGCTACACACACTAGGCACCCACCTAGGCACCCCTCATGCATCTGGTGCTGCCCTATCATGCATCGGCACACACACATATGCACACACATGCACAATTACTTGTTTTCATGCATTGTGTCTATATTTCCTTGTTTTATGTGTTTAAGCATGTTGTTTAGAGTTAAGTATGCTATGTCTTAAATTTTATTTCTTCCGTTTTGGAACTAACCTGAATCTAATCAAGTGTTATGTTCTGGTTCGTGTTTTTGCACATGTTTCTATCTGCTTTGTGAAATTGAGCAGATGTCTCCATTTAAATCCTCAACTGTGAAAGGTGGCAGCAACAAAGGAAAAGAGCCGATCATCGATGTTGATGACAATTCTCCTAGACCAAAGAGAGCTCGTTTTTCAACAGGAATGTATGATCCTAACTTGTTTAGGTCTTATGCTGCTTTTGAGTCATATAAGAACCACTTTCGAGATGCTCCCCTGCTAGCTGAAAGAGCTGTTGATCAATCATCTCTTTTAGATACCAAAATTCCTGCCTGGTTTGCCACAAAGGACTGGAATTTTCTTCTCTCTGACCTTGAAGATGCCTATGAAAACATGCTGAAAGAATTTTATGCCAATGCTATTGTAGAGAGAGAAGAGATCAAGTGCTGGGTTAGAGGAAAGCGGTTCTCAGTTACTCCTGTGTACTTGTCTGATATTCTAAACATAAACCGGCCTATACTTCTTATACCACCCGTATATGATGAACTAATTCCGGATGAGGACACACTTCGGAAAGAATTAGGAGCTGATTTGGAATTCTCTTCCAGTGGAACGTCAATCAATGTGGCTTCACTTTCTCCGGAATTAAGGCTCTTGTCAACGATCATGTGTAGCAATCTCTACTTATTGTCAAGCACCGGCTACATCAACCTTGGTCAAGCATTATTTCTACATGATCTGGTCTCTGATGTGGAAATTGATGTATGCCCTCACATCTTTCACATTTTGGCAAAGATAGTTGACCGAACTGCCTCAAGGAATTGTGTTCCATTTTGTCGTCTCATATCTCGGATTTTGAAGCTCAAAGGTGTGCGTCCCTCTGCAGATGAGCGCCCTCACCCAAGGCCAAGCCCACTTAACATTCGTACTCTTCAAGCAAGTATGAGTCACACCAAGAAGAATGTCAAGCAAGAACATCATGCAACTCAGGGAAGCTCAAGCTCTGCCTCCTATTCCTATGATGAAAAGTTCGACAACATCATGGCTGCACTTCAAGAGATCAATACCAAGATTTCAGGACTAGCTAATATCATTTACTCCCAACACTCCCAGTTTGATAAACAGTTAACATCTCTCGAAACTCAAATGGACGAAATTCAAAGGAAGCTAGAAGACAATGAAGGCTAGCTATTCCATGACAAAAAGGGGGAGATGGTGTTATTGACAGGAGGAGATGATGTCATTGGAGATGATGTCATTAACAGAGGGAGTGTAGTCATAGGGGGAGAAGAATCTAGAAGTTTACTGCTGGTTTAATTATTTTTGTTTTAGTTTTTATAACTGCTTTTTGTTTACAGTTTTTACTGCTACTGCTTTTGTTTAAAGCTTTGATACTTTGTTTTAATTTCAGTAGCTTTGTGATTCTCTCTATGCTTTGTAGCATTCTTGTTTGTACTTTTAAGATATTGCTAATATGTCTTAAGTACCTCACTCTTGTGCCCTTATAGGATTTTTTCCTAGATGCAAATATTTCGTGTATTGTGCATTGGTTAAGTGTGGAACATGCAATTAATCCTTTGGATTGGTCTTAATTGCATTGCATGTCCGGATGAGCATTTACTTGCTAAATGTTCATTGTAGTCATTCCTTAATGACCATTTTTGTTTGATCAAGATATGCTTACATTTGTATAGTGTTTTTTTTTTTAATCTTGATCGCATTTTACTTGTTCATGTACGTACCTTGTGTTCAACTTGTCATAAGCTTAATGAAAGTTTTGTTTGGTATATACGTGCAAGTGCTTCACAGCTTCTAGATTATGTGTGAATGAGTTTTACCATTGTTCCCAAATTCACATTTAAGTCTAGAGTCTGTTTTAGGAGTTTTGTCACGAAATAGCCAAAGGGGAAGATTGTAAAGTTGTTATTTACAACTATGTATTTTGTTGACTTTTATTCCGTGCCAAATTTGATTGTAATTTTATTCAATCGTTTATACCCTGTATTTATTGTGGGATTTGATTGTAAGAGTTGTGTGATAGAGAGAGAGTGTGAAGACTCAAGCATTTGAATACTGAAGATTTCTCGCAGGTATGTCGCGAGTAAGCTTCCCTCGAAGTGACACATGTGCCCTCCATATGCTGGAATGCGAAGAGTCAGGACAGATGGAGATAGCTGTGTCTCGCAAGTATCTCGCGGGTAAGGCCTTCTCGCGAGACACCCGCGAGGCATTCTGTTCTACCGGCCTGTCTAATTTGATACACACTTTCTATGCCTACACTATTTATACTCACATTACCCACAAATGTTGAGAAGTGCTTCTGAAAGAAAAACCTAACCAAACACATTGAGAATTAGAGATTGTCATACCCACAATTCTCTCTACACTTGCTTGTGGTATTTCCTCAACTCCTACCTCTCCATTTCCATACCATTGAAAGGTTGATGGCCCAAACACTTACCACACCCTTTGAGAGTGTCAAGTGACGTTTTGGTGCTGCTAGGAAGCAATTGGAAGAAGCCAAGGATGGCAGATGCAACATGGAACTTGTTGCGGGATCTGGAAAGCTAGACAAGACACGGTTCCAAGAAGCCTTGTTGGAGTAGGAGTTTGGAGGGCTTAGGTACATCGGGTAGATTAAGCTTGGAGGGTTTCTTGCTAACCCATGTATCCCAACTGATTGTCTAGTGGATCGATTTCCGCTTGAAGGGCGGCGGAAAGGTTTTTCACCGAGTTCTTCGGTTTCCTTTTCAATAACACATCGGTGTGTTATCTTGTATTTGCATCCTTATTCCCTACTCTTTTACATTCTGTTATACTGCTATGTTGCTTAGATTATGTATTAGAGTAGTTTGTTTGTTTATCCGCTCGCATTTACATTATTCCGCACTTAGTATTAAGTAGGTGTAAAATCTATCGAGCCGTAATTTTTATTTGGGGGTATAAACAGCTCTTGTGTTTTAAACACATTTTCGAGCTTTCACATTTGATTCGTAATGAGAAATTTCAAAAGTAATATCAAGGTATAAGACAAACTACAAGAGTACTTCAAAGCTTGGTTTGATATAATTTGAGGTACACGCTCAACACAATTTTCAGTGGAACTTATATATATATATATATATAAATAAAAATAAAAGTGAAATTTTTTTTAATATTTAAATATTAATTAAACAAATTCATTCAACTTGTTATATTATTTATTTATTTATTCAAAATTTAGTTTTTTGCTTTTTTTTGAGATACAAAATTACTAATAAAATTTTGCTAACATATATATTTTTTATTTAATAATATCATTAATTCATTTATTGTGACGTAATTGATTTTATGTAGGATTTTATCAAATTTTAATTTTAAAATTTTTCATTATGCAGAAGTAGTTGTCCTGAATTACGTGAGTGAGAAATCTTTTTTTTTTTACGAAAAAAGAGAAATCTTTTTTAAATGAATAATCTCGGGAAAAACAATTATACATGTGCTTTTAATTAACTTGTGATCTTGCACTAACCTTATAGTAGGTCTGGGGTGTGAGTCGTGTGACACTTGCCACAACATTTGCGTTGATTGAACGATCATCATAGTCTACTGTGGCTCCAACAATCCCTGCATTGTTCACCTACACCGATTTCCTACAATTTCAGCATTCGTCCTATATTTACATCGACTAAAATTAGAGAGACAACAGGAAAAGAAATCAGATTTTCAAGTTATTTGGAGAATTTCTATCTTTTGATAACTATTCAAGATTCAATACAATTTTTTTTTTTTTCTTTTGGTTTCTTTTTTAATCAAATGTTAGAAGTGAATGTTACAATTGTCATCTATCAAATTACTTTAGTTCCGTCAGTAGTCATAGCGGTGTCCAAGAGATTCTTTGACCGTCTACTCGAGAGATCTAAATGGACCGGAATAGTACTCAATCATACCCAGTGGTTGTGGCGGTTAATGAAGGGTCCTTGCCTTCAAAACCGACTTCGGCAGAGCAAGTCACGAGTTTTCTCCTCCAAAACTTGAGCGACCCAATCTGATCGACGACCCAAGCAGAACCTAGAGAGATTTCCACCAAATTTGATGAGATCTTAATTACTTGATTTTCGTTGTTTTCCACTATTATCTTACCAAATCTTCACCGTTTTTGGAATCTCCAGTTTTGTTTGAATCAAACTTCCACCCAATGATTATTCAATCCATCCAAATCCAATCTCCTTACCAGTTAAGGGCGGGTTTGATTCTTCTCCACCCAATCTAATCAGGTCAAGTGTGGGTTGGGCACAAGTCCAACCCAGACTAACTCATGAGCACCCATAAGACACCCCTAAGTAGTTATATATGTCAAGAGTTTTGTAACTTAACTGACACCTCATGTTGTTTTCAACAATAACGTATAAAATTTAAGTTTCCAATTTTCATTGTAACTATCAAATTATCACAAATAAGAAATAAAGTTAGTAGACAATCAATTGGTTACTTGTTGAAGTTAGATTATCCGCATATATAATACATATATCATGTCTTTTGTGAGCATGAGACTCAAGATATGAAAAATATTTTCATGGAATTAAAAACATAATATTTCAAAGGAATTTTTCATACAGATGTACCTATTCTACTTTATTGATCTTTAAGAATGGCAACGGGTCGAGTTCGGGCTAGGTTTTTCCATACCCAAACTCGACCCACGGGCCAAAATAATAGGCCCAATCAGCTTAAATTATGGGGGAAATAAAATTTTTCATACATATATCATGTTTTTTTTTTTTTCCTTTTTTTTGTAATTTTTTCTACAAAAAAAAGGAAAAAAAAAAAAGGAGGAAAAATCTTACACTTGCATATACTTATACTCAAGATCTTACATTATGACAATCCAGTGTGTTTGACAAGCTGATTTGGTGTAAGATTTTTTTTCCCCCATAATTTAAGCTGATTGGGCCTATTTTTGGATTATTTTTGGCATTTGGGTATTAAAAAAAAATTGATTGTGATTGGGCCATAATTTGGTTCGAGAATTAGGCCCAAATTTGGCCTAGCTGGACGGGGCTTGCGGGGGTGGGTCTTGGCCCGTGGGTCGAGTTTGGGTATGGAAAAACCTAGCCCGAACTCGACCCGTTGCCATTCTTAAAGATCAATAAAGTAGAATAGGTACATCTGTATGAAAAATTCCTTTGAAATATTATGTTTTTAATTCCATGAAAATATTTTTCATATCTTGAGTCTCATGCTCACAAAAGACATGATATATGTATTATATATGCGGATAATCTAACTTCAACAAGTAACCAATTGATTGTCTACTAACTTTATTTCTTATTTGTGATAATTTGATAGTTACAATGAAAATTGGAAACTTAAATTTTATACGTTATTGTTGAAAACAACATGAGGTGTCAGTTAAGTTACAAAACTCTTGACATATATAACTACTTAGGGGTGTCTTATGGGTGCTCATGAGTTAGTCTGGGTTGGACTTGTGCCCAACCCACACTTGACCTGATTAGATTGGGTGGAGAAGAATCAAACCCGCCCTTAACTGGTAAGGAGATTGGATTTGGATGGATTGAATAATCATTGGGTGGAAGTTTGATTCAAACAAAACTGGAGATTCCAAAAACGGTGAAGATTTGGTAAGATAATAGTGGAAAACAACGAAAATCAAGTAATTAAGATCTCATCAAATTTGGTGGAAATCTCTCTAGGTTCTGCTTGGGTCGTCGATCAGATTGGGTCGCTCAAGTTTTGGAGGAGAAAACTCGTGACTTGCTCTGCCGAAGTCGGTTTTGAAGGCAAGGACCCTTCATTAACCGCCACAACCACTGGGTATGATTGAGTACTATTCCGGTCCATTTAGATCTCTCGAGTAGACGGTCAAAGAATCTCTTGGACACCGCTATGACTACTGACGGAACTAAAGTAATTTGATAGATGACAATTGTAACATTCACTTCTAACATTTGATTAAAAAAGAAACCAAAAGAAAAAAAAAAAAATTTGTATTGAATCTTGAATAGTTATCAAAAGATAGAAATTCTCCAAATAACTTGAAAATCTGATTTCTTTTCCTGTTGTCTCTCTAATTTTAGTCGATGTAAATATAGGACGAATGCTGAAATTGTAGGAAATCGGTGTAGGTGAACAATGCAGGGATTGTTGGAGCCACAGTAGACTATGATGATCGTTCAATCAACGCAAATGTTGTGGCAAGTGTCACACGACTCACACCCCAGACCTACTATAAGGTTAGTGCAAGATCACAAGTTAATTAAAAGCACATGTATAATTGTTTTTCCCGAGATTATTCATTTAAAAAAGATTTCTCTTTTTTCGTAAAAAAAAAAAGATTTCTCACTCACGTAATTCAGGACAACTACTTCTGCATAATGAAAAATTTTAAAATTAAAATTTGATAAAATCCTACATAAAATCAATTACGTCACAATAAATGAATTAATGATATTATTAAATAAAAAATATATATGTTAGCAAAATTTTATTAGTAATTTTGTATCTCAAAAAAAAGCAAAAAACTAAATTTTGAATAAATAAATAAATAATATAACAAGTTGAATGAATTTGTTTGATTAATATTTAAATATTAAAAAAAATTTCACTTTTATTTTTATTTATATATATATATATATATATAAGTTCCACTGAAAATTGTGTTGAGCGTGTACCTCAAATTATATCAAACCAAGCTTTGAAGTACTCTTGTAGTTTGTCTTATACCTTGATATTACTTTTGAAATTTCTCATTACGAATCAAATGTGAAAGCTCGAAAATGTGTTTAAAACACAAGAGCTGTTTATACCCCCAAATAAAAATTACGGCTCGATAGATTTTACACCTACTTAATACTAAGTGCGGAATAATGTAAATGCGAGCGGATAAACAAACAAACTACTCTAATACATAATCTAAGCAACATAGCAGTATAACAGAATGTAAAAGAGTAGGGAATAAGGATGCAAATACAAGATAACACACCGATGTGTTATTGAAAAGGAAACCGAAGAACTCGGTGAAAAACCTTTCCGCCGCCCTTCAAGCGGAAATCGATCCACTAGACAATCAGTTGGGATACATGAGTTAGCAAGAAACCCTCCAAGCCTAATCTACCCGATGTACCTAAGCCCTCCAAACTCCTACTCCAACAAGGCTTCTTGGAACTGTGTCTTGTCTAGCTTTCCAGATCCCGCAACAAGTTCCATGTTGCATCTGCCATCCTTGGCTTCTTCCAATTGCTTCCTAGCAGCACCAAAACGTCACTTGACACTCTCAAAGGGTGTGGTAAGTGTTTGGGCCATCAACCTTTCAATGGTATGGAAATGGAGAGGTAGGAGTTGAGGAAATACCACAAGCAAGTGTAGAGAGAATTGTGGGTATGACAATCTCTAATTCTCAATGTGTTTGGTTAGGTTTTTCTTTCAGAAGCACTTCTCAACATTTGTGGGTAATGTGAGTATAAATAGTGTAGGCATAGAAAGTGTGTATCAAATTAGACAGGCTGGTAGAACAGAATGCCTCGCGGGTGTCTCGCGGGAAGGCCTTACCCGCGAGATACTTGCGAGACACAGCTATCTCCATCTGTCCTGACTCTTCGCATTCCAGCATATGGAGGGCACATGTGTCACTTCGAGGGAAGCTTACTCGCGACATACCTGCGAGAAATCTTCAGTATTCAAATGCTTGAGTCTTCACACTCTCTCTCTATCACACAACTCTTACAATCAAATCCCACAATAAATACAGGGTATAAACGATTGAATAAAATTACAATCAAATTTGGCACGGAATAAAAGTCAACAAAATACATAGTTGTAAATAACAACTTTACAATCTTCCCCTTTGGCTATTTCGTGACAAAACTCCTAAAACAGACTCTAGACATAAATGTGAATTTGGGAACAATGGTAAAACTCATTCACACATAATCTAGAAGCTGTGAAGCACTTGCACGTATATACCAAACAAAACTTTCATTAAGCTTATGACAAGTTGAACACAAGGTACGTACATGAACAAGTAAAATGCGATCAAGATTAAAAAAAAAAACACTATACAAATGTAAGCATATCTTGATCAAACAAAAATGGTCATTAAGGAATGACTACAATGAACATTTAGCAAGTAAATGCTCATCCGGACATGCAATGCAATTAAGACCAATCCAAAGGATTAATTGCATGTTCCACACTTAACCAATGCACAATACACGAAGTATTTGCATCTAGGAAAAAATCCTATAAGGGCACAAGAGTGAGGTACTTAAGACATATTAGCAATATCTTAAAAGTACAAACAAGAATGCTACAAAGCATAGAGAGAATCACAAAGCTACTGAAATTAAAACAAAGTATCAAAGCTTTAAACAAAAGCAGTAGCAGTAAAAACTGTAAACAAAAAGCAGTTATAAAAACTAAAACAAAAATAATTAAACCAGCAGTAAACTTCTAGATTCTTCTCCCCCTATGACTACACTCCCTCTGTTAATGACATCATCTCCAATGACATCATCTCCTCCTGTCAATAACACCATCTCCCCCTTTTTGTCATGGAATAGCTAGCCTTCATTGTCTTCTAGCTTCCTTTGAATTTCGTCCATTTGAGTTTCGAGAGATGTTAACTGTTTATCAAACTGGGAGTGTTGGGAGTAAATGATATTAGCTAGTCCTGAAATCTTGGTATTGATCTCTTGAAGTGCAGCCATGATGTTGTCGAACTTTTCATCATAGGAATAGGAGGCAGAGCTTGAGCTTCCCTGAGTTGCATGATGTTCTTGCTTGACATTCTTCTTGGTGTGACTCATACTTGCTTGAAGAGTACGAATGTTAAGTGGGCTTGGCCTTGGGTGAGGGCGCTCATCTGCAGAGGGACGCACACCTTTGAGCTTCAAAATCCGAGATATGAGACGACAAAATGGAACACAATTCCTTGAGGCAGTTCGGTCAACTATCTTTGCCAAAATGTGAAAGATGTGAGGGCATACATCAATTTCCACATCAGAGACCAGATCATGTAGAAATAATGCTTGACCAAGGTTGATGTAGCCGGTGCTTGACAATAAGTAGAGATTGCTACACATGATCGTTGACAAGAGCCTTAATTCCGGAGAAAGTGAAGCCACATTGATTGACGTTCCACTGGAAGAGAATTCCAAATCAGCTCCTAATTCTTTCCGAAGTGTGTCCTCATCCGGAATTAGTTCATCATATACGGGTGGTATAAGAAGTATAGGCCGGTTTATGTTTAGAATATCAGACAAGTACACAGGAGTAACTGAGAACCGCTTTCCTCTAACCCAGCACTTGATCTCTTCTCTCTCTACAATAGCATTGGCATAAAATTCTTTCAGCATGTTTTCATAGGCATCTTCAAGGTCAGAGAGAAGAAAATTCCAGTCCTTTGTGGCAAACCAGGCAGGAATTTTGGTATCTAAAAGAGATGATTGATCAACAGCTCTTTCAGCTAGCAGGGGAGCATCTCGAAAGTGGTTCTTATATGACTCAAAAGCAGCATAAGACCTAAACAAGTTAGGATCATACATTCCTGTTGAAAAACGAGCTCTCTTTGGTCTAGGAGAATTGTCATCAACATCGATGATCGGCTCTTTTCCTTTGTTGCTGCCACCTTTCACAGTTGAGGATTTAAATGGAGACATCTACTCAATTTCACAAAGCAGATAGAAACATGTGCAAAAACACGAACCAGAACATAACACTTGATTAGATTCAGGTTAGTTCCAAAACGGAAGAAATAAAATTTAAGACATAGCATACTTAACTCTAAACAACATGCTTAAACACATAAAACAAGGAAATATAGACACAATGCATGAAAACAAGTAATTGTGCATGTGTGTGCATATGTGTGTGTGCCGATGCATGATAGGGCAGCACCAGATGCATGAGGGGTGCCTAGGTGGGTGCCTAGTGTGTGTAGCATGGGCCAAGTGTATGAAACACATTGAACAATGACCAAAACAAGTTAAACATGGTCAAAAAAATGTAAACCCATAAATTGGAATTCACTTGAATCCAATTTAGCATAAAAATGTCTCTCGAACATTTTGTCAAACACGTAGCATGCACAAATGAACTCTAAGTATGAACAATGCATGAACATGGTAAAATCAACCCTCAATACATGTTAAAACGCCTCATGGGCCCAACACAGATGCACAAATGACAAATGAGATTCAGCCCAATCAAAGAATTTGAAAATTTTGCACAAAATAAAGAATCCCAACCCAATTTCGAAAAATCCCCAAATTTTGAAACCCTAATGAAAAATTTTGCAAAATCTAAGTAAAAACTTGAAGAAAATGCTTTGGAAGACATACCTTGAAGAAGAAAATGCAGAAAAGATGCTTGGATTGCTGGGGTTTGAATGAAATAGTGATTTGGGTTGAAAGAGGTTCGAAAGAGGTTGAGCAAGGGAAATGTGTGTGGTTTGAAAAAAATTGTCACATCTGCTATATAAAACTGAAAACATGCGTTTTTCGCGGGTTAGAGAGTAGCGAGATAGTCGCGAGAATGGTCGCTGAAGTACAAAATCTTTGCGAGAAGCTTTAAGTCGCGAGACAATCGCGATACCCTCTGTCTGAATTTTGAAAAAATCTAGTTTTTGCCAAACAGTATTTCACGAGAAGCTGTTGGTCGCGAAACAGTCGCGATACAGTCGCGAGAGTTTCTGTGTGACACAATGAAAAAAATTAATTCCCTTAAGCTCATTTCGTGGGAAGCTCTAAGTCGCGAGCTTCTCGCGAGAACACCTCTAAACCAGATTTTGATGAAAAACACAAAAATACATTTTGACCAAAAATAAACACACGAAAGTATAAAATCACTTTCAAAAAACATATAAAACACTCAAAAATATTTTTGGGTTTGATTAACAAGTACTTGAGCATATACGTCACATTTGCACACATACAATCACACGAATGAGATAGGCATTAATTGAATCAAAGTCTTGTGTGTTGTGTGTGAGTATCAAATGTAGAATAGTCCTTAGACTAGAGCGAAACTTCAATGATCAATTCAATCGAGTCATACATAACTAATATGAAATCAAGTGGACTATCTCCATTATAGAAATGAGTATATATGATCTCCCACAAGAGAATGATTACATAACTTAGAAAATTTTCATTTGGCTTCTGCATAAAGCTTAACAATTGATCCATTTTTGGACAATACATCTCTTTTTGAGATCGGTGTTTGAAATTTTTTATATTTCAATATTGATGATTAGCCTTTGGCTTTTTGAACACCATACAAAATACATTTAAAAGAGTCGCTTTTCCTTTTTCCTAGTTGAATACTAGTATGTGCGACAGGTTTTTGCAACTCAATATCTTTTTTCATTTGGAGATTTACATTTGGAGAGCTCTTTTTACAAAACATAAAAATAAAGTGGGAAGAGATATAGACACAAGTCTATGTAAGTATCAAGACCAACAAGACTATTGACCAATTATTCATGACAAACTTGAAGATCTATTTACAACAGTCACACATAATTTTCAAGATTTTTTCTACATAGAAATGAGTGCATACATAACAAGCCAAGATCGTAAATGTACTATGCCATTAGTACGAATGTACTAGGCCAAACTCACATGTACACAAAACAAGCGATCAAACTTTTTAAGATTTTTCAATTTTTTATGGGTTTTTGAATTTTTTGAATACACCCAAAACAGAACAAGAAAAGTAAGATAAAAAAAAAACTGGTACAAACCAAAACAAGTAAAAGAAAGATGCTAAAACTAAACATGTGAAACCAAAACAACAGGTATGCAACAAAAAGCAGTGTAGGTTCACAGAAGAGATAAAGTTCAGGGAATGATACCGACACCGATGGTCTTACGCAAAGACTCAAACTTTGGACCATTGAGAGGTTTAGTAAATATGTCTGCCTTCTGATTATTAGTGTTGATGAACTCTAAATACACAGTCCTTTCCTCCACCAAATCTCAAATGAAATGATATTGAATCTCGATATGTTTTGATTTCGAGTGTTGAATTGGATTTTTTGACAGATTTATGGCACTTGTATTATCATAGTATCCACACATCGTGTCTTGAGTGATTCCATAGTCATGAAGAAGCTTTTTCATCCATAGTAACTGCGCACAGCAACTTGCAGCAGCAATGTACTTAGCTTCAGCTGTTGATAGAGAGACTGAGTTTTGCTTTTTGCTCATCCATGACACCAAGTTGTTTCCAAGATAAAAGCAACCACTGGAAGTACTTTTCCTATCATCAGTGCAACCGGCCCAATCAACATCAGAATATCCGGCTAGACATTCATTCAAGTCTCTTGAGTACCAAATTCCATAATCAGATGTGCCATTTATGTAACGGATAATTCGTTTGACTACTGTTAAATGTGACTCTTTGGGTGCTGCCTGAAATTGAGCATATACTCCTACACTGAAGGCAATGTCTGGTCTGCTAGTAATGAGATATAGAAGACTACCTATCATGCTTCGATAGAGTGTTGGATCCACTTTTGCACTTACTGCATCCTGACTTAGCTTTGATGAGAAATTCATTGGAGTGGAAGTATGCTTCTTAGAGTTTAGACCAAACCTTTTAACAAGATTTTTGGCATATTTCTCTTGAGATATGAATATCCCATTTTTCCGTTGTTTCACTTGAAGCTCTAGGAAATAGTTCAGCTCCCTCACCATACTCATCTCAAATTCCCTTTTCATTTCTTCGGAAAATTCATGAGCCAGTTGATCAATTGAAGATCCAAAAACAATATCATCCACATATACTTGAGCGACGAGGAGAGATTTCTCATCTCTTTTTACAAACAATGTTCGATTGGCTTGGCCTCTTTTGAAACCACGATCCAATAAGTATGTTGTGAGACGATCATACCATGCTCTTAGTGCTTGCATTAGTCCATACAGTGCTTTCTTCAACCTTAACACATGATCCGGAAAGTAAGGATCTTGAAACTCCTTTGGTTGCTCAACAAATACTTCTTCATTTAGAAAACCATTCAAAAAGGCACTTTTCACATCCATTTGGTACAACTTGTAATGCATAACACATACTATGGACAGTAGAATTTGAATCGACTCTAGTCTTGCTACTGGTGCAAATGAATCATCGAAATCTATGCCTTCCACTGAAGTATATCATTGAGCTACCAATCTAGACTTGTTTCGGACAGCCTCACCGTCTTCATCAGTTTCGTTCTTAAAGATCCACTTGGTGTTGATCACATGGGTATCTTTGGGCCTTCGAACCAACTCCCATACATCATTTCTAACAAACTGATGTAGTTCTTGATGCATAGACTCTATCAAATTCTCATCTTTAAGAGCTTCCTCTACTTTCTTGGGTTCGAATTGAGCAAGATAACAATTATACGTCACATGGTTCGCACTGTATTTTGGTCATTTTTTCAATCGAAGTCCCTCATTTACATCACTGATGATATTACTTGATGGGTGACTGAGAATTACCCTCGATGACGGTCTTTTGGAGGTAGAAGGTTCTTCATCTCGAGAAATTGGAGGCTGAACTTCTGGAGGGGTGAGAGGGCTTGACGACCCTTGCGTTGATCTAGTCTCCCTTCTTGGTATAGGAGGTGTGGACTCATTTTCTGGTGATTCTTTCTCAACAACATCATCTTGAGACATGTTGTCCTCAATCTCACTCTTCTTAAGGGTAGATCCTTCACCATCATCAATATCCTTTTCAGATATGGTGTTATCGATGATCACATTTATTGATTCCATTACTGTCTTAGTGCGCTTATTGAACACTCTATATGCTTGGCTATTTAATGAATAGCCCGGAAATATCCCTTCATCACTCTTAGCATCAAATTTTCCAGGATTCTCCCTATCATTGAGAATATAACATTTGCTCCCAAATATTCGAAAATATTTCACCTTCGGCTTCTTTTCTCTCCAAATTTCATACGATGTCTTCTTCGTTCCTGCTCGAAAGTAAATCCTATTCCTAATGTGGCATGAAGTATTCACAGTTTTAGCCTAAAACTTCTGTGGAAGGTTTTTGTTGAGTAACATTACTCGAGCCATTTCTTGAATCACCCGGTTCTTCTTTTCAACTACCCCATTTTGTTGTGGAGCCTTTGGGGCTGAGAATTCCTTCTTGATGTTGTGTTCATTGCAAAATGCTTCAAACTTTGCATTTTCAAACTCCTTCCTGTGGTCACTTCTGATTTTGACTATAGGTACTCCTTTTTCATTCATTAGTCTCTTGCACAATTTTTCCATCTTGTCACAATTTTTCCCGTGGTCACAATTTTTCCATCTTGTCCACCTAAGAATACCTTGAGAAATCGTCAACTACCACCATAATATAGCGCTTTCCACCCATGCTTTCTGTTCTTGTTGGACCCATTAGATCCACATGCAGTAATTCTAAAGGGCGAGAAGTTGCAACCACATTCACTTTAGGATGGCTTGACTTTGTTTGTTTTTCCAATTGACATGGACCACAAACATTCTTCTCAATTTTTCCAAACTTTGGTAGACCAACCACAGCTTCAAGTTTTGAGACTTTTGCCACTTGTTTGTAATTAGCATGTCCAAGTCGTTGATGCCACAACTCCAAGAGATTTACCCGAGCACTCCGACATGCTATGCTTGGTTTGGGAATGACCCCATAACAGTTATCAGTGGTCCTAAGTCCCTTTAGAACTTGAACACCTTCATTAAAGATTAGACATCCTTTCTTTGAAAATTGGACTAAGAAGTCTTCATCACAAATCTAAGTAATACTTAGCAAGTTCACTTTTAATCCCTTAATATACAGCACATCAGTCAACAGAGGCAATCCCGGAATATCCACCGTTCCCTTTCCAAGCACTTGTGAATGACTACCATATCCAAATGTCACAAAACTATCTTCATTCTCTTTAATAGTTTTGAATAGAGACTTATCTCTAGTCATATGCCTTGAACAACTGCTGTCAGGATACCACAAACATGAGTTAAACACTTTCAGTGCAGTATAAACAAAAAGACATGCATGAGAAAGACATTCTTGACCATCAAAGCAAGACTCATTTTTCTTTATTTCATTCATGGATGAGTGTAGTTTCCTTTTTAGACGATCAAGTTTATCACACAAGCGTCTATTTCTTCTCTCATATTCATAGACTAAGGACTTTGACTCACATAAACTGTTATGTATATCATGGTTCCTATGAACTAAGGATTTCAGCATGTGACTAAAAATTCTAGCATGTTTCTTTGATTTAAATAACTCTAAGAGCGCATTGCTAGAACAGTCTTCAAATATGCTTATCGAGTCATTTTCACAAACACTTTTACGATCCTTCATGTTGGTTTTTACCAATTCACTTTTCATGGCACATCAAGGGGTCTAGGATCACACTTAAGTATTAAAACCACAGCAAGTGTACCCGCTTTGATACCAATTGAAAGCTCGAAAATGTGTTTAAAACACAAGAGCTGTTTAGACCCCCAAATAAAAATTATGACTCGATAGATTTTACACTTACTTAATACTAAGTGCGGAATAGTGTAAATGCGAGCGGATGAACAAACAAGCTACTCTAATACATAATCTAAGCAACACAGTAGTATAACAGAATGTAAAAGAGTAGGAAAGAAGGATGCAAACACAAGATAACACATCGATGTGTTATCGAAGAGGAAACTGAAGAACTCGGCGGAAAACCTCTTCACTCGGAAATCGATCCACTAGACAATTAGTTGGGATACATGGGTTAGCAAAAGACTCTCCAAGCCTAATCTACCTGATGTACCTAAGCCCTCTAAGTTCCTACTCCAACAAGACTTCTCAGAATCGTGTCTTGTCTAGCTCTGCGGATCTCGCAACAAGGTCCATGTTGCATTTGCCATCCTTAGCTTCTTCCAATTGCTTCCCAGCAGTACCAAAACATCACTTGACACTCTCAAAGGGTGTGGTAAGTGTTTGGGCTATCAACCTCTCAATGGTATGGAAATGGAGAGGTAGGAGTTGAGGAAATACCACAAGCAAGTGTGTAGAGAATTGTAGGTATGACAATCTCTAATTCTTAATGTGTTTGGCTAGGGTTTTCTCTCAAAAGCACTCCTCAACATTTGTGGGTAATGTGGGTATAAATAGTGTAGGCACAAAAAGTGTGTATTAGACTGGACAGACTGGCAGAACAGAATGCCTCGCGGGTGTCTCGCGGGAAGGCCTTACCCGCGAGATACTTGCGAGACACAGTTGTCTCCATCTGTCTTGACTCTTCGCATTCCAGCATGTGCAGGGCACATGTGTCACTTAACGGGAAGCTAAGTCACGACATACCCGCGAGAAATCTTCAGTCTTCAAATGCTTGAGTCTTCTCACTCTCTCTCTATCACACAACCCTTACAATCAAATCCCACAATAAATATAGGGTATAAATGATTGAATAAGATTACAATCAAATTTGGTACGGAATAAAAGTCAACAAAATACATAGTTGTAAATAACAACTTTACAAAATGTTAGATACTGTTGAATCAAGGGGGGTAAAAAATGTTTAGTATATATAGCTTCCTTGGTTGCTTATCTTTTTAGAATCACAACATCAACGGTTGGCTTGGAAATACTAGGTGATAAGGACAGATAGTAAGAGGACTGAATATCTTCTTTTAGGTGCAGGAAAGGCCATCAACAGAGCCTAAAAAAACTGCTCAAACATATGAGTCAGTAAAAGAATGTGTGGAAACAAACTACTTTGGTGCTAAGAGGACAGCAGAGGCTCTTATTCCCCTCCTCCAATTATCTGACTCGCCAAGAATTGTTAATGTGTCCTCCTTCGCGGCGAAATTTGTGGTGGTATGTTAGTAACACAAACCTCCATCAAAAATAAATTGTTAGCACCCATTAGTAGATCTAGGATTTGATTTTAGAAGAACAAAATTTTTATATGTTAACGTATATAGTGTTATGGGCTTTAGGCCTAGCTAGTTTACTTGTATAGCACACTTGTACTACACTTTACTTGTACCGCACACATATGCCTCCTATATAAAGGCATCACATGTATATTCCTTCATCAAGAAATACAATACAATTATTCATTCAGTATTTCTCACATGGTATCAGAGCCACTGCTCTGACCCTTTCTTAGCAGTCTTATCTTCATTGGTGTTACTCCACTCTCAACATCGCTTCCGCCATCACAACAGTTGCTGCAGCCTCTCGCCGTTAAACCCCCGACGTCTTCCAAACGTTGTCTTCGGGTTCCGGACCTGCAGCCACTATCGTTGAGAAGTCCAACACCGTACAAGATCACTGCACGTGTCACCCAGCCTCGAATATTGCTCCGATCAAAATTCTGGAGGTATCACTGAGACCGTCTTGGAACGATCTACCTGCTGGTGAAAGCCTCGCAGCCATCGGAGTGCCCATGCGCCCTCACGCGCCGCCTGAAGCTTCTGCGTCTGCGCCCTACGCGCCGTCTTCAGTTCAGGCTGACGTCATTAGTGCCACGTCAGCCCTAGCTTACGTCAGCATCCAGTCATCCTGCTGACGTCATCCTCGCTGACCGTTGACCGTTGACTGAGCGTTGACCGTTGACTTTGACTGTTGACTTTTCAGAGTTGACTTTTTCCAGCCCAGGCGCTCTTTACCCAGTTTTTCGCGTAGATTTCATTTTTGCAGTCCGTTTTTGCAAATTTTGCTTCTAAATGAAGAATAAGGACAGGTCTTCTTCTTGTTGCAATAATCATAGCCGACAATCCAGTAAACGTTTTTGCAATTTTTGCAAACATTTTGGCCATAATATTGAGACTTGCTATCAGCGCAACAAATCAGTTGTTTCCACTTCTGCTGCTACAGTTGCTAACACTGAGAGTGTCCAACCCATGGCTCCTGTTTTTGCACAGTCTCAGTCTTTTGGATCCACTTTCTCCATTTCCAGAGATGACCTTATAAATATCATCACCAATGTTATTCGTATGGTTGGTAATGCATCTTATTCCTCTTCTCTCGTAGCTTTATCTGGTATGTCTCCTTCCTCTTGGCTTATGGATTCTGCTTGTTGCAATCACATGACACCTCACTTGTCCTTATTTTCTGACCTTAAACCTGCACCGCACCCTCTTAATATTCGCACAGCAAATGGTTCCACAATGTCTGGTCATAATATAGGTTCAGTTTCAACCTCCAACCTCTCGGTTCCTGGAGTCTTTAATGTTCCTGACCTTTCTTATAATTTATTTTCTGTGGGACAATTAGCTGAGTTGGGTTATCGCATTACCTTTGATTATTCTGGGTGCATTGTGCAGGATCCTAGGACGAGACAGGAGCTTGGGACCGGTCCCAGAGTTGGGCGTATGTTTCCCGTGGACAACCTTCGTCTTCCACTTGTTGCTCCTGTTTCTATTGCTGCAGCTGCTGCAGTTTCTTCCACTCCTTCCCTTGCACTTTGGCATGCTCGACTTGGTCACACATCTTCCTCTCGGGTACAACAATTGGCTTCTAGAGGTTTGTTAGGTTCAGTGTCTACAGAAAATTTTGATTGTATTTCATGTCAGTTAGGGAAACAACCAGCTTTGCCTTTCAATACTAGTGAATCCATATCCACTGATATCTTTGACCTTATTCATTCTGATGTTTGGGGACCTTCCTCTGTCTCTAGTATTGGTGGGTCTAGATATTTTGTTGTCTTTGTTGATGATTACTCTCGCTATAGTTGGATTTTTAATATGAAACATCGTTCTGAATTGTTGGAAGTATATTCTAATTTTGCAAAAATGGTTGAAACTCAGTTTTCCAGACGCATCAAAATTTTTCGATCTGATAATGCTCTTGAATACGCTCAATATGCTTTCCAAGCTGTTTTGCATTCCTAAATACAATTATTCATTCAGTATTTCTCACATTATAACTCACATACAAATATTTTCATACATTTGCGGACATACAATATATTGTACATGATCACTACACATGACCTTGTCAAGAAACTTTATTGAGTTTGATAATAGTAGATTTCAAGGCTAATCCACTAGTATCAATTTTTACTATATTAATGAATTTGATTGAATAATTGTTCAATATTTTCATCATTAATCTCACACAAACCTAGTATATGTTTAAGAATTTAATTTTGAATTATATTCATAGAATAGTGGTTGATCTTAGTTTTGCTTGTCCTATGAATTCAGGACATACCTAACGAATTGGCGAGAGGAGTATTTACTGATCCAAAGAACCTTACAGAAGAGAATGTGGAAGAGGTGTTGAGTGAGTTTCTAAAAGACTTCAAGGAGGGTTCCTTGGAAACTAAAGGATGGGGTCGTTCATCTGCTTATGTACTCTCCAAAGCAGCTCTGAATGCCTACACTAAAATTCTAGCCAAGAGGTATCCGAGTTTCTGCATCAATTGTGTCTGTCTTGGCTTCGTTAAAACTGACATAAACTAGAACACCGGCAAGGTACCTGTTGAGGAAGGTGCTGCACATCCTGTGAGGTTAGCGCTGCTGCCCAAAGGCGGTCCTTCTGGCCTTTTCTTTGTTCAGCAAGAAGTGTCACCATTCTTATCCTAGATAGTCCATTTATGTAGATGAATAAGAAAACACACAAGTTGTGTTCTGTGGTTTTTACTGCACTTTCCCTTAGTTTATGTGTAAGATTACGAATTTCTTGTTGAAGTTAAAAAGCACCAATTTGGGGGTTTTTTATATCAGAATATGTGATGTAATAAGCTTGCAAATATTTCAGTGGTGTGAAAAATTATTGTTTGCATGATACAGTATTAATAATGCTGAAATTTCTTTGTAACACTACTAGTCATGCAAGAATGTTTAGAAGAAAAACTAAAAAATGTTAGTGTTAGTGAGATGAGATTCTGTGAGCGTAGAAATTACATGCATAAGAGCACTAGCAATAGTAAAACTAAATAGTTATATTGTTATTTTAGTTTTACCAAAGTACAAAAAGTGCTTTACAATAGTGAATGTATAGCTAAATATTCTAGCTTCAGAGCTACGGTATGCAGCTATTTTTGGCTACGTACTGTAGCTTGAAGCTAAAAAAAAAAAAAAATTATTCCCACTAGCAATAAAATAATATTTCTTCTCTTTCTTTATTTAATTCTTTTTCTATTTCTTTTCTTTCTTCTGTTTATCACACAAAGACAAAGCTCTCAGCTTTTTTCTATTTCTTTTCTTTCTTCTCTTCTCAAGCTCTCTGAGCATAATCAGATTATCAGAATACGAACTCAAAAACACAATTTTAAAATTAATCAAATCATAACAATAAAAGCAAAGAAAAAGAAAAAGAAGAAGACAGAAGACAGAAGACAGAAGCCATCTGACCCATCTAGACTGCATTAGGGACAAAGATGAGCGATTGCACAATGACCCATCTCTCTTGTTCTTTCTCTCTATACCTCTTTTCTTTCTTTTCTTATTGCAGAGAGAGCTAGTGAATGTTCTGGAATCAAGTTAAAAAAAAAAATGAAAAAGAGAGAGTTGGAGAAAGAAAGAGAGAATGAGAGCTAGATTGCTGGAATGTTCTTAAATGAGGGAGAAAAAGAAAATAAAAGAAGGGGGGGGGGGATAGAGATAGGACACTGGACACGTGTGTGGAGGAGAAAAACAAGAAAAAAAGAAATGAAATGTATGGATGAAAATGAAATGAAAGAAAGGAAAAATAATATAAAGAATAAAAAATTCTAATTGAGAAATGCTATCACAACATTTTCACAATAATTTGGTTTAAAAAAAAATAATGTTGTTATACTAGACAATAGTAGGCTATCATGACGATTGACAAATTTTTTTTTAGTCAAAAGATAAATTTGTATATATATATAATTTGAGGTTAAAACAAAATATTATTGTTACACTAGATGATTATTTGCTATCATGATGATTGAGAAATTTTTTTAGTAAAAAAAAAAAAATGTATAAGTATAATTTGGGGTTAAAAAAATCACTTGTTAACACTAAAAAATTATTTGCTATCATGTGGCGGTAGTGGTAGAAGAGTCAGTGGTGGCGGCAGTAGTGGCAACGGTTGCTGTTGTGGTGGTTGTGATTGTTGTTTATTGTAATGAATATATTATTTTATTGTAATGGATATATTATTTTATTGTGTTGAAAACTAAAATAGATCCACTACTGTTAGATGTTTTGTAAAGTGAGTAGATAAAATAGATAAAGTAATTTTTTGTGGTGTCAAATAGCTAAAAAAAATAGCACCACTATTGTGGATGCTCTAAAGAGTTGCACTTTTTTGAAGGGTTGTGACCACATGGGCTGATATGGCCAAAATACAAAGTCTTTAGAAGAGTCATCTATGTAACTCCAAGGAGTTGGCTCGTAATTAGTAATACCTCATTATATTCATGGGGTCCTGGTTTCAAACTTTTTAGCTAGCATCTAGGAGTTTCTCTCAAGGGATTTTTCCCTATAGTAATCTAGTGTATGTGACTATTGGACTACACACACTTGAAGGAATAGTTAAGAACTCGAATATGTTTGAATACCCTTATTTTCAAGAGAAAAAAAAAAGTGTCAAATATGTTCACAAGAGAAACTAAATGCAAAAGAAGTTACTATCAATATTTTTCTAAGAGAAAATGTAGGGTTTATTTATTTTTTGGAAAATAAATAATGCTTCAAAGAAAGTACAGAATCATGTACATTGTTTGGAGAATATGTACATTGAATTTACATAATTATGCACATTCTTTGTAAATTTGTGTACGTTAAATGTACATAATTGTGTACAATTTTGAAAAATCTATATATTGAATGTATAGAAATATGAACATTCAATGTACACAAATTTAAAAATAAAAACTCAATATTCTTTATATTCTTTGAAGAATGTGTTAGTTGAATATACATAAATGAATATATTCAATGTACACATTTTTTGGAAAAATGTACATAATTCTATATATTCATTGAAAAAAATATGTACGTTAAACGAACAGGATTTGGTACCTTCTTTGAAAAAAGTGTATGTTGAATGTACAGAAATGTGTATATTCAACATACACACTTTTAAAATTTTACATTATTCTGTATATTATTTAAAAAATTATGATTGTTGAATGTACACAATTTGGTACATTCTTTGAAAAAAAATATTCGTTGAATGTACAAAAACGTATACATTTAATGTGAACCATGTTGTAAAATGTATACAATTGTGTACATGCTATTAACATATAATTGGAAACATTTTTGTGAAAAAAATGTGTACACTGAATGTATAGACTTGTGTACATTGTTTGAAAAATGTGTAATTGATTTTACTGAATTATGTAAATTCATTGAAAAAATATGTATGTCGAATGTACAAAATTGGGTACATTGAAAAATATGTATATTGAATGTACAAATTGTGTACATTCTTTAAAAATTATGTACGTTAAATGTGCAAAATTGGATACATTCTTTGAAAATTTTATATGTTGAATGTAGAAAAATATGTATATTCAGCATATTCCATTTCGTAAAATGTATACAACTCTGTATATTCTTGGAAAAATGTGAACATTGTATTTACATAATTAGGAATATTTTTGTGGAAAATTGTATTGGTGGAATATACAGAATTGTGTACATGGTTTAAAAAGTGTATATGTTGAATGTACAGAATTGTATACATCCTTTAAAAAATGTGTACTTTGAATGTATAGAATTGTGTGCATTGTTTGCAAATGTGTACTTCAATTTACAAAATCATGTACATTTTTTGAAAAATTGTATACATTGAATATACATAATTGTGACATTGTTTGAAAAATGTGTATATTGAATTTACAAAATTGTATATATTCTTTTAAAAAATCTTGAATGTACAAAATTGGATGCAATCTTTGAAAAATGTGTACGTTGAATATATACAGAATTAATTGTGAACATCATTTGAAAAATGTGTACATTGAATTATAAAATTGTGTAGGTTGAATGTACAGACTTGTGACATTGTTTGAAAAATGTATACACTGAATGTTCAAAATTGGTTACATTCTTCGAAAATTGTGTACTTCGAATATAAAGAAATTTGTAAATTCAACGTATACAATTTTGAAAAATATACACACTTCTATACATTCTTTGAATAATGTGTACGTGTAATGTACATAATTTGATATATTCTTTGAAAAATTGTATTCGTTGAATATATAAAATTATGTACATTTTTTAAAAATGTGTACATTGAATTTATAGAACTATACACATTCTGTAAAAAATTGTGTATGTGGAATGTACAAAATTGGGTACATTATTTGAAAAATTATGTATGTTTAATGTACAAAATTATGTTCATTTGTTGAAAAATATTAATATGTATATTGAATTTACAGAACTATTTACATTCTTTAAAATTTGTGTATATTAAATGTATAAAATTATGTACATTCTTTGAAAAATGTGTTTGTTGAATGTAAAAAATAGTGTACAATGTACCCAATTTTGAAAAATGAACATAGTTCTGTATATTCTTTTAAAAATGTGTACGTTGTGTGTATAGAATTATGAACATTATGTGAAAATTTGTGTGTTTAATGTACACATTTCTATATATTTAATGTATACAATAATAAAAAATATACAGAATTCTACACATTCTTTTAAAAAAATTGTGCACATTGAATGTATAAAAATAAAATATACATTGAATGTTGGATATTGCCAATTTATTCCTCTCTTTTGAACTAGCGATCATCAAACAACTTTCATCAAGTTAGATCATCCAGAGAGGCCTCTTGATTTGGCCAGTCTCTACCAATGGCCAATACTCAGTGTGCTAGAGGTACTGAAATGTATAGGAGGACTAGGCAGCACTGTGACTCTAGGACGTCAAAAAGATGAACACCATGTGGAAAGGAGTATGGTTCCTGAGAGTCCCAAACAAGGTCCAAGAACTTTTAATTTACAAAGTGTATCTGTGTATGCAAAAATGCCATCCCTACCCGAGCCAACTTTGTGAAGAGAAAGGTGCTAGTTGAACCAAGGTGTGAGAGCTGCAAAGATGCTATATATGGAGGACTCATTGCATGCACTGTGGTAAATGGTGTGAAGAGTACTACTAGTAGAAAATTGAAACCTAGAGTTGTTTGCGACTATAATTTGAGCATTATGGAAAACAAGGAACCAAGCACGTTTACGCCAAATAATGAGTCCATTAGAGCAAGTGGCTCTGATAGCAAGAGAGAACCTTCACATAAGTTTCATTCTCTTCAGATGCACCACCCTGTTTCGTCTCTCAATACTATTCGTTCTTGTTAGAAACCACCAGATAAGGGGTATTTCAAAATCAATTTCAATGGAGCTCTATTCAAGGAAGAAGGAAGAGCAGGCTTGGGTGTTGTAATAGGAATTGACAAGGGTTTGGTAAATGCTACCATGGCTAAAAAATTACACTCCCACACTTTGGAGAGGAAGTTGAAGTGCTAGTGTGGCTGGACACGCACTTTAATTTGCAATAGAGATTGGTGTGGATAAAGGCTGTGTTGGAAGTAGACTCAAAGTAGATTATCAAGGCTCTTCCGGTGAAGAACAATCATTTTCCTATTATGGTCTGGTCATATTATTCAGGATGCAAAGTCTCTTGCATGCTCACTCAAGTGGTTACTAACTTACTATAAGTATTTCCATCCCGTGTTTGATGTTGTAGCTCATATCTTTGCAAGACTAGGGAAATTCTCTTCTAGTTTAACAATTTAGATGGAAGAATTAATTTCCACCAGACATTGAGAGTGTAATTCATGCTGATTTGGCAGCTTAATCATTGATAATATCTGAATATTTCTTCTAAATTTAATGATTTTCATTCTACAACATATAAGCAATTTTAAGGACTTAAGGAAATTTAATTCTAAATAAAAAAGGACTTTAAAAATTTTAATTAGCGAGTAATTGATAATTATTTTTATAGGAATTGACAGATTTTTAAAATGATACTAATTGATATACTACAATATATATATATATATATATATATATATAAAAGATGGAGAAGGATAGTTATTGTGTGATTTTATAACATATTTTACCAAGTTTTTGTTGATAAAATGTTTTACAAAGAATTTTACAGTTAATGAAATTTTTTTTCAAGTTTGACCAAATTTTATAATGAAACAAACACGATAAAATGCTCACATAATAATAATTGAGCATATCTCATTGCAATAAAGCAAGGAATACAACAAAATTCACGACGTTCCTAAATTAGTCTATTGCTTCATATATGGACAAATTGCAATTTGGAATTCAAATTTTTTTGGAGAAACAATTTATAATTTAATTTCTTTTAATGACGTAATATGCTAATTTAGGAATATTTTAAAATTATTATGAATTTTTGTTGTTTGCATGACTCATCTCATCATACATCAATCATAATCCCAAACTTACGCACTCTTGCAAGGGAGGTTGCTTCTAGTTCTAGGCAAACCTCATGGTTCTCTCCATCCCTATCTCCTTTATCACTTAGCAGTAATCTAGGGATTTGAAATTTTAACATCAGTTTCAATGCTCAATGCTTTGCAATAATACATATGGCCTACTTAAAAAAAAAAAAAAAACGTAGGGTCCATTTGTACGAGATATTGTCAAACAATGAATTAATGCACAAACTTGCCTCCAATCTTAATGTCTTTTTCATTGCTAATTGCTAAACGCATAACATTACTCGTATGGCCCAGCCATACAGGATATTATCATGCAATTAATGGCCGAAATACTGTCGCCATCCATTCCATACAGATACATCCCAGACAATTTTTCTTTTTCTTTTTTTTGACTAAATATTGGAGGAAAAAAAAATGTAAATAAGATCTGAAGACGTCCAAAAAAGGATGGTGGTAATTAATTACAATGAAATTAATTACCCACTCCAATAGTTGATAGATTAAAATATATTCATACACTTTTTCACTCCCCATATTCTCTCGAAGTCCCGAACTGACACACACTACTTACTCATACTGTCTCATACCAAATTCCAGCCTCAGACATCATCAATGGCTGAAGAAACAAAGAGCTAGTCCTAAACTCCTTCCATGGTGTCTCTATGGTCTATACTAAATTTCCATCACATCTTCTAACCGCAAACATAACACCCATCTCTCTCTTTTTTGCATGTGATCATGTTGTATCCCTAGCATAATTCATAGATGTTGCACAACATATGGTATCAGTGCAAGGTTAACGTTTTGATATCTTTGTTACAGTAAAAGATGATGAGCACCAAGTTCATATATAAGGACAACCAGTGCAATTCATCTCAACATAGGTGATAAGGGGCCATTCACAAATCGTTTAAGTATAGACAACATGGTAGATTTCAAAGAACTTAGAAGGTCTACATATGAGTTTTGACAAATAAATAGTACGTGTTTGCTTGGAAATGAAGGGTGTTGGTTTTTAAGTTTGCTAAATTGATATAAACTAAATATATATTAGTATTTTTTTTTAAGATCTCATCAATTATAACTTCGCTTTCGCCTGCTGTGCTCCACTTCATTCATGCCACTCCACTCTTTTACAACATCCATAGGGCTCCCAACTCTGTGGCCGATTAACAAATATGAGCCACCTCCAAAAAATTTGTTGTTTTCATTTGGGGGTAAGTAATTCAATTCTATTTACTGTGATCTTTTAGTTAGACTCCCTTAGTCTTAAAAAAAAAAGGCAAATTTCTTTAATTTTAGATTTAGCTATCGCAGAAATTATTATCAAGGGAACTCTTTGAACACTTTCTTCGTTTGAATTGTCAAATTTGCACAGCCACACTCATCACTATATCACACTGATTTTTCAGACCAGCAAAATTGGGAATAAAATCCATTATTTGTCTAATCTTGGAATAAATACGTTGAAAAGAACTTATATCTAGAAGATCATGATCCCAAAAATATCTGATGCATTCCAAGTTAAGAAGCCAAAGGTACAATGCCTTGTATTCCAAGCTACTAGTCATTTTTGATTCCTTTTAGCGGATTGACTATTGGATATGGTCATATGAGAGACAATTCAAGAGAAACACAACAAAAGCCAAAGAAAAGCATAGCAAAAAAAGAAAAAAAGAAAAATCAAAATAAATGTAAGAGAGAAGAGGGGTGAAGACAACCAAAATGTTAATAGACATTTCCTCATAGCCACCTTGCAGCTAGCATATGAACCTTAGTCAAATTTTTAGGATTACTAGGCGTAATCAATGACGACAATAAAAGAAGAAGCACCCTATTAAATTATTATACAAAAGAAAAGTGGTTTTCATATTGGTTCGTTTAATTTTCTTCTTCTCTCTCTCGGTAAGTTTTTTTTTTTTTTTTTTTACAAGATTTTTATTTTTAGTTGTGGTTGGTTCCTATATGATATTTTATTTTAATATATGAGAAATTAAAATTTTAACAATTATGAAAATATTGTGATAGTTTGTTGTATTAATATAATATTACTTTATATATATATATATATATAGGGTCTCATATGTATTTAAAAAAAATTAGAAAAAAAAAATAACCTGGCGGTATTACCAAAAAAAAAAAGGAAAGAAAAAGAAGGCCAATGAATGGTATGTATTGAACAAACAAAAAAGTAATGTAGTTGTCATGGATGTAACATTTCTTTTAGTTGTGGTTAGTTCCTATATGATATTTTATTTTGATCTATAAGAAATTAAAATTTCAATAATTATAAAAATATTGTGATAGTTTGTTGTATTAATATATTATTACTTTATATATATATATATATATATAGGGTCTCATATGTATTTAAAAAAAATTAGGAAAAAAAATTAACCTCGCGGTATTACCAAAAAAAAAAAAAAAAAAGAAAGAAAAAGAAGGCCAATGAATGATGCCTAAAAGAAGGCCAATATTTTCTTTTCTTTTATTATTATTTTTTTAGGAAGTTTTTTTTTTTTAGTTGTGGTTGGTTTTAAAATGATATTTTATTTTGACCTATAAAGAACTAAAATTTAAAAAATTATGAAAATATTGTGATAATTTATTAATATAAACCGGTCTCATATGTATATAAAAAAATTAGGAAAAAAAAATGACCCGGGGATATTACCGAAAAAAAGGAAAAAAAGAATGCCCATATACCGTATATCTTGACCAAACCACCAAACCAAAAAGTAGTGTAGGTATATCTTGACCAAACCAAAAAGTAGTGTAGCTAGTACTGTAGTTTTACACAGTCACGCTTTTTATATATAGAAGAATTAAGCACAGCTTTCACTATTGCAAAAGTGTCCCAAGTTTCATCATCAATGGCAGAAGCTACAAAGAAGTACTTTGCTTCTTCTTTCATGGTGTTCTCGCAATAGTGCCATGACACAGTGTTTTATTTATACTTTTCTTTATCTTTTTTCTCAGGTATGCAGTTGTTACAGGGGCCAATAAGGGGATTGGCTTCGAAATATGCAGGAAGTTGGCCTCAAATGGGATCGTGGTGGTGCAAACTGCTAGAGATGAGAAAAAAGGCCTTGAAGCTATTGAAAAGCTGAGAGAGTTTGGGCTATCTGACCACGTTGTATTTCATCAGCTTGATGTGGCGGATCCTGCTAGTATAGCTTCCTTTGCAGATTTCATTAAAGCCAAATATGGGAAGCTCGATATATTGGTACTTTTGAAATGTTTCTGGTGGTTTAACTAGCCATTTGAATTACTGTTTGGAAACCGATATTATTATTATTATTATTATTATTATTTATGTATGTTATTAACATGCCTGCTATTTTTTGAGTCAATTGGATGTTTATATGTTTGGTTGGGGTGAAAACAGAGAATATGCAAAATAGGGAGAGTAAAATAAGATGAAAAATGACATTTTTTACTATTTGGTTGAGAACAAAAAAACAAAAGAGACAAAAAATACCTCATAGCCCACCTTTTTTTATCCTCCTAATTTGTGAGGAAAATGAAAGGCAAAGAGTGCTTAAAGATACACTATACACTTAGAGATACTCTCAATTTAAGTTACATTTTTTTTTCTTTCTTCTCTCTTCTTTGAGCAGCAACGTTGTCCTTCTTTTTTTTTTTTTTTGGGCAACAACATTGCCGGTAACGTTGCCCCCTTTTTTTTGTTTTTTTTTCCTTTCCTGGGCAATCATGTTGTCAGTTGTCACTTTTTTTTTTCTTGGCCATTAACTGCCTCTTTTTTTTTTCTTTTGATTTTTAAGGGTGGGGTGTGATAATTTATTTTTATTTTTACTGGATGTGATTTTTTTTGGAATATGTTTTTTATTTTTATAAAAAATTTTGGATGATTGCTCTTTTTTGTGTGATTATTCACTTATTTGTCACTTTTTTTTTTTATTTTATTAATTTGACATCATTCTTTAATAATGATATATGAGTAAATTTATTCAAACTAATTTTTTTCATCCCTTTACTTTTCCTCTCCCAACCAAACAAAAAAGGAGAGAAAATAAAATCTTTACTTTTCTATCCTTCCACTTTTTCATTCTCTCACATTTTCATGCATAGTTTTGATATACAAAAACATGAAATTTAAGTATTTTATGGATGATATAGTCACTGACCTTTTAATCATTCTGAAATTTTGCAAGCATGAAGGGAATAAGAAGAAAATATAATCAAATAGTTATTTATGCATATATTGTGATGTGTAACATTGATTAAAGTTACTCTTGAATCAACTCTTAGAATATGCATGACAAAGAAGAGGAAAGAGGGGCAGAAAATATTGGAAATTTTAATATGATAAAAGTGTACTGTACAGACTAAACAGCAAACACAACCTTGCTTTAAATTGCATAAAAATCTGCACATCAGCTCCATCGATGAATTTTCAACAAGAACTAAAGCTTTGTTGTAAATTGCTCTTGTTATAATCCCATCTTATGTACAAATTTTAAAATTTGATGTGATTGGTCAATTATCAATATAATAGAGACTCTCAATAATACTTGCTTCGGGTCATCTTGTTCATGATCCTGTTCTTGGTTTAATTCACAAAATAAAATAAATGATGACAAATCTTAAAATTCTATGCAGGTCAACAATGCCGGGATCTTTGGAGCTATAGTAGATGGAGATGCATTAGCCGCTTCAGGTCTTGGTAAGGTAAGTTATGAAAGTATGATATTTTTTCATTGCCAAAATATAAGAAAAGGGTGAGTGGACTTGGATGTAACTTTGAGAGAGAGTGACTTGACTGTAACTTCAGGATTAGACATTATCTTGTTATAACTCTCGTTGATCATTGTAGTTAATTCCTAACAAACTTAGCAAAGTAAGAAGGAATCATAAGCCAAATCATTATTATTCAGCCAAAGCCCTCTTGCAGATTGAAAGTAAATAACCTATTAGGTTGCGGGTTCGAGTCTAGAAATCAATCTCTCCAATTAAAATTAGGACTAAGGTTATCTACCAATCACCTTTCTTAGATTCCAGAAAAAGGGATTTTGTGCATTAGGTATGACTTTTTATGATATTGGTCATGTTCTAGAAAGAAAACCCATATAGAACGACACTAGCATCAATTAACTTTGACTAAAGCGGCTTTAGTCAAAGTAAGTGTATTGTGTCTGGTAGCTGATTAGCTTTTTGAATTCCTTGTTGCGCTTCCTATGAAATCTTGCAATGTTTGGCCACAAAATTATGGGTGCTTTTACCATAAGTAAAGTGTGTTTGGGTCTTCAGACTCGGGTTGGGAAGCTAACTAAGTACTATTGTTAAGCAACCTGTCTTTGCCTACCATTTTCTTTGTACAATTGGCTTGGAAGAGAATGATTTTTCTTCTCATTGATGCAGGAAGGTGCCAATGTGGATTGGAGTAAAATAGTGACCGACACTTATGAGTTAGCTGAAGAGTGCCTGAAAACAAACTACTATGGTGCCAAAGGAATGATTGAAGCACTTCTTCCAATCCTCCAGTTGTCCGATTCACCAAGGATTGTTAATGTTTCCTCTTCCATGGGACACTTAAAGGTATGAAACTGCAGATAAAATTTCTGGAACCCTTATTAGAACTTAGAATTAATTTTTATACAAGTTTTGATTTGGTTTTGAAATTTATTACAAGCAAATGTCCTGGAACGAGTCAACACTAAATCCTAATCAAAAGTAGATGGTTCAACTTATAAATGGCTTAAGAAATAGATCCATGTTTCATTATTTGTTTCAGTGCCACTTGAAACTTCACCAATTTGATTCCCATCTAAGTGTCATGCACTTTTTTTTTTTTAATGGACTGGATACTTATGTACTTATGCCATTTGTGGTTTGAGGAGTTTTATTTCACGATCTAAAAAGTAGAACTTTGCCCTCCTGAGGTTATCTTCGTTGTGCTTCCATAACAAATTTCCATCCCAACAGTTAAAAAGTCGAAATAAACCTCATTCTCTCTCTCAACACATGCACACATTCTGTCATCAAACTCAAATGGCTGCCACTCTGGAACCCAATGGCTGCCACTCTGATTCTTTGTTGCTAATTAATCACTATTACTGTTTTTTAAGGAGGTTACCATCTTTCTTTCTTACAAATTGATGGGACTATAAGAAGCACTCCTCTTATTTACTTTCTAAAGGAGGTGTAGAGTCTCTTTTCTTCTTCTTATTCTTTTTTTCAAATTAAACTGCAATTCATTTTCCCATTAATCAAATTAAAGTGAGTTTTCTTCTTCTGCTGTTTCAGAACATACCAAATGAATGGGCTAAAGAAGTGTTAGGTAATGCTGAAAGCCTAACAGAAGAAAGAGTTGATGAGGTATTGAATGAATATCTGAAAGATTTTAAAGAGGGTTCCTTGGAAACCAAAGGCTGGCCTAGATATTCGTCTGCCTATATAATTTCAAAAGCAGCTATGAATGCCTACACAAGGATTGTGGCCAAAAAGTTCCCATCTTTCCGAGTCAATTGCCTTTGCCCTGGCTATGTCAAGACAGATATAAACTACAACAATGGCTACTTGACAACTGATGAAGGTGCTGAAAGTGTTGTAAAGTTAGCGCTCCTGCCCAACGATGGTCCTTCTGGCCTCTTCTTTTTTCGGAATGAAGTGACAACTTTTGATTAAGATTTTTCATTTCTGCCACTTCTCAAAGATAAAAATACTAATAAATCTGTACTTTTCTTGGAATTGTTTACTTTCTATGTGTTGAATCTCTATTTGATAGGCTATTTGAAAGCCAATGTCTAACGTTGATGTAATAAAATGTATGCAAAGAATATGTTTTTTCACTTGGGGTATGTAATGTCAATTATATGCATTTTGTAATGAAACTTTTAAGAATCTTTTGTTTGTTGGTGTGGATTAGTGTGATTCAAACACTTTTGCTCTTTGTTGCTTGTTCCAAATTGGTTAGGAGTACTAATGTGTTTATAAGTAATTGCCCATGTTTTTTAATATCTTGAAATGGTAGGCTTTGGGCTTATACATATAACTCATATGAGTTAATGGCTTGTCACAATGCATGTGTGTAAGATCCAACAAGTTTTGTTTTGGGCCTTAATTTTTCTCTCTTTTTCATCCGGTTAGTAGTGTTCATTGACTATTTGGATTAGCATATTTAATGTGCATAGTGACCGTTGAATTTTGGCCCATTGGAAACGCACTAGCCTATTTTTTAATTGGCTAATATAACACACTTTTAGGCCTCTTTTAGCTCGTTGAACATTTAATATGCATAGTGACTATTAAGCTTTGGCCCATTGGAAATCCACTTATCTATTGTTTTCTGGTCTAATATAACACATTTTTATGATCAAATCCTTTAGTTTTTTTAGGGTACTTTACTACATTATCTTGACCTTTCATTTTGAATTAAATGGTTTGTAGTATGCCATTTCATTAATTCATTAATAAAATCCTTAAAATAACAGTGCCACATTAGCAATTAAAAACCACATCTCTTTTATTATATTCTAATTTAGTATTTTACATATGTTATCTTCGTATAATTTGGGAAGATATTATAAAAAACCAACCAATTAAGCATTTAATATATTTAGTAGATACCTGTTTTCAATTTTTAGCTTTATTTCAAGCAAAATAGCAAGTAAACAAAGGAGATGGTCATGAAAAAAAAAAAAGATGTGCTTATTGTTAGCCAACTTTAAGTCGGGTTCGTCGCCAGCTGTTTTGATTAATGTTGAAAGTTGAACTTTTAAACCTCACCTATGTTGTTGTGCACCAATCAGTCAGACAATATCAACTATGAAAAAGTCAAAATTTGTGTCCTATGCTTACCAAAACAAAAGCAAAAGTAAAATTTTGCACCCATCACTCAGATAATATCAACTATAAAAAAAAGATTGGTCAAATTTTGTGTCCTAGGCTTATCTTTGAATACCCTTATTTCAAGAGAAAAAAAAAGTATCAAATATGTTCACAGGAGAAACTAAAGATCCATTTGGATACAACTTATTTTATTAAAAATTAAAAACTGAAAACTAAATATACTGTAGTAAAATAATTTTTAAATGTGTAAATAGTGTCGTGAGACCCATTTTTAATATTTTTTTTTGAATAAAGTGATTGTGGGTCTCATGAACAGTAACTTTGTCTCCTGCACAGTGTAATTACGTGCATGAACAGTGCCGATTACTGGTCATAAGCGCTGAAAAAAAAAAAAAAAAAAAGTGCAAACGCACAAAGGCAATCGCGAATCCAAACCCCACCTAAATGCAAGAGAAGTTATTATCATGTTTCTAAGAGAAAATGTAGCGTTTAATTATTTTTTGGAAAATAAATAATGCTTCAAAGAAAGTATAGAATCATGTACATTGTTTGGAAAATATGTACATTGAATTTACATAATTATGCACATTCTTTGAAAATTTGTGTACGTTAAATGTACATAATTGTATACGATTTTGGAAAATCTATATGTGTGAAGAATACTACTAGAAAATTGAAACCTAGAGTTGTTTGCGACTATAATTTGAGCATTATGGCAAACAAGGAACCAAGCACGTTTACGCCAAATTAGTGGGACATTCTGGCCTTTTGCCCCTTTTGGGCAAAATAATTGGCGTTGTGCCCATGTTTCAAAACTATATAGGGGCGTGCCCCTGTTTCAATACTCGATCATTACAAAGCCGAGTTACTTAAAGTACTCGACCATTAAAGGGCCGAGTTCAATGCAGGTTCTTGCCACGCTGCTCGTCCACCGTGGATTTTGGGCAATAAAATATTCCCGCCTCACTGTTTATAACTCGCTGATGAGGAACCGAGTTATACGCATAATATAATCCCATTTTGAATGTAACGTCTCCCAAACAGTTTGTCTTCCTCCTTCCTCAGTTCGTCTCCCAAACAGTCTGTCTTCCTCCTTCCTCAGTCCGATCAGTAGCCACCCTTAGTTCAACGCATCTTCATTTTGAAGTTCTATTATTTCTACCTGTACCCAAACCAAACCATTCAGTATACCCTTTCCGAACCTCAACCCAAACCCACATCCAAACCCACACCTTTCACTCTCACCATAACCCTCACCATCGCCGAAGCTGAACCCAATCCATCTTCAGAGTTAAAGGATTAGAAAGTTATTAAGGTAATTTGTAAATGCTGAGTTCAATTTTTTTTCCCTTTGCATTTAATCTGAGTTATGGGTAGCTTGTGCATGTACTCTGATTTGAGTGTGGGTGTGGCTTATTAAGTTTTTCTTTGTTAGAGTTATCTCTATTCATTATTATTGTTGCTGTTTTAGCTTTGCTGGGTTTGGTTTTGAACTGGGTTTTGGGTACGGGTGTTCATTTGGCATGACAATGGTGTTCATTATTAGAGAAAATTGCTTTTTAATTTACATAGTTTGAAAGTGCATGTCACGCTTCCAGAAATTATCCACAAATTATTCACAAATTATACACAGACCATAAAATGCACATAATGGACATCCACAGTCATTGAACTAATTTGAACTCATAAATGCCCTGTATATGTGCTGTCATTTCAGTCAGGTTTTGATGAATTATACTGACTTGTGAACGGGAATTTTTGTATTATGTATCCAAAACGTGTTTGTCATTGTAATTGATGTTTACTTTTCTCTTTTTCTGATATTTGTTAAAGAGAATATGGAAATTTGCTGGGTTCATTGGGATGTTCTGAGTAAGATTCACATTTACAGCCTTTCATGGGGTTTCAGATGTTGAATTGTTGTCCTTACTCTAATAATGCTTACTTTTAGCTGTCAAAAGAAAATATAAAATTATGCCAAGAGCCTTCTAGTTAAGGCATTGCCTGATTTCTCCCAATGAATAGAACTTGGGCTCAAATTATTGGAAAAATTAATGTCAGTTGTTTAAATTGTGCTTGTCTGCCAGACTTTGAGTGAATGAATGCATATTAGACTTATGTGGTTGCATGTGTAAGCAATTTGCTGATTGGGAACATATGTTCAAAAGCTGAAATAGGACTTTTTAATATGTTTATAGAGATATTGAGTTGTAATCATAAGTCTGGAACTAGACTCTTACCTTGTTCTACTTCTTTTCCCCCCTAGAACTGACCTAATTTATCCATATTGTAAAACTCTACATTGGATTTAAATCACAGCTCTTTGTGTAATGTGTTTATCCATTGGTGATGTGATTATCCTGTGCTTAATTTTTTTAGTTTTCATACAATTATTGTAATCCTACTCTATCACTTGGACTCACGAATTTCATAATTTATTTAAGAAGGATTTGTTCCTAGTTCTGTTATGCTTTTTTGCTAGTACTAGAATCTCAATTTCTTTTGTTATATGGAATATGTTTGTGAAACCTTATCGACTCTGAAGAGGAAAAAATTATGCTGATAGATATGGGCCTGACGGTCGTCACGCCTGGGTCGATAGTGGACAGGCCCAGCCTCTACCCAATCCATTGTGGATTGGATACTTACGACGCACGTCATCGAATCCGGACCTAAATGGAGTTCTAGCACAAAAAGGATTCTGAGTTCCATAATAAATCTTCTCTACAAGGAAAAACCTTGTATATCACGTTTAGGATTCTACAAAGAAGAGTCCTATAAGGAAAAGACTTCGACTCCAAGTAAAAAAGGTCAACTTTCGACTACTATAAAAGCCCCAATACCCTCACAAATCGAGGTACGCATAATTTACCCTCTCTAGCACTCTAGAGTTGTGAGAATATTTCTGACTTAACCTTCGGAGGGTATTCGGCCGGCACCACACCGGTGCTCTTCGCAGGGTTTTCTCTTCTTTTTGTTGTGCAGGTTTATTTTCGAGCATACAAGCATCGTGCAACTCACTGGTGAGATTTTTGGCATCATCAGTTGGCGCCGTCTGTGGGGAACGACGTATTGCGCGATTCGTAAGCCATATTATCGTTTCAAGGACAAAAGGGTTGCATGGTACTCACACGCTCGATGGCAACCACCAACGATGTTCAAGGGGAGGAACCACCTACGACTGCCCTTGAGAGACAAGTTCGAACCCTGGCGGCCGCAGTGGAGCGCCTCACCAAACAAAATTTCGATTTGGAAGAACAGTTGCGCTAGAAAAACGCAGTACGAGACGACCAGCAAGAAGACCAAGAGGGGACCAGCGGCGCAAGAAAAAACCAGGAGAGACCTGAAGGCAGCCACGCCCCTAACAGACCAGAGAGGCAGAACATGAGCATGCCATCCCTCACGGATGCCACTCCACCACATATCGTCGCAGAGATGCAGGCGATAAAAGAGCAGATGGAAGTTATGATGAACGCACTCAAGGGGCGAGTTTCCAGTGACCTTGACGATCTCGTCAACCGCACAGATTCACCCTTCACTGCAGCCGTGAACTCCTTCCCCTTACCGCACAAGTTTCGGATGCCACAGATCGACAGTTATGACGGAATAAAGGACCCTCTAGATCATCTAGAGACGTTCAAAACTCTGATGCACCTTCAGGGGGTCGCGGATGAAATAATGTGCAGGGCTTTCCCTACAACACTGAAGGGAGCCGCGAGGATCTGGTTCAGTCGGTTGACACCGAACTCCATCAGCACATTCAAGGAATTGAGCGCCCAGTTCACGTCTCACTTTATCGGGGGACACAGGTACAAGAAGTCGACGGCTTGCCTAATGAGCATCAGACAGCGAGAAGACGAGCCGTTGAGATCTTACATAACCCGTTTCAATAAGGAGGCACTTTTAATTGATGAGGCCGACGATAAAATACTCGTAGCAGCATTTACGAATGGGCTGAGGAAGGGTAAGTTTTTGTTTTCACTATATAAAAATGACCCGAAAACTATGCCGGACGTGCTCTACAGGGCCACAAAATATATGAATGCCGAAGACGCTCTACTAGCTCGCGAGGAAAAGCCTAAAAAGAGAGAAAGGCAGGAAGATGCCCGAGAGGAAAGAGGGAGGAAGACGGCAAGAACCGGAGAGCGAAGGGATGATAGGCGCTCCGAGCCCCCTACGGGGAGATTCACAAGCTTCACTCCACTGACCGCCCCTATCGACCAAGTCCTCATGCAAATCAAGGATGAGGGGACATTAACTTTCCCTGGAAAGCTGAAGGGAGATCCCAACAAACGGTCCAGAGATAGGTACTGTCGCTTCCATCGCGATCACGGACATGACACAGCTGACTGCTATGACCTGAAACAGCAGATTGAAGCCCTTATTAGACAGGGAAAATTGCAGAAGTTCGTCAGCAAGGAAAGGACGGATCATCAACATCAAGAGCAGCCACCCCGCCGAGATAATGAGCACCCCAGACCACCTATAGGGGATATAAGAATGATCACAGGGGGCACGGCAACTATAGGGTCGTCTAAAAAGGCCAGAAAAACATACCTCAGGATGGTTCATAACGTCCAGCTAACGGGCTCCGTACCAAGAATAGCACGGATGGAAAGCCCGATCATAGGATTCTCAGAAGAGGATGCCCGACGTCTTCACCACCCTCATGAGGACGCGCTTGTTATCACCTTACAAGTGGGAGACTTCAACATGCATCGAGTGCTAATCGACAATGGTAGCTCAGCGGACATCTTATACTACCCGGCATTCCAGCAGATGAGGATTGATAGAGAACGGTTAATATCGACAAATGCTCCGCTAATTGGCTTTGGAGGTAGGAGGGTATTCCCATTAGGCGCGGTCACGCTTTCGGTAACAATAGGTGATTATCCTCAACGGATCACAAAGGAGATGACTTTCCTTGTGGTCGACTGCTCATCTGCTTACAATGCTATCATCGGACGACCCACCCTCAACTCATGGAAGGCGGTAACGTCAACATACCACCTAATGATCAAATTTCCTACGGAGCACGGGGTGGGAGAGCTACGAGGAAATCAGCTGGCCGCACGAGAGTGCTACATTGCTATGATGGAGATGGAAGGGAACTTACCACTTCAAGACGCTGGACGGGCAGAAGCCGTAGCAACCATGGAACACGGAGCACCTACGGAGATACCACCGGTAGAGACGACATGAAGAGCATCGACGCCCCCCCCCCCCCTAGTTTCCAGTTTATTACTAAGTTTTTATTAGTTTTTTACTATGAACAATTTTTGCTATTATTTAGTTTTGCTATCGCAAGTTTTTTCTTCAAACGATTCTTTCTACAAGTGCCTTTTTAAGCCCAAGGGGGCAGGTACCTTTTTTCTTCTACATGGTTTTCTTTCAATAAAAGAAATAGTCAGACACGCTTATGTTCTTCCTACTTGATAAACTAAGTCCAAAAAATGGACGGATATAAACTAAGTCCACAAGCTGGACAGATCATCCCAAGAGGATAAAAAATCCAAAGTCCACAAGGTGGACGGATATAAAACTAAGTCCACAAGCTGGACGGATCATCCCAAGAGGATAAAAAATCCAAAGTCCACAAGGTGAACGGATATAAAACTAAGTCCACAAGCTGGACGGATCATCCCAAGTGGACGACCATCAAGGTGACGAGGTAAAACTTAGTCACCTCCACAAGTCCACGACCCCAAGTGGACGACCATCAAAGTGACGAGGTAAAACTTTGTCACCTCAACAAGTCCACGACCCCAAGTGGACGACCATCAAGGTGACGAGGCAAAACTTAGTCACCTCAACAAGTCCACGACCCCAAGTGGACGACCATCAAGGTGACGGGGCAAAACTTAGTCACCTCAACAAGTCCACGACCCCAAGTGGACGACCATCAAGGTGACGGGGCAAAACTTAGTCACCTCAACAAGTCCACGACCCCAAGTGGACGACCATCAAGGTGACGGGGTAAAACTTAGTCACCTCAACAAGTCCACGACCCCAAGTGGACGACCATCAAGGTGACGGGGTAAAACTTAGTCACCTCAACAAGTCCACGACCCCAAGTGGACGACCATCAAGGTGACGGGGTAAAACTTAGTCACCTCAACAAGTCCACGACCCCAAGTGACGAGGTAAAACTTAGTCACCTTAACATGTCCACTACCCCAAGTGGACGACCATCAAGGTGACGAAGTAACTCTTAGTCACCTCAATAAGTCCATGACCCCGAGTGGACGACCCACAAGGTGACGAGGTAAAACTTAGTCACCTCAACAAAGTCCACAACCTCGAGTGGACGACCATCAAGGTGACGACCATCAAGGTGACGAGGTAAAACTTAGTCACCTCAACAAAGTCCACGACCCCAAGTGGACGACCATCAAGGTGACGAGGTAACACTTAGTCACCTCAACAAGTCCACGACCCCAAGTGGACGACCATCAAGGTGACGGGGTAAAACTTAGTCACTAAGGTGACGAGGTAACACTTAGTCACCTCAACAAGTCCACGACCCCAAGTGGACGACCATCAAGGTGACGGGGTAAAACTTAGTCACTTCAACAAGTCCACGACCCCAAGTGGACGACCATCAAGGTGACGAGGTAAAACTTAGTCACTTTAACATGTCCACTACCCTGAGTGGACGACCATCAAGGTGACGAAGTAACTCTTAGTCACCTCAATAAGTCCATGACCCCGAGTGGACGACCCACAAGATGACGAGTTAACTCTTAGTCACCTCAAGAAGTCCACGACCTCAAAGTGGATGACCAACAAGGTGACAAGGTCACACTTGGTATCGACAGGAAGTCCATGACCAAAGTGGACGGACAAAAAAATGGACGTCCATAAGTGGACGGAAGTCCACAACAACAAAAATATGGACGGATGCAACATGCATCCGTCCATAAAGAAAGTGGACGGAGGTCCACATTAACCAAAAAAAAAAAAAAAAAAATGGACGTCCATAAGTGGACGGAAGTCCACAACAACAACAAAAAATGGACGGATGCATCCATGCATCCGTCCATAAAAAAGTGGACGGAGGTCCACATTAAAAAAAAAAAAAAAAAAATAGAAGTCCATAAGTGGACGGAAGTCCACAACAACAACAAAAATGGACGGATGCATCCATGCATCCGTCCATAAAAAAGTAGACGGAGGTCCACATTAACCAAAAAAAAAAAAAAAAAGAAATGGACGTCCATAAAAGTGGACGGACGTCCACAACTACAAAAATATGGATGGGTGCAACATGCATCCATCCATAAAAAAAAAATAAAAAAAAATAAATAAAAAAAAAATAAAAAAAAATGACGGAGGTCCACATTGGAAAAAAAAAAAAAAAAAAAAAAAAAAGGGACGTCCATAAAAGTGGACGGACGTCCACAACAACAGAAATATGGACGGATGCAACATGCATCCGTCCATAAATAAAGTGGACGGAGGTCCACATTAAAAAAAAAAAAAAAAAAAAAAAAAAAAAAAAAAAAAAAAAAAAAACAAAACAAAGAGGGATGCATGTCCATGATTAGGTGGACGGATGAAACAACAACAAAAAGAAAAAATTCATGTCCATAAACAAGTGGACGGACTCAAAAAAAAAAAAAAAAAAAAAAAAAAAAAAGATGCATGTCCATGAACAAGTGGACGGATGAAACAACAACAAAAAGAAAAAATTCATGTCCATGAACAAGTGGACGGATGCAACAACAACAAGAAAAAATGCATATCCATGAACAAGTGGACGGACTCAAAAAAAAAAAAAAAAAAAAAAAAAAAAAAAAAAAAAGGAAAAGAAATAAGGATTGATGCAGGTCCATGAACAAAGGTGGACGGACAAACACACAAAATTTTGATGACGAAGTAACACTCAGCCACATCGGCAAGTCCATGACTCAAGGTAGACAGATAAAATACCTTAAGAATGGGACGCTAACAAAGGACTACAACGCGTCCCAAAGGTTGAAAGTTCCATCACGCGTCCTAGGGGCAATGTATCAATGGCCTACCATGCAGAAGGATGCTCAGTCCATCGTATAAGCATAACACAAATGCCAATGCTACAGCAAGACCTCAAGGCTTAAACACTACAAAGGGAAGCCGACGGACACCTAATCCTCATCCCAATGGGATGGATCGACAACCAAGGATACCGACGATCAAGGATGCCAATGGCGCCTGATTCTCATAAAAAATTCAAGTCTTCCTACCTACGGGTGGAAGGACGGACCAAGTCACTCACAAGTGCCTTGATACAAAATTCAGGTGTGCCTTGGTACAAAATTCAGGTCTTCTTACCTACGGGTGGAAGGATGGACCAAGTCACTCACATGTGCCTTGGTACAAAATTTAAGTCTTCCTACCTACGGGTGGAAGGACGGACCAAGTCACTCACAAGTGCCTTGGTACAAAATTTGAGTCTTCCTACCTACGGGTGGAAGGACGAACCAAGTTACTCACAAGTGCCTTGGTACAAAATTCAGGTCTTCCTACCTACGGGTGGAAGGATAGACCAAGTCACTCACAAGTGCCTTGGTACAAAATTTAAGTCCTTCTACCTACGGGTGGAAGGACGGATCAAGTCACTCACAAGTGCCTTGGTACAAAATTTAAGTCCTTCTACCTACGGGTGGAAGGACGGATCAAGTCACTCACAAGTGCCTTGGTACAAAATTCAGGTCTTCCAACCTACGGGTGGAAGGACAGACCAAGTCACTCACAAGTGCCTTGGTACAAATTTCAGGTCTTCCTACCTACGGGTGGAAGGACACACAAAGTCACTCACTAGTGCCTTGAAAAAAAATTTAAGTCCTTCTACCTACGGGTGGAAGGACGGACCAAGTCACTCTCAAGTGCCTTGGTACAAAGTTTAAGTCCTACTACCTACAGGTGGAAGGACGAACCAAGTCACTCACAAGTACCTTGGTACAAAATTCAGGTCTTTCTACCTACGGGTGGAAGGATAGACCAAGTCACTCACAAGTGCCTTGGTACAAAATTTAAGTCCTTCTACCTACGGGTGAAAGGACGGATCAAGTCACTCACAAGTGCCTTGATACAAAATTCAGGTCTTCCTACCTACAGGTAGAAGGACGGACCAAGTCACTCACAAGTGCCTTGGTACAAAATTCAGGTCTTCCTACCTACGGGTGGAAGGATAGACCAAGTCACTCATAAGTGCCTTGGTACAAAATTTAAGTCCTTCTACCTACGGGTGAAAGGACGGATCAAGTCACTCACAAGTGCCTTGATACAAAATTCAGGTCTTCCTACCTACGGGTGGAAGGATAGACCAAGTCACTCACAAGTGCCTTGGTACAAAATTTAAGTCCTTCTACCTACGGGTGAAAGGACGGATCAAGTCACTCACAAGTGCCTTGATACAAAATTCAGGTCTTCCTACCTACAGGTAGAAGGACGGACCAAGTCACTCACAAGTGCCTTGGTACAAAATTCAGGTCTTCCTACCTACGGGTGGAAGGATAGACCAAGTCACTCACAAGTGCCTTGGTACAAAATTTAAGTCCTTCTACCTACGGGTGGAAGGACGGATCAAGTCACTCACAAGTGCTTTGGTACAAAATTTGTGTCCTTCTACCTACGGGTGGAAGGACGGACCAAGTCACTCAAGTGCCTTGCACAAAATTTATGTCCTTCTAACTACGGGTGGAAGGATGGACCATGTCACCCAAAAGTGCCTTGGTAAAAAATTTAGGTCCCCTACGCCATAAATAATTTCAGGCCAGCCTGTCAAAGTCTCTCAGGATCCAAATCGAATCGTCACCCCACGAGTCCTTTCACTCCGAGATCACGGACCCATAGGGTGAAGGGGGCAACTGAAGAGGAAAAAATTATGCTGATAGATATGGGCCTGACGGTCGTCACGCCTGGGTCGATAGTGGACAGGCCCAGCCTCTACCCAATCCATTGTGGATTGGATACTTACGACGCACGTCATCGAATCCGGACCTAAATGGAGTTCTAGCACAAAAAGGATTCTGAGTTCCATAATAAATCTTCTCTACAAGGAAAAACCTTGTATATCACGTTTAGGATTCTACAAAGAAGAGTCCTATAAGGAAAAGACTTCGACTCCAAGTAAAAAAGGTCAACTTTCGACTACTATAAAAGCCCCAATACCCTCACAAATCGAGGTACGCATAATTTACCCTCTCTAGCACTCTAGAGTTGTGAGAATATTTCTGACTTAACCTTCGGAGGGTATTCGGCCGGCACCACACCGGTGCTCTTCGCAGGGTTTTCTCTTCTTTTTGTTGTGCAGGTTTATTTTCGAGCATACAAGCATCGTGCAACTCACTGGTGAGATTTTTGGCATCATCAGACTCCATTGTATTTTAGAACTTGGCATTCACGTAACGCTACTACACTACAAAACAAACAGTATAGCCAACTATAGAATAGAGAAAATTATAAAAACTTGGAACAAATTATATCGAATGAAGACTCTAAGCTGTGATTGCTATTTGCCTGTTAGATTTTTCTGTATTCAGATTTTTCACTAAACTTGGAACAAAGTATATTGAACAAAGTAAATGGAATATGTTGAATGCTTTACGTTCCCACCATTTTGTAATTTTTTGAATATCCTTATCTTTTCAAATGTTGTTTTGTGCCAAAAGCTGCATCTTAGTTGTTTTGTTAGTTTTTTTTATACTTTCATAGTTAATATGTAATAAAGTTAACTTATATTCCCTTTGAAACAAGTTCTATGTTTTTTGCAAGTCTTGGTTTTATAGGAAATTACGAATGTTAATAATTGCAAGTCCAACGAACTTTGTTAATGTCTGCTTGTGGTCAACGGTATATTAACATGATTGCATGCGTGTCAGATATGCAGCAACTGCAAAGTGTGGAACCTGGACCCACAATTGGTACACAATTGACGCAGCAGCTAGGGCATCGGTCCACGGCACTGTGGGAGACACCTGTCGGTCAGGTACGTACTTGTATAGAAGTTCAGACGTGTCGAAATCGTTTCATTTTCTTTTTGTAGGGTTCTTTGATTATTTGTAAATAGATGTTTGAAATTGTATCATTTATGTTTTGGTTTAGGCAGAATTTTATTTAATCAAAAGAGAAAATGGTATGAAGCAGAAATAAGCGTGAATTTAAAAACACTCTTTCATCAACAGCATCTAGTTTAATTTTCGGATAAATTGAAACTACTAATACTACAAAAAATATTAAACATTAGTAGTGGCTAATGAGAAGGTATATTCAAAGTCAGTAGATCTCATTTTAAAGCTATAGTAATCAATTAAAATCTGCTGCCTTTATTTTCCCAAAGGTGCGCACACAAACCCCACGTGGCTACACATAAGACAACCGACTTTTGAATTCTAATTCTTATTATACTCCATTTGACATATTGAAGCACTGTGTTTATTCATTTCAAAACATAATACCCATTTATTGCTAATTTTAAACAATGTCATTGATCTTGAATTGATCCGATATGCTATTGAGGTAGAGTGAATAACCAGTTAAACAGTTAGCATACTGTTTCTTGCATATTATTGATCTGATATGCTATTGATCATAACTAACCAGTTAGCATACTGTTTCTTGCATATTATTGTCAATATTTATAGTTCTTATAGTTATTTCATGTGCACTATCCTAAGACAACGCTCTTTCGTGTGCAGGTAGTGCCAGGCGTGCTAAAGTGTAGACGCCGATCTTGGGAGTTACCCCATGGGCTAAGCCCACGGATTCAACAGTACATAGTTGAGGCAAAGGGTTATCGAAGGTTCCAAACATGGAAGTTGATCACGCATTGATCACAGCACTGGTCGAGCGTTGGCGTCCAGAGACGCATACCTTCCACTTACCGCATGGAGAGATGGGTATCACCTTACAAGACATTGAGGTGATGCTAGGGGTACCTGTTGATGGGTTGCCCGTCACTGGGAGTGCCAAGGGGAATTGGCCTGCATTGTGTCGTGATTTACTGGGTCGCCTTCCTCCAGACCCAGTACCGCATCCCCATGAAAACAAGTCTATCCTTGTTGGGGCGAGGTTAAGAGTCAGCTGGCTGAAGGAACAGTTTAGAGATCCCCTTGCTGTGGATGCTACTGATGAGGTAGTGCAGCAACACGCACGCTATCACATACTCGTGTTGTTGGGGTCCATTCAATTTATGGACAAGTCAGCAGATCGGGTGTTGGTGAGGCCTTTATTGTTACTGAACCCAATCAGCAACGCGAAGGGGTACAGTTGGGGTAGTGGAGCATTAGCCTGGTTGTACAGGCACCTATGCAAGGCATCAGAGACGAAGGCGAAGCAGATTGGAGGTGCGCTGATGTTGGTGCAGCTATGGGCGTATTCAAGGTTCCCATTGATATGCCCTGTTACGAGGCCACCAAAACCGCCGATGGATGCAGGTCCCCTCGCCTATCGGTATGTTATCTGATTAGTTTGATTCAATTGTCATGGCATTTGTCATTCACCGTGCATGTCTCTATAGTTGACTTTAATAATAAATCCATTTTGTGAAACATATATTATAATTTTTAATATAATACTAGTACTTTCTTTTATATACAAATTTAATACTAGTACTAAGATTAGGAAGTTGAAGAGAAAATATTGTTATCTATTTATTCGCCCTCTCTCTCTCGTATAAAAATTGGCACATAATCAGTAGATACAAAAAGAATCACCCATACCTATCGGAGTGCTTTAAAGGTCGTATTAAAATCTTCCAAATCACCTATTTTTGCTCTGATCACCCATTTACATTCTGACCATAACCAAGTAACCAAATAGATATACAATATGCTTTTTTCCCTTAATTTGCAATGGTTCCCACTAAGGACTCAATCATGTTCAGATCATGAACAAGGCTAATGCCAATAAGGTTGACAAGTTAAAAGTTGTTTATGATGGGCCTTCATTTGTAGTATGGCCACTCCATCATATACTCATGTGAATTATATTCTTATTACTGAGCACTAATAATGAACAAAAGTTTACCTATCAAAGACCAGTGAATACATGGCTCCTTGAAGATTTAATTCAATCAATGAAATGACTAAAGAAAAAGAAGACTTAAAACATCAAAACTCATAAGCTCCCATCACCAGTAAATACAATCATCTTGTAGATCTCAAACCATAAGGAATTTAATAACTAATAACAGTGAATGTTACAGCACTCTGCATTTGCGATATCAATACACATTATATCACAATCAACACCACAACACCAAGAACCTTGATAATTAGACCTCAAAAACCAATTACTACTTGCAGGGAGCTCTGCATCAAACACCAAAATCAGCCCAAGAACTATGTATGACCTTTCAAACCTATTATAGCAACAAAGCATGTTAACCCATAAAAACAATAGACATTGAATAATGAACATTCAAAAAATGGGCTTCTTGATTGGATCTGTACATGAGCATCCGTATGCACGAGCGTATATGTACATAGATAGGGTCAAATCACGTTACACCTAGCATAATTCTTCCTTACATTTACACCATCTAAAAATTTTTTTTTTAGTCATATTTTGAAAATCCCATAGTTGTGTTACATGTTCTCTATGTTCTTAACACATTGATGTGGACAAGAAAGAGTTTAAGGAAAAACAAGATTAAATACCAAAAGATTCAAGATTTGTGGTCTAGTTTTGATGTGGGACTTTCTTCACACTTATCATTGGTTACTTTAGTTATTATCAAGTCTTGGTACTAAGGTTTATTTATTTATTTTTTTAGGTTATAAAGTTGTTGGTTCTTAATAGTTTTACTAGAATATGGGCAATTTCGAAATTTTCAGATTTTCTGGAATGGGTTGTTCTAGAGGAAATTGTATGTTGTATCAAATAATACCACGTCATCCATATCAAAATCCCATAAACAAGAGACGTGTACAAAAATACCTTATCGTTCTAGAGGCCCATGAGTCTTACTTTACGGTCTAAGTCCTTTTCCTATTTGGTTTACATGTTAATAAGTCTTTCTAGGACTAGGTTATTTAAAGTGTACTTGTCCTTCTAGGAAAGGATTTAACAATAGCCTATATAAAAGGCTATTGTTGTCAATAAAATTGATAGTGAGATGGATATTATTAATATTCCAGAAGCTTATTTTAAGCTTTGAGGGTGTGATTGTCTTCTTCTAAGTGTGATTGCTTAGGAAAACCGTTGTATGATTGCCTAGTGTTTTACTTTTATCTATATAATTTCTTGTTCTCTTCCCTGTTTTGACTCCTAACAGCTATCAACACATAAAAAGATTCAATATTTTCTTTACCTAAACCCTTAAACACCAATTCTTATTCAAGAACCCTTCAAGATCTCATCAATAAATTTAATTTAGTGCAAACCACTTAAAGATCCTACCTCAAAATTGGTATCAAAGCCCAATCAAGCTTACGTCCTTCGTCACATGCACACCAATTTTCATATCAATTGGATGTTGTTTACTTTTTGATCTATAGACTCACATGCTATATTTACAAGAACAACAACAAACAAATCCTTAGTTTCAAAATTTTAGGGTCTATTATGGATCCTTGATAGATTAGTTAGGGTCGACCATATGTATTCTTTTCCTCCATTCTACCCAATCTAAAGTCATACACTCCATTACTCCCTTAATTGACATGTCCAATTTTAGTACTTCTATTAATGTGAAAAAATTCAATTTTAAACATTTTTTCAGATGTGGTACTTACTATTCTCCGATCATCTTGATATTTTGCATTATTATAGGGTATAGGGGGATAATGTAGTTCTAGTTCAACATACAAGCATACAAATGCAATTGCATTTAACTAAGAAAAATCCTAAACCAACCTATTTCACCATTTCAAGAAAAACCCATTAAAATTTGCGATCCAATAACTCCATTTGCACGACTAAGCATCATAGAAAACAAACACCTATTACCTTTTTATTTTTATTTTTATAAGTAACAAACACCTATTACTACTTAGCACAAATAGCCATAAAATACATAAACCTCATCAACCCACTTTTGGTAATCCTCATATAGCTCCAAAGTTCAAGTCTTTCGCATCACAACGTCTCTAATTTCATCCACAGCAAATTCATTGCCACTGTTATCACTCCTAAATGCAATATCACACGCACTTTCCCATGCTCTATTTGCCAAGATTTTACCTCAACTACTCACAAATGCAAACAAAGTCAAACAAAAAGCAAACTAAACCCTTCATACATTTCATGCAAAACCCACAAATATGAACCAACCCACCACTCCTTTTACCGAACTAAATTGAATAAACAGTGCCACAACAACCATAATCCAGAAATTCTTTCATACACATATACACCGAAAACCCAAAAATATCAAAACTTTCATTTCATTTACACACACACACACATCTATAGACAGAGTCTTAGAGAGAACTTAAGGGACTTTTGATTAGTAAGAACAGATCTGCAAGAGAGAGAAGAGGGCTTTGTTAGAGAGAAATACAATAGTGAATGAAATGCAAATCAATTCTTTGATTGAGAAAAATGGTTTTTTGGTTCTGACCAACAAAAAAAACAAAGGGAAGAATGTTGTTGGTAGAATCTTAGGAGAGTGTCTTTGATTTGCTTGTTGTGGATTTCTTAATCTATCTATTAATTTGTTGCTTGATAAATAGATTTCTTTTGTCCTTTCTGCTACTGCTGGCTATCCAAGAGTAAGCTGTTAAAAATTTAAAATGCAAACTGAAATTGATAATTATTTTTGTGCTGCATGACTGTTGTATGGAGGAAAAACAAACAAACAATATTTCCTTACTTATTTGTAATAAGTATTTTCTAACGAAAAAGTAAAAGCTAATTACTGGCTTCATTTTTGGTAAGCATTTTACTCTTATGGCAGCATGGTTGTTTGATATTAACTAATGACCATTTAACACAATTGTATGTTTACTAGATGGAAGGGGTCGAAGAGCACGACAGAGCATGCCACACATGTGCTAGCTGCGTATCGTGCCTCATTTTCGAGCATACAGGCACACCAGGTATTCTACCGCTTCATGTCACGACAATATAATTCTCCCTAGTTTTCTTGTTTCACCTGGTGGGTTGTCAACTACTGCATGTGTATAGTTAATAATGTAACGTTGGTCAAGTAGACCATATATATACAAGGAATTAGTTACAATCATTTCACAACTGTGGGCAGTCAATATAAAGTACCTTGATTGGCCTTTTTTTGAATTGATGTTTGTGGTTTTTACTCCACACATATTTAGCTGTGAACCTTTCAAATTTCTCCCTTAGTTTCAGCTAGTGCAACCAGTAGTATTCGGGTGCAACTTACTATGTAAAATCCAATAAGAGGGTCAATAATGACTTAGGATTTTTAGTGAAGTGATTCTTCAATGGTCTTTTACATTTTTGCTTAAATTGAGGATTGCCACAAATAAGTACGTATTTAATTTGTTTTTTGTTGAACATTTATTCAGGTTGTTTGGGAGCCGTATAGGGATGTCCTAGACTCACTGCCCCCATATTGCATTGCTAGCCGACATGTGTGGAGGGCCACAGTGTCATTGATCTATTTTTGGATAGTAGAGGATCATCATCCCGAACGTGTCTTTCGTCAGTTTGGGATGAAGCAAGCGCCACCAGCTTTGGTGGATACGTCAGTTGAACTCCATAAAATCTCCCTCCAAGGTAAATTAGAGAGGGATTGGGTGCGAGAACATGCTATCTACATTGACCGATGGGCCCATAGAGGGGAATGTGTTGCCAACGCACCCACTTTGGATGGGGACATGACATACCTTGCTGCATACATGGCCGAGTACCGAAGGTCAACCAGACGGTATATTACGTGAGAGTCGGCGTACTGGGAAATCCTGGTAAGGCAACCATTCAATGCTTCTTTTATGGATTGATATTATACGTGTGTTGCAAAGAGCATTATGAATATTAAGTTTTGTGGCGCCATTGATTCAATATTTTGACATTCATTGGGTTTTTACATTTCATTTCTTGCCACTAGATATGCATTTGTTGCCACCAGGTATGCCATTTCAATGTTCATATATATATGAATAAGCTCATCATGCATAATCTTTTTCCAAATTAGACCTGAATTACCTGCCAAGATATATAATCAAATATCATACAATTTGACCTGAAATCTTTATACTTTCTCAATGTTTAAAGGTGCCAGAAAAGTTTTAATGCGACTCCTTTATTCTGTAGGTTGAGTCGAATGTGGAAATGCTATTGCAATGCCAACCAGGTTCTGATATTTACAACCAGCTGACGAAGACGCTGGATCTTGTTGGGGAGTTGAACCGAGTGGCCTTGGATAATGCGCGTGCCATGGCGAGTGAGGCGACCACACAGGCCATAAGTCGTGGCGGGCGAGGTGGTGGGTCTGGAGGGCGTGGAGGCCGTGGAGGTCGTGGACTTGGTCCTGATGATGAGGATGACTTGGGTAACTTCCAACTCTAACACCTCCTTAGCTTATTGATTGACTTCCAATTCTAGTACTTTCAGTTTTAATTTATTTAGAGGATGTATTATAGTAGCGAAGTATATTTTCATCACAGCCACACACGATATCCCATTCTTCTGATTTCACAAATTTCAATGGCTCAACCTCCACTCTATTACCAATACTGAAACGATTCTCACTTATCTCGTTTATTCAGTGACTCAATTCTTCCGTTGTCATCTTAATAAATACAATTCTCTTTGTACAGATGATGAGCCATTGGAGGCCGATTGGGACACGTACATGGATGGCGCCGGGTCATCGCGATGCACCTCTGATGCTACTGCCCAGGCATCCCATCCCTTTGGCCATAATGATAGTGCAGAACACGCATCCCATGCTCAGGCTCACCCTCAATCCCCACTACCCACTCCGCTGTCTCCCCCATTGTTCAGCGGCTCTGCCCATGCGGGTGGCTGTATATTTGTACCCACACCTGGTCGATCGACCCCACCTGTAGTTCAGGCTGAGCCCACCCAGGAACCTTCACTTCCTAACCCCGACGAACCGGCTGCACAGATTGAACAAATACGGAGTGAAAATATTGAGCCGGTCCATGGGTTGTGAAGATCACTCCGCACTGACATACATCCCCCTGGTTGCGGGACCAGTGACGGTAAATACCATGCATTCCCCTGCTACCTTCTTCCAAAGTTATTTAATCAAACAATAAGATGAGAAGCATAACCAGTGAATGCATTTAATGTGAAAGGGAAGATGACCCAATGTACATGTACATATAGCGCAGTTAGATATTGTCTTCATGTAGACTTCCATCCCCCCAAATGTTGCATTAACGTCGAGCTAATAGTTCAAACAAATATGCCAATTGTCGTAGTTGCATATAATATTGCCAATAACTATGAATTAATTGTGAATGACTATGGTTGTGTATATGGTTATTTAGTCAGAAATTTTACTTTGTAGAAAGCACTTTTATTCCAAAACAATAATTAAACTTGGTTAAAAATATTAATAATAAGACACATACACGTGCACAGTACAAAACATGGTCTATCCCCATGTTTAAACTCTATTTTGGCTGTTAGGGAATGTGTGCATTCAAGTAATGTGCTCTGCTTTCAATTTCAGGTAAGACGAGACCTGCCAAGGTAGCTGTGAGGAAACGAAAAGATCGCTGAAGCTCGACATGATGTGGAGCATATGGGGGTAAAATTCCAGCCACAATTGGTTTGGCTTATGTTTCTTTCTTACTTTGTTATGAATTAACAACAACGACCACTAGTTCAAACTTGTTTTGATATGTTGAAGATGGTTTTCAGTAGGTGTTCACAAGGATTTTAAGGACCAATTCATAATAGGATGAGGTCTATTTATGGGGGTGGCAGGATTTGTACTAGGTGTTGTGGTGGGTTAAGAATTGATGTTGTGTCATATAATTTTTGGACAAAGGGTTAGGGTCTTGCTTTACAAATTTTATCTACTCATTGTGGAACTATAATTTTCTCTATTCTTTGAGTTGTGCAGCCCAATTTATTGCTGATATCATACAAGCAACACCCCTCTACCCGATATAAGAAGCCATTAAATAAGACTACTCAATGATGCTCTTTAATTTAAATATTAATTAGTGAGATGAGATGGGTTTTACTAATTTATCAACTCAAACTTTTGGGACAAAACTTGCAGTCATAAATTAGGTGATCTTTATGTCTCTTTGACATTCTCTTCATAAGTTCTTCCTGTTTTTATTTTTGCTAGGGTGAGGGAATCACAAATTTAATAGAGAATTTGTACATATATGTGGTTACTTCTTCTTCTTGTTTTGTAGAATCATACAAAAATTTTAGAATATTTTGGAAATCCTTTTCTATAGCTGCAATGTAGTTAGGCAAATTTTATCGTAGTTTCTATATGCATCTATCTTCCAACATTAACATAGAAGGTTTTGTAACCGAGTAGCACTAATCATATGTTTGGAACAATTGAATAACAACTAAAATAAAGCAATTGCTATGGATTTTGATTTTGAGGGTTGTTAGAAGGGGATGGAGGGGATGGAGGGATATATGGTATCCAAGTTTTTGGGTCTCCAAGATTAGATTAGATGTTGGTGGTGGAGGAGGAGACAGTGACTAAAAAATAAGGTATCGAAGTTCTTGGGTCTCTTATATTAAATGCAGGTGGAGGAGGTGGGAAAAAAATGAGAGGGAGTTGGAGGAAACAGAGGGAGTCTTGGGAATGGGAAGGGCAAAGATGGAAAAGGTGGTAGTGGAGGAAAGGGTAGCGATGAAAATGGTGGTAGAGGAGGAGAGGGTAATGGAGGGTTAATTGCAATAGAGGGAATGGAAATTGAGGGAGAGGGAATCCATATGGTGGGAAGTAAGGAAGAAAGCACTTTCAGGCATTCAAAGATCTTAAAAATTCCTACTGATTTCCACCTAGACTAGTAGTCTTCTTCGATGGCCTATAACTTAGTGCATTCAAGTTGTATATACAGGGATTGTCTTGCTTAGACTTCACTGTAATCACATTTGACGTTGTCTTTAAAACTGCATTCAAGTTGTATATATAGGGATTGTCTTGCTTAGACTTCACTGTAATCACATTTGACGTTGTCTTTAACATTGGCACATTCTAGGCTGCAGAGGAGCTCCTTATTAAGCTTACTTTGCACCATTAGCTATTACTGCTTAGTTGAAAGACCCAGGTTACACACTCCATGCTTATTTCTTGTTCTGTTGACTAAGAATGTGATCTGTTCTGTGGTTTTGGGTGAGTTCAGTTTGAACTTGCATTGTATTTGAACATCTGCACCTGATCAATAAAACCCCACACTTAATAACTTGGAAGAAGAGGTCTCATTTGGATCAGATTAAAGTAAAAAATTTAACAATTACTCATTGATTTAGTTTTAATTCAGAATTACAATTAACCATGTTAATGTCCTTTTTTTAGACCCATTATTTCATATTGATTTGACCATCTTTTTTTTTCCTTTTTGTGGTGACTCACATAATCCACTAAACCTATAAATTACTCTCTAGGATTAATTTCTAACATGTTTATGGGAACAACAATTTTCAAGACGTTTATTTATTTTTTATTTTTGGTAGATTGAATGAAACTATAGAGTAGATGTGGATTAGGGGTTAATTCCCTGGCAAGAAGTAGTTGTGTCTTGAGAAAGTGTTGCTGGAACAGATATCACAATAAACAACGCCCCCTACAGTAATCTGAGAGGGGATATTTGTTGGTTGGAATATTAGAGAAAGTGGATGAGTGAAGAGAGATGCAAGAACAAGGGGAATTATTGGATCCATGAGGGCAAGTGTTAGAGAAGTGAGAGACACTTTTAGGAGGGCATCAATAGTTATAGCTAACACTCCATGAATGGCATGTGAAGCCCCTATAATGATGAGGAACTATGTTCTCTCTGCATATTATGAGCCCGTGAGAAGTTGGTCTTGTGAACTTTTTCTAAAAGTGGAGAAGGGTGCATTAAAAAGAAACAACCAATGATAACTATAGCAACAAGCATAAGCATGGTAAAAGTTCAATTGAGAGGCCACTGCTAAACAGCTCACTTTCTATAACGAAACTGGGTACATAAAGCAGATTCTTGGACTTCAGCTGCATAAAGAATACAACAATGTAAACTCTTTGAGAGATGGTCATTTTATACACAGTATGACTGATCAAGTGTGCCTTAAGTTTCTCTTATTGTTTTGTTCTTGTTTGATGCTTACAATTCTCTCTATAAGGCACACTGATAGCCTTCAACAAATATAAAATTTTAACTCTAATTTTTTGTACAGGATCATGATGGTTCCCACATTAAAGGGCTGTTGATCAATTTTATTCATTCGTATATATGATCATGTTAAAAGCTTCATCTTCCTTAATTGAGTTTATCACTCCTATTGTGAAGGTTGGTATTTTCAGTTAACTAGTTAAAATTAATTACACTGATAGAATTTGATGGGGCTAGTCCTGCAGCGGATGCACCAAGTTGATGCCCAGGATCAGTAGCGGATGCACCAAGTTGATTCAAGTAAGTTTCAAAGAATTTTGAATTAGACAAGAAAATTTAAATATTTGAATATATAATTGCAGCTAATCGTTTTGTATTGCATAATTTTTTTGTCAAAGAATTGAAACAATGCAATAAGTATTCTCCTTAATTTCTTGTACATTTTGCATAAACGACGGTAGTTCAATTGTTATGGTTTCCTAAGATACAGTTTGTTTTAGCTAGTTACAATATGCGGGTGCTAAACCCGTATCTCGAATCGTTTTCCCCCCTAGACCCCAAGTACTTTATACATGGAAATGTGTCAAGTAAGTTACAAGGCCCTCCACAGGTATAGTGCTTGTCTTTTGCTTGTCCATGTACAGCAGTCAGTGTAATTAACCAATAGGTTAAGTTAGTTACGTTTTACTTTATAACCAATTATTCCTGTTAGAATCACTATGTAACCAATTTGATTATTCTGTACTAAAAAGAACATAGAAACAATTCTAAGGGGAAACAATTCATGCTGGCTGCAGGACTAGCCCCATTAAAATTATTTTATTATTCATTCTCATGAAAATTAATGCTGGCTACAGGACTTTGATGTCTTCCTGTAGTTCTTGAAGATTTTTTTCATTTAAGACTTGAATGTTACGAGAAAACAAAGGTGAGCTCACTTATGCTAATAGCAAAAGAGTAGAGCTGATAGTCAATCATTTCGGCCATATCTTAGGGAAACAATTATTAATTGCAATTTTTGTATTTTGTGCAGAAATTTCTACTAAACAAACGTGAAATGGAGTTTGAAAAAGTTGGAAAGCAAGGTTAGGTTTATCTAGAACCTTCATGATGATGATGAAGATAGTGAGATAGAAGTCGTAGTTGCTCCAGAAGCCAGGAAAAAAGGTGGGGGAAAACCGGCTGCAAATGCTAAGGCAGTTAAGGCCCCTGCAGCGGCAAAGAAGTAGTAGTTCTGTTGAGAAAGTGACTTATGGAATTCTTGGAATGGGAACTTAATCTCATTCCCCTTGTAATGTACTCTATTACTCTTTGTTGTGAGTTTGCTAGTTTGCTTCATTGTGTTCCCTGGAAATGATCTTTGTTTATTTTGATTTGTTATGGTCAAGGATTTTGTTTCTCCTTCATTGCAATTCTACTGTTACAACTTACTAATATACCAGAAATTAGAATGTTTGCAATTTAAATAAGTGGAATATTTTTGAGTTGAATACATGTACCAATCTCCCTTGAAGAGATATACAGCATTTCCAGGTGTGAGTTCGTTTCATTAGTCAGTTAGTGTCACTAGAAGACAATATATTGCACATACACATGACAGCTAGCGGTTGAATGAGTATTATGTGCATACATTAGGTTCTATACATAGATGTTTGAACAGCTTCTACTAAGGCACTATGATAAATGTAAAATGACAAATATCATTAAATGCAATGCAAACGTACATTTCTATATGTTACTAGGTTATGTGCAACATGAGAGCATATTAGGTAATGAAAGAGTTTGGCAAATGCCTTTTTTGTTTTGTTGCTAGGTGGTGTTCATTTCTTGATTTTCTGTTCCAAGATGGCTTCATTTCATGCTGCAAAATCATAATAGGCAGGAGGTATATTACATAAGCATTATGACTTGTCAAATTGCCTATTATTTTCGCAACTTCTTCAGAACAAGTGTATTTTATTTTCTCTAGGCACAAAGATATAAACAAAGTACTTATAGGCTATCCACAGCCAAGCACAATTACCAAAACAATCTAGTCAATGTTAACAACGAGTACAAGCAATTACAAGTCAACATAGATTCCAAAATAAACTTTGTGCTTAGAGAAACCAACAGGCTATTCAACAACTTCTACAGCCAATATGTACTGCAAACTTGAGGCAATATAACTCACAAACACACATGGTAATAATACTAGATTCATAACTACCATAACCATGAGCTACAGTTTCACCTTCATTTTGCGCTTTCTTGTTGTGTCGAATCATGAACTTCATCATCCCCCATAACATGGGATACCACTTCACTCAGCATGTTAGTACTCAAGGTTGCAATCCTCCTTGCATGGTCACGCTCCTCAATGGCAACGTCTAACTGATACCTTAACAATCTGTTCCTAACGTCTCCATCGCAATAGCTGGTTCCTTCGCTTTGAGACGTTCCCCTTGGGCTTGACGTCGACATGGTAGGAAATGCCCACGATGGGGAAGCACCATACTGCACGTTCCTACCATTACGTTGCATGAACTCCATGTACACAGATTCTGCTTCCCGTCGATCTTTGTATGACCTGTGTTTGGCATTTGCGAATTTATGAACTTGTCTACTTGCTTCTGCCCAATTGTCGTATATGCCAGGAGCACGGCCAATGAAAACAACATAGTATTTGCCACCCTAAAAGAGGACACACAATAGCATTGTATGTTAAAACCGCATGAGCTATGCTGGAGTTAGAACTTACCAAGTTTTGAATCTGAGCTATTAGATAAAACATGTACCATGTCGCTCTACCAATAGGTGCCGGTAGACTACAGCAACTAATATGCACGTTGCTTATTTCAAGATCTGACAAACAGTTGCATAATATATAATTGTACAGTGGTAAATAATTGTACCATCAAAACTGTAAAATGTGTTGGCATGTTACCTTTAGAAGCAAAGGAGGCTTCTCTTCTCCATCCCTGACTGATTTCCTCATACCCCCCAACTAGAATGAGAGGAAGCTGTCTTTTTAAATGAAGCGTACAATACTCGACTATGATTAAATCGAGTAAAAACTTCAAACTTGATTAAAACAAAGACGAGTACAAATAACTGCTGCCCAACTGAATTTAGGTGAAGTAAATTATACTCGATATGCCTATAAGCGAGTATATTATACTCGATATCCGTGTAAGCGAGTTATTCAGACAATCGTACCACGCCTTAATGGTACTCAGCCTCTGTCTAACCGAGTTATATAAACTCGATTTACCTATTTTCGAGTACTGTGTTAGATTTTCTCATTTCCTCCCCCACCTTATGGGACCATTGACCATTTGCCATTTACTTCTTCGTGTGGTTAGCTTCTGAACGTGGACCGGTCTGTGCCATCTACCATTGTGTCAACTTCTACTACTGCCAGTTTCAACTTCAATTGACTAGCTGGGTAAAGTGCAGTAAATTCTCTATTGTGTCATTGTCTTCTCCGTTCTGTCAACATTTCACCTGATAGGTAACAACTCATAACAATGTATAACAACACAAAGTCAGTGAATGTAATGGGACTTCAATTGGGGCATCTAAACATAATAGTGAATGAGGTTTAGAATTTTAGGTAACACACATTCTGTGATTGTTGTGGGAGGGGGTATCTGAACATGGAATTGTGGTTCAATATTTAAGAGAACACCAATTCTATGATTGTTGTGGGTCTTCAATGGGGGTATCTGAACATAATAATGCATGAGTCCATTTATTTACAATAACACAAATTTTGGTCTTATTTGTTGTGGGAAGAACTGGGACCATCAGAACATAATAATGCATGGGTATCTGAACATAATAATGCATGAGTCCATTTATGATAACACAAATTTGTGAATGTTGTTGGAAGAATGGGGGGTATGTGAACATAATACTGCACTACATGTTGCATTGTACGAAATATTTTCCTTATTTGCAATGCTTCATAATTCTTATTTGATTAACAATATCCTACATGAAACCCAAACAAATTGTGCGAACATTTTCATTTTCGAATTTAGGTGCCTGGTGGACTAGATCATACAATTTTTCCATAGAATGTTTTTAGCATCAATCCTTTTTGGCTCACCTAAAATTTATGATAAACAAGATGGGTTTTTTAGCACATCATGGGAATTAGGTTTGTTTACCTGCATGAACACCTACACATAGGGCATATATAGGTAGCCTATAGTTTCACAATATTACACAGCATGATACAACTATTACTATTTGTGGTTCAGGTCCGTTATGAGTCGTTATTACTTCTACATTTACTACGACGGGGAGGCATATATTAATGATTTGCATGGGCTATCATACCGAGGTCCGAACCTAAAGCAAACACTTATTCAAGTGAAACGTGGGATACACATGAGAAAACTGAAACAGAAGATCATGTCAGCTCTGGGGTTAGACAAGGACTCCCATGACATCTCCATTGTATTTCGAGCTCCTCAGCAACTGGTGGGTACCCAAGTTTTCTACAATTCAATTCAGTTACAATGCGATAATGATGTGGACATCATGTGGGGAGTGATACAGTGGGCTCCACAATTCATAGGTTCTGACTTGTATGTAATTGTTGACACTGTTGGGTGTAATGTCGACGGGGGTTCACAGTATGCCAGTAGAGCTGGGGAGCAAGAATCAGTTCCTGTAACCGAGATGTACCCTTCAGTTACAGCCGAGCCGTGTTTGCCGTACAACGTTGGACCACACAATGCGGTTGCTATGGACAATATTGAAGCCGCCGAAGTGTTAGGGTCTATCTATACTCTTGAAGGTCAAGGGTATACACAAGAAAATGAAGACACCCAAATGTACTTCAACGAGGCAATTGAAATGGATGACACTCAAGATGTGTATGAGGAGTTCATTGATAATGATGGACCGGAGGACAATCCGGAATTTTTAAATGAACTACAAGTTGAAAACAACGTGGATGCTTGCCCCAATCCGAACCCCAACCCCGACTGGTTCACGTCAAACACATGGGATACCATTCATGACCCATCACCTTCGTTGGATACAGGTGTAATGAGTTGGCAACCGGGGACGAACCAAGCAAGGGGATGCTATTCTTGAATAAAGCTGCGGTTCAGCATGCGTTAACCATGTTCTTTGTGGGCCTTAATAAGAAATTTAAGTACATGAAGTCAGACCCTGAGAGACTGGTTGTAACATGTGTACACGATGCATGTCCGTGGTCAGTTCGAGCTATCAACAGCAAAAGGCATAAGTTCTGGGAGATCACAACATGTAAGGGTCCCCACACTTGCTCATCACTGCAGGTGGATCATGATGGAAGGATGATGGATTCGAAGTTCATTGCCATCACACTTGAGTCATACATGCGGGAAGACATTTCAAGAACAATAGCAACCCTGCGTAGTCTTTTGCATGCGAAGCACGAGCATTGGGCATCTCACTATAAGGTTTGGGACGTAAAACAGAAGGTGGTTGCGGCCATCTACGGGGATTTCGATGAGTCATATGCAAACTTACCTTGGTTTCTGGCAGCGTTAAAAGATGCAGATCGAACCACAGTGACACAGTTGAAGTGCGACAACCGTAACGTGCTAGGCACTTGCACGTTTAACTGTGCCTTTTGGGCTTTTGGTCCATGTATTGAAGGGTTCAAGCATTGCAGGCCGATGATAAGCATCGATGCAACGCACCTCTATGGCAAGTACAAGGGGAAGTTGTTGATAGCAATGGCAACGGATGCTAACAACGAGGCTTATCCGCTCGCGTTTGTCGTTGTTGAGAGTGACAGTAAGGAGACGTGGGGATGGTTCTTGGCATGGTTGACCACTATTACGGACCGGGCCAATCTTTGCATCATCTTTGACCGACATTCGGGGATAAAAGCCTGCTTTGATGACACAAGTATGACTTGGTTGCGGCCGCCTAAGGTCCATCATCGATACTGCCTCCGTCATGTAGTCAGCAATGTGAACACAAAATGGAAAAGTCCGGAGTTGAAGAACTTGGTATGGAAGGCAGTAAGTAGCAATCAAGTCAGAAAGTTTGAAGCCATACTGGAATTAATTCGCAATGTTAAGCCGGTTGCATACAGGTACCTTGAATTTGAAAACAAACAAAAGTGGACACTTGCACACGATGAAGGGCATCGATACGAAGCAATGACAACCAACCTATCGGAGTGCTTTAATGGAGTACTGAAAGGTGCACGCAGCTTGCCAATAACGGCAATGGTCAGGTTTACCTTTTTCAAAGTGAACTCGTATTTTGATGCTTGTCGTAATCTCACTCTAGAACAGTTGGAAGCAGGTCAAGAATGGTGCAAGTATGCCATGGACAAGTTTGAACACAATCAAGCAAAGGCAAAGGACCATATGGTGACACGGATGTCCGCACAAGCGCGGATATATCAGGTTGACACATCGGGTAATCCTCTGAATGGTGGGGGCGGACAACACACGCATAAGGTTGATCTTCGGAGTATGACATGCACGTGCAGAAAATGGGAAGCGCTCAAGATCCCGTGTTCACACGTAATAGCAATTTGTGCTAAGTATAAGCACGATGCGCAGCAGTTTATTGATCCTTGCTATAATGTGACTCATAGGTACCACAGCTACGAACCGGTATTCCAGCCGTTGAAAGACAGATTAGCATGGCCGGATCCAGAAGAAACTAGACTAGTGATGCCCAACCCACGATTGATCTGGAAGAAAGGTCGGCCAAAGTCCACACGTATCCGTAATGAGATGGATGAGGATGATAATGATAGGGAGTTGTCGAGCTCCTTATGGATCGAGAATGGACCAAAATCAAGATGTGGGTTGTGTCGCCAAGAGGGGCACAACCGTAGAACATGTCCTACTCGGAATGCGGAGTCAACAAGTGGTGGAGTTGTAGCATAGGTAAAGCTTCCATTTCTTAACAACTGGTGTCATATAAATCATTATGTGACTATTAACAACTGAGTAGTAGTAAATTGTTCTCTATTGCCATAGTAAGTATTTGGAGTAGTTATGAAACAAACGTTGGTGTTCATGCATGCATGGATAGGCAAACGAGTCCAATCGGTATTTAAATATGATGCTCATTGGAGAGTCCTGAAATGAGGTTGTTCAATAGTTTTGTCACATTATTCATCCTAAGTCATGAATCTATGCATTGTTGTGGCTATGTTGGTTGTTAATAACTTATATAGGTCCAATGTACATAACATATTTGAACTGTTTACAGCAGGTACATGTAACATGGAGGTGGATGGGTCATAACGGATGTATGTTGTGCAGCCAGGATGATCCCTACCGCCTTAGGAAGCCTTGAAAGGACACCAGTAACTCGGTCTCATGACGAGAAGATAGTGTTAGATTGGTCATTTTTTGCCTGGAAGCTGATACTATGTTCTGTACTTTTGTTATGTACTTATGTGGTCATGCACTTTGTTAATGGCATCAATGTTATGTACTAGAGTAGATTTCACTAAGCTCCTTATCAAGCAAACAATTCAGTTACATGTAACATGTAGTAATAGAAGCAGTAAAGTAATATGTTTATTATGATTTCCAGCTTCTCAAAAGCAACAAGTTAATTTTTTTTTTTTTTTTTTTGATGGGCAAAGCAACAAGTTAATTACAATGCACAGCTGGGGTTTTCCAATTGATAGAACTGAGTTGTAGGTGACAACAAAAGAACCATGCATAGAGAGCGTGATTTGAGAGTAGTTGGGGTTTTCTACATAACTCGGTGTTAGACATATCGAGTACTATTAAGTAACTCGCAACTTACAATATCGAGTAATGTGTAGGGCTTTTCCTCGCGGGTACACCCAGTCAATACTCGGTGATACAGGTAGCGAGTTATATATTATAAAACTCGATACCTAGGTATTCGAGTATTATAAAGAAAATTCAGATCAGTCCAACTGTATTTCGACCCATCAAACAATCCCTGACTCCAGCAAATTTCTCTGTACAAACCGATTGATATTCGATTGGTCTTCGATCGGTCAAAAAATCCCTGAGTCTAGCAAAAATCTCTGTACAACCTGATTGCTGTTAGATTGGTCCTCGATCGGTCAAAAAATTCCTTCGTCCATAAACTCGGTCTTAGATGTGGCGAGTATAGTACCCGATTATACAGTAATTGAGTACTATAAATAGCCTAACTTGACTGTTAGGAATGACAAATCTACTACTCGGCTTTGCAGGTAACGAGTATTATTTATTTGGAACGAATTACTAGACCTCTGGCCTCTCTACTGCACTGAATCTCTTGTGTCTCTTCGTCTTCGTCGTCGACACTGTCTGTGACTCTTCTTCTTCTCCGCAAAACTCCAACTGCCGTCTTTCATCCACTCCACTAAAGATTTATTGTACACTATAAATTGTGAGACATAATAATGTCTCTGAACCTTCTACTCCCTCTTCCCCTCAAATCCCTAGCCGTCCCTTCTAATTTAGGTTCTCCTAAATACGGTGGCTGCCCTCTGTTCTTTGTCTTCATCTTTCAACCTCCGAATCCATTATCAAGGTATGAAATTTCCAATAAATTGTAGAATTCGTTTACTGTGTTAGTCATTTTATGTTGATTTTATATGTTGATTTTAAATTCATTGGGTCTTGCTCTATGATTTATTTTCAAGTTTTTGTTGTATTTGTCATCTTAAAATTTCGTAGTTGTACATCCATTCGTTTATGTTGTTAATTGCTACGACGTTGATTGCGTATTTGTTTTTTTTTTTTTTAAGGACCAAATGTTTTTTTTTGAAATGGGAAAGATGGAGGTTTTATTAGATGTAATTTTTAGCACTTGTAAATGACATATTTAATTTATCATATCACCTACACACGGTTACTAAAATAACAAATGATTTATACCTCAGTTTCATAAATAATTTTATAATTTGGCCTCAACAAAAAATTTATTACAAATAATTCGAAGAATACCAAAATTAACAGGAATTATTTTAAATTAATTGGGGATAATATATCATATGTTGCATTTAATATAATAAAAGTTAGTCTTATATACTATGTTGTGTCATTGTCAAGTAATTAACATGATTTGTGAAATGTTGTTACATATATGTTGTGTCACTGCCATGTGACTTATTAATTATTAAGATGATTACTTTATTATACATGCACAATTCGATTACAATTTTAATTTTCAAGTGGCATGCTAATGATCAAGATAATATAACTTTGATTATACTAGTAATATAATTTGTTGATTCACATATAAGTTTAAATTGTGTAGCGTATGAACATAATATCAGTTCACATATAACATTAGAAATAGAATTCATAAATATTATCATAATTGAATAAATAAAGTATTAAGAAACATGTTGTTGGTTGATGATTAATACATTGCCAATATAGAAACTTCATATAATTAGTTCTTTAGTAGTATTATCTTACTTAAAGTATATATCCTATCAATAACAAACTAGTTAGAACTTTGGTAATGGAGTCTGATTTATAGTAGAATTAAAAGGTATAATGTACTTTATGGTGAGGTGAGAGATTCTTTTGGGATAAAAGGTCTTATTTGTTGTATAAAATTGGGGGGTAAAGATTGTCCGCATGGTTATTTGATTGAGTAACTATAGAGAATGCTTAACGTTTTGGTCATTTCTGTTGTACCCGTCTTTGTATATATAGTAGAGCTTGTGGCAATTTCGAATAGCCCTCACTTGTTGCACTGTCCTAGGTTCTTTTTTCCAATCTTTAGTTTGGAAAATAAGACTGTGCAGAAAACTCCACTGTGCACAAACCAGATACTGTGCAGAAAAGTCGAGTACTGTTTTGTGTTATCACTATACTGGTGATTTTTAGTACTAATAGGAGATCTTGGTATAACAATTAAAATATTATCTGATTATTTGTTGCAGATTATGAAATAATCTGTCTTGCTCTAACTCCTATATATTCAAGTTTGAACTGTTTCTGACATCTTAATTGGGTATAATTGAAGATCCATAATCACTGTCATGTTGGCTGTGTAGTACTAATAGTAGATTTGTTTGTTTGTTTTCTTGTGTTTTTAAATTCATTTCTCATTTTTTAACTGTTCGTAGAAGTACAAAATTCCTTATCAATAATTTCTCTTTAAATCGGTGTAGATGGAAAGTGATAAGACGATTCCTACTGACGTTAAGCGTGAAGGAAAAGACATTGAATTAGATGCCCAACCTGATGAAGTGGCTGAACTGCCTCCAGCAAAGAAGGCTAAGACTGAGCTCAAATTCTATGAAAGGAGGGGGAGTTCAACTCTTTGGAAATGCAAATGCAAGAAGTGTGGATGAGGATTTATTGCTGCCGAAGCAGATGTCACTGAAAATATGAAGCGCCATTTGGACTGGGCTTGTCCAAGGAAATTTGATGTGCCATTGAGCATTCCTGTTTCTGTAGGGGCAGATATAAGTAATGTATTTTTGATTTATATGTTGATTGAATGAGTTATAAGTTTTATGATTATTTTTAAAAAAGAAAATAACATATATGTGAAAAAGGTTTTGGATTTCCCATAAAATGTCAAGATTTCAATCCTTTAAATAGACAAGGTGTAATAAAACTTTAAATGGCAGAAAAGCTGCTCTATTGACAAAGGATTTGAGTTATCAAAATAGAACATATAGAATATGCACAATACTATTGAGATTGTAAATGGAATAAATTGAGTTGAATGATGCATCATGGTATGGTTGACCAATGCTAACACAAGTTATATTCATGCATATTCAAAAAGTAATAGTTCATAGATTTTGTTGGCAGACTTGGTAGATAGTAGACACTAGCAGTTGTTGATAGTAAATTTTGTTCTTAGTACTGTGCAAATAACTTGTTTAAAATTATAACTGCTTCATAAATAAGTTTGTAATGAGGAGAGAACCAATTTATTTGATGTAGCACAATCACAAGTGGAAGAGGTCACTGGAGATAAAATGAGCATGAATATCAATAACGATGAGCACAAGGAAGGCGCCGGATCTTCAATGGAATCGTCAAAATCGGGATGATCCTGGCGCATAATCAGCGATATTTTGATATGCCATGTAATCACATTGGTTTTTTATTGCCCCGATATGTAATGTCTTTTTAGTTTTTGGATCAGTCGAACTATTTGTCCTTGTAATAATCTTCGGGGTATGAATTATGGAACTTTGCCATATTAATAAATTTGATAGTATGGAGGGTGGAGCCTTTTGGACTAGTAAGTTGAATCTTTATGGTTGAATGAAATAAGTATTTGCTTTTGTTGACGAGGATGAATTTTTATGACTTGATTTATGGTTCAATTATGAATATAATTTCTGCGAGATGATAACAGGTTATTCGAGTTAAGTTGAGTTAAGTTTATTGTTTAAGTAAATAGGTTGTTTTTATTCTAATCAAACAGCTTGTTACTAGGTTATTCTTAGTTACATTTCAAACTTATATTTTTGACAATGTCATGACCACAATATATACGGATCTCATAAACTAAACAGAGTCTGAATAATAAAAATGTTTTATAATTTTCATCCTTGCGGCCATATATATATATATATATGATAGTGTATGACAAAGAAGATTATGGTTCAGCATCTAGGATTAACCCTTCCAAATGTTTCAAAACAAGTTATTCCACTATCTCCATACTAAAATGTTTCAAATGACAAATTATTAAAAATAAGCCCCCACCAACTCTGTTTTCGGTAATCTTCAAAAAAACCTAGCTTTTTTTTAGAAGAAGGAAAAAAAAGAAGAAGTTAAAAACTTGGTTTTGACTTACCGACATCGATGTATACTCTTGGTAGTCATATATTGTGTTTGTCTATCCCTGTCCTCTTGGCTCTTCATTTTACATGGATTATTATTTTTTGGCGAGGTTAGGAAAAAAACCATCTTACACAGCAGAAGATAAAATTTCCTCCACTTAAATCACTTTAAGAATGTTATTAATATGATTTACAACTGCAATAGTAAAACTGATTTAGAGAAGTGAAGAACTAAGTTAGAAAGGTATGAGTACGAGTATGCTACAACAATACATTGAAGCACGGGTAAATATAACACAAGTACAACATCCAAAGTAAAGTGTTTACTTTTCCTAGAACCGTATTTGTATGTTGTGGCAGTAGCCACATAAGTTTTTATATATCTCCCCTTTCTACCAAAAAAAAGTTCAAACTATATGTCACCAGTGCTAATATTTTTACATTTTGTTTTAGCGTTTTCTTGCTCATGTATAAAATCCTTTTTACCAATTGATTACCAAATAGCTTTCAAAAACTTTAAAGTATAACTGTTTGTGGGGTGTAGAGGATAGGAGTCAGAATTCAAGTCTCTAAGAGGGGAAGCTGCACACACATATAAATTATAAAACATAAAAATTCATGCATATAATGCAACATAAAAGTTGAAAAGAATTTTAAAATGAAAGAAAGAAAATAATCAAAGAAAATGGTATTTTGCCATTTAGTTAGGGAAATGTAATTTTTAATGATCGAGAGGCACCACCCATCCATTGAGTTCCATTGAATTTCTTATGAAATCAAATAAGTAATAGTCATTTCAGGAATGCTCTGCATATTGATGATATAACATGAAACTTAAATAAAATAAAATAAAAAGTGGATATTTTTACTTGAGGTGTTAAAGAGAAGTTAATACTTATACTGAAGTGGAAATTAAAGTTAGTACTCGGTTTTACAAGAAGCGAGTTATTCAATACTCGACATTCTTGTAGCCGAGTATTTCTGACAAATTTTTCGGATCAGTCGAATGGCCTTCAACCCATCTAAAAAAACATCAGATCCAGCCAAACTTCTCTGAAAAAATAGATTGGTAACCGATTGGTGTTGGATCGGCCAACTTTCATAGAACTCGATTTTGTAGTTAGCGAGTATTATAAAAACATCAGATCCCGCCAAACTTCTCTGTAAACTTAGATTGGTAAGCGATTGGTGTTGGATCAGTCAAAGTTTTATAAAACTCGATACTACAGTCAGCGAGTACTATACTACTCGCTGATTGTAGTATCGAGTTATGTGGATATATTTTGCACCAGTCAGTCTTATTTCTGGTGTTGGATTGCTGCACTCGACTCCTCAGTTGTTTTTAGAAGTAGCGCTTCGATTGCTCTCGATTCGTCAGGCTAGAAAGTGACTTCGCGGGCTCCAAACATCGATCCTCACCTGTAGTAAGACTCTTTTACCCTTGCTTTCCATAGAAATTAAAGGAAAATCCTGCATTATTCTCCCTCTTATTGTGAAATTTCGAACTATGCAAGTCTGGGGATTTACATGATTTTGGGTGTTTTGGTCTGAAATGGTTCATGGGTTTTTATGTAGGAGTAAACTTTCATACGATTTGTACCATTTAATTACATAAACATAACTGCTTTGTAAAGGAACACATGAATTTAGGGTTTTTGTGTTCATATGGAATTTGGGGATTTTCATGGGTTTGGGTGATTTGACGTAAAATATGAAATGGGTTTTTTGGTATGGATGTTGCACACACGTTTTGTACCAAGTAATGTTGCAAAGAACTTATGATTTGTGAAATATGCCATGAAATTTGGGTTCATGTATTCATATTGGGAATTTGGGGATTCTGATGAATAGGACTAGTGTTTGATCTGAACTGGTTTATGACTTGTTGTTTATGCATGTTGGTGACACATTCTGTATCATTTATATTGGGTTATTTCACATCTGGGTATGCATGTTGGTTCATTCACCAATCTTTTGATAACAACTTAGATTGGGGTTTTGTTGAATACGGTATAATTGGGAAAAATTGATAAACATTGCCAATTTAATGGATTGGTAGTTACTGGTGGGTTAGCATGTTTTGTTGAATTGGGTATAATTGCTTGAAATTAACCCGTTGCACAATGTATAATGTGGGTGTCACATGTTTTTCAAATAAGTTGACTACATGGGTTAATCAAAAATTGATCATTACAATGCATTCAGTCATGCCCCAATTGTATCCATGCATCATGTATATTATATACTCATGCATATGTATTTTGTTGTTTTATGTGTCTCTAACGCAATTTTGAATATTGGTTTTCTGTTGTGCTTTCGTTCCGTCTCTATAGATCCTAGTTATGGCTCCTAAGAAGTCTAAAACCATTAAAACCAAAGCTAAAAGAGTGTCTGCCTCCTCATCTAAGCCTGCAACTGCGTTTGATCAAATAAGATTTCAAACAGTTTCAAACGAGCAAAGGTTTGAAAATGTAATTCAGCATTGGAATATTTGGCCGGAACGACAAATCAATCTAGATGAATTACCTCTTTCTGTCCATAGGAATCTACAGTGTAGGAATTGGTTGTCTCTGTGTAAAGTTTTAGAAACCCCTCTAGCTGCCCTGATTCGAGAGTTCTATTCCAATCTCAATATCCGCTCCTTTTATGGTAATCTGACTACTTGGATTCGAGGTCAAAGTTTCATCATAACTAAGGCCGATGTTTCCAACACTCTTGATGTACCTCTTATTCATAGACCTACTTATCCATACTCAGAGCGGCCTAATATATCTGATGTCATGACTCTTCTTTGTGGAAGATCAATGACATGGGGATCTAACTGAAGAATTAACTCGAGTGAGTTAACTGAGCTTCATTATATCTTGTTTAGGATAGCTTGTCACAACATCTTCCCCATCTCCCATGTCCATACTATTCCTATAGAGAGATGTTACTTTTTGTACGCCCTTGTGACTGATGCCTCTATCTGTTTTCCATCCCTTTTCATTCAAACGATGGCTAAGGCGTGTAGGAGCAAGTCTAAGAAGCATGGTCTATTCTTTCCAGTTTTTGTCTATAGGGTTCTAGAGTATTTACACTTACAAGACTTTCCTTCCCTAGAGTTGATCCACATCACAACCCCTATAGGAGCCACATTTCTCAAACAGCGGAGTGCACAAAAGAAGAATGTTGGACCGAGTGTTGGTTCATCAAAAAGACCACGAGTACAGTCCACTACTGGAGATGTTCATGCTGAGGAGAGTCCTATTGATCCTACAGTTGCTGTTGCTGACAATGGTGATGATGAGGTACATGTTGACAGCGCAACTGTGGAGCCCACCATTCCTCCTCCTCGCTTTCTTCGTGCTATGATGGAGACCTTTATGACAACTCAAGCAGCTCATGGACAGCTTTTAGATGGGCTTATTGCTGAGGTTGCTGCTTTGAGAGCGGAGTCTTCAGAGTATAGGAGTGCTTTTCCACCTCCTTCACCCTCTGACCCTCAATGTTTGCCTTTGGCAATGCATAACAGACAGGGGAAGTAGGGATTGTAGTGTAGGGGGGAGAGTTGTTTTTGTACTGATCGCGTAGATTATATGAAAGTAATTTAATGTGAGTTACTAGTATTTGTATATTATTATATTTACTCTTCAAGGTCCACAAACATGGTTTTAATTTTATATTGCATGATCATTTTCTTTGTTTTTTTTTCCTTCAACTGGAATGTGGATAAGGTAACATAACTGATAACATATGCATATTTGAAGAAAACCTACAGTCATTGAAATGATAACAGAAAGGGACCTACCTCATCATTGCATTATCGATTAGTTCTGCAATGGCTATACCATAAAAAGAAAAAGAGATCATAAAAGTAGATTAAACAAATACTAGCCTTTAAGCACGCGCATGCTCGAAGGGTAGTTTATAGTTAAAATTAGATTATATTTGCCGTACTCATACACGTCTATACAGTTAAAGAGAAGTTATATAGATTTATTTTAATAATTAACACCTCTGTTTCCTGTTTCCTGTCACTTATTATCCAAACATATATATGTTTCCACTTCAGTTATTTATTGTGCGTTACAAAACAGAATCTGTAAAATCATATCCCAAAAGGCATATAGGATACTATGGAAGGTGATGATGTGGCTTTTGTATCAAAGTTTGTGGCAAGAGACAATGGTTCGAAAGAAAGTTTACAGGTATAAAAATCTACCTATTGGGAAATTTTCTACAGCTGCTACAATATTGCCTGATTTTGCACTACATGATTGTCACACAATTTTGTGGCTTATCCCTACCGAGAACTTCCCCACACATTAACCAAACCAACTTGAACGAAATCAACAAATTTAGCTACAACCCAACTCAAGTTAATAAAACCAACATACAGTTACTTTAAGTGGCTATACAATTAACTCTTAACAATAAACTGTAATTCGTTCCAAAAAAGGTACCTGCCATAGCATGAAAATGGTGTGCAACAAATTTTTACGTGTACAAAATTACTTTAATGTTTTTGCAAATACATTATCATAAAAGTAAATATCTTTTGAGACATGGTCCAGGCAGTACAATCCAGTCAAACATGATAAACACCCAGCAAATATGGGAAATAATAGGAATCCACATCAATTAATTTTCTAATGCCACCACCAAACTCTCTAAACAACTTGGATATCCAACCAACATTGTCACTTGTTAGGGAAAAGTTCAATTAGTACCACCACACTGAAAACTTAGTGTTCATAATCATTAAGTTGCTCATTAAATGAGACTGAAACTGTAAGGGTAAGGGTAATTCAAAACTTACAAACCAATGTTGAGTAGCCTACTTGTTTTCCTTGCAATCTATAAAATGATTTGAATGAGTATTTTTAACTAAGCTTCCTCTCCCTCCAATCACTTACGAACCACACTTCTTGCTTATTGTTTTCTTAACTCCAAGCCTAATGTTGCATTGAATTGTGAAATTCCAAAAGAACTTCAAAATATGAGCATATAATTGATGCAAATGGAATTTTTTTTTTATATATTTGTTATGTTTTTTTTTTTGCTCAATAAGTAGATGCCAATTGTTATGATAGAGTTTTAAAATAATTGGCCACAAAGTCAACTATGTTCAACATCATATTTGTGGATTAGAATTTTCTCCCAAACTTTCCTTCACAAATATTAAATTTTCTCATATTCATTTTGTATGTGTGTGTGGCTTTTTTTTTATAACAAATTCGATTGCTTAATTTTACTTCAGCTCAAGCGAGTCTGATTCTGTAACTCTGGAATTTTTTTTCCCTCCGCTCTAAAGCTAATGTAAGTTTATGGGTATTCATATCTCCACAATGATTATAAAATAAACAAGTTTTTTTGGCTGCCAAGGATTATGCAGTAAAATTATGCACAATTACGCAGAAAGCTGACCACAAAAATTGAAACACCAAAAACAATTTGCTTTGATTCTAATATCAATTGTTGGAAGTGGACATCAATCTAAATGATGTAGTATACAATGGACATATTAATGACAAGTACAATTTGATCAATCCAAGAAACGGAATCTTACATGTTGAAATACGTTGGAAGGTGATTTGAGATGTGCCACCAGCACTTTATACTCTACTACTTCAGAGTCTTACATTCTTCCAATAAGCCACAACACATTAAAGAAGTGAGACCCGAGAAATTTCCAAATAACCCAAGGTAAAATAAAATAGATTTTTTTGCTGTAAAATTATAGCACTATTGAAACGACATTCACGCAATCTCACAAAGACATCAATGGCATGCCAATGATGCTCATCTAATATAAACACAAACACAAACAAACGAAAAAAAAAAAAAAAAAAAAAAAAAAAAAAAAAAAAAAAAAAAAAAGGTCTCATATTAATATAAACAGAGCATAAAAGTTTTGCACCAAAAAAAAAAAAAGAATTGAGATGTAGAGATACCTCAGCTAAAGCAGGGAGCTTTTGTCAATATTTATAAACCGTGTGGAAAGGAATAAAGGGAGGAACGAAATAAGTGGCAACCGTTACTGCGAAACGGTAGAGCATGAAGGTGGGTAGCTTTCAAACTCTCAACTGACTCACCTGAAGGCTTCAACACAGTTTTGTTCCTCCCTTTAAGCTTCCCTCTACGTTACAATCTTCAACCTCTCTCTCTGCTCACCTTTTCATTTGGTCACGCAAAACCCTGAATGCCTCCCCTTCATTTTTTTTGTTTTTCTTTCTTCCAAACCGGCTTGCACGTTTGATATTTTTAATTTCTTTTTCCTTTAAGCTGAACTGAAAACTCCCTATTTTCTCACTTGAAGGCTTCAACGTTTTTTTTCTTCCTCCCTTTAAGTTCCCTCTATGTTACAATCTTCAACCTCTCTCTCTACTCACCTTTCTTTTTGGTCACGCAAACCTCTAAACACCTCCCTTTTTTTTTTTTTTTTTTTCTTTCTTCCAAACCGGCTTGCACATTTCGTATTTTTAATTTCTTTTTCCTTTAAGCTGAATGAAAATTCCCTATTTTCTCACCTAAAGGCTTCAACGTTTTTTTTTCCCTCCCTTTAAGTTCCCTCTACGTTACAATCTTCAAGCTCTCTCTTTGCTCATCTTTCTTTTTGGTCGCGCAAAACCTTGAACGCCTCGTTGAATTTTTTTTTTTTCCCCTTTCCTCCAAACTGGCTTACATGTTTCGTATTTTTAATTTCTTTTTCCTTTAAGCTGAATTGAAAAGGCTTTGGGTTGGGCTTCATAGTGGAACTAAATAAATAAAATGTGGACTAAATTAATTATACAAATTTATTATAGGGTGATAGCGGAAGTAAATAAAAAAGTAGTGAGCTACATTTATAGGGCTAGGACTTATAGGGCTGAAATTTGTAAAAACCATTTTAAAATTGAAGAAAACATTATTTTTTTTTAAAGAAAATGACGTCGCAGCTGATGTGGCGCAACGTGACAGCAACAGCATTAAACGCTACGTTTCAGCATTTACTATTATATAGATGTGTGCTTCCACATGAGTCAGATGTATTGTCATCACAGTGACATGAAATATGCTTTGGACAAGAAACAGTTTGCTTAATTGTTTAGTACTATTGTTTGCTAGATTAGATGTATAAATGCAAAGATTTTTAGTTAGAAATGATGGTTCTAATTTATCATTTACCAAACTTTATTAGAAAATGCAGATGATTCAAATTGTATGGGATGAAATGAGAGTTTAGCTAAAATCTTAAAAACGATTTTAGTATGGCTTTTATATTCAATGAGATGTAAGTACAAATTTTTGATAATCACAAGGATAACAAATCATTACACTTTCAATTTTATACAGTTGATAATCGTTCCTTTTGGCAAACCATTAAGGAAATCATAATTGTAAAACTTTTGCAAAGCTTAACAAACAATTAATAAAAAAACAGAAGATTGCATCTTATTATTTAAGTGATGCTACAATGAGGGAAAAGAAATAAAATAAAATAGAGTTAAAGAAGCCTGTTCACCAACTTAAACATTTCAAGGTCAATTGAGCATCTTTTGCACGTAACCACAAATTTTGCATAACTGTAAGGATAAGGTTGATATCGGTTCCAATGTCCCATTACAATTTTGTGGCATGCTTGAAAGTTTCGAATTTGATACAGGGCTATTCATGCAGCTACGTGTCGAGGCATATTTCGTCAATTTCGAAGCCACTGCTTCCCATGTTCATCATTTAAAAAGGTTATCAATTTCAAAGCCAATGCTTCCAAAAGGTTATCAATGCCTCCACGATTTGACTGGCAAAGTAGCATGATTCCATGTATATAAGCTGCAATAAAATTATCACATGGACTTGTTTTTCAATTATATTTTTTCCTTCAACAACTTCTTCATTCAGAAAGTATTTCCAGCTTCCCACTATCAGTAGCGCATTGGGATTTCCTGCATCATAGTACTAAAAATTTAGGGTTTTTTCTTTGTCGTGTAGTAGAGCTAGGTGATTGACAAATGGGGTTAGTTGAATTTGTTGGAGAATTAGTTTGCTTTTTGTTAAATTGTTGAAGCGTTTACAACTAATTAAGAAAAATGAAAAAAATAAATTAATAGACTAAATAATTTATATAGAAGGAAATAAATAAGTAGATACAAATTGAGAAAATAGTTTTTTATACCTTAACTTAATGTTCCCCAAGAGTGTTGCCGAATCTTTGCCTACTTTCAAAAATATTTCAACCAAAATGTCAGTATGATATATATATATATATATATATATTTTTTTTTTTTACTTTAAATAGTGTTATAACATTTCAGTTACTATTTATAATAAAATGATTTGTACTAGGTTCATAGTATTATATTAAATAACAATACATAATATTAATGCGTTTACGAATTTCAAAATGATTATACAAGAATTTGATGGTGAAATGGTTATACACGAAAACGAAGATGGGATCTGTATGTTAAGGTGCCTAAATCGGTGCGGTAACTGGGAACATGTTACTGAAAATTGTGTAGGAGAGGAACGATTTTGGGTTTTGATTGTTGTAGAAGGGGAGGCGAACCTAAAAATACGTGAGAAAAATTTAGAATCCCGGTTAAATTTACATGGATGGAGGAAATTTTATTATATTTCATATTTAAATTAGTGTGGTCCCCACATTAATCTAAACACAAGACATTGGGAATAGTTAAAATCCTATTCATATAGTGTTTTTCCAGCCTGTATTGACATGACAAGCCCTAATAACTGAAATAGTAATGCTTGGACCATGAAATGAGGTTATAAATGCACCACAATAATTATCTTCTTTCTATCCATTAACTTCGTAGATTGAGTAAGTTATGAGTCACAATGCCTCAACATCAAATCGTAAAATGCAAAACAAGTTTGGATCTACTTCAACATGTGGATCTTTACAAGTTCCAGCAGATCAACAACTACAGACATACACAGACCACTATGGAGGAAAATGGGTTGGAAAGAAAAGAGATTTCGTTAATATGCCAATATACACGTACGAGAGTCTTGGAAGCGTCGGGCACATCATGGTCGGCAAACCTACAAAACTAAGTACAGATAGCACCGCAATAGAGTTTACTGTATCAGAACCACCATGGTCAACCCTATACGAGAAGAGGTGTGAGTTGGAGGTGTATTGTCGATGGCATGGGTTACGAGTTCCTAAGGCACGCTTAGCCGAGTTACCTAGAGATGAACCTGCCAACATACTTGCTCGTCTTCAACAAGAGAACAATCAAATGCAAAGGCGACTAGATCGTTTTCACGCAATCCAAAAAGCTAGGAAGCATCTAAAGGGGAAGGCGCAAGAGTGAGCCATGAAGTCTATTAATGAAATTACTGCGTTAGATGATGACAGAGATATTTCAGACTTCTCAGATTCAAGCAATGATGATTTCCAAAAATTTCTACCTATGAACATTAGACGTTGTTGTTAATGTTTGACAACAGATGCTTATGTACGTTAAACTTTTGCAAATCTAAAGAATAACTGTTCATTAGTTTTGGCTAAGGTTATATGAAATCAATTTCTCATTTTTCCCCTGCTGTTATTTGTTGTTACATATAAAAATTTTATATGAATATTTACGCATAGATTCAATACATACAAACTCATCGAACCCACACAGACCAACTGGGACCATCACCATCAAGGTGTAGACACTCACATTTGTTCAAAATAATACTCCCTTCCACCATGTGTGACATGAAACTGCTAATGTTTTAAATTACTATGTTAGTATGTTGCAATGTGTTCAATGAATTGCCTAAGTGTATATGAAATCACTTGCTCATTTTTTCCCTGCTATTCTTTGTTGCTACATATGATTCTTTTGCTTTGGTTGGACAATGTTCTCTGCTTTGTAGTGTAGGAAAAACCTTAGATATGCTAGTGTTTCCAATATTTTGTCTGTGTAATTTGAAATGTTACCCACATAACACTCATCACCCAACTTAGATTTATTGCACATTACTTGTACGAAATTTTAATAGATTCAATACATACAGGCTCATCCAAACCCCACAGGCCAACCATGCATATGATTATTAATACGAATAATTCAAATATATGACACCGTGAGTCGCTGTATCATATACTCGTATCCGTATATCTTAGTTCTGCTACTGTACTACTTCATACATACAAACTCATCCAAACTAGACTAACCACTCATTCTCTCTTCGTCTTTATGTACACGAAACTTTTTTCGTAACAAAATTTTCTTTGATTCATGTGTTGTGGGCAAATCATGTTTGGGATATGTTTGTATCATCTTCATCTAAGTCTATTATTTCTACCTAATGATCTTCCAATTTACAGTTCTTGCTAGGTGAATATTGAATCTCAGTGGCAATCTTATCAAATATAAGAACATGGAAGCTTGAATTTCCTTCGTATCTAAACACTAAAAAATAACCATAACGGATAGAATGGTATTCAACGAAATCCTGCCAACCATTACAAATCCAAATGTTGTTATTAGCTTTCTTCAATCCCACTTGCCAAATACCACCATAGGGAGCAGTGAATGTAGCTACGGTGGATAGCTTAGCATTGTTGAACCCTGCCCAGAAGTACCCATAAACACTGATGTTTGCAGTGCTGCATGTGCTACTCAACAGTGTCACAGTGTTGAATTGTTTCCAATCATATCACCCATATGGATAAGGTCGATACACAGATTGCATTCTTTTGCAATGCATTGTTTTCAAGGATGCAGAGCCTCTTGGTGGAAAAGTTAATGATACATTTAACACAACTCGGCACTGTTTCGTCAAGTCATGTCAGATGAAGCACAAGAATGCTGAATAGTCTTCACATGAACCCTGTCCAGTCATATCACCTACACGCATGTCAATACACAGATATGCATCCCTTTGCGATGCATCGTTTTCAAGGATGCAGAGCATCCCTGAAAAATTTATGATACATTTAACACAACTCAGAACTGTCCCATTAAGTCATGTCAGATGAAGCATAGGGACTCTGAATAGTCTTCACGTGAATAAATAGACAACCTCCTTTGCAGTACACATCACCAACCCGCTACTGTAGCACATGCTATAGCCATATGAAATAGCTGCCTCAGCAAACCACATGCACCAACAGGTGCCACTGTATAGCCAAGTCATGTTCGCAATTTTGCATGTGCTCTTCGACACCTCACTAAACAATAGACTGTCGAGTCATATCATATGTATTCACGTGAATACTTACCCTTACATATAATTACATCCACGTGAATACTTGCCCTTGCAAAACATCTGCCCTTGCAAAACATCTACGCATACCGAAGTCCCATTTACATCTACCTTTAATTAACATCTAAATATTACTTAACATCTAAACATTAGCAATGATGTGTATGTACGTTCAACTTTTGCAACTCTAAAGATTAACTGTTCATTAGTTTTAGCAAATCTAATGAATTTTATTTTTTGCCAATGAAATTTGCACCAACAAAGACCCAATATAACACAACTAACACTTATCACCGTTTCTATAGATTATTGTTCATTCCTTGTAGCACCAAACAACTAATATAACCCTAATCTACTCACATAACACTTATTCAAGAAAATACCAAAGCACAAGTAATACAACCTCTTAAATGAAAAATATATATTTGAAATTGGGTGATCCCATTTATATAATATCTACAACTATTTTTACCCACTGAATATAATTCTCTATGTATTTCAAAGAATAAAATGAGTTTCCCACCTGAGATGATAGAAAATTCTGATAATGAGGAGAAAGCTGATCTGAAAATGATGAGGAGAATTGCATGAGAAGCTGATTTGTGGAGGTGAAGAGTAAATAGCAGGACAACTCGATTACAACAAAGGCGAGTAAAATTAATAACTCGATTTCCCAATCATTGGGTTCAGCTTCACATGCGAGTAATTGATTTGCAACTGGGTGAGAACGTAGAAGAGTAACTCAATCATACTAGAAACGAGTAATATTAATAACTCGATCTTCTACTCATCGAGTTCAGCTTTAGAAGATTAATAACTCGGTTTCCTCATCAGCAAGTTATAAACAGTGAGGCGGGAATATTTTATTGCCCAAAATCCATGGTGGACGAGCAGCGTGGCAAGAACCTGCATTGAACTCGGCCCTTTAATGGTCGAGTACTTTAAGTAACTCGGCTTTGTAATGATCGAGTATCGAAACAAGGGCACGCCCCTATATAGTTTCGAAACAGGGGCACAACGCCAATTATTTTGCCCAAAAGGGGCAAAAGGCCAGAATGTCCCCAAATAGTGAGTCCATTAGAGCAAGTGGCTTTGATAGCACAAGAGAACCCTCATAAGTTTCATTCTCATCGGATGCACCACCCTGTTTCGTCTCTCAGTACTATTCGTGCTTGTTAGAAACCACTAAATAAGGGGTATTTCAAAATCAATTTCGATGGAGCTCTATTCAAGGAAGAAGGAAGAGCAGGCTTGGGTGTTGTAATAGGAATTGACAAGGGTTTGGTAAATGCTACCATGGCTAAAAAATTACATTCCCACACATTGGAGAGGAAGTTGAAGCGCTGGTGTGGCTGGACACGCACTTTAATTCGCAATAGAGATTGGTGTGGATAAAGGCTGTGTTGGAAGGAGACTCAAAGTAGATTATCAAAGCTCTTCCAGTGAAGAACAATCATTTTCCTAGTATGGTCTGCTCATATTACTCAGGATGCAAAGTCTCTTGCATGCTCACTCAAGTGGTTACTAATTTACAATAATTACTTCCATCCCATATTTGGTGTTGTAGCTCATATCTTTGCAAGACAAAGAAATTCTCTTTCTAGTTTAACAATCTAGATGGAAAAATTAATTTCCGCCAAACATTGAGAGTGTAATTCATGCTGATTCAGCAGCTTAATCATTGATAATATCTGAATATTTCTTCTAAATTGAATGATTTTCATTCTATAACATATAAGCAATTTTATGACTTAAGGAAATTTAATTCTAAATAAAAAAGGACTTTAGAAAATTTAATTACCGAGTAATTGATAATTATTTTTATAGGCGTTAATAAATTTTTAAAATGATACTAATTGATATACAATATATAAAAGCTTTAATTTGAGTAGAAAAATCTTAAGAATACCTTAAAATAAATAAATACTTTCTTTAAGTAAAAAACAAAAAAATACATTTTTTAGAAGGAAAAAAAATAAAGACTTCACCGATGCCTCCCAAATACCATTGACCAATAATTTCAATTAAAAAAAAAGTGTTTAATGTGACATTCAATTTTTCCAGAACAATCCACCAAAACCAGTGCCTCCCAAATACCATCGACCACCAAACCATTAGTCCAGTCCATAGGACTAGTGACCTAGCCATCAAATAGAGGAGAGTCATTATGTGTTTTTGTAAAATATTTTACGAAATTTTTGTTGGTAAAATGTTTTATAAAGAATTTTACAGTTAACATAAAACATTTTCAAATTTGACAAAATTTTATAATGAAACAAACATGGTAAAATGCTCCCATAATAATAATTGATCAAATCTCATTGCAATAAAGCTAGAAATACAATAAAAATTCACAACATTCATAAATTAGTCTATTACTTCATATATGGATTCACTACAATTTGTAATTTAAATTTTTTTTAAGAAACGATTTATAATTTAATTTTTTTTTAATGACATAACATGCTAAGTTGGGAATATTTTAAAATCATTGTGAATTTTTGTCGTTTGCATGACTCATCTCGTCATACATCAGTCATGATCCCAAACTTACACGCACTCTTGCAAGGGAGGATGCTTCTAGGCAAATCTCATGGTTGTCTCTCCGCCCCAATATCCTTTATCACTTAGCGCTCATTTAGGGATTGAAATTTTAACATTTGTCTCATTGCTCAATGCTTTACATTAATACATATGGCCTACTTAAAAGGGAAAAAAAATCTTATGGTCCTTTTATACAGGATATGGTCAAACAATGAATTAATGCACAAAATTGTCTCCAATCTTAATGTCTTTCTCATTGCTAATCGCATAACATTACTTCATATGGGCTATGGCCCAACCATATATACAGGATATTATCATGCAATGAATGCCCGAAATACAGATACATTACAGACAAAATTTTTTTTTTCTTTTTTTGACAAAAAATTGGATGGAAAAAAATGTAAAGAAGATCTGAAGATGTTCAAAAAAGGGTGGTGGTTCTTAATTACAAGGACTACCCACTCCACTAGTGGATAGATTAAAATATACTATAAAATAAGAAAGTAACGACAAAACATATTCTCGAAGTCTCAAACTGACACACATTACTTACCCGTACTGTCTCATACCAAGTCCCAGCCTCAGACATCATCAATGGCTGAAGAAACAAAGAGGTAGTCCTAAACTCCTTCCATGGTGTCTCTATGGTCTATACTAAATTTCCATCACATCTTCTAACCGCAAACATAGCACCCATCTCTCTCTTTTTTGCATGTGATCATGTTGTTGTTTTCAGGTTTGCAGTTGTTACAGGAGCAAATAAGGGGATTGGATTTGAAACAGTTAGACAGTTGGCTTCAAATGGGTTCGTAGTGGTGCTAACAGGAAGAGATGAGAAGAAGGGTCTTGAAGCTCTTGGGAAACTGAAAGACTCTGCTCTCTCTGATAATGTGTTTTTTCATCAGCTTGATGTGGCTGACCCTGCCTCCATTACTTCTTTGGCAGATTTCATCAAAACCCAGTTCGGGAAACTTGATATCTTGGTATGATTCAAAGCCAATTTCTTTATTGATTTCTATTTCTTTAATTTGGATATCATTCATCTTGAAATTAATTCTCTTTGAACTTAAACTTCCCATGTTATTGTGAAACAAAATTACTTAAATTCCTTATAATGAAAAAATCAACAATAGTCCATTACCTCATATCTACTAGATATGATAGAGTTTGTGAGATTCATCATATTTTAATTCAGTGGATAATGTACAGAAGGGATAAGATTTGAGGACAAGTTTGCCGTTGATGAAATTCACTGATGTGATAACCTGACAGATTTAATAATGTTCCCTGTGTTCAAATCCAATTCTTGTTCGATGTAAACAAAATTAGTCATGTAGTGTTGAAACTATGTGCAGGTGAACAATGCAGGGATTGGTGGAGTCAAATTCGATTCTGATGGTGGGGTAAGTATTTTATGGATGGATTTGTATATGCGCCTTTGGCAAAAACTAAAAAGTTTAACTTACAACAGTTGCAAGTGTCTTGTGCAGTTTGTTGTCACTTTTGACGTCATAGTTGGACTTCTTCAAGTAATTTACTTTGAGATCAATGTTAATTTAGAAATTAGAACTAACATAGGGAATTAACACGGGGAGTGCAGCATAATCAGATTGAGCAAAGAACTAACATAGGGAATGCTTCTATGTGTCTGTTTAGATATCGCTTATCGATGAAAACTGAAAATTTATTGTTGAAAATAATGTAGCAAAATAATTTTTAAAAGCGTGAATAATGCTGTGAGACCTAAATTTATCTAAAAATCTGCATTTTGCTGAGTTTGGTGTTTCATGAACAGTGCCGTGGGACCCAAAAAAAAAGCAAAACGCAGCTTAACAATAATTTCAATGCTGGGTAAACACACTATATCTTTCATGCAGTGCCAAAGACCTTTGGAGAGGTTCAAATAGAATAATCTTTCATACCCGTACTGTTCCTTGGAAAAATTAGTATCTATATAAGTGCTCTGTTTTATAGCTTAACATGATGCCTATTTAGGCCAACAATCAGGATTATATTTGTTTGCCACTTAGGCTTTTTGAATTTAGAGTTACTTCTCTTTTATGATCAAGGGGTTGGATATTAACGTTAAAGCTATGGTATTTTTGTTCTGTTTTGTATATTAAAGTTCAGTAGATTGTATCATTCTACCTTGGGCTTGGAAGTATTTGGTGATAGTTACCAAGTGGATTGAGTTCTTTTTACTGCTGCAGGAAGGAGATGGAATTGTTCAGCCTAAACTGATTCAAACTTATGAATTAGCAGAACAATGCTTGAAAACTAACTACTATGGAGCTAAAAGAACGGCTGAGGCACTCATTCCTCTCCTCCAATTGTCAAATTCACCAAGGATTGTTAATGTTTCATCCTCCATGGGTCAGCTAAAGGTATGGAAGTAACAAAATCCTTCTATAGAAATACATTGTCAGCACGCCCCTTGATAAGAAACTTGGTTGAGTTTGACACTAGTTTGGTAGGCTTGAAACTCAGGCAAGTTAGCCATAGAGCAGATGACTCAATTTGAAGGTTGGACTGGCTTAAAATGAGTGAGATATGAACCAAATTTAAATTAACTCCTCTCATTAGTTGACCAAGCTGAGCCAACCAAGCCAAATCATTGCTAATGAGTTCATTTTAGAACAATGACAGAAGTGACACATTTTTCCACTTTCTATCACTCTTTGGCTTGGACAAATTTCCCTGAGAAACAAGAGAGAAAGAGAGAGAGAGAGGTGTATACCATAATATCAGCAGAAAATGCCCTTCCCATTAAACATTGGATGACCCTGCATGTTTTCCTTAGTTGATTATGGAACGCTTTTCCAACAATTTATTGTGATTGTGGTCTTCTTCTAAAATGGTTAGGAATCTTATTATACGTTATTTTTCCCATCTTGTTCACTCCATCAGAGATTAAGATCTTGTATACATATTGAATTTGTAATTGTATTCCAAGAAAGAATTTACCTTAGTTTTTATTGTCAACAACATTTATAAATATTTCTTGTCATGTTTCAGAACATCCCAAATGAATGGGCTAAAAGAGTGCTATGTGATGATGAAAACCTTACAGAAGAGAAAGTGGATGAAGTATTAGAGGAATTTCTAAAGGATTATAAAGAAGGTTCACTGGAAGCCAAAGGCTGGCCTACTTTTCTTTCTGCCTATACAGTCTCAAAAGCAGCCATGAATGCCTACACAAGGATTATAGCCAAAAAGTAGCCTAGCTTCTGCATCAATTGTGTCTGCCCTGGCTTTGTCAAAACAGATATAAATCGCAACACTGGCATCTTACCTGTTGAAGAAGGTGCTGCAAGTCCTGTGAGGTTAGCACTGCTGCCTGATGGCAGTCCTTCTGGCCTCTTTTTTGTTCGGCAAGAAGTGTCTCCTTTTTGATCAAAGACAACCCATTTATTTGGATGGATTATAAAACCACATGGATTGTAAGTTTTGAATTTAAGTCTGTTTTCTCTAATTTACGTAAGACCTTGATGGTGAACTTAATAACACCAATTTGGGATTTTGATGCCAGAATATAAGCTAGTAACTTTTTATGTAATGTGAAATATATGGTTTGCACGATGCAATCTAACTAATGGCCAACTTTCCTGAAGTACTAATAATTTTGCAAATATAGTGAGGGAAAAAAAATGAAGAAACAAACTCTGCATTTGAGTACACTTAGAAAAGGGAGATATCAAGATAATTTCTTGCATACCATTGTTCTTCTTCTTTTGAGAGAAGCATCCTGTTGTTTTCAATGGTGTTTACACTCAACAAAAATAAATATTAAATAAAAAGGAAGAAAAAGAAAAAGAAAGAAAGAGATTTCCTGTTTCATGGTGAAAGGGAGCTGATATTATCTTTTAGAGAGAGAGAGAGAGAGAGAGAGAGAGAGAGAGAGAGAGAGAGAGAGAGAGAGAGAGAGAAATGAATTAGTAATGTCTATTGTGTCCATTTGGCATTCATGTAGAAAATAGAGTTATAACTATTAGAGTTTTTGCGATATAGAGCTTCAATGGTAAAGTTCGGAAATCTTTTTAGTGTTGGGCTTGTTGGCAAATTATAGTGAATACTGAATAATGTTTACATTCTTGGCATTGGCATGCATGAGCTTATCCTTGTAAGCTCCTTATAAGCTCCCAAATTTTCAACTAACCCTAAAGTTGTTTTTTAGTGTTAAGATTCCTTAAAGCACTTTTTTAGTGGGTCAAAGCACTTTATTATTGCAAAACACAATAACACTTTGTATCGCTAGCCATACCTGCCTATGAAAGGGAGCTTATAGTAGTAAAGTCTTTGTATGAATGTGTATCACTAACCATAGTTGCAAACAAAATCTAAGAACTTTGTAGCTCGACAGACACTTTCTAATGTTTCCAACAAATTTGACTAAGGTTCAAATGCTAGCTGCAAGGTGGCTATGAGGACATGTCTATTAACATTTTGGTTGTCTTCACCCCTATTCTCTCTTACATTTATTTTGTTTTTTTTTTTTTGCTATGCTTTTCTTTGGCTTTTGTTGTGTTTCTCTTGAATTGTCTCTCATATGACCATATCCAATAGTCAATCCACTAGAAGGAATCAAAAATGACTAGTAGCTTGGAATACAAGGCATTGTACCTTTGGCTTCTCAACTTGGAATGCGTCTGATATTTTTGGGATCATGATCTTCTAGATATAAGTTCTTTGCAATGTATTTATTCCAAGATCAGACAAATAGTTGATTTTTTTTTTCCCAATTGTGTTAGTCTGAAAAATTAGTGTGATACAGTAGTGAGTGTAGCTGTGCAAATTTGATAATTCAAAAGAAAAAAGTGTTCAAAGAACTCCCTTGATAATAATTTTTGCGATAGCTAAATCTAGAATTAAAAAAATTTGACTTTTTTTTTACAAGACTAAGGGAGTTTAACTAAAAGATCACAATAAATAGAATTGAATTACTTACCCCTAAATGAAAACAACAAAATTGTTGGAGGTGGCTCATATTTGTTAATCGGCCACAGAGTTAGAAGCCCTATGGGTGTTGTAAAAGAGTGGAGTGGCATGAGTAGAGTGGAGCACAGAAAGCGAAACAGAACAAAGTGAAGTTATAATGGATGAGATTTGAAAAAAAATACTAATATATATATTTAGGTTATATCAATTTAGCAAACTCAAAAACTAACACCGTTCATTTCTAAGGAAACACATTCTATTTATTTGTCAAAACTCATACGGAGGCCTTCTAAGTTCTTCGAAATCTACCATGTTGTCTATACTTGAAATGATTTGTGAATGGCCTCTTATCACTTAAGTTGAGATGAATTGCACTGGTTGTCCTTATATATGAACTTGGTGCTCATCATCTTTTACTGTAACAAAGATATCAAAACACTAACCTTGCACTGATACCATATGTTGTGCAACAGTAGAAACAAACAAAAAAAAAAAATCAACAAATGCAAATAGTAAACATAAGAATTTATGTGATTTGATAAATTGCCTGCATACAAGTGACGACAATGAGAAAAAGTCTAATTAAGTGTGAGTTTGGACAGCGTTTTTCCTCTTGTGTTTGTGTTTGTATTTGCGTTTTCCTAGGTTTTGTGTATTGTTTATGGGACCTGCAAGTACGAAATCTGATAAATTTTACTTTAAAACTAGGTCTTACGGTACTATTTATACATTTAAAAATTATTTTACTATACTATTTTGCTTACTAGTTTTAATTCAACACCAATGACTGAAGGTGGAGACATAACCGACTCAAAGTAGTCGGCTAATCGTTTAATTTGTGGTCCAAAACCACGTAGAAGAAGCAGTCTTTTCTATATTATTTTTTGAGGAAGAACGTAGAAGAAGCATTTAAGTGCACATCATACCTCACCTATGATGTCAACATTTGTGTACACTAGCATAATTCATAGATTTTAGGATTACTAGGCGTAATCAATGACGACAATAAAAGAAGAAGCACCCTATTAAATTATTATACAAAAAAAAAGCGGTTTTCATATTCATTGGTTTAATTTTCTTCTAATCTCTCTGTCGGTAAGTTTAATTTTTTTCTTCCTTTTTTACGTGATTTTTATTTTTAGTTGGAGTTAGTTCTAATATGATATTTTATTTTGATTTATAAAAATTAAAATTTTAATAATTATAAAAATATTGTGACAGTTTGTTGTATTAATATATTATTATTATTATTATTATTATTATTAAACAAGGTCTCATATGTATATAAAAAAAATTAGAAAAAAAAGGTTGACCCGGCAGTATTACCAAAAAAAAAAAAAAAAATGGAAAAGAAGGCCAATGAACGGTAGCCATTGAACAAAAAAAAAAAAGTAATATAATTATTATAGTATTTGTGAAAAATATTGTGGACGTGACTTTTTTTTTCACAATATCTGTTTTTTAGTTGTAATTAGTTTTGATATGATATTTTATTTTGATTTATCAAGAATTAAAATTTCAAAAATTATAAAAATATAGTGTTAATTTATTAATATAAACAGGTCTCATATGTATATAATAAAAATTAGAAAAAAAAATAACCCAGCAATAATACCGAAAAAAAGGAAAAAAAAAGAATGCCAATAAACGGTATATCTTGACAAAACCAAAAAGTAGTGTAGCTACTACTGTAGTTTTACACAGCCACGCTTTTTATTTGCGCATTTGGATACCAATGAAAGTGGCGCCAGTGGCTACGTTTTACACTGTTGCGCGTTTCAGATTTTTTTTTTTTTTTAGCTGTGCCATAATTGTTGACTTTGATACCAAATTTATTGCACACCTCAGCAACTTGTCAGCACTTTAATCAACTTTTCAGCGTTTAAAAATTATTTTAATCAACTTTTTAATACCTAATTTTTTAGCAACTTTTCAGTCATGGGACCCGTAAATCTCATTTTTTAACAATTTTTTCATTAAAAATATATTTCATGTACTATTTACATATTTAAAAATTATTTTGCTACAATATTATCATTTTTCAGTTGTATCCAAACCAACCTATGGCTATATATATATATATATATATATTGAAGAATTAAGCATAGCTTTCACTACTGCAAAAGTGTCCCAAGTTTCATCATCAATGACAGAAGCTACAAAGAAGTACTTTGCTTCTTCTTTCATGGTGTTTTCGCAATAGTGCCATGACACAGTGTTTTATTTATACTTTTCTTTTTCTTTTTTCTCAGGTATGCAGTTGTTACAGGGGCCAATAAGGGGATTGGCTTCGAAATATGCAGGAAGTTGGCCTCAAATGGGATCCTGGTGGTGCTAACTGCTAGAGATGAGAGAAAAGGACTTGAAGCTGTGGAAAAGCTGAGAGAGTTTGGGCTATCTGACCACGTTGTATTTCATCAGCTTGATGTGGCGGATCCTGCTAGTATAGCTTCCTTTGCAGATTTCATTAAAACCAAATATGGGAAGCTCGATATATTGGTACTTTTGAAATGTTTCTGGTGGTTTAGAGCATCTCCAATAGGGCTGGCCATCTCCAAATTTTGGAGAGAAAAGCCACTGTTCACACAAAAACAGCCCTCCAACAGCCTCTCCATCAGCCTCTCTATCTCCAAAAATTTTTTAGAGTTGCTACAGTAGCTCTCCAGGCCTGGAGAGCACTGTAGCTCTCTATACAATATCCTCTCATAAAATATTACCCGGTTGAATAAAAAAAAATTATTTCTCTCTCATTCCTTCTCTATTTCAACGGTAACATACCACAATCAAAACAAAAACACAAAACCCAATCGAAAGATTTGAAACACAAAAACAATATTTCTCATAAGCCTAATGAAATTTGAGCAATAAAATTAATAAAACTGATCAAACCAGGAAAAAAAAAAAAAAAAAAAACCATGTAGAACGTCGATCTCCACTTTTCTGCCGGTGATCAATGTGTGTATGAGAGAGAATTTGTTTGTGTGAGATAAAGGGAGAGAAATTTGTGTGTGTGTGTGTGTGTGTGTGTGTGTAAGAGAAAGAGCAAGAAATAGAGACGGAGAAGTGAAGAAAAAGAAGGGTTGTTCTGGAGACAAGTGATCCAGAAAGAACTAGAAAAAGAGAAAAGAAGGGTAGGTGGAGATAGTGGGATACGTGTGTGGTGTAGATAAAACCAAGAGAAAAAAAAAAAAAAAAAAAAAAAAAAAAAAAAGAAAAGAAAAGAAAAGAAAAGGAAACGTATGGCTGAAAGAGGAAAAGAATAAGAAATGACGTTTTAGAAATACTCTCATAATATTTCATAATAAATTTTAAGTAATTAGTTAATATTGGTGAGAAAAAAATAATTTCAACAGGGGGTTTAAATTAGAACTAGTAACAACTTTCCACATAAAATTTTGATGTAATTCTTATGAAAGTATTGTGAAAAATGTTGTGAATATGACACATTTTATTAAAAAATATAATTGTTGGGAATAAATATAAAAAGAATAAAGAAATAATGAAAAAATAATATTTAAATGAGATAGAGAATAGGATAGAGAGTCTGTTGGAAAGTGTATTTGAAAAAGTAGGTAGGCAAAAGGTAAAATGCACTGTTCATTCTCCAAACAAATAAAAATTTGGAGAAAATTTGGAGAAGCTGTTGGAGATGCTCTTAACTAGCCATTTGAATTACTGTTTGGAAACCGAGATTCTTCTTCTTATTATTATTATGATTTTTTTATGTATGTTATTAACATGCGTGCTATATTTTGAGTCAATGGGGTGTTGTTTACTATTTAATCTATAAAGTTTTGTCTTTTATGCATAGTTTTAATATAAAAAACATAAAATTTAAGTATTTTATAGATGATATAGTCACTGATATTTTGATCATTCTGAAATTTTACAAACACAAAGGAAATAAGAAGAAAATATAATTTGATGGTTATCTATACATATATTGTGATGTGTAATATTGCATAAAGTTACTATTGAATCAACTCTTTGAATATGTATGACAGAGAAGAGGAAAGAGGGGCAGAAGATATTGGAAATTTTAATATGATAAAGGTGTAAACTGTAGAGACTAGACAGCAAACACAACCTTGCTTTAAATTGCATAAAAATCTGCACATCAACTCCATCGATGAATTTTCAACAAGAACTAAAGCTTTGTTGTAAATTTCTCTTGTTATAATCCCATCTTATGTACAAATTTTAAAATTTGATGTGATTGGTCAATTATCAATATAATAGAGACTCTCAATAATACTTGCTTCGGGTCATCTTGTTCATGATCCTGTTTTTGGTTTAATTTACAAAATAAAATAAATGATGACAAATCTTAAAATTCTATGCAGGTCAACAACGCAGGGATCGCTGGATTTATAATAGATGGAGATGCTTTAGCTGCTTCAGGTCTTGGTAAGGTAAGTTATGAAATTATGAAATTTTTTCATTGCCAAAATATAAGAAAAGGGTGAGTGGACTTGGATGTAACTTTGAGAAAGAGTGACTTGACTGTAACTTCAGGATTAGACATTATCTTGTTATAACTCTCGTTGATCATTGTAGTTAATTCCTAACAAACTCAACAATGTAAGAAGGAATCATATATAAAATTCTGTTGATAATGAGAACTCTTATTCACTTAATGAATGTTTACATCAGCTCTGCCCTTTATATACAAAACAGAGGATCGGTTAACTTAACAGAGTAACAAACTCCTAACTAACTCACTTAACACTAAACTGAAACTCACGTGCTCTCTCACGTGTAATACTAAACACTATATACAATAGAGCTAAACTACCTTCAGTTTATACAATGAATTATACAAAGCTACATGTCGCTGCCTTCTAGTTCTAAGTCTGACTTCTGCTCCAACTGATGTTGCTGCTGCATACTTTGCTGCTGCTGCTGCATACTCTGCTGCTGCTGCTGCAATCTTTGACATCATAAGCCAAATCATTATTATTCAGCCAAAGCCCTCTTGCAGATTGAAAGTAAATAACCTATTAGGTTGCGGGTTCAAGTCTAGAAATCAATCTCTCCAATAAAAATTAGGACTGAGGTTATCTACCAATCGCCTTTCTTACATTCCAGAAAAAGGGATTTTGTGCATTCGGTATGACTTTTTATGATGTTGGTCATGTTCTAGAAAGAAAACCCATATAGAACGACACTAGCATCAATTAACTTTGACTAAAGTTAGTGTATTGTGTCTTTAGTCAAAGTTAGTGTATTGTGTCTGGTAGCTGATTAGCTTTTTTAAATTCCTTGTTGCGCTTCCTATGAAATCTTGCAATGTTTGGCCACAAAATTATGGGTGCTTTTACCATAAGTATAGTGTGTTTGGGTCTTCAGACTCGGGTTGGGAAGCTAACTAAGTACTGTTGTTGAGCAACCTGTCTCTGCCTACCATTTTCTTTGTACAATTGGCTTGGAAGAGAGTGATTTTTCTTCTCATTGATGCAGGAAGGTGCCAATGTGGATTGGAGTAAAATAGCGACCGACACTTACGAGTTAGCTGAAGAGTGCCTGAAAACAAACTACTATGGCGCCAAAGGAATGATTGAAGCACTTCTTCCAATCCTCCAGTTGTCCAATTCACCAAGGATTGTTAATGTTTCCGCTTCCATGGGACACTTAAAGGTATGAAACTGCAGATAAAATTTCTGGAACCCTTATTAGAACTTAGAATTAATTTTTATACAAGTTTTGATTTGGTTTTGAAATTTATTACAAGCAAATGTCCTGGAACGAGTCAACACTAAATCCTAATCAAAAGTAGATGGTTCAACTTATAAATGGCTTAAGAAATAGATCCATGTTTCATTATTTGTTTCAGTGCCACTTGAAACTTCACCAATTTGATTCCCATCTAAGTGTCATGCACTTTTTTTTTTAATGGACTGGATACTTATGTACTTATGCCATTTGTGGTTTGAGGAGTTTTATTTCACGATCTAAAAAGTAGAACTTTGCCCTCCTGAGGTTATCTTCGTTGTGCTTCCATAACACATTTCCATCCCAACAGTTAAAAAGTCGAAATAAACCCCATTCTCTCTCTCAACACATGCACACATTCTGCCATCAAACTCAAATGGCTGCCACTCTGGAACCCAATGGCTGCCACTCTGTTTCTTTGTTGCTAATTAATCACTATTACTGTTTTTTAAGGAGGTTACCATCTTTCTTTCTTACAAATTGATGGGACTATAAGAAGCACTCCTCTTATTTACTTTCTAAAGGAGGTGTAGAGTCTCTTTTCTTCTTCTTATTCTTTTTTTCAAATTAAACTGCAATTCATTTTCCCATTAATCAAATTAAAGTGAGTTTTCTTCTTCTGCTGTTTCAGAAGATACCAAATGAATGGGCTAAAAAAGTGTTAGGTAATGCTGAAAGCCTAACAGAAGAAAGAGTTGATGAGGTATTGAATGAATATCTGAAAGATTTTAAAGAGGGTTCCTTGGAAACCAAAGGCTGGCCTGGATATTCGTCTGCCTATATAATTTCAAAAGCAGCTATGAATGCCTACACAAGGATTGTGGCCAAAAAGTTCCCATCTTTCCGAGTCAATTGCCTTTGCCCTGGCTATGTCAAGACAGATATAAACTACAACAATGGCTACTTGACAACTGATGAAGGTGCTGAAAATGTTGTAAAGTTAGCGCTCCTGCCCAACGATGGTCCTTCTGGCCTCTTCTTTTTTCGGAATGAAGTGACAACTTTTGATTAAGATTTTTCATTTCTGCCACTTCTCAAAGATAAAAATACTAATAAATCTGTACTTTTCCTGGAATTGTTTACTTTCTATGTGTTGAATCTCTATTTGATAGGCTATTTGAAAGCCAATGTCTAACGTTGATGTAATAAAATGTATGCAAAGAATATGTTTTTTCACTTGGGGTATGTAATGTCAATTATATGCATTTTGTAATGAAACTTTTAAGAATCTTTTGTTTGTTGGTGTGGATTAGTGTGATTCAAACACTTTTGCTCTTTGTTGCTTGTTCCAAATTGGTTAGGAGTACTAATGTGTTTATAAGTAATTGCCCATGTTTTTTAATATCTTGAAATGGTGGGCTTTGGGCTTATACATATAACTCATATGAGTGAATGGCTTGTCACAATGCAATGTGTGTAAGATCCAACAAATTTTGTTTTGGGCCTTAATTTCTCTCTTTTACATCCGGTTAGTGTTCATTGATTATTTGGATTAGCACATTTAATGTGCATAGTGACTGTTGAATTTTGGCCCATTGGAAACGCACTAGCCTATTTTTTAATTGGCTAATATAACACACTTTTAGGCCTCTTTTAGCTCGTTGAACATTTAATATGCGTAGTGACTATTAAGCTTTGACCTGCTGGAAATCTACTTATCTATTATTTTCTGGTCTAATATAACACATTTTTATGATCAAATCCTTTAGTTTTTTTAGGGTACTTTACTACATCATCTTGACCTTTCATTTTGAATTAAATGGTTTGTAGTATGCCATTTCATTAATTCATTAATAAAATCCTTAAAATAACAGTGCCACATTAGCAATTAAAAACCACATCTCTTTTATTATATTCTAATTTAGTATTTTACATATGTTATCTTCGTATAATTTGGGAAGATATTATAAAAAACCAACCAATTAAGCATTTAATATATTTAGTAGATACCTGTTTTCAATTTTTAGCTTTATTTCAAGCAAAATAGCAAGTAAACAAAGGAGATGGTCATGAAAAAAAAAAAAGATGTGCTTATTGTTAGCCAACTTTAAGTCGGGTTCGTCGCCAGCTGTTTTGATTAATGTTGAAAGTTGAACTTTTAAACCTCACCTATGTTGTTGTGCACCAATCAGTCAGACAATATCAACTATGAAAAAGTCAAAATTTGTGTCCTATGCTTACCAAAACAAAAGCAAAAGTAAAATTTTGCACCCATCACTCAGATAATATCAACTATAAAAAAAAGATTGGTCAAATTTTGTGTCCTAGGCTTATCTTTGAATACCCTTATTTCAAGAGAAAAAAAAAGTATCAAATATGTTCACAGGAGAAACTAAAGATCTATTTGGATACAACTTATTTTATTAAAAATTAAAAATTAAAAACTGAAAACTAAATATACTGTAGTAAAATAATTTTTAAATGTGTAAATAGTATCGTGAGACCCATTTTTAATATTTTTTTCTGAATAAAGTGATTGTGGGTCGCATGAACAGTAACTTTGTCTCCTGCACAGTGTAATTACGTGCATGAACAGTGCCGATTACTGGTCATAAGCGCTGAAAAAAAAAAAAAAAAAAAAAGCAAAACGTGCAAACACACAATTGCAATCGCGAATCCAAACCCCACCTAAATGCAAGAGAAGTTATTATCATGTTTCTAAGAGAAAATGTAGCGTTTAATTATTTTTTGGAAAATAAATAATGCTTCAAAGAAAGTATAGAATCATGTACATTGTTTGGAAAATATGTACATTGAATTTACATAATTATGCACATTCTTTGAAAATTTGTGTATGTTAAATGTGCATAATTGTATACAATTTTGGAAAATCTATATGTGTGAAGAATACTACTAGAAAATTGAAACCTAGAGTTGTTTGCGACTATAATTTGAGCATTATGGCAAACAGGGAACCAAGCACGTTTACGCCAAATAGTGAGTCCATTAGAGCAAGTGGCTTTGATAGCATAAGAGAACCCTCATAAGTTTCATTCTCATCGGATGCACCACCCTGTTTCGTCTCTCAGTACTATTCGTGCTTGTTAGAAACCACTAAATAAGGGGTATTTCAAAATCAATTTCGATGGAGCTCTATTCAAGGAAGAAGGAAGAGCAGGCTTGGGTGTTGTAATAGGAATTGACAAGGGTTTGGTAAATGCTACCATGGCTAAAAAATTACATTCCCACACATTGGAGAGGAAGTTGAAGCGCTGGTGTGGCTGCACACGCACTTTAATTCGCAATAGAGATTGGTGTGGATAAAGGCTGTGTTGGAAGGAGACTCAAAGTAGATTATCAAGGCTCTTCCAGTGAAGAACAATCATTTTCCTAGTATGGTCTGGTCATATTACTCAGGATGCAAAGTCTCTTGCATGCTCACTCAAGTGGTTACTAATTTACAATAATTACTTCCATCCCATATTTGGTGTTGTTGCTCATATCTTTGCAAGACAAAGAAATTATCTTTCTAGTTTAACAATCTAGATGGAAAAATTAATTTCCGCCAAACATTGAGAGTGTAATTCATGCTGATTCAGGAGTTTAATCATTGATAATATCTGAATATTTCTTCTAAATTGAATGATTTTCATTCTATAACATATAAGCAATTTTATGACTTAAGGAAATTTAATTCTAAATAAAAAAGGACTTTAGAAAATTTAATTACCGAGTAATTGATAATTATTTTTATAGGAGTTAATAAATTTTTAAAATGATACTAATTGATATAGTACAATATATAAAAGCTGTAATTTGAGTAGAAAAATCTTAAGAATACCTTAAAATAAATAAATACTTTCTTTAAGTAAAAAACAAAAAAAATACATTTTTTAGAAGGAAAAAAAATAAAGACTTCACCGATGCCTCCCAAATACCATTGACCAATAATTTCAATTAAAAAAAAAGTGTTTAATGTGACATTCAATTTTTCCAGAACAATCCACCAAAACCAGTGCCTCCCAAATACCATCGACCACCAAACCATTAGTCCAGTCCATAGGACTAGTGACCTAGCCATCAAATAGAGGAGAGTCATTATGTGTTTTTGTAAAATATTTTACGAAATTTTTGTTGGTAAAATGTTTTATAAAGAATTTTACAGTTAACATAAAACATTTTCAAATTTGACAAAATTTTATAATGAAACAAACATGGTAAAATGCTCCCATAATAATAATTGATCAAATCTCGTTGCAATAAAGCTAGAAATACAATAAAAATTCACAACATTCATAAATTAGTCTATTACTTCATATATGGATCCACTACAATCTGTAATTTAAATTTTTTTAAGAAACAATTTATAATTTAATTTTTTTTTTTAATGACATAACATGCTAAGTTGGGAATATTTTAAAATCATTGTGAATTTTTGTCGTTTGCATGACTCATCTCGTCATACATCAGTCATGATCCCAAACTTACGCACTCTTGCAAGGGAGGATGCTTCTATGCAAGGGAGGATGCTTCTAGGCAAATCTCATGGTTGTCTCTCCGCCCCTATATCCTTTATCACTTAGCGCTCATTTAGGGATTGAAATTTTAACATTTGTCTCATTGCTCAATGCTTTACATTAATACATATGGCCTACTTAAAAGGGAAAAAAAAATCTTATGGTCCTTTTATACAGGATATGGTCAAACAATGAATTAATGCACAAAATTGTCTCCAATCTTAATGTCTTTCTCATTGCTAATCGCATAACATTACTTCATATGGGCTATGGCCCAACCATATATACAGGATATTATCATGCAATGAATGCCCGAAATACAGATACATTACAGACAAATTTTTTTTTTTTTTTCTTTTTTTGACAAAAATTGGGGGGAAAAAAAATGTAAAGAAGATCTGAAGATGTTCAAAAAAGGGTGGTGGTTATTAATTACAAGGATTACCCACTCCACTAGTGGATAGATTAAAATATACTATAAAATAAGAAAGTAACGACAAAACATATTCTCGAAGTCTCAAACTGACACACATTACTTACTCGTACTGTCTCATACCAAGTCCCAGCATCAGACATCATCAATGGCTGAAGAAACAAAGAGGTAGTCCTAAACTCCTTCCATGGTGTCTCTATGGTCTATACTAAATTTCCATCACATCTTCTAACCGCAAACATAGCACCCATCTCTCTCTTTTTTGCATGTGATCATGTTGTTGTTTTCAGGTTTGCAGTTGTTACAGGAGCAAATAAGGGGATTGGATTTGAAACAGTTAGACAGTTGGCTTCAAATGGGTTCGTGGTGGTGCTAACAGGAAGAGATGAGAAGAAGGGTCTTGAAGCTCTTGGGAAACTGAAAGACTCTGCTCTCTCTGATAATGTGCTTTTTCATCAGCTTGATGTGGCTGACCCTGCCTCCATTACTTCTTTGGCAGATTTCATCAAAACCCAGTTCGGGAAACTTGATATCTTGGTATGATTCAAAGCTAATTTCTTTATAGATTTCTATCTCTTTAATTTGGATATCATTCATCTTGAAATTAATTCTCTTTGAACTTAAACTTCCCATGTTATTGTGAAACAAAATTACTTAAATTCCTTATAATGAAAAAATCAACAATAGTCCATTACCTCATATCTACTAGATATGATAGAGTTTGTGAGATTCATCATATTTTAATTCAGTGGATAATGTACAGAAGGGATAAGATTTGAGGACAAGTTTGCCGTTGATGAAATTCACTGATGTGATAACCTGACAGATTTAATAATGTTCCCTGTGTTCAAATCCAATTCTTGTTCGATGTAAACAAAATTAGTCATGTAGTGTTGAAACTATGTGCAGGTGAACAATGCAGGGATTGGTGGAGTCAAATTCGATTCTGATGGTGGGGTAAGTATTTTATGGATGGATTTGTCTTTGAAGCAGAATACAGGTGGGCTTGAAATTCATATATGCGCCTTTGGCAAAAACTAAAAAGTTTAACTTACAACAGTTGCAAGTGTCTTGTGCAGTTTGTTGTCACTTTTGACGTCATAGTTGGACTTCTTCAAGTAATTTACTTTGAGATCAATGTTAATTTAGAAATTAGAACTAACATAGGGAATTAACATGGGGAGTGCAGCATAATCAGATTGAGCAAAGAACTAACATAGGGAATGCTTCTATGTGTCTATCTGGATACCGCTTATGGTTGAAAATTGAAAACTTATTGTTAAAAGTACTGTAGCAAAATAATTTTTAAAAGCGTGAATAATGCTGTGAGACCTAAATTTATCTAAAAATCTGCATTTTGCTGAGTATGGTGTTCCATGAACAGTGCCGTGGGACCCCCAAAAAAAGCAAAACGCAGCTTAACAATAATTTCAATGCTGGGTAAACACACTATATCTTTCATGCGATGCCAAAGACCATTGGAGAGGTTCAAATAGAATAATCTTTCATACCCGTACTGTACTGTTCCTTGGAAAAATTAGTATCTATATAAGTGCTCTGTTTTATAGCTTAACATGATGCCTATTTAGGCCAACAATCAGGATTATATTTGTTTGCCACTTAGGCTTTTTGAATTTAGAGTTACTTCTCTTTTATGATCAAGGGGTTGGATATTAACATTAAAGCTATGGTATTTTTGTTCTGTTTTGTATATTAAAGTTCAGTAGATTGTATCATTCTACCTTGGGCTTGGAAGTATTTGGTGATAGTTACCAAGTGGATTGAGTTCTTTTTACTGCTGCAGGAAGGAGATGGAATTGTTCAGCCTAAACTGATTCAAACTTATGAATTAGCAGAACAATGCTTGAAAACTAACTACTATGGAGCTAAAAGAACGGCTGAGGCACTCATTCCTCTCCTCCAATTGTCAAATTCACCAAGGATTGTTAATGTTTCCTCCTCCATGGGTCAGCTAAAGGTATGGAAGTAACAAAATCCTTCTATAGAAATACATTGTCAGCACACCCCTTGATAAGAAACTTGGTTGAGTTTGACACTAGTTTGGTAGGCTTGAAACTCAGGCAAGTTAGCCATAGAGCAGATGACTCAATTTGAAGGTTAGACTGGCTTAAAATGAGTGAGATACGAACCAAATTTAAATTAACTCCTCTCGTTAGTTGATCAAGCTGAGCCAACCAAGCCAAATCATTGCTAATGAGTTCATTTTAGAACAATGACAGAAGTGACACATTTTTCCACTTTCTATCACTCTTTGGCTTGGACAAATTTCCTTGAGAAACAAGAGAGAAAGAGAGAGAGAGAGAGGTGTATACCATAATATCAGCAGAAAATGCCCTTCCCATTAAACATTGGATGACCCTGCTTGTTTTCCTTAGTTGATTATGGAACGCTTTTCCAACAATTTATTGTGATTGTGGTCTTCTTCTAAAATGGTTAGGAATCTTATTATACATTATTTTTCCCATCTTGTTCACTCCATCAGAGATTAAGATCTTGTATACATATTGAATTTGTAATTCTATTCCAAGAAAGAATTTACCTTAGTTTTTATTGTCAACAACATTTATAAATATTTCTTGTCATGTTTCAGAACATCCCAAATGAATGGGCTAAAAGAGTGCTATGTGATGATGAAAACCTTACAGAAGAGAAAGTGGATGAAGTATTAGAGGAATTTCTAAAGGATTATAAAGAAGGATCACTGGAAGCCAAAGGCTGGCCTACTTTTCTTTCTGCCTATACAGTCTCAAAAGCAGCCATGAATGCCTACACAAGGATTATAGCCAAAAAGTACCCTAGCTTCTGCATCAATTGTGTCTGCCCTGGCTTTGTCAAAACAGATATAAATCGCAACACTGGCATCTTACCTGTTGAAGAAGGTGCTGCAAGTCCTGTGAGGTTAGCACTGCTGCCTGATGGCAGTCCTTCTGGCCTCTTTTTTGTTCGGCAAGAAGTGTCTCCTTTTTGATCGAAGACAACCCATTTATTTGGATGGATTATAAAACCACATGGATTGTAAGTTTTGAATTTAAGTCTGTTTTCTCTAATTTACGTAAGACCTTGATGGTGAACTTAATAACACCAATTTGGGATTTTGATGCCAGAATATAAGCTAGTAACTTTTTATGTCATGTGAAATATATGGTTTGCACAATGCAATCTAACTAATGGCCAACTTTCCTGAAGTACCAATAATTTTGCAAATATAGTGAGGGAAAAAAAATGAAGAAACAAACTCTGCATTTGAGCACACTTAGAAAAGGGAGATATCAAGATAATTTCTTGCGTACCATTGTTCTTCTTCTTTTGAGAGAAGCATCCTGTTGTTTTTAATGGTGTTTACACTCAACAAAAATAAATATTAAATAAAAAGGAAGAAAAAGAAAAAGAAAGAAAGAGATTTCCTGTTTCATGGTGAAAGGGAGCTGATATTATCTTTTAGAGAGAGAGAGAGAGAGAGAGAGAGAGAGAGAGAGAGAGAGACTATGAGAGAAATGAATTAGTAATGTCTATTGTGTCCATTTGGCATTCATGTAGAAAATAGAGTTATAACTATTAGAGCTTTTGCGATATAGAGCTTCAATGGTAAAGTTCTTAAATATTTTTAGTGTTGGGCTTGTTGGCAAATTATAGTGAATACTGAATAGTGTTTACATTCTTGGCATTGGCATGCATGAGCTTATCCTTGTAAGCTCCTTATAAGCTCCAAAATTTTCAACTAACCCTAAAGTTGTTTTTTAGTGTTAAGATTCCTTAAAGCACTTTTTTAGTGGGTCAAAGCACTTTATAATTGCAAAACCCAATAACACTTTGTTTCGCTAGCCATACCTGCCTATGAAAGGGAGCTTATAGTAGTAAAGTCTTTGTATGAATGTGTATCACTAACCATAGTTGCAAACAAAATCTAAGAACTTTGTAGCTCGACCGACACTTTCTAATGTTTCCAACAAATTTGACTAAGGTTCAAATGCTAGCTGCAAGGTGGCTATGAGGACATGTCTATTAACATTTTGGTTGTCTTCACCCCTATTCTCCCTTACATTTATTTTGATTTTTTTTTTTTTTTTTTTTTTGCTATGCTTTTCTTTGGCTTTTGTTGTGTTTCTCTTGAATTGTCTCTCATATGACCATATCCAATAGTCAATCCGCTAGAAGGAATCAAAAATGACTAGTAGCTTGGAATACAAGGCATTGTACCTTTGGCTTCTCAACTTGGAATGCGTCCGATATTTTTGAGATCATGATCTTCTAGATATAAGTTCTTTGCAACATATTTATTCCAAGATCAGACAAATAGTTGATTTTTTTTTTTTCCCAATTGTGTTAGTCTGAAAAATTAGTGTGATACAGTAATGAGTGTGGCTGTGCAAATTTGATAATTCAAAAGAAGAAAGTGTTCAAAGAGTTCCCTTGATAATAATTTTTGCGATAGCTAAATCTAGAATTAAAAAAATTTGACTTTTTTTTACAAAACTAAGGGAGTTTAACTAAAAGATCACAATAAATAGAATTGAATTACTTACCCCCTAAATGAAAACAACAAAATTGTTGGAGGTGGCTCATATTTGTTAATCGGCCACAGAGTTAGAAGCCCTATGGGTGTTGTAAAAGAGTGGAGTGGCATGAGTAGAGTGGAGCACAAAAAGCGAAACAGAACAAAGTGAAGTTATAATGGATGAGATCTGAAAAAAAATACTAATATATATATTTAGGTTATATCAATTTAGCAAACTCAAAAACCAACACCCTTCATTTCTAAGGAAACACGTTCTATTTATTTGTCAAAACTCATACGGAGGCCTTCTAAGTTCTTCGAAATCTACCATGTTGTCTATACTTGAAATGATTTGTGAATGGCCTCTTATCACTTAAGTTGAGATGAATTGCACTGGTTGTCCTTATATATGAACTTGGTGCTCATCATCTTTTACTGCAACAAAGATATCAAAACACTAACCTTGCACTGATACCATATGTTGTGCAACAGTAGAAACAAAAAAAAAAAATCAACAAATGCAAATAGTAAACATAAGAATTTATGTGATTTGATAAATTGCCTGCATACAAGTGACGACAATGAGAAAAAGTCTTACTAAGTGTGAGTTTAGACAGCGTTTTTCCTCTGGTGTTTGTGTTTGTATTTGTATTTGCATCTTCCTAGATTTTGTGAATTGTTAACGGACCTACAAGTACGAAATCTGACAAATTTTTCTTTAAAACTAAGTCTTACGTTACAATTTAAACATTTAAAAATTATTTTACTTTACTATTTTGTTTACTAGTTTTAATTCAACACCAATGACTGAAGATGGAGACATAACCGACTCAAAGTAGGCGGCTAATCGTTTAATTTGTGGTCCAAAACCACGTAGAAGAGGCAGTCTTTTCTATATTATTTTTTGAGGAAGAACGTAGAAGAAGCATTTAAGTGCACATCATACCTCACCTATGATGTCAACATTTGTGTACACTAGCATAATTCATAGATTTTAGGATTACTAGGCGTAATCAATGACGACAATAAAAGAAGAAACACCCTATTAAATTATTATACAAAAAAAAAAGAAGCGGTTTTCATATTCATTGGTTTAATTTTCTTCTTATCTCTCTGTCGGTAAGTTTAATTTTCTTCTTCTTTTTTTACGTGATCTTTATTTTTAGTTGTAGATAGTTTTAATATGATATTTTATTTTAATTTATAAAAATTAAAATTTTAATAATTATAAAAATATTGTGACAGTTTTTTGTATTAATATATTATTATTATTATTATTATTATTATATATAAACAAGGTCTCTTATGTATATAAAAAAATTAGAAAAAAAAAGGTTGACCCGGGCAGTATTACCAAAAAAAAAAAAAAAAAAAAGGAAGAAAAAGAAAAAGAAGGCCAATGAACGGTAGGCATTGAACAAACAAAAAAGTAATATAGTTATTATAGTATTTGTGAAAAATATTATAGACGTGACTTTTTTTTTCACAATATCTGTTTTTTAATTGTAATTAGTTTTGATATGATATTTTATTTTGACTTATTAAGAATTAAAAGTTTAAAAATTATAAAAATATTGTGATAATTTATTAATATAATCAGGTCTCATATGTATATAATAAAAATTACAAAAAAAAAAAAATTAACCCAGCACTAATACCGAAAAAAAGGAAAAAAAAAAGAATGCCAATAAACGGTATATCTTGGCAAAACCAAAAAGTAGTGTAGCTACTACTGTAGTTTTACACAGTCACGCCTTTTATTTGCACATTTGGATACCAATGAAAGTGGCGTTTGTGGCTATGTTTTATACTGTTGCACATTTCAGGACTTTTTTTTTTTTTTTTCAGTGTGCCGTGATTGTTGACTTTGATATGATACCAAAGTTATCGCACACTTCAGCAACTTGTCAGCAACTTGTCAGCACCTTAATCAACTTTTCAGCATTTAAAAATTACTTTAATCAACTTTTTAGTACCTAATTTTTTAGCAACTTTTCAGTGACGCTTTTTATTTGCGCATTTGGATACCAATGAAAGTGGCTATGTTTTTCACTGTTGCGCGTTTCAGGAATTTTTTTTTTTTTTTTAGCTGTGCCGTGATTGTTGACTTTGATATGACACCAAACTTTATTGCACACTTCAGCAACTTATCAGCAACTTGTCAGCACTTTAATCAACTTTTCAGCATTTAAAAATTATTTTAATCAACTTTTCAGTATCTAATTTTTTAACAACTTTTCAATCACGAGACTCACAAATCTCATTTTTTAATAATTTTTTCATTAAAAATAGATTTCATGTACTATTTACATATTTAAAAATTATTTTACTACAGTATTTTTAATTTTCAGTTATATCTAAACGGATATATATATATATAGAAGAATTAAGCACAACTTCCACTACTGCAAAAGTGTCCCAAGTTTCATCATCAATGACAGAAGCTACAAAGAAGTACTTTGCTTCTTCTTTCATGGTGTTTTCGCAATAGTGCCGTGACAAAGTGTTTTATTTATACTTTTCTTTTTCTTTTTTCTCAGGTATGCAGTTGTTACAGGGGCCAATAAGGGGATTGGCTTCGAAATATGCAGGAAGTTGGCCTCAAATGGGATCGTGGTGGTGCTAACTGCTAGAGATGAGAAAAAAGGCCTTGAAGCTGTTGAAAAGCTGAGAGAGTTTGGGCTATCTGACCACGTAGTATTTCATCAGCTTGATGTGGCAAATCCTGCTAGTATAGCTTCCTTTGCGGATTTCATTAAAACCAAATATGGGAAGCTCGATATATTGGTACTTTTGAAATTTTTCTGGTGGTTTAACTAGCCATTTGAATTACTGTTTGGAAATCTAGGCCCGTTTGGTATATTATCTTTTATGTATGTTATTAATGTCCGTGCTATATTTTGAGTCAATTGGATGTTATTTATTATTCAATTTATAAAGTTTGTCTTTTGTGTATAGTTTTAATATAAAAAAACATGAAATTTAAGTATTTTATAGATGATATAGTCACTGACCTTTTGATCCTCCTTAAATTTTGCAAGCATGAAGGAAATAAGAAGAAATATAATCCGATGGTTATCTATACATATATTATGTTGTGTAACATTGCTTAAAAGTTACTCTTGAATCAACTCTTTGAGTATGTATGACAGAGAAGAGGAAAGAGGGGCAGAAGATATTGGAAATTTTAATATGATAAAAAGTGTAACTGTAGAGACTAAATAGCAAACACAACCTTGCTTTAAATTGCATAAAAATCTGCACATCAACTCCATCGATGAATTTTCAACATGAACTAAAGCTTTGTTGTAAATTGCTCTTGTTAATAATCCCATATTATGTACAAATTTTAAAATTTGATGTGATTGGTCAATTATCAATATAATAGACTTTCAATGATACTTGCTTCGGGTCATCTTGTTCATGATCTTGTTTTTGGTTTAATTTACAAAATAAAATAAATGATGACAAATCTTAAAATTCTATGCAGGTCAACAATGCGGGGATCTACGGAACTATATTAGATGGAGATGCTTTAGCCGCTTCAGGTCTTGGTAAGGTAAGTTATGAAAGTATGATATTTTTTCATTGCCAAAAAATAAGAAAAGGGTGAGTGGACTTGGATGTAACTTTGAGAAAGAGTGACTTGACTGTAACTTCAGGATTAGACATTATGTTGTTATAACTCTTGTTCATCATTGTAGTTAATTCCTAACAAAGTAAGAAGGAATCTTAAGCCAAATCATTATTATTCAACCAAAGCCCTCTTGCAGGTTAAAAGTAAATAATCTATTAGGTTGCAGGGTTTGAGTCTAGAAATCAGTCTCTCCAATAAAAATTAGGACTAGGGAGGGTTATCTACCAATCACCTCTCCCAGACTTTGCCAAAAGGGATTTTGTGCGCTAGGTATGACCTTTTTTATGATATTGGTCATGTTCTAGAAAGCGGCTTTAGTCAAAGCTAGCGAATTGTGTCTAGTTGCTGACTAGCTATTTAGGATTCCTTGTTGTGCTCCCAATGAAATCTTGCAATGTTTGGCCACAAAATTATGGAAAATTTTATCATAAGAATAGTGTGTTTGGGTTTTCAGACTGGGGTTGGGAAGCTAAATAAGTACTGTTTTTAAGCAAACTGTCTCTGCCTATCATTTTCTTTGTACAATTGGCTTGGAAGAGAATGAAGTTGCTTCTTATTGATGTAGGATGAGGAAGGTGCCAATGTAGATGTAGATTGGAGTAAAATATTGACTGACACTTACGAGTTAGCTGAAGAGTGCCTGAAAATAAACTACTATGGCGCCAAAGGAATGATTGAAGCACTTCTTCCAATCCTTCAGTTGTCCAATTCGCCAAGGATTGTTAATGTTTCCTCTTCCGTTGGGCACCTAAAGGTATGAAACTGCAGATAAAATTTCCCGAACCCATATTAGAACTTAGAATTGAGTTTTATACAAGTTTTTTATTTGGTTTTGAAATTCATTATAAGCAAATGTCATGGAAAGAGCCAAAACTAAATCCCAATCAAAAGTTGATGGTTCAACTTATAACTGGCTTAAAATGGCTAATTAATCATTATCATGGTTTTTTAAGGAAATTACTATCTTTCTTTCTTAACAAATTGATGGGATTATACGAAGCAATCCTATCTCATTTACTTGGTCGGTCTGGATGGAGGGGAAAGAAGGGGGAGTAGAGTAGAGTAGAGTTGAATTAGCCCAAAATTATGCTATGTTTGGAAGTTTGGAGGTAGAGGGGAGAGTAGAGGGGATGAGAGTAAAGGGAAATAGTTGTTTTTCACCTTGTTTGGATGTTTTTAAAATTAAGTAAGAGGGAGGAGAATAATTAGCATTTTCATTGTTTGTAATTTTGTTAATATGGTAAAGGTAAATTATGTAATTCATTTGGTCAAACATTTCTATACTCTACTCTCTGAGAAATTATTTATACCAAGAGGATTGCTGATGTGATCTTCCCTGACCAATGAGATGATGTCATCTATGCAAATATATGTGTGAGCTTCCTAATCAGCACAAGGAATAAAAAATAAATAAAAAATACCAGATGATGTCACATTTGCATAAATAACATCATTTTATTGGTTGGGAGGTTAGGGAGGACCACATCATTAGTCCTCCTAATGGACTTAATAATTTCTCCTATTCTCCCTCCAAATCTCTCCAATTTGGAGGAATTAAAAATGAGAGGTTAAAAGTAGTTAGAACCCCTCCAAATCCCTCTCTCTCCTCCCTTAAAAAAACATCCAAACAAGATAATTTAATTTACTCTCCCTCCCTCTACCCTACTCCCCTCTACTCTCTCTCCATCCAAACAAGCTATTAATTAGCTTATTTTCAGCTAACTCTACTCTACTTCCTTTTACTCCCCCTCCCTCCTCCTTCAATTCAAACGGGCCCTAAGAGATGCAAAGTCTCTTTTTTCTTCTTCTTTTTAATTTTTTTTTAAAAAAATTTAAACTATGATTCATTTTCCCAATAATCAAATTAAAGTGACTTTTCTAGTTTTCTTCTTCTGCTGTTTCAGGAAATACCAAGTGAATGGGCTAAAGAAGTGTTAGGTAATGCTGAAAGCCTAACAGAAGAAAGAGTAGATGAGGTATTGAATGAATATCTGAAAGATTTTAAAGAGGGTTCCTTGGAAACCAAAGGCTGGCCTAGATATTCGTCTGCCTATGTGCTTTCAAAAGCAACTCTCAATGCCTACACAAGGATTGTGGCCAAAAAGTTCCCGTCTTTTCGAGTCAATTGCGTTTGTCCTGGCTATGTCAAGTCAGATTTTAACCACAACACCGGCTACTTGACAACTGATGAAGGTGCTGAAAGTGTTGTAAAGTTAGCGCTCCTGCCCAACGATGGTCCTTCTGGCCTCTTCTTTTCTCGGAATGAAGTGACAACTTTTGATTGAGATTATTCATTTCTACCGCTTCTCAAAAGATATAAATACTAATAAGTCTGTACTTTTCCTGGAATTGTTTACTTACTATATTTTGAATCTCAATTTGATAGGCTATTTGAAAACCAATGTCTGACGTTGATGTCATAAAACGTATGCAAAGAATACGTTTTTTCACTTGGGGTATGTAATGTCAATTATATGCTTTTGTAATGAAACTTTTAAGAATCTTTTGTTTGTTGGTGTGGATGAGTCAAACACTTTTGCTCTTTGTTGCTTGTTCCAAATTGGTTAGAATTAAGTTCGCTTACGTGTTTATATCGTTTTTAATTTTTTGAAATATTGGACTTAGGGCTTATACATATAACTCATAAGCGGCTTATCATGATGCACGCGTAAGATCCAACAAGTTTTGTTTTGGGCTTTAATTTTTTTCTCTTTTTCAGCTTGTTAGTGTTTATTGACTGTTTGGATTAGCGAGTTGGGCATTTAATGTGCATAGTGACTGCTGGACTTTGGCCCATTAGGAACCCATCTATTTAATATAACATTTTTAGACCTCTTTTAGGCCGTTGAACACTCACTTGTCCATTTTTTCTTTGTCTAATATAATACACTTTCAGGAATCAAATCCTCTAGAGTTCCTAAGGTATTTACTGCATGAAGTTCTCTTCATCGTGACCGTTCATTTTGAATTAAATGGTTGGTATTATGCCATATCATTAATTCATTAATAAAATCCTTAAAATAACAGTGGAACATTAACAATTAAAAACCACATCTTTTTTATTATATTCTAATGTAGTATTTTACATATATTATCTTCATATAATTTCGGAAGATATTATAAAAACCAACCAATTAAACATTTAATATATTTAGTATATACCTGTTTTCAATTTTTAGCTTTATTTCAAGCAAAATAACAAGTTAACAAAGGAGATGTGATGGAAAAAAAAAATGTGCTTATTGGCCAACTTTATGTCAGGTTCGTTGCCATCAGTTTTGATTAATGTTGAAAGTTGAACTTTTAGACCTCACCTATGCTACTGTGCACCAATCGGTCAGACAATATCAATATAAAAATGTTGTCAAAATTTGTGCACTATTCTTACTAAAAAAAAAAAAAATTACTATATTCACAATATTTTTACAACAAATTATACGTAATAAGTAGTTATTAGTTCTAATTTAAACCTATTACTCAAATTATTTTATTGTCCCATCAATTACAACCAGTAACAACCTACAACTTAAAATTTGTTATAAAAATATTGTAAATATAGCTTTTGCCAAAGACAAAAGCCAAAGTAAAATTTTGCACCAATCACTCAGATAATATCAACTATTAAAAAAAAAAAAAAAAAAAAAAAAAAAAAGTTTGGTCAAATTTTGTGTCCCAGGCTTACCGAAAACAAAAACAAAAGTTACTTTTTGCTAACCAAGTCATAATTTTTTATTTTTTGATGGGAACCCAGTCATTAGTATGGGGCACAATTCAACCCACACGTGTTTAGCTAAAAAAAAAAAAACCCACACGTGAACATGTCTCACAGCTGAATTTCTTCTTATTCAAGCACTTTAGCACTGCTTTCTCTTGTTACAAAACTGTCCCAAGTTTTATCATCAATGGCAGAAGGAACAAAAATGTACTTTGCTTCTTCTTTCATGGTGTTTTCGCAACAGTGCTGTGACACGGCAATTTATTTATACTTTTTCTTTTTATTTGTTTTAATTTTGGACTATCTTTTTTTTTTTTTTTTTTTTTTAGGCATGCATTTGTTACAGGGGCCAATAAGGGGATTATGGACTATTAAACCAACCCATTGGGTTCAATTATAAGGCCTTACGAACTGCTAAACCAGCCCGTTGGGTTCAATTATATTCAAATTAGGGGATGCATAACTTGCTTGTAGCCGTAGGTCACAATTACTCGATTACAATACATTTTGTTAAATTATTGGTGCCATTGTTAATGTAATTTCTAACAAAGAAAAAATCACTGCACTGAAATAGGGGATGCTTAAATATCTATCTTTCTTTAGCCAAAGGCAATTGGAGGTTGAAAGTGGATATTCTAGTGAAATTGCCAAGAAAAGATGTACAAATAACTAAAGAAAGAAATTCTTGGGGACTTTCAATGCCATACCTTTCTCTATATCTGATTTTCTTACTAGAATTCCTTGGAATCATCCTAACATCCAATATTAAGTTGCTTCAAGGACTATTTTAGTTTAATCTAATTATTTAAGTCCAAAGGCTCTTAACTAAATTAGATGTAGTTGTTTAGCTTCACAGCTTTACCAAATTCCTTCTGCCTCTGATAAGATCTTTCTATATTTAGCCATTAATTGGTGAACTATTTAAAAATATGATATGCCTGTAGCATTCTGCAGATAAAATTTTGTTAGGAGGATTTTATTCTTGTTAGTGGGGGTTGTGGAGTTGGGCATTACCAATATACAGGGTCCTATCCAGTATAGGCTTTGAATTTGAAGTATGGCGTGTTAACTTCCAAAAGGACGATGTTTTTTCTTATCAATGCAGGAAGGGGTAGAAGTTGATTGGAGTGCAATGCTGACTCAAACGTATGAGTTAGCTGAAGAATGTCTACAAACAAACTACTATGGTGCCAAAAGAATGGTTGAAGCGCTTATTACCCTCCTCCAATTATCTCATTCACCAACGATTGTCAATGTTTCTAAAAACTCTCTTAGTGTATAAAACACTTGTGAATGTTTAGACTCTCAAATACAAATTTTCCAATATAAGCTTATATTCAAACAATGTATGTGCGGAATATGAACTATAAGCAATACCCAAACAAGAAAACTACTCGAATCCATTAATTAATCACAACCAACAGATATTAAAAGTAAAGAGTAAGGGAAAGAGAGATGCAAACATAAGATAACACCGACATGTGTTATCGAAGAGGAAATCAAAGAACTTGGCAAAAAACCTCTCCGCCGCCCTCCAAGTGGTAAATGATCTACTAGAAAATCAATTAGGATACATGAATAGCAATAGACCCAAGCCTAATCTACCTAGTACACCTAAGCCCTCCAAGCTTCTTACTCTAACAAGGTTATACCGAACCGTGTCTTCTCTAGTTTTCTAGATCCCGCAATTAGCCCATTGCATCAACCAATATGAGTTTGTTCTTTTTTTAATTGCTTCCTAAACACCAAGAACCTTCTCACTACTCTAAATTTGGTGAGGTAAGGATTTGGTTTATGATCCTTTCATGGGTATGACAATGGAGAGGGTGAGAGTAAAGAAATTTGGAGAATTAAGTGTATAAGATTGTGGATGAATTAATCTTGTTTTTCTCTAGGGTCTCTCTCTCAAAATTCTTTTTTCCCCTCCTCTACATTTCGTGGGTATAAATGTATTTATAGTAGGGTATGAGATGAAATGTGAAAAGTAATTTTTCAGTAAAACAAGGTGCACTGGCGAGTCACTTCGCAACTGGGATGAGTCGCAAGTTTCAGTCGCCAATTACTAGATTAGGCCAAGCTGTACTTTTTGTCCTGTAGTGATCCAGCTATTTTGACTCTTCATCTTCTTACATGTTTCACACGTGTGCTTCATTTTGGCAAGTCACCATTTGCAAGTTACCTTTTTGTTGCACACTCTTGATCAAATCTTTACACTCACTCACACATAACCCTTAATTATTCCCACCTAAATACAAGGTTTCTAAATGCTAAATTACAAGCAAGTTTGGCGCGGAATAAAGCCAACACATAGTTGAATAAATTCAACTTTACAGTTTCATCCTTCATGGGGAAGCTAAAGGTATCAGAAAGCATCATTTGCGTATTTATGGCACCCTGATGAAAAGCACAATCAAGTCTTGTACAAGTTATAAATTTGGTTTGAATACAACTATGCTAAATTGAAAGCAGATGATTCTGCTTGAGATTGGCTTAAATTGAGTCTTAAACACATGATTAAATTTGATGCCACTAAAAATTTGGCCAACTTGAGTCTCTCCGATGATTTTGTTTATAACTGGAGAACTAACATAGGCTCATTGTTTCACTTTGGTCTACTCCAACAATAAGAGTGATACTTCGAATACCAATGATCAACACTTTTGATTAGGAGTGGTCCTATTATTAATTGCATAAAAAAGTTATTATTGATTTACGTTGTTGCTAATGTTGATTAAATACTATTGTTAATTTAGTGGATACTGGATACTTTGAGATGAAAGCCACGCATAACTAGATATAATCTGTTTCTATACGAATATGAGTATATTCCCTTGGAAAATTGAGGGGAACGTTTTCCTTCCCTTTTTTCTTATTAACTGTTAAATATATTAGCAACGATGGTTTTGTGTTATACCATGTCGTATATGCTAGAGTAGATGCAAAAAGGAAAGCATAGAATAGGAATACTGAGAACAAGAGGGTTACGTGATTCAGCCTTGTCGGCCTACGTCCATAAAGGAATCCCTTAAAGGTTACATCTTTATTATGTAAGAATATAGTACAATAACCTGTGTTACAATGAACCCTAACATGAGTATATATAGGCAACTAAACCCTAGAATACTAGTACAAGCAAGAGTGAGCTTATGTCTATTACATTGGGCTAATATGTCTAATATATTTCTAACACTCTCCCTCAAACTCAAGGCGGAAGTTTGATGAAGGCTTGAAGTTGGATAAGCATGAGAAGATCCCTTGGAGATGCCTTGAAGAATGCCTTTGAAGAAACCACAATGAAGAATGTGCCAATTGATTGATTTTGGAGTTTCAAATGAAGAAATGGAGTCCAAAATCAAAATCTACTCGAAAAACTAAGCAAGATAAGCCTTTTCAGAAATTTTAACTTTTGGTCAAAGGTTAACGCAAAAGTCAAAGTCAAACCAAGTCAAAGTCAACGGTCAAGACGGACAGTGGTCAATGGTCTACACGGTCTAAGTTAGTTTCAGGTTTTACGGGTTGGGTCACAAATCGAACAGTAGAGCTGCTGACATCATCCTGATGATGTGGGTCTAATGTGGACTAGGGCTGACGTGGCTAGGGCTTGCATGGCATTGGCGTGGCTAGATGACGTCATCGGATGACGTCAGTCATAATGTCAGAAGGTTTTCTAGCAGTGTATGGCGTGTGCATTACCACTGGCATGTGGAAGCGAGGCTAAAATCCTAGGAAGCGCGTGAGGGCATGTGTGATGTTAGATGAGAGCCAGATTCTCGGGTTCCGTTGAGCAGCGGATGACAAGGCCTACATGGCGACGCATGTGTCTAAAAGCTGATCTAGGAGTGAAGAATTTGTGGTGGAGCATGGAGTAAGTGCTGGAATTCTTTTTGGAGTGTGGTGGTGCGTGAAGATTCCGATAGAGACCAGCTTCCTGGGTTTTGGTCGTGAAAGGCCGCGGAGCATGTCTATGTGGTTGGTTTCATCAGTTAAAACCTCGATTTGCACAAATCTAAAAGGGGAGGCACAGATTGCTTGGCCTATGATTTGAGACATAACAGCAAGACAGCGACGGTGATCTGTGGAAGCTGTGTGATGCCGTGGGGTTCAGATCTGAAAACAAGCAAGGGTACTATGGATCTGTGCTATGCATGTATGAATCTTCTTAAATGTGTAGAGATGTTTGTTTGATGCCAAGAAGGAAGTTTGGCTCTGATACCATGTTAAGCATAGAATATAAATACTGAGAACACGAGGGTTACGTGATTTAGCCTTTAGTATTAGAGCTACAAATGGTCGAGTGTGTTATGGCTCATATCATGTTGTATATGCTCTGAAATTGGTGTTCTTTCAAAATAGTATTCATGGAATCATATGAAACACTCCTTATAGATATGGAGTTTTTGTTTTGACATTAAATTGTGAATAATTCTCCCATTAAAAATTAAAAATTAAATTATCTTCCAATGTTTTTCTAGGAGATACCAAATTAATGGGCTAAAGGAGTGTTAATTGATGATGATAGCCTTACAGAAGAAAGATTGGATGAGGTATTAAGTGAGTTTCTAAAAGATTTTAAGGAGGGTTCCTTGGAAGCAAAAGGTTGACCTGTTTGTGCATCTGCTTATATAGTCTCCAAAGCAATTTTGAATGCCTACACAAGGATTCTGGCCAAGAAGTACCCATCTTTTTGCATAAATTGTGTTTACCCTGGCTATGTCAAGACAGACATAAACTACAACCATGGTATCTTAGCGGTTGAAGAAGGTACTGAAAGAATTTTAAGGCTAGCACTGGTTCCAAGTGGAGGTCCTTCTGGCCTCTTCTTCTCTAATAATGAAGTGACACCATTTTAATTGAAGACAATCTGTTTCTATAAACTATCAAAATACATGGCCCTCTAATGGCTATACACTTCCCCTTGGGCTTATGTTCTCTGTCTATGATTTGTGATGTAATAATAAGGCTATACCTCTATTAAGTCTCTTATCAATACGGGTTCTTTCAAGAAGAATCAATCTGTTTTTGGTGCTTCTTGGAAGCCAATGTCAGTTCTTGGTGATGATATGTTTTAAGAGAAATGTTACTGGTTTGCAAGGGATTGTCACAAACATTTGAGGACCTTCCTCAATTACACTAGCTAAAAAAAAAAAGGGAGAGAGATAATCATTGCAATTGTCAAACTTAATTATCCAATCTCTCATATTATCTTACATGAAAATCCGAAATACTCTCTCTCTCTCTACCAAAAATCAAAATTGGAAATTAAGTTTTTGTTTTCCTTCATCATGCCATGCATCGCCTTGCCAAAGTTAAATTAAAACTTATATTAAAAACATAAATAAATTATCATAAAGAGCCAGTCCAGACACAAACCTAATTAATAACCAAATAGTTCCCTTAGTTAGTAAGAAACCATAGCAAAGAAATTGTCCAATAAAATCATAGGTTTCTTGTGGTGCTAAATAGAATTGATCATTTTAAATTGAGAGACTTAAGCTTATACACCATGTCAAGGTAAATTGATCAAGTACATATTTAGAATTTTTTTTTTTTAATAGAGGAAAATACTTATTTAGATTGATCACGGTTAATACCCATTTTTGACAAGAAGGGCCCAACAACAGAAAAGCCTAATATCAAAAGAAAATGAAGAAGGAAAAGATTGAGGAACAAGATAAAATGGGTCATGAGAGCCCAAAGAAAGAAGTAAAAGCCTAATAGGCCAGCAAGCCCACAGGTGTAGTAAGAGGTAGAAGCAAGGCAAATGAGCCATGAGAACCCAAGGAAAGAGGTAAAAGCCCAAAGGGCCAACATGGCAGCAAGTGACAGCCAGCAGACCTATGGGCACAACGAGAGGTAAAAGTAAAGCAAATGGACCATGAAAGCCCAAGGAAAGAGGTAAAAGCCCAATGGGTCAACGTGGCAGGAAATGATAGGCAGTGGGCCTATAGGCACATAAGAGGTAAAAGTAAAGTAAATGGGCTATAAGAGTCCAAAGGAAGAAGTAAAGCCTAATAGGCCAGCAAGTCCATGAACACAGCAAGTGGTGGAAAAAAGGGAATAATGTGCAAGCCAGTAGGTTATGAAGTCCCAAGGAAATAAGAAAGAAGAAGAGCAAAAGCCCAACAAATTGGTCTGGCAAGAACTTATGCCAAGTAAACACACAAGCCCGGGAAGGGATGAAGAGAAATAAGGCAACAAAAGCTCATGCCCTATTCCGTAGAGGATAAATATGAGTAGAATAGACACGCAGCAAAATGAAACAAAGCTAGTCTACTACGGTATAAACAATGTTAGAATGAAAGAAAACAAAAACAGAGGATAGTGGAGCAAGCACACAATTACCTGAGCACTGCCAATCTGTACCCAGCCAATACAAGAAAGGTAGACTCACAGTCAAGGGGTTCAAAGGGTGTGGTTTGGTGGTGGAGGGAAAATGGTTTATCTTTGGTTTCCAACCAAGGCTTCTTTTGGGAATATACTCTGTTGGGATGGTATCTTACCCAAAAGAGATGGTAGATGGCTAAGACCACTTGATGCATGCCATAGAGGTAGGTGAAGAAGTAACCAAATCCTTATCCATTCGAACCCAGAGGTAGAGGTTTGTAGCAAAATCAAACAAAAGGGAATTTTGTCACGAAATGAATAGTAACAAAGTGAGAATGTACTGAGCAATGGTAGTGGCTGGACAACCAATGGATTGCTGGACAGTCCTGAAGAGATGCCCATAACAAACCAAAAATAGTTGATAAAGCTCTAGGAGTAAAAGGTAGAAATCCCATGGAATCAATTCACTATAAAAAGGAGAAGTAGCCATAGATGAGAGGAGGAGTGACCCACAATAAAAAGCTGAGAGAGAGGACTGCGAAAAAAGAAAAAAAAAGTGGTAAAAGAAGAGAGAAAACATGGTAGAAAAAAAAGGCATGCATCAATAGACCATCTTTTCCCTCCCTCTTAGCAAACCCACTCTTTAGAATCACAAAAGTAGTAACAAGTAGTCATTTAGGCCCATTCTCCAAAGTGCTCAACTTTGATGGCAAAATCTTATGACAAGGTTGCTCAAGTTGAGGTTCGAGTTCCTTCTTAGTTCACTTTCTACGGAAAGATTCAACACTCGACTTTGATAGCAAATACATATAATTTTACTCGTTAGAACTTATATTTGTTGTATTAGTTGTTCTACCATGGCATCTTTTATCATATATGTTGTATTAGTTGTTCTGTCGTGGCATTTTTTATCATATTTGTTGTATTAGTTGTTCGGTCGTGGTATCCTTTATCATATTTACTATATTAATTGTTCTACTGTGACATCTTTTATCATATTTGTTGTAATTGTTGTTCTACCATGACATCCTTTATTATATATGCTGTGTTAGCTGGTCTTGCGTGGCATCCTTTATCATATTTGATGTATTGGTTGTTTTGTCATGTCAACTATTTTGCCATTTTACTCCCTTCTATTGTAGCTAACTCACCTGACCACACTCTCTGCGTAATGTGTTTCATCGTCTGCACCCCTAAAGTGCTTGGCTTGTGCACAAATTGGCCTATAGCATGGTCTTGCTAAGGTACTAGGCTAGTCCCAACTTCCTGACCCATGATTCAAAAGGCCTAAACATAGCAAAACGAGCCCCAACCTATTAACACAAAAAAGGCACCCACAATCACTAAAGACTAAAAAGGTTGTTTGGTACTAGATTTTTAACAACAATTTTCAGTGTTTAAACACTGAAAACTTTTGTTCCAAAAAAATAACATGTTTAGTAGACAAGTTTTTTTTAAGATTGTTTGAGTTATTTTACTCAAAATATGGTGTTCAAACACTAATTTTAGAAAGCTCCTCATACCAATTTTCAAGATGCAAAAACAGTTGTTCAGTGTCATTTTCGTAAATAATTAGAAATACATGGGTCCCACTTTGATTAGACTACACCTTTATTAATTCTCTCTCCCACGCCATGTCAACCCTACCCTCTGAGCCGTCATTACTCTCTCTACCATCTCCATCCTTCACGCTATGTAAGTTCTGCAAACCCCAGCCCTTGTTGTTGTCCCTCTTGCACAACAGCAGCCTTACACATCTCAGCGTTTAAGGCTCCATCATTAAGGAACAGAACATGAACATGAACCTAAACCAAAAATTTTGATGAGATCAAGAAAGAGAGATATATTACCTTATCAAGAGATGGGTTTTCTTGATTTGCTGCAAAAATCATCTATGACCTTTGGAGATAAAATTTAAAAAGAAAAAGAAAAAAAAAAAGATGGTCTCAGGTCTGAAGTGCCCGTTTGGAAATAGCTTATTTAGCTAAAACTAAAAACTTTTTAATAAAACTTTTCTTTTCTTCCTGTGGCTGTGCGTGGAAACTGCAGGTAAGATTTTTCCTACTCTAAATTTCGGAAGTTTGAATATTCAATGGCTAGCAATTGTCCCACACTTACAAGAAAGACATGGGTTTGTTATTTTAGTACCTATAGGCCTCAATCTGTGAACCTAATATATCATTATATTAATGGAAAAAGGCTACTATAATTGTTATTATATTAGATCAAGAATGATGCAACGACTGTATGTTAGGAAAAGGGTACTCCACAGGCTTTGAGAGTTGTATCTGATAGAGTAATAGGCTTGGACTTTATCAATTTAAGTTTGTCACCATGTGAAAAGGAAAAGATTGCTTTATAGTTTATATTTATCTTCTTTATCATCCTTCTAATGACATGTATTCATCTCTAATTTATTGTACAAGGCAGCAATGCTTTTCAAGCCTAGAATATCTTTTTAGCCCTTATAACTGTTAACACCCCATTTTGCAACCCGCATTTAACCTCACATATTCCAAAACCATATTCTAAAGGAAAAATCTCCAATGAACAAATTTTCAATAAAAATTTCCAAAACTTCAATGGAAAAATCTCCATGACCAAATCTTTATTAAAATTTTTTCAAAAATTCAATTTCCAGAATAAATCTTCAAGGAAAAATCTCCACAAACAAATCTTCAAAAGAAAAAATCTCTAAAACCATATTCCAAAGGAAAAATCTCCATGAACAAATCTTCTTAAAATATATTTTTTTCTCAAAAATTCAATGGAAAAATCTCCATAATAAATATTCAAGGAAAAATCTCCACGAACAAATCTTCAAAAGGAAAAATCTCCATTTTTCAAAAGAAAAATCTCCAAATCCATATTCCAAAGGAAAAATCTCCATGAACAAATCTTCTTAAAAAAATTTCAAAAATCCAATGGAAAAATCTCAAGGAAAAATCTCCAATGAATAAATCTTCATTAAATATTTTCAAATCATCAAAGGAAAAATCTCCGATGAACAAATCTTCATTAAAGTTTTTCAAAAATGCAATGGAAAAATCTCTAGAATGAATCTTCAAAGAAAAATCTCCATATTTCAAAGGAAAAATCTCAATGAATAAATCTTTTTTTTATAAAAATTTCAAATGTTTAAAGGATAAATCTTCAAGATAACTCTTCAAAAAAAATCTCAATTTTTCAAGGAAAAGTCTCCGATGAATAAATCTTCATAGGAAAAATCTCCAATGAAAAAATCTTCATTAAAAATTTTGAAAACTTCAATGGAAAAATCTCCAGAGTCAAAGATTCAACGGATAAATCTCTTGAGCATAGCTTCAAATGAAAGATCTCCAAAACAAATGGTAGATTGCAATCTCCTTCCCTATTCTCTAGTGGAGTCGCCACTATGAGAGACTGTGCCCCTGGCTTCCTTTTTTAGGATGTTGGGTCAAACCCACGTGAATGGGTGGAGTCATGTTATTGACTTCAAAATAGAAGTTCGACTAGTTATAATTTCCCCTTTAGATTAAGGGTTTTACAATGGACTCACCACTTATTTAATTATTGGGATAAATAAGAAAACCAAAATTGAAAAATTCCTCATTTTATTAATTTTTAATTTAATTTACATTGATCATAGGAAAAGTACATGGCTTTGATCCTAGATACAATCTAAGATAAAGTACATAACCTTGTTTCCTAGTTATAATCTAGAAATTGAAAATTATAAGGATAAACGTTACTTTATCAACCCTTGATCTAAGTTCGGAGGCTATGTTACAAGGTGAGAAGGTGTTAGGCACCCACCTTGCCCGGTGAAACTGGTCTTTTAGACTATGGTGGCCAACATTCATATCACATCATCCAATATGTTATCAATCAATTTGCATGTTGAATTTGAAGTGTGTGCATGTGATAAACCCTAATTCAATTTATTAAGTATTTCATTTGGATTGAAAAATAAATTCTAGTGAATGTGTGTGGATGGTGATATCCTAGATTCAAGAATTTAAAATAACTATTAAACAAATATATTTTTCATGTTTTTGATGTGGATTTAAGATCGAAATTAGTGTTATGCATGAACATGTGATGAAAAACCAAGAACATGCGAAGAACACATAAGAACATTCAAACACATTCAAAGGAATTTAAATGATTATTATCATGCTTTAATCTTAAACTCTCATCATGGCAACACAAAAAACAATTAGGGAAATGGATTATACCTTCATGCAAGATCCATATGGTAGAGGAGAAGACTTTTGAGGGAGGTCCTAAGGGTGGAGGAAAAGAAGAGTTAAGAGATGAAGAGTGAATCTCACTCAATACCTTGAGTCTCAAGAAGACCAAGATATGACAAGACTACTCAACTTCCTAAAACTCAAGAGAGGAGAAAATATGGGGTTTTTGTGTCTTGGAATGAAGGAGAGGAAGAGCTTATATAGTAGTGGTGGAGGAAATATGAATAGAATGTCATTTAATGGAGTTGATAAAGAATCATGAACCTAGACCTCATTTTAGCCTTGGGGAAAATATGATGAATTAAATGGAGAGATTAGTGGGAGTGAGGAGTAAGCCAAAATTCGGTTTTTCTGTAGTTATTGTAACAGCCTGTAGAGCCAACTTCGAAAAATCATATCTGACTCAATTCTAATTGGAATTATCTCATTCTTGTGCTCAAATTGAAGCCCCGAATGTCTAGTTTCTGGAAAAATTAACATCATTCACAGATTCAAAATATTCTGAGAGATAGCGATAAAATGGTGAGCAGAGGTCATTTGTTAGAAAATGCTTTTAGCACAATTAACATTAATAGGTCCTAAATTAGCTCCCAATTAACATTAAATTACTCCAATCACTCCCATTTCAGACTTAATTAGTTCCAAATTTACCCTAATTAAAAGATAATTGCACAAATTATTCATTGAATAATTAATGTTTATCTATTTAATTAATTAGGTATATGCAACCTCACCATAAAATGTAGTCCTAACCAATCAAATTATGACAAATTATTAATCTCAAATTGATTATGATTATAATCAATTGGAATCAATTATTCATAATCACATATTGTTGAACTCAATTTGTGATAGTACATCTCGGCCATTAAAACTTGATTTGATAATAACTTTCAATCTGATATTCCAATTAGGGCTTATGACCAATTGATTTAATTGTTACAACATTAAGATCATTTTGGTGAAGTGAGATTAAGGATCTAGTGACCAAACTCAAGATGCATATTTCCAAGGTGAAATTATTTAATGAGTAATTTGTTCAATTATTTTTTAATTAGGGTAAATTTGGAACTAATTAAGTCTGAAATGGGAGTGATTAGAGTCATTTAATGTTAATTGAGAGATAATTTGGGACCTATTAATGTTAATTGTGCTGAAACCATTTTCTAACAAATGGCCTATGCTTACCATTTCATTGATACCTCTTAGAATATTTTGAGTCTGTGAATAATGTTAATTTTTCCAGAAACTAGACATCCGGGGCTTCAACTTGATCACAAGAACGAGACAATTCCAATCAAAATTGAGTCAGATGTGATGTTTCGAAGTTGGCTTTACAGGCTGTTACAGCAGCTACAGAAAAACCGAATTTTGGCTTACTCTCACTCCCACCAATCTCTCCATTTAGTGCACCAGATTTTTCCCAAGACTAAAATGAGGTCTAGGTTCATCATTCTTTGTCAATCCTCATTAAATGACATTTCATTCATATTTCCTCCACCACTACTATATAAACCCTTCCTCTCCTTCATTTCAAAACACAAAAATCCCCTCTCTTCTCCTCTCTTGAGTTCTAGAAAGTTGAGTAGTCTTGTCATATCTTAATCTTCTTGAAACTCAAGGTATTAAGTGAGACTCACTCTTCCTCTCATAACTCTTCTTTTTCTCCACCCTTAGGACCTCCCTTGAGAGTTTCCTCCTCTACCATATGGATCTTGCATGAAGGTATAATCTTTTTCCCTAATTGTTTTTTGTATTACCACGATGAGAGTTTAAGATTAAAGCATGATAATAATCATTTAAATTCCTTTTAATGTGTTTGAATGTTCTAAATTGTTCTTATGTATTCTTCACATGTTCTTGGTTTTTCATCAAATCTTCATGCGTAACACTAGTTTCGATTTTAAATCCACATAAAAAACATGAAAAATATCTTTGTTTAATAATTCTTTTAAATTCTTGAATCTAGGATATCACCATCCACAGACATTCACTAGAATTTATTTTTCAATCCAAATAAAATGCTTAATAAATTGAATTAGGGTTTATCACATGCACACACTTCAAATTCAACTTGCAAATTGATTGATAACATATTGAATGATGTGATATGAATGTTAGCCACCATAGTCTAGAAGACCAGTTTCACCGGGCAAGGTGGGTGCCTAACACCTTCCCACCTTGTAACATAGCTTCCGAACTTAGATCAAAGGTTGAAAGAGCAACGTTTATCCTTATAATTTTCAATTTCTAGATTGTAACTAAGAAACAAAGTTATGTACTTTATCTTAGATTGTATCTAGAGTCAAAGCCATGTAATTATCCTATAATCAATGTAAATTCAATTTCAAATTAATAAAATGAGGAATTTTTCAATTTTAGTTTTCTTATTTATTCTAATAATTAAATAAGTGGCGACTCCATTTTAAAACCCTTAATCTAAAGGGGAAAATATAATCAGTCGAACTTCCATTTTGAGAGGCAATAACATGACTCCACCCATTCACGTGGGTTTGGCCTAACATCTTAAAAAAAAAAAAGGGGATCGGGGGCGCGGTCTCTCACAGTGGCGACTCCACTGGGGATTTTGAGGGCTAAGCTTCAATTAGATTATGGTGGTTAACCATGTCATTATTTGTTTATTGCTTTTTTGTATATAATATGCCTAATATGTCATTATATTGCATGTCATGCATCATTTTCTTGAATGAAATTCATTTTATTTGTGTGCTAGCTCGAAAGCCCGGTAGTATTAGCTGTGAATTGTGGTCTTCCTGAGACTCACATGCCCAGCGATGAACCTACCACCCACCGCGACAAAGATCATCATGGTTATACCATGGTGGTTCATAGGGACAAATTGTACTGTTTAGACCAACGCGGCGCTCCCGGCGTCACAAGTTGGGAGGTACGACGTCCTATCTTGTGGGGACCTTTAACCTACCTTTTACTCATGTTGTAATGACCTATAGAACCTATCTTTAGGTCGGTCCATGTAAATTGCATTGCATTACGCATTTGTTTGGCCATTGTTTGAACTATGATGACTCAAGTCCAATGCTTGAGCCTCTCATGATTGTTTACACCTTGTATATTGTGAATGAACTCAAACCCAAAAGTCTATAATTGAACTCTACTTGAAATGGAAGCCCAATTTGTTTCTTGGATGAGTCTAAGCCCAACACCTGAGCCCATCAAAGGTGTATACACATGATCAACATCAAAGGCCAAAAGCTCACAAGATACATGCCTTCCAAGTGTAAGCCTAGGCCATTTCAAGCAAATACCAAATGATCATATGGTTCAAGCCTTCCAAGTGCAAGCCCAAGCCACTTCATTATAATCAAGGTTCAAGCACACCAAGCCTCAAGCATCCTAAATGGACCAAGAAGAAGCAAGTGGCCCAACTTTGCCTCACTTGGTTTGTAACATCATTGTTAAGCTTAAAGTTTGTTTGTTTATTCCATGTTTCTATTTTTTTTTTTTTCAAAAATTTCATGTAGCATTTAATGATCTTTGTTTGTGTATATATATTTAAAACAAAAAACAAAAAAAAAATTCAAAAAAAAAATTTCAAGATTTCCAAATCTTTCCAAAAAAAAAAAGAAAATTTTTCAAATGAAAAAAGTCTTTAGACTAGGGGCATTAAGCCCTTAAGTCATTTAAAAAAAAAAAATATATATATATATATATATCTTTGAACTAGGGGCATTGGACTTCCTAGTGACTTTTTCAAAAAGGCCCATTTTTTTCTTTCAAAGATTTCAAGATTCTTCAGAGTCTTCTTTTCAAAATGGTACATGAAGATCCCTTGAACAAATTTTTTTCTAAATTGTGATGTTTAAAGGCTTGAACAATTAACTTGTACTGAGAAATGATTAATTATATTTGATCCAAGTAAACACTTATGCTAAATTACTTTGAATAAAAGAAGAAATGGTCTTACAAGGCAATCAAAGAAAATCTATCCATCAGAAAATTCAAAAAGCTCATGCATTCATTCCAAATTTCTAAAAACTTTTGTGTCTCCAATAAAGCATTCATACTTTTTCTTTTAAGAGGTTTATTAAAAGAGCTCAAGTCATTGTGCCTACAAGCAAGCATTACTAGGGATAAGAGGTCGTCTTTGGTAAAACAAGATTATACCTTAATACCTAGAATGATCATTATCCATTACTAGCCCGTTTGAGCCTTTAAACACTTTTGCCTCTTTTTCGCATGAACCCACTAAAATCTAAACCTAGGGTGGGAAAATTCAAAGTTTGCATGCTTAAATCTCATGTTGAAGAGGAGTCAACCTTGTAGCTTTGAAGCTAATTGATAAAACTCTCTTAGAAGACATGAAAGACAAGTAAAGAATTCATTAAGTTAAAGATAAGAGATCATCAAAGAAAAAGGAGTTTTCACTTAATCAAGAAAAGAGAAATGAAATTCCATCAATGTGAGAGAAAACAAAATGTGCATCAAGTTTGAAGAACCTAAAATTCATCATGCCAAGAAGAGTAGAAGGTTCATCCAAAAGAAGGTTCATCCAAAAGAAAGTTCATCAAAAAAAGGAAAAGATTCATCAAGCACAGAAAGGTGCAAGTGCATTGAGACGAGAAAGAAGTCTAGAGAGTGCATCAAAATGACCGAAAATCATTAAGCTGAGAAATACAAGAAGGGAAAAAGGTCCCCAAAATTTCATTCAATCAAGAGATGAGAGACCAAAAAAAAGAAGAAGAAGAAGAAAGCCCGCTAGATTGAAAACCCAAAAGGGCGGTCTAGGCAAAAGTTAAGGTTAAAGAAAAGAAGAGGAAAAAAAGAAAAAATTGGAAAATCCTACCAAGTTGGAAACTTGAAGATGCAACCTTAAAAGAGAATAATTTTACAAGATGAAAGTCTAGAGGTATGGTTCAAGAAGAATGAGCATAAAAACAATTGTTGATACAAGTGACCAATGAAGACTAGTGCGAAGATGACAAAGAAGAAATGGGAAAACTCCTCCAATACTTGATTTTTGAGTAATGCATACTTGGGGGAATCATCATAGGGAATTTTGAGCCTTTTATATCTTTCATTTCATAACTCAATATTATTTTCTCTTGAATCTAAAAGGAAAAATGCTTAAACCCCACTGGATGATATGTTGAAGGACAAAACTTCTCAAATTCTCAAATCCCCAAATGGCTCAAAAGAACTTTCAAACTTGGAGCACTCTCCTTGTTTGCACCCAATAATGTGATTCTTAAATATTATCACATTTTATTTCTTAACTGCCTTTGAAGACATAATCTGACAATGTTCAAAAGAAAGAAACAAATTTTGATTACATGAGTTTAATGATCTTGATCCTTCATAATCAAAGAGATTTGTTTGGTTCTTAAACACTATGATTTTCTAAAATGGTTGTTCAAAGGATCACCTCTTGTTCATAAAAAATAAAATAATAATAAATTAATAAATAAATAAAAAAGAGAAGAAAGAAAGAGAAATCTCATTTCCACAAAAAAAAAAAAAAAAAAAAAAAACATTCTTTTCCAAAATCCGATTCTCTTGAACTACGTCTTGACCTAATCCTCTATGAAAGAGGTACGTAGGCAACCTTTCAAAGGCCTGGTTTCAATCACCTAAACAACTTTAGGGCTAAAAGTCAAAACAATGTGACAAAATTGTTTGGATGCATGTTAGGCTAAGCCCATTTGTTTTGAATCAAGCATGCCTAAACTTGGGGCATTGGCCTATTTATATTGTATGCAAATATGTCCTTCTCGCATGAAAGCAGGTTTTCATTTGAGGCATCAATCCATTTTTTGCAAGCATGTCTACGCTAATGGCAATGGCCAAAAATGTTTTCGTGATAACTAGTTTCTAACAAGCTAGAGAAAGAAAGTCTTTTTGCAGGAACCAAGAATGATGGACCATGATCTTCTTTCATGTTCCCCAATGGTCATAACATCAAATGAATTCAGCTTCAATCTAAGCATGGAATATGCCCCAAACTAAGGGAATTGGGTAAGTACTTCCAATTCATTTCAATGAATAAATCCATTGCTAATTGGAATTATCTTTTTGCAGGAATTAAGCAAGGACTTATCTAGCAATCCTCATCAAATTCTAGCCAAAGTTTTTCTCATTCAAAGGATAGGTTTTTCAAAAAAAAAAAAAAAAAAAAAATCATCATGAATAAATCTTCATCACTTTTACTCCATCTTCATCTTCATCTTCTTCACCTTTTGATAATGAACAAATCTTCAAATCTCAAAATAAATAAATAAATAAATAAAAAGAGAGAGAGAGAGAGAGAGAGAAAAAGTATTTTCAAAAAAAGCCTTGGGACTAGGGGCATTGGGCTCGTACTTCTTAGGCTGCTTTCAAAAAAAAAAAAAAAATTCATCAGTCAAAATTTTCAATTCCTTCAAAAACTTCAAGATTTCCAAAATTTTCAAAAAAAAAAAACAAAACAAAACAAAAAACAAAAAACTAAAAAACAAAAAAATTTCATCAGTCAAAATTTTCAATTCCTTAGGAACAAAAGCTATGATCCTCTTCCATATTTTCCAGTGGTGCAACATCAAGTCAATTGTCCACCCTCAGCATTCATCAAAGCATGGAATATGTCCCAAACTAGGGGCATTCGCCAGGTATGCCAAATTCTTTTCAATGAATAACTCTATTACTAATTGGAAATATTTATTTTGCAAGTACTAGGGTAAAAGGCCCACACACATCAGCATGAGCCAAAAGTCCAAAAATCCTAGGTCCTCTAAAAACATGAGCTACGATCCAGAACCAAAAATCCTAGGTCCTCTAAAAATATGAGTCAGGATCCAGAACCTTTGGTCCTCTAAAAACATGAGCCAAAACCCAAAAAACCCTTGGTCCTCTGAAAACATGAGCCAAGAATCCAAAAATCCTAAGTCCTCTGAAAACATGAGTTAGGATCCAGAACCTTTGGTCCTTTGAAAATATAAGCCAAAGCCCAAAAAACCCTTATTCCTTTGAAAACACGAGCCAAGATCTAAAAATCCTAGGTCTTCTGAAAATATGAGCCAGGATCTAGAACCTTTGGTCCTCTGAAAACATGAGCCAAAGCCCAAAAAACCCTTGGTCCTCTAAAAACATGAGCCAGGATCCAGAACCTTTAGTCCTCTGAAAACATGAGCCAAAGCCCAAAAACCCTTGTTCCTCTGAAAACATGAGCCAAGATTCAAAAATCCTAGGTCCTCTGAAAACATGAGCCAGGATCTAGAACCTTTGGTCCTCTGAAAACATGAGCCAAAGCCCAAAAAACCCTTGGTCCTTTGAAAACATAAGCCAAGATCCAAAAATCCTAGGTCCTCTGAAAACATGAGCCAGGATCTAGAACCTTTGATCCTCTGAAAACATGAGCCAAAGCCGAAAAAACCCTTGTTTCTCTGAAAACATGAGCCAAGATCCAAAAATCCTAGGTCCTCTGAAAACATGAGCCAGAATCCAGAACCTTTGGTCCTCTAAAAACATGAGCCGAAGCCCAAAAAACCTTTGGTCCTCTGAAAACATGAGCCAAGATCCAAAAATCCTAGGTCCTCTGAAAACATGAGCCAGGATCCAAAACCTTTGGTCCTTTGAAAACACGAGCCAAAGCCCAAAAAACCCTTGGTCCTCTAAAAACATGAGCCAAGATCCAAAAATCCTAGGGGCACGTTTGGTACACTGTAATGATTATAACATGGGAATAGGAATAAGTGTTACAAGGAACACATTAAATTGGAATATAATAAGTATTACTATTCATTAGTTTGGTGTCTATTTAGGAATAGAATCCTGAATATGTATCCACAATTTAGTAGAGTATAAAAAAAATGTATAATTAAATCATTTTTAAGTCAAATTTTCTAAAATACACTTATTTTAGTGTGTTCAAAATAGAGCTAATAATTAACAAGAAGGAAAATTATTTTCTTTCCTTTTGAAGATGTGGCAACTAATGGCTTTTTAGGAAATTTTTTAAAAAAGTTATTACATAAGGTGAAGGAATAGATATTCAGTAGTTTTGATAAGGAATAGTTATTCCTCATTTTGAAGAATAACTATTCATAAGGAATAACTATTTATTGTAATAAAAACACAACCAAACAACTAAATAGTTATGTCATAGGAATATCTATTACATTGCAATGTCTATTACAGTCTACCAAACATGCCCTAGGTCCTCTAAAAACATGAGCCAGGATCCAGAACCTTTAGTCCTCTGAAAATATGAGCCAAAACCCAAAAAATCCTAGATCCTCTGAAAACATGAGCCAGGATCCAAAACCTTTGGTTCTCTAAAAATATGAGCCAAAGCCCAAAAAACCCTTGGTCTTTTGAACACATGAGCGAAGATCCAAAAATCCTAGGTCCTTTGAAAACATGAGCTAGGATCCAGAACCTTTGGTTCTCTGAAAACATGAGCCAAAGCCCAAAAAACCCTTAGTCCTCTGAAAACATGAGCCAAGATCCAAAAGTCCTAGGTCCTCTGAAAACATGAGCCATGATCTAGAACTTTTGGTCCTCTGAAAACATGAGCCAAAGCCCAAAAAACCCTTGGTCCTCTGAAAACATGAGCGAAGATTCTAAAATTCTAAATCCTCTGAATACATGAGCTAGGATCCTTGGTCCTCTATATTTTCTTGACCTCAGGTAAGCATGTCTTGTAGTCATTCAAAAAAAAAAAAATTTCTATGCATGAACTACGTTTGGACTTGATCCTCCCACCAAGAGGTACGAAGGCAATCTCCCTCGAGATTCGGTCCACATTTTGATCCATAACATGACCATCTGCATTTTTATCTACATGCATCATACATTCACCACGGTTAAATACTGATTGCAAAGTTAAGTGTCTCTTTCATACATTGACATTTGCTTTTCAAGTTCTGCCAATGAGGGGCATTCTGTTGACACCCTATTTTGCAACCCGCATTTAACCTCACATGGAGGGTAAAAGAATAGTTTCACCTTGGAAATATGTATCTTGATTTTGGTCACTAGATCCTTAATCTCACTTCACCAAAATGATCTTGATGTTGTAACGATCAAATCAACTAATCATAAGCCCTAATCGGACCATCAAATTGAAAGTTATCATCAAATCAAGTTTTAATGGCCGAGATGCACTATCACAAATTGAGTCCGACTATATGTGATTATGAATAATTGATTCCAATTGGTTATAATTATAATTAATTTGAGATTAAGGATGTGTCATAATTTGATTGGTTAAGACTACATTTTATGATGAGGTTGTATACGCCTAATTAATTAGATAGATAAATATTAATTATTCAATGAGTAATTTGTGCAATTACCTTTTAATTAGGGCACATTTGGAACTAATTAAGTCTGAAATGGGAGTGATTGGAGTCATTTAATGTTAATTGGGAGCTAATTTAGGACCTATTAATGTTAATTGTGCTAAAACCATTTTCTAACAAATGACTTCTGCTCACCATTTTATCGGTATCTCTCAGAATATTTTGAATATGTGAATGATGTTAATTATTTCAGAAACTAGACATCCGAGACTTTATTTTAAGCACAAGAACGAGACAATTCCGATCAGAATTGAGTCAAATATGATTTTTCGAAATTGGCTCTACAAGTTGTTATAACAGTTATGGGAAAACTGAATTTTGGCTTACTCCTCACTCCCACCAATCTCTCCATTTAATGCACCAGATTTTTCCCAAGGCTAAAATGAGGTTTAGGTTCATGATTCTTTGTTAACCATCATTAAATGACTTTCCATTCATATTTCCTCCACCGCTACTATATAAACCCTCATTCTTCTTCATTCCAAGACACAAAAACCCTCTCTCTTCTCTTCTCTTAAGTTCTAAGAAGTTAAGTAGTCTTGTCATATCTTGGTCTTCTTGAGACTCAAGGTATTGAGTGAGACTCACTCTTCCTCTCCTAACTCTTCTTTTCCTCCACCTTTAGGACCTCCATCAAGAGTCTCCTCCTCTACTATATAGATCTTGCATGAAAGTATAATCTTTTTCCCTAATTGTTTTTTGTGTTATCATGATGAGAGTTTAAGATTAAAGTATGATAATAATCAGTTAAATTCCTTTGAATATGTTTGAATGTTCTTAATTGTTCTTATATGTTCTTCACATGTTCTTGGTTTTTCATCACATATTCATGCATAACACTAGTTTTGATCTTAAATCCACATCAAAAACATGAAATATATGTTTGTTTAATAATTCTTTTAAATTCTTGAATCTAGGATATCACCATCCACACACATTCACTAGAATTATTTTTCAATCCAAATAAAATGCTTAATAAATGGAATTAGGGTTTATCACGTGGACACACTTTAAATTCAACATGCAAATTGATTGATAACATATTAGATGATGTGATATGAATGTTGGCCATCATAATCTAGAAGACTGGTTTCACTAGGCAAGGTGGATGCTTAACACCTTCCCACCTTGTAACATAGCCTCCGAACTTAAATCAATGGTTAGTAGAGCAAATACTTATCCATGTAATTTTCGATTTCTAAATTGTAACTAGGAAACAAAGTCATGTACTTTATTTTAGATTGTATCTAAGACCAAGGCCATGTAATTTTCCTATAATCAATGTAAATTCAATTTCAAATTAATAAAATGAGGAATTTTTCAATTCTGGTTTTCTTATTTATTCCAATAATTAAATAAGTGGCGACTCTATTGTAAAACATTTAATCTAAAAGGGAAATATAATCAGTCGAACTTCCATTTTGAGAGGCAATAACACGACTCTACCCATTCACATAGGTTTGGCCCAACATAAAAAAAAAAAAAAAAAGGGCCAGGGGCGCGGTCTCTCACAATAACGTAGGAATAAGAAATTATATATTATCTAAGTTAATTGTCATCCATGCACTGCCATTGTTCAGAAATTTGACCAGCAATATTTTTAAGCTTTGTGGCATCAAGGGAATAATGGGTTAGCCGTGGGATTGATAAATTAAGATATAATATTAGCTTCAACTATAAATTAGATTGATCATATATCTATCATTCAGTCATATTGAAGTTTCATGAATATCTATGATTATATTAATGAAAAAATCTGATTAGGCAGCAATATTTTTAAACCCAAAAATCTAATCAAACCTGAAAGTGAATGGGATAGTTAAGTGAAAAGATGGAAAATTTTGAAAATATCAATGTTGTCCAAAATTATATTGTTTAAATATGAAAACAGATTTTAGTGGGAAATTTGGTATTTATGGACCTATGCTTGGTGTTGCTAGATTCTAATTCTACTGATTTATTGTGACTCAAGGGTGGTTGATTTCATTTTTGCAACTAAGAAGTAAGTGGTGTTTACTAATTTGGCGATTTTCCCAAAAACAGTTTTGATTATGAAACTATTCTTAAATCAAAAAATATGTTGATATTCTTTAAATATATTGATATCCTACAAATATTTGATGTGCACATTGTATGGAAACGTTGACTATTCGTTATATGAAAAACTTGTGGGATGACCTAAACTTATTTAAACTTGTATGTGTGGATAAATCTTTGTATTTTTTATGAGTATTATGACTAGATTGTTTGTTGTGGGCATCTTGAAATTTGTTTTGAATCCTATGGCAAGTCGTGATTAAAAGCTCAGTGTTGTATTTAGTCATTAGCAAGGGACAATTATACTGTAGCTAGTCCTTAGCAAGGGATAGACCTAGAAAAGGGGACAGTGCACATTTTGTAACTCCTTAGCAAGAGAGTATAGCATTGAGGATATGAAAAGGGAGCTCCTTAGCAAGGGAGTGCACCTTTAGATTCCAAAGGAACTACCCTTAAGAAAAGGGATGAAAACGGAATTCCATTCTTAAAATGAGACAGCATAACCCTGTCAATGAGGCGTAAACGTTGACCACAAAAAAATCATAGGAAATTGTTTGTATAATGGTGTTGGTAAATCATAATGGCTCACAATATAATGATATTTTTATATGAAATATTTGATGTTAAAATTACAGATAGTTTTGTAAATTATAACTTTGTTGTATGGAATATTCATTTAAAAGGTTTGTTCCCACACCCCAGTATTAGTGAATTCCACTTATTGAGTTATCTCACCCCCTCTTATTCCCCCTTACAGATACATTAGAGGGATCATTGGAGTAGAGATTCTTGGAAGACAACAGTTATAAATTATATTGTGAAACTGAGGATTTCATTATTATTTTTATGGTATTTAATATTGTACTGGATAATTATTTTGAGGATATTTTATCATTGGTGGAATTAGAGCTCTAACAATTGTGATGAGATTTTAGGTTGTTAGTTGCTTTTACTTAATATTTTTATAGATTATTTAGATTGAATAGACTTTTATTATTTATGTTTTTGGGGTGTTACAATTGAAACTCTTCATCAAATACCTTCAACCATACACAATAAAAATTTTATCATTCATACTTTTTACTTTATCATTCTACATGAGTCTAGGTGCAATATTTAGCTCACTTAGTTTTTAATGAACACCCATTTTAGGCAAGGAAAAAAAAAAGATAACAAAAGGCATGTGTCATTGAATTTTCCATTAGATAAATTATAAGTTTCGAAGATTTAAACCTAGAAAATCAATGTTCTCTAGGTAATAAATAAAACATCTTATATCACAATTCAAACTTTCTAAGCATTATTACCATCTAAAACTTAAAATACGTAAAAAAAAATTTTGGGATGTTAAAATTTAGTGGAAGTATTTTAGGCACTACACAATTGATATGTTTTAAGAATCATAAACTTTTATTAGGGTTTAACCAAGAGAATAACAATATGACATATTTGCTATTTTCCAAAATATTAATAGAAAAATTGCTTGATTTTAAAGTTTAAGAATGGATTGTGAACTACCTCAAAGATAAAGGATGAAAAGTGTTTTAATCCTAAGTATTTTTTTTTTCCTTCGTGTAAAACTATGTGTTTTCACGTAAAATGGTGCATAAAGATAAAAATACAATAAAAAATACAAAAAGTCTAGTCAAGAAAACTATATGTAAAGCAATGAATTTTAGCTCAACAAAATTAACTAAACCAAAATAATAATAATAATAATAATCTAGAAACACAACAAAATGATATAATATTTTCATAATACCTTTATAATTTTGTTATATTTTATTTTGACTTGTAAAGAATTGACACTTCAGTAGTTGTGAATATATTATGATAACAATGAGATGTCTTAACATTTTTACAAGAGAAATGCTATGTCTACAACATTGTCAAAATAAATCATAAGCAGTAGGTTGTTACAAGTTGTTATTGGTGGGTAAAAAAATAATTTCATTGGTAAGTTTAAATTAGAACCAATAATAAATTACCACAAATGATTTGTTATTAAAGTATTGTGAGAAATGTTGTGGATGTAGGCATAGCATGATGAGATAAAAAAAAATGTTGGAACTGTAAAAAAAAAAAAAAAAAAAATCATCAAACTTAAATTTACCACAAATGTTGTGTTGTGAGAAATGTTTGAAACTGTAATTTTTTATGCATGTGGTAGTTATTATGGCATCATGAGATGAAAAAAAAAAAAAAAAAGAAGGATGACATTGATATTTCAGGTTCCAAAGTTTTGCGTGAGTGAAGGGAAGTAAGTGACAAAAAAAAACTAAGGTGGTAGACTGGTAGCTAAATGGCGAAGGATATTAAATAAAGTAATGACAGAAACAATAAATGACGACAATATTTGCTTTTCATTTGGAAATCTCCCCACTCTTCTAGTAATGATTGCTTTTCATATGGAAATCTCCCTCCCTCTCTAGACGTAATCAATGGCGACGATAAAAGAAGAAGCACCCTATTAAATTATTATATAAAAGAAAAGTGGGTTTCATATTCATTCGTTTAATTTTCTTCTTCTCTCTCTGTACATTGAATTTTCTTTTCTTTTTTTACAAGATCTTTATTTTTAAGTTGTGGCGTGAGTTTGGACAGAGCTTAAATTCGCTTTCAGCTGCATTTGCTTCCAAATTTGTGGGTTTCATGTGATGTTCACATGATTTACAAGTATTTTTTTAATAAAATTTTTATTTTGTTATACTATTTTTAATTTTTAGTTTTTAATTTTTAGTAATAAACGGTATCTAAACAAACTAGTAGTTAGTTCCAATACAATATTTTATTTTGACTTATAAAAAATTAAAATTTCAACAATTATAAAAATATTGTGACAATTTATTGTATTAATATATTATATATATATATATATATATAAACAGGGTCTCATGTGTATCTAAAAAAAAATTAGAATAAAAAAGAGTTGATCTGACAGCATTACCAAAAAAAAAAAAAAATGGCCAATGAACGGCACATATTAAACAAACAAAAAAGTAATGTTGTTATTACTGTATCTGTGGGATGTAGCATTCTTTTTTTATAAAATTTTGATTTTTAATTGTGATTGGTTTTAATAAAATATTTTATTTTTACTTATAAAGAGTAAAAATTTCAAAAATTATGAAAATATTTTTGACAATTTATTAATATAAACTGCTCTCACATGTATATAAAAAAAATTAGAAAAAAAAAGACCCGGCGATGTTACCCAAAAAAAAAAAAGAAAAAAAAGAACGCCAATAAACGGTATATATTGACAAAACCAAAAAGTAGTGTAGAAGAATTAAGCACAGCTTTCACTACTGCAAAAGTGGTCCCAAGTTTCATCATCAATGGCAGCAGCTACAGAGAAGTACTTTGCTTCTTCTTTCTTTCATGGTGTTTTCGCAATAGTGCCATGACACAGTGTTTTAGTTATACTTTTCTTTTTCTTTTTTCTCAGGTATGCAGTTGTTACAGGGGCCAATAAGGGGATTGGCTTCGAAATATGCAGGAAGTTGGCCTCAAATGGGATCGTGGTGGTGCTAACTGCTAGAGATGAGAGAAAAGGCCTTGAAGCTGTGGAAAAGCTGAGAGAGTTTGGGCTATCTGACCACGTTGTATTTCATCAGCTTGATGTGGCGGATCCTGCTAGTATAGCTTCCTTTGCAGATTTCATTAAAACCAAATATGGGAAGCTCGATATATTGGTACTTTTGAAATGTTTCTGGTGGTTTAACTAGCCATTTGAATTACTGTTTGGAAACCGAGATTCTTCTTCTTACTATTATTATGATTTTTTTTATGTATGTTATTAACATGCGTGCTATATTTTGAGTCAATGGGATGTTGTTTACTGTTTAATCTATAAAGTTTTGTCTTTTATGCATAGTTTTAATATAAAAAACATAAAATTTAAGTATTTTATAGATGATATAGTCACTGACATTTTGATCATTCTGAAATTTTGTAAGCATGAAGAAAATAAGAAGAAAATATAATTTGATGGTTATCTATACATATATTGTGATGTGTAATATTGCATAAAGTTACTATTGAATCAACTCTTTGAATATGTATGACAGAGAAGAGGAAAGAGGGGCAGAAGATATTGGAAATTTTAATATGATAAAGGTGTAGACTGTAGAGACTAAACAGTAAACACAACCTTGCTTTAAATTGCATAAAAATCTGCACATCAACTCCATCGATGAATTTTCAACAAGAACTAAAGCTTTGCTGTAAATTTCTCTTGTTATATCCCATCTTATGTACAAATTTTAAAATTTGATGTGATTGGTCAATTATCAATATAATAGAGACTCTCAATAATACTTGCTTCGGGTCATCTTGTTCATGATCCTGTTTTTGGTTTAATTTACAAAATAAAATAAATGATGACAAATCTTAAAATTATATGCAGGTCAACAACGCCGGGATCGCTGGATCTATAATAGATGGAGATGCTTTAGCTGCTTCAGGTCTTGGTAAGGTAAGTTATGAAAGTATGATATTTTTTCATTGCCAAAAAATAAGAATAGGGTGAGTGGACTTGGATGTAACTTTGAGAGAGAGTGACTTGACTGTAACTTCAGGATTAGACATTATCTTGTTATAACTCTTGTTGATCATTGTAGTTAATTCCTAACAAAGTAAGAAGGAATCTTAAGCCAAATCATTATTATTCAGCCAAAGCCCTCTTGCAAATTGAAAGTAAATAACCTATTAGGTTGCGGGTTCAAGTCTAGAAATCAGTCTCTCCAATAAAAATTAGGACTAAGGATATCTACCAATCACCTTTCTCAGACTCCACAAAAAGGGATTTTGTGCATTAGGTGTGACTTTTTTATGATATTGGTCATGTTCTAGAAAGAAAACCCATATAAAACCACACTAGCATCAATTAACTTTGACTAAAGCGGCTTTAGTAAAAGTTACCGTATTGTGTCTGGCAGCTGATTAGCTTTTTCTAATTCCTTGTTGCGCTTCCTATGAAATCTTGCAATGTTTGGCCACAAAATTATGGATGCTTTTACCATAAGTATAGTGTGTTTGGGACTTCAGACTGGGGTTGGGAAGCTAACTAAGTACTGTTGTTAAGCAACCTGTCTTTGCCTACCATTTTCTTTGTACAATTGGCTTAGAAGAGAATGAATTTTCTTCTCATTGATGCAGGAAGGTGTCAATGTGGATTGGAGTAAAATAGTGACCGACACTTATGAGTTAGCTGAAGAGTGCCTGAAAACAAACTACTATGGCGCCAAAGGAATGATTGAAGCACTTCTTCCAATCCTCCAGTTGTCCAATTCACCAAGGATTGTTAATGTTTCCTCTTCCATGGGACACTTAGAGGTATGAAACTGCAGATAAAATTTGTGGAACCCTTATTAGAACTTAGAATTAATTTTTATACAAGTTTTGATTTGGTTTTGAAATTTATTACAAGCAAATGTTCTGGAACGAGCCAACACTAAATCCCAATCAAAAGTAGATGGTTCAACTTATAACTGGCTTAAGAATAGATCCATGTATCATTATTTGTTTCAGTGCCACTTGAAACTTCACCAATTTGAGTCCCATCTAAGTGTTATGTACTTTTTTTTAATGGACTGGATAGTGAATACTTACGTAGTTAAGCCATTTGTGGTTTGAGGCAGTTTCATTTAACGATCTAAAAAGTTGAACTTTGCCCTCCTGAGGTTATCTTTGTTGTGCTTCCATAACACATTTCCATCCCAACAGTTAAAAAGTCAAAATAAACCCCATTCTCTCTCTCTCTCTCAACACGCACACATTCTGCCATCAAACTCAAATGGCTGCCAGTCTGGAACCCAATGGCTGCCACTCTGTTTCTTTGTTGCTAATTAATCACTATTACTGTTTTTTAAGGAAGTTACTACCTTTCTTTCTTACAAATTGATGGGACTATAAGAAGCACTCCTCTTATTTACTTTCTAAAAAAGGTGTAGAGTCTCTTTTTTTCTTCTTCTTCCTCTTCTTCTTCTTCTTCTTCTTCTTTTTTCAAATTAAACTGTAATTCATTTTCCCATTAATCAAAAATTAAAGTGAGTTTTGTTCTTCTGCTGTTTCAGAAAATACCAAATGAATGGGCTAAAGAAGTGTTAGGTAATGCTGAAAGCCTAACAGAAGAAAGAGTAGATGAGGTATTGAATGAATATCTGAAAGATTTTAAAGAGGGTTCCTTGGAAACCAAAGGCTGGCCTAGATATTCTCCTTATATAATTTCAAAAGCTGCTATGAATGCCTACACAAGGATTGTGGCCAAAAAGTACCTATCTTTCCGAGTCAATTGTGTCTGCCCTGGCTATGTCAAGACAGATATAAACTACAACAATGGCTATTTGACGACTGATGAAGGTGCTGAAAGTGTTGTAAAGTTAGCGCTCCTGCCCAACGATGGTCCTTCTGGCCTCTTCTTTTTTCGGAATGAAGTGACAACTTTTGATTAAGATTTTTCATTTCTACCACTTCTCAAAGATATAAATACTAAATAGTCTGTACTTTTCCTGGAATTGTTTACTTTCTATGTTTTGAATCTCTGTTTGACAGGCTATTTGAAAGCCAATGTCTAACGTTGATGTCATAAAATGTATGCAAAGAATATGTTTTTTCACTTGGGGTATGTAATGTCAATTATATGCTTTTTGTAATGAAACTTTTAAGAATCTTTTGTTTGTTGGTGTGGATGAGTGTGATTCAAACACTTTTGCTCTTTGTTGCTTGTTCCGAATTGGTTAGGACTTTTCCCACAAGATTCATACTATTTTGAGCTATTAATATAAATCGGTCTTTTGGACATGTATTTTCCTAAATATACAAGTTTCAATTATACATGTTGTAGTATTTTAAATTTTCCTAAAAATTCAAAATTGCCAAACACCATAGAATTCAATTTCATGTATCTAATTTTCAGTTCCAATTGTAAGCTATATCATTCAATCTTCATTATGTCAAGAGTCTTGCAACTCAACTAGTACTTCCTAATATTTCTAATAAAAACATCTTGTGTGCATTTGATGAATTTGTTTCCTTGAATAAATTATGTTTATCATGAAAAAATATAATTATACGCATGTGGGGATAAATGAGCTGAGTAGGAGTATTGGGTCGTGGGCCATGCCCGAGGATATAAGGAAGCCCAAGGATGGTCGAACAGTAAGATAAGTGTGTGTAAGATAAGTGACAGAGTGAATAGCTTGTCACAGTGAATGTGTGTAAGATCCAACAAGTTTTGTTTTGGGACTTAATTTTTGTCTCTTTTTCATCCCGTTAGTGTTCATTGACTATTTGAATTAGCGCATTTAATGTGCATAGTGACCGTTGAACTTTGGCCCATTGGAAACCTACTAGTCTATTTTTTTCATTGGCTAATATAACACACTTCTAGACCTCTTTTAGGCCGTTGAACATTTAATATACATAGTGACCGTTGGGCTTTGGCCCGTTGGAAATTCAATTTTCTATTTTTTTTCCTTGTCTAATATAACACACTTTCAGGATCAAATTCTCTAGAATTTATAGGGTACTTTACCGCATCATCTTGACCCTTCATTTTGAATTAAATGGTTGGTAGTATGCCATATCATTAATTCATTAATAAAATCCTTAAAATAACAGTGCCACATTAGCAATTAAAAACCACATCTCTTTTATTATATTTTAATTTAGTATTTTACATATGTTATCTTCTTATAATTTTGGAAGATATTATAAAAACTAACCAATTAAGCATTTAATATATTTAGTATATACTTGTTTTCAATTTTTAGCTTTATTTCAAGAAAAATAACAAGTAAACAAAGGAGATGGTGATGAAAAAAAAAAAGATGTGCTTATTGTTAGCCAACTTTAAGTCAGGTTCGTTGCCATCTGTTTTGATTAATGTTGAGAGTTAAACTTTTAAACCTCACCTATGTTGCTGTGCACACCAATCAGTCAGACAATATCTACTATAAAAATGTTGTCAAAATTTGTGTCCTATGCTTACCAAAAACAAAAGCCAAAGTAAAATTTTGAACCAATCACTCAGATAATATCAACTATAGAAAAAATATTGGTCAAATTTTGTGTCCTAGGCTTACCGAAAACAAAAACAAAAGTTACTTATTGCTAACCAAGTCATTATTTTTGATTTTTTGATAGGAACCCAGTCATTAGTATGGGGCACAATTCAACCCACACGTGAACTTGTCTCACAGCTGAATTTCTTCTTATTTAAGCAGTTTAGCACTGCTTTCACTTGTTACAAAAGTGTCCCAAGTTTTATCATCAATGGCAGAAGCAACAAAAAAGTACTTTGCTTCTTCTCTCATGTTGTTTTCGTAACAGTGCTATGACACAGCAATTTATTTATACTTTTCTTTTTATTTGTTTTAATTTTTATACTTATTTTTTCCTTTCAGGTATGCAGTTGTTACAGGGGCCAATAAGGGGATTGGTTTTGGAATATGCAGGAAATTGGCCTCAAATGGGATCATGGTGGTGCTAACTGCTAGAGATGAGAAAAAAGGCCTTGAAGCTGTTGAAAAGCTGAGAGAGTCTGGGCTATCTGACCATGTGGTATTTCATCAGCTTGATGTGGCTGACCATGCTAGTATATCTTCCTTAGCAGATTTCATTAAAACCAAATATGGGAAGCTTGATATATTGGTAAGTTTGAAAATGATCCTGGTGCTTAAACGAGCCATTTGAATTTTTTAACTATTTGAAAGCTCTGATATGTGTTTTTTATTTATTTATTTTGAATATGAATGACATAGAATAGGAAAGAGAGGGGTAGAAGGTATTGGAAATATTGATATAAGTGTAGACTGTAGAGTCTAAACAGTTAACCCTATACCTTGCTTAAAAATGCATAAAAATTTGCACATTGACTCAATCGATGAATTTTCAACTAGAACTAAAGCTATGTTGTAGACTGCTCTTGTTATAATCCCATCTTATTTACTTCAAATTGAAAATTTTGATATGATTGGTCAATTATCAAAAGATTAGAGATTCTCGACAATACTTGCTATGAGTTATGTCTTGTTCATAAGTTGAACTTACAATATAAAATAAATGATAACAAATCTTAAATTTCTATGCAGGTCAACAACGCGGGGATTCCTGGAGCTATAATTGATGGTGATGCTTTAGCTGATTCAGGTAATGATATGGTAAGTTCTGTAAGTATGATTTTTTTTCATTGCCAAAAAAGAACAGTGATTGGACTTGGATTTAACTTTGAGGAAGAGTGACTTGATTGTAACTTCAGGAATAGACATTATCTTGTTATATAGCTGTTTTTGATCATTGTTGTTAATTCCTAACAAAGTAAGAAAGAAACATAAGCCAAACCAGTTTTGTCCAGCCAAAAGCCCTGTTGTAGCCTGTAGGTTGAAAGTAAATAATCTATTTAAAACTCCCAAAGGAAGAATGTAATAAAAGTCTTATTATATTAGTCATATTCTAGAAGGACAAAAAAATCCATGTTGAATCATACAAGCATCAATTAATTTGCCTTTTAGACTTATTTGGCTATATGAAGACCTTAATGCCAAGTTTTCTAAAACCCATTTAGTCAAAGTTAACGTATTGTATCTGGTAGCAATTCGCTTTTTGGCCACAAAATTATGGATAATTTTACTATTAAGTATAGTGTGTTTGTGTCTTCAGACTGGGGTTGGGAAACTAACTATTGCTGTTGGGAAAATTGTCTGGCTACCATTTTCTTTGTACTATTAGCTTGGAAGAGAATGAAGTTTCTTCTTATTGATGCAGCAAGGTGCCAATGTGGATTGGAGTAAAATATTGACTGAAACTTATAAGTTAGCTGAAGAGTGCCTGAAAACAAACTACTATGGTGCCAAAGGAATGATTGAAGCACTCCTTCCAATCCTCCAGTTGTCCAATTCACCAAGAATTGTTAATGTTTCCTCTTCCATGGGGCACTTAAAGGATGAAACTTATTACAAGTAAATGTCATGGAATCCCAATTAAAAGCAGATGGTTCGACTTATAACTGACTTGAGAACAGATCCACGTATCATGATTTGTATCAGTGCCACTTGAAAGTTCACCAAGTTGAGTCCCAGCTAAGTGTCCAATGAAGTAAAATTTTACTTATGTACTTTTTCTTCTTTTTTTTCATGATCTCAAAAGTAGAACTTGTCCTTCCTGGGGTTATCTTCAATATGCTTCCATAAGGACCACAACACATTCCATCCTAACAGTTAAAAAGTTGAAATAAACCTCTCTCTCTCTCTCTCTCTCTCTCTCTCAACACACAATCCTGCCATCAAACTCAAGTGGCTGCCACTCTGTTTCTTTGTTGCTTTTATAGGTTTTTTTAGGAAGATACTATCTTTCTTTCTTAACAAATTGATGGGATTATATGCAGCACTCCTCTCTCATTTACTTTTAGATGCAGAGTTTCTTTTCATCTTCTTTATCTTCTTTTTTTTTTTTCAAATTAAACCATGATTCATTTCCCCATTAATCAAATTAAAGTGAGTTTTCTTCTTCTGCTCTTTCAGAAAATACCGAATGAATGGGCTAAAGAAAAGTTAGGTGATGCTAAAAGCCTAACAGAAGAAAGAGTGGATGAGGTATTGAATGAGTTTTTGAAAGATTTTAAAGAGGGTTCCTTGGAAACTAAAGGCTGGCCTAGATATACGTCTGCCTATGTGCTTTCAAAAGCAGCTCTCAATGCCTACACAAGGATTGTGGCCAAAAAGTTCCCGTCTTTCCGAGTCAATTGCGTCTGCCCTGGCTATGTCAAGACAGATATAAACCACAACACTGGCTACTTGACGATTGATGAAGGTGCTGAAAGTGCTGTAAAGTTAGTGCTGCTGCCCAACAATGGTCCCTCTGGCCTCTTCTTTTATCGGAATAAAGTGACAACTTTTGATTGAGATTATTCATTTCTACCAATTCTCAAGGATAAAAATACTAATGAATCTGCACTTTTCATTGCCTAGTTTGCTATGTCTTGAATCACAATTTAATTGTCTATTTGAAAACAATGTCATAAAGTGTATGCAGAGAATAAGTGTTTTCACTTGGTGCATGTAATGTCAATTATATGCTTTTAGTAAATGCAATTGTGAAGAATCTTTTGTTCTGTGCTGTGCGTGCAATGAAGCATGTTTTGATGGACAATGAATGGTGATTTGTGAACAAAGAGGATGGCTGGTTAGAAGCTGTTGTTTGCATGAGATAAAATCATAGAACCCCAACTGACTTGAATAATTTGTGCATAATAAGTCTATACTTATCTCATTTTAGAATTCCAGAAACACATACAATGGGGGAGGGGGATATAAAAGACTACCCATACCCGTATATTGTACGGGGCTTTTATTCTCTTCTCCCAAGTCGCAAACTCACACCAAGTGACAGAATAGGTCCAATTAGTCCGAAATTGATTGAATAGACAGAAGTGAACCAAATTAGACCAAATAAATCTAAGTGGACCGAAATGTACCGAACGGGACAAGTGGACTGAAATAGAACCTCTATTGTCACTACATTACATTAGATTCATGCATTCCATCACAAGAGAAGACAAACCCCCTTTCTCAAAAAAAGAAGAAGACAAACCCATATCCACATAGATACAAGTTGTTGTTTCTCCACCCAAAAAAAAAAAAAAAACCATAGATACAAGTTGTTACTAGAAACTAAAAAAATTATATTTTAGTCAAATTCTACCATAATATCACAATATCCTAGTGCACACTACTACTTCAGCCCTTGTCTGATAGCCCAAAACTCAGCCAAACAGTAAGACGTTGCTGTGTGACTAAAGTCAGTAGCTAACGCCAAACACTATGTTGCTGTGTGATTAAAGTCAAAAGCTAAACTTGACTCCTTATTCATCTTCAATGGCAGAAGCACCAAAGAGGTATTTGCCGCTTCTTTTTTCATTGAGTTTGTACACTTCCCAACACAACGCAGCCTCTAAAGTCTAACCAAACCATATAGTATTTATATAACAGAATAACACCCGTAGTTTTTGTGTTATTAAGGGATCATGTTTTTCAGTTATGCAGTAGTGACAGGAGGAAACAGGGGGATTGGGTTTGAAATTTGAAACATGTAGGCAACTGGCTTTAAACGGGGTCACGGTGGTGTTAACAACAAGAGATGAGAAAAGGGGCCTTGAAGCTGTTGACAAGCTCAAAGAGTCTGGCCTGACTGACCATGTGGTTTTTCATCCGCACGATGTCACTGACCCTGCAGTATTGCTAGGGCCGGCCCAAGGCCTAGGCAAGTTAGGCCCAAGCCTAAGGCCCACCCAAAAAAAATTCACCTTAGAAAAGAAGGCCCCAATTCCAATAATTAAATACCCAAATTTTTATAAAATTATATATATTTTTTTTTAAAGGTTGTCCAATTTTTTATTAGTGATGTTAAGGATACTACAAATTTTACTATTGACTTACAAATTTCCATGTTACTAATCACCAAAAAAAAAAAAATTTATTTAAACATTCACTAGTTTTTTTTTTGAAAGCCAAATCAAAACTTCATTCAATTAAACCAGATAGATCAAAATACAAAGCATCTTGGGCTGGTGGTGGAGAATCTTCCAACCACACAGCCTCCTCATCTAAAACAGTTGCATACCGAGCTAGAGAATGTGCTACTGAATTGGCACTGCGCCGAATACAAGTAAAAGACACAAAGTGAAGACCTGCTGCTAAATGTCGAATATCATCATACACCACCCCCAAGCGCGACAAGATTGGAATATTTGACGCTACAGAAGACATAACCACCGAGTTGTCCCCTTCCACAATTAGCTCTGAAAATCCCGCATCAATAGCGAACTCTAAAGCTTTCCGGCAGGCCAGCACTTCCGCTTCCTCACTGTCAGAAACTACTTCCCCCTTAGATGACAAGGCTGCCATAACCTCCCCAGCTGCATTGCGAATCACCGCACCAACCCCTGAACCAGTATCAAATGTTGCCGCATCAAAATTCAGCTTATATAGCTGACCCGGTGGAGGCTTCCAATTCTGCATAATTGGAGTAGATGCCGAACCAGCAACCAATAAACTCTGAGCATCACGGTATTCTTTTAGATAATCCGTGGCTCTCTTATTTAACTGCACAGGATGTTGCATGCTCCCACCATATAATAACATGTTTCTACGATGCCAAATAAGCCAGCTTTGGACTAAAAAGATCTCCAGTTCCTCAACTGATAATTTGGCCATCATCCCTTGGAAAAGCTGCATAAAATCATCAAACACTGAACCACACTTCTGTATCCGAGCAGTGGACCCAGCCCAAACGTCTTGAGCGGCACTACAATCCCATATTGCATGAACTATAGTCTCCGGGCTCCGTTTACATAGTTCGCACTTATCCTCCTTCAGCACCTGTCGACGAGCTAGGTTCACCTTTGATGGCAGAATATTAAGGCAAGCCCGCCAGCCAAAAACTTTGATTTTGCTAGGCACATGGAGTTGCCAAAGCTGATTCCAAGTTTGGTGATCTCTCCTCGGTACTGAACACTCTTCCCTCCCATTGGTATCGCCATCCAACATACGGGCCACATGATAACCTGACTTAACCTCATACTTCCCCTTGCGACAGAACTTCCACACCAATCTGTCTTGTACCAGTCTCTTGCTCAATGGAATTTTAAGGATTGCCTCAGCATCAAACTGATTGAAGCACATATAAATCCTCTCCCTATCCCATCCGTGCACTCTCCAATCAATTAAATCCGATACTCTCCATTCCCATTCGTCATTCTCAGTTGGAAATAGCACCTTATTCTCAGGATGATTTGGTATCCACTTGTCTTCCATTACTCGAATTGAGGAACCTGTGCCCACCCTCCAATAGCAACCCGATTTTAAGATATCTTGGGCAGCCAACACACTCTTCCAAACATAGGAACTGTTAGGACAATCAGTCGCCTCCAGGAAGCTACATCTTGGAAAATACTTGGCCTTGAAACACAAAGATAGCAGAGAATTTTGGTCTTGAATTGATGAATTTAAACATTCACTAGTTAAATTGATGAATTTCATCAATAAGAGTCAATGTCACATCATATAATTAGCATTTTATAGTGCTTTAAGCGCATTTTTTGTTTTCATTTCTATTAAGACTCTCCATGTTTGAGACCAATAGAACCTTAACCCAATTGAAACTCTAAGGGTATGTTTGGTAACTGTTTTTTTCTCCTTATTTTCTATTTTTAAAAACAATTTTCTATTTTTGAGACCAAAAAACTTGTTTGGCAACCCAAAATAGACAAAAAACAAAAACTGTTCTCAAAACTCAATTTGTGAAGGAAACTAAAAACATACAAAAGCCTGTTTTCAGTTTCTAATTTTCAAAAGTCAATGAAAACATGCATTTAACTTAATGAATATGTCTTATTTAATGAGTTAGTATCAGAGTTCAAATTCTAGTAATAACATATTATAGTATTTTCTATTTTTTTCCATCAAAAAACTATTTTTTTATTGGACTCGAGTCCTCAAGTACTAACATACTTAACTATGTATTGTTGCATATCTAAAATAAAGTATTTTTTTTAATCGTAATATATTTTTATTTCTTTTTATTAATACTTATGGTTTAACTATGATATTCAATTCTTTATATGAAATGAACATTAGTTTAGTTAGTATTATTCATGAAATTATGTATTTAATGTATCAAATCAACCTAGATTTGTTTAGTATTAAATAATTTTGTTTAATTAATATTTACATATTAAAAACTCCGCATAAATTTTTCGCCTTAGGCCCTAAATAATGTTGAGCCACCCTTGAGTATTGCTTCCCTAGCAGGTTTCATCAAAGCCACCTTTGGAAAACTTGATATCTTGGAATCGTTGTAATTCCTGTTTAGTAATGTTATTCTAATAACATTGTTTAAGTGTTGGGAAAATACATGTGGGTGAAAAAATGTTGTAGAAATACGTGTTATGTTGTTTAAACAATGAAAACTGTTGTTTAAACAACGTTACCAAACAAACCATCAGTTTCTTGGAATATTTTTTGTTTATTGGTTTGTGTTAAGACTTCTTATTTTTTTAACTTGTACAGCTACCATGACATGACAGTCAAAGCATATGTTGCCTCATTTAATTTGTATATGTACTATCAATTCCTAAATCCTAGTTGCAGGACATGGTATATACTATTTCTGTTGCATGTATCCTCCCTCTCACGTGGGGGTGGACCCCACCCCTTACATGGGGGTGGACCCCAAGTGGGGTCCACCCCTATCTGAGGGAGAGGATACATGCAACAAAAATAGCATGTATTTTCTCCAGTTGAGGTGGCATATGTTGTTTCTTTTGTATGTATCATCCCTCTCACATGGGGGTAGACCAAAGTACAACAGAACCAAAGTACTCTTACTTTTCATGTGTAGAGACCATAAGGAAGTAGAGCCATGTTGGCTTCAACAAGTTCCAAAATTTTATTATTGAATTATCAATCCTAGAAATAAAGCAATTTAGGAATTTAACCTGTAAAATAATTTAATATATCACTGCTATTATAGTATCAAGTATCTTCTTATGCATTTGGTAAAAAAAAAAAAAAAGTTATCTTCTTATGCACTTACAGCTGGAAATTGGAAAACTGTGGTTAGTTATTACTGAAAGGATGTATATTAAATCTATGTCACAATTCTGTTTTCTTATAGAATTTTATAGAAATGAAATGCTTGGAAGTGAAGGAATTATTTGTAGGTGAACAATGCAGGGGTTCGTGGATCCATAATAGACGGCGATACTTGAAGGAATTCAGATTTTAAGGAAATCTTTCAATATATGATGTTACCAAAAACTAAAAGTTTGGCAATAATATTCCCCCCTTTTTTTTTTCTTTGAGAAGTGAGGATATCCAAAATTCTTCGAGAGCTTGATTATTCAGTTGGTTACGTATAGTCCCTTGTTGGGTTTCAAACCCAAGACCTCATGAATATCACGAGGCCTAAGGAGCTACAAAGCCAACCCATTGGGTTCAATTATGTTCAAATTAGGGGAAGCATAACTTGCTTGTAGCTGTAGGTTACAATTACTCAATTAGAGACATTTTGTTAAATTAGTGGTACCATTGTTAATGTAAAATTTCTAACAAAGTAAGAAAAAATTATAGCACTAAAATGGGGGATGCTTAAATATCCATTTTTCTTCAGCCAAAGGCCATTGGAGGTTGACGTAAACAATTCACTAAAGAAAGAAGATTCTTGTGAACTTTCAAGTTTCAATGCCATACATTCCTCTATTTCTTTCCAAAATTCCACTTGAAATCATTCTAGCATCTACGAAGTTGCTTCAGGGACTATTTTAGTTTGATAGAACTATTTGCATTCGGGAAGGTTATTAAGTCAAATCTAGATACAGTTTGTTTAGCTTCTCAGCTGCTTTACTAAATTCCTTGTGTATCTGATAAGATCTTGCTATATTAAGCCATTAATTGGTGGGCTTTTTAAAAATATAACATGCCTGTAGCATTCTCCAAATAAAATTTAATTAGATGGATGAAATTTATTCTTGTTATGTATGGGTTGTGGAGTTGGGCATTACAAGGGATCCTCAAATGGAGTTTGACTTTCGAACAAAGTTTCTCTTCAAACTAATTTGGAGAAAAACTCTACAAACTCTTCATATATCTCTATATTGAGTGTGAATTTTGAAAATCTAACTGTTAGATTGCATGTTCTTATTATATTCTTCATGCATATAAAATTTCAAGAAGATCAAAGATCAATTGCTATCTCATCAAACAAATGTTAAAATTTCAAATTTTTATGATCTAAAATTGTGTATAAAAAATAAGTTTACTGATCGAATAGTAAACAATATCCAATTTGAACGAAATTTGATATGCATGTTAAGAACATAAGTAACATGAATTTCAACGATTAGATCTCCAAAATTTAGATAAAAATAAATAAAAATAAAAGATATAAGAGAAGTTTGAAAATTTTCTCTCCAAACTAGTTTGGAGAAAAAATTTGTTCTTAATTTTCAACGCTAATGACTAAAGATAGAGACAAAACCGACTAAAGTAGCTCGCTAGTAGTTTTGTGGTCCAAACCCAAGCATGAAACCACTCTCTCATTGATAGGTGGGCCCTCCACACTTAGGACACAAATTTTGAAATCTTGTTTTTTTTTGTTTTTTTTTTGGTAATCACAAATTTTGACATCATAGATGAGGTATGTGCGCTTACCATCTCTTAAGCGCACATACCTACTAACTAAAATGAATCTCCTTTTAAAAGGAATTCCTTTTTTGTTTCAATGAGAGATTATTACATGACCCACTAACTAAATAAAATGTAGAGATTAAAACTCAATCTTCTTTACCATTGTATATTTAAAATAAAATGATATATCCGGTTAAAAAAGTCAACCCAACCCCGTTAACATCTCTCACAGAAAACAAACTGAAATTCCTTCTATTTAAGCATTTAGCACAGCTTTCACTATTGCAAAAGTGTCCCAAGTTTTATCATCAATGGCAGAAGCAACAAAGAAGTACCTTGATTCTTCTTTCATGGTGTTTTCGCAATTGTGCCATGACACACTGGTTTATTTATACTTTTCTTTTTTTCTTTTCTCAGGTATGCAGTTGTTACAGGTGCCAATAAAGGGATTGGTTTCGAAATATGCAGGAAGTTGGCCTCAAATGGGATCGTGGTTGTGCTAACTGCTAGAGATGAGAAAAAAGGCCTTGAAGCTGTTGAAAAGCTAAGAGTGTTTGGGCTATCTGACCACGTGGTATTTCATCAGCTTGATGTGGCTGACCTTGCTAGTATAGCTTCCTTCGCAGATTTCATTAAAACCAAATATGGGAAACTTGATATATTGGTACGTTTGAAAATGTTACTGGTGGTTTAATTAGCCATTTGAATTACTATTTTTAAACCGTGATTCTTTTTTTCTTTTTTTTTAATGTTGGATTATATGTTTTCTATGATCTTAATATGCATGTCAAGTTTTGAGTTAATCGGATGTTGTTTACTATTTAATCCATAAAGTTGTCTTTTATTCATAATTTTAAAATACAAAAAACATGAAGTTTAAATATTTGATAGATGATATGGTCATTGACCATTAATCATTTTGAAATTTTGTAAGCATGGAGGGAATAAGAAGAAAATGTAATCCAATGGTTATCTCTATATATATGTTGTGTTGTGTGACATTGCCTAGGACTTGAATCAACTCTTTAAATATGAATGACTGAGAAGATGAAAGAGTTGTAGAAGGTATTGGAAATTTTAATATGATGAAGTGTAGACTGCAGAGACTAAACGAAAAACACAACTTAGCCTTAAATTGCATAAAAATCTTTACATCAAATCCATCAATGAATTTTCAACTAGAACTAAAGCTTTGTTGTAATTGCTCTTGTTATAATCCCATCTTATATACAAATTTTTAAATTTAATGTGATTGGTCAATTGTCAATATAATAGAGACTCTCGATAATACTTGCTTCGGGTCATCTTGTTCATGATCCTGTTTTTGGTTTAATTTACAAGATAAAATAAATGATGACAAATCTTAAAATTCTATGCAGGTCAACAATGCCGAGATCGCTGGATCTATAGTAGATAAAGATATTTTAGCCGCTTCAGTTCTTGGTATGGTAAGTTCTGAAAGTATGATATTTTTTCATTGCCAAAAAATAAGAAAAAGGGTGAGTGGACTCGGATGTAACTTTGATAAAGAGTGACTTGACTGTAACTTCAGGATTAGACATTATCTTGTTATAACTTTCAGTGATCATTGTAGTTAATTCCTAACAAAGTAAGAAGGAATCTTAAGCCAAACCATTATTATTCAGTCAAAGCCCTCTTGCAGGTTGAAAGTAAATAATCTATTAGGTTGTGGGGTTCGAGTCTAGAAATCAGTCTCTTCAATAAAAATTAGGACTAGGGAGGTAATCTACCAATCACCTCTCCCAGACTCCACCAAAAGGGATTTTGTGCACTAGGTATGACATTTTTTTATGATATTAGTCATGTTCTAGAAAGAAAATCCATATAGAACCACACTAGCATCAATTAAGTTTGACTAAAGCAGCTTTAGTCAAAGCTAACGTATTTTGTCTAGTTGTTGATTAGCTATTAGGATTCTTTGTTGCGCTCCCTATGAAATCTTGAAATGTTTGGCCACAAAATTAGGGAAAATTTTACCATAAGAATAGTGTGTTTGGGTCTTCAGACTGGGGTTGGGAAGCTAACTAAGTATTGTTGTTAAGCAAATTGACTCTGCCTATCATTTTCTTTGTACAATTGGCTTGGAAGAGAATGAAGTTGCTTCTTAGTGATGCAGGATGAGGAAGGTGTCAATGTAAATGTAGTAGATTGGAGTAAAATAGCGACCGACACTTACGAGTAGTGCTGTCCAGCGGATCAAGTCACCCAACCAAACCGACCGGATCCGCCCGACCCGAAGCCCAACCGGCGAGTCCAAATAGCAAGGTCGGTCGGATTCGGGTCATGTGATATTAAAAACTGAAAGTTCGGTTCGGGTGGCGGGTTAAGCAATTTGAAACCCGTAGCAACCGACCCGACCGATAATAAACTTAAAAAGCATTTGAGAGTCTATTTTCACGCTCAAAGTCAAGACCTGATCTCTTTCTCTCTTAAAGTTCAGATATTTGTTTTTCACGCCCTCTCTCTCTCCGTCTCTCTCAAATCCCTACACTTAGGCACTGTCTTAATGCCACTGCCAGCCCTATTGCCACCAGACCATCATATTGGGTTGTGTCTCGCCTCAAACCCCTCTCTTTTGAAGTAAAGAACAATAGAAAACATGAAAGAGAGAGAAAAGGAAAGACCTGGAAGACAGCGGAGGTTCGAGTGATGAGGGTGAAGGGAGACTGGACACCGCTGAAGTGAGGATTTAGACGAAAGCGCAGTTTGAAAAAGCTTTCTCTAGAGGTCAAAGGTGGATCCAGCTAAAGCCTCCTCTGATCTGCATGCCTTTGATCTTGTTTGATCTTGTGTAATCTGATGGCAGATGCGATGATGGTGGGAGGAAGGAGTGGTGGTAGTGCCAGTTGAGTCTTATTTCTCCTCTTTCTCTTTCTTTCGGTCTCATATTTGGGTCTCCTCTCTCTTTCTTTCAGTCTCAAATCTGGGTTTGTAGTGTTTTTTTTATTTGATTTGAATCTTAGATTCAGTTTTGGTGTTTTCGTTACTGTTTGATTTGAATCTCAGATTTGGGTTTGTGATATTTTTGGTGTTATTAGATTTCTCTAGTTTTGGATTATGGTTGACATGTGAGATGTATTCTTTGAGTTTGGGGTTGATTTCTTCTGTGTTGTTCTTTAGACCCGAAACACCCGACGGCTCCGACCTGCTTAACCGATGACCCGAACTATCGGGTCCCACCCGAATATTCGGTCGGTTGCGGGTCCATTTTTCATACACTCGAACCAATCGGGTCGGCTGCGGGTCAATCTCAAACCCGATCCGACCCGACCCGTGGACAGCCCTACTTACGAGTTAGTTGAAGAGTGCTTGAAAACAAACTACTATGGTGCCAAAGGAACGATTGAAGCACTTCTTCCAATCCTCTAGTTGTCCAATTCACCAAGGATTGTTAATGTTTCCTCTTCATTTGGGCACTTAAAGGTATGAAACTGCAGATAAAATTTCCAAAACCCATATTAGAACTTAGAATTAAGTTTTATACAAGTTTTTTTTTTTGGTTTTGAAATTCATTACAAGCAAATGTCGTGGAATGAGCCAAAACTAAATCCCAAACAAAAGTAGATGGTTCAACTTATAACTGGCTTAAAATGGCTAATTAATCATTATCATGGTTTTTTATAGGAAATTACTATCTTTCTTTCTTAACAAATTGATGGGATTATATGAAGCAATCCTATCTCATTTACTTGGTCCGTGTGGATTGAGGAGAAATGAGAGGGAGTAAAATAGGGTAGAGTGGTATTGGCCCAAAATTATGCTATGTTTGGAAGTTTGGAGATAAAGGAAAGTAGAGGAGTAGTGGGAAGGAGAATAGAGGAGAATGGTTATCCTTCACCTTATTTGGATGTTTTTAAAATTAAATAAAGGGGAGGGGAATAATTAGCTTTTTCATAGTTTGTAATTTTGTTAATACGGTAAGCGTAAATTTGGTAATTCATTTGATCAAACAGTTCTATGCTCTACTCTCCGAGGAATCATCATTTACAATGGGAGGACTGCTGATGTGGTCCTCCCTAACCAATGAGATGATGTCATCTATGCAAATGTATGTGTGAGCTTCCTAATCAACACAATGAAAAAAATTACCAGATGATGTCATATTTGGATAAATAACATCATTTTATTGGTTGAGAGGTCAAGGAGGACCACGTCAGCAAACCTCTTGGTGGACCTAATAATTTCTCCTACTCTCGCTCCAAATCTCTCAAATTTTTGGGAATTAAAAATAAGATGTTAGAAATAGTTAGAATCCCTCCAAATCCTTTCACCTCGTTCCTAAAAAAAAATCCAAATAAGGTAATTTAACTTACTCTCCCTCCCTCTACTCTACTCCCCTCTACTCTCCCTCCATCCAAATAAACTATCTATTAATTAGCTTATTTTTAACCAACTCTACTCTACTTCCCTTTACTCTCCCTCCCTCCTCTCTCAATCCAAACGAGCCCTAAGAGATGCAGAGTCTCTTTTTTCTTCTACTTTTTAATTTTTAATTTTTTTTTTAATATTAAACTAAGATTAATTTTCCCAATAATCAAATTAAAGTGACTTTTCTACTTTTCTTCTTCTGCTGTTTCAGGAAATACCAAGTGAATAGGCTAAAGAAGTGTTAGGTAATGTTGGAAGCCTAATAGAAGAAAGAGTAAATGAGGTATTGAATGAATATCTGAAATATTTTAAAGTGGGTTCCTTGGAAACCAAAGGCTGGCCTAGATATATGTCTGCCTACATAATTTCAAAAGCAGCTATGAATGCCTACACGAGGATTGTGGCCAAAAAGTTCCCATCTTTTCGAGTCAATTGCCTCTGCCCTGGCTATGTCAAGACAGATATAGACCACAACACTGGCTACTTGACAACTAATGAAGGTGCTGAAAGTGTTGTAAAGTTAGCGCTCGTGCCCAACGATGGTCCTTCTGGCCTCTTCTTTTTTTCGGAATGAAGTGACAACTTTTGATTGAGATTATTCATTTCTACCACTTCTCAAAAGATATAAATACTAGTAAGTCTGTACTTTTCCTGGAATTGTTTACTTTCTATATTTTGAATCTCAATTTGATAGGCTATTTGAAAGCCAATGTCTAACGTTAATGTCATAAAATGTATGTGAAGAATACGTTTTTTCACTTGGGGTATGTAATGTCAATTATATGCTTTTTATAATGAAACTTTTAAGAATCTTTTGTTTGTTGGTGTGGATGAGTGTGTTTCAACTTTCAATCACTTTTCCTCTTTGTTGCTTGTTTCAAATTGGTTAGAAGTGAGTTCGCTTATGTGTTTATATCGTTTTTAATTTCTTGAAATATTGGGCTTAGGGCTTGTACATATAACTCATGAGCGGCTTGTAATGATGCATGTGTGTAAAATCCAACAAGTTTTGTTTTGGGCCTTGTATAATTTTTCTCTATTTTTTAGCTTGTTAGTGTTCATTGACTATTTGGATTAGCAAGTTGGGCATTTAATGTGCATAGTTATTGTTGGACTTTGGCCCATTAGGAACCCACTAGTCTATTTTTTCATTAGCTAATATAACACATTTTTAGACCTCTTTTAGGCAGTTGAACATTGAGAGTCGGTTTGGGATCTGCTTATTTTGTTGAAATTGAAAACTTTTTGCTGAAAATACTGTAGATAAATGTAAAAGTTAGCTAAGATAGTACTGTGGAACCCATGAATAGTATCAAAAAGTGCAATGAGACTCGTGAATAGTACAAAAATAGGCTGAATAATAAAATAAGTTGGCATAAATAATATTTGCTAAACAAACACTTAATGTACATAATGACCATTAGGCTTTAGCCAGTTGAAAACCCACTTGTCCATTTTTTCCTTGTCTAGTATAATACACTTTCAGGGATCAAATCTTCTAGAGTTCCTAAAATACTTTACCACATAAAGTTTTCTTCATCTTGACCATTCATTTTGAATTAAATGATTGATAATATGACATATCATTAATTCATTAATAAAATCATTAAAATAACAGTGCCACATTAGCAATTAAAAACCACATCTCTTTTATTATATTCTAATTTAGTACTTTACATATATTATCTTCTTATAATTTCGGAAGATATTATAAAAACCATCCAATTAAGCATTTAATATATGTAGTATATACCTGTTTTCAATTTTTAGCTTCATTTCAAGCAAAATAACAAGTTAACAAAGGAGATGTGATGAAAAAAAAAAGTGCTTATAAGCCAACTATATGTCGGGTTCGTTGCCATTTGTTTTGATTAATGTTGAAAGTTGAACTTTTAGGGTGTGCTTGTTTGGAGGTGAAATAGGATCGATAGAAAACTTTTGAGAGAAAATATGGAGGAAATTTTTTTTGGAGTGTATTTAGTTAGGTGGGAAGGAAGGAAAATAAATGGTGAGTCCAGGTGTTTTCTCTCTGGACCCACCAAAATGTATTCTCTCTAAAATGGAAAGAAAACTGATTGGGAATTAATTTTTTCTTAATTGACAAAAAAACCCATATGCACATGCTTTTATTTATATGTTTATTTATTTTCTTCTCCCTAGGCACTGTTGGCAGTAAGTAACGTTGACTTTCTTTTTTTGTTATTTTGTTTTTTTTTGTTTTTTTTTTTTTTTGGCCTGGGACTGGGCTTTCCTTTTTTCTTCTTCTTCTAGGTAGTAACTTACCTCTTCCCTCTTTGTTTTTTTTTTTGTTTTCATTTTTGTTTTTGATTTTGTTCTTGTTTTTGTTTTTTTTTTTTTCTATTCTTTGGATTTTCTAGGGCCTGAGTGTGATAGTTGTTTTTTTTTTTTTTAAAGACTTGATTTTTATTTTGGGACATGGTTTTTACTTTTTTAATAAATTTGGGTGATTGCTCTTTTTTTGTGGTTATTTGTCACTTTTTTGTTTTAATTGGGCATCATTTTTTAACAAGGATATATCAGTAAATTTATTTAAACTCATTTTTTTCATCCTTTCACTTTTCCACTCCCAACCAAACAAAAATGAGAGAAAATAAAATATTATCTATCCTCCTACTTTTTCATCCTCCCACCATTTTCTATCCTCCCACTTTTCCACCTCTCCAACCAAATGGACCCTTAAATCTCACCTATGTTGCTGTGCACCAATCAGTCAAACAATATCAACTATAAAAATGTTGTCAAAATTTGTGTCCAATACTTACTGAAAGAAAAATACTACATCCATAACATTTTTACAATACTTTCATAACAATCACAAACAGTTAGTTGTTATTAGTTTTAATTTAAACCTACTACTTGAATTATTTTTTTGCCCCATCAATAATAACTAGTAACAACCTATAACTTAGAATTTTTTGTGAAAATATTGTAGATATAGAATTTCCCTTACTTCTGACCAGTTCTCAAAAAAAAAAAAAATTCTCTTACCAAAAATAAAAGCCAAAGTAAAATTTTGCAACAATCACTCAGATAATATCAACTATAAAAAAAAATAAAAAAAGGTTTGGTCAAATTGTGTGCCCTAGGCTTACCGAAAACAAAAACAAAAGTTACTTTTTGCTAACCAAGTCATTATTTTTTATTTTTTGATGGGAACCCAATCATTAGTATGGGGCACAATTCAACCCACACGTGAACATGTCTCACAGCTAAATTTCTTCTTATTTAAGCAATTTAGCAGGCAAAATTTGTCAAATAGTGCAATTTTCGAAAATTTTAAACTGGATAGCACACATTCAAACTTATTTTGTTAGTTAGACTCTTTTTGGAAGTCAAGTATCCAGGCAAATTCAACACCGCATCCCCCAAGTAAAAGTCTGATGTGGATTAAAAAAAGGAGAAAAAAGCCACCTAGAAGTTGAGTTTAAGAAACTCGACTTCCATTGAAAGTCGAGTATGCTGAACTCGACTTCCTGGTGCAGTAAAACTTATACCAGGTCTGCGTAAAACATGGAAACTCAAGTTTAGTGTACTCGGCTTCTACTGAAAGTCGAGTACAGCATACTCGACTTCCAGTAAATGTCACCCACCTGCCCAACTAACTCAATTATGAGACATGGTAAAAATTTATTTAAATGGAACTTAAGTCTGTGAAACTTGAGTTCCAATAAATATTACAACCACCCCAACCGTCTTAGACTTATACACTCAACTCTCACTTCTCACAGCTCTCTCCCACTCCAAAACTCTCCCTTTCACACAAAAGCTTTTCTTCTTCTACAAATCACATTGATCAGTTTACAAATTAAAGCCTTTCTTCTTCTTCAATTTGTAGGTAAATAGTCAAACCTTTTTTATTTATTTATTTATTTTTTTTTTTGTTAGACCTAGATATATACTCACTTTTACATTTGGTAGATATATATATATATATATATACACATACCATTTTTATATTGTTGATGAGTAATGTGTTGTTATTATCATTATTATTATTATTATTTTTTATTTTATTTTTTTGTATTTGTTATTTGTGCTTTGTAATGGGTTGTTATTTGATATGCAATGGGTTTTTCTTTGTAATGTGTTGTTATGTATAATGTGAATGAATGGATAACATATTATTTATTTGCAAGGTGTTGTAATGTGTAATGGTTTGTTAGCTGTAAGGTGTAACAAATGTTAATTTTTTAAGGTTAGCAACCATGTAAAAATTTGTTTGAGTTTAAAAATTCGAATTTTTGCTTGGAGAGAATAAAATTTCAATTGATTATAATTGTTTGGTGGACTATGTTATCTTTATATTTGCCTTGAGGCAATATTTTGTAGTTCATATTGAATAAAGGTGTTATATTTGTCACTAACTTTTAGTAAACTTATTTGACTTATAGACTTGTAATGAGTTCGATTGATTTTTATCTATATTATGGTGGAGAGCCCTGCAGTGATGTGACTTATGGAGTGACATATGAAGGGCCTGGTAAAAAATTAGAGATTATTCAGCTAAAAAAACAAAGGGAGATCAATTTGAAGAAGTTGAAAAAGAAAATTATGAAAGAGCTGGATTTGGACCGTCGGTTGCATGACATAAAAATTATATATCGTGCTCCTCATGCAATGTTCAATGACCGTATTGTCTTCATGCCTATTGAAATAAAAGGAGACAAGCATTTTCAAATTATGTTTGACAAGATGAACTCTACGCCCCAGTTAAAAGCTGCCAAGTTGTATATAAGTGTGGAGCCTCTCATATAGAAGTTAGCGGTGAAGATGTGCAACAAACAACTTTAGAGGGTGGTGGCAGGGAAGAATTCCATCCATTACATACGGATAGTTATTCGACTCTTACCCCGTGCACCACAGTTGGAGGTTATACACCACCATGCCAAGAGACACCAACTCTAATGGAGGTTTGCGAATCTAGTTATCAACAAGAATGTATTCAATCTCTAGGGAGGGAAGACGAAGACGAAGATGATGTTGATCATGGTAGAGATGAGTATGAACAGATGATGGGAGAAATAACTTTCACGAGAATACTATAAACTATGAAAATGTTGACAATGTCGTGGATGATCATGATGATGATGGTATAGAGTTTCAAGATGATATAGGCGATGGTATAGGTGTGTAGCCTGCAGTTCCTACATATGAAGCTCATGGCCCATCATTCCATGCAAACACTTAGGATAATATAGTTAATCCTTCAAATGTTGAGATACCATTTTCATCAAGTTGGGTGTGAAGAATGAATTTTAGCAAAGGGTTGATTTTCCCTAATAAAGAGGCTGTGAGACAAGCATTAATAGTTTACTCTATGGACAACAACAAGAATTATATAACTGAGCGGTCCAACCAGCAAAGATTGTGTGTGAAGTGCGTGAATGAGTCATGTGCATGGAAAGTCCGAGCATTCTCGCAACCGAAACTTAATGGGTTATAGGCTGTCACAGTATATGACGATCCTCACACTTGTCCGTCTGTTGGGGTGAACAAAAATGGAAGAATGATGGATTCTAATTTTCTTGCCAAAGAACTTCATACATATGTACTTGCAGATCATACCAGCAAAATAAAGGATCTCCAAAATCTGATGAAGGAAAGGTTTAACCAAGATATATTGTACTACAAGATATGGGATGCGAAACAAAAGGCTATTGCAAACATACATGGGAATTGGGAAGAGTCGTAACAAAAGTTACAGAAGTTGTTGGCATATAAGGATAGCGATCCGAGTAAACAAGTGTTTTTTTGGTTGATCAACGGGGACATACCGGGTATTATTATATTCAAGTATGTGTTCTGGGCTTTCACTCCTTCCATTGCTGGATTCGCACATTGTAGGCCAGTAATTAGTATTAATGGAACTCATCTTTATGGAAAATATAAAGGAAAGTTGTTGATTGCAATGGCTACCGATGCTAATAATGAGATTTTTCCGCTTGCCTTTGCGGTTGTGGATGATGAGACGAGGCCAGTTGGGGATGGTTTTTATCTTGCCTGCAGACCGCGATATGAGATGTGGTACCCGATTTTGACATTTGCATAATATCATACCGACATAGAGGTATAATATCATCCCTTGCACAGTGGCCCAATGAACTGTGGCACTTGACCAATTTAAATACCAATTACATAAACTGTGGGAACCATAACAAAAACAAAAAATAGATGATTTGCTTCATTTACTGCTTTTGGTGCCCTTGTTGGCCTTCTTGCTCTTTCCACCAAGTGGTTGAATGGCTACAAACAGAAGAACCATAAACCATCAACAAAACATTACAGATATATGTTTATTTCACCAACAAAAATGAACTTTTATTTTATCAGTCACCAAATAGTGCACTTAAGTGTCCAACAGCCACTTTACCAAGTATATATGAATGTGTATCATTAATCATATTAGGCTGCACCCTTCCCTCGTTTACTTCTTTTTTGGTTGCGTCTAGTGTACTGCTTGGCGGGAACATGCTCTATTACCTGCTCATAATGTTATATTTTTAAGCTTTTACAAACAAACAAATTCATGCACAAAGCAACCCAAAAAATATATGAAATTAAAATCAAAGTAAAGCACTTGGAATACCAGGTGGGAACCTGTGCCGCATCTCTAAGGTTGGATGGCGCAAGTCGATTTCCGTTTGGGTGCAGCATAAGCATTTGCATCCTATGGCTGCTCAACTTGGTCACGTTGCCCGTGTTTAACGTCACTGTCATGTGGATGCGTGGCTTGTGGAACATGTATCAAGATAGAGGAGGAAGGAGGTGATTGTGTATGACTTGGGCTGGTAGACATGAGCTCAACGTGGGGTGTTTGAAAGCTAGGGGTGGGTATAACTGTATAGGGAGAGCTATAGGACAGGGCCATGGGTGAGTTGTGGTCAACGGTGGTGGTATGTAGGGAGAACTCAAATTCAGCATGGGTAAACTGTGAGGGAGATCCAGTGTAAATGGGAGGGATGGGTGGCATGGGAGGCCCGGTTGTGTCCTGAAGGGTGAACACGAGTGGATCAGGGGTCTCAGTGGCCAGAGGAAGGGTGGGGGTGGGTTGATGACGTGTCACTGGAGCAGCTAAGCTCATACTGGGCCCTACATCTAGTATTTCAGTCTGGTTTACTGCTTTGGCATTGGCTGGCACATCGATACGATCAACCTTATCCACATCCTCAAGGGCCTTCTTAATGAACTTGTATTCGTAAGATTCTTCATTGAACCAGTTGAGGATAGCCAGTTGGGTTGCAAACTGTCATTAAATCAACGGCATTATTAAGTACGACACATACATAACGTCAAACACAACATGCAAAACAACATAAGTTTATGCACATTACCAAAATTTCCATTTTAGCGCTAGCATGGTCGATATACAGTCGAGTGATCCCACGATACCACACCATATATGAATGATGACGTGACATCACCCCTTCCATCCTGAGTGTATTACAAACGTACTCGTCACGATCATTCCACTTCTGAATATGGACTGCATGTTCCACTGACTAATTTTTATCTACCTTGCCCCTCGCATCTATTTTGTGCAAATCGCGATTGGTATTAGCATCTCTGGGTTGTTCCTGCTGTAGCCCAAACTGTTGTAGGACACAATTTGGTAGGTGGAACTCTACAAGCCAAAAACATATAAGTGGAACAGTCGACCTCCATATGTTACTTCCCTCAATGTGAAAACTATAAGGAAAGTGGCTTAAGTCATTTCCTTATGGCTCCCACTTAACCTACAAAAGCCACCAAGTAAAGCAACCACATTTAGAAATTTTCCAATAATTTGCATAACAAGTAGCACAATAGTGGGCAATGAAAAACTTTTTGACGGACATAAGATGTTATGGACGTATAAATACAAGCATTATATTTGGTTAGGCTGTGTCATGGCAATTTGATTGCAATATGCGGAAAGCACATGCATGGGAGCATTCTTTGTACTCATCACCCTTACCCACCTACAAGCAAGTAACATCACATGGTCATTAGTCGTTTACGTATAAAAATGTGGTAAAGGAACGCGATAGCACACGAATTATGCAATATATACTTACTTCATAGCAAGAGGAATTGGTGGTAGTGGTGGACCATAAACACCCTCGGGTTGGGGCACCATCTGTGTGGACATATGTGGGAACCTGACATATATCCACAATTGGACCAAAAGCAATGATCCGCCAATCTGCTTTGCCTTCTTGTCGGTTGCATTGCACAGCTGTTTGTACAACCATAATAAGGCTGCACTACCCCAACTATACTTGCGTGGATTACGAAGGTTCTGCATGAACTCTAACCACATGAGATGGACCCTATCTCCGAACTTGTCAAGAAATACCATATCCCCTAGTAGGGCTAGTATATAGCTGCGAGCATGCTGATGAACTTGAATCTCATTGGCATCCGGAGGCAGTGGTTGTTTGATTCTTTCGACAAGTGCGGGTATCAGAATCCTTTGACCTTTTAGCACAGTTTGAGGGTCATTTGGAATTTAAATTCCAAGCATTTCAACACACACAACTTCCCAAGTTCTTTTACTGGGCCCAACCATTGCCTCACCCTCGATGGGCAACCCTATGATAACTTCCACATCTTGCAATGTAATCGTTATCTCACCATGTGGTAGGTGGAATGTATGGGTCTCTGGGCGCCATCGCTCTATTAATGCAGTGATCAATGCATGGCCAAGCTGTATGGATAGGACCAAGTGCAAACCCTCTAGACCAAGCAACCTCACAATGGCAAGGACACAATCATCTGCCATAGGAACTCGAAGTGCCAATTCTTCATGGTGACTTTGAAATTCCAGTGTGCCAGGAGGATCCTGCAAATATTATAACAATAGATAAAAATCTTATGCAAATATTTAGTATTTATGGCTAATTAGAGTTGTGACATGAATGCATAGTACAAGAAAACTCATGCAATTACCTGTCCCCCAGGGTTCCACAGTAACTCAGATCGATGTTTAACTTGTTCTGTTAATACACAACTATCAATGGGTCCAGGATCTATAGTCATGCTGCAAAAACTTTTTGTGTCATATCAGCTATAAATAATAGGTTTGTGTAATGTGCAATATTGGTTAGTGACATTGAATAGAGAGAGACTTACACCATATCTAGGTTTTGTTTTTGGGGTTTTATTTATGTGTAATGTGCAATATTTATGTGTGAAAACAAGATCAAGAACTTAAGGAAAATATTTACAAGAATATTTGCTGGTTTCACATCCCTATGTACAATCCCAAGGTTATGGAGATATTGCAAAGCCTTTGCTGGAGAAAGGAAATAAGGGGAAAGGAAAAACATTGAGAGATCGTCCAACTGATCCCTTTAGAAAACTTAATTTGACAATAAACTAAACATAAAGTTATATGTAGAACAATGAATTTATAAAAACATTTAATTGATGAGTGTGCACTACAATATCACATTACTCTGGAGTTATCAACAGCACCTGTTTATACTTGTATGCTACCTAGAACTAGGGTGTCACTGTCTGGATACACATGAGCACACAAGATGATAAAGTATATGATGCTTTCTTTTTATTGGTAAATGATGATGAAAAAGTGAATATGTGATGAGATCACCCCTTAGTAGTAATAGACCATGTGACCTAAGTCAATCTTATTTTGTGATAGGTATGCCCCAAGTCAACCTTTAATAGTAATTCAAAAAATCAACAAAAGACTTCATTCTGATGCAACTAAATAAATTTCACAAAGAGGTAAACTGATGGACTAAATATGGAATTCTAAGAAGCACTAAGAGCAATAAGCACTATAAGTTGTTGAGAGACATTAAACTTCACAGAACATTGATTTTATAAAAGTCCAAATCAGCTAGTGCAAACCAAAGCAGGTTGTGAATGCTTCAAAGAAAATTTCAGTTAAGCTAGTTCAGAAAAAAAAAATCAAAAAAAAAAAAAAAAATTTCAGCTACACACAGTCAATTCATTAATGAAGATTGTGTTTCTAGGCTGCATATAAGATAGGAAAATACACAACTGTAGAAACCTAGAAAACTATTAGGCAAAAGCTACTTCTTGTTGACTAATGGAACATTGTTTGATTTCAAAAAGCTATTCCAAAGTTTGCTTTTAAAAGCCGCTTCACTGTTAAGAACAGAATACTAACAAGGGACAGATTAGCCTAATGGGGTTACTTTAGAGATATATTATGTTTGTCGTCAAACTAAGCAATGCACAAAATTTTCTTGAAACAATAATAAGTAAACTCTACTTCTGCACTTCTCTTTAATTATTGCTGCAAATGTAACATGTTCACCAAACTTCATTTTTCAATTTCATTTTCATGTAGTCCTTGCTATAATTTCCGCTTTACTTTCTTCTGATATCCAACAAATACTTCTATTATTATTCACAAATTACAAGCCACTGACAAAAAAATACTCTGATCAACCTATACCAAATTCACATAAATCATTGAACCACTATAAGGAACAACTTGAGCATGTATGATAAAGGGTTTTTTTTTTTTTTTTTTTCATAAGGAAACAATTTAAGCAGAAACCAAAAAAGAGGCAACCCTATAAAACTCTCACGAAATTATTTTTCATTATGGAGTATTGTCTCGTATAACAAATTATATTAGTATATGTATATTAATAATATTATTTTCTAAATCAGGAACAAAAGTTAGTCAAATTTTATATGCACCTTTCTGTAAAGGTTAGCTCTGAAGGTCATAAAATTATTGAGCAATTACCTGCTAGCTTCAGCAACAGGAGCAATGCCCGAAACAAAAACAAATAAAATGATGGAGAGAGAACAAACAAATGAAGAGAAAGAAAAACAAACAAATGAAACCCAAATCTCCAAATCACTAAACCTAAAATGCAAATCAAAACCCATTTCATTTCAGCCAATAAATAAAGACAAAGAAATTGCATTAGAGAGACAAAGAGAGAACAAACCTGCCGGTTGAGTCAGAAAATGATTGACGAAGAGGGACACCGGAAAGAGAGAGAAGGTTATCGAAGAGAAGGAACGGCGTAGGAGAAAGAGTGAAGTCGATTATATGAAACTCGGATTCCCCTTTTTAATCCCCATGAAATTTTTTTAACCTAACCTGGAAGTCAAGAACAGTATACTCAACTTTCAATAGAAGTCGAGTTCAATATATTCGACTTCCAGGTGGCTTTTTTCTTTTGTTTAATCCACATCAGACTATATGTTTGCCGTCTGGGGAGGGTGATTTTGCTTGGAAGTTAAGTTTGATAAACTCGACTTCCAAAAAGAGTCTAACTAACTAAATAAGTTTGAACGCGTGCTATCCAGCTTAAAAATCTCAAAAATTGCACTGTTTGGCAAATTTTGCCCAGTTTAGCACTGCTTTCTCTTGTTACAAAACTGTCCCAAGTTTTATCATCAATGGCAGAAGCAACAAAAAAGTACTTTGCTTCTTCTTTCTTGGTGTTTTCACAACAGTGGTGTGACACGGCCATTTATTTATACTTTTTCTTTTTATTTATTTTTTTTGGACTATCTCTATTTTTTTTTTTTTTCAGGTATGCAGTTGTTACAGGGGCCAATAAGGGGATTGGTTTTGGAATATGCAAGAAATTGGCCTCAAATGCGATCATGGTGGTGGTAACTGCAAGAGGTAAGAAAAATGGTCTTACGAACTACTAAACCAACCTGTTGGATTCAATTATATTCAAATTAAGGGACGCATAACTTGCTTGTAGGCTTGTAGCCGTAGGTCACAATTACTTGATTACAATACATTTTGTTAAATTATTGGTACCATTGTTAATGTAATTTCTAACAAAGTAAGAAAAAAATCATTGCACTAAAATGGGGGATGCTTAAATATCTATCTTTCTTCAGCCAAAGGCCATTGGAGGTTGAAATTGGATATTCTAGTGAAATTGCCAAGCAAAGATGTACAAATATCTAAAGAAAGACAATTCTTGGGGACTTTCAATGCCATACCTTTCTCTATATCTGATTTTTTTACTAGAATTCATTGAAATCATCCTAACATCCAATAGTAAGTTGCTTCAAGGACTATTTTAGTTTAATCTAATTATTTGGTTCCAAAGGCTCTTAACCAAATTAGATGCAGTTGTTTAGCTTCACAGCTTTACTGCCTCTGATAAGATCTTGCTATATTTAGCCATTAATTGGTGAACTATTTAAAAATATGACATACCTGTAGCATTCTGTAGATAAAATTTTGTTAGAAGGATTTTATTCTTGTTAATGGAGGTTGTGGAGTTAGGCATTACGAGGAAACTAGTCACTCTATAGAAGGGTCCTATCTAGTATAGGCTTTGAATTTGGAGTATGGCGTGTTAACTTCCACAAGGACTAAGTTTTTTCTTATCAATGAAAGGAGTAAAAGTTGATTGGAGTGCGATGCTGACTCAAACGTATGAGTTAGCTGAAGAATGTCTACAAACAAACTACTATGGCGCCAAAAGAATGGTTGAAGCATTTATCTCATTCACCAACAATTGTCTATGTTTCATCCTTCATGGGGAAGCTAAAGGTATCAGAAAGCATCATTTGCGTATTTATTGCAACCTGATGAAAAGCTCAATCAAGTCTTGTAGAAGTTATAAATTTGGTTTGAATACAACTATGCTGAATCAAAAGCAGATGATTCTGCTTGAGATTAGCTTAAATCGAGTCTTAGACACACGATTAAATTTGATGCCACTAAAAATTTGGCCAACTTTAGTCTCTCCGATGATTCTGTCTATAACTGGAGAACTAACATAAACTCATTGTTTCACCTTGGTTTACTCCAACGGGAAGAGTGATACTTTGAATACCAATGATCAACACTTTCGATTAGGGGTGGTCCTATTATTAATTGCATAAAAAAGGTTATTACTAATTTATGTTGTTGCTAATGTTGATAAAATACTATTGTTAATGTAGTGGATACTGGATACTTTGGGATGAAAGCTACGCATAACTAGATATAATTTGTTTCTATACGAATATGAGTTTATTTCCGTGGAAAATTGAGGGGAACGTTTTCCTTCCCTTTTTTCTTATTAACTAACTGTTTTTCTTTCAAAAAGTAATTGGTGTTCTTTCAAAATGATATTCATGGAATCATATGAAACACTCCCTATAGATATGGAGTTTTTGTTTTGACATTAAATTGTGAATAATTCTCCCATTAAAAATTAAAAATTAAATTATCTGCCAAAGTTTTTCTAGGAGATACCAAATGAATGGGCTAAAGGAGTGTTAATTGATGCTGAAAGCCTTATAGAAGAAGATTGGATGAGGTATTAAGTGAGTTTCTAAAAGATTTTAAGGATGGTTCCTTAGAAGCAAAAAGTTGGCCTGCTTATGAATCTGCTTATGTAGTCTCCAAAGCAGTTTAAAATGCCTACACAAGGATTCTAGCCAAGAAGTACCCATCTTTCTGCATAAATTGCGTTTGCCCTGGCTATGTCAATACAGACATAAACTACAACTGTGGTATCTTAGCGGTCGAAGAAGGTACTAAAAGAATTCTAAGGCTAGCACTGGTTCCAAGTGGAGGTCCTTTTGACCTCTTCTTCTCTAATAATGAAGTGACACCGTTTTAATTGAAGACAATCTATTTCTATAGACTATCAAAACACATGGCCCTCTAATAGTAATGGCTATACACTCCCCTTGGGCTTATGTTCTTTGTCTATGATTTGTGATGTAATAATGAGGCTATATCTCTGTTAAGTCTCTTATCAATACGGGTTTTTTCAGGAAGAATCAATCTGTTTCTAGTGCTTCTTGGAAGCCAATGTTAGTTCTAGGTGATGATATGTTTAAAGAGAAATGTTACTGGTTTGCAAGGGATTGTCACAAACATTTGAGGGACCTTCCTCAATTACACTAGCTAAAAAAAGAAAAAGAAAAAAGAGATAATCATTGCAATTGTCAAACTTAATTATCCAATCTCTCACATTATCATACACGAAAATCCGAAATACTCTTTCTCTATACCAAAAATCAAAATTGGAAATTAGAATAAATAGCTTAGGGCCCGTTTGAATTGAGGGAGGAGGGAGGGGAAGTAAAGGGAAGTAGAGTAGAGTTGACTGAAAATAAACTAATTAATAGCTTGCTTGGATAGAGAGAGAGTAGAGGGGAGTAGAGTAGAGGGAGGGAGAGTAAGTTAAATTATCTTGTTTGGATGTTTTTTTAAGGGAGGAGAGAGAGGGATTTGGAGGGGTTCTAACTACTTTTAACCCATCATTTTTAATTCTCCCAAATTGGAGAGATTTGGAGGGAGAATAGGAGAAATTATTAAGTCCATTAGGAGGACTACTGATGTGGTCCTCCGTAACCTCCCAACCAATAAAATGATGTTATTTATGCAAATGTGATATCATCTGGTATTTTTTTATTTTTTATTTCTTATGCTGATTAGGAAGCTCACACATACATTTGCATAGATGACATCATCTCATTGGTAAGGGAGGATCACATCAGCAGTCCTCTCGATATAAATAATTTCTCAGAGAATAGAGCATAGAAATGGTTGACCAAATGAATTACCTAATTTACCTTTACCATATTAACAAAATTACAAACAATGAAAATGCTAATTATTCCCTTCCCCCTTACTTAATTTTAAAAATATCCAAACAAGGTGAAGAACAACTATTCCCCTTTACTCTCCTCCCCTCTACTCTCCTCTACCTCCAAACTTCCAAACATAGCATAATTTTGGGCTAATTCAACTCTATTCTACTCTACTCCCCCTCCTTTCCCCACCATCCAGACGGACCAAGTAAATGAGATAGGATTGCTTCATATAATCCCATCAATTTGTTAAGAAAGAAAGATAGTAATTTCCTTAAAAAACCATGATAATGATTAATTAGCCATTTTAAGCCAGTTATAAGTTGAACCATCAACTTTTGATTGGGATTTAGTTTTGGCTCTTTCCATGACATTTGCTTATAATGAATTTCAAAACCAAATAAAAAACTTGTATAAAACTTAATTCTAAGTTCTAATATGGGTTCGGGAAATTTTATCTGCAGTTTCATACCTTTAAGTGCCCAAGGGAAGAGGAAACATTAACAATCCTTGGCGAATTGGACAACTGGAGGATTGGAAGAAGTGCTTCAATCATTCCTTTGGCGCCATAGTAGTTTATTTTCAGGCACTCTTCAGCTAACTCGTAAGTGTCGGTCAATATTTTACTCCAATCTACATCTACATTGGCACCTTCCTCATCCTGCATCAATAAGAAGCAACTTCATTCTCTTCCAAGCCAATTGTACAAAGAAAACGATAGGCAAAGACAGTTTGCTTAAAAACAGAGTTAGCTTCCCAACCCTAGTCTGAAGACCCAAACACATTATTCTTATGGTAAAATTTTCCATAATTTTGTGGCCAAACATTGCAAGATTTCATAGGGAGCGCAACAAGGAATCCTAAATAGCTAGTCAGCAACTAGACACAATACGCTAGCTTTGACTAAAGCCACTTTCTAGAACATGACCAATATCATAAAAAAGGTCATACCTAGCGCACAAAATCCCTTTTGGCGGAGTCTGGGAGGGGTGATTGGTAGATAACCCTCCCTAGTCCTAATTTTTATTGGAGAGACTGATTTCTAGACTCGAACCCTGCAACCTAATAGATTATTTACTTTCAACCTGCAAGAGGGCTTTGGCTAAATAATAATGATTTGGCTTAAGATTCCTTCTTACTTTGTTAGGAATTAACTACAATGATGAACAAGAGTTATAACAACATAATGTCTAATCCTGAAGTTACAGTCAAGTCACTCTTTCTCAAAGTTACATCCAAGTCCACTCACCCTTTTCTTATTTTTTGACAATGAAAAAATATCATACTTTCATAACTTACCTTACCAAGACCTGAAGCAGCTAAAGCATCTCCATCTAATATAGTTCCATAGATCCTCGCATTGTTGACCTGCATAGAAGTTTAAGATTTGTCATCATTTATTTTATTTTGTAAATTAAACCAAAAACAGGATCATGAACAAGATGACCCGAAGCAAGTATCATTGAGAGTCTATTATATTGATAATTGACCAATCACATCAAATTTTAAAATTTGTACATAAGATGGGATTATTAACAAGAGCAATTTACAACAAAGCTTTAGTTCATGTTGAAAATTCATCAATGGAGTTGATGTGCAGATTTTTATGCAATTTAAAGCGAGGTTGTGTTTGCTGTTTAGTCTCTACAGTCTACACTTTTATCATATTAAAATTTCCAATATCTTCTGTCCCTCTTTCCTCTTCTCTGTCATACATACTTAAAGAGTTTATTCAAGAGTAACTTTAAGCAATATTACACAACATAATATATGTATAGATAACCATCAGATTATATTTCTTCTTATTTCCTTTATGCTTGCAAAATTTAAGGAGGATCAAAAGATCAGTGACTATATCATCTATAAAATACTTAAATTTCATGTTTTTGTATATTAAAACTATGCATAAAAGACAAACTTTATAAATTGAATGGTAAATAGCATTCAGTTGACTCAAAATATAGCACGGATGTTAATAACATACATAAAAAATAATATACCAAACGGGGCCTTGATTTCCAAACAGTAATTCAAATGGCTAGTTAAACCACCAAAAACATTTCAAAAGTACCAACATATCGAGCTTCCCATATTTGGTTTTAATGAAATCCACAAAAGAAGCTATACTAGCAGGATCCACCACATCAAGCTGATGAAATACTACGTGGTCAGATAGCCCAAACTCTCTCAGCTTTTCAACAGCTTCAAGGCCTTTTTTCTCATCTCTAGCAGTTAGCACCACCACGATCCCATTTGAGGCCAACTTCCTGCATATTTCGAAGCCAATCCCCTTATTGGCCCCTGTAACAACTGCATACCTGAGAAAAAAGAAAAAGAAAAGTATAAATAAAACACTTTGTCATGGCACTATTGTGAAAACACCATGAAAGAAGAAGCAAAGTACTTCTTTGTAGCTTCTGTCATTGATGATGAAACTTGGGACACTTTTGCAGTAGTGAAAGCTGTGCTTAATTCTTCTATATATATATATATATATAGGTACGTTTGTATACAGTTGAAAACTGAAAATACTGTAGCAAAATAATTTTTAAATATTTAAATAGTATCGTGGAACCCACTTTTAATGAAAAAATTATTAAAAAATGAGATTTATAGGTCCCATGATTGAAAAGTTGCTAAAAAATTAGGTACTGAAAAGTTGATTAAAATAATTTTTAAATGCTAAAAAGTTGATTAAAGTGCTGACAAGTTGTTAAGGTGTGCAATAAGTTTGGGGGAAAAACTTAGATAGTCCCGGAGCAGTGCTCCGAGCTCTCACAAAGTGGGTGTGGGGCCAACCCACTTTGTGAGAGCCCGAAGCACTGCTCCGGACTATCTAAGTGTTACTCTAAGTTTGGTACCAAAGTCAACAATCACGGCATAGCTGAAAAAAAAAAAAAAAAAAAAAAAAAAAAAAAAAAAAAAAAAAAAAAAAAAAAAAAAAAAAAAAGCCTGAAACGCGTAACAGAGTAAAACGTAGCCGCAAACGCCACTTTCATTGGTATCCAATCGCGCAAAATGTTTGCTTTTCATAAGGAAATCTCCCTCCCTCTCTAGACGTAATCAATGACAACATAAAAGAAAAAGCACCCTGTTAAATTATTATATAAAAGAAAAGTGGGTTTCATATTCATTCGTTTAACTTTCTTCTTCTGTCTCTCTCTGTACGTTGAATTTTCTTCTTCTTTTTTTACAAGATCTTTATTTTTAAGTTGTGGCGTGAGTTTGGATAGAGCTTAAACTCGCTTTCAGCTGCATTTGCTTCCAAATTAGTGGGTTTCATGTAATGTTCATGGGACTCACAAGTATTTTTTTAGTAAAATTTTTATTTTATTACAGTATTTTCAGTTTTTAATTTTTAATTTTTAGTAATAAGCGATATCCAAATAGACCTGTAGTTAGTTCTAATATGATATTTTATTTTGACCTATAAAGAATTAAAATTTCAACAATTATAAAAATATTATGACAATTTGTTGTATTAATATTTTATATATATATATATATATATAAAAACAGGGTCTCATGTGTATCTAAAAAAAAAAATTAGAATAAAAAGGAGTTAACCCGACAGCATTACCAAAAAAAAAAAAAAAAGGCCAATGAACAGCAAATATTGAACAAACAAAAAAGTAATGCTGTTATTACTGTATCTGTGGAATGTAACATTTCTTTTTTCATAAAATCTTTATTTTTAATTGTAATTAGTTCTAATATAATATTTTATTTTAACTTATAAAGTGTATATATTTCAAAAATTATGAAAATATTGTTACAATTTATTAATATAAACTGCTCTCACATGTATATAATAAAATAAGAAAAAAAAAGCCCCGGCGATATTACCCAAAAAAAAAAAGGAAAAAAAGAACGCCAATAAACGGTATATCTTGACAAAACCAAAAAGTAGTGTAGAAGAATTGAGGACAGCTTTCACTACTGCAAAAGTGGTCCCAAGTTTCATCATCAATGGCAGAAGCTACAGAGAAGTACTTTGCTTCTTCTTTCTTTCATGGTGTTTTCGCAATAGTGCCATGACACAGTGTTTTAGTTATACTTTTCTTTTTCTTTTTTCTCAGGTATGCAGTTGTTACAGGGGCCAATAAGGGGATTGGCTTCGAAATATGCAGGAAGTTGGCCTCAAATGGGATCGTGGTGGTGCAAACTGCTAGAGATGAGAGAAAAGGCCTTGAAGCTGTTGAAAAGCTGAGAGAGTTTGGGCTGTCTGACCACGTTGTATTTCATCAGCTTGATGTGGCGGATCCTGCTAGTATAGCTTCCTTTGCAGATTTCATTAAAACCAAATATGGGAAGCTCGATATATTGGTACTTTTGAAATGTTTCTGGTGGTTTAACTAGCCATTTGAATTACTGTTTGGGAACCGAGATTCTTCTTCTTCTTCTTCTTCTTATTATTATTATTATTATTTTATGTATGTTATTAACATGCGTGCTATATTTTGAGTGATGTTATTTACTATTTTTATAAAGTTTTATCTTTTATGCGTAGTTTTAATATAAAAAACATAAAATTTAAGTATTTTATAGATGATATGGTCACTGACATTTTGATCATTCTGAAATTTTGCAAGCACGAAGAAAATAAGAAGAAAATATAATTTGATGGTTATCTATACATATATTGTGATGTGTAATATTGCATAAAGTTACTATTGAATCAACTCTTTGAATATGTATGACAGAGAAGAGGAAAGAGGGGCAGAAGATATTGGAAATTTTAATATGATAAAGGTGTAGACTGTAGAGACTAAACAGCAAACACAACCTTGCTTTAAATTGCATAAAAATCTGCACATCAACTCCATCAATGAATTTTCAACAAGAACTAAAGCTTTGTTGTAAATTTCTCTTTTTATATCCCATCTTATGTGCAAATTTTAAAATTTGATGTGATTGGTCAATTATCAATATAATAGAGACTCTCAATAATACTTGCTTCGGGTCATCTTGTTCATGATCCTGTTTTTGGTTTAATTTACAAAATAAAATAAATTATGACAAATCTTAAAATTATATGCAGGTCAACAACGCCGGGATCGCTGGATGTATAATAGATGGAGATGCTTTAGCTGCTTCAGGTCTTGGTAAGGTAAGTTATGAAAGTATGATATTTTTTCATTGCCAAAAAATAAGAATAGGGTGAGTGGACTTGGATGTAACTTTGAGAAAGAGTGACTTGACTGTAACTTCAGGATTAGACATTATCTTGTTATAACTCTTGTTGATCATTGTACTTAATTCCTAACAAAGTAAGAAGGAATCTTAAGCCAAATCATTATTATTCAGCCAAAGCCCTCTTGCAAATTGAAGGTAAATAACCTATTAGGTTGCGGGTTCAAGTCTAGAAATCAGTCTCTCCAATAAAAATTAGGACTAAGGTTATCTACCAATCACCTTTCTCAGACTCCACAAATCTCTCAGACTCCACAAAAAGGGATTTTGTGCATTAGGTATGACTTTTTTATGATATTGGTCATGTTCTAGAAAGAAAACCCATATAAAACCACACTAGCATCAATTAACTTTGACTAAAGCGGCTTTAGTCAAAGTTGCCGTATTGTGTCTGGCAGCTGATTAGCTTTTTCTAATTCCTTGTTGCGCTTCCTATGAAATCTTGCAATGTTTGGCCACAAAATTATGGATGCTTTTACCATAAGTATAGTGTGTTTGGGACTTCAGACTGGGGTTGGGAAGCTAACTAAGTACTGTTGTTAAGCAACCTGTCTCTGCCTACCATTTTCTTTGTACAATTGGCTTAGAAGAGAATGAATTTTCTTCTCATTGATGCAGGAAGGTGTCAATGTGGATTGGAGTAAAATAGTGACCGACACTTATGAGTTAGCTGAAGAGTGCCTGAAAACAAACTACTATGGCGCCAAAGGAATGATTGAAGCACTTCTTCCAATCCTCCAGTTGTCCAATTCACCAAGGATTGTTAATGTTTCCTCTTCCATGGGACACTTAGAGGTATGAAACTGCAGATAAAATTTCTGGAACCCTTATTAGAACTTAGAATTAATTTTTATACAAGTTTTGATTTGGTTTTGAAATTTATTACAAGCAAATGTTCTGGAACGAGCCAACACTAAATCCCAATCAAAAGTAGATGATTCAACTTATAACTGGCTTAAGAATAGATCCATGTATCATTATTTGTTTCAGTGCCACTTGAAACTTCACCAATTTGAGTCCCATCTAAGTGTTATGTACTTTTTTTTAATGGACTGGATGGTGGATACTTATGTAGTTAAGCCATTTGTGGTTTGAGGCAGTTTCATTTAACGATCTAAAAAGTTGAACTTTGCCCTCCTGAGGTTATCTTTGTTGTGCTTCCATAACACATTTCCATCCCAACAGTTAAAAAGTCAAAATAAACCCCATTCTCTCTCTCAACACGCACACATTCTGCCATCAAACTCAAATGGCTGCCAGTCTGGAACCCAATGGCTGCCACTCTGTTTCTTTGTTGCTAATTAATCACTATTACTATTTTTTAAGGAAGTTACTACCTTTATTTCTTACAAATTGATGGGACTATAAGAAGCACTCCTCTTATTTACTTTCTAAAAAAGGTGTAGAGTCTCTTTTCTTCTTCTTCTTCTTCTTTTTTCAAATTAAACTGTAATTCATTTTCCCATTAATCAAAAATTAAAGTGAGTTTTGTTCTTTTGCTGTTTCAGAAAATACCAAATGAATGGGCTAAAGAAGTGTTAGGTAATGCTGAAAGCCTAACAGAAGAAAGAGTAGATGAGGTATTGAATGAATATCTGAAAGATTTTAAAGAGGGTTCCTTGGAAACCAAAGGCTGGCCTAGATATTCGTCTCCTTATATAATTTCAAAAGCAGCTATGAATGCCTACACAAGGATTGTGGCCAAAAAGTACCCATCTTTCCGAGTCAATTGCGTCTGCCCTGGCTATGTCAAGACAGATATAAACTACAACAATGGCTATTTGACAACTGATGAAGGTGCTGAGAGTGTTGTAAAGTTAGCGCTCCTGCCCAACGATGGTCCTTCTGGCCTCTTCTTTTTTCGGAATGAAGTGACAACTTTTGATTAAGATTTTTCATTTCTACCACTTCTCAAAGATATAAATACTAAATAATCTGTACTTTTCCTGGAATTGTTTACTTTCTATGTTTTGAATCTCTATTTGACAAGCTATTTGAAAGCCAATGTCTAACGTTGATGTCATAAAATGTATGCAAAGAATATGTTTTTTCACTTGGGGTATGTAATGTCAATTATATGCTTTTTGTAATGAAACTTTTAAGAATCTTTTGTTTGTTGGTGTGGATGAGTGTGATTCAAACACTTTTGCTCTTTGTTGCTTATTCCAAATTGGTTAGGACTTTTCCCACAAGATTCATACTATTTTGAGCTATTAATATAAATCGGTCTATTGGACATGTATTTTCCTAAATATACAAGTTCCAATTATACATGTTGTAGCATTTTAAATTTTCCTAAAAATTCAAAATTGCCAAACACCAAAGAATTCAATTTCATGTATCTAATTTTTAGTTCCAACTGTAAGCTATATAATTCAGTCTTCATTATGTCAAGAGTCTTGCAACTCAACTAGTACTTCCAAATATTTCTAATAAAAACATATTGTGTGCATTTGATGAATTTGTTTCCTTGAATAAATTATGTTTATCATGAAAAAATATAATTATACGCATGTGGGGATAAATGAGCTGAGTAGGAGTATTGGGTCGTGGGCCATGCCCGAGGATATAAGTAAGCCCAAGGATGGTCGAACAGTAAGATAAGTGTGTGTAAGATAAGTGACAGAGTGAATGGCTTGTCACAATGAATATGTGTAAGATCCAACAAGTTTTGTTTTGGGCATTAATTTTTGTCTCTTTTTCATCCCGTTAGTGTTCATTGACTATTTGGATTAGCGCATTTAATGTGCATAGTGACTGTTGAACTTTGGCCCATTGGAAACTCACTAGTCTATTTTTTTCATTGGCTAATATAACACACTTCTAGACCTCTTTTAGCCCGTTGAACATTTACATAGTGACCGTTGGGCTTTGGCCCGTTGGAAATTCAATTTTCTATTTTTTTTCCTTGTCTAATATCACACACTTTCAGGATCAAATTCTCTAGAATTTATAGGGTACTTTACCGCATCATCTTGACCCTTCATTTTGAATTAAATGGTTGGTAGTATGCCATATCATTAATTCATTAATAAAATCCTTAAAATAACAGTGCCACATTAGCAATTAAAAACCACATCTCTTTTATTATGTTTTAATTTAGTATTTTACATATGTTATCTTCTTATAATTTTGGAAGATATTATAAAAACTAACCAATTAAGCATTTAATATATTTAGTATATACTTGTTTTCAATTTTTAGCTTTATTTCAAGAAAAATAACAAGTAAACAAAGGAGATGGTGATGAAAAAAAAAAAGATGTGCTTATTGTTAGCCAACTTTAAGTCAGGTTCGTTGCCATCTGTTTTGATTAATGTTGAGAGTTAAACTTTTAAACCTCACCTATGTTGCTGTGCACACCAATCAGTCAGACAATATCTACTATAAAAATGTTGTCAAAATTTGTGTCCTATGCTTACCAAAAACAAAAGCCAAAGTAAAATTTTGAACCAATCACTCAGATAATATCAACTATAGAAAAAATATTGGTCAAATTTTGTGTCCTAGGCTTACCGAAAACAAAAACAAAAGTTACTTATTGCTAACCAAGTCATTATTTTTGATTTTTTGATAGGAACCCAGTCATTAGTATGGGGCACAATTCAACCCACACGTGAACTTGTCTCACAGCTGAATTTCTTCTTATTTAAGCAGTTTAGCACTGCTTTCACTTGTTACAAAAGTGTCCCAAGTTTTATCATCAATGGCAGAAGCAACAAAAAAGTACTTTGCTTCTTCTCTCATGTTGTTTTCGTAACAGTGCTATGACACAGCAATTTATTTATACTTTTCTTTTTATTTGTTTTAATTTTTATACTTATTTTTTCCTTTCAGGTATGCAGTTGTTACAGGGGCCAATAAGGGGATTGGTTTTGGAATATGCAGGAAATTGGCCTCAAATGGGATCATGGTGGTGCTAACTGCTAGAGATGAGAAAAAAGGCCTTGAAGCTGTTGAAAAGCTGAGAGAGTCTGGGCTATCTGACCATGTGGTATTTCATCAGCTTGATGTGGCTGACCATGCTAGTATATCTTCCTTAGCAGATTTCATTAAAACCAAATATGGGAAGCTTGATATATTGGTAAGTTTGAAAATGATCCTGGTGCTTAAACGAGCCATTTGAATTTTGTAACTATTTGAAAGCTCTGATATGTGTTTTTTATTTATTTATTTTGAATATGAATGACATAGAATAGGAAAGAGAGCGGTAGAAGGTATTGGAAACATTGATATGAGTGTAGACTGTAGAGTCTAAACAGTTAACACTATACCTTGCTTAAAAATGCATTAAATTTTGCACATTGACTCAATCGATGAATTTTCAACCAGAACTAAAGCTATGTTGTAGACTGCTCTTGTTATAATCCCATCTTATTTACTTCAAGTTGAAAATTTTGATATGATTGGTCAATTATCAAAAGATTTGAGATTCTCGACAATACTTGCTATGAGTTATGTCTTGTTCATAAGTTGAACTTACAATATAAAATAAATGATAACAAATCTTAAATTTCTATGCAGGTCAACAACGTGGGGATTCCTGGAGCTATAATTGATGGTGATGCTTTAGCTGATTCAGGTAATGATATGGTAAGTTCTGTAAGTATGATTTTTTTTCTTTGCCAAAAAAGAACAGTGATTGGACTTGGATTTAACTTTGAGGAAGAGTGACTTGATTGTAACTTCAGGAATAGACATTATCTTGTTATATAGCTCTTTTTGATCATTGTTGTTAATTCCTAACAAAGTAAGAAAGAAACATAAGCCAAACCAGTTTTGTCCAGCCAAAAGCCCTGTTGTAGCCTGTAGGTTGAAAGTAAATAATCTATTTAAAACTCCCAAAGGAAGAATGTAATAAAAGTCTTATTATATTAGTCATATTCTAGAAGGAAAAAAAAATCCATGTTGAATCATACAAGCATCAATTAATTTGCCTTTTTGACTTATTTGGTTATATGAAGACCTTAATGCCAAGTTTTCTAAAACCCATTTAGTCAAAGTTAACGTATTGTATCTGGTAGCAATTCGCTTTTTGGCCACAAAATTATGGATAATTTTACTATTAAGTATAGTGTGTTTGTGTCTTCAGACTGGGGTTGGGAAACTAACTATTGCTGTTGGGAAAATTGTCTGGCTACCATTTTCTTTGTACTATTAGCTTGGAAGAGAATGAAGTTTCTTCTTATTGATGCAGCAAGGTGCCAATGTGGATTGGAGTAAAATATTGACTGAAACTTATAAGTTAGCTGAAGAGTGCCTGAAAACAAACTACTATGGTGCCAAAGGAATGATTGAAGCGCTCCTTCCAATCCTCCAGTTGTCCAATTCACCAAGAATTGTTAATGTTTCCTCTTCCATGGGGCACTTAAAGGTATGAAACTTATTACAAGTAAATGTCATGGAATCCCAATCAAAAGTAGATGGTTCGACTTATAACTGACTTGAGAACAGATCCACGTATCATGATTTGTTTCAGTGCCACTTGAAAGTTCACCAAGTTGAGTCCCAGCTAAGTGTCCAATTAAGTAAAATTTTCTATCTTTAGGAAAAGGGATACTTATGTACTTTTTCTTCTTTTTTTTCATGATCTCAAAAGTAGAACTTGTCCTTCCTGGGGTTATCTTCAATATGCTTCCATAAGGACCACAACACATTCCATCCTAACAGTTAAAAAGTTGAAATAAATCTCTCTCTCTCTCTCTCTCTCTCTCTCTCTCTCAACACACAATCCTGCCATCAAACTCAAGTGGCTGCCACTCTGTTTCTTTGTTGCTTTTATAGGTTTTTTTAGGAAGATACTATCTATCTTTCTTAACAAATTGATGGGATTATATGCAGCACTCCTCTCTCATTTACTTTTAGATGCAGAGTTTCTTTTCATCTTCTTTATGTTCTTTTTTTTTTCAAATTAAACCATGATTCATTTTCCCATTAATCAAATTAAAGTGAGTTTTCTTCTTCTGCTCTTTCAGAAAATACCGAATGAATGGGCTAAAGAAAAGTTAGGTGATGCTAAAAGCCTAACAGAAGAAAGAGTGGATGAGGTATTGAATGAATTTTTGAAAGATTTTAAAGAGGGTTCCTTGGAAACCAAAGATTTTCCCATTAATATTTTTTGTTTATTGGTTTGTGTTAAGACTTCTTATTTTTTTAACTTGTACAGCTACCATGACATGACAGTCAAAGCATATGTTGCCTCATTTAATTTGTATATGTACTATCAATTCCTAAATCCTAGTTGCAGGACATGGTATATACTATTTCTGTTGCATGTATCCTCCCTCTCACGTGGGGGTGGACCCCACCCCTTACATGGGGGTGGACCCCAAGTGGGGTCCACCCCTATCTAAGGGAGAGGATACATGCAACAAAAATAGCATGTATTTTCTCCAGTTGAGGTGGCATATGCTGTTTTTTTTTGTATGTATCCTCCCTCTCACATAGGGGTGGACCAAAGTACAACAGAACCAAAGTATTCTTACTTTTCATGTGTAGAGACCATAAGGATGTAGAGCCATGTTGGCTTCAACAAATTCCAAAATTTTATTATTGAATTATCAATCCTAGAAATAAAGCAATTTAGGAATTTAACCTGTAAAATAATTCAATATATCACTGCTATTATAGTATCAAGTATCTTCCTATGCATTTGGTAAAAAAAAGAGTTATCTTCTTATGCACTTACAGCTGGAAATTGGAAACTGTGGTTAGTTATTACTGAAAGGATGTATATTAAATCTATGTCACAATTCTGTTTTCTTATAGAATTTTATAGAAATGAAATGCTTGGAAGTGAAGGAATTATTTGCAGGTGAACAATGCTGGGGTTCGTGGATCCATAGTAGACGGCGATACTTGAAGGAATTCAGATTTTAAGGAAATCTTTCAATATATGATGTTACCAAAAACTATAAGTTTGGCAATAATATTCCCCCTTTTTTTTTTCTTTGAGAAGTGAGTATATCCAAAATTCTTCGAGAGCTTGATTATTCAGTTGGTTACGTATAGTCCCTTGTTGGGTTTCCAACCCAAGACCTCATGAATATCACGAGGCCTAAGGAGCTACAAAGCCAACCCATTGGGTTCAATTATGTTCAAATTAGGGGAAGCATAACTTGCTTGTAGCTGTAGGTTACAATTACTCAATTAGAGACATTTTGTTAAATTAGTGGTACCATTGTTAATGTAAAATTTCTAACAAAGTAAGAAAAAATTATAGCACTAAAATGGGGGATGCTTAAATATCCATTTTTCTTCAGCCAAAGGCCATTGGAGGTTGACGTAAACAATTCACTAAAGAAAGAAGATTCTTGTGAACTTTCAAGTTTCAATGCCATACATTCCTCTATTTCTTTCCAAAATTCCATTTGAAATCATTCTAGCATCTACGAAGTTGCTTCAGGGACTATTTTAGTTTGATAGAACTATTTGCATTCGGGAAGGTTATTAATTCAAATCTAGATACAGTTTGTTTAGCTTCTCAGCTGCTTTACTAAATTCCTTGTGTATCTGATAAGATCTTGCTATATTAAGCCATTAATTGGTGGGCTTTTTAAAAATATAACATGCCTGTAGCATTCTCCAAGTAAAATTTAATTAGATGGATGAAATTTATTCTTGTTATGTATGGGTTGTGGAGTTGGGCATTACAAGGGATCCTCAAATGGAGTTTGACTTTCGAACAAAGTTTCTTTCCAAACTAATTTGGAGAAAAACTCTACAAACTCTTCATATATCTCTATATTGAGTGTGAATTTTGAAAATATAACCGTTAGATTGCATGTTCTTATTATATTCTTCATGCATATAAAATTTCAAGAAGATCAAAGATCAATTGCTATCTCATCAAACAAATATTAAAATTTCAAATTTTTATGATCTAAAATTGTATATAAAAAATAAGTTTATTGATGGAATAGTAAATAATATTCAATTTAAACGAAATTTGATATACATGTTAAGAACATAAGTAACATAAATTTCAACAATTAGATTTCCAAAATTTACCTTAAAAAAAATAAAAATAAAAGATATAAGAGAAGTTTGAAAATTTTCTCTCCAAACTAGTTTGGAGAAAAATTTTGTTCTTAACTTTCAACGCGAATGACTAAAGATAGAGACAAAACCGACTAAAGTAGCTGGTTAGTAGTTTTGTAGTCCAAACACCAAGCATGAAACCACTCTCTCACTAATAGGTGGACCCCACACAGGGCATGAGACCACTCTCTCATTGATAGGTGGGCCCTCCACACTTAGGACATAAATTTTGAAATCTTTTTTTTTTTTTTTTTTTTGGTAATCATAAATTTTGACATCATAGATAAGGTATGTGCACTTACCATCTCTTAAGCGCACATACCTACTAACTAAAATGAATCTCCTTTTAAAAGGAATTTCTTTTTGTTTTAATGAGAGATTATTACATGACCCATTAACTAAATAAAATGTAAAGATTAAAACTCAATACTCCTTACCATTGTATATTTAAAACAAAATGATATATCCAGTTAAAAAAGTCAACCCAACCCCGTTAACATCTCTCACAGAAAACAAACTGAAATTCCTTCTATTTAAGCATTTAGCATAGCTTTCACTATTGCAAAAGTGTCCCAAGTTTTATCATCAATGGCAGAAGCAACAAAGAAGTACCTTGATTCTTCTTTCATGGTGTTTTCGCAATTATGCCATGACACACTGGTTTATTTATACTTTTCTTTTTTTCTTTTCTCAGGTGTTATCCTCCACCTTATTTGGATATTTTTAAAATTAAGTAAAGGGGGGGGGGGGGGAATAATTAGCTTTTTTATATAGTTTGTAATTTTGTTAACACGGTAAAGGTAAATTTGGTAATTCTTTTGATCAAGCAATTCTATGCTCTACTCTCCGAGGAATCATCATTTACATTGGGAGGACTGCTGATGTGGTCCTCCCTAACCAATGAGATGATGTCATCTATGCAAATGTATATGTGAACTTCCTAATCAACACAATGAAAAAATTTACCAGATGATGTCACATTTGGATAAATAACATCATTTTATTGGTTGAGAGGTCAGGGAGGACCACGTCAGCAGACCTCTTGGTAGACCTAATAATTTCTCCTACTCTCCCTCCAAATCTCTCAAATTTTGAGGAATTAAAAATAAGATGTTAGAAGTAATTAGAACCCCTCCAAAACCTTTCACCTCCTCCCTAAAAACAAAATCCAAATAAGATAATTTAACTTACTCTCCCTCCCTCTACTCTACTCCCCTCTACTCTCCCTCCATCCAAATAAGCTATCTATTAATTAGTTTATTTTCAACTAATTCTACTCTACTTCCCTTTACTCTCCCTCCCTCCTCTCTCGATCCAAACGGGCCCTAAGAGATGCAGAGTCTCTTTCTTCTTCTACTTTTTAATTTTTAATTTTTTAAAATTAAACTAAGATTCATTTTCCCAATAATCAAATTAAAGTGACTTCTCTACTTTTCTTCTTCTGCTGTTTCAGGAAATACCAAGTGAATGGGCTAAAGAAGTGTTAGGTAATGCTAGAAGCCTAACAAAAGAAAGAGTAGATGAGGTATTGAATGAATATCTGAAAGATTTTAAAGAGGGTTCCTTGGAAACCAAAGGCTGGCCTAGATATATGTTTGCCTACATAATTTCAAAAGCAGCTATGAATGCCTACACAAGGATTGTGGCCAAAAAGTTCCCATCTTTCCGAGTCAATTGCCTCTGCCCTGGCTATGTCAAGACAGATATAAACCACAACACTGGCTACTTGACAACTGATGAAGGTGCTGAAAGTGTTGTAAAGCTAGCGCTCGTGCCCAACGATGGTCCTTCTGGCCTCTTCTTTTTTCGAAATGAAGTGACAACTTTTGGTTGAGATTATTCATTTCTACCACTTCTCAAAAGATATAAATACTAATAAGTCTGTACTTTTCCTGGAATTGTTTACTTTCTATATTTTGAATCTCAATTTGATAGGCTATTTGAAAGCCAATGTCTAACGTTGATGTCATAAAATGTATGCGAAGAATACGTTTTTTCACTTGGGGTATGTAATGTCAATTATATGCTTTTTGTAATAAAACTTTTAAGAATCTTTTGTTTGTTGGTGTGGATGAGTGTGTTTCAACTTTCAATCACTTTTCCTCTTTGTTGCTTGTTCCAAATTGGTTAGAAGTGAGTTCGCTTATATGTTTATATCGTTTTTAATTTCTTGAAATATTGGGCTTAGGGCTTGTACATATAACTCATGAGTGGCTTGTCATGATGCATGTGTGTAAGACCTAACAAGTTTTGTTTCGGGCCTTATATAATTTTTCTCTATTTTTTAGCTTGTTAGTGTTCATTGACTATTTGGATTAGCAAGTTGGGCATTTAATGTGCATAGTTACTGTTGGACTTTGGCCCATTAGGAACCCACTAGTCTATTTTTTCATTAGCTAATATAACACATTTTTAGACCTCTTTTAGGCAGTTGAACATTTAGGGTCGATTTGGGATCCGCTTATTTTACTGAAACTAAAAACTTTTTGCTAAAAATACTGTAGATAAATCTAAAAGTTAGCTAAGATAGTACAGTGGGACCCATGAATAGTACCAAAAACTGCAATGAGACTCATGAATAGTACAAAATAGGCTAAATAGTAAAATAAATTGGCATAAATAATATTTGCTAAACAAACACTTAATGTACATAATGACCATTAGGCTTTAGCCAGTTGAAAACCCACTTGTCCATTTTTTCCTTGTCTAGTATAATACACTTTCAGGGATCAAATCTTCTAGAGATCCTAAGATACTTTACCACATAAAGTTCTCTTCATCTTGACCATTCATTTTGAATTAAATAGTTGGTATTATGACATATCATTAATTCATTAATAAAATCATTAAAATAACAGTGCCACATTAGCAATTAAAAACCACATCTCTTTTATTATATTCTAATTTATTATTTTACATATATTATCTTCGTATAATTTCGGAAGATATTATAAAAACCATCCAATTAAGCATTTAATATATGTAGTATATACCTGTTTTCAATTTTTAGCTTTATTTCAAGCAAAATAACAAGTTAACAAAGGAGATGTGATGAAAAAAAAAAGTGCTTATTAGCCAACTATATGTCGGTTCGTTGCCATCTGTTTTGATTAATGTTGAAAGTTGAACTTTTAGGGTGTGTTTGTTTGGAGGTAAAATAGGATAGATAGAAAACTTTGGAGAGAAAATAGAGAGAAAAAATTTTTTGGAGTGTGTTTAGTTGGGTGGGGAGGAAGGAAAATAAATGGTGGGCCCAGGTGTTTTCTCCCTGGGCCCACCAAAATGTATTATCTCCAAAATGGAAAGAAAACTGATTGGGAATTAATTTTTTCTTAATTGACAAAAATGCCCATATGCACATGCTTTTATTTATATATTTATTTATTTTCTTCTCCCTGGGCATAGTTGGCAGTAAGTAACGTTGAATTTTTTTTTTTTTTTTTTTTTTAGACCTGGGATTGGGCTTTCCTTTTTTTCTTCTTCTTCTGGGTAGTAACTTGCCTCTTCCCTTTTTGTTTTTTGTTTTTTTTTTTTTGTTTTTTTTTTGTTTTTTTTTTTTTTTTCTATTCTTTGGATTTTCTAAGGCCAGAGTGTGATAGTTGTTTTTTTTTTTAAAGACTTGATTTTTATTTTGGGACATGGTTTTTATTTTTTTAATAAATTTGGGTGATTGCTCTTTTTTTATAGTTATTTGTCACTTTTTTTGTTTTAATTGGGCATCATTCTTTAACAAGGATATATCAGTAAATTTATTTAAACTCATTTTTTTCATCCTTTCACTTTTCCACTCCCAACCAAACAAAAACGAGAGAAAATAAAATATTATCTATCCTCCTACTTTTTCATCCTCCCACCATTTTCTATCCTCCCACTTTTCCACCTTTCTAACCAAATGGACCCTTAAATCTCACCTATGTTGCTGTGCACCAATCAGTTAGACAATATCAACTATAAAAATGTTGTCAAAATTTGTGTCCTATACTTACTAAAAGAAAAATGTTACATCTATAACATTTTTACAATACTTTCATAACAATCACAAACAGTTAGTTGTTATTAGTTTTAATTTAAACTTACTACTTGAATTATTTTTTGGCCTCATCAATAATAACTAGTAACAGCCTACAGCTTAGAATTTTTTGTGAAAATATTGTAGATATAGAATTTCTCTTACTTCTGACCAGTTCTCAAAAAAAAAAAAAAAATTCTTACCAAAAACAAAAGCCAAAGTAAAATTTTGCAACAATCACTCAGATAATATCAATTATAAAAAAAAATAAAAAAATAAAAAAAGGTTTGGTCAAATTGTGTGTCCTAGGCTTACCGAAAACAAAAACAAAAGTTACTTTTTGCTAACCAGGTCATTATTTTTTATTTTTTGATGGGAACCCAATCATTAGTATGGGGCACAATTCAACCCACACGTGAACATGTCTCACAGCTGAATTTCTTCTTATTTAAGCAGTTTAGCAAGCAAAATTTGCCAAACAGTGCAATTTTCGAAATTTTTAAACTAGATAGCACACGTTCAAACTTATTTTGTTAGTTAAACTCTTTTTGGAAGTCAAGTTTATCAAACTCGACTTCCAGGCAAATTCAACCCCGCATCCCCCAATTAAAAGTCTGATGTGGATTAAAAAAAAGGAGAAAAAAGCCACTTGGAAGTTGAGTTTAAGAAACTTGACTTCCATTGAAAGTCGAGTATGCTGAACTCAACTTCCTGGTGCAATAAAACTTATACCAAGTCTGCGTAAAACATGGAAAGTCGAGTTTAGTGTACTCGGCTTCTACTGAAAGTCGAGTACAACATACTCGACTTCCAGTAAATGTCACCCACCTGGCCAACTAACTCAATTATGCGACACGGTAAAAATTTATTTAAATGGAACTTGAGTCTGTGAAACTCGAGTTCCAATAAATATTACAACCACCCCAATCGTCTCAAACTTATACACTCAACTCTCACTTCTCACAGCTCTCTCCCACGCCAAAACTCTCCCTTTCACACAAAAGCTTTTCTTCTTCTACAAATCACATTGATCAATCTTCAAATTAAAGCCTTTCTTCTTCTTCAATTTGTAGGTAAATATTCAAACCTTTTTTATTTATTTATTTTAATTTTTTTTTTTTTTGTTAGACCTGGATATATACTCACTTTTACATTTGGTAGATATATATATATATATATACACATACCATTTTTATATTGTTGATGAGTAATGTGTTGTTATTATCATTATTATTATTATTATTATTTTTTGTATTTGTTATATGTGCTTTGTAATGGGTTGTTATTTGATATGCAATGGGTTTTTCTTCGTAATGTGTTGTTATGTATAATGCGAATGAATGGATAACATATTATTTATTTGCAAGGTGTTGTAATGTGTAATGGTTTGTTAGTTGTAAGGTGTAACGAATGTTAATTTTTTAAGATTAGCAACCATGTAAAAATTTGTTTGAGTTTAAAAATTCAAATTTTTGCTTGGAGAGAATAAAATTTCAATTGATTATAATTGTTTGGTGGACTATGTTATCTTTATATTTGCCTTGAGGCAATATTTTGTAGTTCATATCGAATAAAGGTGTTATATTCGTCACTAACTTTTAGTAAACTTATTTGACTTATAGGCTTGTAATGAGTTCGATTGATTTTTATCTATATTATGGTAGGGGGCCCTGCAGTAATGTGACTTATGGAGTGACATATGAAGAGCCTGGTAAAAAATTAGAGATTATTCAACTAAAAAAACAGCGGGAGATCAATTTGAAGAAGTTGAAAAAGAAAATTATGAAAGAGCTAGATTTGGACCGTTGGTTGCATGACATAAAAATTATATATCGTGCTCCTCATGTAGTGTTCAATGACCGTATTATCTTCATGCTTATTGAAATAAAATGAGACAAGCATGTTCAAATTATGTTTGACAGGATAAACTCTACGCCCCAGTTAAAAGCTGCCGAGTTGTATATAAGTGTGGAGCCTCGTATAGAAGTTGGCGGTGAAGATGTGCAACAAACAACTTTAGAGGGTGGTGGCGGGGAAGAATTCCATCCATTACATACGGATAGTTATTCAACTTTTACCCCGTGCACCACAGTTGGGGGTTATACACCACCATGCCAAGAGACACCAACTCTAATGGAGGTTTGCAAATCTAGTTATCAGCAAGAATGTATTCAATCTCTAAGGAGGAAAGACGAGAAGACGAAGATGATGTTGATCATGGTAGAGATGAGTATGAAGAGATGATTGGAAGAGATGACTTTCACGAGAATACTATAAACTATGAAAATGTTGACAATATCGTGGATGATCATGATGATGATGGTATAGAGTTTCAAGATGATATAGGCGACGGTATAGGTGTGCAGCCTGCAATTCCTACATATGAAGCTCATGGCCCATCATTCCATGCAAACACTTGGGATAATATAGTTGATCCTTCAAATGTTGAGATACCATTTTCATCAAGTTGGGTGCGAGGAATGAATTTTAGCAAAGGGTTGATTTTCCCTAATAAAGAGGCTGTGAGACAGACATTAATAGTTTACTCTATGGACAACAACAAGAATTATATAACTGAGCGGTCCAACCAGTAAATATTGTGTGTGAAGTGCGCGAATAAGTCATGTGCATGGAAAGTCCGAGCATTCTCACAACGGAAGCTTAATGGGTTATGGGCCGTCACAGTATACGGCGGTCCTCACACTTGTCCGTCAGTTAGGGTGAACAAAGATGGCAGAATGATGGATTCCAATTTTCTTGCCAAAGAACTTCATACATATGTACTTGCAGATCACACCAACAAAATAAAGGATCTCCAAAATCTAATGAAGGAAAGGTTTAACCACGACATATTGTACTACAAGATATGGGATGCGAAACAAAAGGCTATTGCAAACATACACGGGAATTGGGAAGAGTCGCATCAAAAGTTACAGAAGTTGTTGTTGGCATATAAGGATAGTGATCCGGGTACACAAGTGTCTTTTTGGTTGATTAACAAGGACATACCGGGTACTATTATATTCAAGTATGTGTTCTGGGCTTTCACTCCTTCCTTTGCTGGATTCGCACATTGTAGGCCAGTAATTAGTATTGATGGAACTCATCTTTATGGAAAATATAAAGGAAAGTTGTTGATTACAATGGCTACTGATGCTAATAATGAGATTTTTCCGCTTGCCTTTGCGGTTGTGGATGATGAGACGGGGGCCAGTTGGGGTTGGTTTTTATCTTGTCCGTAGACCGCGATACAAGATGTGGCACCCGATTCCGACATTTGCATAATATCAGACCGACATAGAGGCATAATATCATCCATTGCACAGTGGCCCAATGAACTATGGCACTTAACCAATTTAAATACCAATTACATAAACTGTGGGAACCATAACAAAAACAAAAAATAGATGATTTGCTTCATTTACTGCTTTTGGTGCCCTTGTTGGCCTTCTTGCCCTTTCCACCAAGTGGTTGAGTGGCTGCAAATAGAAGAACCATAAACCATCAAGAAAACGTTATAGGTATATGTTTATTTCACCAGCAAAAATGAACTTTTATTTTATCAGTCACCAAATAGTGCACTTAAGTGTCCAACAGCCACTTTACCAAGTATATATGAATGTGTATCATTAATCATATTAGGCTGCACCCTCCCCTCGTTTACTTCTTTTTTGGTTGCGTCTAGTGTACTGCTTGGCAGGAACATGCTCTGTTACCTGCTCATATTGTTATATTTTTAAGCTTTTACAAACAAACAAATTCATGCACAAAGCAACCCAAAAAATATATGAAATTAAAATCAAAGTAAAGCACTTGGAATACCAGTTGGGAACCTGTGCCGCATCTCCAAGGTTGGATGGCGCAAGTCGATTTCCGTTTGGGTGCAGCATAAGCGTTTGCATCCTGTGGCTGCTGAACTTGGTCACGTTGCCCCTGCTTAACGTCACTGTCATGTGGATGCGTGGCTTGTGGAACATGTATCAAGGTAGATGAGGTACAAGGTGATTGTGTATGACTTGGACTGGTAGACATGAGCTCAACGTGGGGTGTTTGAAGGCTAGGGGTGGGTATAACTGTCTGGGGGGAGCTATAGGACGGGGCCATGGGTGAGTTGTGGTCAATGGTGATGGTGTGTAGGGAGAACTCAAATTCAGCGTGGGTAAACCGCGAGGGAGATCCGGTGTAAATGGGAGGGATGGGTGGCATGGGAGGCCCGGTTGTGTCCTGAGGGGTGGACACGGGTGGAACAGGGGTCTCAGTGGCCGAAGGAAGGGTGGGGGCAGGTTGATGACGTGTCACTAAAGCAGCTAAGCTCATATAAGGCCCTACATTTGGTATTTCAGTCTGGTTTGCTGCTTCGGCATTGGCTGGCACATCGATACGATCAACCTCATCTACATCCTCAAGGGCCTTCTTAATGAACTTGTATTCGTAAGATTCTTCATTGAACCAGTTAAGGACAGCTAGTTGGGTTGCAAGCTGTCATTAAATCAACGGCATTATTAAGTACAACACATACATAACGTCAAACACAACATGCAAAACAACATAAGTTTATGCACATTACCAAAATTTCCATTTTAGCGCTAGCGTGGTCAATATACAATCAAGTGATCCCACGATACCACACCATATATGGATGATGACGCGACATCACCCCTTCCATCCTAAGTGTATTGCAAACATAATTGTCACGATCATTCCACTTCTAAATATGGACTGCATGTTCCACTGACCAATTTTATCTACCTTGCCCCTCGCATCTATTTTGTGCAAATCGCAATTGGTATTAGCATCTCTAGGTTGTTCCTGCTGTAGCCCAAACTGTCGTAGGACACAATTAGGTAGGTGGAACTCTACAAGCCAAAAACATATAAGTGGAACAGTCGACCTCCATACATTACTTCCCTTAATGCGAAAACTAGGAGGAAAGTGGCTGAAGTCATTTCCATATGGCTCCCACTTAACCTACAAAAGCCACCAAGTAAAGCAACCACATTCAGAAATTTTCCCATAATTTGCATAACAAGTAGCACAATAGTGGGCAATGAAAAACTTTTTGAAGGACATAAGATGTTATGGACGTATAAATACAAGTATTATACTTGATTGGGCCATGTTGTGGCAATTTGATTGCGATATGCGGAAAGCACAAGCATGGGAGCATTCTTTGTACTCATGCCCCTGCCCACCTACAAGCAAGTGACATCGCATCGTCATTAGTCGTTTACGTATAAAAATGTGGCAAAGGAACACGATAGCACACGAATTATGCAATATATACTTACTTCATAACCAGAGGAATTGGTGGTAGTGGTGGACCATAAACACCCTCGGGTTAGGGCACCATCTGTGGGGACATATGTGGGAACCTGACATATATCCACAATTGGACCAAAAGTAATGGTCCGCCAATCTGCTTTGCCTTCTTGTCGGTTGCATTGCGCAACTGTTTGTACAACCATAATAAGGCTGCACTACCCCAACTATACTTGCGTGGATTACGAAGGTTCCGCATGAACTCTAACCACATGAGATGGACCCTATCTCCAGACTTGTCAAGAAATACCATGTCCCCTAGTAGGGCTAGTATATAGCAGCGAGCGTACTGATGAACTTGAATCTCATCGACATCCAGAGGCAGTGATTGTCTGATTCTTTCGACAAGGGCGGGTATCAGAATCCTTTGACCTTTTAGCACAGTTTGAGGGTCATTTGGAATTTGAATTCCAAGCATTTCAGCACACACAACTTCCCAAGTTCTTTTATAGGGTCCAACCATTGCCTCACTCTCAATGGGCAACCTCATGATAACTTCCACATCTTGCAATGTAATCGTCATCTCACCTTGTGGTATGTGGAATATATGGGTCTCTGGGTGCCATCGCTCTACAAATGCAGTGATCAATGCATGGTCAAGCTGTATGGATGGGACCAAGCGCAGACCCTCTAGACCAAGCAACCTCATAATGGCAAGCACACGATCATCTGCCATAGGAACTCGAAGTGCCAATTCTTCATGGTGACTTCGACATTCCATTGTGCCAGGAGGATCTTGCAAATATTATAACAATAGATAAAAATCTTATGCAAATATTTAGTATTTATGGCTAATTAGAGTTGTGACATGAATGCATAGTACAAGAAAACTCATGCAATTACCTGTCCCCTAGGGTTCCACAGTAACTCAGATCGATGTTTAACTTGTTCTGTTAATACACTACTATCAATGGGTCCCAGATCTATAGTCATGCTACAAAAAGTTTTTGTGTCATATCAGCTATAAATAATAGGTTTGTGTAATGTGCAATATTGGTTAGTGACATTGAATAGAGAGAGACTTACACCATATCTAGGTTTTGTTTTTGGGGTTTTATTTATGTGTAATGTGCAATATTTATGTGTGAAAACAAGATCAAGAACTTAAGGAAGATATTTACTAGAATATTTGCTGGTTTCACATCCCTATGTACAATCCCAAGGTTATGGAGATATTGCAAAGCCTTTGCTAGAGAAAGGAAATAAGGGGAAAGGAAAAACATTGAGAGATCGTCCAACTGAGCCCTTTAGAAAACTTAATTTGACAATAAACTAAACATAAAGTTCTATGTAGAACAATGAATTTATAAAAACATTTAATTGATGAGTGTGCACTACAATATCACATTACTCTGGAGTTATCAACAGCACCTGTTTATACTTGTATGCTACGTAGAACTAGGGTGTCACTGTCAAGATGCACATGAGCACACAACGTGATAAGGTTCATGATGCTTTCTTTTTATTGGTAAATGATGATGACAAAGAGAATATGTGATGAGATCACCCCTTAGTAGTAATAGACCATGTGACCTAAGTCAATCTTTTTTTGTGATAGGTATGCCCCAAGTCAACCTTTAATAGTAATTCAAAAAATTAACAAAAGACTTCATTCTGATGCAACTAAATAAATTTCACAGAGAGGTAAACTGCTAGACTAAATATGGAATTCTAAGAAGCACTAAGAGCAATAAGCACTATAAGTTGTTGAGAGACATTAAACTTCACAGAACATTGATTTTATAAAAGTCCAAATCAGCTAGTGCAAACCAAAGCAGGCTGTGAATGCTTCAAAGAAAATTTCAGTTGAGCTAGTTCGGGGAAAAAAAAAAAATTTCAGCTACACACAATCAGTTCATTAATGAAGATTGTGTTTCTAGGCTGCATATAAGATAGGAAAAGACACAACTGCAACAACCTGGAAAACTATTAGGCAAAAGCTACTTCTTGTTGACTAGTGGAACATTGTTTGATTTCAAAAAGCTATTCCAAAGTTTGCTTTTAAAAGCTACTTCACTGTTAAGAACAGGTTACTAACAAGGGACAGATTAGCCTAATGGGGTTACTCTAGAGATATATTATGTTTGTCGTCAAACTAAGCAATGCACAGAATTTTCTTGAAACAATAATAAGTAAACTCTACTTTTGCACTTCTCTTTAATTATTGCTGCAAATGTAACATGTTCACCAAACTTCATTTTTCAATTTCATTTTCATGTAGTCCTTGCTATAATTTCCGCTTTACTTTCTTCTGATATCCAATAGATACTTCTATTATTTTTTACAAATTACAAGCCACTAACAAAAAAATACTCTGATCAACCTATACCAAATTCACATAAATCATTGAACCACTATAAGGAACAACTCGAGCATGTATGATAAAGGGTTTTTTTTTTTTTTTTTTTTTTATAAGGAAAAAATTTAAGCAGAAACCAAAAAAGAGACAACCCTATAAAACTCTCAAGAAATTATTTTTCATTATGGAGTATTGTCTAGTATAACGAATTATATTAGTATATGTATATTAATAATATGATTTTCTAAATCATGAACAAAAGTTAGACAAATTTCATATGCACCTTTCTGTAAATGTTAGCTCTGAAGGTCATAAAATTATTGAGCAATTACCTGCTAGCTTCAGCAACAGGAGCAATGCCTAAAACAAAAACAAATAAAATGATGGAGAGAGAACAAACAAATGAAAAGAAAGAAAAACAAACAAATGAAACCCAAATCTCCAAATCACTAAACCTAAAAAGCAAATCAAAACCCATTTCATTTTAGCCAATAAATAAAGACAAAGAAATCGCATTAGAGAGACAAAGAAAGAACGAACCTGCCGGTTGAGTCGGAAAATGATGGACGGAGAGGGACGCCAGAGAGAGAGAGAGAAGGTTATCGAAGAGAAGGAACGGCATAGGAGAAAGAGTGAAGTCGATTATATGAAACTCGGATTCCCCTTTTTAACCCCCATGAAATTTTTTTAACCTAACCTGGAAGTCAAGTACAATATACTCGACTTTCAATAGAAGCCGAGTTCAGTATACTCGACTTCCAGGTGGCTTTTTTCTTTTGTTTAATCCACATCAGACTATATGTTTGCCGTCTGGTGTGGGTGATTTTGCCTGGAAGTCAAGTTTGATAAACTTGACTTCCAAAAAGAGTCTAAGTAACTAAATAAGTTTGAACGCGTGCTATTCGGCTTAAAAATCTCAAAAATTGCACTGTTTGGAAAATTTTGCCCAGTTTAGCATTGCTTTCTCTTGTTACAAAATTGTCCCAAGTTTTATCATCAATGGCAGAAGCAACAAAAAAGTACTTTGCTTCTTCTTTCATGGTGTTTTCACAACAGTGGTGTGACACGGCCATTTATTTATACTTTTTCTTTTTATTTGTTTTTTTGGACTATCTTTTTTTTCTTTTTTCTTTTTTCTTTTTTTTTTCTTTTTTTTTTCCAGGTATGCAGTTGTTACAAGGGCCAATAAGGGGATTGGTTTTGGAATATGCAGGAAATTGGCCTCAAATGCGATTGTGGTAGTGGTAACTGCAAGAGGTAAGAAAAAAGGTCTTACGAAGTACTAAACCAACTCGTTGGATTCAATTATATTCAAATTAGGGGACGCATAACTTGCTTGTAGGCTTGTAGCCGTAGGTCACAATTACTTGATTACAATACATTTTGTTAAATTATTGGTACCATTGTTAATGTAATTTCTAACAAAGTAAGAAAAAATCATTGCACTAAAATGGGGGATGCTTAAATATCTATCTTTCTTCAACCAAAGGCCATTGGAGGTTGAAAGTGGATATTCTAGTGAAATTGCCAAGAAAAGATGTACAAATATCTAAAGAAAGACAATTCTTGGGGACTTTCAATGCCATACCTTTCTCTATATCTAATTTTTTTTACTAGAATTCATTGAAATCATCCTAACATCCAATAGTAAGTTGCTTCAAGGACTATTTTAGTTTAATCTAATTATTTGGTTCCAAAGGCTCTTAACCAAATTAGATGCAGTTGTTTAGCTTCACAGCTTTACCGCCTCTGATAAGATCTTGCTATATTTAGCCATTAATTGGTGAACTATTTAAAAATATGACATACCTGTAGCATTCTGCAGATAAAATTTTGTTAGAAGGATTTTATTCTTGTTAATGGAGGTTGTGGAGTTAGGCATTACGAGGAAACTAGTCAATCTATAGGAGGGTCCTATCTAGTATAGGCTTTGAATTTGGAGTATGGCGTGTTAACTTCCACAAGGACTAAGTTTTTTCTTATCAATGAAAGGAGTAGAAGTTGATTGGAGTGCGATGCTGACTCAAACGTATGAGTTAGCTGAAGAATGTCTACAAACAAACTACTATGGCACCAAAAGAATGGTTGAAGCATTTATCTCATTCACCAACGATTTTCAATGTTTCATCCTTCATGGGGAAGTTAAAGGTATCAGAAAGCATCATTTGCGTATTTATGGCACCCTGATGAAAAGCTCAATCAAGTCTTGTAGAAGTTATAAATTTGGTTTGAATACAACTATGCTGAATCAAAAGCAGATGATTCTGCTTGAGATTAGCTTAAATCGAGTCTTAGACACACGACTAAATTTGAAGCCACTAAAAATTTGGCCAACTTTAGTCTCTCCGATGATTCTGTCTATAACTGGAGAACTAACATAGACTCATTGTTTCACCTTGGTTTACTCCAACGGGAAGAGTGATACTTTGAATACCAATGATCAACACTTTCTATTAGGGGTGGTCCTATTATTAATTGCATAAAAAAGTTATTACTGATTTATGTTGCTGCTAATGTTGATAAAACACTATTGTTAATGTAGTGAATACTGGATACTGGATACTTTGGGATGAAAGCTACGCATAACTAGATATAATCTGTTTCTATACGAATATGAGTATATTCCTGTGGAAAATTGAGGGGAACGTTTTCCTTCCGTTTTTTCTTATTAACTAACTGTTTTTCTTTCAAAAAGTAATTGGTGTTCTTTCAAAATGATATTCATGGAATCATATGAAACACTCCCTACAGATATGGAGCTTTTGTTTTGACATTAAATTGTGAATAATTCTCCCATTAAAAATTAAAAATTAAATTATCTGCCAAAGTTTTTCCAGGAGATACCAAATGAATGGGCTAAAGGAGTGTTAATTGGTGTTGAAAGCCTTACAGAAGAAGATTGGATGAGATATTCAGTGAGTTTCTAAACAATTTTAAGGAGGGTTCCTTGGAAGCAAATGGTTGGCCTGCTTATGCATCTGCTTATGTAGTCTCCAAAGCAGTTTAAAATGCCTACACAAGGATTCTAGCCAAGAAGTACCCATCTTTTTGCATAAATTGCGTTTGCCCTGGCTATGTCAAGACAGACATAAACTACAACTGTGGTATCTTAGTGGTCGAAGAAGGTACTGAAAGAATTCTAAGGCTAGCACTAGTTCCAAGTGGAGGTCCTTTTGACCTCTTCTTCTCTAATAATGAAGTGACACCATTTTAATTGAAGACAAATCTATTTCTATAGACTATCAAAACACATGGCCCTCTAATAGTAATGGCTATACACTCCCCTTGGGCTTATGTTCTTTATCTATGATTTGTGATGTAATAATAAGGCTATACCTCTGTTAAGTCTCTTATCAATACGGGTTCTTTCAGGAAGAATCAATTTGTTTCTAGTGCTTCTTGGAAGCCAATGCTAGTTCTTGGTGATGATATGTTTCAAGAGAAATGTTACTGGTTTGCAAGGGATTGTCACAAACATTTGAGGGACCTTCCTTAATTACACTAGCTAAAAAAGAGAAAGAAAAAAAGAGATAATCATTGCAATTGTCAAACTTAATTATCCAATCTCTCACATTATCATACATGAAAATCCGAAATACTCTTTCTCTATACCAAAAATCAAAATTGGAAATTAATTTTTTGTTTTCCTTCATCATGCCATGAATCGCCTTGCCAAAGTTAAATTAAAACTTATATTAAAAACATAAATAAATTATCATAAAAAGCCAATCCAGACACAAACCCAATTAACAACCAAATAGTTCCCTTAGTTAGTAAGAAACCATAGCAAAGAAATTGTTCAATAAAATCATAGGTTTCTTTTGGTGCTAAATTGAATCGATCATTTTAAATTGAGAGACTAAGCTCATTCACCATGTCAAGGTAAATTGATCAAATACATATTTAGATTTTTTTTTTTTTTTTTTTTGGGAGGAAAATACTTATTTAGATTGGTCACTGTTGATACCCATTTTTGACAAAAAGGGCCCAATAGCAAAAAAGCCCAATAGCAAAAGAAAATGAAGAAAGAAAAGATTGAGAAACAAGATTAAAGTAAATGGGCCATAAGAGCCCAAAGAAAGAAGTAAAAGCCCAATGGGCCAGCAGGCCCACGAGTGTAGTAAGAGGTAAAAGCAAGGCAAATGGGACATGAGAGCCCAAGGAAAGAGGTAAAAGCCCAATTGACCAACATGGCAGGAAGTGACAACCAACAAGCCCATGGGCACAACAAAAGGTAAAAGTAAAGCAAATGGGTCCTAAGAGCCCAAGGAAAGAGGTAAAAGCCCACTGGGCCAACATGACAAGAAATGATAGCCAGCGAGTCCATAGGCACATAAAAGGTAAAAGTAAAGTAAATGGGCTATAAGAGTCCAAAGGAAGAAGTAAAGCCTAATAGGCCAACAGGTCCATGAACACAGCAAGTGGTGGAAAAAAGGGAATAATGTGCAAGCTAGTAGGTTATGGAGGCCCGAGGAAATAAGAAAGAAGAAGAGCAAAAGCCCAATGAATTGCTTTGGCAAGAACTTATGCCAAGTAAACACACAAGCCCGGGAAGGGATGAAAAGAAATAAGGCAAACCCAAAAGCCCATGCCCTCTTTCGTAGAGGATAAACACGGGTAGAAGAGACACGCAGCAAAACAAAACAAGGCTAGTCTGCTATGGCAAAAACATCGTGGGAACAAAAGAAAACAAAAATAGAGGATAGTTGTAACATCCCAGCCCCTTTAAAAAATTAAATAAATAAATAAATAAAAAAAGAGGGGGTGGTTAGATTTTGACCCACATGAGCCCCACCCACCTACCCCCTTAATTCCTAACCACACATCTTGTAAAATATCTCCTCTCTCTTAGCTGGCCTCCACTCTTCTCATTTGTTTCTCTTTTCTTTCTCACTTCCTCTCAACACAACACAACAAACACTCCTCTCTATCACTCCCTCACACTCTACCACTAGTACCCCACTCCTCACCACCACTTACACCATCTTTTTCTAGCAAGGTTTACTGGAAAAATCTATAGGAAAAATCTATGGCTCGCTCATCTCTATTATTTGAGGTAAAAATTCTTGATCTTTTTGGTGGGTTTTATACTTTTGCTTGAGGTTCTTTTAATGTAAGTTTTGATAATGATATTCATGTGATTTATGAGCTTTGGAAGTGATATTCATGTGTTTATATGTATGGGTTTTGTATTGATGGAATTATTTGATGAGTGGGTTTATAGTTTTTACAATGGTGCTTATTTAAGCAGTGAAGATTTGGGAGTTTTGGCTTTTTTATGTGAAATAATGGTGAATATAATTTTTATTAATTATTTGGAGCTAGGCAAAGATTTAAATTGTTTGTTTTGAAGGATATTGTGATTTTGGTTTCATGGGTCTCTTGATGATGTTGTGAAAATCTTGTGGGAACTACTCATAAATTATGGAGGTTTTGATGTTAGAGATAATACCTTGAATGATTCATGAGAGTCTATGCCTTGTAAGTAAATTGGTTGAGAAACTTTGGAAGTGGAAAATATTATTTGTAAGGCTAAATACTAGGCTTGCCTAATTTAGTGCTTATTTGGCAATTCCTAACTTGTAGTTAGATACAATTTCAAGCTTTATGCTTATTGTTCCTATCAAAAAAAAAAAAAAAAAAAAAAAACTTTATGCTTATTGTGATAGGTTTACTTGATATTATTTAGGTTCTAGCTAATCTCTTTTGGAGCTTGGAGAATTAGGTTTTTTGCAGGTTGCAAGATAAGTAATTTTTTAATGGGATTTTTGGAAAATAACTATGTTACATAAACTTTGTTTTTGGGTCAAACACATTTTGGAAAATTATTTGTGGAACTATGTTTTCTTAAAAAGTATTGTATTGTGACCCTATTATATATGATTATATATGAAAAGCGCATCATGTTTAATATTGCATATGGGGAAATGCACGATTTGTTACTATGAAAGAGATAAGCATCTTTGATATAATTCTTGGGAATAGATCTTATGGATTTATTGCATTATTTACAAATTCTAAAGATATTTTATCTTGACTTGTAATATTTGGGAAATTGATAGAAAATGTTATTGACAAGAAATGATTTTGGAAAATTTGAGAAGCTTGTGAATACCTTTGGATATTAAAAGGTTTTATGAAACTACTTGGAAGTGAATTACGTATTTTGAATAAAATGTAATTTGTGAGCTCTCTTTGTTCTACCTATGTGTTGTGACACGTGATTATCTGGTGATTACCTAGTTAGATATTATAATCTGTGTGACATTGGTATCTTAGCACTCGTCTTTGTGACGGCATATTTAATTCTGACTGTGTGTCGGCGATGAGTTCTATCTTTGTGACGGCAGATTAGTTTCATCTTTGTGACGACATTGTCATGTGGCCTTGGGTTTGGAATGAGATTGTCATTGCTCACAAAATATAGTATGTAGTTTCATGAGAGATAGAAGCTTTGTACCGTGTCATTTTATTCATTCTTGTCAAATTATTTTTGGAAATGGTTTCATAGAATTTATTTGGAAATTCCCAAATTATAACATGTTTTGCAAACTGTTCATCATCATAAAACTTGCATTTCTCCCAGCCCCATTAATTATGTTACTTACTGGGCTCTATCTCATCCCATTATTTTACAAAATATTCAGAGTAGTCAACGATCATTTTGAGATAGCTTTTTTGTGGCTAACAGTAGTTAGACTAACTACTGATGAAGGCTGAACTTTTGTGATGAAGATATTAGATGATGTACATCATAGTGTAGACTTGACTCATTCTTTTGTATATTATAATGGTTATGACTTTATTCCCATTGATGGGACAAGTTGATGATATGTAATTATTTGTTCAGACCTCTATTCTTTCGTGACCAATGGTTCTTGTAATTATTGCACAGATTTCTAACTTATTTTGGGAGTATTGTTAAGATAATTATTATGATAATTATTGATGTTGGTACTCGATATGAATTATTTAGATTGAATTGTTCAAAAGGGAAAAATCTACAAGTACCTTTGAGATGTTTTCTCATGCTTTGGACTCTTTTGGGTTCAGGGCGTGACAATAGTGGAGCGAGTACACAATGGCCGAAGCACCACCAATTTATACCCAACCAATACAAGAGAGGTGGACTCACAATCAAGGGGTTTAGAGGGTGTGGTTTGGTGGTAGGAGGAAAATGGTTTATCTTTGGTTTCCAGCCAAGGCTTCTTTTGAGAATATACTCTGCTAGGATGGTGTTTTACCCAACAGAGGTGGTAGACAGCTGGGACCACCTAATGCATACCATAGAGGTAGGTGATAAGGTAGCCAAATTTGAGAATATACTCTGCTAGGATGGTGTTTTACCCAACAGAGATGGTAGACAGCTGGGACCACCTAATGCATACCATAGAGGTAGGTGATAAGGTAGCCAAATTCTTATCCATTCAAACCTAGAGGTAGAGGTTTGTAGCAAAAAAAAAAAGGAGGGGGGATTTTTGTCCTGAAATGAGTAGTGGCAGAGTGAGAATGTACTGAGCAATGGTAGTGGCTGGGTAACCAATGGATTGGTGGATAGTCCTGAAGGGATGCCCACAACAAATCAAAAACAATTGGTGAAGCCCTAGGGGTAAAAAGGAGAAATCCCATGGAATCAGTTCATTATAAAAAGGGGAAGTAGCCATAGATGAGAGGAGGAGCGACCCACGGTAAGACAACAGTAAAAAGTTGAGAGAGAAAGGATTGAGAAAAAAAAGAGAAAAAAAAAAAGTGGTAAAAGAAGAGAAAACATGGTAGAAAAAAGGCATGCACTAATAGACCATCTTTTCCCTCCCTCTTAGCAAACTCACTCTTTAGAATCCCAAAAGTAGTAACAAGTAGCCATTTAGGCCCATTCTCCAGAATGCACAACTTTGATGGCAAAAGCTTATGGCAAAGTTGTTTAAGTTGGAGTTCAAGTTCCTTCTTGGTTCACTTTTTACGGAAAGACTCAACACTCGACTTTGATTGCAAATACATATAATTTTACTCATTAGAAATTATATTTGTTGTATTAGTTATTCTATCGTGGCATCTTTTATCATATTTGTTGTATTAGTTGTTCGGTCGTGGCATCGTTTATCAAATTTACTGTATTAGTTGTTCGGCCGTGGAATCTTTTATCATATTTGCTATATTAGTTGTTATGCCGTGACATCTTTTATCATATTTGTTCTATTAATTATTCTGTCATGATATCCTTTATTATATTTGCTATGTTAGCTGGTCTGCTGTGGCATCCTTTATCATATTTATTGTATTAGTTGTTCTGTCGTGTCAGCGATTTTGCCATTTCACTCCCTTCTATTGTAGCTGGCCCACTTGACCACACTCTCTGCTTTATGTATTTCGTCACCTGCACCCTTGGAGTGCTTTGCTTGCACACAAACTGGCCTATAACATGGTCGTGCTAAGGTACTAGGTTAGTCCCAACTTCCCACCCCATGATTCAAAAGGCCTGAACATAGTAGAACGGGCCCCAGCTTATTAACACAAAAAAGGAACCCACAATCACTAAAGACTAAGGGCCCGTTTGGTATATATGTTCAAACAACAATTTTCAGTGTTTAAACACTGAAAATTGTTGTTCAAAAAAAAAAAAAAAACATGCCGACAACTACAGTTGATTCACGATTTCATTTTCATTACACGATTAAGGAAAAATGAAGGGGGCAACAATTAAAAAAAAAAAAAAAAAAGATCATTTTATTTATATTATATAATTACAAAACAGTTGAGTCCCATGGACCACCTTGGATTTCCCATAAGCACTAGCATTAGGGGATGTAAACACCCCCTAGTTGTTATTTTACATCCAAAACTTTAAAAATGTTGCTCCATTCGAGTATGAGTTCTTAAAAAAATTTAGAACTTGTGAACAATTGGTTCTTGTATATAGAACCAACTATTCACTTGGATGTAAAAAAAAAATACTATTATTTTAATTGAGAAAGGTGAAGAGAGGAAAAAGAAATGAAAGAGAAGAGAGAGAAACATGATTTTTTTATATTATTTGATGTTGTAGTTTATATTATTTTAATGAGTTCTATATAAAAATAGAAACTGAGACGTTGGGTGAGTTGTAAAATGAGATAGTAAAATAGATAAAGTAGGTTTTAAGGTTGTGAAGTAGAACTTTTTGGGAATACCGGATGGGAATGCTCTATGATTCATGGATTCAATCAAAATTCTAAATAGTTGACAAAGGGATCTATTGGCAAGGCTTCCTTCTAGCTGGGGCCGCTACGCCTTGGAGTTTTGATTTTGTTTTTTTGTTTTTTGTGGGTAAAGTCTTATCTAATAAGACTTGTGTGGCTCTGGGTAAAGTCGTACTTCTGGTTGTGCCTTGGATTTTTTTTTTTTTTTAATTTTAATCTTGTATTTTTATATATTTTTTTGTTATAAGTAATAGGATCCATTTTTTATTGTTGTGTGTGGTAGGTCTTTTTGCACTTTTAGGCTAGGTTGCTTCATGCTGCCTTCTGCCACACCGAGACCCAAGTGTTCTGGGTAGGAGAGTTAGGATCGGTCCAATTACAACTCACCTTGGTCCGCCTTGTGCACAAACTATACCCCATTTTTGCTTAAACTTTGATCACATGCCCATGGCAGGTGTAGTTGTTACAAAAGAGTTATGGTAGGCAGATACAATAGGACAATGATAAAGGCAACACGCATGTTGTTAGAAAAAACAAAACTATTGCAAAAGAGTTACGACAAATAAATATAATAAAACAATAATAAAAAATATATGCTTACTACCAAGCAAGACAAATAAGGGATCTTTAATTAAAATAAGTAAAAGAACGATACAGCAACAAGGAACACATTATAAGTGAAATTACAAAAACGAGAAAGGAAATAATAACGATAAGTAATTAAATCAAAGAAGGAAAAGGTTAGTCTGTCGTATTTAGTTGCGTTATGGGACTAAGACCAAGGAGTGATCCATTCCCTCAATGTGAATAACCTCTCATGAAGATCCTGTTGTAGAAATTATCCACTTTGAGGGAACATGCTTGAATAGCTTATGCCCAAACGAATCCTTTATCCTCAACAAAGGGTAGACTTTTAGAGGGAGAGAAGGGATTAGCCTATTAGTGCATGCCTGCCTTTTACACTCTCTATTTCTCTTCCTAATTCTCTTTTTCTTTCTTTTTCTTTCTTTTTCTTTTTCTTTTTTTCCTCTGTTTTGTTACTTTTTTTCTTTCCCCCCTCTTTTCTTTCTTTCTTAGTGCTTACTCGTGTAATGTTATGGTGATGATAGTGCCGTAATTCTCTCCTAGTGGTTGCTACTATTACGATGATGATACTGTGCACGGCAAGGGCCCTTTATATACTGCCTGCCGTGACTTTTTTTTTTACCATTTTACCTTTTAACTACTTTTGTCTAAATTTTGGTGTCCTTCCCAACCACCCATTGGTTTGTCAGCTGCCTAGCCACCACCATTTACTTGTGCTGGCTGTGTCATTCCCCATTACTAAACAAAGAAATTTGTTTTGCTTGCTTGTTCACTGTGGCATTCTTATCCACCACAATGTGGGTATTCTCTCTTGCTATCCCTCATGGCATGCACCTAGTGGTTTCAACTCATCCTTCTCTATTTTTGGTGGTATGTCATCCTAGCAGGACATTTCCCTCAAAAGAGTTTAAGTGAGAACCCCAGAATAGGCTTTCCCCTCTCCTTACTTTCAGACCATACCTTTTCTTACCTCTGACCCATGACCCACCACTCTTATATTGGCTGGGTACAAATTGGTGGTGCTTAGGCCTTGTGTGTGCTCCACTTCCATCTATGTCAAAAACTTGTCTGCTGCTCATGCATTTGCCATGGACTGGAGGTTCGCTTACGCGTTCTACTGCTCATTCTTGACCTCTTATGGCGTGAACTGTTTTCCAATCCTTTATTCTTTATGGCTTGCTTCCTCCAAGGGTTGGGCCTTGCTTGATTGTGGGCTTTTCTCCCTTTCAGCCCATTGTTTGCTCCTTCCATTGGCTTGCCAATATTCCTGCCATGTCATTATGTTATTCCTACTATGACACTATTTGGTCCATGCTTGTTGGGCCTTTTTCAAGCCTACTGTATACTCTTCTTTCAATTGGTTACAATGTCTCAGTATGGTCATTTGGTTTATACTCATACTACTTTGAGCTTTCTTGACCCATTACATTACTTGTGGGCTCCTTTGACCCATTTCTTTCTCTTTGGGCATTCTCGGCCCATTTGCTTTCCTTGGGTATTCTCGGCCCATTTTCTAAATCTACATTCCCATGGGTTTTTACTAACTCTTTTGGGCTTCCTTGGCCCAATTACCATATCCTTCATCTTTGGGGTTCATGAACTTTCCATCAACCCTTTACTTTCTTAATTCATTAATTTGGGCCTGCTGTGGCCCATTCTCACTCTTCTACATTACTGTAGGGACCTGGTTCGACCACTATTCCTTGCGAATGAGTGGACTCAAGCCTAGCTGACCCAATACAATGAATTTGTAAAGAGCGGGTCAAAGAACTAGGCCCTAGTGAGGGTTGTACAATTAAGCATGGTAATACATGGATCGATTGACAAGAATACAGACTAAAAGTATGAAATTAGACTCCTCGGCCACTTTCTTTAATATTCTGTTTCTTCTATCTCTCTTGGTATTGGGTTACAAAGATTATACAAATACTGTGACACCTCTCCTTTCTTCCAACTGCCATCCCCCTTTCTAGAGGACTTGTTACATTTTATACCCCTTCCGGTTAATCTCGACTCTCCATGTGTCGCTTATGCAGGTCATCATGCCAATGCTTGTCTCATCAGCCACCTTCCATCCTTTCTGTGGGTGGTAGCAGCTGAAGCGGCACTGTTCAGGGGTCACTTCTCCGTTTAATGCGGCCAGAACGTTAGTTGTGGGTATTTAATGTGGAGGTGACAGTTCCTCCTAGGATTACTCCTCCACCATGCTCTTATGATCAACCCGCTGTACCTGCCTCTGTCTTGGGTAACTGTGAAAGTTTACCTCCGAAGACACTTTGCTCTTCCTTACGATGATCAGTGCGGGCCGAGGACATGGTTGTCCTCAGCGGTATTATTGGCGAATGGACTCGTCCTCGAACACATCCTTGTCCCCGGCATGGGCCTTGGGCTTAGCGTAGAGTGGGCTGGGGTTGCCAAATTCTCTGGTCCCACAATAGTCCCTCAAAATCCTATTGTTAGGCTTCTCAGACTGAGAGAAGGATTTTGACGTCCTCGGGCCTCTACCGCGGCCTGTTAAGTCTTGTCCTTCATGAGTATCAGTGCCCTTTTGCCTGTCCAAGGCACGTTTCTGACGCCTTGGTATGCAGGGTGCATTCACATTAAATTTGGGCGGCCCTATGCTCCCCACGTTCAATGGTGTGATGGTAATCATACGGTGGTGATCTTCTTGGCTATTTGGGCAGGAAAACTTTGCACAGTTGTTATTTTTTATTGGGGGTATAAATACTCATTTGAACTGATTCGCCCATTTACTTTCGCATTCAAGAGATATTGTACACATACTTCGAATATGGTCACGTCTTCAACTGAACCTGCGACTTCTTTCAGCACAAAAAAGTCTTCCCGAAGAGCTTTTCCTCATTTCTGTAAGTCCTCCTCTCTCTCTCCAATTACGTTCTCCCCTCTTTTAGACTTCTTTCTTCGTGTCTCTTAGTTGTCTCTGGGAATGGGTAGGCTCAAGAAATTTGTTGAATCTGAAGAGGCGATGGAGAAATTCATTGCTAATTATAGGATACCCAGCACTGTAGGTTTAAGGTACTGTGAAGAGGGGGAGTGGAGGTTTAGGAGGGAAGAGGGAGAGGTGGTGATTCCCATAATCGCCTTCTTAGAGGGTGGTATGCGGATCCCCATGGGTCAGGTGATGACAAGTTACCTTAGGCATTTCTGTCTCGCCCCCACCCAATGCGGCGTCAATATGTTTAGGATTCTGGGCTATGTAGATGTCTTAAATGAGGAGATGGGGTTAAGGCTAACCCATCATGATGTGAATTGGTGCGATAACCTTCAGCATCTGAAGGACAAGTCCTACTACATGAAGACGAGAGAGGATAGAGTACGGCTTATTCAGTACCTCCCCTCGTCCAGCAAAGGGCTAGATAAGGACTTTCTCATCGTGTCCGGGGAGTGGCACGATGGCCTCCATTGTCCAACAGTGGAAGGCACACCAGGTGGGGCACTCGGAGTAGGAGAGGGTGTTACTTTTTGGATTTTCGTTGCCTGCTTTGTTTGGTTGCTAATAGCAGTATGTTTTTGTTTCTTGTAGATCCACATGCTTTCGAGCGTCATTTTGGCTTGGTCAACAAAGAGGACTTAGAGAAGGTGCTGAGGGTGGAGATCTTTATGAACAAGGCCGACAACCAAGTTAGGGCCGCTCACAGGATCCTGAGGTACGATCCTATTCAGAAGTCGTTTGCCGCGCCAAAGTGTGTGATTAGGGCCAAGGATCCTCAGCTCTAGAGAATTATCGTAGTCGAGGACGGTTTCTTGATCCCGAAGGGGTCTCCTGCTCTAAAGGGTACTCCGTTGGCGGGTTCCTCTACATCCCGCCGAGTTGCGGAGGTTGAGGAGGGAGGTGAACGACTAGAGGAAGGAGGTGCCAGCTCGGGTCCTGCCGAGGACGACTTCGGCATGTTCGAACAAGTTCGCCCGTTCGAGGATCCTTCTAGTGACTCGGGTGACCAAAGCCTGACCGAAGCAGACTTCTTGTCAGTAGGGGACTCTTCTCGAGCTGAGATGGGTTTCAAGAGGAAAACTCAGTCCAACTTGCTTGATCTACTTGAAGGCCAGTCGGGGAAGCATCAGCCTAAGCTTCCTCCTGCTCCACCCAAGTCTCAGCCTGCCCAGACCAGGTCAGCTTCCACCCAGCCTAGGCTTCCCCTTCCTTCATCTCGACCGAGACCATCATTCAGGCCCGAGCCCTTTAATCCTAAGCAGATGAAGGATAAGGGTAAAAGGCCAATGGGAGGGGAGAAGCCCTATTCCCCCCAAGAGGAGGGCGATACTCAGTGACCTTTGAAGCAATTGAAGATAGGGGCCCAGGGTCAGGACAAACAGGTCACCGCCTGTCCCAAGGCTAATGCCTGGCTCCCAGCCCCAATGCTTCATGGGGGGCCTCTAATGGGCAATGCCTCTCTCAGGGATTTCCAAAGGGGTGAAGGCACGCTTGTGGCTAATGCGCTGGAGTGGTCCCTGCTACTCCCTACAGATATGGCTGAGTTGGAGGCTTTAAAAAGAAAGGAGATCTTCTTCAGCCTCAAGCGATACTTAGGGATGATAAGATTCTCAGCACTTAAGATTCTTTTGACTTCAATTTTGTTTTTCTTTTTTTTTTGTTTTTCTTTTTTTTTTTTTCTTTTTTTTTTTTTTTTACTTGGGCGTTTGCTTCGATTGGCAGGCTATTCATGCTACTTTCAGATTGGAGGAGGCTTCCATCAAACAGGACAAAGCCACTAACGCAGAGCGCGATAAGCGTATATCGGCTAGTCGAACCCTCAAGGCCACTGAGGCTGATCTCGCGAAGGCTCGAGAGGAGCTAAATGAGGTAACCAGGGCTTGAGATAGCGCCGAAGCAGGCCTGTCAGGTGCCCAAAAGCAGGCCCAAGACCAGACGAGGCGTCTGGCTGGGGTGGAGGAACAGTTGAAGCTCGCAAACAAGTTGATCGTTGATCTGAAAAGGCAGGTGGCTGATGCCAAGGGGGCCAAGAAGGCAGCTGAGTGGGCCAAAGAGGAGGCTCTTAGGGCTAAAATTGAGGTGGACTTTGGCAGAGAGGAGGCCCAGGCTTCCAAGGAAGAAGCCGAGGCGGCGGCTTATGAAGCTGGGGTGGCTGAAACGGAGGCCGCTTTCAAAGCCCAAGTTCCTAGGGTATGCAGGCTCTACTGCTCCCAGGTATGGAGTGAGGCCCTTAAACAAGCTAGGGTGGAGGCTTCGTCCGTCCTGTGGAAGGAGAAGAATGTGTATTCTCCCCTTACCATTCGCGAGGCTGTTCCTCCCAGCTCTGAGGCCAGGGCGACTACTGAGGAGATTGATGCTGCGCCTAGTGAAGGAGCCAAAGAGGCTGCGGTTATTACCGAGGTGGTTATTATACCTTCCGATGATCCTGCCGTGGGAATTAGTCATCCCGGGTCAACTGAAACGGCTAGAGGTCCCAATGAAGATACACCTCAGGAGGTAGCAAACCTCTCGGCCAATGTCCAGGCCTCTCTTACTGAGGATACAGCACCCTCTACGGCGCTCTTGCAGGTTGTTCCTCTAAGTCAGAGCTCAGAGGATCCCAAGGCCGCCACAAATCAATCACCCACATAGGGGAAGAAGATTAAGTTGAAGAAGTAGGCCCCTTGGCGCCTTTGTTTTGTCTCCCTTCTATTTTTTGGAACAATGTAATGGCGCTTTTGCCTTGTTTCTTTTTTTTTTAGATGTTGGAATATGATTCCTGTTATGTACCTTTCATGAACTTAATGTATCACGCGTTTTGTTTTCCCTTGCTTGTTGGATACCTATGGAATTTGCTGATGTAATTAGTTTCCCCAAGGGCTTAAGTCCGAGGACCACACAAGGCCTTGGTTCCGTCTAACACTTATTACTTTGAAGTAACTAGTTTTTCCATAGGTTTGAGTCCGAGGACCATGCAAGACCTTGGTTCTATCTAACACTTATTATTTTGAAGTAACTAGTTTTCCCATAGGTTTGAGTCTGAGGACCATGCAAGACCTTGGTTCTGTCTAGCACTTATAAGATTTATCAAACTAGTTAGTTTTTCCATAGGTTTGAGTCCGCAGACCATGCAAGACCTTGGTTCTGTCTAACACTTATTATTTTGAAGTAACTAGTTTCTCCATAGGTTTGAGTCTGAGAACCATGCAAGACCTTGGTTCTATCTAGCACTTATAAGATTTATCGAACTAGTTAGTTTCCCCATAGGTTTGAGTCCGAGGACCAAGCAAGACTTTGGTTCTGTCTAACACTTATTATTTTGAAGTAACTAGTTTCCCCATAGGTTTGAGTCCAAGGACTATGCAAGACCTAGGTCCTGTCTAGCACTTATAAGATTTATCGAACTAGTTAGTTTTTCCATAAGTTTGAGTCCAAGGACCATGCAAGACCTTGGTTCTGTCTAACACTTATTATTTTGAAGTGATTAGTTTCCCTATAGGTTTGAGTCTGAGGACTATGCAAGACCTAGGTTCTGTCTAGCACTTATAGGATTATCAGGGTAAAAAGCATGCAATCATGATAGACTTGAAATACGAATTGACAAAGATGCTTTTATTAATAATAATACCTTCGCAGGTTATTTACATTCCATGGATAAGGTACAGGTTTTTCATCTAAATCTTCTAAGTAGTATGCACCTATTCCCGCCACTGAGGTGATTCAGTATGGTCCTTCCTAGTTGGGTCCTAACTTCCCATAGGATGGATTCTTGGCAGCGCCCACAACTTTCCTTAACATTAAGTCCCCTGGTGTTAGTGGCCTTAGCTTCACATTAGTATCATATCCCTGCTTGAGCTTTTGGTGGTAGTAGGCCAGCTAGATCATTGCCTTCTCCCTTCGTTCATCAATCAGATCTAGGCTCTCCGCCAACAGCTCATTATTACCGTCCGGGGAGAAGGAGCTCGTTCTCAGTGTTGGGAAGTTTGATTCTAGGGGGATAACAGCCTCAGCCCCATAGGTCATGGCAAAAGGTGTCTCCCCTGTTGACCGCCGTGGTGTAGTACGGTAGGTCCATAGGACGTGCGGCAACTCTTCTACCCATCTTCCCTTGGCGTCGTCTAGCCTTTTCTTCAACCCATTAACTATGACCTTGTTGACAGCCTCGGCCTGCCCATTTCCTTGAGGATAAGCCGAAGTTGAGTACCGGTTCATAATCCCCAGCTCGCAACAGTATCTTCTGAAGGCTTTGCTATCAAATTGAAGCCCGTTATCTGAAATGAGGGTATGGGGGAGTCTAAATCGCGTGACAATGTTCCTCCAGATGAACTTCTTAGCATCCACGTCTCTAATGTTGGCCAAAGGCTCAACTTCGACCCACTTGGTGAAATAATCTATGCTAACTAACAGATATCTCTTGTTCCCCGATGCCTTGGGGAAAGGTCCTACAATATCCAGGCCCCACTGGGCAAACAGCCATGGGCTGGATAAAGGATTTAGGACGCCTCCCGGTTGATGAATGTTTGGGGTAAACCTTTGGCATTGGTCACACTTCTTTACATACTCCAAGGCTTCCTTTTGCATCTTCGGCCACCAATATCCCTGGGTGATGGCCCGATGCGACAGGGATCTTCCTCCTGTGTGACTCCCACAGATCCCTTCGTGCAACTCCTCGAGCAGTAGTTCTGACGCCTCGGGGTGAATGCACATTAAGTAGGGTCCTGTGTAGGAGCGCCTATATAGCTTAAGGTCCTTGGACAACTAGAACCGAGGAGCTTTCCTTCGTATTTTATCAGCCTCAGATTTCTCCTCAGGTAGGATGTCATCCTTGAGGAAACTCACTATAGGGTCCATCCAGCTGGGGCTTGCCTTAGCTTGGTGGACATGGGTCATGCCCCTTGCCCCCTCACTCGCCCTCTAAAGATGCTCAACAAGGATAACTCGGGGCAGATCTTTGGCCGATGACATAGCAAGTGTGGCCAATGAGTCTGCATGGGTGTTTCCACTTCTAGAGACGTATGATAAGCTGAAAAGGTCGAAATTCGACTACAAGCGCTTAACTTGGCTTAAGTACTCTTTTATCCTCGTGTCTCTGGCTTCCAGTTCTCCGTTTACCTGGCCTACCACCAACCTTAAATCCGAGAACATATCCACGGCCTTTCCGCCTATTTTTTGCACCATGACCATACTTTGTAATAAGGCTTCATACTCGGCTTCATTATTTGTGGTAGGGAACCCAAGTCTTAGGAACTTTTCCACAACAGACTTCTCTGGGGACACTAGGACTAGCCCTACTCCAGACCCCCTTTGGTTCGCGGCGCCATCAATGTACATTTTCTAGCGCGGAGGCCCTGGAACAGAGATTGCCCCGACCGTCTTTTCCTCCATGTCCCCATTCTCGGCCACTGCTTCTAGTGGTTCAGCGAACTCGGCCATCAAGTCAGCCAGGACTTGGCCCTTTATAAAGGTTTGAGGCATGTATTTAATGTCAAAAGCCCCTAAAATCGTGTTCCACTTGGCGATTCTTCCAATGTAATCAGCAGACCGAAGTACATATCTCAAGGGCAGTTAAGTTAGGACGACTACCATGTGGGCCTGGAAATAATGGGGAAGCTTTCGCGTAGCATGGACTACAGCCAGTAGGGCTTTTCCCAAGAGCAAGTACTTGATCTCTGCTTCATGCAGTGATTTACTCACATAGTAGACTGGCTTTTGGATGCCATTGTCATCCCGTATCAGCACCAAGCTCACTGTGTGAGGGGCTACGGCGATGTAGGCATACAGGAGTTCGTCGGCTTCGGGGTTAGACATGATTGGTGGCCGAGATAGGTATTCCTTGAGCTGCTGGAATGCTACAGCACAATCCTCAGACCACTCGAATCCTTTCCATTTGTTAATCAGGAGGTAGAAAGGCCTGCACCTATCAGCCGACCTGGAAATGAACCGGTTCAGGGCCGCGATCATTCCAGTGAATTTTTGAATTTCTTTAGGATTTCGCAGAGGTTTCAAGTTATTGATAGCTCTAATTTGATTAGGGTCGACCTCAATCCCCCTGTGGGTGATGATGTAGCCCAAAAACTTGTCTGACCCTACACCAAACGAGCATTTGGAGGCATTTAGGCGTAGCTTGTGCTTCCTTAGGACATCAAAGATGCAGCCGAGGTCTCCTAGATGTTCGGACACCACTTTACTCTTCACCACCATATCATCAACATAAATTTCAATGTTTTTGCCCAGTAGTGGCTCGAACATTCTCGTCATTATCCTCTGATAGGTGGACCCAGTGTTCTTCAGGCCAAAAGGCATCACCTTATAGTGGTAATTCTCAACAGGTGTCACGAAAGCGGTTTTCTCTTAATCATCCAAGGCTAGTGGTATTTGATGATAGCCCTGGAAGGCATCTAAGAAACTCATCCGAGGATGTCCCGCTGTGGCATCCACCAGCTAGTCTATCCGAGGCATGGGAAACGGGTCCTTTGGGCATGCCTTGTTTAGGTTCGTGAAGTCTACACAAACCCTCCATTTTTCGCTTTTCTTCTTGACTACCACAGTGTTGGCCAACCACTTAGGGTAAAAAACCTCCTTGATGGCCCCCGCACGCTTAAGCTTCTTCACCTCTTCTCTAATCGCATCGGCGTGCTCCTTTGACGAGCGCCGAGGTGGTTGTTGCTTGGGAACGACGAATGGGTTAACATTGAGATGGTGACAAATAAAGTCTGGGTCGATCCCTAGAGCATCGCAGGCATCCCATGCAAACACGTCAATATTTGCTTTAAGGAACTCGATCAACTCCTCCTTCTCCTGTGGAGGCAGCCGAGCCCCTACCTAAAAGAACTTCTCCGAATCGTCTCCAATGATTACCTTGTCCAGATCTTCATATTTTGCTTCTTCAGCGGCTGCATCGGAAGGCGTCCAGGTCCTTTGGTTGCTATAAGCCACCTTCAGCGGTGGCCGAGGGTCCTACATCGAGCCGATGCAATGTGGCAGCCACCATGCATTGCCTTGATGTGGATTGGCAACCTCGGATTTCGAGGACATGGTCCTCTGATGGGAATTTCATCTTCTGGTGCAAGGAGAAGGTAACAGCCCCTAAGGTGTGGAGCCATGGTCTGCCGACGATGGCTGTGTACAGGGAGTAGGTGTCCACCTCTATGAAGTCTACCTCCACCACCTCTAGGCCGGTCTGAACAGGCAGCCTAATCATGCCTTTTGGGATAACTAACTTACCATTGAAACTCATCAAGGGGGAGTTGTAGGATGTCAAATCTTCTGGTCTTAACCCCAGCCCCTTGTAGAGGTCGGGGTACATAATCTCGGCTCCACTGCCACCATCTACCATCACCCTTCTCACATCATAGTCCCCAATTCTGAGGGTGATGACCAGTGCGTCATCGTGGGGTTGGGTGGTCCCCATCTTGTCTTCCTCTGAAAAGCACAAGGTTGGGTAAAAATTCTTCCTAGCCTTCTTCGTCCTGATTGGGACTCTTCGGCACGCGTCTAGGCCACAGATAACACTCGCGAAGGGCGCGCACCTATTCTTTCTGGTGCAGCCAAGATCACATTGATCGTCCCCGTTGGTGCCCTTAAGGCAGCGTCTCTCTGGGGCTCTTGATAAGTCTGGCCTTGGCGGCCATTGGAATGGTGCAGGAGGTGCTTCAGCTTTCCTTCCCAGACTAGACGATCCAAGTAGTCCCAAAAGTTCTTGCAATCCTCTGTGGTATGTCCGTGGTCTTGATGGTATTGGCAATACAGGTTCTGATTGTGCTTCGCGGGGTCTTTGGCCATCTTATTCGGCTCCTTAAAGTACGGTTCACTCCTTATCTTTTCCAACACCCTATGCACTGGCTCTCGGAATATGGCATTGACAGCCTGAGCGTTGGTCGGCCCGGATTGCCCTGCAAAATCCCTCCTCGGGCGATTGCTGTTGTACTGGTCTGACCTGAAATTCCTCCTCTCCTGAGGGATAACCTTCTCTTTTCCCTTACTTTGTAGCTGATCCTCTTCCACCTGCTTATACTTATCGATCTGATTCATCAGCTGGCACACACAGGTGGCGAGTTTGCTAGTAAGAGACTTCCTCAGGCCATGCCCCGTCGGGAGACTATTTTTTAAGGTGCTAACGGCGACATCCTCATATTTGCCGTCCAGCTCGTTGTATATCTCCCAGAATCGGTCCGAGTGGGCCTTTAGAGTTTCCCCATCATGCATGTTTAGAGCCAACAGTGCACTCAAGGGTCAAGGAGTTTTGCTATTTATGACAAAGCGGGAGCCAAAGGCTTGGGTCAGCTGCCTGTATGAGTCTATAGAATTCGTCTTGAAACCATTGAACCACCTCATTGCTACTGGTCCCAGGCTAAAGGGTAAGACTCTACACATCAGCGCCTCGTTCCTAGCGTGGACGGCCATCCTCTGGTTATATTGGCTCACATGCTCCACAGGGTCCGTCTTGCCATTATAACTGGTGAAGGTTGGCTGTTGAAATCGCCGAGGAAGCGTAGCCTCTTCGATGTGATGGGTGAAAGGTGATTTGGAGAGCTGATCCAATGCTCGACTCATGGCATCGCTCCCCATGCCCTTAGGGGACGGGCTCTTACGCTTGCGCCTCCAATAACGCTCTTCCTCGTGAGAGAAAGTCTTGCTTGGGGGGGTCCTTAATCTCTGCCTATAGTCATCATCGCCATCCTCGTCGAAGGGTGTGTCAAGACTAGGACGAGATTGCCTTTGTTGTGCATGGCACAACTTTCTCTTTAAATCGTCTATCTCCCGCTGCATGGCCACCCTATCATCCGGTCTCTTGGACGCATGGCTTCTGACCTCTTCCGATTACACGGTCTGGTCGTCATTTTGTCTCCGTAGCGCATGGCTGCCCCCGCGGATGTGGCTTCCGCTGGTCCGTGTGGTATGTGTACTTCCCTCTCAAAACCTTCCGTTTTCTTCGTTTCGACCGCGCTCGGGGTTGGGGAAGGTACCTTGTGGCTGTGACCTTGTTGGTTTGGACTGGTGGGATTTTGCTTGGTGAGGGCCTGTTCCTGCCATGCTTGACCGTTGCCCTGACTAACACACAAGTTCTTCCCCATAGACGGCACCAATTGTAGGGACCTGGTTCGACCACTATTCCTTACGAATGAGTGGACTCAAGCCCAGCTGACCCAATACAATGAATTTGTAGAAAGCGGGTCAAAGAACTAAACCCTAGTGAGGGTTGTACAATTAAACATGGTAATACATGGATTGATTGACAAGAATACAGACTAAAAGAATGAAATTAGGCTCCTCGGCCACTTTCTTTAATAGTCTCTTTCTTCTATCTCTCTTGGTATTGGGTTACAAAGATTATACAAATACTGTGACACCTCTCCTTTCTTCCAACTGCCGTCCCCCTTTCTGGAGGACTTGTTACATTTTATACCCCCTTCCGGTTAATCTCGGCCCTCCATGTGTCGCTTATGCAGGTCATCATGCCAGTGCTTGTCCCATCAGCCACCTTCCATCTTTTCTGTGGGTGGTAGCAACTGAGGCGGCACTGTTCAGGGGTCAATTCTCCATTTAATGCGGCCAGAACGTTAGTTGTGGGCATTTAATGTGAAGGTGACAGTTCCTCCTAGGATTGCTCCTCTACCATGCTTCTATAACCAACCCGCTGTACTTACCTCTGTCTTGGGTAGCTGTGGAAGTTTACCTCCAAAGATACTTTGTTCTTCCTTACGATGATCAGTGCAGGCCAAGGACATGGTTGTCCTTGACGGTATTACTGGCGAATGGACTCGTCCTCGAACACATCCTTGTCCTCGGCATGGGCCTTGAGCTTAGCGTAGAGTGGGCCAGGATTGCCAAATTCTCTGGCCCCACAATTACATAATACCCATGAGTTTACTACTTCTTTCTCTAGGCTCCTTTAGTTCTATTTACTTTCCTCAATGCCCATTTGCTTACTTTATGAGCTATGACCCATTATTCCTGCTACTCGGGTTTAATCGGTTTTCTCTCCATCCTGCTAACTCTTTCTTATCCATATTGTTGGCCTTCTTCCTACTATTGGGTTTTTTCAAAATGAGCATCAACATTGTGTATTAGTAGAATAGTTGATATTAATACTATGTTATAGTGTCACAGAAAGTAGGCAAAAAAAAAAAAATTCTTCAATTCAAAAAAAACAAAAACTTGTAACTAAAACAAAAAAACAAAAAATAAATGTAATACTAAAAGAAAAAATAAAATAAAACATTATACACTTGTGAATGAAGAATACCACACACGTTGTAGCACAATTTTTTTTCTTGTACATTTCGGTACCAAAATAGATATTTAGAATAAATATATATACTTTTTATTAGTGTTAATTCATTGAATAATATAATAAATATGTTTTTATTTATGCAGATTGAGATTGCTAAATACTTATTATTGTTTAGTGAAACTATAATAGTAACTTTTATATACATAGGTGCTATTTCTCTACACTTGAAAGTTATTTTTTATTCTAGTCATTATAAATATATTAGAGATAGCGTTTATTTTATTTGTAAATATTGTTTAATTAGAAATGTCTACTAGAAAATATGCATATGTATATAAACAACTTAAAAAAAGAAAAATTAATTAAGTCTAAAAAAGAATCAATGGTTAAATTTGTTATTAGTAATAAATAAAATACAACACAAAATGAGATATTAATAAAATCATATCTAAGATCGATAATGTTTCAAGAAAGATTAACTAGTAGATTGACTATATTATCAATTAAAAATGAGATTTTAGAATAATTTGAATATAAAAAATTTAGTTAGTTGATTTGCACCTTAAAAAGTAAATAAATAAATAAATTTTAAATGATTTTTTTTTTTGAAAAAGAATTTTAAATGAAATATGTTATGATATAAAAATATTAATTTAATTAATATATAAATATAAAATGGACCATTTTTGTTCCCTGACGTAGACGCAAGTTTAAAAACATTATTTGGCCCCTTCTTGCGGGATTTGGCAAGAGTAATAGAAAGTAGACGTCACGTGTATAATAATTTTATAATATTTTTATAGTAAATCATAGGTGTTAGTTGTTATTGGTTCAAATTTGAAACTAATATTAAGATTATTTTTTTTCCCTAACAATAATAACTAATAACAACTTACTATTTAAAATTTATTGTAAAAATATTGTAGACGTATCATTTCTCACGATATATCACGTTTCGGAATTTTACGCCAGCCAACGAGAGCACGCCGCGTACACGCTCAGCTTAAAGAAACATTTCACAGCCTCAACACCACCAAAATAAATAATAACAAAAATCCAGAACACAATATGGTTCTTGAGTTGTGTATTTGTGTTGTTGAGATCTTTGTAGGTTGTATTTGGTGTTTTTGAGGGTTGTGATTGTGGGTTTGTGGGTGTTCTGTGTGTTGTTGAGAAAAAAAAAATCTAAAGAATGAGTTAGATCAAAGAAAAGGAAGATGGGTTTGTGGTCACTCTGGGTCTGCCATGGGAACTTGCTGGAGGTATGGTGGGTTTGTCAAGGGAGGTGAGTTGCTGATTCAGGTTTGGTTGAGAGAGAGCAGTACAGTGGGCTCCACAAATCTAAACCCCCATGAACCCAGACCACCTCCTCGACTCTGCAACCCAGACCAGCTACTCGCCTTGTGGACCAAGACCGTGAGTAAGTTTGTTGAAGCAATGGAAACTGGAACCAAAGATTCTGGGCAGGCCGAAGACAAAAAGAGCTCGAACAAAACCAAGTGTGTTATGAATATACAAGGGTACCCAGTAAAGGGTTTGTCAATTGCAGGCCATGAAACCTGCATAATTTTCCCTTCTCTCAATATAGCCTTTGATATTGGTCGCTGTCCCCACCAAGCTATACAGCAAGACTTTCTCTGTATCTCCCATGCCCACATGAACCACATTGTGAGTGTCCCTTCTGTGCTTTGCTTACTTTCTCTTTTTTTTTTTTTTTTTTTCTTGCTCTTTGTATTGCAAATTTTTTTTTTTTTTTTTTCATTCTTTGTGCCTTTGTGTTCTGGGTTTTTGTTATTATTTATTTTGGTGGTGTTGGGCCTGTTGAACTTGCAGAGGTAGGTGAGCGTGTGAGCGTGAAATGTTTTTTTTTTTTTTTTAAGGGGTGAAATGTTTCTTTTAAGCTGAGCGTGTACATGCCGTGGTCTCATTGGTTGGCGTAAAACACCGGTTTTACGCCAGTTCCGGACCCAATGTTTTCTCTTATATTATATATGACAAAGACAATGTTGCTGTGCTATGTGACTGACTGACAGTAGCTAATTTTCTTCTCATTGATGAAAAAAAAAAAAAAAAAGATAGTAGCTAATTTTCTATCAAAATAATTCTCAAAAAGGAAAAAAAATATCCTTAAGAAAAAGGTCAGTATTATATGACAAAATTTAACTGAAATCCATTTCAGTTTGCCGTTCTCTTACTTCTCAGAAAGTCCCTAGTTCATCTTCAATGGCAGAAGCAACAAAGAGGTATTTGCTGAATTTTTTTTTTTTTACACTTCCCATCACAGCCTCTAACCTTATATATATAACAGTATGACACCCATAGCTTTTTTTTTTTTAAAATAATAATAATAATATCAAATATTGGGATAATGTTTTTTCAGGTATGCAGTAGTTACAGGGGGAAACAAGGGGATTGGGTTTGAAACATGTAGGCAGCTGGCTTTAAATGGGGTCACAGTGGTGTTAACATCAAGAGATGAGAAAAGGGGTCTTGAAGCTGTTGACAAGCTCAAAGAGTCTGGCCTCTCTGACCTTGTGCTTTTTCATCAGCTTGATGTCACTGACCCTGCTAGTATTGCTTCCCTAGCAGATTTCATCAAAGCCACTTTTGGAAAACTTGATATCTTGGTATCATCCTAATTCAGTTTCTTTGAATATATTTTCTGTTTATATATATTGGTTTGTGTTAGACTTACTTCAGATTTCATCAAAACCAGATTTGGTATACATTTATTCTAACTTGTTTAGCTACCATGACTGCATGATTACATGACATGGTCCAAAGATGTGGATATTTTCTCCCTCTCTTATCTTCATTGAAGTATCTGCCAACTTTTTTATAATAATCGTAGGAGGCTGTTTGTAGTATCCCTTATCTCCTTCCTCTAATTTATATTTCCTTATCAAATAATTCTTTGTACCATCATCAACTCCTAGATTTCGTGCATTGAATATATGCATCCTCCATCTCACGATGTGTGGGCCTCATAGTCGTGTTAGACCCACATGTTGTAAGAGTGCGGATGCATAAGTCAAATGCATGAGATACACTCTCCAGTTGTGCAGATGGCAAAACACGACCAAAATAATCGAACTTTTCATGTGTGTAGAGAACATGAGAACGTACCCATGCTGGCTTCAACAAGTTCCAACTTTTTCTTAAAATGATTTATCAATTCTAGAAATAAAAAGCAGTTTAGGAATTTAACTTGTAAAAAATTTAAAGATATGTAATATACTACTGCTATTATAGACTCTTCTTATGTACTTACAACTGAAAATTGGAAGCATAACTGTGGTTAGTTATTACTGAAAGGACATATATGAAATCTAGTTCACAATTCTGTTTTCTTATTTAAATTTATAGAAATGAAAGATTGGAAACGATGGAATACTGTGCAGGTGAATAATGCAGGGATTCTTGGAGCCACTGGAGATGCTGATACTATAAGGACTTCAGCTTTTAATGTAAGCTCTTTATATATGATTTATTTAGTTACCACAAACTAACAGTTTGCAATTATATTCAAATTTGAGGAAGAGCAACTTGCTTTTAGGTCACCATTGTTAATGTAAAATTATGGGTACCATTGTGAACTTTCAAGTTTCAATGCCATAGATTCCTCTATTTCTTTCCGGAATTCTATTTGAAATCATTCTAGCACCTAGTAAGTTGCGTCAAGGACTATTTTAGTTTGGTATAACTATTTGCATTCTTAAAGGGAAGGTTATTTAGTCAAATTTAGATATAGTTTGTTTAGCTCCTCAGCTGCTTTACCAAATTCCTTGTGCTTCTGATAAGATCTTGCTATATTTAGCCATTTATTGGTGGGCTTTTTAAAAATATGACATGCCTGTAGCATTCTCCAAATAAAATTTGATTAGAAGGATGAAATCTATTCTTGTTATGTATGGGGTTGTGGAGTTAGGCATTACAAGGTAAATAGTCAATCAACAGCTATAGCCTTCAAAGTATGGGATGTTTAACTTCCAAGAGGATTTTTTTTTTTCTTACTCATCAATGCAGGAAGAAGGAGAAATCACTTGGAATACAATGGTGACTCAAACATATGAGTTAACTGAAGAATGTCTGGAAACAAACTATTATGGTGCCAAAAGAATGGTTGAAGCACTTAATACCCTCCTCCAGTTATCTCATTCACCAACGATTGTCAATGTTTCATCCTTCATGGGGAAGCTAAAGGTATCAGAAAGCATCATTTGCATATTTTAGTCACCCTGATGAAAAGCTCCATCAAGTCTTCTACCAGTTATAAATTTGGTTTGAAATACAGTTATGTTGAATTGAAAGAGGATGATTCTGCTTGAGATTGGCTTAAATTGAGCTCAGAAACACATGATTTAATTCGATGCCACTTAAAATTTGACTGACTTGAGTCTCTCAGATAAAAAAATAAAAAATAAAAAATAAAAATAAAAAAAAGAGTAAATATATTTCTTTTTATAAATGGATAATTGACCAACATAGACTTATTGTTTCACCTTGGTTTACCCTCAATGTGAAGAGTGTTATTTGGATTACAAATCATCAACACATTAATAACTTAAAAAATTGTATTGCTGATATTGGTTGTTGCTAAAGTTAATAAATTACTATTGTTAATGTAGTGGATACTTTGAGATGAAATCGTGCACAACTGGACATAATCTGTTTCTATACTGGTTAACTAATTGTTTATCTTTCAAAAAGAAATTGGTATTCTCTCAAAATAGCATTCATGGAGTTATATGAACCACTCCCTATAGATATGGAGTTCTTTTTTTAACATCAAATTCTGAATCATTCTCCCATTAAAAAATTAAACTCAATTTTGCTTCCAATGTTGTTCCAGGAGATACCAAATGAATGGGCTCAAGGAGTGTTAACTGATGCTGAAAGCCTTACAGAAGAAAAATTGGATGAGGTATTAAGTGAGTTTCTAAAAGATTTTAAGGAGGGTTACTTGGAAGCAAAAGGTTGGCCTGCTTATACATCTGCTTATATAGTCTCCAAAGCAGTTTTGAATGCCTACACAAGGATTCTGGCCAAGAAATACCCATCTTTCTGCATAAATTGTCTTTGCCCTGGCTATGTCAATACAGACATAAACTTCCACCTTGGCCCCTTAGCAGCTGAAGAGAGTGCTAAAAGAGTTCTAAGGTTAGCACTGCTTCCAAGTGGAGGTCCTTCTGGCCTCTTCTTCACCAAGAATGAAGTGACACCTTTTTAATTGAAGACAATCTGTTTCTATAGACTTATCATCAATGTGTTTCTGGTGCTTCTTGGAAGCCAATATTAGTTCTTGGTGATGATATGTTTCAAGAGAAATATTATTGGTTTGCAAGGGATTGTCATAAACAATAAAGGGACATTCCTCAGTTACACTAGCTAAAATCAGATTTATGATGGTTAAGAAGAGACTTGATAGATTAAGGAATCTTCAAGTTCTATTGGCTTCAGGAAGATCTATCCGTTTAGGATATAGCATGGTTCAATGTATGCTATAACAATGCTTCTTTTTTTTTTTTTTTTTTAATTATCATAATAGACAAAGTTTGGCTCCAAACCTGCTTGAAGCTAACTTTTTCAACCAATTATATTCTGAATATATCCATCGGAAATATTAGAAACTCTTACTACGATATACTACTTGATAAATCTTAAGATAATCTTTGGATTATTTTGCTTGCCTAGAAATTTACTAAATAAATGAGTTTATGAGTTTCAAATTAGATAGTAAACAACATTGAATTGAAATAAAATCTCCATACATAACAAACATATAAGGGGCATAAAAACCTAACGAAGGACTTGAAAAATATTAATCTAATTGAAATTTTTTTAGAGATATAAAACCCCAAAAAGTCACATCTAAGTGTAAGCTCCTGCAGTTGAAATAGGAACTAAATAAAACCTATAGCATGTGCCTTAAGGAGAATGATATATCCTGTCCTCTTCTCAAATAAAAGGCCAAGCAAGTCCCCAAAATGGACAATTGAGTAGGATTTGATAGCCCAAAAGGCCTTTTAGAAGAACCAGAGATAGTCCCTTGTGGGTGCTGAGAAATTTCCTCCCAACCAAAAGTTAGTGAAGAAAGTGCTGATCAATTTCCTGGTGGTCCAAGTCCAACCAAATTTTGGCTGACTTTAGTGTTATAAACTCATCCAAACTTTACACAGCGATTGGTGTTCTGTGCTCTCGTGCCCCTTTGGTACGGTTTAAACAATAGTAATCAATTTTTAAAGTGCGTAAAAATACGTATAATGTTATTTAAAAACTGAAAATATGTGTTTAAAATAATGTATCAAACAACCCCTAATTGAGTGTTTTGGATTGCGGACCCTCTCTATATTGGAAAGGTACTACAAAATAAATTTTATATTCTCACTGTTTCTGGATCTCTATCTAGTGAGGCCAAATTGCAATCCTTAAGTCAACATTTCTTAACCTAAATATTGCATCATCATCATCATCATCATTATTTTTAATATTACTTTGCTGAATAACCTAAACCTGGCATTTCCCAAACTAACCCCCACCTTCAGTCTAATAATGTAAGTGTATATATTATCATGATAGAAATTATACTCTAAAATAATCTAAGTATATATATATATATATATGTGTGTAAAACTCTCCTGAAAACTTGAACCCCGACCTTTGCCTCCTACACTTTACAAATATTTATACTTGTGAAGTGACCATCTCACTAAGGGCATGCAGTGGTCACCTTTAGTCTTAATAAGATATGAAAATGTCAGTCTTAACGCATAAAAATGACACAAGGCCAAATAAATTTGCCATAATAATATATGGGCAAAATTTAGGTACATAAGTTTTAATTAAAAAATGTTATCTTTTTCAATAAAAATTAAATTCAAATTTATTATGTGTTTAAATTTAATTGAACAACTTAATGCGTTGTAACTGTACCTAATACTAATGATTAATCAGATCATTTTTATCTTTTAAAAAAGATAGCCACGATATTAAGCTGCCATTAGAATGTAATGTTAGCAACCAGCAGACAAAGACTTGAATTGCTTCAAAGAGTGGGTAATCAGCTGGAAATGTCTCCTATCTTTTTTTTTTCCCCTTTAATAAAAAAGGATAGGGGTGACCAGTCGATCTCATTTGGGTGTATCTATGTTAGTTCATGTACCAATTAAGAAACCAATGCTTACCTTTTGCTCATAAAACAAAAAAAAAAAAAAAAAAAAAGAAAAGAAAAAAGAAACCAATGCTTTTATAAACAAAACTAGGATTTTATGAGTAGGGCAAGAAACTATAAACCAACAAAATTTATTAAAAAAAATTACAATTCAAGAATATGAAAAGAAAATATACTTCATCAAAAATATATATACACACACAAAATAAATGTCTTTAGTACATTTCAACCCAATCATCTATTATATTGGAACTTGACGTTCTTATAAATTTGGAAAATCATCTATAATTTATTTTCTATTAAATTCACAGCAATCTTCCCAATGCTTTAGAGATAGAATTAAGAGTTTTATGTTTAGGGGAAGAAAAAATGAACCAGCAAATTTTTACAATTCAATAATAAGAAACTAATTTTTTTTTTATAGTATATTTCAACTCAATCATCTAGCATAATTGAACCTGACGATCTTTTTAATTTTGAAAATCATATATGAATAATTCTAAATTTAATTGATAGCAATTTCAACTCTAATATACAAGATCAAAGAGTTAGTTTTGACAATATTCATACTAAAAATATTTGTTTCGTAGCGGCAATAAAAACTAGAAGAGAAACACAAGTATAAATACTCTATAGATTGGTAGCGTGTTAATCTTTTGGTCCTTAGACTCCTTACCAACAATTGGCACAACTCAAAAAAAAATATATATCATTGATTCTATTGAATACACAACTCATTTTATAAAAATGAAGTCCAAATGTCAAACTACATTATGCTCGTCGTAATGGTGAATTCCATTTTCAACAATAGCTTTTAATGGAACTCAAAAAAATAAATAAATAAATAAATAAATAAAGCTTTTAATGATATGTGAGGTATTAGAGATAAAAACTTGTTTACCAATTGACAAATATCATTGATTCTAAAAGATTTTTGTGCCTCTCAAAGATATGGTACTAATTTAAGAACAATCAACTCTATGGTAAGTTCCTTCATAGCCAATTGTTGGTGGGCATCTTTGGTAGGGTTGACCCTCCACACGGTATGATGAGAACGGCCAGAGCTTATGTCAAATTAGTGCTCTGCTCAGGGGTGTAATATAGCCATAAAAGCTCCCATTTTTTTTTAACCAAAAAAAAAAAAAACTCCATGGTAAGGTTTAAACTTTAAACTCTCTCTCACACACACACAAACAATAAGCTAAGAAAAATACGAACTTTAGATTGAAAAAAAAAAAAAAAAAAGAAAAAAAAAAAAGAAAAGAAAGAAGATATATGATTTCAAACATATTACAGTCAACTATCTTGAGACTTGAGATTTGATAATAATGGATTACCAATAGGTCCAATACCTTAAAAAGAATCATATTAGGTAATGATCATTTGTAACCCCTCTCATACACGTGACAGGGACATTGTATATGCAGGGCCAGGCTACACCCTGTTTTGATTTATAGAACCCCACAAACAAATGTACTCTACGTTGCACAATATTCCACGCTCTCAGCCTTTACAACAATTTATATTTAATACCCTTTAGATCTGCTTCAAACTCTGAAGTCTGTGCTCAAAGGAGTCCCAACTCCCCAAGCTTCACATTCCCTCACTTCTTCATCGACTAACTTCCTTCAGGTAACTTCAATTCTCTCCATTTTATCTTATTCGCTTTACTTTCGTAATTGCTTCTTCTTAGCTTTTATTTAATTTTAATCTTGCACCATGAAATGGAATTCCAATTCCATGGGATTTGGAAGTGCGGATTCTGCAGTTGAATTTCTGTTCTGGGTTTTAATGATTTAGAACTTCATTTGAACATCCAAACCTTGGATTTGGAAATTGGAATTTCAGCTTCGAATTCCAGTCCCAGCTTTTTAAGTGCTTGCTGCTGCCACAAACAGCTGCAGATTTTGATTTGGAATTCAGTATAAGTTTCAAATTGATTTTCAAGTCCATCAAGGTTCCCTTTTTCTTTTTGGGTATTGGAAATGGAGACTTGTTTTCCCAGAAAATTTTGGAGGAACTAAAATTAGTTAAGTCTTTGTTGCATGCATTGTAATATTGTTGTGGATTTGGTGTGGCAGAAAAAAAAAAAACATTTGAGTGCAATGGCTGTGAGGAAGCCTGGTGTCATTGCTTTGTTTGATGTTGATGGGACCCTTACTGCTCCAAGAAAGGTATTAATTTTCTTCTTTGATTATTAATTTTTATTTCATTTGGATATTGTTCCATCAGATTGTTTTTTTATGAATATGATGATAGCAGCATAGGATCGATATCGCCAATTGTTATTTCATTAGATTTATTGCATAAAATTCGTTTACGAGCATATTTATATTGAACTACTCATTATGTTTGGGCTTTAAATTGTCTTTGACGCAATGTTTTTTTCCACTCAAATGCTAGGGGGCCACTCCAAAGATCGTAGAGTTCATGCGGCAACTCCGTGAGGTACATTATTAATTAGCATTTAGATTGGATTTTGTGGGACTTTTTTTCTTCATTTTTTACCAACCTCATATAAGGCATTGAATAACAATTGTGCAGGTTGTGACAGTTGGTGTTGTGGGAGGATCTGACCTTGTTAAAATATCAGAGCAGCTTGGGAAGACAGGTTTGCTCTATCTTTGCTTATAAGAGAAAGTATTTGGAAACGGGCTAGGAACCAAAATTCTGTGTGATCATTCCATTTAATTAAATATGTTCTGAAAATAGACTGTGGTGCTTAGCTTTGAACCATGTTTTTCCTGTGAATCAGAGGCAATGTTCATCATGAACCTTGACAGTCAGAACATTATCTTTTTCATGGATTTGAAATTGGTTTCAAATCTAACCTTTGCAAGTTTGTTTTTATTTTTATTTTTAAATGTGATGTTCAAAGTGTTTGGTATCATTGTTTTGGGCTATTAAAACTGCCTGCATTCTATATTTGAACAGTTCTTAATAGTTCTCAAATCCAAGGCCAAAATGCAGTCATTTACTTTGCATTTAATATTTATGTGTTGTGACTATTGACTATCTCTATTTTTATTCAAGTCGAGGGAACAAAAAGAGATAGAGGAAGACCTAAAATAATATTACTAGTAGTAAAAATTGACATTGTAGTTACAGATGGTGATAGAGAGTATAATTTTGGATAAGGTAGAATGGTGATGAAGAATACATGTGGGCAATCTCAATTAGTTTATTGAGGATCCTTAGAGATCTTAAATTTTTGGGACTAGGATACGTGTTATCTTTTATTTTAACAACCTCTTTTTGTTGTGCAGTTATTGATGACTATGATTATGCATTTTCTGAGAATGGCCTTGTGGCTCACAAAGATGGAAAGCTTATTGGCACTCAGGTAATAATTACAGCATAAACCCAAAATGAAAGAAAGTGGTCACATTTGTAATTGATGTTTATAGCTTTAAATAGAAACAAAACACTTGGGCTAGAAGCATCAAGAAGGTTAAATTGCCATTGATGCCTGTTACTACATCCCCTATGGCCCTTTGCTCACCCACTGAGTACATTCCCCCATGGAAGTGTTTGTTGCTCTGGAAAATTATGCATCAATTCCTAGTCACTTTTTTTTTGTATGTTAAGTTTGAAAGTGTCTTTGGGTGCCAACGAGCTCTAGCTTCCTCCATAAAAATGGAACGGAGGCTGGGTTTAGGAGTTCATGAGTCAAGAGCCACTAGGAGCATGTGTAACTTGCCAATATAAAATAAGCATGGTGCTTGCTAACTATAATTATCCTTAGGAACCATGATGAAACTTTATTATTTTTTGCATAATTATTGTTTATTTAATTTGATATTCCTTGGTGGGTTACATTTCTTCCTTTGTCCAGAGCTTAAAGTCATTTCTTGGAGAAGAGAAACTCAAGGTAAGACCTTGTACTAAACTCTTGAACTGTTTAGTTACTTATTTGGAAAACACTCATCCTATTATACTGTTAGAACACCTAGAACAGCCCTCTTGCAGCATGTTCTTGCATTTTCATGGGCTAGACAATTAATTTCCCCAATGTATGCTTGCCTTCATGCCAAAGAACTCATTAACGATGACTAGAAGCATCTGGTTAATATTCCAAAACTGTTCTTCTGTAAGTCTATAATAATGATGGACAGGGAGAATGACTGTTGGATCTCTAGGTCATAGAGTTGTATGATAGACTTAAATTCTTTTTACACTACTAGATTTATCAATTTGTTGTCCTGATGGATTGCACATTTGCAGGAATTTATTAATTTTACTCTGCATTATCTTGCTGACTTGGATATCCCTATAAAAAGGTTAGTAGAACAAAAGCCTAAATATGTTTTTTGTGTATGTCAAGCATAATTTTTGGACCATATGATGTATTTTGTAATTCTTCAAGACAGCTCGCCATTTCAAGCTCATCCTTCTCTTAATAAAATATCTTATATTTAAAATATAAATATAAATCTTAGTAAGATTTTTCTTGCAATATCTTTAGGGGAACATTTATAGAGTTCCGAAGTGGCATGCTGAATATATCACCTATTGGTCGAAACTGCAGCCAAGAAGAAAGGGATGAATTTGAAAAGTATGACAAGGTAATGATACTCTTTTTTCATTTCTTTTTCTTTCCTTTTTTCCCCTAAATATTAAGTTTTAAGTTTTTCTTTTAGCTTTTATGTGTCTCAATATGTAATATGGAAAAAACATGCAAATGAGGTTTCAGGTTCACAATTTCCGTGCAAAAATGGTATCCGTGCTTCGCGAGAAGTTTGCACACCTTAATCTAACATTTTCCATTGGAGGACAAATAAGTTTTGATGTGAGTATTACTTCAAGTTACACTAAAGCTTCATTATGCTTTGATAATTCTTGGATTGGTATTAAATTAAAAGGCAAGTGTAAGTGCCATTGTATCTAATTTTGGTGCATAAATTTTGTAACAGGTTTTCCCTCAAGGTTGGGACAAGACCTACTGCTTGAGATACCTAGATGATTTTCATGAAATCCATTTCTTTGGTGACAAAACTTACAAGGTCAGCCCTTTAGTCTCATCATTTATCTCTTTCAATTACTTTAATAAATATTTTGCCTGTTTTTTAAATTTGAGTAATGGTTTAATCCTGTCATGTTGGAAAAATTAGTCCTTAGTTTCACATGTAATAATATTTTTGGTTTTGATTAGAAATGATTACAGCAATGGGGCAAGTTAACTGGTTTAGAAGACTAGGGGAAAAACACAAGACAAATATAGAAATACATCCCACACCACATAAGATTTGATTTCTAATTAAAAAAATATACAAATATCCTCCAAATCTAAATTGTGCTGATCTTATTGTGAAACTCGATTGTGTTCTCACACTTTAAACTAAAAATTGGCCCTCAATTTTACTTCAGTTACCCCTTTGTGACATTTAAATGTGTTGTTGGTTGATGTCCACCTACAATCTTATTTTCCATATGACCAAATTTGTTAGTGATGTCTTCATTCCTTTATAATGCTTCATTTTATTCTTCTTTTATTCATACTAATGGAAGAGTTCTGGTTTTTTGTTTGAGCAGGGAGGAAATGACCATGAAATTTATGAATCAAAACGAACAATTGGTCACACAGGTCAGCTCAAAACTTCAACTTGTATGCAAGTTCCTTTGGGAGTGAAAAATCATCTGGTTTTACATTTTAATAGCATCTGAATGTACAATTTTATCATATGGTGGAGTAATTACAGGACATAAGGGGTACGGCCACCAAGAATAACAATAGAGAATGTAATATAGCATTATTTTTGTATGCAAAAGATTTCAAAAACTTGTTTCAAATGCCAAGCACAACCAACTGGAGTCATTCCCAAAGCCTATTAGAATGGGTTGATTCATGTAATCATGTCTGCTGAGTATCCAAAGATCAGTTGTTTCTATTGTAGTATAGTCTTGATGTTGACTGTTTTTTCTTTGCAGTTACCAGCCCTGAAGATACTATGGAGCAGTGCAAAGCTCTCTTCCTTGCAAACCCCTGAACATCTACCAACTGTTTACTCTTTAGATTTATGCCATTTGTATTTTTATGTATGAATAAAAGTACTGAGTAGCGATACTTTAAAATTCATTTTTGAACTGTTATTCTTATATTATATGTATGTTTTTATTGGCAACCTAAATTGTGATTGTTTATTGTTTTACTGAAGTCAAATCTGCTTACCAAAAGAAAGGTGGAGGTTTTGTATTTTTATTTTATTTTATTTTTTTTGGACTAAAATATATAGTGCACCCAAGTTTGGAGAAATTTTTATTTTGGTCCCTAAATTTTAAAATTTTGATTTCAATCCTTAAAGTTTGAGACTGTTTGCAATATAGCCTTACATCCCCCGTCTTTGAACCTATCATCATTAATCATGTCATTGATTCACTATTTTTTTTACTTTCAAATATCAATGGAGGCATTACTCTACAAAAATAAATAAATTTATGGATGCAGCACCCACTCCTCAATCCACTTCATCTACTTACCCTCAAGTCATCAATTCCATCACTATGCATGGAAAAGGGCAAAACTGTACATTAGATTACCTAATTAAATTTAAATACATGATGGCATTAACCTATGAAAGATAATTTGTATTATCTTTTCCAAGGGCAATTGAATTTAAATTTACTGTGTTTGAATTTAATTAAGAAATCTAATGTTCTACATCTAAGAAAATGTACCTAGATTTTCACGTTGTCTTTTGTTTTTATTTTCTAAAAATTATGGGAGGCATTGTATTATGTTTTCAAAAAATTGAATTCAAAGTTTTTTCTAGGGAACAAAAAATTGAAAACAGGTTTTGGGTGTTTTCTTGATACAAATATTGGGTTTAGTGGCATTTTTGTATTAAAAAAAAAACTTTGGTAGGGCCCACACAGCATAAGACTCTGTTGTCTTCTTGTTTACACTCAATAGCTCTCTCTCTCTCATTTCACCCAAATCTTATGTACACCCTTGGGCGCAGTTAATTAGATTCAACAACTAAATTCAAACGCTTAGTTGCAGACTTGCAGTAAGTCAGTAACGAATAAAATTAGGTTTTACCATTGTTATTATTTTAAAAAAAATAATTTAATTAGAAAACCTAATGTACTTAACCTAAAATAATCTATACATAAATTTCACCCAACTGTTAATTGTGTAACAATTAACTATTTATCAAAAACAATATATATTGTAAAACTCAACTTGTCATCATAGGAGCAACTCACTATTTATTTTCATAAATATATTTATCAGTCTATATAAATATAATATTAAGGAGAGTTAAGTGTTACACTCAAAACTTAAACGGAATTACATGTTTTATAAATAAATAAAAAACCATATAGAGTTTTGTGTATTTTATCCTATAGAAAAAGGGGGGTTTTAGTTTTAGAATTGGAACTAACGCAATGTTGAATGCCCTCGATAGTCTATAGTGGGGGAAATGCGTATTTGTCTCTAATTTACAAACTATACAACAAAATGCCATTATTTTGAAATTATTTAACAAAATGTCCTTATTTTTGTAAGTCGGTTTTAACAAAATCAAGTTTCAGGTGGAACTCGACATTTGCAATGTCGAGTTCTGTGCATATTTACTCACTTAAATTTTTTTTGAAAATTTCACTTAAAAATATACATATAACTCAATTTTGAGAATATCAAATTTTACATATGACTCAATTTTGCTAAAATTAAGTTTCAAAAATAGAGATATTTTACTGCCTAGTTTGTAAATTAGGGACAAATGGGCATTTTCCCGTCTATAGCTTACTCCTTTTCCCTCATCGAAACGACACCTCGTGTTCTCGTCAATTACTAAACGGCAGTCTCTTATCTAAAACGAGAAGGTGCGAAGAAGCCTAAAAAGTTCTTATCCTCGTCTTCTTCTTTCTCACTGATACTGTTTACTCTCTCTCTCTCTCTCTCTCTCTCTTTGAGAGTTCAGTATACACTAAAAAAGCCAAATCCAATGGCTTGCGAAGCAGAGGATGAAAGCCCTAGATTCTTTGTAGCAGTGCACGTAGGTGCAGGATATCACGCGCCTTCCAATGAAAAATCTCTCAGATCCGCCATGAAACGCGCTTGCCTCGCTGCTTCCTCTATTCTCCGCAAGGTCTCTCTCTCTCTCTCTCTCTCTCTCTCTCTCTCTCTCCATTTGCTTCCCTTGAAAGTTTTCAAAAGCTAGGAATATCATTTCTCTATAATATATATATATATATATATATGCTGTTTCTTACGTGCTTTGCTCTTTTCTTGGTTTAGGGCTCTGGAAAATGCTTGGAAGCTGTTTCCGCAGCTATTCAAGTCTTAGAGGTATGTATTTTATGTTGTTGTTGTTGTTGTAATTGTTATGTTTAGGAGGTAATCATTTATAATTTGTAACATATTTCAGAATGTTGGAATGTTAGTATATAAGGATTAACCAATATTTGAGCTTATACTTGAGGAAATATGTTATTTTGTGGAGTAATTTTTCTATGAAATGTTCTTTTTTGAGTTAGAAAATGTGTGGCTCTCATGGAGCAATTCACAGGAAGTTAGAGTAGGTTTTCTTTTCTTTTTTTTTTCTTTTTTCTTTTTGTTATTGTGGATTTTCTTATTTGGTATGGTAATTTTGGATTTCAAAAAGATTAGACATTGCGTCTTATTTTTCTAATAAGTTTTCATGTAGATTGATTATATTATGTTTAATGAATTTTTATGATATGACTATTTTCATTAAGGATGATCCTTGCACAAATGCGGGTCGAGGCTCCAATTTGACAGAAGATGGTCGTGTAGAATGTGATGCCAGTATTATGGATGGTCATTCTGGGGCATTTGGAGCTGTTGGCGCAGTGCCAGGTATTCTTAATCCTGAGCAGTACATATTTTATTGAATTAAAGAATGGAATAATGCATCACCTGCAATTTCTCTGGTTTATATGATTTTTCTTACAAATTGGAGGTTGTATTTCATTTAGAATCCACCTTTCCCGTGAATTTTCTGAATGTCACTTATGAAAAAGGGGACAAAGTTTTAAGTTATGTATGTCTGTTCCGTATGTTGTAGACCAGGTGTTCAAAATGCGATCCAGATTGCTGCTTTATTGGCCAAGGAGCAAATGACGGGATCTCCTTTGTTGGGTCGAATACCCCCCATGTAATGATTACCTTGCTTTGCTTTTCCTTTAACCTATTGGAAGACTATAGCGAGTACCCTCCCATGAATATCATTCTTTTATTCCTGTTTTCCTTATGCAAAAAATAAGATATTTTGTATACAATTGTGGAAGAATTATCATGCAACCTGGTCCATAGTAGAGCAGGCATTATGTTTAATGGTAATGTTTGACTTTATTCTGCCTTTCTGGACATGTTGAATTCTAAAGAATTAAATCTGTGTTCTGTATTTTCAGCATGTCACTATATGATTACTTTCTTTTACCCGTTTTCTATGTATGTGTGAACCAGTGCTCAATCATTGTTGTAGATCCATTACATAAATCTGTCTTATTGTACTTCTAGATTTCTGTATTCTGGCTTATAATATCAATCTCTATGAAATAGTCACTTCTAAATTTTTGGATCCATCAGTTTTCTAATAGTTTGTCATCAGATGATTTTATCAAAAGAACATAGTTTCACTACCATTGAAAATCAGTTATATTCTACTTGCATAATGAGTAAATGTGCCTCATAATTTCTTTTCATTCTTTTTTTTTTTTTTTAACTTCAAACTTACACCTGCAAAAAACATCATGTTACACAGCTTCTTGGTTGGTGAAGGAGCCCGAACATGGGCAAAGTCCAAGGGCATTGCGTTGCCAGCAACTATAGCAGAGGCTGATGAGGTCAATATCTTTTATCTTTTCACCCTCATTTTTTTTTTAATCCCTGAACCTAACCCCAATGAGATTAGAGAGTATTTATCCTGTTGAGTATGTCAAGTTTGCATCTATAATTTCACTGATACTCAGCTGTAGAATTCTTTTTTACTTCTAAGGATGGGTAAGTTGATCTAGTGCATTTTGAACCAGTGGCTGATTACAGAAAGGGCAAAAGCACTGTGGAAAAAATATAAAGCAATGGTTGATGATGCCGAAACTAAGACAGATATTTCTGCCATGGAACTTTCTTCTAGTCCTCAAGAGATTGTTGCCATTTTGGGTATTTCATCTTCCTTTGATTTTGAATACATCAATCCATTTGATTTCAAAAGTAGATAATGTTTATAGTGCAAACATTGTCCGCATATTTCTGATCAGGGAAGTAGATAATATGGTCCACCTTTTACTTTCCACGTGTTATTTCATCCTAAGTACAGACACAGACATGGCACAACACGGCGACAACAATTTTTTGAAAACTATGGGAAGTGACTTTGAGACTAGGAAGCATGATAAGAAATAACAAAAGCAAAGGGAAATTGGAGTGGGGTTTTCCATATCTAGAAAAATGTTTGCACCATATTATATTTTGACTTAATATTATCTTTATTTAAATCTTCATACTTATTATTATTATTTTTTTCTTTCTTCTTTAACCATCTGGCGTTACATTGAAATAGCACTGAATTTTTTAACATATTATCTTGTTCAAGATAGATATAATAATCACATGGCTCTGTTATCATGTGTGAGCATTGTGTAGGAGCTCCTCCGTTTTCTAATTCTATACACTTACAAGCTTTTACTGGATTTGTTGATTTTTTCATCCTCAAAACCAAACCAATCCCCTCCCCCCACCCCCCCCCCCCCCCCCCCAAACCAAAAAAAAAAAAAAAAAAGAAAGGAAACACCCTTCTTGAGTATTATTCAGTTTGGGAGGCATGCTTTATGAAAATTGCATTTGTTCTTGGATTTAGAAGCTCAACCGGGTGAGACTTCAAGGGGGAATGGGGGTGGTGAACTTTCCATATCAAGTGCTTCAGAAGAGGATTGCATCATGGACACTGTTGGAGTTATTTGTATCGACGCTGAAGGTCACATAGCATCTGGGGCCTCAAGTGGCGGTATTGCACTGAAGGTGATGCATGGTTCCTTTGATATGCATTTGTATTTTTTAATGGCCTTTTAGTACTGTAGATAATTTTTTATCGGTCTCTCCTATCCTATGAAAAAAAAAAAAAACAGGTTGGTGGGCGTGTGGGACTAGCGGCAATGTATGGTTCAGGTTGTTGGGCATCCTCAAAAGGCCCCTTTGGGGCTCCATTTATAGTTGGTTGCTGTGCTACTGGTGCAGGAGAATACCTCATGAGAGGTTTTGCAGCTCGGGAGTGCTGTGTCTCGTCATCAATGTATGAGTCCCTGTAATAAGGAAAAGACAGTTATAGCCTTTGTTTCTATGTCGCTTTAAATGCCCAAAGGAAGAGGCAAAGTTTAGAGTCACCAAATTTAATCATAAATCAAATTTAATTGTGTGTATCTTACTTGGTTGTGGAAGCTATATCCTATTCTCGCAAATTTAAACATGAATGACTCATACCTAGTTTACCTCTATCCTTTTAACAATAGTTTGTCGGTTACAACATAGTAGGTGCAATAGGGATTTGAAAGGATGCCACACCAAGAGTGAGAATTTTCCAATAAGTCAGGCTGATCCTTGCTTTCATGGATCATATTGAGGTGGCCAACCTTGATTTGAGCTTGATCTATATTCATTCATGCGACAGGAGAATGAGAACGGAAGTTGATCACTTTGTTGTATTTATAAAGTTTGTCAATATTTGGATTTGTGTTGTATATGAGCTGAGTTTACACATCTAGCTGATTAAGTCTTCATTAATCAATTCTAACCAAATGATTCAATACTTAATTGTGCCTAACAAAACTGGTCTGTGATTACATGCCACTTTCAAAACTTGGACATGATTGCTTTGTTTCTAAAGATCTTTAACTTTCCCTTCATTTGTCTAGTTAATTGAGAGAGAGAGAGAGAGAGAGAGCTTATGTTATTTGTTCTTTTCACTGATAATTATGCAGTTTCTGTAAATGAGTTTTTTTATTCACATAAAGCCAGTATATGAATCTGACATTGTTATATTCGTTGCTTAGTTCACAGGTTGGTCCTGCCTCTGCTTGCATGAAAGTGTTGCGCTCTGTTATTAATGAGAGCAGACAGCATGGTGCTGATAGAAGTGCTGGGATTCTACTTGTGCAAGCTGATGCTCCTATATTGGTGAGCTCCTGACTGGTTCTTCTTCATTAGCTTGTCTGGAAGGATTATGTATTTAAATATTGTTTTAGGTTCCAGGAAATTCAGCAAAGCTGAAAGCTATAGAGATTGTAGCCGCTTACTCTTCCTTGTCTTTTGGAATTGGATATTTTGGAAACTCTATGGAACGGCCCAAGGTAACATAATAATCTTTTGAATCATAGGATTTCAAATTTCTCTTCATTTTTTAATGTTTGTCTTCTTCTCTTTTTTGTTTTATTAGTTTATATTGATTTTCAGCTCAAATAGGATGAAAATTGTTTGATGTCAATGTCTGTGATACAAGAATATAAAAGCAGTGAACTATATGAGGGTATTCGTCCTGGATACTACATATATTCTTCTTTAATTAGATATTTTATTACCAATGTATTAAAATATATATATATATATATATAAGCCAGCAGTGATATTATATTTCTTTACTGAGAGAGAGAGAGAGAGAGAGAGAGAGAGAGAGAGAGAGAGACTTTGGAATAGTCCGAAATGCAAAAAATAATGTGACATGCCAAGAGACAGTCGCAATGTTTCATGAAAATGAATGGCCTACATTGTGATCATCCATAGAAATTATACGTTAAATAGTTTGTATTGCCTGCTGTTTACTTTCTTAATAAAATGAATGCGTTTTGGTATGAGAACAACAGAAGTCTTGTTCAGCAACCTGGTAATTAACTTAAAATGCTGCATCATTGCCTGCTATCTATCAACCTCCGTTGATTTCTAATGTAGACTCCTTTATAAAAGCAGAATTCTCATTTTCTTCTGATAACATCTTTCAGGTTTCAATTCTTAGGAGTACAAAACAACAAAGCAAATCCGGGATAGACCATTTTGAAGCACGAATTGATCTTGCAGGTGAAAATTTGAGGTGACTGCTTTCCTTCTTCTGGTTTGTCATGTTCTTTTTTTCAATGAAGAACAGGGCAACCTCATTCATATCCGGAATTGACTAAAAAGATCATCTGCTGTTTCCTATTAGTTGTAATGGTAATTCCAAAGATCCCAATTGCTGCTTCACATGGCCCTGCCTTCAGCAGAAACACAACACTAGTGAGTAGTGACTGAGAATTAAGAGTCTAGCACAGGTACTAAGAAGGCCGTAAAATTGACTGCAAATTGATAATGTTGTTCACAAATAATTGTATCATGCCAAGTTCAATCGATGGATTAAAGAATTTTGCTACAGATGACTTTTATATCTTTTAGTATTAATTTGAAGTTAGTTGTACTGACTTTGAAATTGTTTGTTGCAAATCTGCAATTGTTAAAATGGTGGTCGCTTTGATTGTTTCAATATAAGCCATCTTTATTTATGGAGGTAACCTTGTGCATTGTTTCATGGGTTTTGGCAGTGTCTTGTGACTCTTGTTCATCGAGCAGATTCAACCCATTTGCATGAAGTTCTGGCTTCATTCACCAAAATCAACTTACCAAACAAAAAAAAAAATTGTTGACTAAAATCAAATGGACGTAAAGATTTTGAGAGTACAGCAATTAGCGAGAATTTGGATGCTAATTTGACATCTTGTGTGACCCTTTTTTCATCAAAGAAAATAATAACATGCTCACCAACATTCTCTATAAGGAGGTTCTCACAAGGCTCTTAAAACTATCATTCAAAATTTAAGCATCTGAAAATGGTATACAACTTTCAGTCGGCTCCAGGTTACACACAGAACAAAACTAATCACGAGTTCTAGTAGCTTATCCGTAAACACCATTCCTTTTCTAGAGTAGAGGCAGCTTTTCCCCACTTTCACTTCCGACAAAATACATAACTACCATGTTTTCAGAGGGCCAATCCTTACAGAAATAATGCTGCTAAATTGCCCACTGGAAATCATCTTAAAACCCTTTTTTACTCCATCTAAAGACTCTATTAAGTCTATTTATTTCAAAACTGTGACAACCAATGCTAATCTAGGCTGGACTGAGAATACACCCCATGGTAGAGGACAAGGTGATTACGAAATGTAAGTTGTGAATGAAGCATCTTTCCTTGCAGCAAAAACTCAGAAATTTCATTGGAAATTGTGTATCCTCTTTGCTGAGATAAGAGTATTTGAGAGAAGCATTGCTATTGTCATTGGACCCACTCCACCAGGAACTGGAGTGATAGCTGAAGCAACCTTGCAGGCCTCCTCATAACAGACATCTCCAACCAAACGGTAACCTCGAGGGCTTTTTGTATCCTGCCAAATGCACAAATATGACCAGCTCAGTAACATGGAACCTTGAGTTAGAAAGCAACATCAAGTTGGCACAAGCTATCATCTTTCATTCTTTTGACAACAGTCATATTTTAAAATGATCTGATAATCCTCCAATGGATAGCACAATGGTTGGAGACCATGCCTCATGAAGCGGAGGTTTTTAAGGGAGACCATGTCACCAGTTCGGATTTCTCCTTTTCCCCTCCCTTTAGACTAAAACTTAAGGAATAATGTTAGGGACACACCCAACTACCACCCAAATCCACAAGATGCATAAGTGTCACCTTGTGATTGGTGTACCTAATTTTTTTTTCCAGCAAGTAGCTATGTGTAAGAGCTGAAATCCAATCACAAGTAGACACCCAGGCATGTTGTGAAAGGAAAATGCTAGGACCACAACTTTTGTCACAACTCGCTCACGTGACAAGTAGTGAGTGGTGGAGTAAAAGTGGTGGGTCCACAACTCCACCACTCACGACTTGCCACGTGAGCGAGTTGTGGCAAAAGTTGTTACCCTAACGTTACTCGTTGTGAAATCGGGTGTGTCCATAGGCGGATTGTAAAAGAAAAAAATGCTAACCCTAGACAATGCTTCGTTGAGTAATTTCTTATATTTCACAAGTTTTTAAGGGAGGAATAAAAGCCAATATGAGAGAGAGAGAGAGAAGCACCAAAGATATAATCAAGCATGATGCAAAAGACCACAGGTTTCTGCTCACCTCAACGGGATTAATTCCAACATCAATAATAACTGCACCAGGCTTTATCCAGTTGCCCCTAACCATATTTGGTTGGCCTACAGCTGAAATAATAATATCTGCTTCTCTTATGTACTCCTCAGGGTTTTTGGTTCTCGAATGGACTATACTTATGGTAGCATCTTCCCTCTAACAATGTTAAAACATCACAATAGCATTAGAATCAAACAGAAATGAACCATAGCAAACTAATGATCTATTCTTCAAATAAGTGAAGTTTGGGCGAATGAAATCTCACTTGCAGCAATAGAGCGGCTGGCATTCCAACGATATTGCTCCGACCAATTACAACTGCTTTCTTTCCTTTGATATTAATACCATATCTATGCAACAACTCTATACATCCCTTTGGCGTGCATGGAACAAACAAGGGTTCTCTACCTCGCATGGCTAGACGGCCAATGTTCAGTGGGTGAAATCCATCCACATCTTTCTCAATGCTAACAGCATTTAAGATGTTCTGCTCGTTCATATGCTGGTACGAAATCCAAGAAGACAAAGAAACTCAGAAAGACTTTTTCATGAATCACAGTCAGAAATAACATTGAGGCTTCATACATGCTAACACGGTAATAAATTATAGCATAAATTTTTATGTATAATATTTGGTATGACTTCACCAAAATCAATAATATCAGCATCATAAAGTAATAGGGCAGTTGGGCATAGAAAGAACACTGCATTGTGCCAATGTTTTCATATATGATTTCTGAATAAATCAAGATTAATGAACCACACACCACAGTATCCACAAATCTCCAAAACTGCCCTGCTATTTAATTCATAGTGTCATAGCATAAATAAATGCACATGATGAGACCCATACAGACATGTTAAAATTTTTCTAGGCCAAAATACACTATTGGTCTGTAAACTTTAATTCATAGCAGTTTTAGTCACTAAAGTTTGAAGTAATTGCTTTTAGTCCCTAAGAATATAAAGTGATCCATTTTAGTGCCTACCAAACCTAAAGGGATCGGTTTTAGTCAGTATAGAGAATTGACATGTTAGTTTTTGATTTGGCTATGTCATCTAAGGGACCAAAAGCTATCACTTTAAACTTTAGGGACTAAAATTGCCCTGGCTAAACTAGAATCAACAGTGTATGTTAATGTAAGCCAGAAAATACTTAACTTAGGGCCTGTTTGGGATCTGCTTACTTTGCTAAACTAAAATTTTTTTGCTAAAATTATTATAGATAAAGGTAAAAATTAACTGAAATAATACAGTAAGACCCATGAATTGTACCGAAAAGTGCAGTGGAGCCATGAATAGTAGTAAAAATAAGCTGAATAGTAAAATAAGTTGGCAAAAATAAGTGTTGCCAAACACACACTTAGTATGCAAATACACATAATAATAAGCTATAGAATCAATTCTTCTACATCAATTAGTACAATGATATCAATGTGCAAATACATTAACATACCATGACACAGCCTTAGTCCTAACTAACTGGGATTGGCCACATGGACGGTCTCGACATTTTCTTGCACGTATATTTGTAAAGACAGCTAAATAAGAAAACTTGAAAATCCATACAACAAAAGAATAATTTACTTTCACACTAAAAAAAACACACCCTTTTGTTTATTTTTGCATTATACCATGATTTTCAACAAACGAAATAACGAAGTTGAAATTAAGAAGCATACAGAAGGCAGAGGTAACTGAACGAGGATTCCATGAACCGAAGGATCATCGTTGAAGTCAGAGATAAATTTGAGCACTTCCAGTTCTGTACAATCCTCAGGCAAACGAACTTCAAAGGAATTAATCCCCACAGACTCACAAGCTTTCTTCTTGTTGCGTACGTAAGTTGCAGAGTCCTTCCTATCCCCAACAAGAATAACCGCTAATCCTGGAGTAACACCGATTGCATTCTTCATCTTTGATACTTCTTCAGTTATCTCATCTCTGATTTGCTTTGCAATTGCTTTTCCGTCAATAACTTTAGCAGATGTCTCAGTAGCCACTGATGCTGTTTGCCAAAAAACAAAAGAAATGAAAATGCGTTCAACATGTTCGACAAAATGCCACAATGAAAGCAAAACTGAATAGACTAAAAGTAAAGTACCGGAGACGAGGGGCGATGGTGAAGGTGAACAGTGGGTGGTGAGGGCTATGAGAGAGGTGAGGTGACGGTGAGGGAGTCTCACTCCGACAAGGTGGTTAAAAGAAACGACGCCGTGTTGGCGGCTGAGGTTGCGGGTTAAGGGGAGGAGAAGGCGAGCCGTGGCGGAGGATTCAGGGGACAATCGGACTGCGCCGCAGATTTTCTCCATTCAGCTCCGAAATACTCTTTTCTTTTACTCTGCTCTCTCTCTCTCTCTCTCTCTCTCTCTTTCTGATATCTTTTTTGCGAGGGAGGAACTCACGGACACACACTCGCTGGGCGCCGTTTTGCTTTTTGAAGCTACTTTTAATTTTTGTTCTCCAAAATTCCTTTTTTTTCTTTTTTTCTTTTTTTTGATAAAAAAGTTCCAAATTATTAGACAATGGGTTAATTGTACTCCAAATTTTTTTTTATTTATAAAAAATTCTAAATTATTAGACAATGGGTTATTTATTTATTTGTGATGACAATGGGTTAACTTGATTGTACTTTAACTATTGGTCCATTTCAATCTTTTCTCTAACAAAAAAAAAAAAAATTCCTTATGTCTTATCAAAAAAAAAAAAAAAAAATCCTTATGCCACAATTTATTTACATGTTAAGTTATAGGCGGTGGAGTAAAAGTAATGGGTCTGCGTGGATTCACAATTTCATCAATCATAATTCACTATATGAACAAGTTATAGTCCTAGCATTACTGTTTTTATAAAGATTACGATTGAACAATATACTCCCAAGTTGATTGGTAATTAACAAATTGCTCATTACGTATTAGATTTAAAAAAAAAAAAAAATAGAACATGTAATTTTAAAGGGGTTTTGTGTTTTAAAAAAAAAACCCCTTTAAATGGACACACTCAAAAACCCCTTTAAAATTCCACATCCAAACAACCTAGTTTAATTCAAAGAGAAATCCAATCCACATACAACTTTTTTTTTTTGGGGGGGGGGGGGATCACAAACAACCCAATTATATTGCAATTAAATATTAAAAATCAACAAATTAAAGAAGAAGATAAAACTCCAATATATCATCTTGCCAAGCCAATATGTACAAATCAAAAGTCAGCAAAGGCAATGAATTCACTTACGGTTTCTCCAAATGTATTATAAATTATTGTAATTATCATAGAGCGTATAAACATAAATTGAAATTCTATCATTTTTAAAAAAAAAAAATTATTGCCTTATTTGTTTAGATGTTTTTATTACATATTTTCCTTTTTAATCACTTTGAACGATAATATATAACCGTAATTCATAATTTATAATTTATAATCTATATTTATATTAGAATTTATTGTTGTTATGTTCTTGTTGAGGCATATTAGCGTAACATTTCGGTCCATTATGGTCTACTTTAGTCAAATTATATCCCTCTCAATCCAGTTCGGTCCATTTGGTCCTTTCAATCCAATTCGGTCTACTTCATTGCATTACGATCCAATTTGATACATTTCGGTCACATTCGGTCCATTATGGTCTACTTCAATCCATTTCAATTTAGTTCGGTCCACTTTAGTCCACTATAGTCTATTTCAGTCCACTTTAGTCCATTATAGTCTACTTCGGTCTATTCAGTTCATTCCGCACTATATAGGTTCACTTCGGTCCAGTTTGCTTCTTTCAGTCCACTTTAATTCAATTTGGTCTATCTCAGTCTACTTCAATCCAGTTCAGTCATATTCGGTTCATTTCGGTCTATTTTGGTCTACTTCAGTCTATCCGTCCATTTTGATCCATATAGGTCAAATTAGGTCTACTTTGTTCCATTTCGGTCCATTTCAGTTCACTTCGGCAATGCTTTAGGAGGAGGGTTTTCCTTCCTCTTTTTTTTTTTTTTTTTTTTTTTTTTTTTTTTTTTTTTTTTTTTTTTTTTTTTTTTTTTTTTTTTTTTTTATATGGAGAGTTTTAACCTATGGTGCTAGAAACAATTTCCAACTACACATTACATTATTAACAAAATATCTTGCTTTATATAATAATTGAATATGAAATGCATTATGTTTCCTATTAAAAAAAAACTTACAAAATTAAAAAAAAAATCAAATAATAAACATAGATGGTTTAATTTAGAAAATATAATATATTGTATCAATTACCTAATTTTAAGAACGGTTTAAGACTAACACTTATACTCATCTACTATTTTCATTTTTCATTTAACAAAAAAATAAATCGTTAAATTTTTCAGTGCATCTCCCAAGTTTGCAAGTAATATATATGTTTTTGTTGACTTCTTGACAGTATGCACCTGAGCTTCAGATTCCTCACAAATTTAAACACCACCACTATTATTTATTTTCTAGAAAATTTGATTTTGGCTTATTATATAAAGGAACGAGTTTGGAAAAAATTATTCAATATGAAAAATACTTAGGGTTACCTTCACTGGTGGGTAGAAACAAAAAAAAAAACAAGCTTTAATTATATAAAGGAACAAGTTTGGAAAAAATTGCAAGGGTAGAAGGAAAAACTCCTTTCACAAGCTGGAAGGGAGATTTTAATTAAAGCAGTTGTTCAAACTATTCCAACCTACACCATGAGCTACTTCAAACTCCCAATAGGGCTTTGTTCAGAAATTGAGAGCCTAATAAGAAGGTTTTGGTAGGGGCAGGAAGGAGAACGGAGGAAAGTTCACTGGGTGAAATGGGGCACACTTTGTTTTCCAAAAAAAGAAGGCGGAATGGATTTTAAGGATCTAGCCAATTTCAATGATGCTATCTTGGGTAAGCAAGCATGAAGATTACTTCATAATAAGAATTCTCTATTTTATAGAGTCTTCAAAATGAAGTTCTTTCCAAACTGTAGTATATGGGAAGCTCAAGACTCCAGCTCTGGTTCACACGCTTGGCATAGCATTCTAAAAGGAAGAGCTGTCCTAATTAAGGGTGCAAGATGGAGCTAGGGTTGGGTGTGGAGAGGCCATTAGTATTTGGAATGACACATGGCTACCATCATAGGAGCACCCACAGCTACCATCACAGGAGCACCCACAGATTCTTTCAGATATTGTACCAAGTTTTTAAGATGGTAGAGTTTCTGATCTCATCAATCCGAGTACAAGTACATGGGATGCAAATTTAGTGCATGGTTTGTTTTCACTTGAAGAAGCTGCAATGGTTCTCAACGTCCCATTCAGCCGTACCCTAGTGGAGGACAAAATCATTTGGCCCTTCACTCCCTAAAGTAACTATACGGTAAACTCGGGTTCCAAGTTCCTAGCCAAACTAAACTCTATGTTTGTTCCTACAGGTAATCCGCAGCAGCAAAATAAGGTGTGAAAGCTAATTTGGGGGCTCAATGTTCCTAGTAAAGTGCGGAATTTCATGTGGCAGGCTTGCAAAGAAGCCATACCAGCTAAACACAACCTGTTGAAAAGGAAGATTCTAAACGAAGACAAATGTGAACAATGTGGGGTGGAGTCCAAAACAACTGCCCATGCACTTTGGAATTGTTCCACGTTGGACGAAATCTGGGAAAACACTCCAGGCTTTGAGGATCGAAGTCAACTTGGTGCTTCAAACATCACGGACCTGATCAACCCGACTCACAAGAAGAGGAAGAACATGGACCTCCTGGCTATAGTGATGTGGACAATATGGTACCGGCGTAATCAACTCGAAGTAAGCTTAAACGCCTTCCCTAAAGCCCAGGTCCTTTAACAAGCTACGCAAGCCCTTGCAACATTCCAATAGAACCAACAATCCCTCATCAATCACGCAGCAGTTACGAGACCCCAGCACCGTGCTCAATGGCGTCCTCTTCTGGCAAATTGTGTCAAATTGAACTTCGATGATGCCGTTTTTCCGGAGTTGGGCAAGGCTGGTCTGGGTGTTATGGCCCACGACTGTCAAGGAAATGCCATTGCTGCACTGTCAGAACAAGCTCCCTTACCGTTCTCACCAGTCATAATGGAAGCTATGGTTGCTGCAAGAGCGATAACCTTCACACAAGAACTTGGTATTAGCAAGTTTATGCTAGAAGGAGATTTGGAAGAATTAATCAACACTCTCCGAAGCATAGAAGCCTCACTGACAACTTATGGCCATCTTCTTGAATCTGCTAAATCCACTCTAGTTACCAATAAATGTATTGCCTTCACCCATATTCTTAGAATTTGTAATAGAGTAGCACACAACCTAGCTAAATATGCTAGACATGTTAGAAGTTTGTCGGTGTGGGTGGAGGATATTCCACCATACCTCTATAATGTACTCTTTGCTAATCCCGACTGATTTTTTAATAAAATAGTAGTCTTCATTCTCAAAAAAAAAAAAAAAAAAAAAAAAAAAAAAAAATCTGTCCGATTCTTTGGTCAGCCAATCATTTCATGCGACATAGGTATCCGTATGTTTCATTACTTACAACTATTCTTAAATAGTTTTATTGTGCCATTACTTTTAGCAAATGTATGTGTAAAAACGTTGGATTTAGCATTTCTGTCTTTAGAGATTAGTCAGCAATCAGCATATATAGTAGAAGCAAAGAGACTGAGAAAGAGAGGGATAGATTTGCTTACCAATAGAGTGGAGAGAAGTGATAGCAAGCCCAGAGACCACATCTATAGTTACAGAGTTGTCTTCGCCTATTCACATTATGATATCATAATCTCTAAGACCCAATTTTTATTTTATACTGTATATAATATTTATACAACTTGTTTTTACGAGGTGATTACATTTCATCTTGCTGTATATTGTTTAATATTAAAACTTCTTCTTAAATGAAAAGGTCAAATTACTCCAATTGAAATTCCCCACCAAATGTTATAAAAAAATTGAAGTCTACCTTTTTTTTGAGAAGGAAGTACCACCTAAATTCTTCAATTTGAAACCTTACAAAGGAAATTCTAATTAATAAAATTGATATCATTTTCCTCTTCTCAAAAGTGTTATCTAAATCAATACAATATCATATTGTTAAAAAATATTAATAAAGGACATATATATTATGACTTTTTTTTTTTTTTTTGAGAAACGACATATATATTATGACTTGATATGTTATATTTTCTAGTTTTACATTTCTTATGACTTGCTTGAGCATGAAATGTTCTTCTTTCTAAATAAATGCTAGTTTAATAAAAAAGTTTGCTCTTACACATCAAAATAGTCTACGTCACTCCAATATACATCACATGTTCTTTCACCACGTGGATCACTACCAATTTTTCTTTTTTCTTTCAAAATTTTAATATTTTTAATCCCTTACTCCATTCCTTAAAGCAGGAATGGCGGCATGGTTAACTGCTAAAAGAACATTACATTTTTACAAAACTTCAATATTAGAAGAGATAAATTCATTCCTAAAAAAAGAAAAGAAAAAGATAAATCCTATGATTTTTTTGGTGGTCTGGAACCCAAGGAATTCATTTCACTTATTGTAATCTCATACCCAACAAATATTAGAGGTACTATAAAATAGCCTCTATTAAGTGTTGGTTTAGGATCTACTTATTTTGCTGAAATTGAAATTTTTTTGTTGAAAGTACTATAAATAAAGATAAAAGTTAGCTGAAATAATACAGTGGAACTCATGAATAATATCAAAAAGAACAATAAGACTCATAAATAGTAGCAAAAATAAGTTAAATAGTAAAATATGTTTGGCAAAAATAATTTATGCCAAACACACACTAAAAATAAAATATTTACATTTTTTTTTTTGAGAATCAAAATATTTACAATATTGTTTACTTTATCATAATTAAAATATTTGTATTTTTTTTTTTAATGACACGTGGAACCTCTCTAAGGTTGGGCCCTTTGAACCCGCTCTTATCAAATAAAATTCCAAATGCACAAAAACCCACCTAGCCCCATGCATCATTTGAGTTTGGATAAATTCCAAGCTAGAGGTTGAATTTAGGACATTTGCATTTACAACTCATCCTAGTGCGCCCCTTAGTCACTAAGGCAACACATTGGTATTTCGATTCCTTTAGTAATATTTATATCAACATATATATATATATATGCCATTAAAAACATAAGTTCATATGTAAACCTGTTATGAACACAATTTTTTTTTTTTTTTAAAAAAAGATAACATATAAATGGAGTCCATACCTGCATTTATGGATAGGAGCAAAGAAAGTAAAGGTGGTATTGAAATTGTAATTACAGATGATAAAAGAGAATCAACAACAGCTTTGGCAAGGAAAATTCCTACGACACCAAACTCATAGGTGATGGAGAGTGTGGCTACCAAAGAAAAGAGTTATAGAGGTTATTAATAGAAGGCGACCTTTCTACAAATAAGACATCATCGTTAAAGACATCCTTTTTTGGAAGAAACAAGTCCCAGCTAGAGGTTTTAACTTGCCAGTCGAATGGGTAACAAGGCTGCCCATAAGGTTGCACAATATGCTTGTAAAATTCTAGACTTGGAAACTTGGTAGGAAGAGCCACCACCATGATTGGAATTTGGAGGCTATTCTATCAAGTGAATTATTGTATCACATTCTCTACTCCTGTCACAAAATCCAAGCTCCAAGTACAGTCAAGGAAAGTTCTCTCTCACCACATTGACTACAACTAACACACTACAGGAATTCCTAATTTTCTAAACCGTGTCAAAGGGCCAATGTTGTGTGTGTCTGGGTTGCTTAGTAGCTCCCTACTTTACCCAGTTTCATTTTTATTTTTTCCTATTAAAACCTTACAAATTCAATTGCGTAGCTGTAAAGCTGTATGATGAAATAGATAATTCAATGACCAAGCTATGGGTTGAAGGCTTGAAGCTTAATCCTTATCAGTTGACCGTAGACGTTTTCAAAATTTCCAACCGTTGCTGAACAAGGCCAAATAACTAGAAAGAAAACACTAGAACAAAAGGTTTTAGACACAATTTAGTCAAAATAGGAAAACTGGTGACTCAAATTTAGAGTAGTTGCCTACAATCTCTAATGGGATTGCAGATTCTCTCGAGCCAATTCAGCTTGTCTTGATATTGTTTTAAATCCACAACCCGGATGTCATCTAATGACCATTGAATCACATGTTCAACAGCATCTTTAATCTTTTTCTGAACTTCAGGGTCAAGCAAGGTGCCAATCATCTTGTCATTGATAGCATTTCTCATGTCATAGGCATAGTTCTCCAAATCTAACTTAGCCTTAACCTTCTTCCTGTGCTCAACATCTTCATCCATATATGTCTTTGCATCACAGACCATCCTCTCAATCTCTTCTTTGGACAGTCTTGACTTTTCATTGGTAATAGTGACCTTCCTTGTCACACCAGTGATCATATCCTTAGCTGAAACATTCAAGATACCATTGATGTCAATTTCAAAACAAACTATTACATAAGCAGCACCCCTGTGTGCTGGAGTAACAGGAATCGTAATTTCTCCCAACAAGTTGTTATCACAAGATCTTGCTCTCTCACCCTCATAAATTTGGAACCATATAGAAGTCTGGTTGTCAAAGACAGTGGTGTAGTCTCTCTCCTTCTTGGTGGGAATTGCGGTATTCCTTGGAATCAAAACAGACATCTCTAATCCATCAAGCTCTACACCGAGGGACAGAGGGGTGACATCTAAGAGTGTTATCTCTTGAATTTTCTCATTACCTGTTCCAGTCAAGATTGCAGCTTGAACAGCGGCTCCATAAGCCACAGCCTCATCCGGATTAATGCTCTTGCAGAGCTCCTTCCCATCAAAGAAGTCCTGCAACAACTGCTGCAACTTGGGAATTCTGGAAGAGCCACCCGTAAGAACAACATCATCAACAAAACTCTTGTCCATCTTAGCATCAGCCAAACATTTTTTCACAGGCTCGATACACTTCCTGAACAAATCAATGTTGAGTTCTGCAAATTTGGCACAATTAATAGTTGAAAAGAAATCAATACCATCATATAAACAATCAACTTCAATGGTAGTCTCAATTGCAGAAGAAAGAATCCTCTTTGCTTTCTCACAATAAGTTCTCAACCTCCTAAGAGCTCTAGAGTCTCCACTAATGTCCACCTTATGCTGCTTCTTAAATATTTCAACAAAATGCTTTACCATTCTGTCATCAAAGTCCTCACCTCCAAGATGTGTGTCTCCAGAAACAGCCTTCACTTCAAAGACACCCTCTTCAATGGTAAGTAGTGAGACATCAGCAGTACCACCACCCACATCAAAAATCAACACATTTCTCCTGCCAACCCTACCTGCCATCTTGTCAAGACCATAAGCAATGGCTGCAGCAGTTGGTTCATTGATTATATGCAGGACATCCAGGCCTGCAATTCCTCCAGCATCCTTTGTGGCCTTACGCTGAGCGTCATTGAAGTAGGCAGGGACAGTGATAACTGCTTTATTCACGGTTGTGTCTAGGTATGCTTCAGCAATCTCACGCATCTTTGTTAGGACCATAGACGAGATTTCTTCGGCAACAAAGAGCTTCTCTTCGCCCTTATAGTTCACCATGATCATAGGCTTATTACCAGGACCTTCAATGACCTTGAATGGCCAAAATTTGATATCTTTCTGAACCAAGGGATCACTGAATCTCCTGCCAATCAACCGCTTTGCATCTGCATAAACAGTAGAGGTTAAAACTATTTGACAACAAAGAAGTGCAAGAAGCAGCAAAATTCAGGAATGGAAGTGGAAATTTTATAGCTAATAAATATATAAGCCAAAAAAATATATCAATAGAGCTGTTGATAACATTGATATTTCACATTGAAGTTTAAAAATTGATTAGTGCTGATATATAATAAAAGTTTGGAAATTTTAAACTGAGAACCTTAATTGAAGTTTAGTCAACTACAATTACTAAGTGAGTAACATCATGTTCGTAACATTTACACAACAAATTCTAAGTGAGAAGCTATTACTAGTTGTTGCTGGCAGGTGAAATGGTATTTAATGCCTATTCAATACACGTAATGGTTATTTGAACAAAATTTGGCTACATACTTCGTCGTAAACTTGGATTCAGATCATTTAGATTTCCTAAGGTACTTTACTAAATAGATTTCCTTAAATCTTAACCATTCTTTAATGATTTAATGATCAAAATTCTGTCATGTCAGCGTTCCATTAACAATAATCTTAATTATTTTGTTTGTAACATTATTTTATTATTTTAAAAATATTATTAGTGGAATGCTGAGATAGCAGATTCTTGACCATTAAATTATTAAAGAGTAATTAGAATTTAAAGAAATTTACTGATAGAGTTTTCTGAGAAATCTAGAGGGTCTGAATCCCGTAAACTTAGCATAACTAAAAATAGGAAGAAGACAAATTGAACTGTGACAAAGACACAAATTAATACAATTATTAGTTATTACTCCTACTAGATAAATTTTTTTTAACAAATTATTACCATTCCCGTAATATTCTTTAAATTTAATTCCAACTTCATCAAATATAATTCTCAAAATATCAAAACCAAATCAAACTAAAAATAAAAAAGGTCACGTTCGGTTAGGTTGGGTCAGATTGTTTTTTTTTTTTTTTTTTTTTTAACTTTAAATCTAAACCCAATCCAACTCGAGGCTAACCCATCAATGATCAACCCACAAACAACTTGAGCTAGGTCAATTTTGTCTGGCTATAGTGAGTTTTGGAAGCTGTAACAAATAAAAAAGAAAAAAAAAAGTTTACAAAAAAAAAAAAAAAAAAAAAAGTTTGGACTTCGGAGAATAGGATGAATACCAAAGATGGAGTTGGTAGGGTTTCTGGCGACTTGGTTCTTGGCAGCATCACCTATCAATCGTTCTTTGTCAGTGAAGGCAACATAGGAAGGCGTCATTCTGTTTCCTTGGTCATTGGGTATTATCTCTACACGATCATTTTGCCACACTGCCACGCATGAGTACGTCGTTCCCAGATCGATACCTATTGCAGGGCTCTCTCCTTTGCCACCCATAACGAACACCCTACAGTCCAAAATACCTTTCCCAATTCTCTGTCACTAGAAGAGATGTACTACAACAATATCTACATCAATATGTAGGGCTCCACTCTCTTTTACTATTTATCTTTTCTTTTTGGTAATACTCTTTTACGTTTTTTTTTTTTAAATAATTATAAAATTCAAACAATTTTATTAATTAGCAACATTTTCAAACTATTTAGAAAACTAGTAACTCGCGTATTTTATACACTATTTTTTTTGTAGCAAATCGAGTTTGAGAAACTCAATTTCTGTGTGCTGGCAAAGTTGAGGTGGACTAAGATTCACGTGGAACTTGAGTCTTTAAGATTCGATTTCCTGTTCACCATCTTCTTTCTTTTCTTTTCTTTTTTTCTCCATTTGCCGTCCCACTCCCTTCTTCCAAGCCCCCAAAAACCGAAGACAGTTCTTCCTTCTTCATCTAAATCCATTTCTCAAAATCCCAAACCCAAATCACGATCTCAATTGGAGCAAAAATCCAAACCCCTCATCTAAATCCATTTCTCAAAATCCTAAACCCAAATCACGATTTTGCACCGAAGCACCATGGGTTTGACAATCTCGGCACCGAAGGAATATTTTCTGTTGTGGGTTTGTGTTTTCAGTTCTTCAGTCTTCATCTAAATCCATTTCTCAAAATCCCAAACTCATTTCTCAAAATCCTAAACCCAAATCAAGATCTCAATCGGAGCAAAAATTGTTGTGGGTTCGTGCTTTCTCAATTGGAGCAAAAACTATTGAATCACAATCTCAATCGGAGCAAAAACTATTGTGGGTTTGTGGTTTGCGTTTTCTGGATTTTCTTAATCCATCTCAGCCACGCACCTCATGGAATTCGAGTATTTGAGACTCGATTTGCTATAATGAAATCGAGTCTAATAGACTCGAGTTGTTACTTTTCTAAATAATTTGGAAACGTTGCTAACTAATAAAATTGTTTAGTTATTTTAAAAAAAAAAAAAAAAAAACCTATATATATATATATATGTAATTCAGACAAGTCTTGTCCTTTTACAGTGAAGGTTTCAATTCAAAAATAAAGTTTGTTTAGGTTAATTCATTTACCCCTTTTCTAAAAAAAAATTTAATTAATTTACCCTACTTAAAGTGATATAATTATTTTTTAACAAAGTATATATAGTTAATACAATATATTAAAGTTTTCAAAATTAAGTTATTTATATTTGAAATTTGAAATTTGCTTCCTCACTTAATAGATTTCCTTCTATATGAAGTGACGAACTTTCCTCTCAGAGCTACACTAAAACGAATCGAAATGCACCAAAATGCTGCACTAATATAATTCAATAGGACCATAGCAATAATAAATTATACACTCAAGTTTTTAGATACTATATAAATATAAATAAGCTAAGCTTAAACCTAAATTTAGGCTAGCTTATTAAACAAGCCAAAAACCTGGAGTCAAACATAAAATATGATTTTGATCAAACTTGCAAGTATATGAGACAACCAAAGTTTGTATAGGTTCATTCATAAAGTATATATAATCCTGTATGTTTATATTTATAAAGTTCAAGCTATATTTATATATCCTTGAGATTGGATAATATAAGCATATAAATAAGTTTATAAGGTATCAAATTATTATTTATAATATAAGTAGTCCATTTATAGTAAAATTATATAGTATAATATTTTGTGAATGAATTTTTTAAAATACTTGACTTTTTTTTGACATCTTCGTTATATGGTACATAAGCTTTAAACTCCTCACAAATTTACACATTACCACTATTTATATATATATATATATATATATAATGATTTTGGCTAATTTCTGCCTGAATTTATTCGCGAAAGTGCTCATTCTCTCTCTGGCAGTCAACTTCCTTCACCGATGGGGTTACAAGAAAAGATAAACATATCGAATTTGATTCTTTGGTCTGCCAATCATTTCATGTGACATCGATATCCGTATTTTTAGTTTTGTAGTGCCATTATATTTTTTAGCAAATGCATGCGTACTACAAACGCTGGATTTAGCATTTCTGTCATTTGAGATTAGTCAGCATATAGTACAAGTAGAAGCAGAGAGAGATGGGTCTACCATTTGATGATATGCTTTTAAACCCGTCTTCAATACATTTTAAGCTATAATAATGCATGTTTTGGTACTGCCAGTGAACGTGGTGGCAAAGTCAGCCTTGGATATCATTATAATGCATGTTTTAGTGAGGGTAGTGGTGGTGCCTATGGAGATACTTTTTGAGAATATGAATTTTTATTTTTATTTATTAATATATATCATCTCCTTCTTTAAGCATATTATGCATTTATGTAAATATTTTTTAAAGCAAACTATACAATGTTTTCTGGTCAATTATATATAATGATATGATGATTAAAGCAATTTCCATCTTAAAACAATATGTCAAACTAAAAGGGGATTCCGAGACAGTCCTTAACTACCTGAAGGCTGACTCTGCCTGTCTAGCTTCGTTTGGTAATGTCATTGAAGACACTCGGGCTCTGTCTTTGCAACTTTGCTCTTGTTCCTTTTCCCATGGTCGTAGAAAGGGAAACGTGGTAGCTGATAGTTTAGCCAAATTAGCTAAGCTCTCCTCTGTACCCCAGGTCTGATTAGAGGACATCCATAGTGATGTTATACCTCTTGTTTTGTATGACAGTAATTTTACTGCAGTTTGAATAAAGTCTCTTGTCTGGTTTCTCCACAAAAATATATATATATATATATATATTTATATATACTGTATATAACAATGTTCAATAGGAAAAAACAAAAAACAAAACAAAACAAACCAAGAGATTTGTTCCTTTTTCTTTTTTTTTTTTCAATACATTTCCCGCGCCTCATATGGGTGGGTTTACGACTAATAAAAATACACAATGATATTAACTGCATCACATTGTCATTACATTTTGTTGGTAGTTACCCCTCACATTTTTATTTTTTGTTTCCAAATTCTTACTATGGTAATAACATTGTTACCTTCTTGTTTTTGTGTTTTTAAACTTTTTTATTTTTTGGCTAATTTCCATGGTAATAAGATCACATGCATATATTTTATTTAGCAACTATTTCCCCCTCTTTTATTGATATGTGCATCTTCTGTTATATCTGGATGGTAATTTACTGATGAATTGGTTGAACTCCTCCACAGCACTTACAGATAGCCTATTACCTATCTCACCTTTCATCTTTCTGTTTCTCTATAACTCTTCTTCAATTCTCTGAGTCTGAACTGGACACTGCGATTCCAAGTTATAGCCCTTTTTCTGATCCTACGTCTTCGTGATGACTAAAAATAACAGGATGATTGTACAGAAACGAATATAAGTAACAAGAAGGAAAGGCGTCCCGTGTCCGTTTAAAACAAAAACTTCAATGACAACAGTATATCAAAATTTATCGGGAATTCTGGAATTAAAAAAAAAAAAAAAAAAGAATAAAAATGATTAATGGAGAGTATGTCTGTGTTTTTCTTTTCAGTATATATCTGTACAATTTACAAAAACATGTAATCCGCTGTACAGTTCTTTATGTTTCTTTTTCCTTTTTTCTAGTTTTTTCCCTACTTGGTTTATATTTCTCTATATTGCCAGCGTCCCTTCTGTGATCTGGTTCTCATCTGAGGAATCTGAGGATTGAGTTTTGGGCTTGGGCACAACCCGAGAAAACCCATAACCAAGAGAACTTCCAGTAGTTTGACATAGCTGCACAAACAAAACCATAAATTATAAGTATAAAATATATCCCTTCATTCAGTTAAAAATTACTTATATTCCTTCAGAAATCACTCTTATATGAGACAAACAAAGTACATGGTTCTGCATTTCCTAGTCAAAGGCATGCTGAATATGGTATATATATATATATATATTTGGGGGAAAATATTACCTCAGTCAGCTCTGAAAGATGCCGGGACCTAAATTCGTTGATCGTCGCTGCAATTTCTGACATGGGTAGTTTTGCCTGAACGGAAACAAGAAAAGCTAAGATGAAAGGAACAAGCTAGCCAGAAAGAGAAATTTAAGCATTCATCTTCACAACATCGTTGTCTTAAATCTTACCTTTTTCTGTAGGGCTAAAAGGAGACCTTTTCCTCTCTTTCATATTTCAAACCACAGTTTTGTTCAGTGGCAGAGCAATGTGCATGCATTGTATAAAACAGGTAGTACCCAGTGCACAAAACTCCCAGGTTTTGCAGGGTTCAAGAGAGGTGATATTATGTGTGTGTGTGTGCGCGCCCGCGTGTGGGTATATACACAAAGCATGTCTTTTAACATGATTCAATATATGTTATTATTTAATATATAGTAAAACCTGTATGAAGATAACCTTCCTGTGACTCGAACAAATATTTTCTTCCATAAATTGTTCAGTGTTAGCTTAAGAAAGTTGAGTTGTACATTCATTTATAGTACTAAATTATCTATAATTAATTTTGTACTAAATTTCCTAGCAATCTATCTTTTTATATACACGGTTAAAACAATCACACAAAACCCACCACACCCCCCCCCCCCCCCTTTTTTTCCCACCTTTTTATGAAGTTTTTGTTTTGACAATCTTAATGGCTAAAAATATGTGGTCTCAATCTAGAATCACGTTACAAGGAGGTACTATCTACTTATTTAGGTTCAAATCTTTGAAACTTTCAAGGGTTTTAGTATCCATAATTTATTTGACATTATCTTTGGATCTTGAATACTCTCTTAAAATATGCATCAATGAGGGATGATTTCCCCATAATTTACTTATACCGTCAAATAAGAATATCAATATTCGATAATATAGCCAACCTAAAAAAATTTGTGAAGCCCATTCTACTTTTAAGCTACTTCTATCGTAATTAATGTTATTTAAAGTGGAGGTTTTTGCTTTTAGAAGAGAAAATGTTTTTAAAAGGAATTTCCTAATTTATTCATGGAGGCATATGCTTTCTATTCACCTTATTTGAGCGATGTTCAAATGACACAAAATATATTGAGGCGACCAAATGACAAATTAGACCTTTGCCAGGAGCCTTATAGCTCAATAGCATTGTATGCTCTCCTTTATAAAAAGAACCAGGGTTCAAATCCCCCCTCCCCCAATGTCAGCTCTATTGTATCAGGATAAACAATACATCTTACAGTAAGCTTAAGTCCCTCTAAGCACCAACACAACCCCACCAACCACCAACCCCCACCCCCCCCCCCCCCCCCCCCTCTTTTCTCCCTGTCCTCCTTTTGCCAGAACCATTGCCCCCCTCTTAAACACACACAATCTTGAACTAATAGGCATGAGCTATCCTACCATGTATCATAGAAAACTGATACTTATCGTTGGACCATCAAACCCAAAACCTGATCAATTTGCTCATTTATCATAATGTCAATATTAGTAAGAGAACTGTGGGTAACAGCTCCTTTCCATGAGAGAGAATCTCTGCATAACTGACAAGAAGGGAATAATATCTCTTCTCCATCAATTACAAAATATGCAACTCAATTAACTGCATACAATTGCCATCACCCCAATTCATTGCACATTGCATGCCATCACTCAACAACACAAAAAACATGACAAAGCACCAATGAAAAACCAGTACTTATTTTGCAGCAACTAATTATACGCACTACAGGGACATTCAAGTTATTTACCTGAGCAAGAACAGCGGCTGCTAACTGTAGACTTGGTTCCAAGGTCTCTGGGACAACCTGTAAGTTATTTGAAAGCATGAGCTCTGTAGGAAAGATGAAATCTAGAACAACCTTTCCTCTTTGTTCTGCTTTACTAATTGATTGATCATGGGCAGAAGACAACTTACAGCTGTAGCCCCTGCCTTTTCCAAATTAAGGCCATGATCAACATCATGAGCACGGACAAAGGTCTTCACATTGGGGAAATACTTGCTCAGAGCCCAAACAGTTCTATAATTTGCACCAGGGGTATCTAGAGTTATTGCAGCTGCACATGCTCTCTCAGCACCAACCTTATGAAGGACCTAGTAACCAATATAAAGCAAGTCAGATAATGAACATGCACATAAGATACTTTCTGATACAATTTGCCATACCTCTCGACTGCCAGCATCTCCAAAATACACAGGAAGATCCAGGGCACGTCCAACTGCCACTCTATCACTGAAGACAATAGAGAACATAAGTGAAAAATCACATTCACTTTTTTGCCTTTTCTTTCAAAGTTGTATTCAGTCCAGGTTTTAAAGATGGTACAGAAGAGCATAGTAAAAAGAGAAATTTGAAAGAAAAAAAAAATTAGCAGTCCTCAAATGGTCAATCCTTGTTATTTACTTTCAGCAATATTTTATTTGGCACCTACTTGTTATAACATTTCAGGCTAAAGGAAATATCACGAAACATTATTTTTTGAATTCCCCTACATGTGAAGATATAATGTTCTCAGATAAGCTGAGTCATGCAGACACATAATTGACTGTGACATATAAGTTGGCACATATATGCTATCAAACCAACACATTTAAGTCAGAATTCTACTTTAGCAACAATATGAATGTAACCTTTTCTTTTCTATTTGATAAGTAACTTAAAAGTTTATTGAAAGAACACAGCCCCGTACATAGGAAATGTACGAAAGAGGCAAAAACATCAAGAAATCAAAGTACAATGATCAAGCAACCCAGAAAGGGAAATACAAGAAAAAGAAGGTAAAACCAAACACCATTCAAGAAGAGTAGAAAAGAAAAAAGACTTAAAACTCAAGAATGGACCGTTCACGATCCTCAAAGCTTCTTGAATTCCTTTCCCGCCTGATACACCACATCAAACAGTGCGGCACAATCCTCCAAATAACTATATTATGATGTCGCCTGAAGTTGCAAGACCAACAATCCAACAAACCCGCTACCCTTTGCAGCATCACCCAACAAATACCAAACAAACAGAAGATCATACTCCACATCTCAAAAGCAATAGGACAGTGAAGGAGGAGATGATCTACAGATTCTCCACACCCTTTGCACATAAAACACCACTCAAGAATAACAAAGTGCCTCTTCTGAAGATTATCAATAGTTAAAATCTTGCCTAAAGCCGCAGTCCAAGAGAAAAAAGCAACCCGAGGAGGAACCTTTGATTGCCACACACCATTTTCCAAGGGAAGGGAATGACAATAGATGGGGAAAGAGAGTGATCTTTGTGGAATAGATCAAGACCAAGAATGAATCCAAAGAAAGTGACTCTTGATCGTTCACTAAGCAACAAAACTGAATGTCCCAAGAAACTCTCCCATTTGCGTAGCACATTACCTCAGAGACCAAAGCCTCCCTTGTCCTACTAATATTATATAAATCTGGAAACTCCTCCTTAAGAGGACGATCCCTACACCACACATCATCCCAAAACTTCACACGAGAACCATCACCCACATCATACCATAGGCACTTGGAAAAATTCAACCAACTACTTCTAATGCACTTCCACAAACAAACACCATAGGCCTCCGACACAGATTTTGTGCACCAACCACCCCACTCATTCCCATACTTCGCCCCAATGACCCTTCTCCAAAGGGCATCATTCTCCCAACCATAACGCCACAACCATTTGGCTAATAAGGCAAAATTAAACTTTCTCAAGCACTGAATGCCTAACTCTCCATTCTTCACTGGCCTACAAACCTTAGACCAATTTACTAAATGAATTTTCTAATCATCCCCAAAACCAGTCCAAAGAAAATCTCTTTGTAATTTCTCCATCCTCTTAGCCACCTTAACTGGAATAGGGAGAAGAGAAAGGAAATACGTAGGTAAGCTAGAGAGAGTACTCTTAATAAGGGTAACTTTACCCCCCTTGGATAAATACAACCTCTTCCAGCATGCTAACCTTCTCTCCATCTTCTCCAAGATAGGATTCCAAATAATCTTATCTTTAAAAGAAGCACCCAATGGGAGGCCTAAATATTTCAACGGAAGAGCAAACTCCCTACAGCCCAAAATCTCCACTAACTCATGAAGATTAGGCACATCCCCAACTGGAACCAATTTAGACTTTCCTAAATTAATTCTTAGCCTTGACATCTCCTCGAATCAAGAGAGAATCCCACGCAGAGCAATAATATGATTGCTATCGGCGTCACAGAAAACAAGTGTATCATCTGCGAACAATAAATGAGACACCGACATCAAGCAACTAGCTTCATTCCCAACTCTGAAACCCGAAAACTGACCAACTGCAGTAGCTACAACCAACATACGGCACAAGGCCTCCATGACAATATCAAAGAGAAATGGGGATAAAGGATCACCTTGCCGAAGTCCTCTAAAACTCCCAAAAAAGTCAGAAGGACAACCATTGATCAAAATGAAGAATTTGACAGTTGAAATACAACACCTTCTCCACTTTTTGGAAAAACCACACTGCTGTAACAAAAACATAAGAAACTCCCAATTCACATGGTCATACGCTTTCTCATTGTCCAGCTTGCACAACACCCCCAGAACCCCTGCCTTCAATCGACTGTCTAAACACTCAGAAGCAATAAGGACAGAGTCTAAAATTTGACGACCTTTCACAAAGGCATTTTGAGATTCTGTAATAAGACCGTGAACCATCCTTCCGTTCGATTGGCTAACACCTTAGCGATAATCTTGTACAACCCACCCACCAAGCTAATAGGCCGAAAGTCTTAGACATCCACAGCATAAAATTTCTTAGGAATGAGAGCAAGAAAAGTAGCATTAAGGCTCTTTTCAAACACAGCATGGGCATGAAAAACATGAAACACTTTCAAACCCACGCAATCCAATTCCCAATACTTCTTTTTATTGGTAACATACACACCCAGTGGGTCTTGAACTCACAACCTCACCTTCCAATCCACCTTGCTCTTACATGGGCAGAGCCGGAGGTGAACCATTTGAGCTAGAACTCATTGGCAACCCAATACCACATTAACATAATAATAATTACTAGTCCTAGAAGAGCAATGACCAATATAATGCCTAAGAGATTTAAAAGTCAATTGGTTACCTCCTTACATCAAGAGCAACAAATGGAATCAATCGCTCTGAAAGAAGCTGGGCAATGATCTGTGAACCAAAAGAAGAAGAAAAAGATAGTGCTGTTATGAAAGCTCGTATGTTTTTCTACATAGTAGATTTGCCACATCAATGATTTGAAACAATTTTATTAAAACAATAACTGCAAATTATGACTATACCTGACCAACCCGTCCAAATCCACAAATGATTATGTGATCTTGCAAATCGTCTGTCTGAAAAATAAAATCAAGACTAATGACTTAATATATCCATATAATTGCCATGTCAAACAGATAAAATATGGACAAATAATATGGCTACTGCAGTCACCATTTTAAGTAAAAAAAAAAGAATAATAAAATCAAATGAATCAAGGGTGAATTACATAAAACATAACAGGAGAACATACTACCATTTGAAATGCAAAGATTAAGAAAAGTAGTCAGATGTCAAAATGTTAGGTCGTCAAAAATAAAATATAGAAAATGACAGAGAGCCAACCAAACTTCCAGATCTTGAATGGGACAGAGCCCCAGCCCACACATAAATTGAATTACTGTTGGAGCCCATTTGTGTGGCTGGACCTATGAAAGCATGGAAGTCATGACTGGCCAGTGACTTGTCACGAGCATACCTCATAAATTAAGGGCAAAAAAAACGAAGGAAAAAAAGAAGGAAACATCCTTCTTAAAGTTGGATGTATCACCCTACCTACTATCAAGAAACTCAATCCAACCAACCTCCCAATAAGATTATTCAGACACAAGTGAAGATCATAGTAAACTGACTACAGTTCATGGACTTCATGCTTTTGCTGCCTTCCCCCCCCCCCCCCCCCCCCCCCCAAACAAAAAAAACGATAAGTACCATCTCTCTTTAGAAGTACAATTAAAAGTTTTGTGGCCAGCACTTCAGTTAGAGAATTTTCTGAAACGTACAATAATTCCAGTTCATTACTTCAATGAACTAGTACCGGCAACAAACCAAGAAGAAGGGCATATGCTTCTGTAAAGAGGATACAAAAAAAATTCCACAACCTCAAAACGAAAGCATTTAGGAGCAGATCAAGACAACACCATAGCAATGCAGTTAAGCAAAATGGTCAATCTGTAAACTATCCATTATTTTGGCCCCTCCCTTAGCACTTAATATAGTTAGATTACATGGAATCAGTTAAATTTCATCTTCCCAAGTATCTGAAAATCACTTAAATGTATCATAATGGTCAACATATGACTGGACTCCATTAATTGCAATTCACTGAATCCATTAATTGTAAACTATTGAAACAATATATGAAGTTATGTACTGTTAGTGATAATATCCAATTTAGCTGAAGCTTCACAATCTTTGCAACCAATAGTAGTGTTTTCTCATATTAAACATTTACCTCACTCTCAACAGGTAATAAACTTCGAACATCATGCTGCTCAAATCGAGAGGCAATTAACTGGCCTCCAGCAGCTAGCCAAGGTGTGAGGGCCATCGAAATTCCCACTACCAGAAACAGCAATGATGATAACTGAGGAGACATTATACCCTGCAGAAAATACCAGTTAGAGAAATAGAACTTCTGCTAGCAAGGATATCATTTTTTTTACAGAACTTGTATTTTTGACAGTCATGAAAAAGAAAACAGTCTATATTCCCTTATCTCAACTAGTTACTCTGCTAGCCTTTTTGTTTTCTTTTTTGTGGAGAGAAAAAGGGTGGGGGGGGTGGGGGGGGGGGGGGGAGAGGACACAGTTGAAAATTGTAGTAAAGCAGGATAAACTGTCAAATGCAAACCACTAAGTCTTGCAGATAAAACTTCTAGTTTTTAAGAAGGAAAACCTGATTAACAGCTTCACCAAAGGCCACAAATGCAAATTCTCCACCCGGAGCAAGAAGAAGACCAACTCTTATTGCAGATATGATTGAAATACCGAAAATTCTACCAACTAAAGCAACTAATAACATCTTGCCACCAATCAAGAGTCCCAATGTCCCACTAATGACCGGAAAATTTGAAACAAGAAGTTTTGGATCGATAGACATGCCAACCTGAAAATCACAAATCGATTTCATCAAGTGCACATAACAAAGCATCGCTGCTCAATAAACTAACAATATCAATGGGCTCAAATCATAAACAATGTTCCAGTCAAATATCCAAGTAGCATTCTTCTAGCTGCTGAAGCGTGATAATTAGTATGAGATAAAAGTACCACAAATAACCAAATGATGCATTACAGACAGATGGCCAACAGGCTGGAAGATATTAAGCAACACAAAGAAAGAATTTTACATCAAATTTCACTTAGGAATTATTATCTAATACAGATGATCAACAAGTAGCTTTATCATCAATAGAAACGAGGCTTATGGAATGCCCCAAAAAAAAAGGATCTTAAAAGAATGCCAACATAGAGTACCTACCGTCATGAAGAAAAGACCTAATAAAAGGCCACGATATGGTGCAATATCTGACTCAACCTGTAAGGAAAATTCAGTTTCTGCAAGAAGTAAACCTGCCAAAAATGCTCCCAATGCCATGGAAAGCCCAGCCTGCGCTACAATAAAAGAAGTTTGTTACTTAAAGAGAATACAATAAAACAATTAATAAAATGCAGAGTCATACCCTTGCTGTGAGGAGACTAGTCCCCAGAATAACAAGGAGCGTATTGGCAGAGAATATCTCTGCATTTTGATTTTCTGCAATTTGCTTATAGATAGGTCGAAGCAACTGCAAAAACCACAGAAAAGGAAAATAAAGGAGATACACAAGCTGTTTTCATTATATGAAAATATCATAGAGATAAAAATTAGCAGCCAGTGTAATCAAAGTGCTAAACAGAAAGACAACCATCCCAGACATCATCTTATGAATAGACACAAAAAGGAGAAGTAATCCTTGTTTTATTTAACAGTTCTGAGCAAAAGTTTTAGCAACAGGATTTTGATCCAAATCATAATTCATACATCAATAACCCAAAGAGGTACATTTTTCACTTGCAAATCCCAATTCCCAATGGATCAACACAATAAAACTTATAAAAATAAAAATGGCTCAACAAATTAAAAAGAAACTTTATCAAGATCTCCTAAGATAATATTTAATGGTAACAAATAACCCATATCAAATCTACAAAATTAATTCTGAACTTTAGCATTTCATAGATCTGTAGCAGATTTAAGTCATAATATGGTCTGAAGTATCCACTGAAAAGTAGTGCCAACAGCCAATGTTGTATTAATCTCAGAGATATCTAAACTTACCAAGCGTCCACCAGCAATTATGGCAGCAATGGCAACTACTGCCTTAACAGCAGCCAGTCCAAGAGCTTCAGCAATGGCTTGGAAACCAATCTGAAAAACAACAGATAATGTTTCCCAGATTGACAGAATAAGTGGCACAAGAATGCATAGCCATGTCAATAACAATAATAACAGCAACAGCTACAGAAACAAGTACATAATGTCCTGATTTATACTTCTAAAAGAACACATACATTAATCTGCATCCTATGATCAACATCAAACTGAATGTAGAAGGATGGACCTGGAAATTTAGGGTTGACCTATGAACACCACATGCTTATAGAAGGAACAACAACAGAGGCTGCATGTAATTCCCGGCATCTAAACATGTATGACTGAAAAAAAAACATCCATAAGTCTCTACTTCCCTTGATAAGGAATGTAGATGCAGTGCCAACAAAATTCCGTGGAGAGGGAAAGGGAAACAAAGATGAAAATATTGGATGCCACTAATAAATTACCTTGACTTCGCCATGTGGATGGTTTTATATGGTAATGCTCTAGGGTTTATGGCCCAAATGATAACAATGAAAGGGGACACATGTGGGATGAGTTGGTCAGTATTCAGCAATACTGGAGTATACCGTGGTGTTGTTTTGGGGACTTTAATATTGTACGGTTTCCAAGTGAACGTTTGGGTGGGACACATCTAACTCCGGCTATGGAAAGATTCTCTAAATTTATTGAGGATCTTAATTTGATTGACTTGCCGCTGGAAGGAGGTAGCTATACTTGGTCTAGCAGTACAGATCAACCATCAATGTCTAGGATTGATAGAGCTCTGATCACTCATGATTGGGAGGAACACTACTTGGATGTTATTCAAAGGATTTTACCTCGTCCCATTTCAGATCACAGTCCAATTCTTTTGGAGGCGGGGGTAATGGCGAGGGGGAAAAGTTCTTTCAGGTTTGAAAATATGTGGTTGAAGACAGAGAGGTTTGTGGATAGAGTTCAAGCCTAGTGGAATTGGCATTCATTTGTAGGTACACCTAGTTTTGTGCTTGCCAAAAAATTAAAGGCATTGAAAGAGAACAAAATTCAATGGAATCATAGAGAGTTTGGTAATGTAGAGTGTCAAAAGAAACAATTGCTGGAAGAGTTGAAAATTTTAGTTGCTAAGGAAGAGGAGCTTGGTCTCGCTGATGGGGAGAAGTGTTATAGGGTAGATTTGAGGTCCCAGGTGGAGCATCTTCTTTCTTTGGAAGAAATTTCCTGGAGACAAAAATCTAGGATGTTATGTATTAAGGAAGGGGATAATAACACCAAGTACTTCCACAAGATGGCAAACTCCCATAGAAGGTATAATCATTTGAGGATCTTGGAGGTGGATGGGGTGGCTTTTGAGGAGGAATCCGAGGTAACTGCTCAGGTAGTACTATTTTATAAAAATTTGTATCAGGAGTCCGAATGGTGGAGGCCTTCTACAGAGGGTTTGGAGTTTGATTGTATTGGGGATAAGGAAAGGGTTGGGCTTGAAAGGAAGTTTGAGAGAGAGGAGATTTTTCAGGTTGTAAGAGACTTGGAAGGGTACAAAGCTCCAGGTCCGGATGGTTTTACTATGGCTTATTATCATCATTGTTGGAGAGTAGTAGAGAACAACGTCTTAGCAGTCTTTGAAGAGTTTTTTCAACATTGTAAGTTTGAAAAATCTCTTAATTCTACTCTCATTGCTTTAATTCCAAAAAAGAATTATGCCCTAATATTAGAGATTTTTGGCCTATTAGCTTGGTGGAGAGTGTGTACAAGATCTTGGCTAAAGTTTTGGAAAAATCATTTGAGAATGGTTTTAAATCAATTGATCTCTGAGACTCAAAATAGCTTTATGGGTGGAAGACAAATCATTGATTTGATTCCTATTGTGAATGAATGTGTTGATAGCTGAGTGAAGAGTCGAGTTCCTGGGGTTATATGTAAACTTGATGTTGAGAAAGCTTACAATTATGTAAATTGGGAGGCTCTTCTAGATTTTTGGGGAGAATGGGCTTTGGGGTGAAGTGGTGTAAGTGGATTTGCACTTGTATATCCACAGTTCAATTCTCTGTTTTGATTAATGAGTCTCTAGCTGATTTTTTTGGTAGTTCAAGGGGTTTAAGACAAGGGGATCCGCTATCTCCTATGCTATTTTTGATTATGATGGAGGTTTTCAGTAAGATGTTAAGAAGAGTGGAGGGAGCTAACTTAATCTGTGGCTTTAAAGCTGAGGGTAGGAGGTAGGGAATGTGTTTCACATCTATTGTTTGCAAATGATACTATTTTATTTTGTGATGCAGATGTGGAGCAAATTCTTCATATTCGGTTGTTGTTACTTTATTTTCAGGCTGTGATAGGTTTGAACGTCAATGTGCAGAAGAGTGAAATGGTTCCAATAGGGGAGGTAGATGATGTGCATGCCTTGGTTGAAATTTTGGGCTATAGAGTTGGAACTTTGCCTATGTCTTCTCTTGGCATGCGGTTAGGAGCTTCTCATAAATCTCTTTCAATTTGGAATCCTATACTGGAAAAAATTGAACGGAAGTTGGCCGGGTGGAAGAAGTTGTATTTGCCTAAGGGAGTAAATTGACGCTACTCAAGAGTGAGTTATCTAGTCTTCCTACCTATTTTCTATCATCTAGTCTTCCAACCAATTTTCTATCACTATTCACCATTCCTACTTATGTGGCTAATAGAATTGAAAAGTTGCAAAGGGATTTTCGGTGGGGTGATAGCAAGAATCATTTAGTAGGGTGGGATAAAGTCTGTGTGCCTATAGCCAACGGTGGTTTAGGTATAAGGAAATTTACTACTTTCAATAAGGCCTTATTGGGGAAATGGTTGTGGCAGTTTAGGAAAGAGGAGAATCAGCTGTGGAGAAGGGTGGTAGCTTCAAAGTTTGGGGAAGAGTTGGGGGGGTGGGGGGGGGGGGGGGGGGGGGTTTGTGTGGGAGCGATGGACTTCTAAGCTAGATAGGGGAGTTCATGGGTGTGGTTTGTGGAGAGGTATTCGTATGGGCTGGGAGGATTTTAGCAAAAATACTCAATTTTTGTTGGGATGGGGAATAGAGTGAGATTTTGGTAGGATGGGTTGTATGGGAATTAACCTTTCCAATTGGCTTTCCCGAGGCTATATGGTATTGCTATTAACAGGGAAGCCTCTGCAGAAACTTCTTTGTCAAGGCAAGGGACGGAGGATAGAAGAAGTTGAGATATTTGTTTTATCTGAGAATTTAATGATTGGGAGATGGAGGAAGGGCTGTATTTTCTTCATATCTTGGGAGCCAATATTCCTTCAATAGACGTTGGAGACCAGATGAGATAGAAGTTGAAACCTAATGGGGATTTTGACATCTAGTCGTATTATAACAAGTTGTGAGATTCTCCCTCAGTTGTCTTTCCTTGAAAAGGTATTTGGAGAGTTAAAGTCCCTAGGCGTGTTTTCTTTTTCGTTTGGTCAGTAGCTTGGAATAAGATCCCAACGAGTGATAACCTGAGATTGAGGGGCTTAGATTTTGTAGACTGGTGCATTATGTGTCATCACTGTGGGGAGACAGTGAACCTACTTCTTCATTGTGAAATGGTTTATCGGTTGTGGAGCTTTGTTTTAATAACTTTTGGATTGTCGTGAGTCATACCTAGATTGATTCCAGATTTGCTTTTTGGTTGGTGGAATTGGTTGGGGAAGCATTCGTCTCAGATCTGGAATTTAGTTCTGATGTGCCTACTATGGTGTCTTTGGAAGGAACGGAATCGGTGGACTTTTGAGGATTTGAATAGTTCCGGTGATCAGATGCTTGCTTCTTTTAGTGGAACTCTTTTTGATTGGTCTCAGGCTTGGGAACTCATGACTAGTGATTCTCTCCCTTCTTTTCTTAGCTCTCTACTTTTTTGTAATTAATCTGCTGCTTGGTTTTTTGTCTTTTCTCTTCTTCTTTTTTCTTTGTAATTTTTGGGTTTGCCATGTGCTCTTCATGCATAGAGTAGCCTTTCGTCTATATATCATTCTTACTTATCAAAAAAAAAATTCTTATGCTTTCATCTAATTGCTCATCAAGTACATTTAGCCTTTAGACACACACACCTATATATATTTATATCATAATGGTTTTAACTACGTTTGATCAGAACATATTTGAATCACGATAAAGGTACCAATAGTTGAAAAAAAATCAAAACATTCATCACTGTATTTGACAAAATGATAAAACGGAAAAATTAAAGTACAAGAAAATTTTACCCCTCCTTTGGATGAATTAGGTGAAATAAGAGGAATGAGTATCAGCAAAACCACAACAGCCAAATCCTGAAAGAAATAAAAGAAAAGGAAAACAAATCATTTGAGTCAAAAATTCTTCTTTTTTTTTTTTTTCCCTCTAAGCTCAAAATGTATGAAATAATTCAAGGAGAAAAGTGTAGCTCAGGAAAACACAAGGAACCTATGTCTACACATTATTTTGAAAAATCAGGGCTACATGGAAGCTAAATACAGTCTAAAGAACCTTTTATACCAATAAAATAAAAATCACTTAAAAAAACAACAAAATTCTTGTTAAGTTTATGTGGTAGGATATTGACGCATAGGGTGAACATATGTTAATTTTCACAGCTAATTACAGAATTATGCACCTTTAGGTTTTAGTTTGGTACTATTATCCAAGCTTACTGTGAAGATACACACACCAGTATGGTAGAGAAAGCGACATTATTTATGTCAACAAGTAAGAAGTGGCTCCGTCAGGCATATTGACTAAATAAAAGAGCTGCAATATCTTGCACATGGCATTTGCTTCCAGACAAGATGCATTTGAAAAAAGAATGTCAAAACTGTAGAGCAACCTGGAAAAGCAAGACAGAAAATGTAGCGCGTCCATGTCGTGATGTGCTCTCACCTCGCTCCTGCAACACCTGCAAAGAAACTCAACAAAATTTAATTCACTTATCTATTAAATAAAATTTTCAAATAGTATATTCATGCAGGTTTGACTGATTTAGAAACAGAATTCAGTGACTGACAAGTTCAACAAGGGGCATCAGAGGCAGTGATGAACCACATGGTTATGTAATAATGGATCAAGTAAAACAAGTGGTTTTAAAAGACTATGCAAGACATCAGATATTGGAAACATGTAAGATAATTCAAATAATGACTCAGTCTATTCAATGGTATAAGACATTTTAGCATTTAGCATATTACTCTAGTAAAATGTTTGGTTTAGAAGGCTTACATCACAATAGGTATTAATTTATTATAACATCTGTTTCTTAAATAAATAAAAAAGGAGGGGGGGGAAATCCTAGTACGAGGAAACTGGAATGTCTTGGAAATGGAAGCAAGATTTCAACCTATAGTTACCTCTTACCTGAAGGACAACAGCTGTGGATGATAATGCCAGGCCATTCCCAACGACAATTGCAGCAGGGCCAGGCTGCCCACAAACAAAATGAGCAACCAAGCCAACCACCACTGCTGTCACCAAAACCTGCATTTGTAAGCATATTAAGAATCTAAGGTGTCACCAGGCACAAATAATAACCAAAAAAAGATTATATTTCCCAATCACCTGAGCAGAGCCTAATCCAAAAACATATTTCTTCATGGAACTTAACCTTTCAACAGAGAGCTAAAACATCGAGTTCAAAGCTTCAGTTTAATTCTTTTCATGGGGACACATAAAATGCGAAGGCAACAGCAAGACTTATAAAAATAAACCCCACCTCAAGGCCAATATTGAACAATAAGAAAACAACTCCAAATTCAGCAATTGCCTTTGTCCCATGCACATGACGAATAATTGAGAGACCATAGGGCCCAATCAAGATGCCAGCAGCCAAGTACCCAAGAACAGGACTTCCTATATGTTGCAGCAGATAAGAAACACCACAATGTAACAATATATAAAATTTTGGTACTAAATACTAAAAAAATTAAAAGTTATGTTCATTGATATATGGAATCTTGCACTAAATGCATTCAAATTCTTAAATTCAATAATGTTAATAAAAATTCCAAGGCTAGTGAAATGTATGCAGGAATTCAAATACCTCCAGGAATTTTCTGAAATATCGGCACAAATATAACACTAGCAAGCAATAACCACAACATGTCAAAGAGGGAAGCTTCCTCCTCATTCACCTAAGAAATAATTGAATTGATGGTCAGATCACAAAGTGCTAGATGTGCAGGACTTAAGAACAAAAGGCAGAAGTAATGAAGGGAAATATGATTGCATGCCTCTTGATGAGGAAGTGTCACAATTAGTTTTTTAATTCTCTTTGGTAGTTTCTGTAATTGTTGAACCAGAGGCTTTGCACTTGAGGAAACTTCTTCAATACCAGCTTCAACACTGGTGGTGATGACATCTGGAGGCTGAAGCAGCTGAGCATTCCTCTCTGCTCGATTAGCATAAAAGGTGACCCTGTGATAAATTTCAGCAACTTGTGATCAATGGAAGACCACCTTTTACACTGTACATAACACCCTAATGAAACAATCAAGGCAAAAAGTAGGCCTTCTGAAGAATTGAGGAAAAAAATCTATATATATAAGCCATTCAACTATTGACTTCTTCCTTTTTTATTCTTTTAACAAGTAAAAACCTTATTAGAAAACACCAAGAGGGCATAGTCCAAGTAAATGACCCAAGAATTATACAACAGAAAATACAAATCGGAAAACTAGAAATATGAAGAAATGATGAAATTAACAAGATCAATTTTATTAGAATAAAAATAGTCTGTCCTAAGCACCAACACATAATATTCGTAAAGAAATAAACTTCTCTCTCAGAGTTGCTTAAAACACAGAAATGCAATGCCATTAGATCAGATGATTCATGAATGCAAACAATGACATATGAATTATCCTTTAGTAAAACAGTATTACAGGAAAGAAAACAAAAGATATAGTAATAATAAGTGAAACAAGAAGTTGCAATTCTCATACATACCCTGCACCAAATAGCAACAAACTAACAATTAGCTTTGGCCATTGCTTCCTCACAGATTCCATGAAACCCTGGAAAACTGATGCTGGCGTGAACTCAGTCCCATCTACAGTAAAAGAGAAAAATGATGCAGAAAAGAAGCGAGAAGATTTCTTCAATAATGCCTTGGGAACATTAGAGGGTGAAGTCTCCTTCTGTGTGTCCAGCTTTTTCATTTGAACCGCAGTCTTTGATTTTTCAGCTTCTAGTTCAGCTTCTTTAGGAGAGTCTAAACTTAACTTTCCATTCTCATGATCACTCAGATCATCATATTGACTCAAATCTTCAGAACTCTGTTGAGACGGGCTATCTGGTAATGGCTTGACAACCAACGAATCACCATCAAGTGGCACATCACTGTCTCTTTCAACAGAAACTTCATAAACTCCTTGGACCACATTCTCCTCCTCAACAATAACCTCATCACTCAAGACCTGTCCTTGGATAATTTCTTGAGAATCAAGATAAGAACCAGACAGAGATTTATCTGCCCTCTGTAATGCAATCTCTGCATCATTCACATGTTGTGTGGCCTCAAGTTCGAAGGCAACAGCTTGCTCTGCCAAAAGCATTATGTTTGCCACATCCTCCTCCGCTTTCAAAGCATTCAGCTGCGCCTTCTCTGCAACTTCATTCAACCTGTCCACTTCCATCTGCAACTCTTCCTTTTTACTCTGCAGGCGTCTCAACTCAACCTCACAATTTGCCAAATTCTCCTGACACTCCTTTATCTCTTCCTGAGCAACTAAAAGTGCTTTCTTCTCTTCATCAATATTATTTTCCCCATCACTCTCTCTAGAACCTTCCAAAGAATCATTCCCTCTTTTTGCAGCATCCAAAGATTCTACTGCCACCTGAAGCCTTGCCTCAGCTAATGAAAGAGCCATTGTTGCATTTTGAACTACTTCCTTGGCAATACACTCCTCATTCACAATCTCTTGAACAGTATCAAGGGTAGAATTAACATCATTCCAAGCACTTGCTGCTTCATCCTGCAAGGCTATTGCAGCTTCCGATATTTTCTGAGCCTTTTCCTCAAACATGGTACTATTAAGTCGTGCAGCTTCTAGTTCTCTTATTGCCTTCTGCAACAATTCCCTCAATTCATCCAGACTAAGCACCTCCACTTCTTCTCCCCGTCCCTCTTCTTCTCTAAAATCATTTAGCTCACCACCATCAACCCCTGGGCTCTCATCACTACTTTCAATGAACTCCACATTTCGACCATTCCCATTTACATATGCTAAAGAATCATTACCCTGACACCACGACCGAACTGTTCTTGACCCTTTAAAAACATTGTCCAAATTACAAAATAAAGAACGTCTCAGATTTGACCTCCACAATTGACTATCAAAGTCTCCTAAAGCAACTGTACTCGAATTGCTATAACCACTAGAAACAATACTCCTTTTCATCTTCTTACTCAAATGCGATTTCAAAACAATTCTCGAATCACCCAGAAAGTTACACCCGAAACCTCTACTCTTAAATTGCAAATGCAAAGCAAAACGATCCAAAGTCTTACAACTCGTGCCCTCACAGCCATGAAACACACTTGGCTGCCGAAAACCACAGGCAATATCCATATTCTCTCAACCTTAGTAGTGAAACCAATACTCTACAGTGCACAATCTTTGACTTTACACACTAAAATCCATTCACACACTCACTTTTTCCTCTACTCAAAACAACCTGGTGATTCAAAATTAAATTTAACAAAAACAAAAAACGAATAATCAGTACAACGCAGCCAATCCTCACTACTTAGACATAAAAACTGAATTTTCTTAAACCCTAAAAACCACGTATACATGCATAGCACAGTGATATCTCATACACACACCCGCACATACATAAATACGTGTATTCATACAATACATAAACTAAAAATGTGATTGAATCCAATTTAAACAATATATTTACACATTCATGCGTACAAATACATATACATGCATGTAATACATAGCTAGATACATACGTAAGCGAATGTGCCGGACTAACCGATCATACAGAGCAACTTCGAAGGATCGAGCTGAGAAAATCAGTGGCGGAGTGTTTGAGAAAAAATGACGGAGCTGAAAACAAATCGACTTGACCTTTTATACTTGGACTTTGCTTTTTAGTACTTAACGATTACAAATTTTTTTTCTTACTATTATTTTTGGCTCTGTAGCTTTTGCTTTCTCGCTCTACTTTCTCGCCGTTTGTTTGGAAGGTGAGAAAGTGCGAGAAAATGAGAGCTAGCTGAGAAAATGTGGTTATTGGTGGGTTAGTTGTTTTTTTTTTAATTGTGGAAGGAATTTACGAGAATGGGCTTGGTTGCGTGATATTAATACTTAATAGTAGGTGACGCAGATATATACTGATGGATATTCTTTGAGAAATGAAATTTATACGCGCACCTGGGTGTGCGTGGAGATCACCGTCCAATGGTGCAATGAGCTGTGCTGCCTGACTGCGCTTGTCGGCTAATGCATTCGAAATAAGCTAGGACAGTGTATTTTGTCCCGGCACGGACCGGGGGGCTAACCAATCTCTCTGATAGCGCGTGAGCTGAACCTCTTGTTTTTTTTTTTTTTGCCAAATCTTTCCAAAGAAACGTTACTTATGATAGTTAGATGGTGAGTACACGTCATCCTTATGTGGAGCTATTTGTTTATGGCAAACGTGACGGCAGCATAGGTGTTTATTAAGGGGTATAAAAGTGGGTTTTATTTAATAAAAAAAATTAAATAAATAAATGAAAAGAATATAAAACTAGTTTTTTTTTGTTTTTTTTAATATTTTTTTCTCTCTGTAAAGTTGACCTCACATTGAAAAATATGATATAAAATTACAGAAAATGACAAAAAATTATACAAAAAAAAAGTCAAAAGTTGCTGTTAACGGGCATCTCGCAATGCCAATTAACACAACCCTTTGTTTATTTTGATAGTTCCAATTTACTTCCTTCTTTGTTTAAACCAACCATTTTTTTTTTAAGAAATGAACAAATGCACCTAATTTTATTGAGAAAGAGAAAAATTTTAATATGGTATTGTTATTTTCTTAGATTGCATTTGTAATAATTTAACTAAAAAAAAATAGTAATTGTTTGAGAGTATTTACTCATTTCCTAAACATAGAGAATGAAATTGGTTGGTTTTAAAGGTAAGCGAGAGAATTGTGAATTACACAAAACATAAAGGAAAATATTCCAACAAAAAAAGTATAGCTCATTTTAAATGATTTTTTCTTGTACAAAAAAATAATTGAGCAAAAATATAATTATATAATCTTAAAGAATATAAACTTTAAAATTTTGAATATTTATTTAAAAATTTTAAAAAATTACAATTAAATGAAAAGGCTAAGTAGCACAAAAAAGGTTAAATTTCATCCGTGATCAATGTAAAGAATTAAAGATAAATATTTAATATTTTTATTCTCCACATGATACTTGGGTAGTGAACTCATTGATTGGCTCATAACACAAACTCAAAATTCTCAAATTCAATTCTTTACACTATTGGTACATGACACTTCTAAGTGTCTTATGAGTAGAAAATGAAATAATAGTATAGTCAAAAACTAGAACACCACTTACTTATATCAAAAATAAAATACTTTTTTTTTCATGAAGAAGGCTAAAAATACATGTTACCTATCACTTACTTATATAAAAAAATAAAATACTTTTTTTTAACAAGGCTAAAAATAAATATTACTTTTTCCGTCAAGATACATATTAAAATAAGAAACCATTGAATAAAAAAAAAACAAATTAATGTAATTCCTTTTTAAATCAAATTAGAATACTTTAAAAATGTATTGGCTTCTGTGGCGTTGTCTGTATTGAATTTCAGAATAAAACTTCAAAATGAAGTTTATTAGGACCTGTAACAAAAATTTTGGAAAGTGAAATTCTATACATTATTAGGCGTGTTTGGGTGAGTAGTTTTTTTTTTTTTTAGAATGGTTTGGGAGAGTAGTTTGAGTTATATTATTTGAGTGTTTTTAATATACGTGTGAATAAAAAAGTGTGTGAAAATGTATATAATGTTGTTTAAAATATGTAGTTTAATGTTTGAGATGGCTTGCCAAACAGACTCTAAATGCGTCTATATTGCTAAAAACTGAAAACTGAAAACACTGTAATAAAATAATTTTTAAATATATAAATAATACTATAAAACCTAATTTTAAAGAAAAAATTACTGAAACAAACAATGCACAGTATTCAAAAAAAACACAAACGCGTATCAACTTTCCTTTTCTGTGAAATCCAAACCCAGCCTAATACAATATGACACTTGATGTCTCTTTACATTATTTCCAAAACTAACCTTATGGTTTTACTTGAAATCGATTTTCCTAAAAAACCAAATCAGGGGTAACAAAGTCTTTTAATTTTACATATATCTAATTTTATATCTCAATCTGATCCACATCGATAGTAGTAACGGTCAATAATTTAACTTTTCTAAAATTTTGGAAACTTTTCCACCTTTGCAAACCACCCTAGCTTTTGTTGACTTATGTGCAAAATGGTATAGACGAGCTGATGTAGAAAACTCCTTCTGTTATTGCTTTATTTTGCTGTAGAAACCATAGTTATAAAAACTGACAATGAAAATTTATCTTGAAAAGATTAAAACTTACTTGAATAATATCCCAAAAACTGATACTCATTCAAATTTTTCAAAATAATACAAGAATGATTTTTCTGATATAGGGATTTTTTTTTCTAATGCAAGGAAGGATTTTTTTGGGACAGATAAGAGACGGATAAAGGGAAAATGATTGATAATTTTTTTGCCATGAGCTTCCATATTCTTGCACAGTAACAGAATCTCTGCGTGAATAGTGACTGCATTGTGTATAGTACATAGCGACGAATGAACAATGCCGCGTAGGGACTCTTAGAAGATAATTTCTAATTTGTCCAAATATTAATACAGTGAAAAGTCTTCAATAATTTATGATATTGGAATCCCCATGGTTTTAAAAATTGAACCGGCATCAAATCGTTTTTTTGAAAATTTCCAGTTCAATCTCGATTTTTGACCGGTTTTTGGAGTTTTAACCGGACCGGACTGGCTCTTAATTCCCGATTGAACCGATCAGACCGATCGGTCCGGTCCGATTTTTAAAATAGTGTTTTTCCCAACCAAAAAGTAAAAAAGATGACCAATATTTCTCCAAAGCTAAAGTGTCATATCTCATATACACACACACACACACACACACAAATGGAGTAAACTGCTGGGTTTGATGTATACTAGTTTTTAGGAAAAAAAACATATCAAATATGTATGAGAAATATTTAAATAGAAAATGTGCTAATTTTTAGGAAAAAAGCTTCTCTAATAGTTTTTTTTTTTTTTAATTTTATTGAATTACAACTTTAACTCCATTTTTTTTAAATTAAGGATTATCTAATTAGATTATGAGTATTTTTAATATTTTTTGAAGTCATAACTAATTTTTTTGAATCCTTTTAATATATAGAGATGAGTAACTCTATCTTTGATAATTTATTAATTTTTATATTTCTCCTCTTTTGCATAACAAATCAAAGGAGCATAAAGCACCCACATTTTTGTGTATGTACGTTTGTGTGAAATAAGTTGCGTGTACTAGTATTTGTCCATTAGAAATAGCGTAATAATAGTTCAGATTCAATGTAATTGTACAGCTGAAATTGCATATCCTAACTTTTAGTATATCTTAGGATAAGTTTAAGCCTTTAAGGTTAACCTAGGGTTAGACTTTCTATATACATTTACCCTCAATGGTCTCATTGTAACAAATTGGCTCCATATATGAAAAAGTTGTAGTTGTTTAGGGTTTTCTGCCCGTTAATCCTTACTTCCGCTTTCTCTTTCCTCCCTCACTCTCAACGCAACATCAACAACTCTAATTGAGAATATATTTTTTTGCCCCACATGACGGAAGAGTGGGAAGGGGGATTCGAATTTTACTAATTCTTTCTTATTCTCATGCCAAGTTATGATTGCCCAGTGCACTATAGAGTTATGGCTAATGTCTAAACATGATCTATATAAGCTTGCATATAATACAAAATAGTACCACAACATTTGTTTCGCAAATTAATTTTAGATAACTTGATCAATCAATTTAATTTTTCTTAAATTTTTAGTTTTGGATTTTGTTCATATATGGATTATACCAAAGATCTATGCTTGCAATGAACTCCCTATTTTTAGTATAGTAGCTATAAATTATTTTTCTTTTTTCGCATGCAAGAAGTGGAATTTCATGGAAATTCAGCAAAATCAACTTAGGAGAGAGGGGGGGGGGGGGGGGATGGTGTGTTAAAATATTGAGCATTTTGAAGATTTAGCTTATAAAAATTTGAGTTCCCCCCCTCCCCTCTCCCCCAAATATTTGAGTTAGTGCAATGGTGCTCTTAAAACATATATTTTGCACTTTATAAGTTAAGAGGTGTAACAAATTGAACCATGTAATTTCATAACTAATAAATTGAATATTGAAATTTCAAAAAGAAACAAAGTATACCCTATAGTTTCAAAAGTAACAAATTAAATTCCGAGATTTCAAAAAGTAATATATTAAAGTTCAACCCATTATGTTTGAGGTTCAAATTGCTACTTTTTGGAATACTCAAGATTATCATGACTAAAGGTAGTACTTAGTATCACAACAAGGCTCCCCTAAACAAAAATTTTTGGTTCTGCCTCTGGTTGACATTATAAGCATTCTTCAGAAAACATCCACAGAATCATGAAATTGAATAATGGTATCTAAACTCAATTAAAACTAAAGCTGATTATTAACCCATAACATACAGTTTTCAAAAAGAAAAAGAAAAAAAAAATTACATTGCTCCATTCTTTTTTTTGTTTTTGTTTTGGTTTTAATGACATTAATAACTTCTCAAATAAGCTTACTAACTGAAAATAATTTGTAAATAAAGTTTGACAGGAATTTCAACAACATGAGAGGGTCTGCACCCCTTTTTTTGTTTTTTTTTTTTTTCTTTGTTTTGTTTTTGAAGAACTCTGAAAGATAGTGAGGAACCATTCATAGTACATGCTTTCTAAGACGATTGCTCTTGTACGTTGCTCTCGGGTTCCGGCTTTGGCTCCGAGTCTGCTGGTGGAGTAGGTGGTGTGGCTCCATTCTTCTTCTGTGCAGCTGCCTGGAGGACGTGGTGGTAGTTTCCTTTCACCATGAAGAGCTGAGCAAAATGGTGCTTGCAGTATAGGTTTCCATCAAGAGCAGCATAGGAAGAATGTGTTAAATGGCACCCACCATGAGCACACCTAAAGCATGTCTTGTGGTAACAGTCTCCTTCCAGTGTCACCTTGAAACCAAGCAAATTAGACAGTTGATTTGGGTGGAGAATAAAATAATAATCAACCAGCTTCATAACTACATCAAGTTATTTGACAGGGTCAGATTACAATCCACTTATTCATCAACCAAGTTTTAAAGCAAATTACCCTTTTACATTTACTTGAACAATGGCTTATTTCTCTTCTTTTAGCATGTCTTACTATTATGATTTCTATAACTTTCCTCAATGTTCACATTTTTGTTACCATTTGCAAGCAAGATGGAATGTAATAATGTAAGTGGGAAAGTAAAACCAACCTTCTCTAGAGGATACACCGTTTTTGTGCAAACGGCACATTTGTCTTGGGTTCCACAGAACATGGAAGAAAGTTTGCTTGGACGCCTAGCCTATAAAGATATCAAATTGAATATGTTATTGTTAGTAAAAAAGCAAACAGAAATGATAAATTTGTAGGTGTATTTGACTGTCCCATGAGATCTTTTATAGCATTTAGAGGCATCCCATAAAAAGAAAAAATAAAGACCTTTAATTCACAGGACATTCAAACACAAAAGCTAATAGAGTGAAGGATGAACATACCATCTGCTCAGCAGACTTTGCTACTGCAATTTTGAACACAATACAGCTTATAGTTAGCCACCAAGAAAAAAAATATGTATAAATTTTTTATAACAGCAAATATAATGGCCTGAAAGAAAAGTCTTACCTGGCTGAAAATTCTTGCTGAAATTGCCGGATTCCTTGAAAAGTTGCTCAAAATGAGGCTTGCAGTACAGGATTCCATCCATGGAGGAGTAGGTGCTCATCTGTCAACCATAGGATGGTTAGCCCCTCTTTAATTATTTGAATCATTGCACTTTCAGGACAATGTAAAAATCAATTTGAAGCTTTTATTTCTGAAATTTTTTTTAAACTGGTTCACGAGTTTTTCACATTAACACCATATGAACAAGGAATTTTAAAGTATCTTTGAATTGAAAATCAGTTTAGTTTCAAAAGCAACCCAAATGCCTATTTTGGGGGGGGGGGGGGGGGGGGGGTGTTGTTAAGAAACATCATTAAACATCGGAAGATCAGGTACACTAAATAATTACAGGAATATTGGGAGTTGATACCAAAATAAGAAAACTGTGATAAAAGATGTATACCGAAAGAAATCCTTTGCAGTGGCTGCATTTGAAGCATGATTTATGATATGGTACCCCTTCAAGGGACATCATATCAACCACATACACAGTCTTGTCACAAGCCTTGCATTTATCTAGAGTTCCTGTAAATGCCATTATGTTTTTTCTTTTTTCTTTTTAGGCAAAGATAGGAAACTCTGAATGCTCTTGAAGATGAGGATAAAATATTAAAATGAAATATTTTGATATATTTCAAGTTGTCTGAGGATCAAAGGGAAGTTCAATAGGAAAGCACGGTCACAGGTACCCCAGACAAATGGGATTGAACCAAGTCTTTGATTTTTCTAAACAATACTCATTTATATCAGATTATGACGGATCCTTAATCGGTGTTAGTTCATGGTGGACAAGTGACTGGAGATCCCATTATTACGAGGCAAAGATGGAAATTTATTGCTGTAATTGTGGATACTCCGAATGAATGGAGCAAAATAAGGTAGGTACTCTGACTTTGTCAATAGTGAACAAAATTTTGGGATGAAAAATTAAAGCCTACTGTTTTTGTAATTAGCTGATTTGGTAGGTAGTTATGTCTGTTACAGATAAATTGTTTTGAGTGTCATAATATGCGAACGGTCCTAATTGTGTGAATCACTCCAGACTGTTCATAGGAAAACCAACCATATCTGATCAGATAATTGTGTGTCTCATGTTATCTGCTACCACTCTATCCTCGATTTTTAGGGGTGTACTTTGTTGTATTCCAAAGGTACAACCATTAAACGTTAAGGGGTTGCAACTTGCAAGAAGTGCGAGTGCAAAAGAACTAAGCTACAGCAAGAAAATCTGCGTACATTTAGGTTGCAACTGGCACCGGATTATAGGTTTGTTTTTTGTTCTTTATCTTTTATGTACAGCTTTTTTAAATCTTATTTTTTCTTACTTTGTCAAAGTATAATTATACTTTAACACACTTTTAGCAAAAAACTAAATAAGCTGTTTCCAAATGGACACAAATCCAATATTTGAAATTTACTTTTCAATACAAATAGCCATAGGATTACTATTCTTGTCGTTTTTTAGATTGAAATTTGGACTAGCTAGTTTCTGAAATAGACCAACATCCCTTGACCTGCCTGCTTGGTTTCTGTTAAAGCAGTGAAATCACATAGATCAAAAGTTTACTTTCCACTCAATTTAACGTGAAATTCCCTCCACAAACAATAACTGTGTGGTACTTTGAGAGCCATCCTAGATTGCAAGGTCGAATTTTAGAGAAGCAACAAAAGAATGTATAGCCAATTCTAATTCATCAACTTTGCCTACACCAAAAACCAATTGATGTCCTGACTTATTGAAAAAGAGGAATTATTATGGAATGGATATCATACGTTGAAATTCTATTAAATGCCTTCAAAATATTTGACTCATTGGAGGGGAAAAAAAGTACTGCTAATAGGGTATATTAGCATTAAAAAGTGTGCCACTAGCCCAAAAAAAAAAGAAAAAAAATAGTTTAGGTGTCAGGCAGATGAGAAATTTGATTATATCATGACCATTAAAAATCTCAAAGAAAACTTATAAAATTTAATACACACACATATATATAAATTTTGTTGTAACATCAATGAAAACATGAAGATGAAATAAGAAAACGATGACAAGTGTATTGGTTGAAAAGAAATAAAGGTTTTATTCTTTTTCAGTTACCAACTGCCTATAATCAATTACCAGTTGGAGAAGCACTAATACTAAGAAATCAGAGTTTAAGAACATCCACTTTTTCTTTTCATGATAATTGCATAATAAATTCAATAGGGGAAAAGCGAATACTCTTAAGTAATTTTTCATGATAATTACATAATAAATCCCATTCTAGAATGTATCCTATGAGGGAAAAAATGAAGAAAAATATAAAAGGCCTGAGAACCTCACTACCTGTAGAGAATTTTTAAAAACTCCGAAAAAAAATTTATTGCCCTTTTATGCATAGGGTAAATTACCAGAAACAAGATCCAATGTACTTAAACATTCAACTAGCAGCACCGAAGTTCCATTACACTTATTGTATGACATAGTTTTAACATTGTCTTGTGTACAACATACTGAAAATGAGAGGGGAAGAAAGGTAATGCCGCAGATTGTTCACCCCATAAGAACAAAGCGTGCTACATTGTAGCTTGCACCACCCTATTAGGGAGGCAATACAACTCGCTGGCACAATATGAGATCTGAGATGGTCTTTCCATGCCGGTCAATCCTTCTAGAGCAGTTGACACCACCATCGAGAATGTTTAGTACCAAAACATTCAAAGATTGTATTCCCTTAACTTCATATATTTCCACCTTGACATGTTCATCGACCCATTTGTCCTTATCATTGGAATCTGAATTAGGAAATAAGGAGGTATTTAGAAGAGTTGAGACTACTTCCTTTACCCATTGGGGTGTTATGATCAACTTCAACCGCTCAATATCTGGAGCAAAATGTGGGATGATGGAAAAGTTCAAGTCATTTCCTTTGTCACCAGCTCTACTATGTGCTACGTCATAGAGTGGAATCTTCTGGCCAGATGGAGCAGGAGAGCAGTTGATTTTGGGAGACGGTAAATCCTTGAAAAGGTTACTAGCATCAGCATGTGTCTTTGGTGGCAATACAGATTCATGCAAAACATGTGTTTTTGATAGACGTTCAACGGCAGCTCCTTGGCCACTGGATTCTATTATTAGAGACTGTTTCACTCCAGTTTGCCATAGAACATGTTCACGATCAACCTGAATAACCAAACATTTTATCAAGAATTTCTTCACTTGTACTGCATAATGTCAAGGTGAAATATAAGGTTTTGATCAATTACTGAATATACTTGACAAGCCAACCTGCTTAGCGAAGATTATCAGAGGTTTTAGTTCAATTAAAATTGACAGTCAACATTATAGACTGCAAATGAAAAGTATTCAAAGAAATAAGAGGAAGAGTAATACTATTAGACTATAGCTTAATAACAACAAAGTTTCATGTTCCTTAATTGACTTCTTGGACCAATTTTTCTCCAGGTACTAATCCTAGGATCACTGTGATCTTGACTGCATGTATATATTGTTTTTTCCTTTCATTTTTTTACTGGGGGGAGGGGCAGGGAAGAGAGAGAGAGAGAGAAAGAGTACCAATTGTTTTTGAAGAACAATCTCTTTCTTGTGTCCCGTGCTGCATTCAATAAACAAACAGAATAATCATGTATGGTAGTGAATCTATCATCATTACAGGTAGCAAGGTCTCACAGTAAATTTCTCAATATATATAGGTCAAGTTCAAATTTCTTAATACTTTGTATTTTGTTATGTTACATCCCTCCATAGCTTTTCACTAAAAGAGTATTTCGACAAATCAACAGTTCGATTTCATTATCTCCATATACTCTCTTTGCTTGTAAAATATCAATATGATCTAAGCTCAATAACTATCTCATCATAAAATGTTTAAATTTTAAATTCTTTTGACATTCAAAATATACATAAAACATGCGTTTGTGGATCAGATAGCAAATAACATGAAACTTGGCATGCATATTAAGAACAACGAGAATATGTAATCCAACAGTGAGATTTTCAAATTATTCATCCAATAAATAATTATGGACTGGTGTAATATTACAAAGAGTTACACTAAGTGCAACTTAATCCTAACCCATGGATGCACAAGCAGATAAGAAACTGACCTGATGCCACCACCACCAGCCGGTCCATTTGTATATAAAGCTGAAAACTCTCTAGCAAATTGGACTGCATGTTCCTTCAACTCAAACAATCCATCCATGCGTAACCTAATATCTTCAATGGTTTTCAACAATGAAGCATTGTCATCGATGCTGGTTGCCTTCAGGCTATCATGTCCAATTATGTAAGAAAGTATATGGCAGTTAACACCAGGAAATACTTCTTCCATCCATGATCTAACCTAATAAAATATTAAAGAAATATTACTTCTCAGAAAAGGTATAAGCAAATTGATGTTCCAAGTAGTCTCCTTCAAACAGCAGAATCAATATTGATTCATTCTGAAAAGTCAAATTTAATTTAGTTCACACTTAAATTATGTCAAAATACTATTAAAACATATAAAGCTAGTAAGCTTATCTACCAGAAATTCAGCTGCTTCAGCACGTTTAACACATTCAGATCCTCCATAGGATATCTCTCCCCATCCTTTCCATCCACAGTCCTGAAAACTAGAAATATTAAAACATTAGAAAATATAGATATAAATGACTTAAGGACAAGGGGAATGCTTATAAAAAAAAAAAAAACAAAGAGAATATGCTGGGGCATCACTCAAACACATGATATAATTTAAGTGAGAAGACTGTACATAAGCATCAGATCTGTCAACTTGAACTTGCAAGCTAGAAACATGATAATCATGAAAATAGGTCCCTTTCTTTTTATAAGTAAAAATTTTATTATAAAAATAAAAGGGAAAGACAAAAAATGCCCTCAAAAGACATGGGGAGGATACTGCCTAGAGCATGCATCCAATCAAACAATGCCCTCAAAATATGCAATTTAATTACATAGGCAGAATGTTCTACTCCATCAAAGGCCATAAAAAAATTGGTCCTAAAATTATCATTTAACTTCTATATAACCAAATCAGAATAATGCATACTAGAGATACCTTGGGAACCAACCGCAGGAGTTTATCAGGCACTGATGCGGCAGATGGTTTTGCCCCAATGCATAGAACCTTAGAACTTGACATTGGGTGGAATGAAACATCCCAAATATCAATGATCTGTGTTCAAGGACAATTTTTTAATTGTTTCACATTTATATCCACAATCATAAAAACTGATTCCACACATACCCAACTTACCACATCAGGGGTGACATAAGCACCTGGATCACCAACCTCATAAAGAAGTTGTTCAGCACAAGTACTGACATTTAATACCCCACCACTACCTTCTGCCTTTGCCACACATACATTTCCATCAAAACTAATTTCAGCATAAGGAAGTGACAAATCTAGGAGCTGAGGGAAAGATATGTCTCGATACTTGTCTCCTGCAATAGCAAAAATGAAATACATTACACACCTATAAAACTCATACTAGAATGCCACTTTCGCCTGATTACACCTCAAGCTAAAAGACAAAGTCACCTGGATGCATAAAGTACCCCCCTGTGAGTTGACAACCACACTCAAGAAGGTGGCCAGCCAGAGACCCCTGTGCTAGATGCTGTAGGTCATCCCAATTCCAACCTAGTTCATAGACCTAATCATGTACCAATGTGAATTTAAACTAACTATCCAAAAGGAAATTAGAGAACAGCGATGTTGACAAGATGAGAGGACTCAATTATTCCATACTGCAGTGGAAAATTTAAAAAGGTAAATAGCTACTCAAATAATTGACTACATTGTACAAAGTACAACAATATTTCATCATGTGTAAACCCAAGTCTTTATCAAGTTGCAAAATTCTTCTAGGAAGTAAGAAATTACTTGTACTTGATCTTTGTATTCAAACTATGTTAACCTAACAAATATTCATCTTCAATAATTGGTTATATATCAGAACATTAACTTCAACTTATAATCTGGACCAAAAGAGAAGGGGGAGAAAACTACAATCATTGAACACACTGATGACTGGTATATTTCAGCAGCATAGTTGATAGATGTGATCATTTGCAGTATTTAAAACTGAAACAATATTGCATGCATGAAACGACATTACAAATTTGATAAAAATCAGTCTCAGAAAATTCGGTAAACATGTTACTAATTTATTCAAAAAGAGGGTATAGAAGAGCAGATATGAAGAAATTAGGTTTTATACCATTGGTGCTAAGAATAAGGAAGCATCTGCAACCCGGGAAGTTATTATCACATTTGGCTGGTACTTTTCCAAACATTCAACAATAGGAGCAGCTCCCAGATATGTACTAGCACCCTTAATAGATTAAGACAAAAAGATAGGATTCAGATTTACAAACTAGTACTAAAAAAGAGGGGAATTTCAATATTGATTAAATGATTCATTAAAAGAAAAGGTTTATTTATGCAAGCATCACATGCCAATGAAAGGGTGCCTCAGATTATGTAGCCAGTGTAGTCAAAGGGAAAAAATGACCTTAAGGCACATCCTTGTGAGTTGACAAAAAAGTGCTCACCTGAGTGAACCAAGGTACCGAACTCCAAATATAATTATTATAAATTGTATGTATCTAATGCTTGTTAGGCACTGTTTGAATTTTTCAAACTTTAGAGTAATCTCATATATACAATTTCAAAAAAAAAAAAAAAAGTAAAAAAGAAAGGAAGAAAGAAAAGAAGGAGAGAACCAATTATTAAAGCTAAAAGATTATGATTGAAATCTAAAAAATATATATTTCTAAATTGATGCAGAAAGAAAGAGAGGTGAGAAAGAAGAATGCAAGAGAAAGATACGCCCACTAACTTGAATTGAAGTATAGAACTATCCTTTTTTGCCAAATTACAAAACTGCCTTTTTTTTTCTTTTTTTTTTTCCTGCTGAATTTCATTGAGACTCTTGCCTCAAATGCCTTACAGTCTATTTAAGGTGCTTGGGCGGTTGCCTAGAAGGCAAGAGTCTAGGCGAGTGCCCAGATGGCCTTTGACTACACTGTATGTGGCTAACATGTAACAACAGAAGTTTGAAAAAAAAGAGTTTACAAGTATTTTTTTTTTATTTGAACATCAAATACTAATGAAGAGAACACGCAAGACAAGAATCTTACACCTTCCATTAAATACGATTTCTCGAGTGAGGATGGTGATCCTGGATACATAATGAAAATAATTGGGTTGTAAGTTGAAAGTCATTGCATCAAAACATAAGGGGAAAGAAACACCTGCATGGTATTCAATTCAATTTCCTAATTGACCTTGATAGATATAAAGGTTGCACGATAGTGGTTTTTCAGTAATGTGACAATCTTTATATAATTCATTTAGCGTTCTCTTGTGCAACTAAGAGTACCTGATTCTGTGACAAAAGTCTCATGAGCCACGGCAATAGAGACACTAAGCCCCAGGCTGCTAGCTATTTCCATAACCTTTTCTTGGGCACCACAAGGATCCACTTTCCAAAAAGGGAACGAGAAAGGTTCAAAAGGCAAAGAATAAGACATAAGCCATCTATTAAAAGCATAAAGAAGTACCAAGCAAAGTGCATTATAATTTTTTTTTATAGGAAGTTACACATGCACCCAATGGGTCTTGAACCCACAACCTCACCCTCCACCTTTCTCTTACAATAGGAGGAGATGTGCCATTTGAATTAAAGCTTATTGGCTAATATTAGTTTCTTACTTGCACCCATGTTCGTAATTAAGCAAGTTTGTCTCTCCATAGCCAAGGGTAAAAGCAAACGCATCCAATGCGAAACTGCAAAACCATCAAAAAGTATCAGAGAATAACCCCAGGGAAAAAAAGTATAAGAACTATATATCACAAAACTGACTAGATACAATTAGCATAACAAAATTAAGACATGCATGGACAACTTACAGAGTTATGTCATAGCTTTTTATGATATAACCCTCACATTTTGCAATTAAGAGTGAACACACACAGTTTACGAAACCCTGGTCTCTGGATATGTCAATTGCCCACTTACAAACAACCGAACACTTACTTTCTAAAGGAGTCCACAAATCTAGCAGAAAGGTTAGAGTTCCACTCAATAGTTATGCTAGGCAGTGCACATCTCAACTTTTGCAACATTAGAGGGGACATAAACCAGACCATTAATTAAATGTCACCGAGCTTTAAAAAAATTTGTTGATTGAAGGTGGACTATATATGAACTTTATTGAAAAGGATATTAGAATTTAGAACTGTGTATGAATAGCAGACACATACTCCAAGAATCATAACCATCGCCACCAGACACCATAAACTGATACCGTTCAGCAAGAGTACGCTCCGCTAGGCATTCCAGTACAAGATAGTTTAGCTCTTCCACTCTCTGAAGCAACTTAAGAGCAGCCATTGGCCTGTCACCTCCAAACCCAGCTCCACAGCCAATATAAACCTTCTCCCTTCGCTTTTGAGGATTAACTCTCTGCATTTAACGTTCAACATACTCATCTCTTCCACTGTTTCTCCATGCCAAATGTACAACAACCAAAATGAAAGAAATTGAAGGGAAAGAAATGCAAACTACCAGCTTGATCACACAATTATGAATTTCATCTCTGTCCTGGCTTTCCATTGTCACCTTAAGCTCCCTACAAACTGGTCCTGCTAGCAAATTAGTGATCAAATATCAATCCTGTGTAGCCATCTAAAGCCAACTTTATTGAGATCATAGACACTTGAAGCTTGTTCTTTTAACGTGTCCTTCACATTTTCTAATTCAAAAGAAGACACTTCACAATTCACATCATGTCATATATTTCATCATTTCATTGTTGATATTCTTAAACAATTATCAAATATGTATTTCATGTAGTAGAAGCACAAGATTAGTAGAAGTTTTGCCATTTCAAAAAACAACTCTTTCAAAACCGCAAACAAAGTCTTACCCGCCATTTACTTCAAAGATATACCACCTTATAAGATATAAAGAAAAAATGTGTACAAATCTGCATTACTAGAGAATCAGTATCACCTTGAATAACTCATGTACGTAATTCTTTTTTTTTATTTTAAGTCCGTCATTTTGGAAATATTCAATGAATTATCCCAAGTATCTAAGCTCATATGGCTATAAGCACCAAAACATTGGAGGGTTCTCAATACCACTTCCAGGAAGCACTCACCTTTCACAAACACCAAAGGAAGCACTAAACTTTTTCGCTTATTATTTTTTAAGAAGTAACTCTAAAATTTTATGTTAAACCCCCATCACAGTCCAGCTTACTCACAATCATTTGAAAGCCTTTCAAATGATATTTTCTGGCCATCAAAATATGACCAAAAATTTTGCTCAATCATAGACACTCGAAGCTTGTTCTTTTAACATGTCCTTCGCATTTTCTAATTCAAAAGAAGACACTTCACAATTCACATCATGTCATATATTTCATCATTTCATTGTTGATATTCTTAAACAATTATCAAATATGTATTTCATGTAGTAGAAGCACAAGATCAGTAGAAGTTTTGCCATTTCAAAAAACAACCCTTTCAAAACCGCAAACAAAGTCTTACCCGTCATTTACTTCAAAGATATACCACCTTATAAGATATAAAGAAAAAATGTGTACAAATCTGCATTACTAGAGAATCAGTATCACCTTGAATAACTCATGTACGTAATTCTTTTTTTTTATTTTAAGTCCATCATTTTGGAAATATTCAATGAATTATCCCAAGTATCTAAGCTCATATGGCTATAAGCACCAAAACATTGGAGGGTTTTCAATACCACTTCCAGGAAGCACTCACCTTTCACAAACACCAAAGGAAGCACTAAACTTTTTCGCTTATTATTTTTTAAGAAGTAACTCTAAAATTTTATGTTAAACCCCCATCACAGTCCAGCTTACTCACAATCATTTGAAAGCCTTTCAAATGATATTTTCTGGCCATCAAAATATGACCAAAAATTTTGCTCAATCATAGACACTTGAAGCTTGTTCTTTTAACATGTCCTTCGCATTTTCTAATTCAAAAGAAGACACTTCACAATTCACATCATGTCATATATTTCATCATTTCATTGTTGATATTCTTAAACAATTATCAAATATGTATTTCATGTAGTAGAAGCACAAGATCAGTAGAAGTTTTGCCATTTCAAAAAACAACCCTTTCAAAACCGCAAACAAAGTCTTACCCGCCATTTAGTTCAAAGATATACCACCTTATAAGATATAAAGAAAAAATGAGTACAAATCTGCATTACTAGAGAATCAGTATCACCTTGAATAACTCATGTACATAGTTTTTTTTTTTTTTTTTTTTTTTTTTTTTTTAGTCCATCATTTTGGAAATATTCAATGAATTATCCCGAGTATCTAAGCTCATATGGCTATAAGCACCAAAACATTGGAGGGTTTTCAATACCACTTCCAGGAAGCACTCACCTTTCACAAACACCAAAGGAAGCACCAAACTTTTTCGTTTATTATTTTTTTAGAAGTAACTCTAAAATTTTATGTTAAACCCCCACACAGTCCAGCTTACTCACAATCATTTGAAAGCCTTTCAAATGATATTTTCTGGCCATCAAAATATGACCAAAAATTTTGCTCAATCTATCCATCTCACACAAAACCCATTAATTATTTTTCAACTACCAGTCAATAACCCTCATTAACTCCACCAAATTAGCAATCAAATGGTTCAATTTTACTTAGTATTAGCAAAGCTCATCTCTTGGTTTGTAGCATACAATAACAAGATGTCTTTTTTTGGTCAGATACAATACTAAAAACGCTTGAGAGAAACATAGACTCACCGCAAAAGCTTTGTTGAAGGTGATGAAAAAGGGAAACTGCTGCTGTAATGTAATGGGGCCGGTGCACCAGTACAACTGTGAAGAAATCAAGTCAAATTACGGAGCTCATCATTTTTTGGGGCCGAAGTCCAAAAAAATAATTAGTTTTAAATTATTTTTGTAAATGAATTAAGGGCATGTTTAATAAACGGCTTTTAGTATCGTTGTTTGGTATTTTTTTTGAAATATAAGTAGGTAAAAAGGTGGGTAAAAATATGTATAAAGTTATTTAAAAATTGAAAATATGTTATTAAGGTGCTCTACGAGTCTACCAAATGAGTCCTAAATATTACTTTGTTTTTTATTATGTTTGTTTCACCTTATGTTTTTTATTATGTCAATTTAGGGTCCGTTTGAATACTCTTATTTTGTTAAAAATTAAAAACTGAAAACTGAAAAAATTGTAACAAAATAATTTTAAAATGTGTGAATAGTATCGTGAGATTTATTTTTAATGAAAAAGTTATTGAATAAAGAGGTTTGTGGGTCCTATAAACAGTACACGGCACCACTAAAAACTAAAAACAACCACAAAAATGCGCTTTTCTAAAAAAAAAAAAATGAAATGCATAAGTCTGCCGCAGACATGTATCTAAACGCATACTTAAACCCTAAACTTATATTTATGTGACAATCCAAACCCTTCATTTATCTCCACCACATTTAATATTTTCCAACGAAAGCTAAAAACAAAGAAGTGTAAAATTAGTAAATTTATTTTATCAAATACACTCAAAATGCAAATGAAATCGCTGCTCTCTTTGGTGACAATATCCATTGATTTGGAACTTTGCTTGAAAGTCATATTTTGATACGTATCATAGTTGGTAAACTTGAAGGGGAAAGATAAATCACTTTAAACTTTGTTGATTTACTATGTGATGATTTCTAACAAAATGCTTTTTTTTTTTTTTCAATTTTCAAGAAGGATCCATTTTGGATTGTTTACTTTACCTATATATAAATAAATAAAAATACAGGAATTAGCTTATTGACCTCCTGAACAATAGTATAAGAATCGATACTAAACATACTCAAATCATTAGGTATGAATATGTTTGATATATGTAACTCGATTGGTGAAAGAGGTTAATTATATGAGTTTCAAACTTTAATTGAGTTAAGAATAACAAGTTCTTCATACCTAATATAGAATAACCACTTAAGTGTTGTAAATGTCATTGGTCCTATCATTTGTAGAAACTATCTGTAATAATGAATTTGCAAAATAAATCTATTAAATCCCAATATTTTTTACCTTTTTTTTTTGCATGGAATATCTACGAAATAACGTTGTTTCATCACTTATATCCATAGATGGTAAAACATATATATAAGAAGAAAATTCATTCTCTCAAAAAACAAAAAATAAAAAAGAAGAAAATTCATAAAAAAAAACTCTTAAATTTATTGAGAAAGGAGAATAGGGTGAATTCATTGGAAATAAAAGAAAATTTAAATAGTATTATCTTTATTTGCTAGTTTGTGAGTTTTCCATTCATCTCTTAGGTGTTCTCAATATTGGGATTTGTGTTTTTAACCCAAAAAAGAAAAAAAAAAAAAAAACATAGGCAATTTTGTATATAGAAGCCATCATGCCAACCAATAGGTTCCTCTCTTTTTCTCACTTTTCTTCTTCTTCCAACCAAACTCAAATCCATTGGGCAGGAATTTTTTTTCCATTTAACAATAAATATAAAAAAAATTTAGTTAATTGTCATTATTGAGAAGAAAGTTGAAAACTAGCATCTCGAGTGTCTAAAACTCGAGTTCCAAGATAAAAATTGAGTTTTTAAGTCTCGATTTGTAAGCGGATGGGTCCGATTTGGAAAAAAATCCATGTAAAAATCGAGTTTTAAACACTCGAGTTCCAGAAAACGCCGCTATAGGGCCTAAAAATGCCACTATAGGACTCATGTATGACACTTATGAAAAAATTTTGCAGGAAACGCCGCTATAGAGCTTTAAAACGTCATTGTAGAGCTTAAAAATGCCACTATAGGGCTCCCTGAACCTAGTATGGGCAGTTATAAAAAAAATTTTGCAGGAAAACGCCGCTATAGGGCTTTAAAACGTCACTATAGGACTTAAAAACGCCACTATAGGGCGATCACAAAAAAAAAATTTTTGCATAGAACTCAAGTTTCTAAAACTCGAGATTTGTGTGGTATTTTCAACAGCAAAGTTCTTGCAAAGCAAGTCTCTGAGACTCGATTTTTAATATGGATCTCGAGTTTCTAAAACTCGAGATGCTATTTTCCTTAATTCTTTCCAACGCTGTCTAACTTACTATTTTCTTCCCCCACCCACCGCTACTCTGCCCATTCCCCCCATTGGGCAGTGTCAAACCTTGGAATTCGAGACTCACAAATCCATTGTGTTGCCCCGCAATGGCTATCAAATGACACCGTATTGCCCACGTCAAATGATGTGGTGTGATACATATGATATTATATGGGGGTGTTTGGTAGAGTAGTTTAAGGAATATTGTTTATAGTTTTTTGAAATACATGTGGGTGATAAAATGTGTGAAAAAGCGTATAATGTTATTTAAAATATAAAAATGTGAGTTTAAGATGGGCTAGCAAACAAACTTGTATTTTCAGTTAGTATTATTTACTGAACAAAAAATAAATTTGCATTTTCATATAATATTATATTTCTCTTTATTTTAAAAATAAATAAAAAAAATCTTTAACCTATTATTTTAGTGTGTGTTTGGCTCCAAATTAAAAATGCAACTTATTTTACTATTCAACTTATTTTTACTACTATTTATGGGTCCTACTGTACTTTTTGGTACTATTCATAAGTCTCACTATACTATTTCAGTTAATTTTTATTTTTATTTACAGCACTTTCAGTAAAAAAAAAAAAATTTAATTTCAATAAAATAAACGGGTCCTAAACAAATCCTTAGTTCAACCAAATATCCATAATTTTAAATTCAAAACAAGTATAACAACTCTTTTGACCTAAGTCAAAGTACAAGTTCTAGCACAAAAAAAATCAATTTAAACTTATATGTCCATGTATTACGCATAATACAATACATTTCATCCAATACACGATTTATGAATATGAAAAATATGCACCAATAATACAATACTTTTTAAAGTATAGGTCCAAGCATGGTTTTAAAAACTAGTACGGTGAAAGAACCGAAAAAGTAGCTAAATACCGGTTTTATGGTCGGACCGGGGTTCGACCTGACGTCATAAATAATTTAATTATTATTTATTTAAATTATATAAATAATTAATAATTTTTTAATATACTAACAAACCAATAGTAACAAATATGTTTCCTTTTAAAAAAAATACAAGTATATAAGTATATAATATAACATCTTTTCAAAGAATTTAACATAATAACATTACAAAATAATCATCCTTAACATAATAAACTTTCAACAAAACCAAATAAATAAGTTTATTAGTTATTACATTTATATTCAAATAGTAAATAACAAATAAGTTCATTACATCCAAATAGCAAATAAGCTTTAAAATTTCAAACAAACAACTACTAAGTTTTAAGACCCAAGCCTCATTTGTTATGAAGACAATTGAAATCAATATCATTATGAAAACCAAATACTCCACCACTAGCATCATTATCATCATCCTCATCCTCATCTTCTTCATCTTCAACATGAATAAGATGATTTTATCTCTAAATCCAGGAGGAGCATCATCTTCATCACCAAATGATTCCAAATTGATGTCATCATTATCATTAATCACTTCATTGTCCATATCTATACAAATTCCAAAACCAAAGAACAATAAATTCATAATCATTTCTCATAAATCATAAATAGTCTAATTAAAATATGCAACTAGGCAAAGAATTGTTATAAGCTAACCTCTTTGTACATGGCTAGAAGACCCTTCTTCGATTGAATAGGCTCCATCTTCATATAAAGCATTCTCTATCTCCTCGTGATCCATAAATAGAGGTTCCTCATCTTCCACTACCCAAAATCCAGTTTTATCAATACTTGCATAATCAATAGGATCAAAATTGAACTTATTCATTTTGACTGTATATCATAAGACGAACATGATGAATAATTTAATTAGTAACCAAATCACTTATATTTCACAATCACAAAGAACCCACTTATATTTCACAAGCACAAAGAAACAAAGAGATTATATAATATATACCTTTCTTTCAATCGATAGTTATAATGAACAAACACAAGATCATTAAGTCGTTGATGCTCCAATCTATTTCTTCTTTTGGTATGTATTTGTTCAAAAACACTTCAATTCCCGCTTACATCCCGAAGAGGTAGCTGTTTGGTTAAGGATCCGAATTGCAAACTTTTGTAAGGTTAGAGCATAAGATCTAAACAAGTTCCATCACTCATTTAAGTTCCATATACAATACAAAATAAAGATACAATGAATCAATAAACACAGTTATACTTATACAAAAAATATATAAAAGAGCTATGATCTTTAAAACATATTTTTATTTTATTATTAACTAAAGTAAACAATATCTTACCCGACTGAGATATCTTGGCTGATTCTTAAGCAAGTTGGGTTCCAAAAGTTTGTTCACGCTCTCGAAATAGCCTTAATTCCTCCACCAACTTCAATCGACCAGCTGAAACTTTTGATTCAATAACATCTGTCATAGCAGATTGCGTCTCTAGCCTCTTATTAAGAGTGGATGAGTCATATTGTAATGCAGGATTCAACCAGTAACCAGCAGCATGAATATCTCTATAAAATTGATTATCCTAACTATCCTTGATAATATTAACATAGGCTCCCATAGTCTGTTATTGTCCTTGAATTTTTTTTTGATTTCATCAATTACTCTATACATGTCATCATATATATAACCCATAGTTGGTTTTTGATCAGAATCAACAATGCATAATAAACGGATCAATGGTGACATAATATGCATAATTACATGACAATCATTCCAAAATTGATTGTCAAGAATATTTTCACCACTGCCTTTGCTTTTTTATCTTTTGCATATCTTGATTCAACATAAAATTTGCTAGTCACCAATGCTTGTAAGTCATGCTTATATTCCTTAAGACTCCCTAAGGCAATGAAAGTAGTATCAAACTTAGTTGGCCCTGGACGCACAATTTTCGTCCAATTTTTTCTAGTCCTCAACCAAGCTTGCAAAGCCACACGGTTATAGATGAACACTGTGATCTTGGATGCACGCTTTGCAAGTTTAGCTATATGATCTATTTTCCCAATCTCTTTAAAAATTAGGTTTAGGCAATGTGCTGCACAAGGTGACCAACTAATGTTCCTATATTTTCCACACGCAATTCTTCTAGTAGCTACATAATTTGCAGCATTGTCAATGACCAAATGTACTATATTTGCAAGACCAACCCAACTAACAATTTCATCAAAAAAGTTACTCAAATTAATAACATCCTTAACCAAGTCAGAAACATCAACAGAACGTATAAAAATAATTCCTTTAGGACAATAAACAAGGAAATTAATCAATGTTCTATGCCTAGTATCAATCTAGCCATCAACCATTATTGTACAACTAGTGTCAGCCCAATATGATCGATGAGAATCAACAATCAATTGGACTTCTCTTTTTGCGTCTCTCAACAAAGGCACTCGAAGGGCATGATAATTTGGGCCTCTATATCCAGGACCATAAGAAGCTACAGATTGAACATAGGTTGATAATAACTAGAATTCACAGCATTAATTGGAATGCAAGCATCATACATCTATCTTGCTACAGACATATCAACCCTTCACTTCTTTTCTTTGCCAACAAGCACACTTTTAATAGAAGGTTGAGTTCCTGGTGTTGTACTAGGAGCGAAGTAATTATCAATGCCACAAACCTTTCTCTTGCCAATATTGGATCTTGGTGGAAAACCACTAGGACCACCTCTATTTCCCCTACCTAGCCCCCTACCTCTAGGAGTAATTTCTTGGACATCTTCAAATTCTGGTGAGTCCTCTAATGGCGAATAATTAGATGCTTCTTGATCCTTTTTTGTTTGTTCTTTAGATTTTGAAATTTCCTTCAAATTCTCAACCATTTGAAACCTAACATCATAAGGTACACCCATACATGCAACCACATTTCCTTTAATTCCAGCTAGATGTCTTTTCATCCTATTGATGCCCCCTCCTTCATAACTTTTTCCACAATGTATACATCTATAACTATTTTTTCCGTCTTTCACTACTTCAGTTACATAATCCCATGAGGGATCACATTGCGCTCTCACAGATGAAGAATTAGCATTAGACCCAGTTGTAGAAGCATGTTCATTAGATGGTACAGAGGCAAACTCCATTTCACTCAACAATTTCAGACTAGCAGTAACCATTTAATCAACAAATAAATTCATCAACACAACATACACAATCAATAGTATAAATTGTATAATACTCTGTAAACTATATTTCACAATCAATAATGCTCTATAAATCAAATCCACAACATACACAAAATCACAAATAAACTAAAATGCTATTGTAAACTAATAATTGAAGTTACCACTTACCAGTGAAGTCACGGAAGGAGAACCTGAGATGAAGCCGAGAACATGAATTGAGAATCTGAGATAAAGCCGAGAGAAATGAAAAAAAAAAAAAAAAAGAACAGAGAAAATGATCAAAATCGTGAAAAAAAAATATATTAATTATTAGTTTATTACTTGATTAAGCCAAGAGAGATGAAAAAAAAAAAAAAAAGAACCGAGAAAATGAAAAAGAAAAGAACATTACCTGATTAGAAAACCCAAAACCCAAACGCCGAGGAGCAGAGTAGCGAGCGCAGCGAGACTAACCAAGAAGGAAAAAAGAAAAAAAAAAAGAAAAAACCAAAAAGACCAACCAAGCTTAATTGATCTAGAGAGCGCAGAGAGTGGTGCATGAGGCAGGGAGCACAGAGAGCCTTGAGCCAGGTGAGGGAGGCAGAGCCGGAGCCAGGTTAGTGAGTTGAGATTTGAGAGAGTTGAGATTTGAGAGCTTGAGTGAGTGAGGGAGTGAGGCTGAGGCCGAGAGGCGTGGCTGCGTGAGTGAGATGAGAGAGTCTGAGGAGTAAGGATACCCAGAGGAGTGATCGAGTGAGCTTAGGGTTAGTTTTTAGGATACCAAAAGGTCTAAAACGACATAGTTTTGCTGGAAAAAGCCAAAAAATTCCAATCGGGCATTAATCGGTTCGACTTTCGGTTTTTCCAGTTCTTAGGTTGAACCGGCCGATTTTTACTGTTTTTCGATTTTTAAGTGATTTCTAATTTTTTAACATAACCGGACCGAATTTGAGGCCAATTCCCAGTGGGACCAACCGGTCCGGTCCGATTTTTAAAACTATGGGTCCATCACGGCAGAGGAGAATATATATATATATATATATATATCAAAAAGGGTTTCTGTTTTGGATATTTTCTAAACATTTTTTCAAAGATTAAAGTGAAGTCAAATCAAACCTGCCTAGCAAAAATCAAATGTGCCCAAAATCAAAACAACCCAAACTGTGTGTTTAAAGCATTTGCAAAACAACTAAAACTTTTTTTAATAAAAAGTTTCTAAAAATATTTCTTAAATTATTATTTTTAGGAATGTTAATAATATTTTTAAATGTTATAAATATATTGATTTAGAAAATATTTTTTAAAATTATTTATGAAAAAAAAAAAAACTTATTTTTTTTACCATTTTTAACCTATAGTACAAAAGTAGTATTAAAGCCTTCTTAAAATAATTTATTAATAAATGTTTTCATGACACACGCTATTACGGTATATAAACAACTCCCACGGCCCGACCCCTGTCCCTGCTTGTCCAAGCGCGGTCTGTTTTTCTTCGTTTTTATACTCTGCTGGCTCAGCTAGGCTTGTCTTTGAATCAGTGTGTGAAAATCAATCAATCAATCAATCATCATTCAATGGAGAATATAGTGAGCTCAACGGTGGTGAACACGTACCCACTCTCCAGCTACACCTTCGGTACCAAAGAGCCCAAGATTGAGAAAGACTCCTCCGTCGCCGATCGTCTCGCTCGCATGAAACTCAAGTACCTCCTCTCTCTCTCTCTCTCTCCCCTAAACCCTAGCCCTCTTTTTTCTTTCAACTTCTAATCTGGTAACCAAACATTAGCTCTCTAAATTACTTAGGTTTTGAAACTGAACCCCATTTCATACCGCTAACAAATCTTTGGTTTTTCAATTCTATTATTTATGTTTGGTCGCTGAGAAAAGAAATGGTTGCATCAAAATTATATTTTTCTGATTTTTTTTTTTCGTTTTTTTTTGTGGGGAAAAAAAAAACCATAGAACACGCTCTTTTATAATTTTATTAGGGCCTTATTTGCATTTTGTAGTTTTGAGTTTCTATTGTATGTGTATGCTGTGCACGAGTGCATTGTACTGTTACGATGTCAAGTTTTCGCTTCGAGATTACATTGTGGAGTGGTACAATACAATGCAAGTCAATTTTGGAAGTGGTTTTTGTTTTCTTGGAAATTTCACACTTGCTAGAGACTACTTCTGATCCTATCAGAGATTGTATTTTTGCTTAGATTTTCTCTCTGCACATTTTCCATGTTTGATTTTGTAATTGGTTAGAATTAGTTAGTTTGTGATATTTTCTTGGGCTTGCTTAGTGATGTAATTTGCACACAATCAATAGTAACAAGAGTTCTATTTATCACACTTTCTATTTTTTTGATAGATCCCATAGTTGTGATGGTTGGATTCAAATTTCACTTGGTGCATTGTCTATCAATAAAATATCACGATGATTAGAGATTAACAACTATTTCGTCCGCAAAATATTCAAGTTTTAGGGTGTATTTTTGTTGTATTTTAAAATCATACACAAATCATAAGTTTATGGATCATATGGTATATAAAATTCAATTAGCATGGAATTTTGGAGCACGTGTTAAAATCAGAGAGAACATATAATCTAACGGTGGGGTTTTGAAATATTAATTTGATATAAAGTTGTTAAGTGGGTGGGGGTGGCCAGTCATGTAAACCCTCCCCCTAGGACCCAATGCCCTAGATTGCAAGGGGACCCCAAAGGCACAGATGCTCCTTAGGTGCATTCAGCCACAGTCTAATAATCTCAACCCCACTAGAGGTCTTATCCCATCAGTTGGTGGGAATCCTAAGTGAACCAACATCATGGCCCATGGATTCAAACTCAGGACGCAAACCCCAACCAAACTGCATGGTAGTTATGTAGGTTGGGTCATCTACCTATGACATATTAGGTTTGTCATTGGGATCTCCTCTTAAGGCTTCTGCAGTGTCGAATACAGTAATTGAGGAAAAATGGAGAGGAGGTTTGCAGGATAGAACAAGCTTTTTCAAAAGGGGAGATCACTCTTCTCAAAAATATATTAGCTTTTTCATGCCACCCTTTACCATGCCCATCCACACTGCCAATAGGTTATATAAAAGATTGAAAGAGAATTTCCTTTTCTTTTTTTTCTTTTTTTTGGGGGGGGGGGGGGAGATGGAGAATGCAACAAATTTCATTTGGTTGTCTAGAGGGTATTATGCTCATCACTGAGTGAAGTTTGAAGATAGACTGTTCATAATTGGAACCCCTGATTTTGTTAGCCTTTCCAAGATTAAGAGCTGGAACTCGTGAATAGTTTCTTTTACTGGTTGCACTCTCATTTTCCACAAGGCTAAGTTTAGGATCAAACTTCATAGAGCTTATATAAGATTGGAAATTTTAAGTATGATACCTTGCAAGATCGCTCATTTTTCTCTTCCCCTCCCCCCCCCACCCCCCCCCCCCCTCTCTCTCTCTCTCTCTCTAGATGGCAGCCCTAGGGAAAATACTAACAGTGAATAATCTTCAGAAATGTCACATTTTGATAATTAATCGGTTCTAGACATGCAAGAATAGCAGAGAGTCAGTGGATCATTTTTTTTTTTTTTGATAGTGAGAAATTTGTGGTCATTTTTATTTACTCTCTTCAGGGTTTCTTGGGTTAAGCTGAAGACAGTGATTTAGATGCGGGAATGTTGGCAATGGAAATTTCATCATCGTAGGAAATAAAAGATTGGGAGTGCTACTCCGTTGTGTGTTGTGTGGATCATTTGGCCAGAGAGGCAAATAGTAGAACTTTTGATAGTGTTGAACAGTCTAATGATAGTTGATATTGAGATCATTGTATGACTGGAAGACTGTATTTGGCAGCATCCCCTCCTCTTCTTTTCTAGGTTTTTTAAAATATACCAACTTGATACTGTAATTCTTTGGGAGTAGTTCAATATGCACATAATGTTAAGTGATTTTTTGTATAATTGATTGAACCAATCTGATATTCCAACTTGTCTTCATGTTATGATGGGTGGACTGACAAGCTCCTTTTGGTTTGCAGCTATTTTAAAGAAGGCATGAGGACTAGTGTTGAAGCAATCCTACTGGTCAGTGTTTGCCACTTCAACCCAAAATAGCCACCTTTTTCTTTTTTGTTTAGATGTTTGAATAATTATTTCTTCTACCTAATTTATACATTTTATTACTGCTCATTTGTGTTGTATGGCAGCTTTTGTGTAAAGATAGATAACTTAGGAGTTAGGACTTAGGAGACTCAGGATCAAGTAAGAGAGAACAAACTTAAAGTCAACACCCAGGGTTGGCTGGACCTTGCACCAGAGCATTGGAGAAATCTCTAACGGAAATTTTATTCATCATAAACGTGTAAAGTAAACTGTCTCCATAGGAGTGCAATATTGTGTTGATATAGACTATGGCTTAACCCTAATTCTAGTTGACTTAGGAAACCCTAATTGTAATTGACTTGGGAAATCTCTTTTTTTTTTTTTTTATAGGTAAGAGAGTAATATTATTAAAAAAGAAAGAGAAGAAAGAATACAGGGTGTTGATGATAATGAAAAAAGAACAACACAAAAAATAAAGAAACAAAGGAATCAAAAAGCTGTGTTAAGAGACAAAAGAAAATTCATAAAGAGAAGAACAGTCCAAGAGACCCCAACATCGAGACCAATCGCACAAATCTATCAACTAAGTGTCCGATTGGGATCTGCTTATTTTGTTGAAACTGAAAACTTTTTGTTGAAAGTACTGTAGATAAATGTAAAAGTTAGCTGAAATAGTATAGTGAGATCTATGAATAGTACCAAAAAGTGCAGTGAGACCCATAAATAGTAGTAAAAATAATCTGAATAGTAAAATAAGTTGGCAAAAATAATTCATGCCAAACACACACTCAGCTAGATATTTCTCAGTATCCTCAAAAGAAATTTGATTTCCTTTTGTCCAAATAATCCACATCAAACAGCCTAGAACCAAATTCCAAATATCAAAATTATGTTTCCCAAGCCATTGTTGCCAACAATATAATTGAATCACAAAAATAACCTTGACCCTAGGAAATTAAATAAAAATATTAATAACCCAATTAACAAGTAATACCTAAAATAAAATACAGTTGACTTCCAAAATGAAATAAAATTTTCTTCTTGCTTCCTGCATCAATGTGAGATAGTGTAAACACTGCAGATTAGGTATAGGAATCTTAGGCAAGCCTTAGCATATTGCTTCCATAGAACAACAAACTCCCATAGAAGGTTTAATACCATAAACAATCTTTTGGTGGATGGTGAGTTGACATTGGATCTGAATTCTATATCAGCATGCATTTCTCAATTTTACAAACAATTGTACTCTGAAAATGAGGGTCAAAGACCCGTGCTAGATGAAGTGGCATTCTCTACAATTTTTGAGGAGGAGGCAACTTGTTTGGATAGACCCTTTGAGGAAGATGAGGTATCTGGTGTCATCCAAGGATGTAATGGTGATAAATTTCCAGGACCAGATGGTTTCTCAATGGCTTTTTTTAAGGCTTGTTGGGGCTTTTTAAAACTTGAAATCATGGAGCTTCTTGCAAACTTTCATTTACAAGCTATCTTTGAGAAAAGTTTTAATGCAACTTTCCTTGCTCTCATTCCAAAGAAAGTAGATGCTGTTAATGTGAGAGACTTTAGACCTATTAGTCTAGTGGGTGGTATTTATAAAGTCATCTCCAAGGTGTTGGCTAATAGGCTAAGAAGGGTGATTACTGGAATTATCTCCGAGTCTCAAAATGCCTTTGTTCTTTATAGGCAAATCCTAGATTCTGTCTTGATTGCTAATGAGTGTTTGGATAGTAGACTAAAGGCGGGGATTCTAGGGGTTTTATGTAAGTTAGATGTGGAGAAAGCTTTTGATCATGTCAGTTGGGATTTTCTTATGTATCTGTTGCAGCAGTGTGGATTTTCTAAGAAATGGAGAAAGTGGATTTTGTTTTGTATCTCCACGGTGAGATTTTCAATTCTGATAAATGGCATCCCTAAGGATTTTTTTGGTAGCTCTAGGGGGCTGCACAAAGGTGATCGTCTCTCCCTGCACTTATTTGCTATTGTTATGGAGGCATTAAGCCGCTTGTTGGATGGTGCGGTTCTGGCTGGACACATCTCAGGTTTCATTGTTGGTACCAGGACAAATACTCCACTGATGGTGACCCATCTTCTCTTTGTAAATGATATGTTAATATTTTGTGATGCTTCTATAAGTTAGATTGAATATTTGCGGGAGAAATTATCCTCTTTTGAAGTGGTATCAAGGCTGCACATTAACCTGGCTAAGCCAGAATTAGTTCTAGTTGGAAGAGGTGTCTTATATGGGGGAGCTTGTGGCATTGCTGGGTTGTAGACAGTCTTCTCTGCCAATGACTTACTTGGGACTTCCTTTGGGTGCTAAATTCAAGGATAGGGCAATTTGGAACTCTATTCTAGGAAAAATGGAGAGAAGGTTATCGAGTTGGAAGCGGTTATATTTATCAAAAGGAGGTAAGATTACTTTAATTAAAAGCACTCTCTTAAGTTTGCCTACTTATTTCCTATCACTCTTCCCTATTCCCTATTCCAGTGGATATTGTTAATCGTATTGAGAGACTTCAGAGGAATTTTTTATGGGGTGGGATAGATGAGTCTTGTAAATTCCGTCTTGTTAAGTGGGCCCAGGTTTGTACTCCCTTGTAGTTTGGCGGTTTGGGCATTAGAAATTTGAGAATCTTCAATCAAACTTTGTTGGGGAAATGGTTGTGGAGATGTGGAAGAGAGACAACTCACCTCTGGAGGTGGGTCATTGAGACTAAATATGGGATTGATTGGGGTGGTTGGTGTACAAAACGAGTCTCTACTTCTTATGGTGTTAGTCTTTGGAGAACCATAAGAGAAGGCTGGCCAGCCTTGTCAAAATCCATTCAGTTCGAGGTTGGTGTTGGTAATAGAATTAAATTTTGGCATCATGTGTGGTGTGGGGGTTGTACTCTCTGGAAGGCATTTCCGTAACTCTATAACATTAGTTGTAATGAGGAGTTTTCTATTGAGGATGTTATGCACATTCCTAATCAGAGGCTTCACTGGGATCTTCAATTTTCTAGGGCTGCCCAAGATTGGCAAACAGAACACTTCTACACCTTTCTAGATCTTATCAATTCTATGCCTTTTAATGGTGAAGTTCAGGACAAACTATGTTGGAAACCAGCAAGGAATAAGTATTTTAAAGTAAGTTCGTTCTATCTCTCCCTTTCCTCAACTCTTGTAACTTCTTTCCCTTGGAAATTTGTGTGGCGTTCAAAGATCCATCCTAGGGTTGCTTTCTTCTCTTGGACTGCCGCTTTAGGTAGGATTTTGACTCTTGAGAACTTATGGTATAAGGGTGTTGCAGTTATTGATTGGTGCTATATGTGTAAAAAAAGTGGAGAATCGGTGAATCATCTTCTTCTTCATTGTCCTATTGCCTATGAGTTATAGTCTATGGTGTGGACCCTTTTTGGTCTCCTTTGGGTTATGCTGCATAGTGTTATTGATTTATTTTCGAGTGGGTGAGGTTCATTTGGTGGGCATTGGAGCATTGATTTATGGAGGGCTGTCCTTCATTGTGTCCTATGGTGTATTTGGCGAGAATGGAACTCAAGATGTTTTGAAGGGAAGGATCAGTCTATTTTGGATCTTAAATCTCTCATTTTTCATACCTTGCTAGAGTGGAGTTCATCCTTTAATCTTTTTCCTTGTTCTAATTTTTTAGAAATGCTTGATCTTTGTAATTTAAGTGTTTGATGTACTGTTTTTCATGTACACCCCCAGTGTACCTGGCTTTTCTCTTTTAATACAATTCCATTATTTATCCCAAAAAAAAGCCTTAGCATATTGCTTTTTGTTTTTTCTTTTCTTTCCCCATTTTTTTTTTATATATAACTAATAATTTTGGAAACATAGCATTAGTTTCTATATGAAATTAATGCTTGATGTCCCAGGCTTACAAAAATGCTTTATGAATCAACAATTCTCCCAAAAAAAAAGGTGTAGGCTTCATATTGCAGAACTTGGCATCAGAATTAAAAATATTGTCATTCCAAATTTTATTGTAACTGTGCTTTGGTGATGAGCAGCAAGTACAGCTGCATCATAGAGTTCTTTTCTCTGTAACCACTATCCAGAGAATGAAATTAGAATTAGTGTTGTTACAAGCTTTTGGGATTCAATGGGTCATGCCTGGTGCTGTGGTGAGTTTGGTGTCTTGTTGGAATAATTGGTTGGGAAAATATGCTTCGGACGTATGGAATTTGGTTCCTGGTTGTTTGATGTGGGTTGTTTGGTTGGAAAGAAACCGACGCTCTTTTGAGAATCTGGAGAAAACGTTGGATCAGTTACAAGAGCTTAGCAGAAATACTCTTTTTGAATGGGCTAAGTGCTGGGGTTATTCAAACTGTTCTTCTGCTTTGGAGTTCTTTTCTACCCTTAGTAGTGCCTCTTAAGTTGCTTCTTTTTTCTGTTTTCAGTTGTTTTTGTTTGCTGTTTTTTTGTGTTCACCATCATGAACACCTGTAATGGCTGTTTGCGTTTTTCTTGTTGAATAAAAGTCTTATTACTTATCAAAAAAAAAGAAATTAGAATTAGTGGTGTTAGTGTCTGTTGACTCTGTCTGTTTTAGCTTAAAATGCCAGTGTATTTTCACCTCTAGCTTAAGTACAACTTTTTAAGGCTTCACTTTTTCAAGGTCCAGCTGTACTTTCACGTGACTTATTTTTTAAATAAAATAAGCCAGTGATAATAAGTTCATCCAAACACACTCTGACTGTATACACACTTCCATTCTTTAATTTTCCCCTGAATATTTTCCTTTTACTGTGCAGGTGCAAGAACATAAGCATCCTCACATTCTTCTTTTGCAAATTGGAAACACATTCTGCAAACTTCCTGGGGGACGTTTGAAGCCTGGAGAAAATGGTACTATTTATTCAGGAATTCCCCTGCATCTCTCTCTCTGATGTTTCTGCCAATCTTTGCAGAAATTGAAGGCTTGAAGAGGAAACTGACGAGCAAATTGGGTGCTAATCAACCTTCACTTCAACCTAATTGGCAGGTTCGTAATTTTCCTTGTAATGAAGCATATGTACCTATATTTTTAGATGCTTTTGTTTTCCCCAGCTAAATTTTGGAAGAAGATTAATGCAAACAGAGAGAGCTAAAAATCAGCATTTATTTTTTTTGGGGGGGGGGGGGGGGGGGGGGTGTGTTGGTGCGGTCATAAATTACCTGATGATGGATGCCAAAGAATTTCAAGCACTTCTCTTGTAATTTCCTTTCCTGCTTCCCATATTTATAATTTTATTTTTCCTTTTGCTACCCAAACGTAAGGATAGACAACATATCCTTCTTCTTCTTCTTCTTCTTCTGTCCTCCAAACACATTGGTTACATGTGGCCGACCCTAGCTAATCTGTTGAGGATCCATAGGCGACTCAAAAAAAAAAAAAAAAATCGCACTTAGGCTTTGATGTTGTTGCAAGTTATTTGGCCCTTATTTCTAGGCATCTTACTAGATTGGCAGGAAACATGTTTATAATATGTAGTCAAAATACTTTATTGCATTTGAAAGATTGTTGCATTTTGTTGCAGATTGGTGAGTGTGTGGCAATCTGGTGGAGACCAAACTTTGAAACGGTGATGTATCCTTACTGCCCTCCCCACATCACAAAACCCAAGGTACAGGCATTATCTCTTTCAAAACAATGGACATGTTTTTCTAATCAAAGTTGTCTTTTGAGCTGAACTTAACCTTTAAAAGTTTTCATGATCCAGGAGTGTAAGAAGCTTTACATTGTTCATTTGTCTGAAAGAGAGTATTTTGCTGTACCGAAAAATCTGAAACTGCTTGCTGTTCCCCTTTTTGAGCTCTATGATAATGTTCAGGTATGGCAACATAAAAGCCTTCTTCCTCCTTGTTGCCTTTGTGACAATCGTTCCCCAATAATCAAAATCAAAGGCAAGTGCCGTTAGAGGAGGCATTAACATCCTACAAATGTGTCAAACAGAGAGAGATGATGATAATGGTCTCCCTGATGTTACGCCTAGTAATGCTTACTCATATGAGGAGAATGCTAGCCAAAATCACGGCTGTACAGCACCTATATCTTTTTTTCTCAAATAAATGTGAACCATGCATTACACGTGACCAACCTGGAGCATGTGTTGCATGGAGTTCATAACTGCTAGGTCCTACTTTTAACATATGACCTGCTATATTGGCTGCAGCTGCAATTGTAGGACAGTCATTGACTGTGGCTTGCAGTCCACTCTGTTCATAATGCTTTTCAAAATTTATGCTGTCTGAAGCCTGAAGTATTGCTTTTGCCCCATTTCAGAGATATGGACCTGTTATTTCAACAATCCCACAGCAGCTGTCCAGATTCCAGTTCAACATGATCACCACCTGAAAGGCTTATAAAGGAATCCATGCCATCAGAACTAATCATTCTTTAGGAGAACATATATGACATCTACTTACCAAAATTAGGATTCTCCTAATCAGCAAATAGACTTGTTACTCAAGCTAATGTAGCTTAGCTTTATGGTCTACGCCGGTGGTCTTTCATATGAGACTGTAATGTGTACGTCCAATTCAAAGGCCTTTGTATGGTTGAAATTTTGTTTGTTTTGTGCTGACAAAAAGAAGAGAGGTCCACTGTTATTTTCATGTTTCAAGAGTATTGTGTGGGGCTATGGAGCTTGTAGCTTGTGCTTCTCCAGAAAATTTTTTAGGTGGAATCTATAAGAACCAAGCTGATGATACCAACATTGTACTTGTTAACCAAGAAATTATGGCACTTTCTGAAAGCTTGGGAGAGGAAGGGTAAAAAAAGAAGGGGGACTTTCATGACTGATCATGTATGGAAAACTTACAAATAGGTTTGCAGGTCATGTGATGTGCTTTTGCTGTTTTTTTTTATTTATTTCTGGCTGTGAGTGCTTTAGCTGTTTTCTTTATATTTTTTTCTTGTTGTTTATATGTATTAGGATGGTTTACTTTAAAATCACTATGTTTAGTTGGGTGAAAAGTGAGAAAATGAAAAATTGGTGGAAGAAAGAGGGAGGTTAAATGTGATTTTCTATTGTTTTGTTGAAGCAAATTGGGAGAGGAAAGAAAATTGAGTGTATAAAGTTTTCCACCTGGCCCACTATTTTTTTTTTGCCCTCCAAATTGGGGAGAAAAGGAGAAAAAATGGCATCGAGAAGAAAAGTATAAAACACCATTTCCGTTTTTTTTTTTTTTTTTTTTTTTTTTTTTTTTTTTTTTAATAATAATAATAAGAGAATAATAGCAATTTATTTTTTAGCTTTCAACTCTTTTCATCCTTGATGTCAAACACACATGATAGAAAACATGTATTTGTTATCCTTCCAACCAAGCAAAGCCTAAAAGTATCCAGGAAAAATGATTTTGGCAAAAGCATTGTACATCATTTCTACGCAGGAACAATATTTTGTCAAATAACTAGGTACCAATATTGTTTTTCAATTTACCAAAAAAGAAAAAATATCGTTTTTCAATCACTAACAATCACCAAAAGCTATTGGTTAGTCAATAGTCACTCACACCAATCTCACTTGTTGGAATGCAAAAAGCGGAGAATCAGATATTGATTTGGGAGAAAAGTCTAGAGAGATAAAAAAATATCACACCCGTGGCAAATTGTTAGTCAGTGGTAGACTGGTTGGTAAAAAAAAAAAAATGATGTTAAACAATTAAAAACTTGTGTATCTTTGGTTTGCAGTAAATACAGTACCTATTCAGCAAACAAAAAAATATATCAATAAAAAATGTGAAAGAAACTTGTTGGATATGTAGAAGCATTGGTCTTGATGTAGATGAATGAATTTATGGTCCGTTTAGATTGAGGGAGAGAGAGGGAGAATAGAGTAGAGTAGATTTAGCACAAAATTAACTTATTTTTAACTAACTCTACTCTATTTTCCTTTACTCACCCTTTATCCAACGGTTGACTTTCCAATCTGTGCATGGTGCTGCTGGGCCTGGGTGTTGCATTACTGGAATTTTGAAAAAGCCCATCTAGAATTTTTTTAAGGCTGGGAGGCCTAAGTGAAAGTGAAAGCACAGTTGGCCCACCACTTGCATTGTAGGGCCAAAGATGGTGGGCCAGATTGCTAGGTGATCCATCTGGTGGGCTACTGATTATTTAGGGGTTGCATTTATCCTAATGTGATTACATGTCTATCTTCTGGATTAGGTTCATATCATATCATCCCCATTCACCTTCCATGCGCGTGATTTATGCTACCAATCATAGTAGGCCACTTGTCCTGAACAGTACAATTCTCATATCTGCATGAAACACCAAACTTTCTAAAACGCAACCAAAGTTCCACTCCCACCAGCAAAAGTTGGGACAAGGCAGAGGCAAAGTCTATGAGAACAAGTGAATAACAATACAAAACAAAGGAAACCTTATTATTGAAAAAAAAAACATTTTATTAGTCTTTAGCCATATGGTATTTGTTAATAGTTTGCATGTGTTTGTGTTTGTGTTTCTGTTGAGTTCTCAGCTTTGCCAGCTCTTGATGTCCTAATATTGAGGTACCCAATTCTCTCACTCTCCCCTTGCTCTCTCAGACAACACAGCAATTCATATATACAATCTTCTTTTTGTTTCGTGTTTCTAAAGAAAAAACAGTTCGCCTCAATTAAGTTGAATAATTGTAATAAAACTTAAATATTTTATATGTTACATTTGAAGCTGTATAATTCTACTATTTTTACTTCATTTTCTCAGCAACCAATCAGATCATCAAACTTTTATAATAATTTTTTAAAAATATTCTAATCTTTCATCATGGTTAGCTCTTTTTCTTTTCCTGTTGGGAAAATTTACTCTGAGCTTCTTTGGTGATTTATATAGTTTTTGCTATGAGGTTACCATTAATTTTGGGGAGTTGGGAAATTGTTAAATGTTTATCAGTAAAGCAATGCATAACTGTAAGTTTCCAAAGATTATATTGAATTTGATTGTTTAATAGACTGGGGTGATTATATTTGGAACTAATTTTATGTAAGTAATTGTGTTGAAGAGTATTTATATTAGTTATGCATTCTAAGTATGTTAAGAATTGTGCCATTGGAGGGCTTATCAAGCTCTAAAATATTAAGGCATCTGATGCTATAGAATACATTTTTATAGATTTTGGTAAATCAATTTTTATCTTGATCTTGATGTTCTTTCATAGTAAGGAAGTTATGAATCCAGTGATTGACCTGAGAGGGCTTTTTTTTTTTTTTCCCAAGTTTCTCAATTTTTGGGGTTAATCAATTGTAATTCAGATAAAAATGCTAATAAAATCATCACTGTTTTAGGTACCATGGAATTGAAAGGAAATGAAAGAATATAGAAGTTTTTCTTGACTTTGTTTTGGATTAGTGGAAAGTGAAGGGAGGGAGGGAAGTGCATACTAATTGCAAGTCTTTCTGAATTATTTTTCAGAAACAAATTTAAGCTTTATAGGGATGTAATTTAAAAAAATGCAGCACAGGTGAAGCATCAGTATATTAACTTTGAATATCTGCACAAAGATTTCAATGTTGAGATGGTGACCTTATCAATAGTAACTGGAAAGTGTGGAAGAGGGAGTGAAGGCAAAGACCAAGGCTTCGAGTCCAGGTCTCATCTAGATTTTGGAAAGGACTTTTTTGGTAACTATTTATTTAGAACTTCTTCTAGAGAAGCAAACAGAAATTGGTCAAAGGCTTTTGAAGGTTTGAGCATTAGAAGCAGGAACAGATTTCGCATCAGTACAAAAGTTAAAAGGGGGAAGAATCATGATTACCCGTGGTCAGATGATATTGATCCAAATTTCACTGGCAGTTACTTAACTTTCCTGTCTCACTTCAAGCCTCTATCCAAGAAACCAAAACCAGTGACTCTTCCTTTTGAGAAGCCACTGGTAGATTTGGAGCAAAAGATTATTGAGGTGAGATTTTCATTTTAGGAGCTTCATGTTAATAAGTTTGTGTTTCTAGTAAATAAGTTTAATAAAAATGACATTCATCATTACGGCTAAGAAAAATTTGGTCATTAAGTATTCATGAAGGCCCATTCAGTATGGCTTGTCTTCTAAATGTTCCTGTTAATTAAACCAATATTTTCATTCTTAAGCTACCAACATAGAGGCATAACATCTTACCGTTTACCCTTGATATGCGAGGCTTTCACAAGTCACAAATCTCAAATATTACGTCCCTTCATATATCTTCTGCTTAACTTAAGATCTTTCTTGCAGGTGCGTAGGATGGCTGATGAAACTGGCCTAGATTTTAGTGATCAAATTGGTTCTTTGGAAAGAAAGTACCAGCAGGTAATTTTCAAAAGTGCTTAATTTCTATCATGTCAGAGTTGCATCTTTATCATGTTCATTTTGTGTTGTAATTTGTAACTTCGAAGCATTTCATCAATTGCAACTAATTCTAAGATGGCCTTCTAGATCTAAAAGAATTTATAAAATTAATTGCAGGAGAGAAATGAATGATGATCATTTGCTATGTTTTTAGTCTATGCAAATAATTTCAGTTTCAGCATTACCATTCATATCTTCTGGCACTTGCTCTGAAGATTCTGACTAGTTCTAACAAATTCTACAAGCATCCTTCCTACTTGTCACATTATTATGGAAAAGGAAAGCATACTTGTGAGGCATTAGTTCAATGGTAATAATGTGAGGAAAAGACAATAAATGTCTGCTCAAAGTGAAGCCTGGATTTCCTTAGTATACAGTTTATTTATTGAAATAATAACAACCAGAAGCCTTGGCCAATTGCTAGCTTATTTTCTGATGGTTTTTTAGTTATTTGTTTTCTTATTCTTGGTAGGCAGCAATCCACATTGTTGTTTTACTTTTTTTTTTTTTTTAAATTCCTGTAGCAATCACTCTAATATTTCTCATTTCAAATTCAGGCTCTTAAAGATTTATACACAAATTTGACACCCATGCAACGCCTAACTATTGCTCGACATCCCAACAGACCAACAGTTCTTGATTATATATTTAATATCACAGAGAAGGTAGTTTATCACTTACATTTTTTCATTTTATCACAACAAAAAGAATAATTTCTGACTTAATCCTTTATGATATAGTGGGTGGAACTCCATGGAGATCGTGCAGGCTGTGATGACCCCCCGCTATTGTGACTGGTATTGGCAGCATGGATGGTAAGACCTACATGTTTATAGGTCATCAAAAGGGTAGGAACAGTAGGAACACAAAGGAGAACATTGCACGAAACTTTGCAATGCGAACTCCTCATGGGTACTTTTTTTAAGTTCTTATTCATATTTATTACAGGAGATTTCAATTACAAGTGACTTCACATACAACAATGGCCTTTGCTTATCAAAAAAACTGCTGAAATTAATTCTCTTCTTTAAGCATCATCTTCATTTTTTAATAAATAATGGCTGAGTTCAGTAAAACCATTGTCTGCAAACAGTTATCGGAAGGCTTTGCGTATGATGAAATATGCAGATCATCATGGTTTTCCTATTGTAACATTTGTTGACACTCCAGGGGCCTTCGCTGATCTCAAATCTGAGGAACTTGGTCAAGTGTGTTTTCAACTTTTCTTCTCACTCTGCAAGTTGTACAGTCTGATATACTTCAATAATGAAATTGGTCTGTATTTATGCAGGGTGAATCAATAGCGCATAACTTAAGGACCATGTTTGGCCTGAACGTGCCCGTTGTAACAGTTGTAACAGGTGAAGGTGGCTCTGGTGGAGCTCTTGCCATTGCTTGTGCCAATAAATTATTTATGCTAGAGAACTCTGCTTTCTATGTTGCAAGGTGATAAAATTATTTTTTTTCTTCTTTCTTTTTAGTATTATCATTAAAAGCTACTGAAAAGAAAGTAGACAGCTGTAGACTTTAGTTTGTAAATGGTATTAAATTTTTTATTTCCTCTCTAGTTTCTAAAGTTGATGAAGCAACAAATAATAATTTCGATGATACTCATACAAAAAAATCCATTTTGCTTAAAATTTATTGCTTATGTTCATGTTTATATTGAACCAATTTGAATTCGTTATTCCTCTTTAGTGCTCTACATCTAGCTTACACACACACACAGATATTGACCACCTTTTCTGAAAGTCATCATCTTTGTTATAGCTCTCATGGGTCTTTTATGCCATGAATAGAGCATTTCTCTGGTTTGTGTCTCACAGTAATAACTCTATAGCATTTCTCACAGCCTCAGAAGTTCTAATGTTTCTTGTGGCTTGTTTATCTTACCAGTCCTGAGGGATGTGCTGCTATATTGTGGAAATCTTCCCAAGCAGCTCCTAAGGTAGTTGAATAATTTGATGATTGCAGTTAATTGCAATGTGGGCCATTTTAATTGATTATGTTAGTGATAAACTTGTGACAGGCAGCTGAAAGACTGAAGATAACAGCTCAAGAGCACTACAAGCTTAAAATTGCTGATGGTGTAATTCTTGTTTAGTATTTTAATCCATAAATATATTTTTCATTGTTATATCTTTGGTTCCTTTGTCTTTGTTAAAAAGAGAAAGAGAAAGAGAGTGGATGGCAATTCTACATTTCTGTTTCTGTACAAATTTATATACAAGTCACAGTGATGGTCCTCAAGAAAAATAGAGAATCAAGGCTTGAAAATCAAGCAAATTTAATACTAACAGATTCTAGAATATCTCTAGAACATTCCAATAATATTCTGAAAGTCATACAGAATTTTGATATGGGAACAACAGTTGTGAGATTCCACTTTCTTTTTCTGGTAGCCATTCATCTTGGCAACAAAGGTTAAAACTGTGTGCGCCTTTTACCAGTGATGTACGGAGTTTTCCTTTCATTTTTAGCAATCAAAATTTCTAGTAATCTCATGAGTCTTTTTGAGTATAATGGGAAATGGCTTTTGTCACTTGGTTTTTGTTTTAACATCGCAGTTTTGTGATGCTTTATGCTTAGTTTGCAACCCACCAAGGTCTTTGAGATGCCCCATATCTTTTGTTAAGGGGTGTGATTGGGTATACAAATGTGAGTGGAGTCTCACATTGAATAATAATGAGAAGAGTGGGTAGTTAATATAAAATAATTGGGCCCAAACTCATAGACTTAAACTTTTGGGTTAAATCGTGTCCCTATATATTTTATTAACTACTTAATTGGAGTCGCCCCAAGGTGTTATCTCCCTAACAAGGGCCTCCGATTGAAAAGACAACATCAAGTGCTTCAGTCTTTAATAATGAATCTCTTTTCTATTTTTTGGAGGTTAAAGTTCAAATATTCCATTCTGCCACTTCTACCCATCTTCAGTTATATCTTGGGTCAAGTGGAAGCAAGACAATGCATAAATTTGGAGCAATCATTTTTTATTGCCATAGCATTTGAGCACAGTTGAATCCCTAAAAGTTTGGAAAGACAAAAATAAGGTAATACCTTTTCGTATGCAAAGTTAAGTGTAATATAAAATCTCCTAGGTAAAACCTTTTCATATGCAAAGATAGGCGTAATAGAATCTCGCAGTTTGTACTTTGTAGACCTATCATATAGATTGATACTAGTTCCCGTGACTAACTTATGCTTTAAATTATAAAAACATGTCATGATGGATTGGAGTTCAAGGGTACCGTAGGAATGTGAAATTTAATGCTAACTTGCATGATGATTGCCTAAAATGTCAAATATATGATCCACAGGCAAGTTTCTGTGTTTACTCAAATCTGCAGATTCTTCATCGGACTCTATGGAATCTTATCACAATAAAAGCAAAAGTAACTAAAAACAAGCTCAAAACTGTTTGACTGAATTTGATAAGTTGTTGTCTGTACTACACAAAAATCAACCAACATTTCATATTCTGTTATTATTGAGCGATGATCAAATCCATTGGTATAGGTTTTCTTATGGTTGATGCTCTTAATATTATTTGCTGGAGCCTCTTGGTGGTGCACATACAGATCCTGTCTGGACTTCCCAACAAATTAAGCTTGCAATCACCGATGCCATGAAGGTAAGTGCTATTAAGATCTACACACGGATTGGAAGAGAAATTTATGTGTTGAAGTACTGTAATAATTTTTTACTTCCAAACATATTTTACAATTGTTCCATGATCATGATAACCTTTCTTGTATTCGTGTTACTATATATGTTTCTAGGGAGTCATTTCTCTTATTGAATATTCTTTGTTAGATTGCCGATTCTCCCAAAAGTTTAAGCTATTAGGAGATTGTGAATTTATTCATTTAATCTAACATTCTTATTCCAAGAAAATGAAGTTTGAAGCAGTGATGTTTTCCAAGAAATTTTTTTTTTCTCCATTAATTTATTGAGAACTTGTATAGGCAACCGGTAGTTTCTTCTTCACTGCAGAGAGACACAGAGTTGTTGCTTCTATTTTTGTACAGCATAGTTCTTTTCTGCCATTAAGTGACTTTCCACTCAAACATAAAGTAGTTTGTTTTGTGAAAGTTGTAGTTAAATTCCATTTATCCAATTTGATAGCTGATCTAATCAGCAATTACAATTGATAAATGGAATTGCCCATCTATATTCTTTGTATAAACATACTTGGTTTAGCCACTTTGACTTTTCATCTTTGGTTGTGTTGATTTCCTAGTCATCCACCACTCATTATAATGCCAAATGTACACAGGAATTGGCAAATATGGATAAGAAAGAGTTGCTCAACCACCACAGGCTCAAATTCTGGTCAATTGGTGGCGTGCAAGAAGGCATTGCGGCAGACCCAGAGAAGAAACGTAACATGAAGCCATCAGATAACAACGTGCCAAAGACTGCTGATTTGGAATCAGAGTTTGACAATTTAAAAAAGATTCTTGAAGCAGGACCATCTGATCATACTAACATTGACTTAATTGAGAAACTCAAGCAAGATGTAAACCAGGAGATTGACAGAGCATCAATTTCAATGGGCTTGCAAGAGAAGCTTGAATCAATTAAGTCAGAGTTGTCTAAAGCTCCAAATCCAACTGATCAGCCCCCAGATCGTAATTTAAAGGAAGATATGGATGCTATAATGCAGGAATTTAAACACAAATTGTCACAGCCAGGGGCCTATCTTGGGTTAAAGTACAAGCTTGGCAAGTTAAATTTGGCTAGCAGGCTCATTGAGATTAAAGAGAAAAGTGAGAAACTAAAGGCAGAGATTAATCAGAAAATTCCAGCTGAGATTAAAAAAAAGATCGAATTTCTGAAGAAGGCTCGGGAAAACTTATCGAAAGGGGATTCCACGAGCAAAGATTTGGTAGAGGAAGCAGAGAGAGCAAAGAAAGAGCTAGAGGAGGTTCTCAAGTCAGCTAACTTGGAAATTGTTGGGATGACTAAGAGAAAGCTGGCTAGTCCATCTCCGGATTTACGAAAGAAGATAGTGGATGTGAGTAAAGAGATTGAACATGAGATTGAGAGAGTAATAGATGAAGCAGGTCTTAGATACAAACTTAAGCAGTTGAAGGCTGAGATAGCAAAAGGATCAAGTTCAAAAGATACAGAAAAATTGCAAGCAGAGATCAAGGAGGGAATTCTTTCTGCTTTGGATGTCACAGCACTGAAGGAAAAGGTTGACAAACTCAGAGTGGAATTGTCATCCTCAATAGAAAGAGTTACTGAAGGTCAAATTGGTGCAGAAAATGGCAAATGGTGAAAAAACTTGCTTTTTGCACACAATGATACATCTTCTTGTATTCACAGTATGTACTATTGTCTTCTTTTCTTTTTTGAACATTTTATTGTATTTATATTATTCATTTTCAATATTGTTTATTAACTTCAAGTTAAGAATATATAGAATGGTGATATTATATTCTTATTGTGCACTTCATTTCATCAATGACTGGGAATAAAGCATTCACTGGTTCTTCTTATCTGATTTAAATGAAGAACTTTAATTAAGGACTGTTCAATCACTAAAAGCAGCCAACTTTGTGGGAGAAAAGCATCAGTTAGGTTTCACTTCCAGCACACATCCTTCTTTTGCTTTTGAGACTGTGATTGCATGCCAATTGATATATTCTAAGTGGGATTTCAATCTTCCTCTCAATATCTCTTCATGAGTCTATAAAATAATGATTCAGATCCTCCATAATTGTCAATCAGATATAAAATTAAAATGAAGAAATAGAAAAAGAAAAACATGATATGACCTTTAGTGAGAGAGAGAGAGAGAGAATGAGCACTTGTCATAATCAAATCATCTCTTCCCACCATGAAAAGGAATGTGTCCCTATCATGGCATGATTCAGTTTTTTTCCCATTTCTTCCTGTTTTCTTATCCCTCTTGAAGCCAGGTAACGCTAACTGCCATAAGTTTTTTCAATAATTGCAGACATAACTATATACTTTTGAAAATTTGCTGACCTTATCTTGGATTTATCAAACACTTTCGCGTAGGGTTTTTCTGTGTTTGGATGCAACTTTTCGCTAAAAGTTTATTTGTTAAAAGTTTTGTTGAAAGTTAGTTAAAGTATAGTTAGTATTTAGAAAAAAAAAAAAAAAAAGGTTAAAAAAAGTTGTTCCTAAGTGCGCGGTTGCTCTAAATTACTATTCAGCTTATTTTTGTTATTATTTATGGGCCTTACTGCACTTTTTGGTACTATTTATAAGTCTCACTATACTATTTCAGCTAACTTTTACCTTTATTTACAGTACTTTCAACAAAAAGATTTTAATTTCAGTAAAATAAGTAAATTTCAAACAAACCCACTACTGTAAATAAATTAAAATTTCAAAAGAAAGTATAATGTATCTTTTTTAAATAAAAAAATTTAAAAGAAAGTTGTTGACAAGCGCGCACTTCAGCCTTTTGTTTCTTCTTCTCCAATCTTCAAAAGCAAAACAAAATAAAGACCAATTAAAAATACTAATTATTAATACAATTTGAATCCAAAACATCAGAAAAATCATGGAGCTCCCACTTATAAAATTTCCAATATAGTTGCTTTATTGGGTCATTGGGTCCTTAAATTTCTAAGTGCGATTTACGTAGGGACACCAATTTACTGTGTGCATTTTCCGACATGGGCCAATGGGCGGGTGTAGTTTGGTTATTTAAAAAAAAAAAAAAAAAAAAAGAAGAATTTGCATCAAATTATATAAATAATAAACCACCCATTAACTTGTGCAATGCATTAAAAAATCTGAAGACATGCATGTATATGGGTTACGATCAAAATCATGATTGACCTATATCATCTTCTTATATTTGATAAATTTATTCCTTATATTTATATATTAATGACTATTTTATCTATAAGATGTTTAATTTTTTTTATATATATTTAATAATTATACACATAATATGAGCTTTTACCCATAGGATAGTTAAAAATATTTTTTTTGGCATTCATGTTAAGAATGAAGAAAACATGCTAATTTAGACTATCTAGTGAAATAAAGGAGATCTAGTTGGGGGAGAGATAAGTGAGGAGACCTGGGCAATTAAAAATATTAATCAATTAAAATTAAGGCTCTGTTTGGGATCCTTTTATTTTGCTGAAACTGAAAACTTTTTGCTGAAAGTACTGTAAATAAAGGTTAAAGTTAGTTGAAATAGTATAGTGAAACCTATGAATAATATCAAAAAATGCAGTGAAACTTATGAATAGTAACAATAATAAACTGAATAGTAAAATAAGTTGGCAAACTTAATCATGCCAAACAGACACTAAAAATTGTAAAATATTAATAAAGAGTTATATTAGTGTAGTTTTGTTTTTTGGAGAAACTATGTTAGTGTAACTTAAACCTCAATTAGCTTTAAACATCAAAATATACATTCAATAAGGCAAAAAAAAATGTAGATTTGAAAAATTGGTAGAGTAAAAAACATCGAATCAGTATTGTCTTGTAATAGAAATTTCACAAAGTTTATCATTCATAGCAGTCCTTCTCAAACTTTTTTTATTTTATTTTATTTTTTTATAAAAGTCCTTCTCAAACTTAATAAGTATGTATGAACATTACTATGAAAAGTTGCCAGCTCATATTCAAAATGCAACATCTGATAACATTTGAAGGCCTAGCCAGTGTTCTACTTCTTGCTTTGTCAAAAGTGCATATGCAATACAAAATTTGAATATGATAATTTTTTTTTTTATACATGATAGAAATTTTACATTAGTTTAATCTAAGTGAATATGTGTATGAAACTTTTTTCTGAAAACTTGAACTCCCGGCCTTTGCTCCCATACCCCCACAAGCACTTATACTTGTGGAGTGACCATCGCACCAAATATGATAATTAGTTACAATTGATTTGATTCAAGGCAAGTTCATTATTAATTACAATATGATAATTATTATTAATTAGTTGCAATTAATTTGATTCAAAGCAAATTCATTATAAGTGCCGTGCAAGCTTGATAAGTCGCACCTGATATATTTAAGCTCATGACTTGATGAGTTGCATAAGTTCCAGAATAATTAAATTTGAAATCTTGAGGACTTAAAAGAAGTAGTTTGTTTGAAAAAAAAAAAAAATATATATATATATATATATATATATATATATATATATAAAAGAAGAAGTAGAAGAAGAAGACAAATTTGGACAGAGGGCATATGGAGGATTAGATAAAAAAAGTTTCTCATAGTTTCAACAAATTGATTATGCATTTATGCTCACTTATCCATTAAGTTTAGAATCATATTGAAACTGACATTAAACTAATCATCTGAAATTGATACCCTTTTTTGTCTCACTCATCAAGCAAAAGAAAGTCTTCTCTTCATTAGAAATAAATCTAAAATGCTACATAAAACTAAATCATAGTTAAAATCTATGTGGGATTTGAATATTCTGGCACTCCAATTCATGCAATGTTAAGGATAACAATCATATAAATATTTTACATATGAAACAGTCATAATAAAAGACGGTTTCCTTAACATTAAAAATTCTCTCTCTTCCTAGATTATTATAAAAATCTATTACCCAACAAAAAAAGAAAAAAGGAAGTAAAACAGACAGTCCTAGCTCAAGAAAGATGATTCCACTCTAATTGCATCATATACAAATCTCCTATTCAGTATATATATATATATATTTTTTTTTTTTTTAGATCATTGATATCACTAATTGGAGAAAGAGTGCTTAAACAGCTATCAACTTTGAGTTTAACTTTTGATTTCCTTGCTTCCACGGCGTTTAGAGGTCAAGAAATTAAGGGAAAGAGCGTGTGCCTACAGGAGAAAGTAGGACTTGTTTGGTCATGCAGTTCATACATGATGAATCCAAAATCTCAAGCAGAATTCATACATTACTATTCAGCAACAACAACAAAAAAAAAAAAAAAATTCATACATTACTTGTAATCGGAATTTGCTTCAAGTCTATAGTATACCCAATATATTCCCATTTATTTTTTATTATATTATTAGATTTGATATGATTCGGAGATTTTAAGCATAATAATATTCAACGCCAATATCTGACTCTTCAAAGCACTTTTTTAGCCAAATCTCCATCCCATTGTAACAATCAAATTATCAACCAAAATAAAAATAAAAATTGAGAGCATTGTAGCCAAAGATCACAAAAAAAGAAAGAAACAATATTCAATTTTTTGCAAAACACTTTAGTACTCACAAGTTTGGAGAGCACTTTAGTGTTTTGTACAACTTTTCTTATTTTCTCCTCTAATTCATTGCCTAACAATGTATAAGACAATTTATGTGTATTAAATCACATTATTCATTAAATTATTTAAACAAATCACATTACTATCAAGCCGTGCATGTGACTAATATTACACATTGATAGTTTTTTAAGTTGTCACGTAGAGGGTTGGATGAACTTGCCTCCAAACTAGTTTGTAAGAAAACTCTACATAATGAATATGTTAATTGAATGTAAGAAAATGAAGATTCAATTATATGGTGTATTTTTGAAAAGTTGACAGTGTTAGATAGAAAATGTGGTCTTTAACTTTATAAATTGGCCAAAGTTTACAAAATTTGAAATGAATGTTTTTTTTTTAATAATAATTTGATAGTTACAACAATGAGAGAGGGGATGAAATGTTATTTAGAAATGCTAGGATTGAATGTGCTTGGATTGAAATAAAAAATGAAAGAGAAGTGTGTTTACAAAAATATTTAACGACATTTTTATTTTTATTTTATAATTTGTTAATTAGAAGAGAAGTAATTTAAACTATAAAGTCTAGACGTCTCTATATAAAATTTCAAAAAATGGCAATCAAATTACTTTCACATTTTATTCACTTTTCATATTAGAAATCGACAAAAGAGAGAATTGATTGAGACCAACAAAAAGACACTTCCAAGTTCCATCTAAATTTGATTCCAAAAAAAAGGGAAAATAAATTGGACTTTATTAATTATTATTAGGGGAAATTGCAGTTAACCCACCTGTGGTTTGGCTCATTTTAACAGTGTCCACCCATGGTTTGAAATTTGTCACTTAATCCACCTGAGGTGGCCTCCGTTAGACCCCCATTACCCACCTCTCTCTTTTCACTGTTAAAAATATGGGTAAATGTGTCTTTTTCATTATATTTTATGTCTCTCTCCTTTTTTCTCCCTTTCTTCTTTTTCTTCACATAAAACATAAAAGAAAACCCATACACCTACAGTCATAAACAAATCCACAAATCCATGTGAACATACACCCACAGATTCACTAGCCTTTCACTGCTAAATCCAAAAATTGACTACATAATTTTTCATAAAACAATCACAAAATAAAACTCTAACCCTCTTTCTTTTGTTGGGTTCTCTAAAAAAAACCCAGATTTGCAAGTAAAAAAAAAAAAATTGCAAAAAAAAAAAAAACCCAACAATCTATTCAAATTTGTTGGGTTTAATGGATTTGTGGGTTAATGGGTTAATACTGCTACAGCCACAGATCCAGCAACGAACCCAACTTTGTTCAAAATGGCGCCACTCTGAGCTGGTCCAGGAGATTTAGCAGGTCGAGTACTGCTGTGTTGGCGACGGTTGCAACTGGACCAACTTTGTTCAAAACCTGATCCAAATCTGTTTGCGCCTCCGAACACGATCTAGACGATGGCAATATTGTTTGCCTTTGAGGAAAGATTCAAGGTCAAACTTTACCTTGTTTTTGAGATCTTCTTCCATGGAGATGGTTTCAAAAGTCAAAGGATGTGTGAAAGGAACAGATCTCCACCATTTGTTGCCTTGTTGGTCTTTGATGTTCATGTACAGCTTCAAATCTTAAGGCTTTACCTGTTCGATTTTGACGGATTATGGATTTGAGGATTTTTGGGGTTCTAAGGTTAGAGAGAGAGAGGGAGAGAACTTGTTCCTTTTTTTTAGGGTTCTAATTTAGTTCTAATTTTGGCTTATATAGTAAAGGAGATTTTTTAACGGAAATGGCAGAGGTGGGTAATGGGGGTTTAATAGAGGCCACTTCAGGTGGGTTAAGTAACAAATTTCAAACCACTGGTGGGCACTGTTAAAACGGGCCAAACCACAGGTGGGTTAACTACAATTTCCCTTTATTATTATTACTAGAGGCACGTTACATCTATCATCCATGGGCTATAAACTCGTCTTTTATAGCAATGAAATAAAATAAAAAATTGTAACACAATCTTAATGCCTCTCAAAATTTTCTGACTATTCTGTTCCTTTTCATCCATTGCCAAAAACAAAATAAGGTACCACAAATTACAAACGTAACTTTTCTTTTGATCGATTCTCTTTTCACCTGCGATCAATTCTTTCCTCAATAGAGAATATTGCCAAAAAAAAAACTTTCAATATGATAATTAATGTTTGATTTGTAAAACTAAGAAGTGCCTTTAATGCCTAAAACACTACTTCATTCAAATGTGTTCATAAGACATTCTAAACTTTGTTGTCTAGTTTTTGAATCACATATAGAGTTCTTAAAATAGAAAAACTTTGTTATTAAGGCCGACCACCCATATGGTTTTTGAATCACATATAGAGTTGAAGGGGAGGGGAGGAATTTGGATAGTAAAAGCATTTGTAACAGTTCATGCAAATTTTTTTAAATCTATTTTAATATAAGAATATATTCTTTTTATTTTCCATACTAATTTTTCAAAATATAACCCATCAAATTATCTATTTTATACTATATTTAATTAAAATATCTTATTTTTTCTTGATTTTTTTTTCTTTTTCTTCACGCACAACAACCACTATCCACTCAATTTCTTTATCAACGGGATATGTAAAGAAAAAAAAAAAAAAACTAAATGTAAAATGAATAGTGTTAGTATAAATTTACACGGTTACACAATTATATATAGACTAAAACTAAAAGTAGGAACACTCTAAACACTCTAAAAAAAGAAACCAACTTGGTTATTAAGTAATCAAGTTCGTAGTAAAAAAAAAAAAAGGTTGTAGTTAAGAACTTTTTTTTTTCGGAGAAACAAGAACATTTTTTTTTTCTTTAGTTTTTTTAACAAATCTTAATTTCTAATTGGTCCAAACTATATAAGCAATAATAGAAATAAGAATAACACCTTCTAAGTTTGACATTATTTCAATTCAGTCATTTCTCATTTTTTTAAAAGAAAATTTCCAATAATTTAACTTTCGATTATTTCCAATGTAGTCATTGCGTTCACCTCCATCCCATCCACTTCTTAAATTGGGCAAAAATATATCGTTTTAAAAAGTGAAAAATACTAAAATTAATGACAGCATTGGACAAAACTAAACAAAATAAACTGAATTAAAAAAAATATTAAAATTAAAAAAAAAAAAACACAATATAAATGACTGAATTAAAAACCGATCCCAATTATTACCTAAAGCTATTATTGATGCTCTCCTTTTTTGATGTGGTAGATTTGTTGGATGGATTTTGCTGATGTGGTGCTTTGATCTCGTTCAAGTGGATGTGCTCACACACCACTAAGCAAGAGATTCATGCTTTAATTCAGGAATCTTCTAATATGTTTTTCTTAGACACAAATCGATTACGTATTCACAGAAACCAACCAATATGCTGATGCATAGGTAAAACGGACTAAATCTAAACTTTGCTTTCATAACTTTTATTATTCACTGGCTGTGGTGGAAAACTTGCTTGCCCGTGATAAGGCAACATTAGTAAGTAATAGTCTTATTTCTATTTTTATATAATCCAATATATTTTAACCAAAAATTAGGAAGAGGAAGATATATTTAATTAATTTTTTTTTTTTTGGAAAAGGCCGAGAGAATCGGTAGGTTTAAGAATATAACAAAAAAATGGGGCCAAAGGCGAATTGAGAAAATTAGAAAGAAACAATATTGTTGGTCTGTGAGAGTGTCACGCCCTAGGCTCCCTTTTGGTTACTCACTTGCTGTGGACGCTAATCATCATCAATACTTCTTCTTCTTCGTCCTTGTCTTCTGTGTTCGCTCTGCTCTTCTCTTTACTATTTCCTCAACTTCTTCATCAATCTTCAAAATTCAAAACCAAATTCCTTTTTTCTCTTTCTCTCACTCTCCCATATAAATAAAGCCACATCCTCTCTTTTTTCTTTCTTTTTTTTTTTTTTTTTTTTTTTTTCGGATCTGGATCTCTTCAAATTCAACCCACGGTTTTGCTCCTAATTTACGCTCCAACCCAGCCCCAAATCACTCATGGTTTTGCTATAAACCCCAATTTTTCTGCTTCGTATTTGAATCTCTACCATTTCCAAACAGTTTCGGATCTTTCACTGTATTTGCGATCCCGCCACCGAGAAAACCCTAGCTTTCTGAATCTCATATCAGACTTCGAATCTTGCCTTCAGCGCAGTCTCTTTACCCTCATTTTCGCTTCTTATTTGCGATCCAACCATTTTGGAACCCTAGAAACTTTGTGTAATTAGGTTTTTATTTTAGAGAATTTCTAGCACAAAAAGAGTTTTCTAAACGCTCACGGTTTTGTTCTAATTTGCGATCCTTACCACCCGGAAACCCTAGCTTTTTAGTTTTTTTTTTTTCTCTTTTAGTTTTTGATTTTTTTTCAAACAAACCCTAGATTTTTCGACCCGATATTTTTGTTTGGGGACGATTTTTTGGGGTTTGGAACTTTGAATCGGTGAAATGAACAACAACAATAGAGGGAGGTATCCGCCGGGGATGGGCGGCGCCGGCCGAGGCGGCGGCATGAACGCAAACCCGCCGTTCCAGTCGAGGAATCCGCAGCAACAGTACGTGCAGAGGAGCATGTTGCAGAACCAGCAGTATCAGCATCACCAACAACAACAACAACACCATCATCATCAACAGCAACAGCACCACCAGCAACAGCAACAGCACCACCAGCAACAACAACAACAACAACAACAGCAGCAGCAGCATTGGCTTAGGAGAGGCCAATTGGGCGGTGTAGATTCGAGTGTCGATGAGGTTGAGAAGACCGTGCAGTCCGAGGCCGTTGACTCGAGGTGCGTATGTTTCTTTTGAATGATGTAAATAGCTGTGTTTGTGTGTTTGGATGATGAGAATGTTGATGGAAATAGTGGAATTAGAAGAGTAGAAATGAGACCTTTGCGATTTTAGTTGAAATGTTGGAATTAAGAAAATGAAAGTGGAAATGGACATTTCCGGGCAAAACTGAAGGAAATTATGGTGCTGGATGTGTATACTTGAGTTGTTCTATTGGCTGAGGAATATTGTTTTACTATGAGTTTGTTATTGTGGTGGTGGACTGGATTATCTGTAGTTTCATTTGAATGCGGAATTGAGGCCTTTGTTATGGGCGAGGCTTTCACTACTTTGATAAACTTCTAGACATCTAGAGACAAATATGGGATAGGTATATAATTTGACACAAAACAGACATGTTGATACACCAATAAGACCAAGAAACTTTAGTTAATCAATATATATAAGTAAATAAAGTATCAAAAGATAAGTAACTACTGATAAAAGGTGTAAATTATGTCTAAATAACACAACTAAGTAAGAAGCGGTTAGTTTCACTGTGAGAGAGAGAGAGAGAGAAGTGGGTTTCTTGACATATTTGTATCAGATATGGATGCTAATTTGAATTATGTAGTCGTGCTTGCTAGCTCCTAGTCTAATCACCTTGTATATGTTATAAATCTGTTTTTGATAAATATGTATAATGGTTTTTTATTTTGTAATAGGACCCTCTTATGTATTGAGTGGGTATTTGGCTGGAGTTGACATGTCAGAAACTTAGATATTGTAAAGGAGCTATTATCCCTGCTTGGAAGTTGTCTGCCTCAAGAACCATATCATATGATTGGTTGATTAATGTTTTAAGGGGGACAAATTTTTTATTTTTTTTGTAATAAAAACCCATTACTAGCTCCCTTCTGTCATGGATTTCGTTCTGAGCTAATACAACTGGTGTTTTGTCCCGGCTGAATGTGTTATACTGTAATTCGTGCCAACTCTTGGTAGTATTATATGGATTATGCAACATGTGAAGGAACCCTGCAATAGATCTAATTGAGTGACTAGCGTAGGGCCTGGGAGTTTAGAAGAAAATTAGGTCAATAGCCAAAGCGGACTAGGACCTGGTGCATCTTGTGCTTGGGCCATCCAAATCTAGAAAGAAGTGTCCCTGAAACAATTTTTGTTTTCTGCTATTTTGTATGTATGTATCTGGTATTTATAAAGATTATAAATTTTATTTATATTGAAGAGGACTCTTACAAAGTCTCATTTTGCATGACACAGTAGCCCATTTTGATAAAGATATGATATTATTTGTAAATATGAATCCACTCCTTGTGTGAGTAATTTTTCTTGTAAATTTTGTCCTTCAGATACGTGTTGTAGTAAGAATTACAAAGTCACGCCTCTGGTGAGGTCTGGTTTAGTTTATAGTATGACTGAAGTATTGTGCAACTAGGTTCATCATTGCTTTTTTGTAGGAGAAGAGTTAGTTGGTGTCTTGTTACTTGTAGAGGATGAGGCATTTGTTCTTTTTTTGATAAGTATAAATGCTTTATTGAAGAAAAAGCAAACAATTTATGTTCACGATGATGAACACAAAGGGTCTTAAAAAATTACACAGCAAAGCTAATAGAATCATGAAACTCTAAAATAGAGGTACAATGAGTAAAGCCCCAAACTCGAGACCACTCAAAACAGGTTGCAAATCAATAATGAGCATCTTTCACATAAAAAAAATTTCCCAAGGTGTTTTATATCGAGCATCTTTCACATTGCCCTTGATTTTACAAAAAGCTGATGCACAAGTGCTTTTAATTTTTACATTGGAATTTTTGTATTGGGGCTAAGTAGTGAACATAAAAGATTTGCTTTTTATTCCATATGTTATTATTTCTGTTGATGTTCAATTGTTTGCCGAATCCTCTGTTTCGTTTTCTGCAAATTGTATATCTTACAGCATATAGTTTACATTAATGATAATCCTATTTTTTCCCCCTCTCTAGTTCACAAGATTGGAAGGCAAGGCTAAAGATACCACCACCTGATACACGCTTCAGAACCGAGGTATGATTGTTTATGTGTTTGTTATTAATTATTATAAAGCATTAAACAGTTATGTACTTAGAGAACTTTGGATGCTTGAATTCAATGCATTTTATTCTTATTAGTTTCTTATTCTTGTTTTGCTTCCATTTACTGTTTTGATTGTGGTATTTATGCATGGATACATGGTTGTGGAAATTAATTTTTAAAAGGATCCATGTAATTTAGATTACAGGATGGAAATTTGTTTCAGTTTACTTTGGCACACTATCTATGGACTGCATAAAACACCTTGCCAAGTTTATACATCACTTCAACAAGTCTCTTTACTGTATGTTTTTCCATATCTTGGATAAGTTTCCCTGTCATTGAAGTTGCTTGACAGTTGAAAGAGAATATGCATGTATTAGCATGCGTATATGCATTACCTTCACTGGTTGGAAGGCCTTGACACTAAGTAACAAACTACATTTTTATAATCGAATTATTTGTTTGGCCCTGAACTTTTGAATTTTTTTTCAATATTTCTCTTTAGGACAGAAACATAGGTTTGTTATTATTATTATATATTTTGAAAAGTTTTGATGTTGTTGTGGTTAATTATTAATAGTATTCTTTGTTACAATAGACATTGGACTTTAGTGTGATGGCAAGTGCCCTCCACCCAAGTGGTGTGTCAGGAGTCAAGTTTGGGAATCAGCCTTTGGGGTTAAGGCTGCCTGCCAACCACCTCTTTTAGACCCCACAGAAGCCAGAGCCCTTGTCTGCTGGGAACAGAATTTTTTAAAATTAACTTGCAACATTAAAGGTGTACATGGATGTTAACCTGTTTTGCGTCTACTTGAATAGGAAAGGTTTTTACCCTGCTGTTTGTGTGAAAGATAGTTTCATTCTTGTGTTATTCATGTAAACACAAAGAAGGAATGATCACGTACTAATTTTATTGGTTTTTGGGTTTGAATAATTTGATTTCTGTACATGAGTAAAAGTTATTAAACACCTGCTAAAATTATTGTTTCCATAGTTCAAATAACTTCATAAACATTTCTTCTGTGTGTTGAATATTGTGTCAGAAGTTGATCTTGTCACATGGTTTTCTGGCACTGTAACAACACATGCTATGCACTAGTAATAAGCCTTTTTTTCTTTGTTGAAGTTATTGGATCTGGTAACTCTTATTTTTGGTATTTAGCAACAAGGGATAATGAATGGTACTGTTTATTGTTTGACCATATAGATTATAATCTTCAAATTAGCCTGATAAGGTCATATTAATCTTTTCCATCAGGATGTGACAGCAACTAAGGGAAATGAATTTGAGGATTACTTTTTGAAGCGTGAGTTGCTTATGGGAATATACGAGAAGGGGTTCGAAAGACCATCTCCTATTCAGGAAGAAAGTATTCCAATTGCTTTAACTGGGAGTGATATTCTTGCTAGAGCAAAAAATGGAACTGGGAAGACGGCTGCGTTTTGCATTCCTGCATTGGAAAAGATTGATCAAGATAACAATGTTATTCAAGGTTTGATCACCAGTATCTGAATACATCTACTTGCAAAGCATTTTGTAGTGTCAGTCAAATGACAGTGGCTATCATGGTTATTTAAGACAAGAATGTGGAATCTTTGATGCATGATTGAGATTGCTATGGTCATCTTCATCGCACAGCTTGAGCTATTACAGATTTTTAATTTATTTTGATGGTTGAGTTGTCTTCATTTTGTGTATTTACTTGAAATGTTATTTTTCATGCAGTTGTTATTCTTGTTCCAACTCGAGAGTTAGCTCTTCAAACATCACAAGTGTGTAAAGAGCTTGGCAAGCATTTGAAAATCCAAGTTATGGTTACTACAGGTGGTACTAGTTTAAAGGATGACATCATGCGTTTATATCAACCAGTTCATTTACTTGTTGGAACACCAGGAAGAATCTTAGATCTTGCAAAAAAAGGTGTTTGCATTTTGAAGGACTGTTCTATGCTTGTTATGGATGAGGTAAATACTTGATGTTTCAGTTTTGTTGGCAATAGTTTTTTTATTTACTGTTCATTTTCTGTCTAAAAAAATGCATGTGATGGTTTTCTCAAGCTCATTTCATCCTTTTTTATTTTCTTTTCTTTTATACTTTTTCTATAATGTATTCAATGTATCTGAACATATATAAATGTGCTGCATGTTTTTGTCAAGTTGATAGGTGAAGTAGCAGTTTTGCGTATTTGAAATATCCAAACATTTATAAGTGTTACAGTTTTGAATATTTCAAATGGCTCAGATTCTACCAGCTACTTCGGAAATAAAATGCTTTAATTCCTACTTGATGTAGCTTCTTTATGGTGAACATTTACACATATGATTGTGAAGTGAATTTTATTTTATTTTGATCCCTGATTATGTACATTTCCTCCTGGCCTCTTTAGTTGTTTGTTCTAGTTCAAATCTGACTTGCGGAATAAAATTATGACATTGGTGGTGTTCTTATTTGATTCTTCTTTTACATGCAATTTGGTTGGTTTAAACGTCATGAACTGCAAGCTTCTAAAGATGTATTTATTAATGTCTCTAGGCTGATAAGCTTTTGTCCCCGGAATTTCAACCTTCGGTAGAGCAGCTGATTCGATTTTTGCCTACAAGTCGTCAAATTTTGATGTTTTCAGCAACATTTCCTGTTACAGTCAAGGACTTTAAAGACAGATATCTTCAAAAACCTTATGTAATTAACCTTATGGATGAGCTTACTCTAAAGGGTATCACACAATTTTATGCTTTCGTTGAAGAAAGACAGAAAGTCCACTGCTTAAACACTCTGTTCTCCAAGGTTTGTTTCATATGAACTATTTATGTGTGCATTCTTTGTTTCCTTCTATATATGAATATGATATAATAATGGATTTTTTTTCTCCCAGCTGCAAATAAACCAATCAATCATCTTCTGCAATTCAGTGAATCGGGTTGAACTGTTGGCCAAGAAAATTACAGAACTTGGCTATTCTTGTTTTTATATTCATGCAAAGATGCTGCAAGACCATCGTAACAGAGTGTTTCATGATTTCCGCAATGGTGCATGCAGGAATCTTGTTTGTACTGGTATGATATTTTAATCATTCAGTCATGTGGCTGTTGTGGTTATCCTCCCAAACCATTTCCCTCCATTCCCTATTTTTCCATTAATTGTTCCAACAAACATGATTTTTTCTCTATGTTTCATAACTTTCAAAGTATTTTCGCTTCCATGTTTGTTTTTCGATTGATGAGAAGCCTATATTTGTACTGATTGGACCTGTGTATACTTAAGTTCTTTTGAGATCTAGTCTCATCTTATTGAACCTTGATTTTTAGAGAGATGGAATAGACTTGATGTCAATTGTGATATGCAGCAGTTGGTTCTCCCCCTGCCTTTTTTTTTTTTTTTTTTTTTGGGGTTGAAAAGGGTTTTTTTTTTTTTTTTTGGGGGGGGGGGGGGGGGGATGATTTCATTTAATTGGTGAATATGCTGGAAGGTAAAATGACATTGGTGTTGTCAACAGTTAGATTTAATATGACCCATCCTAAATATCATATGTTGGCTGAATTTGCAACAAATTTGTTTCTTTACTTTTTCTTATATATTGTTTGCCATTTGTTTTGTACTTCAATTATTTAGTGTTTCTTCTAATATATATTTTTTTGGCGGGGTGAAATGGCAGATCTATTTACAAGGGGAATAGATATTCAAGCGGTCAATGTTGTTATTAACTTTGATTTTCCAAAGAACTCAGAAACATATCTGCACAGGGTATGTAGAATATAGTTTTCTCATGTAGTTTTATCCAGTTGCGTGTTCTATGCTTACTGATATCTTACATGCAGGTTGGTCGATCTGGAAGGTTTGGGCACCTTGGTTTAGCTGTGAATTTGATCACATATGAGGACCGCTTTAACTTGTATGTCTGTTTTATGTTATTATATTTATGTTTACCAGAAGTTATTTATTGGTGGTTGCAGGATTTATTTATTTCCATATATATTCTTCTCATGTAGGTACAGGATTGAGCAAGAACTTGGGACTGAGATAAAGCAAATTCCACCACATATTGATCAGGCAATTTATTGCCGATAATTGTTGGTAGATATCTTGCTCTAGTGGTCAACGATGGTGAGTGAAGCATACGTCTTACTGATGTATCCTAATTGTCAATTTAGTGCAATGCGTCACAGAAATTGTGATCAAGTTTGCTTATATCTTTTATTCTAATTTTGTTACTGAATGATAATCTGACACTTTCTCTTCATTATTATCTCCTCGTCTTTCCTCAACTGAAAATAATGGTTTTTCTAGTCAACATAAGCTTGTTCCTAGTTACTTGGCATTTTTTTTTGTGAGCTTTTTGCTTGATGCTAGATTGGCCTGCCAAATTAGGTTTCTTGGAGTGCTATGATTTTAGACTATTTTACTGATTGTTAATTGGAAATTAATAATGTATTTTCTTTTCTCTTCAGATGCTGTCCTGTCATGAAGGTATCTTCAGTATAGAGGACGCATTCAAGGGAAGTTATGTATTGTGGGTAAAAGTCTCGGTTGATGTGGAAGGCGTGTCCTTGGATTGCTTTTATTAGTTTCTGGATTTGCATTTCCCTGAGACTTTAACAGGATATGGAGTTTTAGATTGGCTTATAAATCCCGGGTAGATCCTGGGTCCAGTTCAGAGTTGACTTAGATTTTATTAACAGATTGGTATCATGCTATTTACTCTTATTCTAGTTTAATTGCTGTTGAACCGTTGAAGGGTGTACCTTGCGGAAGAAATCCATGACCTTTTTTTTTTTTTTTTTTTTCCCTATAGCTCTTTTTTGGTACAATCATGCCGGTGACAGATGGGCTTATGTTCCTCAGGTTGACAAATGACCAGTCTGCATGATAAGAGTATTCGAAAACTGGAAAAAATATAGTTTCCAAGTAGGATAAGAATATAGTGGCTCCTGGTTCGAATGTACTGCAGAAAAACTAAAATAAATTAAAAAGGAAAGAAATCAAAATTGCTCTGCCTTTCTTTTTGAAGAACATTCTGATTTAAGTTGAGGATTTCCTTGGCACAGACCGGGTTTCCTGAGCTCATTTAGGATATATACAATTCTGCTTCGGCGGACGGAGCTCGGCCAGGTATCGCCCCATCCCTCGAAGGACTCTTGTTTGGGGCATAGTTTGGGTTAGCCCAAGTAAAGATTTCATGTATTCTTTTACTTCTTTCTGGATCTTTATTGGATCCTTATTATAGAGCTACTCATTATTTTTGTTGTTCCGGTATAGGAATAATTGATTAACTCGTTAAAAAAAAGAAGAAAGAAATTAAAATTGGAGGAAGATAAGAAAGGACAATGGGGCTGCATGCAGTCTGGCCTATAATAAATAATAATACCAATCCATTCCTGATTAATAACTTTTCATGTTCTTATGCCTTTTGCTGTCGATCTTCATTATGTTTGTGTTTTTTTTTTTCTTCTTGGGAAGCGAAGAGTATAATTACTGTGTCAGCAAGTGTTTTAAGGGTACGAACTAATAGATATTTTTTTTTTTTTTTTTTTTTCAAGAAGTAAAATTTAGTTAAACACAAATATGAAGAGCACAATCACTATGAATTTTGCTAAAATGTAATTCAGTCAATTGATTTGTACTTCAATTGTCAAATTAGTCTCTAATGTTTAATTTGTGTCCAGTTAATTATTTATTTTGTAAAGAATGAGTCAATCTATTCCTTATATCCAAATCTGTTAGTAAATGATATTGTTTAAACATTTTTTTAAAATAAAAATAAAAATAAAATAGAAAACATTTATGAGATAGGATATTTAATAGATATTGATATTTAATGGATATTATTTTTTAAAAGGAAAAAAAGTTTAAAAATCTTCATTTACTAACAGATTTGGGATAGTGCCTATGCTGACTACCAAAAAAAAAAAAAAAAAAAAAGTCTATGTTCACAATATTTTCATAATATTTTAACAATAAATTTTATGTAACATATTGTTACTAGTGGGTAAGAAAGTAATTTTAATAGTAAAATTTGTTAACTAGGATTTGTTGTGAAGATATTATGAATGTACCTCTAAAAAAATTAAAAAAGAAAAGAAAAAAAGAATAAGAAGAAGAGAAGAATTACTTAGATGATTGAAATAAATATCAAAGACTAAATTGGATTTCAGCCTTGAATTTGTGTTGTCTTTGTAAGGACGCAATTTGACTCTCAAGCTCAAAGGATGGATGAACTTAAGCCCAAAGATTTCAATACAATGAATTTGTAGAGAGTGGGTTAAAAAACTAGGTTTTAATGAGTTAGATAATAAGTAAAGTGGATTCAGATGAAAAGAAAATGAATATGGACTGGTTTAATTTAAAGAAAATCGTCATCGGCACAATCCGAGGAGATTAATTCTTATATATTTCTCTCAAATTTGATTACAAGTTCAGTTCTTAATTGCTGCAGTATTTTTCTCTTAATTTCTTGATTCCTTTCCTTCAGCATCTTCTTTTTGTTTTATACTCTCTTCCTTCCTTCATTTCTACTCGAGTAGATTGCTGGTGTTGATCCTTATCCCATCAGCACCTTTCTGAAATCTCTAGTAGTAGTTGTAAGGCTGAAAATTACTATTCAGGTATCACTTCCTTATTAATGTAGCCAAAGAGTTAGATATAGAACATTCAATGCAGTGGTAGCAGCTTTCTTTTTAGATATTTTAGGACTTCCCTCTATTCTGCGCTTCTGTGATGCTTATCCGTATCAATAAAATTTCCTACAATGTTGCCCTGGATGGCAGACCACTCCTTCGAACCTTGGCTTTGCTCAGCCGAGGAGGCATTCATCCTTGGACCACCTTCATGGACCATTATGACCAAAACTAACCTCTTCACTTATTAACATGGACTCCCTCGATAATGTTCACCCTTTCTTGGACTATTTCATGTCCTTTGATTGAGCCCTCGGCCCAATATATACATAGATATATATATATATATATATATTGCTGGGCCTAACACCCCTACAATAGCCCCTCGAAATTCTCCTCTCTGGCTCTTCTGGAAGAAATGAAGATTTCGATGTCACTACAATGACCCCGTACCTTGTCACACATCATCCCTGTTTGCGCAAGTATCTTTTTAACTGCCTAACACACACTTCTGACGCTTCGGCATCCGAGACGTGCCTTCATTAAATTTTTGCGGCTCCATGTTCCCCATGTTCTATGGCACGATGCAGATCCAACGGCTAAGGATTTTGTTGGAATGCGAGCGGGAATTTTCCCGCTTGTCATTTTCTCTTTGATATAAATATTACCTAAACACTTCATTCACCTCACTTTAGCACTTATACATTGAACTTGCGTACTTATTCAACTTACTTGTGCCCTCACACATACCAAGAGCTAGTCTGAGGATAATTTTCTTTTCCTTGTAAGTCTTTATAAACCTTTCCATTTATTTTTCTTTCTGTTTTTCTTTTCTCCGTGTCATTTTCTCCTCGGCCTAACTATTTTCTCCTTATCTTCTTAGTACCTTCAACCCTCCTTCAAGTATGGGTAGATTCGCTTATCTGGTAGTCTTCGAGGAATGTATAGAGAGCTTTAAAGCTTAGTATATGATTCTGCTAAGAGTGTTCATTACGTATTGTAAGGAAAGTGAATGGCACAAGAAAAGGTAAGAGGGAGAAGTGGTCATCCCAATGATTGCCTTTATAGAGGGTGGGATGAGAATTCCCATGAGTACCGTCACTAGGGACTATCTTAGGGCTCATAGATTAGCTCCCAACCAATGTGCCCCAAACATGTTTAGGATTTTAGGTAGTTTAGATGCAACTTAAAGAGAAAATGAGCTTAAACCTTACCCACAATGACATTAACTGGGTTTACAACCTTCACCACCTAAAAGGGCAGTGGTATTACTTAAAAACTAGGCATCTCGAGGTTAAACTTATCTTATGCCTTCCTGATTCCAACAAAAGCATGAACAAAGATTTCTTGATCGTTTCGGGGGAGTGGCACAATGGCCTCCCCTTTCTGATGAGAAAGGGGCAACCAGGTGGGGTTTTAGGTCTAGGCTAATTATTTGAAAATTACATTTTCTTTCTTTGATATGTTTTGTTCCCATTAGTCTATGTTATGCTTGTAATTGAATTTTTTCTTGTGCCCCTTTCTTTTGCTAAAGATGTCTTTATTGTTTTTTAATGGTTTCGCAGACAAGCACGCTGTTGTTCCCAACTTCAATCTAGTCAACCAGGCGAGCTTGGACAAAATACTGAAGGCCGAGGTGTTCGTTCACAAGAACGACCAACTAAGAGCGACCTACCTAATATTAAATTACACCCCGATCTCGTCCAATTTTCAAGTGCTAAAGTGCTAGATAAAGGTAAAATATCCGCGCTTACACTAGATAAGCGTTGCTGCTCCCAGTTTCCTCACCACTGGCCCTATTCCATAAGGCGTACCTCTAGCAACTCTGCCAATTTAGTATACAAGCGGAAAGGCCACCCTTTCCCATCTTGGTGTTAAAGAAAAAGAAGAAGAAGAGATCGTAGATATCTCAGACTTAGGGGACGAATACCTGGTCTTTAACCAGCCTCTGTCCCCAAAAATCCCAACTGGTGACCTCGGCCATCCTTTCCCAGGCCAAGCCAGCCACAACCAAGAGGTTACTAACGAACCAGACGCCATGGGGATATAGCGCAAGCAGAGGTCAACTCTCCAATAGCTGCTGGAATCCCAACCTGGGGGGAACGCGCCAGGGAAGGCAGCCTAGACTAGGCTTTCCACCCCCCTACGGACATTCTGGCCTTTTGCCCTTAATTTTTTAAAAATTTAGCAATATGCCCCTGTTTTGAAACTATATATGCATACGCCCCTGTTTCGATACTCGATTACCATAAAATCGAGTTTCAACACAAATCTCGATTGGTTTAAAATCGAGTTATGCCCGATCAAACTCAAAAAAAAAAAAAAAAAAAAATTTGCATAGAACTCGAGTTTCATGTAAATTTTTTATAAGTTTTTTTACAAGTATGCAAATCAGTTTCAGTGGCCCTATAGCGGCGTTTTTTCATTCCTATAGCGACGTTTTTTCATCCCTATAGTGATGTTTTTTTGGAAATTTTTTTTTACAAGTATGAATATTAGTTTCAGTGGCCCTATAGTGGCGTTTTTTCATCCCTATAGTGGCGTTTTTCTGGAAATTTTTTTGCATGTCAGTTTCAGTGGCCCTATAGCGGCGTTTTTCCTTCCCTATAGTGGCGTTTTTCTGGAAATTTTTTTTGTAAGTATGAATATCAGTTTCAGTGGCCCTATAGCGGCGTTTTTTTATCCCTATAGTGACGTTTTTAAGCCCTATAATAGCGTTTTGGTACTCGATTTCCATTTACTCGAGTTTTATGCTTTTTTTTTTTTTTTTTTTTTTTTTTTTAAGTTTGATCAGGCATAACTCGATTTTAAACCAATCGAGTACTTTAAGTAACTCGATTTTAGGATCATCAAGTATCAAAACAGGGGCACGAACCTATATAGTTTCGAAACAGGGGTATATTGCCAATTAAAAAAAAAAAAGGGGGTAAAATGCCAGAATGTCCCCCCCCTACCCACCCAACTTCTTCGATCTTATCTCGCCGACCATAAAAGAAAAAGGAAGTAAAAGGATAAAGAGTTGGTAGAGATAAGAAAAAGCCACCCTCCCTAGGAGGTTGGGCCTAACACCGCTACTGTCTTAGTTTTTTCATTTAACAAAATGTGTCATAATTAATTATTTAATATTTAATATTTCTTAATTTATTTGGTTTTCAGCCTTGACTTTTTGCTATAGGTCTTAGCTTTGGCCTTTAGAAAAATTAGTCGCTAACCCGTGCGATGCACGGGATAGTTAAATAAAATGACAATTAATCAACATCACGTTAAGGTAAAAGAATTAGTGAGAGACTGATTTGCCCACCAAGAATTTAAAAGAAAAAAAAATTGATATAATAAAATCTAAGAAATTTAGAAATAAAAAATTGGGTTAATAATATGCATATTATAGAATCTCCAAATTCTACTTCAAAACCAAACAAAACCCTTCAAATTCAAAAAATTCATATATAATATACCAAATAAAAATTTACCACACCTTGGGTTGGAAGACATAGGTTGCAGTTTTGATTTTTCTCCAAAAAATAGAGATGCTTCATCTGCTGTATACAATATAAAATAATTATTAGAAATTTCAACCCAAAAACCAAACCTACAAAAACACTATCAAAATATAGAGATTAACCCAAATACTTAGAAGAAAATAAATTCTAAACATAACAAAACAATAAGATAGAATGAAAATTTCAGGCACATATGAAAGCAAATAAAAAAGATAAAACCTACGTTTTTTTTTTTTTTTTTTTTAGTTGAGTCTCTCTCCTTCTTATTTTTTTAATTTTAAAGTGAAATTAAGTTTAGGATTTTGAGATGGTAATTGCTAGGGTTTTAAAGAGAGAAGAGAGAGTCCTACCAGGAGTCTAAATAATATAAACAATTCAAAACATGGAACATTATCAAATTTATAACACCTAATTTCATTATCTTCTACGTTGAATCCAAACAAATAATTAATTGAAATTAATCCAAACAAATAATTAATCAACAAAAATCAAAGCTTTAATAAAAAAACAAAAAATCACATAAACCCAAATAAAAATTCTCAATAAAGCAAGAACATATAAAAATTTACCACACCTTGGGCTGGAAGACATAGGTTGCAGCTTTGATTTTTCTCCAAAAAATATAGATGCTTCATCTGCCATATACAATATAAAATAATTATTAGAATTTCAACCCAAAAACCAAACCCATAAAAACACTATCAAAATATAGAGATTAACCCAAATACTTATAAGAAAATCAATTCTAAACATAATAAAACAATAAGATAGAATGAAAATTTCAGGTATATATGAAAGCAAATAAAAAAAGACAAAACCTACGTTTTTATTTTTTATTTTTACGTGAGTCTCTCTCCTTCTTATTTTTTTAATCTTAAAGTGAAGTTGAGTTTAGGGTTTTGAGATGGTAATTGTTAGTGTTTTAAGGAGAGAAAAGATTTTGGTATTTTTATGCAAAAAACGTTTTTTTAGGTCTAGGTGATTTATTTCCTTATTTTTAGGCTCTTTTAATGTTTTTTTAGGTCAAATTTGGTTCCTATTATGTTTAGGTATTAATTAGGGCTTATTTTAGAATATATTTTCTTGTCCATCAAGTTTTATGGAGTCCTTAAATAGGCCTCCAAGTTTGTATACGTTTTTCAATATTATTGTTATAAGATATAAAACCTAAAATAAAAAGAATCAAAAATAAAAAGAAAAAGAAAATAGTGATGATGTGGAAAATTGTGAGAGTTTTAAAAGCTTCGGTTTTATATATATATATATATATAGATATATAGATGTGTCATAATTAATTATTTAATATTTCTTAATTTATTTGCTTTGCAGTTAGCAACTTTGAGCTCGTTAGAGCACACCATAGTTTTTGTTGTTGTCGTTTTTATTTTTTATTTTCTTTTTAAGGAATGCCCTACGTATTACTAATTACTTCAACCCCTGGGTACAAAAATCGTCTGGGTGGTCTGCCAGCACACAATAATAATAGCCGAGGACAAAAGAAGAAATAAAACATAGAGACCATGCATGTGGGCGACATCTGAATTATTGTAATAATACTTATGACTCGCGGACAACATAATTGAACAAATACATAATGTTTAATTTTTTTTTAAAGAAAAGCCTTTCAAAAAAAAAAAAAAAATTTTTTTTTAAGAAAAGAAAAAGAACAAACCCTAATCCACACGAAATATGGAGTTCATTAATAGTGAACCTGGTGCCAAATGTACTTTATGTTTTGGGCCGAATAAATATTGTTATAAAGAGAATCGGTATCTTCATTTTCAGCCCTCATTTATGTGGACTAGAATACTCCCCCCCTCCCGCTGCCTGCCACCCCTAGTTCGGCTGTTACGGGAGGAGTTTAAAGTTGTCAAATTAAGACCGCACGGCGAGACTAGAAATGTTATAAATACAAAAAAAAAAAAAAAAAAAAAATACAAATACAAATTTTTTTTCGTAGGTTGAAAAACTTTTACTAGTTTCATCCTATTTCAAAATTGACATTACTTTTTTAATCTATCACTAACATCCTGCTGCACTAGCTATTGTGAAAATTATTTGTATCTATAGGGAAAACACTCAAAACTTCAAAACATAAAATATTTATTAGAAATATCATCCAAAAGTCTTGTAGCTAACTCAATTGGTTGGTACTTCTAGTATTTTCTAATGAAGACAACTAATGTTCAAATCTCTCACCCCAATTATCTTCCCAGGGAACAACCATAAATGCCAAGTGGCGAATCACATGCTTGTAAAGCAAAGTTCATTTTTGGATCTACTTGTATCAGTGTTTCAATGTATTGAGCTCAATGCGATGTGTGTTTAAAATTGTTTACATGTCTACATCATGTCCTATCCAGCGTTTTAGCGCACTGGAAGCTTTGCCCATCTCCCATTTGTTAAATAAATGTAAGCTCCACGGATGAACTAGAATTCCATGCTCAGGGAGTTAATGCATGAATCTTTTGGTTTTTTTTTTAAAAAGAAAAAAATATGTTAATATTCAAAACTGAACTAATATAAAACTAACTCCTATTATAGTGTCAATAAAATATAAACAAAAGAAAAATGCAAACTAATTAAACATTATTTGCACTTCAACTCAATCATCTATCAAACTAAAATATGATGTTTGTGCAAGTCCCAAAAATAATTTAGGATAAAATTTATACTAAATTTCACTTTAATTTTTCTTTCAATGTACAAAATCAAATAGCGTGGCAGAAAACTAAAACTAGGTTTCATTTTTGTTGCAAAATTAGTTTTGACAATATTTATCAATGAAAGTGTTTGTTTTGTTATTACAGTAGAACTGGAAGAGTATTTACAAGTACAACAATTTTATAATAGGAAGGGCAATAGATTGATTTCAATAGGTTTTCGACCCAACCTAAGTACTCAACATTAATAATAAAGGTTTGGGATTTTTTTAAAAATGGACTTGGGGTTCAAAATTTTAAAACTGCTACCAATTGGAAAATGTTTGAGTTTTACACCTTAGGTACTCGAAACCTTATTAGACTATACAATTAAATTATTATAATAACCCCTATTATTAATTTTATCTACATGAAACTAGAGTTTTTATATAAACAAGTGTACATTACTACATTATCTTTTTCTTTCTCTTTTTTTTTTTTAATAAAAAAAATTATACCATTATTTCTTATTCGACCTTACTTACATTGAAGACACAAGTTTGGTACGAATTTAGGTCTTTCAAATATAAATGAGATGAGTTTGGAATTAAATTCTTAAAATGTAGTATTTTGGTAATGCCATTTTAGCAAGCATATCTTTTCCTCCTGTTAAGTTCAATCAATGATGGGAGAAGTTCCTATCAAAAAAAAAAAAAAAAAAAAAAAAAATGATGGGAGAAGTTCAGAGAATTCATTATTGGTTTTGGAATCCCACATTGACCTTAGAAGGATGATAATTCTTTTTAAAACTGATAGTTCCACGTTAAAGAAGAGAAGACGTAAATGCATTTTTAGTCCCTACATTTTGGGTTTTTTCTATTTTGGTCCCCCCATTTTAATTTCACAACTTTTAGTCCCTAAATCAATTTGCGTGTGTTATTTTGGTTATTTCCGTCAGTCAATAACAACCGGAAATATCTAACGTGACAAACAGAGTGCACTGTTGATACGGTAAATGCTGATGTGGCAAATAAAATAATAATAAAAAAATTTATTTGTTATTTAATAAATGCCAAGTTAGCATAAAATAATAATAAAAAAAAGACATTTTCATGTTTTTTCTAAATTCTTTTAAAATAAAATAAGATAATTAAATCAAAAAAAATTTATTTCTTTCATTATTTTTTTCTGAAGAACATGTTCATGTTCCTTGGGTTCATCCCCAGAACATGAGTTAAACTTTATTACAAACCCAGAAAAAATTCACACAAATAGAATAAAAACTTCAACCCAAAACTTCTACCTACTCGAGCTCTAGCGAACCCAGAAATTTTCTTGGGAAACAAACACACAAAAAACCCAAAAAATTTAGCTCAAAAACGAAATCATAAATCTCAAAGCCCTCATTTTCAACCCCAACAAAATCATCAAATCCCCCAACCATAAGCCCAAAAAGTTCAAAACCAGAAAATCATCAAATCCCAGAAGTCACAACCCACACTTCTTCAATCACCAAACTCACATTGAAACCCAGAACCTGACCACCACACTTCTTAAATCACCATCCTAATTCGATTAATCTTTAACCAAAGCGCCACCTTGAACCCATTTCAACTTTATTGGTTTTGCATTGGGTCGTTGCTAGCCATGCCGTGACAGCAACTGAATGAATACAAGGCTAATCTGCCTTGTGACAGAGGTGAAGGACTGGCCAGAGGGATGAGGAAGATGATGCGGCGGTGGAGGGCATAGAGTTAAAGGTTGAAGCTCTCTGGTATACAAATTATTTTTATTTTGATTTTTGGGGTTTTAGTAGTGGAGGTGGTGGTTGCAGATCGGTAGCAAGGTAGTGGAGGGGCTCAGATCAGCGGTGGAGACTAGTGATGGAGGTGGAGAAAGACAAACTCAGCTCGGTGGAGGTGGAGATCAATGGTGTTGGTTGGTTTTATGGGTCTTGGTGGCAGTGATCAACTGGGCTCAGAGGTGGTGGGTAGATCTGAATTTTTTGGCCATTGGTGGGATTTGAAGGTGGTGAATCGGTGGAGGATTTTCTTGGCCTATTGTTGTGTTTGGTTGAGTTTTGATGTTTGGTGTTTGGTTGGTTGGGTCCAGTGGAGATGTTGTGTTTTGGTATTTTTGTAATTGTTGGGTTTTGGTCTCATTTGAAGATTGCTGTGTGTTTTGCATGTTTGGTTGCTAAGAAAATGCAAGAAGAGAGACAATGGGAGAATCTTTTAGATCTGTGTTAGTGTTCTTGGTGTTCTTGTTCAAGAAACTTTTAGATTTTAATTCATGTGAATTTTGGTTTTTAATTCTGTTTTTAATTTTTATTTAATTAAAATTAATAAATTAATTTTTTAAATTTATATGCTGATGTGTTATGAGTGATGTGCATTTTTAATAATATTTAAATCCTCCGTTTGCCACGTCAGATATTTCCGACTGTTGACTGACAAAAAAGGACTAAAATAACACGTGTTAATTAATTAGGGACTAAAAGTGATGAAATTAAAATGTAGAGACCAAAAAGTAACAAAATCAAAATGTAGAAACTAAAAGTGCATTTACGCCAAAAGAAAAAAAAAGTAGGGAAGTGTGCAAATTCCTATAAATAAAATGGTGGTGTAATTTTGCTTTTGTGAGAGAGAATTTAAAGCAAAACTTTGTATTAAAGGCTAAATTTTGCCTATTGTATTAGTGTGGGGCACCTTTTGTATGTATTAGAATTTTGTTTGGATTAGTTTTTTTTGTGTGGTTGAAACCTCTATTATTTTTTTGAGAAGCTTGAAACCTCTATTATTGATAGTGAATTTCGGTTAACAAACTTAAAGTTAGCTGAATCACATTCATTTCTGTAAATTGGGTGCTTGCTATTTTATTGTTTTAGTGTGTAATTGACTGCAATTCGTTATAATAGACATGAATGAAGGCTTCGTGTATTGCATTATAAATGAAAAAGGACAGAAATAAAACTGCATGGAGTTTACAAATGTAGAGCTGTTGGTCAAACAAACAAACGAGAACAGTAACGTTTATTGGAATCTCTGTTTTTCAATTGACCACATTTATTATAAGCGCCATTGAAGTTGCCATGTTACCTACTTTGATGTCTCTTTGACTATTTGCTGCAACTGTCTGTGTCCTTCCCACTCTCAACAATCAAACATAAACAGAACCCATTTTTCTCATGCAAAAACATCCTTAAAATCATAAAATGACAAACAGTTCTCAGCGGCGCGTGTACGAATGATTCGCACACGCGCCGCTGTACGACCTTAACGTGTCCTTCCTTCTTTGGCCACGTGCCAGCTCTTTGCATGTTCAAAGATCGATATTTCTCACCCATCCACTAGAGCTTTAACTCTCTCACTGTTCTTTCAAATCCATCATGTGAAAGAGAGCCACAGAGAAGCTATAACAGTACACATCGGTTTTGTTTGGGTTTTTGTTTCTTTTTGGGGTCAGTTTACATTTCTCGCACAATGTTTTTAAAAATCAAGGATCAAGAACTTTATTAGAAGAAAGACTAATTAACTAAAAAGTCTACGAGACTATTAAAGAAAACAGCTTTTTTGCTTTTGCACTCCTGGTTTTCTAATTGATCAAATGAGGTAACTTGGCAATAAAATTGAGAAAGTACTAGTCCCACCAAAATTATGAATACCATATAGAGAAAAAGATTATAAATTCAGATTTATCAAGAAGCATGACAAGTAACTTCATGCTGTGTCCGTACTATGCATGTCATTGTCGGTGAATTAATGTTTCTCTCTCTCTCTTTGGAACCCTTTCTGTCTTCTGTGTTAGAATTGTCAGTTGCACCATAAATGCTTTCACTATCAGCTTCTACAGTGCAGTTTCTCTCTCTGTCTCTCTCTCATAGCAGTTCTGTGCAATTGAAAACCTCAAAAAAGAAGCGAGTCCATTAAACTCTCTTAACATTGTTTTGTGCAAAATTTTCTCTCAATGATGATTCAATTTCTCAATGTCTCTGTACCTAGCATTTATTGCAAAAGCCAGCCTAAAACTCGCTGATAATCGTCCTTGCAAGCCCACAACATTTATTGCCACTTTCGAATTCCCCTTAGAAATATACTGTCATAAGTGTTTTTAGCATTTATAGCTTCTCTCTCTGCAATTTTTCTCTGAAAGTTTCTGGCTTTATAAGTGTTTCTTGGCGCTTGTAGGTGTTGGACTGTTGGTGTTTGCTACTGGTGGTGTCTTAAGGTCTGGGGAGTTTTATTGGGTCATAAGTTTTTGGTGTTTTGAGGTGGTGGTGTTGATCCCTTTAAAGGGTCTTCTTGGATCTTTTATTTGTTTGTGTTTTGTGGTGGTGGAGTCTGACACTGTGGGGCTTTTGGGTTGTTTTGGTGTTTAGTGAGTGAAGGGATATGGGAAGGGCACCTTGCTGTGACAAAAAGGGTTTGAAGAAAGGGCCATGGACTCCTGAGGAGGATCAGATTCTTGTTGAATTTATCAAGAAAAATGGTGGGCATGGGAGCTGGAGGTCTCTCCCCAAGCTTGCAGGTTTGAGTGTTCCTACTTTATGGTGGTACTATTTGGCTAGTCATTGCCTGATGAAACTTGTGGAAACGCTTTCCTTGCTTTGGAAGTAAAAGTTGATTCATTTTTGCATTTGTTGTGCTCTGAGTCTGAGAGCAAGAAAAACAACTTCCAAGTCATTTTTTTCTTTCCAAAGCATTTCAGCACTTTCAAGGTGCTAGTAAGATGCTATAAACTTGCTTTGAGACTTGACTTCGTATCGAACATCTAACTAAGTCAACCCATCGCATTTAAATTTGATATGTGCTTTTTAAGTAGTGGTGTCGTTGAAAATGCGAATCATTGCCATAGTTTGACTTCTGTTTTATTGAATGCGCCGTGCTCTGCTTGTGTTGTACTATAATCTATCTAAAATTTGAGAAAACTGGCTTTGTATGAATGAGGAAAAGACTGAGAAATGTGATTTCTAATTTCCTTGCCAGTTGCCACATTTTGGTATGGTATATAACCGTTTAGTGTTTCTAATTAGAATGCTCATCAATGGGGTGTTGGAGTAAACCTCTATAGTCCTATATGCTTCACATATACCATACCAGTGAAACAAATTTGCTAGAGTTTACTGATAGGGTTACTGGGTCAGCACCCCGCTGTCTGGTTGCTGGAAAAACTGAAGAAAAGCTAGGAAACAGAGTTGTCATGCTATTAGGGCCATCTGTTGTTTGTCATCTTTGTAAATGACTTACTCTCTTTGAATCTCTCCAAGTAATTTTAATATAAAAACGATGATGCCCGTACTTTTATATGAACTTGTCTTTTTATTTTTGTCTTTTGATGTGATTACTATGTTTGTTTGTGTTACTGTAAGTTAATTATAGTAGTTTGTATGTCTCTAATTTCTCAGTATGTATTTTGAAAATCCAATGATAGTGCTTCCTTTTGAAAGCCAATCTGCAACTTTATAGAGTAAATTTACTAGACTGTTCAAGATATCCACGGCAACATCAACTTTCTAGTTTTATAAATCATGGGTTTCTTTTTTGTACAGGTCTTCTTCGCTGTGGGAAGAGTTGCCGGCTTAGGTGGACAAATTATCTTCGACCAGACATTAAACGTGGTCCCTTTACTCAAGAGGAAGAGAAGCTTGTCATACAGCTTCATGGCATTCTTGGGAACCGGTACTTCATTTTGCCTCCTTTGCTTGCATTGAAATCATGACTTCTATGGCTATTAGAATCAGTCCTAATTTGCAGGACTTCAAACTATATAAACTATAAAAGTAGGGGTACACAAACCGTATGGCAGAACATTGAGGAGACCATTATTCTGATGGGTTCTACTGTCTTCGGAGGGGTTATTAAGCCAAATGCTTGGTTGATCTGCATGTCTTAAAAGTAAATTCAACTTGAAAGTTAAAACTAATAATACAGTGGTGTTTGGAAACTGTCCTGTTTCGTAATGCATACACAATTGACATTCAAGAATCAAAACAAGCTGCAACAATGATAATTTAATCTGCATTCCCTTTATGCTTTAGCAAAATCAATTTTCTTGTGTGACATCTAACACTTCTAGAACTCGAACTCCTGCTGCTGTATATCAAAATCAAACTAGAACTATTACAGAGTGAATTTGTTGGAACCTGCATTATAAGCCTTGTGCCATATTAATTCACTTGCTAAAATTTTCAGATGGGCTACTATTGCTTCTCAACTACCAGGTAGAACTGACAATGAGATCAAGAATTTATGGAACACACACCTGAAGAAGCGACTCATGGGCATGGGCCTTGATCCACAAACACATGAGCTCATTACCTCTTGCTCTACGACTGTAAAAGCACCTGCCTCCCCTATCACTCGCCACATGGCACAATGGGAGAGTGCTAGGCTTGAAGCGGAGGCCAGGCTTTCAAGGGAGTCATCACTCTTCAATCCAATTCCTCTGGGAAAAACTGATTCTGACTATTTTCTTCGCATTTGGAACTCGGAAATTGGAGAATCATTTCGAAAGTTCAATAGGGAGGATAAAACTGCATGCCAGAGTCCAGTTTCTCAGGCATCTTCATCCACAAAATGTGGATCAATCTCAGCCATTACAACTGAGATTAGCCCCATTTTACTGGGATCCTCAATTGTGGGAAGCAATCAAAATGAAGATAATGAGTGCAAGAGTTGCAAATCCTACCCTGAAGAAATGGTGGTTGGGTATGATACCTCAAGCTCTGATGAATTAGAAGATTCATCGGACAGTGCATTACAGATGCTGTTGGATTTCCCCATTAACAATGACATGAGCTTTTTGGAAGAAGACATAGATAAGTACTCTACGCCTTCTGCCATGTTGACAGAAAACTCATTCATCTGCCCCCTCTGAATCATGCCTCAAATGCTTGCTATGTATTTTGAAGCCTCTGCTACCTAAAGTTTGTCCTGATATTTTTTTTTTTGGAATTTAAGCTGTTAAGGAATTGAAAGAGCAAATAGTTGAGCTAATTCAAAGTGTACTTCAGTCAGTTATTTGGCTGATTACAGTTAGAAATGGTGCTTTACCATTTTACCAGGTTTTGTTTATTAGTCAGGCCTGTTATTCAGTATATATAGGACATACATATTCCTCTCTTTCGTTAAGAAACTCCAGTGCCAGACAAGTCTTTCTTGTACTCAAGTGGTGTCGATGTTATAATATGGATGCTCATCAATATTAACTATTATTATTGTTATTATTTTTATTCCAGCTATGTAGCTATTCCTGTAGAATTTCTCTGGCTTTTGCACTATTGAATCTTAACACTATTTTTGTATGAGATGGATATTTTGAACGTAATTTCGATAGATACGATAAGATTTGGTTCCTTGAATAAGGTATAAGACCAAGTCCTTTAATTGATTTTTCTAGATGTTAACATATAGCATAATTTGTATATGTTGCATGTCTTAACATTGCTGGTTTGAATCAAGACATATCAATTATTCTTGGTTCAAGCTTAATAAAGGGCTTTGTAGTTTAACTGTTCTGTATATATATATATATATATAGACGACAATTATTTACAAAGAAATATCATTCAGAAAATAAGTCACTTTTTTTTGGTACATGGTATCAGAACCATATTTATATTGGCCTTTAGTGCTAATGATCTTTACATGGTTTATATAGAGTCTTCTTATTATTTTAGTTTTCACTTTAACAGTGTAGAAATTGTTTCATCAATGATTGAGTGTTTATATGTTACACATTTTCGCAAATCTTTTCAACGCATTGCATAGATTAGCGATTACTACAAATAATAATTGTTCAATCACTTTAAATTTGGGTTTGGAAAAGATTAAAATCCAACTTATATATGAATACTTCTCAAATTATTTCTTTATGGGGTGTACAACTTTACTCTTATATAGCTTTTTAAAATAAATAAATAAAAGCAATCTCAAACGGATGCAAAGTCATTGAAAATTAATATTTCATTACTGATTCAAAAAATATATATAATATTCGAAAACATGGTATAAAAAAAAAGTAGGCAACAACTTATTTAAATTACACAGTTGTTTTAATGAAAAAAAAATAATTATTTTTCTCAATATTGATCACTTCTAAAATCAAGAAGAAAATATAATTTCAAACAAATAACAACTAAAGCTACATAGGAATTTATTCCAATTACAAAAGAGCCATAATAAGAAGAAACTAATGGTTACATTCTTTTCAAGCGATAAAGAAAAAAAATTCCGAATAAATGGTATGTCTTTTACTTTTACTTTTTTTTTTCTCATATTATTTTATTCAACATTTAAATTTAGTCACGGCCTCCATATCATTAAAAAAATTTATATTTCCTCACTTTATTTATTTTAAAAAAATTAAACATATAATATTTTACTTAGATCCAATAAAAAAAATTGTCCTTATAAAGTGGAGTAATGATAGGAAAACACTCATTTTCACATTCAATACGTTAAAGGAAACATGGAATACAAAAAAAATGCCAATTTAGAAACACTAAATTAAAGAAAAAAAAATTAACGAGAATATCAAACCAAATATAAAATAAAGAAACTAATAATGCATATTTATTGTCATAGAATCATCATCAAATTTTGAAAGATGAGAGAGAGAGAGAGAGAGAGAGAGAGAGAGAGAGTAACTTTTAATGGGAAAACAAAGAGGCTAAAAGAAGAAGTAAAAAAAAAAAATAGAGATGACTATATAGAGAATATTAAAAACTTTACAGTGCAGTAAAATAAACCGTTACATTCACTTAAAAAATTAAATCAATAATCAACAATTAAATACAATTATAGTACTAAATTTAAATTTAAAACTAATCAAACTTTAACCATGGAAACCATATTTCGAATCATAACTAAAAAAGAGATGTTCTTTTAGTAATAATAGAAATTGTATATGAAATCAAGTTAGAAAATTTTAAAAATCCTTTTTTTGACATTTCATTTAACCTTATATATATATATATATAAATATAATTTTCATACACTATTACTTTTTGAAAATCTAATGAAACGATACTACCTCTCATTTAACGATTTCGTTATGAAAATCATCAATAAATATATGCTAAGGAGCTTTACAAATGAGATCATTAAAAAAATGATAAAATTAATTAGCAACTATTATTATGGAGTAGTAGTTTATGGTTTTACGCATCTAAAGAAATGGGATATATAGAGTTTACTTAAAGGTATAGGTAAAGATTCACTATATATATATATATAAAGGTTTTAAAAAAAAAATTATATATATGTAAGGTTTTTATTAACTTAGATGATAATGAAAACCAATTATTAATAATTAAAAAAATAATATTAATAAAAAATATATTTAATGAGAACACCCAAAAAAAAATTTATCACCAACTAGTTCAAAATAATACCGGAGATGGTTAAAATAAAAAATATTTGTAAAAGAATCTTATTATAGATGAAAAAGAGTCATCCTCAAATCAACATGCTAGTTTTATGCACACAAATTATTATACCTTTGCTGATTTTCCCATCAGTTTATAATTACATACAAAATGAACACATAGTGAACAAACAAGAAAAATATAAAGAAAAACCGGGAATTACATTTGAAGTTGAATACAGGCACAAAAGCATTTCAAAAGCAGTTCAAAAGCAACCGAGGAACTTCTTTGGAATGGTTCCGGTTGCACGATATTTTGCAGATGTCTCCTCTGCCTTGAGAAGTTCTTCCCCTCGTCTAGCTTCAATCATTGCCTTCTTTTCTTCTGCTTGCTTATGAATCAAAGCGGCTTTGTTCTTCATTTTCTCTGCATAGTTTGCCTTCTTCTTTTCTAATTGTTCCTGTTAATAATTTGAAGTTGTTAAAGTTGAATCTAAACTGTAAAATACTGAATATTCTCCACTATAAATGGATTCGCATTCCATTCAACGCTTCAATTTTTAAGTGTAAATAGGTCCTCAGTTACTGTGCATAGCACATGATATAGATGTGTCCTGTCATTTCTAAAAAACATCACTATACGCTGTAGTAAATTAATGAGTATGACCCACATTATCATGTTGTAGTACATGCTACGAACCAATCAAGTAATCAAGGTAGAGATAGTATGATCATGGTCAACAACAACATAGGGTGGGTGGGGGCAACCAGAAGATAAATCTAAAACAGAAGGAACAGAGGCCAAATTACCTCAATTTTTCTTAGATCGGCTTCTATAGATGCTTTCTTGCTGTTTTCCCATGCAGTAACAGCAGATAGCTTCTTCTGTGCCCTGTTTAACAGTTCAGCATAGTTGCAATTATTAGCATAGTTTCAACAAATTTTAAGCTTATGTAGAGATAGCAAACATAAAGTTCTTTTCTGAACTACAAAGGACATAATTATATTAGCATTAATCAGAATTTTTGTTTAAGGAATAATATCTATTAAAGCGTGAGAATCGAGTCCTATATTGAGGACAACTGAAGAAAGTAAGTAATTGATATATATATATATATATATATATATAATTGGGCCCAAACCTATTGACTTAGTTTTTGAATTGAAGTGGTGTCTCAACAATAAATCAGTAACAAAGACTTACTTGTTCTGTGCCTTAGATTTTTCGCTTTCTTCCCATGCCTTGACAAATGATAATCTCTTCTCCTTTTCAACATCTGCTAGAGCAACATCTGTAAAATTCAAAGCAGGACATCAGTTATCCACGGTAAAATTTGATGAAAAAAGATCAAATGAATAAATAAAGTAATTGGATCTCTAAATCTAAAATTTTTATATTATTGTTAATTCAATAATAGTTGTTTTTTTTTTTTTTTTGGTTGTATGAACAAAAAAGAAAAAAGAAAAGAAAAAAGAACTACACATCCCATGGAAATTAATCACCGCGTTGTGTTTTACACGGTAATTTAGAAAGAGAGTTAGTGGTCTAGTGTTTATTTATCACCATCGTTCATTGAAGTTAAATGAAGCAGAGTTCATTTGGAAATCCTTCCATGCCCATGGTACAAAATGGGTTTAGGACTCCACATATTGTTTAAAATGCTTACAAAACAAAAACACACATAACGGAATCATTTGAAATGCTTCATGGAACAAAATAGGCCGTGTCCAATTTCTGGGGGATATGAAAATGTGTTTCTTCATGGTCACCAAATTATAGTGAATGAGAAAATAAATGTAAGTTGAGAGGTATTTCAAACACTTTTACCTCTATCGATTGAACCCTTTGAATCTTTCTTCACCACGGGTTCTGGAGTCTCTGTTACAGACAATAATTCAAATAGAATTACAACAGATCACATTCTGTTCAACTTATGATTCATTGTTAATATGCATGTTTAATATCAATCAACCCTTGAACCTACCTAGATTTCCTCAGTTTTTCCCCTGAACAGCAGGATTTAGTCCATGACTTGCATTTAATTGACAATTATTGGATACAACCTAGTTTTCTTTTTGATAAAAAGATATATGATATTGATAGATGATATTATTGCAACAATGAAGAATGAAATTATTCCTTCTGGTATTTTCTTAAATAATGTCAACATGGGTCTCTTAATCTCTGTATCAGAAAATAGCACGAAGTGGATTCCCTAACTCTCAAATTTTGGATAACATGACTGATGGTGAAACCACCATCATTATCAGCCTTTATAAAATCCATTGACATCACCCAACTTCAAATGAGTGAAAGAGGGTCCTAATGCTCCATTTCTAAATTCCATGAGAACTAAATAAAGGAACTTTTATAAAAAGAAAGTTTATACAATGTTGAGCTAGCATCCATTACGAGATACATATCAAGCTTTATAAAAGATACAGTAAAGCATAAAAAATGCCTTCTAAAGTGATTATGGAAAAAGGAAATGATATTGCCACTGGTACATGGCATCCAATGAAACAACTCCCTTGGAAGGTAGATTCTCACTCTAGGAAGTTAATTACTTAAAAAATTTCATGCTTCTCTTTCCAAAAAGAATGTTACTTTTAAAAGTTAAAGTCCAATTTGATTTGTTTATGAAATGATTACATATAATTGGTGACTCTGTTAAACAATTGCATTAAAAAAATTATATAAAGATATTTCCATAAAATCATCCAATTAATTACTTGAAAAGTAAGGATACTGATAATTAAGGCGATTTAGCCATATCAAGAGCAGATTTACAAATCAAAGTGACATTCAAAAATAAAATGACTTTCCCACAAAAAAAGATAGAAACAAGACAAAAACACTAATGGAAGTTTTTGGCACAGTTGAAGCCGAACCAAACAATCAGATGGTACCCCTGTCTACTAGAACAGGTCAACCGATGTGAGCAGGTCAAGGAATTAATTTGAGAAATAATTGCTAGTATATATAAATTGTTTGATATGAATTCAATAATTGCAACTATGATCATCCATAAATTCAATCAATAGGAAAAAAAAAAACCTCATAATTTAATCAAGCCATTTACACTAAAAGAAGAAATCCAAATCCTTTCTCTTAAATACTTCTATCCAAATAAACCAATGATGAATTTGCATGGATTCTCCGGACCAAACTGAAAGTTAATTTATAGTTCAGAAAATAAATTTCAAAGCATTCAATTCAACTTCACACGCATGGAACAGAACGATGTGGTTGTGCCAAACACTACCTCGTCTTCTGTTTGGCAAACAGCAATAAAAAAAAGGGCACCCAAAATGAACCCAAGTACGAATAGTTGAACGAAAAATCAAGCAATAAAAAAAAAGAAAAAAGACCCAAGAAGGAAATAGAAAGAGAGAGCTCACTCACTCTCTACTAAGGTGATAGCTTTGGAATCGTCAGGTTTGGGTTCTTGGGGACGAACCACAGCTTTCTCACGAGCAACATCTTTTGGTTTTGGGACCTCAACAGAAGCCAGAGGTGGATCAGAAATGGCTGGCGTTGTTACGGGTTCCACCTTGTTCATCACCTCCGTCTCCATTAATAATATCTAATACTTACCACTTCCAAAGCTTTGAAATTGAATGGAAATTATAGTGTAGCTATAGCGAGTGCCTTATCTTTCTATATTTGGAAGTGTTCGATAGATAACAAAAGAGGCTACGTTGGACCTTTTATATCCTTTAGGAACTACGTAAAATACGCGCTCAGATTATTGGTCTGGAAAACACAGTGTTCTATTTATGTGCACGTGGCGTGAGAAGCGATGATCATGGACGAGTGTCGCGGACCGATTGATCCAACGGTGGACATTGAGAGTCACTACGTTGTTGGTGTGGTTGATGATGCTGTGTGCCGACAAAGGTAAATCAATTGGGGACGGGTAAAGAGTATAAAGGGTTAAAGAGAATAGGGAATAGAGAAGTGTCGGAACCTCGGAGGGGATAATGATAATCAAATCAGATGCAATGATGTCGGTACGCGTATTGCAACAGTTTTATTCGATGAGAACAAACAAGGATGAGTCTCAATAAACGACAATCTTTTTTTTTTTTTACCATGACCATTTGAGATTTTCCTTTTCACGAAATGGACCGTTGTATTTGGAAAAAAAATAGTTAACGCGTGCAAATGGCAATGTCCTGGTTTTATGTCTTAATAGTTATTTCTAATTGCTACATACAATAGTACTTATAGATGTGACTTCAAATTGCTGATGGAGCCCAGACTCGACTCGATTTTGGCGGGTGGTAGAATAGACGACCCGTTGCTGACCGTAAGCGCCGGTAGGTTAGATCGAGTCAATTTCGGCCGAAACTAAGAGAGGTAACGACAAACGAGATCTCGCTGAATCTCAACAAATTTGGTTCAGATCTCAACGAATTTTATTTTGAGGGAGAAAGGGAGGACAATGGTTGAGGGAGAATGACAGTTTTCTGCAAGATATATCGATCAATTTGATTTCCATTAGGTTTCAAACCTCTAACCCTGCCATTTGACCTGCTCACATCGGTTGCTAATGCCAGAGACTCACTGCCGACCACTTCTCTGTTTGGATCGAGTTAATTTTGGTTCAAGTGGTGTTGGGTCGGATAATTCAGTTAGGTCGCGGTTGGGTTTGGACAACCCTAGCTCCACGCTCCTTGGACTCTTCTAATTTGGAATTCTTTATATGAATCGCATTCGTGACTTCAAGGACCACCTTGAAGATTCGTATCAACTGTAACGAACATGGAAGGTACCATGGCTTCAACCTTGATAGCAAACTTGAAGAACCGATCTTCAAATCACTTGTTGATCTCTTGGTAGTGGTGAATAGAGAGGCTTAGGGTTGCTTTCAATGTGGTAAGACGCAAGTTCTCCAAAAACCCATTTTCGTCAACTTTTATGTGCCCCTATATGGTTTTGCATCCATGACACAAAATCCCACTTAAACAACCGACTTAATGAGCTTAGTTAGAATCCAAACTCTTGATTCTAGATCGATCAAAACTCAATCAAGAGTTAGTTGACATGCACTTGTCAATCATTAGAGAGACAATCGATCAATTTAAGATTGCCTTGATCAATAATTACTATAAATATAAAGCACTGTCATTAATTAAATTTTTTTTGGGAGTTCAAGTACATTCTTTCTTACAAAAAAATTGTTGTAACTAGACAATATTATTGTAAGTGGGCAAATAAGAAGAGGAGAAACTACCACAAAGGCTTCTATTAAGGCTATGCTTAATTAGACCTTTATAACCTAATAAGCGATATGCTATGAACAGAGGCCTATGCTTCGTTAGGGGCAACTAGTGAGTTTGCCTAACGAGGCTTTGACAATCAAGTTAGTAAAGGAAAATTACAGAGAAATGGCGTTTCTAGCGCGCGCGTACACATATATTTTTTGAATAGTGACGTGGTATTTATAGGGCATGAAAGGGGTGTGCATTTGTTATAAATTCCTGCTCATAATCTATGATGCACAGATACGGCAAAATGGGCGCTACATTTGCGTTCGCCGTGGTGACGCGTGAGCGACACTGCTGCCCGCGCGTTGGTGCCTTGTCCTTTTTTTTTTTTCGTTTCCTGATACTTGCCGAATTAGTTTGTATCGCCCAAAATCGCCGAAACACACCGATTCATGCCGTACTAGCGCTGAACCGGTCGATTCAGGCCAAAATTCAAAAAAAAAAAAAAAAAAAAAGGTGCAGAACGCACCGTTTGAACTTAATAACAAAACCCTAAACTATCTCAGTTCTCAACTCGATTCATTTTTCAATCTTCAACTCTCTCTCACTTTATGTGCTCCTTAGTCCCATCTCGGCTCTCTGCTCTCCGTCTCCCCTCTCTCATAGGTGCACTCAATCACTCCCTAAGACACATTCTCAGTCTTTTCTATTCTTTGCATGACTATCGGTCTCAAGCTCACCTCAAGTGTCAAGCTCACCTCACCTCACCGACCCACTCTCAACTCAGGTATCAAACTAATTAAAGCTTTCAATCTCAAGCTCATTATACTTTCACATGCTCTGACTATTACTCATTGTGAATCTGTGATTTGATTTTTAAAATTTTTTATATAAGCTGTAATGTTGTGACTTGGGTTTGATTTTTTATTTAGTTAATAGTTATTATATATTTGTCAAATTATTTGTAGGTTAAATTGAATCTATTGAATTTGCAATGGATGAAGTTACTAGCTTAGAAACTTCACCTTCATCTAATGAAGAAGTGCCAGATGATGTCCTCTTTGGCACTATGTGACTAAAATAGAAAAACCACCTGGTTCTATTGTTAAATCAGGTGGAAAAACACACTTTAAGTGCAACTATTGTGGTGGAGTTTTTCTGAGATCCTATTTTAGGGTTAAGACTCATTTACTGGTAATAAAGTTATTAGAGCATGCCCTAAGGTGACACCAAGCCATAGGTTGGAAATGCAGCGAATGCATGATCATATTGAGAATGATAAGTTAGATAGAGAACAGAGAAGTGAAATTCCCTTACCCTCACCTCCCCCAGGCCGTGGGCCTATTCCCTCATTTAAGAGACAGGAAGGGAGTGATAGTACAAATCCGATTGATGGTAAGAGGAGGAAGGTGATTGTGAATTCTCATTTGGAGAGAGAGCATTCCAGAATAATGCTAGACATGAATTGGATAGTAGAATTGGTAGGATGTTTTACACTGGTGGGCTTCCGTTTAATTTTGTAAGGAATCCATATTATCGAAGTTCCTATTCATATGCTGCTACCCATAGCTTTCAGGGTTATGTTCCTCTTGGATACAATGCCTTGGGAACAACACTTTTGCAAAGAGAAAGAGCTCATGTTGAAAGACTTTTGAAACCAATTAAGAACTTTTGGCTTGAAAATGGTGTAAGTATAGTTTCTGATGGATGATTAGATCCACAAAGGAGGCCTCTTATTAATATTATGGCTGTATCAGATGGGGGTCTAGTATTTATAATGGAAATTGATGAGCCAGGTGATTTCAAAGACAAACATTATATTGTTGTGGTGTTAAAGGATGCTATAAAAGAGATTGGACATAAAAAAATTGTCCAAGTCATCACTGATAATGCTAGTGTGATGAAGTCTACTAGAGCTTTTATTAAAGGTGAGTATCCCAAAATATTTTGGACACCTTGTGTTGTCCATATTCTCAATCTAGCTTTGAAGAATATTTGTGTAGTAAAAAACACTGAAAAGAATGAAGTTACATATGAGGAATGTTGTTGGATTACACTATTGCTGATAATGAATCATTCATACGTGTTTTTATCATGAACCATTCAATGAGATTGAAAATGTTTAATGAATTTTGTCCATTAAAACTACTCCAAGTTGCTGACACTAGATTTGTTTCGGTTGTTGTAATGCTGAAAATGTTGAAGTTGATAAAAAGATGCCTTCAAGCCATGACCATTAGTGATCAATGGGTTTCTTATAGGGAGGATGATATTGGAAAAGCTCAAAAGGTGAAAGATATGATTCTAAGGGATCGTTGGTGGGATATTGCTAATTATATCCTTGAATTCACAGCACCTATTTATTATATGTTAGAAGTAGCCAACACAAATAAGCCTTGTCTTCATCTTGTGTATGAGATGTAGGATTCAATGATAGAGAAGGTGAAGGCAGCAATATATCGGCATGAAGGCTTGGAAGATGATGAGTATAGCTCATTTTGGGGTGTGGTGTATGATATATTCATTGATCGATGGACTAAAAATTGTACACCACTACATTGCTTGGCTCATTCCTTAAATCCTAAGTAAGTACATTTATTTTCTATTTTCCTTAGTTCCCCCTTCTAGTAAAACACACGTTTCATCTATATTTATTTTTTAATCTTTAACTAGGTATTACTCCATTGAATGACTTTTGGAGAATCCAAAACGCATCTCTCCACATCGAGATCTTGAAATTTCTATGGAAAGGAGCAAGTGTTAGGATTGATACTTTGAAGATAAGAATGACTTAAGGGTGGTGAAAGTTGAGTTTGATGCATTTTCAGGAGGGAGGTTTCCTTCACCAAATGCCTTGACAGATAGGTGGGCTTTTCAACCTTTGGTTTGGTGGCAATACCATAGCTCCTCATTTCCAACTCTTTAAACCCTTGCCCTTAAACTTCTTGGACAACCTTGTTCATTCTCATATGTTGAGAGGAATTGGAGCACATACAAAGTCATTCATTTTTTAAAAGAAACAAAATGGCTCATGCACGCGCTGAGGATTTGGTATATATATGTGCATTCTAATCTTCGACTCTTGTCAAGGCGCAATGAGGAGTACATACATACAGCAACAAAGATGTGGGATATTGTGGGAGATTCTTGGAATGAGAGCAACATACATGGAAGAGTTGGAATTCTTGAGAATGCTGACCTTAAACTTGATGAGCCAGAGTCGGAGGCCATGGTTATTGGGAATGTTAGCACTAGTGTTACTACTAGTGAAAGTGAAGTTCGAAGTGAAGCTATTGATCTTGATGATGATGATGGTTGTCTTTGATTGTCTTGTTGATTATCTTTTATTTTGTTTTAGTTTCAAATTTGTGAGTTGTATTCTAATTTCCGAATATTATGGAATGTTTTAGTTTCAAACTTGTGGGTTATATTTAGTTTATGAATATCATGTTTTAATTATTATCTACTATTGCTCTTAAATTTGGTATATGTTTATATAATGTGAAAAAGTATGCTTAGCAATATATTAAAAATATAAATAAAAATATTTTTAGGAATTTTTTAATCGCCGCACCCTGCCGTACCCGCACTTGCACCCTACTTTTTCAAAAATTGCCAAGTCCTGCACTTATACCCGCATCCACACCCGAATCCGGAAACACACCCGTGCTTCATAGCTCATAATTAGGTGATAGGCTTTTTCAGTAAGTTGTCCCTCCAGGTTGGTTGAGTGCACATATGCTAGGATTTCAACCTCAAAAACAGTAGGCAAATAGAATAGGTTCACTCGCATCTAATGTGACTGCCGGATGGTGAGGTGCTATAAATGTTGATAATGGAATGGAAGGTACATTTGATGAATACTCATTTTTAGGTGGATTTTGCTCAAATACTAATCTGAAGATCAGCAATCATAAGTCTTCGGCCACAAAATCATCGACATGGTTGGACTGACGTTGGTCTCCGGGATTACTGTCCGAGGTAGGTGTGGCGACCAAGGTAAGCATGTCCGGTCCTGCCTTTGTCATGGGCTTAACAGGCTTTGTGCTGAATGGACACCATTTCAGTCTTTACAAGGCCCTATCTCTTTCAATCAGTTGAAAATCATAAAGCATCCTTATATTACTACAAGCAATGACCATCTGCTCTTTTCACAGCAAGGATTTTGTAATTATAGGGCGGTCACCATGTGAGGGGACCCAATCTTTGGCCGCTTCGCATTCATGCAGATTTGTGTGCTGGTGAGTAGTGACCACCAACTGGCAGGAGAGCTTAGGAGAATCAACATGTGCGTTGCGGGCCATGAATGGGGCTTCTTTGGATTTTTGTATCTTATTTGATGCCTCATAAGTCGTAAAGGTGGTGTGTCTTACAATGCTTGGTGAGCTTCTTTTTTTTCTTAATTTAAGATATTAATAATGATCTATAATCCACTTTGTACGTGCTAATTCAATTATTAATCCACCTTTTATTTTTCAAATCTACTGTTTCTCTTTTTTGGTTCTTCCTAGCCTAATTTCAAGATGCTCATGAGAAGAGATGAATTGTATATATATAGACAACAAACTCATCACTGATTCACTAGTTATTTTGTCATTTTATGTGCTTTTCATGTTTTACTCTTGTAATTTTCTTTATATGAACATGCAAGAGACGTTTAGAAAGTGTTGCTTCTCTACTATTGTTGTCAAAGGTAAAAACTATAGTGTACAGTCGCCATTTGAAAAGTTACTTTGAACCTTGTAAAGTTTTTTCTTAAATTGGTCCTCTTAATTTTCTTCATAAATCATGCCCGGACAAACTCCACTTTAACTACAATTGACATTTACTCTAAAAGTGTCGGCTTGTCGAGCATGCATACTTTTTAGTTTCTTGATAAAATTTGAATTATAGGATATGACTAGTGATATAGCCATGTTAAACGGAGTAAGTTTATTTTCCCACACTAAAATATGAATTATTATATGCATACAATTCTTTAGATATTGTATATTAGATTCTTCAATTAAATTCAACCTTGAATTGACCAAAATCAACTTTATTGGCTAACCCATGTGGTGTTAGTGTAGATGGTGGCACATGTTGAACAGTTTTTACCCATTAAAATGATAAGTTAGATTGACGTGTAGGTTGAATCTTTTAAACCCACCAAGAATTGACCAAACTCGACTTTCTTATATATATATATATATAAATAAAAGCTTTGGTGTCAATTTTTTTGGTATTTGTTATTATTTTTCTTTTCTTTTGTATTTTAAAAAAAAACGATTTGAAACATGCCCATCCAAAAGATCCGTTAAAAAGTTCTGTTCTATATATGGTTTAGTTAGAGAATGTCCAATATAAAGTTATAAACAAATGTATCTTGTTGACCTACCCAATTCATTGCATCCAAACTAGCTATATTTCAATTGACATAGTAGTTGTAGATTTTGGTGGTTTAATAATAGTTTGGAAATTTTCTAACCCGTCAAAATAGCTATTTGGTTGAAAATTAAACTTATTCAACCCAATTCAACTAGTGCATATTTTTTGTTTTTTACGGGAAAGATTGAGATTTTATTAAACAGATTACTATCAGTTAAATAACTCTTTTATCTTTTTTCAAGTTATCACTCAAAAATTCAAGTTCATCTTCAATCCATACAAGATCATGTCTTATGTTCTTTGCACATTAATTCAACTATGTAATTGTATTGACCAATGAATTAAATAATTGAATTTAATTATCTTTAAAAAAGAAAACAGTATTTATTTTATATATTTATTAATACAAACATGAATAAAACTAGGAAACCCAAGTTTAAAAATCATTAGTTTGAAGACCTGGTCCAGCCCAAGATGGTTTGGGCTCTCCTCGTAAGATGGTATTAGCTAATGGGCTCAACCTTGTGCTTGACAATACCTGGTCTAGCCCAAAATGAAGTTCTTTACAATCATCATCTGGGTAATAGGAAATTCTCATACCTTTTAGAAAATGAGACAGTTCTGGATTTTGCTTTGAGCTTTGAAGTTTGATGGCAGAGGCAGAGAAGAAGTGGGGAGAGAAAGTTTCAGACAAAGTGTTGTCTGTATACAAGTCTCTCCCAAAGAAAGGAAAGCCTCAGGGACGCGAAGTCACTGTCTTGGCTGCTTTTCTCCTCTCCTCTCCTTCTCAAGGTACCCCTTTTGCTTTCTCACAATTAACAAACCAAAACAGAGTTTTTCCATTTTTGTCAAAGTGTTCGAATTTCTTATGTTATGTGGTGATTTGATTTTCAGATGAGTTGGAAGTTGTGGCATTGGGAACTGGGACAAAGTGTATAGGCCGCTCTCTCTTGAGCCCTCGTGGTGATATTCTCAATGACTCCCACGCTGAAATTATTGCACGCAGAGCTTTGCTCAGGTACACTATCTCTCTTTTACTACTTGCACTTGCACTTGTTTGATTGCTGCTTCATTATTTTTGTTGTACCGTGTTCATTGTACTGTGTTGTGCGGTTTGCATTTTTTACTATTTGCGGAAGAAACTAAAGCTAAAGCTTTGTTTTTGTTCTTACCAAATGCCGTTACCTTTTACATTTGACAATGAATTAATATATTGCATAATTGAAGATTGTTAGTTATTGTGTAGTAATGGACTTCCAACTTTTGGGCTCTCTGCTTTGGAACTTTTTACAATTTTAGATGAGGTTTTGCAACAAAGGCTTTGTTTTGTTTTAACCAATTGTCATACATTACATTTGAAAAATAAATTAATATTGCATAATCGAAGATTGTTATACTTTTTACTGTTTGATGAACCTTTCTAAAGAAGAGCCCTTTCGGAGTTTGTACTCACATCTAGCCAGTATACCTATAGGCAACTGACCCCAACTGCGCCTGTTTTGTACTTACTTTATTGTGTAATGGACTTTTGTTCTTGTGGGCTCTCTGCTGTGAATTTTTACAATTTAGAGGTTGTGTAAGAAGTAAAGCTGAATTTCTTTTTAGTTTTTAAGGTACTTGTATTGGGGTTTTAAGGATTTCTTTTTTCTTATGTCTATGGCACCAGGTTTTTCTATGCACAGATTCAATGTCTTACTCAATTTTATAATAAGCAAAAGCATATTGATGGAAGCACAATATTGCAAGGTGGTGATATCAACAGCTTGCCCTTTCAATTAGACACAGATAGTCTAGGCCAAGGAAAATACAAAATGAAACCGGGCTGGCAATTACACCTCTACATATCACAACTACCATGTAATTCTTAGTGATGTTTTATTTATTTTGTTTTTAATTCTGACATATAGAAAAATTATTTCTTTTTGGTTAATGCATTAACTAAAACTTTACCAAACTCTTCAGACACGCTTTGTTTCTGGTTATACCATTTTTCTCTTGTTTCCTGTAGGTGGGGCTGCATCACTTGATTGTCCATTTTCTCCTCTTAAAACTAACCTGCCAAGAGAAGGGGGTTCACAATCATGTTTGGGTGATCTTGACAATTCCACAAGTGAACCCTTGGAGGATTCGGTAATGAATAATGGTGGGATTAGTATTTTAGTTATCCTCTCCTTTCTTCCTCTTTCTCATCGAACTCTTCTTAACTCACTTGGATGTTACCTCTTGTTTGGGTTATTCATGTTACCTCACTTCTAGTCTTAGGGAATTCTTGGCTGTTGCTTCTTTCACATTGCATCTATTTTATTGTGGATAAATGTGTGGCTGTTATGTCGTAATCATTGTGATTCAAATCAAACTTAAGATTGCCATTTTCATCCTGAATTACAACTTTTATATTACTTTAGTGAAGTAGAAGGCCATGGGTGGTAAGTCTCAGATACGCTGTAAAGTGGTAATATTATATTGTCGTTTTCTTTTATGATGAAAAACTAATGTATCTATTTACCAAAAGAGAAAAAAGAAAAAAGAAAATAAAGAACCAGGATATCACTAGGGAGAGCACTGTTAAACTTTGAGCAACATTATGAGATGAAAGTTCCTTCATTCTACCTCTACCTTGTGACATTTAGAGGGCTGATCATTTGGTTATTAGTTTCTCAAATTACATGGTTTCCTTGTTCATCTTCTTGTGTTGCTTTCGATATTTTCATAACAGAATTCTGTTTTATGACATACTTGTAGCAATTCTGTCTTTCTACGAGAAGAATTATTACTAACTATTTTATCTGAATCTAGAGTATAAGTGGATTAATTTTCAGGTGATGCTCCAAAATTTTTTGGCTCGGTTCAAAGAAAGCCTGGCCGTGGTGATACAACATTGTCAGTTAGCTGCTCTGACAAGATAGCTCGTTGGAATGTTGTGGGAGTTCAAGGTTTGTCCTTTAATAACTTACTGTGATCCCATGTTCAAGCATAGATAATTACTAGCTTTCTATTTTGCTTAAAGATAGGTGTGACCCCCTATTGATGAAAAGATGAGTGAAAGTCACTTGAAATGGACTTTGGTCATGTGCATAGGAGAGCGGTTTATGCACTAGTGAGTAAGAGTGAGTTAATTCAAGTCAAGGGAATGAAAGAAGATAGAGAAAAACCTAAAAAAACTGTAATAGAAGTATTAAAAAAGACATGTCAAATAAAGAGGTAACAGAGAGTATGACCTTGAATATAATAGAATTAAGGAAAAAGGATACATGTTGCTACCCTAGTTAGTCTGTTGAGCATCCATAACCGACCCCAAAATTTTGGGACTAAGGCTTTGATGTTCTTTAAATTTAAAAATAGTATCTTGATACCATTTAATATCATTAATAGTTACTATAATCTAAATTGTACGATTGCGTGTGTGTGCACTAGTGTAAAACGTGTTAATTTTAGAATCGTATAAGACATGCATATATCCTTGACTAATCTGTTGAGGATTGATAGCCAACATTAAAAATTTGGGACTAAGGCTTGTTGTTGTTGTTGTTGTTGCTGTATTAGATGAGCATACATGTTTGTAGGATTGTATCACCTGTTTTTCTCTTTTCTTGTTATAGACACTTTGGCAAGTGTTTACGGTTTTACTTACTATAATTTTATAAATTGTTGGGCACTATTATTATGGGAATAAAATAAAAAGGTCATTCATTCTCTTATTTCAGGGGCTCTGCTTTCCTACTTTCTTCAACCTGTTTACCTTTCTTCTGTTACTGTTGGGGGATCCCCTAACAGTCCTGAAAAGTTTCTCTTAGAGGATTGCTTGAAAAGAGCTATATATGATCGAGTCCAACCATTTTCAAGTGAGCTAATGAGTCCCTTTCAGGTGAACCAGGTCTGTAAAGTGAGTATTATCTCTGTAAAATGGAAAATAAGCAGGCTTATGACAACGTTACTCTAACTACACTGGCAGCCACAATTTTGGGCAGCCCCAGTACCACCAAAGGAGTTTCAGCATTCTGAAACAGCTTTGAACACTTTAACATGCGGGTACTTCAATTAAATTTGACCAGTTGTAGTTGTTCACGTTTTCCTATAATTGATTGGTTCCTAAATGTTTCTGTGTGCCTTGATTGTTAGGTATTCGATTTGTTGGAATAAAGCTGGTTTGCATGAAGTCATTCTCGGAACCACAGGTAGAAAGCAAGGCACCTCTGCCAAAGGAGCACTTTCTCCATCTACTGAGTCCTCTCTGTGCAAGTAAGTTGATAATATGCTTGAAAAAAAATTCACCTGTAGAAATAGCATAATCACAATCATCACTATTATTGCACAGAAAGCGATTATTGGAGATTTTCTTGTCAGTAGGACATGAATGCCAAAACAAAAATCCAGCCAATGGGATTTCTTATCGAGCACTCAAGGTAATATTTTTAATTTTCTGGATGCTGATCTGCAGACTGTTGTTGGTTGACTATTATGTTATCCAGATGATGAGGTAATTTCAGGATTTTTTAACAAAAAGAAAATGTTGTCTTCAGTTATTTTGGCAAACCAGGATCAATTCAATTTGAGACATTTTCTTACATTTAAATATCAAATAAATAATATCTTTAGAACTTTTATTTTTATTTTTATTATTAAATTTAAAATCCAATTTTCTCACCTTTTGAAACACAAAATTACTAATTAGGTTTTTGTATTCAAATTCTGCTAACATCTCTATATTTTTTTATCAATATCTTTTCATTTATCTGGATTTTAAATATTTATAGGAATATAGTTGTCTATGTCATTAATGACATGCACAACTATATTCCTATAAATATAGTTAGTTGAAGCATTTAGGCTGCATCAATGGGATATGTGTAAAAAGGAGTTGATTTTCAAATTTCACATGAATTTATTTCAATAAATTTTCTCATTATTTTATCCCATATCCTACATATTTAAGACTCAAGATGTTAAAGAGGTAACTTTTGTTAAGAATGCCAGGGATACAATATTCATAATTTGGTTGCCTAATTACAAAAACATGTTTATTCTGTGAAGAAACTTTTGTTAATAAAAATATAGTAGTGAAATGTGCATGTGTGAATGAGAGACAAAAGCAGCAAGCATGTGATCAGTCATGTAATTTTTTGGCAAGTGAAGGTTCCATAAGCTGGCATCCTAAACTTCTGAGATGTAAATTCAAGTAAATGTACTTGGTGATTTAGACCCACAAAAAAAAAAAAAAAACCAATGTTTGGTGATTTAGCATTTTTATTGATTTGATGTATCGGAAGATGTGAAAAATGGATTTCAGCTAGCTGGTATCAACTGGTGTATATTACCTGTCATCTTTTAACTGGTTTGACATAATAATCCCTTTCCAGGAGAGGGCTCAGGAATACAACTTGACTTCAAAAATTTTTAAAGGAAGACCGCCTTTTAGCAATTGGCTATTGAAACCGGAGGACTATGAAGCCTTCTCCATTTTCAGATAGTAAGGTGAGATATGTGCTACTTAGTCTGCAATTCTGTTAGCACATTAGTGAGAGATGGTAAATTGTTCTAAATTAATTGTTGGTGAGATGATAAATAGTTCTAGATGAATTGGCGAGTGCATAACCTTTTGTTCAATGTGAAATGGAAGTTAGAGGTGTCACATTTTTTCTTTTAGGTCATTCAGAGTATTAAAGCAGATAGACAAAAACTTGAGGAAGCTAAGGTAACTGCTTGCAATGTTTCAACTGCTCTTTCAGTTTATTTGTGAGTATGAATGGTGCGGATGTTCATTTGTTGTTGCTAAGCTGTGTCATCGACCCAGGTCATAGATGAGTCTATGGCATTGGTGAATGGTTCCAATGGGGCCTAGTTTTGAGTGGTCACATTTAATAGATTCAAATTATGAGAGATTAGTTTGATTATAGAAAAAATTTTGACTGACTTTTGGACAAATGTTTATCAGTTTATAGGATTGTGGGAAAAAGGTTAAAACATTATGCTGGACTTAGAGAGAACAAGTATTATTCTGCTTGACGCCTTTTTCTAGTCTTCACTTTGTACTTGTTCCTAGTGCACCAATTGTATCCATGCTAACTTTTTGAATTTCAGCTAATGACATTGGTATAGACTAAGGACTAAGTTTAGAGAGATGAACACCAATCGTAATATTCATTTGTTCATACTGCTGTAATAATCGAATGCTTAATTATTAGTAATAATCTGGTGATGCTTAGCATCTTCTGCACATGAATAGCTTGAGTGAAAAATACACCATGTTTTTTAGTTTATTTATTACCGAGTGTGACTATTTTTCTAATTTGGGTCGTTTCTGACAGCCTGGTTTGGGGGCCCAAGGCAGCAAGAATTCTGATAAGCTGTTTGCGTTTATACATGTGCCATGCCACTTTGTTCAATAATATTTCAATGGATAGTTTTTTGGGTTACGTATTGTTTACCCTAAAAGTAAAAAGTCAAAAACGTTTTAGGTTGGCTTATCTTGTTTTTAGGAAATGATCTTCCACGTGGCAATACTATGGGGGTATTGAGTATAAACTGATTTTGATTTGATAAAGAATTAAACTTAGGTATAGTCCCTTAGGTGCACTATATTAGGTTTTACTTAACTAAATTCAAATTCTTAGTTGTATTGACTAATAAGATAAGAATAGTGTTATCCTTTTTAAGAACAATTAAATTCAAAACAACCAAGTGTTTGAATTCAATTAGAGAACCTAATGTATAGTATCTAAGGTATTGTATCTAAATTTTATCAAAGGCATGCAATTTGCTGGTGAGTTTACACAAAAATAGTTATACTATAAGATGGTAGATAGCTAGTACATCCTCAATGTAATCGGGCAGACCTTATTTTTAATAAAATTTTACGTTACCTATTTAAAAAAAAAAAAATGCTGGATTGTGATTTGTTTCTTCAAGTTAGCTTGCTAATCAGGGTCTTAACCATGTTGAGCTGAGTGGGAGTAATTGATGTTCAGTATAAAAATAATTCTACATTCCAAAATGAGATACTTTTGGGGTTTTTTATTTAATTGCACCAAATGAATTCCCTTTCTCCATAGGGTGAATTTATATATATATATATATATATATATAAGCATAGAGTCTGCACAATTTTAATAACAATGTCTATTTCAACAAGACACTAAAATCATGTCTTATTTTATATAATTGGGTGATATCACTTTAGTAAGGCCCACAACTAGATTGAGCCCCCATAATTTGGTGATCTCTAAATCTGAGAAATCCCTTTCACTTGGTCCATGCTCATTGTGAGCTCTGATAAGTGCTGGGGAGATTCTGATTGAGGTCTTAATATTACCTTTTAACTCAAAAGTTTAAAGCTTACAGATGAAAAACTCATTCATCAGATCAAGGTCAACTATAAGTTTTTCAAATAACCTTCTTAGATCATTTTATGCCATGTGTTTATGAATAACCAAGCTTGTAATTGAGCTGGCTATTTTTAAACATTAATGGGAATGGATTGTCGCACTATGCTCTGTTTTAAAGGAAAAGATAAAATGCAGCTCAACCGAGTTATTTAGCCTGGGAGGTAAAAACTGTCTGCAATTATATCCTAAGCTACCAAATATACAAACTAAACTATTCTCAAGGGAGAACAATTCAATGTTGTACGGTAGGTAAAGCTCTAATTTACCATATGTCGAATTTGACCCAAAATCAACCTAATTTGGTAGAATTAGATGTGTTGTAGGAAAAGAACATACAATGACTAGGTACCGTGTGCAAACAGAGTGTTCAAAGGTAGTGATAGTCAAACTATTTACTTTCCTACATATTTCTAAAGAAAAACTTTCTTCGCCCCCTCCCTATGACAATTGTCAAAGGGATTTTGGTAACCAAGTCACTTTAGCACGGAACCATTAACACAAGTAATGCTAATAGTTTTGTCAACAAATTTCTCAATGGTTGAGCAACAATTGAAAGGTTATTATTAATTCTCATATGGGTTTACCACTAACACTACTTTATTATCCAACATTAACAAATTGTCATTTTAGAGAACATTTAAACTTATGAGTTCTTATGTCTTAAGAACTACAGTCAACCACACAAGTAGTCCTTAAGACATTTGAAAGACTGAGTTTATTGAAACAAAAAATTTGAACATATGAAAGGGAGAATTTAGCTACAACATGATCTATTTAACCCAACAGAAACTACAGCAACGAAAAAACTCTCTAAAACCCACTGCAACTAAATGCTTCAAAATTGGATTTTGAATACCCATTACTTCAACTAAGATTTATAAGTACAACTCAGTTCCTAAGCCGCAATCATACAACGTTTTATCAAATACCCAAATGCACCAGATCTAGTCAACAATCTTCTGCTAAGAAGCCAATGGGCTAGGGAGATTGGAATTGACCTTTTTACATAAGACCGCTACTTCAGTTGTAGTCTATGGTGTTGGGGAGAGCAATTTGGTTAATTAGGTCAATGATAATGGCTAAATTAGTCGCTATTAGTTGAACACTTCAATTAGAGGCGACTCAACATCAAAAAGACTGAACTGCCATAAGAATAGTCAACTACTTTATGAGCTCTTTCTGACAGTGTGAGGGATAGTTTTGGACTAGCAAGTGATTTAACACTTTCGATGAAGTGTCCCAGACTTCCCAATTTTGTGCCCACTTAAGCTGAGACTCAAAAGAGTCCTTATTTCGGTGGAAATTTGCATGCAACTAGGGAGCAAATTAAGGACACGAAACGTGAATTATCCCTTCAAAATCAAGGAATCACAAGTTTCATGTAAGTACGCTTGTTATTGTGTGTGAGAGACTGAGGAGTTTCACCTTCACACAATCACACATAGCATGTGGGTATATTTAAGATCCAGACTAAGAATTGAGGTTAGTTCTGTGGACTTGCTTTTTTGTATGAAAGTTCTCTGGATATGTAACATAGGTTAAGCTTTTTTGGCTTTTAAGGTTTCCATCAAAAGCACTATGAAAAGGAATAATGAGAAGGAACTAAATATGTTCTATAATGGAGGGCTTCACAAGCATCAAAGTGGAACTGGCTGGCGACCATTAAAGAAGAGAGTTACAACAGCTAGCTTGATCTTCTTCTTCTTCCTCCTTGTCAGTGCTTTGGTATTTCTAGGCTGGATTGATGCTGTAAGTCTTTCTTCTTATTCCTTGCAATCTTTTGTCATCAGCCTTAGCAAACTTACACATTTGACCTACCATTCTATATTGGTAACAAGAAATTTTAATGGCAATAGAAAAGGTTTGTTAAGTCGATCACCAAGCCTACAATGTTGCCTTTGCAAATCCTTCTTTATCTTGTGTAATTGTATTGCCTACAAGCAAGACTACGATATTCTTTGTGCTTATTTTCTTCATCTATAAAATTCCCTAAAAACTTCCAAACCCTAAGATCCTAAATTTTTTTTATTTGAGACTTTTATTCACTAAAAATAATGAACCTAATCTTTGCAGTGAGGCAAATACTACATATATTTTTAATAAATAAATCTCTTTTTTTTGGAGTAAAAATAAATAAATCTCTAAGTTGGAATTTTTCTCAAATTTAGTTTGTCTAGTTTATGTGTATTCGTCTATTAAAATTTTATATTAACTAGCAGTAATATTCTTGTATGATTCATGGATTAATTAAAAAATATATATGTAAAAGAAAGAAAATATTTTATTAATATTATCGAATGTAGTGTGTAAGTTATACTATGTTAAAACATAAAATTATGATAAAAATCAAAATAAATGTTAAATTTCTTGAAATTTTATGTAGAATAGAATTTTATTTATTTTTTTGATGAGAAGAATTTTAATTTCTTGAAACTTAAACAATAAAGTTTTTATCTATAATAAACTATCCCAAGTTTCTTATGTGATATATGATAGTATTACATATGTAACATATCACACCTCACCAAACTTGTTCCCTATTTTTGTCACCCTATTCGGGTTCAAGTCCATTCAATGGGCTAAGTTCAAATTTTACTAGACCACGGTCCAATAGCCTGGCCTTCTTGTGCTGCCATTAGTTCTAATCCTCGTCATCTTAGCACTGACTGAATGATTAATTTTTTTAATCAACAACATCATGATCAAGATAGTGGTTGATGTAGTGGTCATGATTTCTAGGACAGAAGTTTTTCCCTTTAATTGTTAAGGGATTATGTATATACACCTGTTTAAACAAAGAGTTTAGATGGTTTATAATACCAGGAGTGCATTACTCATGCCAATTATAATAATAATTTATGTAAAAGGATTCCCACTAGTTCCTTTCATTTTTAGCTGTACAACTAATGATATTTATTGATTTTTAAATGGAACATATCTTAAAATTAATGGGAATTAGAGGATTCAGTTGGAGTTCTTCCCAGGGGCGGAGCCACCTTGCTCATGGACCCCCCCCCCCCCCCCCCCCCCCCCCCAAATTTTAAATCTTCTCCATAAAAGATACATGTCCCTCAAAAACATATGTATGCGTTTGGATAGTGTTGAAGAACACTATAAACTTTGTCTAACAGGCAAGGCTTCTTCACAAATAAAATAATAATTGAGCCCTCCAATTGTCCAAAGACTTGTATTTAATGCAATGGACAATGGCTACTCTCTTTAAATAGTACGAATGTCAGCCCAAACATTTTTCTCTTTGTTGCTGCCAGCCCCATTGTTTAGTTGTTATTAACAAAAAAAAAAAGCTCATCTCAACCCAACCAAACAAAGCTGTGAACCTTAACAATTAGTAAAATTTTTTTTTTTTTGTTTTGTTTTTTTTTTTCATCTCTTTGCTCCTAAAATAGTAGAGTGAACTTGCAAGTGTGAGTATGTGGGGTTGTGTTGAGTGGATAATTCATTAAAAAAAAAAAAAAAAGAATCATGAGGTGAATTTTACTTAAAATAATAGTTGAATTTGTTTTTCTTGAATGTGAGTAACATCTATATAATTCAGTTTTTTTTTTTTTTTTTAAAAACGAAATTTATTTTTAGGTCAATTCTTGAGTCATATTAAAGCTAAAAGAAATATGAACAAACCAAAAACAATTGATGTATTCTTTAAGAAAACTGATATTAGTGTGTTTTTTGAGAATTTGAGTTTATATCAAAATACAATTTATATGACTATATATTCGAATTTGCCTATTAATTATTTGAGTAATATTAATTGTAAATTTGTAATGAAATTTGATTATCATGATAATATTTTTATGAGAATGAAAAATTTGAAACATAAAAAAGTTTGTACCCAAAAATAAAGGAAAATATAACACACCATAACAAAAATTTGAAGAATATAAAAATTTCAAAAAAGAATAATATCAATCAATCACACCCAAGTTTCTCAAAAAAAAAAAAAAAAAAACCAAAATAATAGAATAATATATTTGTGAAGACTAAAAAATCTAGAGATAGATGGATAGAAAATACTTTAAAAAAAAAATTTTCTTCAATAAATTATACATTATAACACATTACAAAATAAAAAATTATTATTATATATTGTCATGATGCATGGGTCGACTAATTGTTTTAAATTATTTATCTTCATTCATTTCATTGCCACCATACTTTTTTAGAATAAAGTTGCTAAACCAATAATTTATTGTGTTTGTGCTTTGCAGTCCATATTTTTAGGCAGTTCTTCTTCCACTAATAAACCAATCATAAGAACCACGGAAAAATCACCAAAGAAGCAAGAATTCCCACTGAAATGCACAAAAGGAAACAAAACACAGACCTGCCCAATAAACTACTACCCAACAACAACACACAATCCTGACCGTCCAATATCATCATCAAACGAAACGTGCCCATCATACTTCCGTTGGATCCACGAAGATCTACGGCACTGGAAGCACACAGGAATCACGAGAGACATGGTGGAGCGGGCCCGCAAGACCGCGCATTTCAGGCTTGTGATCGTAGACGGTAAGGCCTACGTAGAGAAGTATAGGCAGTCGATACAGACAAGGGACATGTTCAGCTTGTGGGGCATTTTGCAGCTGCTAAGGTTGTACCCTGGGAGATTGCCTGACTTGGAACTCATGTTTGATTGTGATGATCGCCCTGTCGTTCAATCTAAGGACTTTCGGGGCCCAAATGCGGGCCCACCTCCATTGTTTCGTTACTGTTCTGATGGGTGGAGTTTGGATATTGTGTTCCCTGATTGGTCTTTTTGGGGCTGGTACGTAAATCAATCATGCTTATTACATTGGCCAAAGTTTGAATCTAATAATATACCGAGTACTAGAGAAAAATATAAATTTAAAAGAGCAATTTTTTTTTTTTTGGTGGGGAAATTAAACTTTTACATAGGCTTGACTTAATTTTGTTAGGGCCGAGATCAATATAAGGCCGTGGAAAAGTTTGTTGGAGGACATAAAACAAGGCAACTCAAGAACTAAATGGAAGGACAGAGTACCCTATGCTTATTGGAAAGGGAATCCAAGTGTGGCTCCATCTAGAAATGACCTTTTGAAGTGCAATGTCTCATACAAAGATGATTGGAACACTCGCCTATATACACAGGTTAATACACATTCTTCTCATTTACTCACAAATGTTGATCATTTTCCTATTGTATACATGTTGCATTATAATGTTTCTCGTATGATGTGCTATAATTTCAGGATTGGGTGCAAGAATCTAAACAGGGTTATAAACAATCAAATTTAGAAGACCAATGCACTCACAGGTAGTTATAAAAACAAGATCAGTGAACTATTTTATTTCCAGTTTAACTATTCTTATTTTTCCCCTTCTTAATTGAGAAAAGTGTAATTTGTGTCAGATATAAGATTTATGTAGAGGGATGGGCATGGTCTGTAAGTGAGAAGTACATTTTAGCATGTGACTCGATGACCTTGCTCATAAGGCCTCGTTACTATGATTTCTTCATTAGAGGCATGGTGCCATTGGAGCACTACTGGCCCATTAGGGATAATAGCAAGTGCACCTCTCTTAAATTTGCTGTGGAATGGGGCAACAATCACACACAAAAGGTCTCTCTCTCTCTCTCTCTCTCATATTATCAAAATGGGTGTGCATCCACCAATCTAACAGACTAATCTAACCCAACGATTTGAATTGTATTTCATGGGTTGATAACTTGATTTGTTTTCTTTTTCTTTTTCTTTTTCTTTTTTCCAAACTTGAGTTAGGTGGGATTCAAGTTGAAAAAATTTCCAACCGTAAGTGACCTTACCAAACCTACACTATTACTTTTTTTTTTTAAAAAAATATGTAATTTAAAATTTCTTGTTTGATTTATTTTAGATTATGAGACTTAGGTTAAGTGAATTATTTTAAATTATTTTGATATTTTGGCACTTAGTTTGATGACACTTGAATACTAGTCCTAATAATATAATTACAATTATCTATTAAATAATGAACTTACATAATCGAATGAAAGCATAAATTTTTTTATTAGGTCTAACAAAATTGTCCAAACTCAATGACCCAACCCAATTCCTACAAGTTCGGTTGTGCTGGGTTAGTTTTAAAACTATTATGGGTTAGGTTGAGATTTCTCAACTTGAGCAAGTTGGTTGGGTTGAAAAATCCATGATACATATAAAACCGAAACCATTTGAACTTTTTGTTGATCTCATAATATAATGCCAAATTAGTTTTTAAAGCATAACAATTTTACACTTCATTTTATATATGTATTTTTAAATTACTTTAATTTTATTTCATATTTAAACCCTTTATCTTTATTAGAATCTTAGTATATTATATTAATATATAATTTCATATACAAAAACACTCATAAAAAATGTCTATTAATAATGTTAAACTTTTTGTTAAACTTTTTTTGTTTGCATTGGGTTATTGACTAGTATCTTTGTTATGATTCAACTAGACTCATGCATAATGTATACCCCTATTTTCACCTTTTAAGTTTTTGAAAATGCTTTCACTTTTTTCACTAATTTAAATTCATATTAACAAAATGATTTATATTTCAACTCTTTTATTTTTATAAAATTGGTAGGCTCAAGCCATAGGAGAGGCAGCAAGCAACTTCATACAAGAGGATCTAAAGATGGACTACATATATGACTACATGTTTCATTTGTTAAATGAATATGCAAAGCTCTTGAAATTCAAACCATCTATACCTCAAGGAGCAGTTGAGCTATGTTCAGAAATGATGGCTTGCCCTGCGAAAGGTACATGGGAGAAATTCATGGTTGAATCCATGGTTAAGTCTCCCAGTGATTTAACCCCATGCTTCTTGCCTCCTCCTTATGATCCTTCGTCACTACAAGGTTTTCTCAAGAGAAAGGATAAATCAATAAAGGAAGTGGAAAAGTGGGAAAATGAGTATTGGAAAAATCTAAACAAGAAACAATAAATGCAATTTTTGTGTTTCACCTATCAATTAATGTTAGGATTATTTTAATAAATAAAAAACAAAACATAATAACATTTGTAATATATTTATCCATTAATTATATAAGAGCATTAGCAATAGTGATGCTAAATAGCTATATTGTTATTTTTAGCACCACTAATACTTAAAATGCATGCTACAGCAATGGTGTTATAGTGAAAATTTTTTACTTTCTTGCTACAGTGCACAACCATTTATGGCCGTGCATTGTAGCAAGAAACTAAAAAAAAAAAAAAAAAATTATTATTATTATACTTCTCTCTCTTCTCTCATTAAATTTTTTTTTTATCTGGGTTGTCTTTCTCTCTCTCTCTCTGGCTTCTCTTCTTTCTTCTTTTTTCCTTCTCATTTTTTTCCCCTCTAGCCGTCTAGTGCCTCCCTCATCTCCCTCGTCCCTTAGCTCGTTGGCCAACTTGCCTACTATTGAGACCCCATCTCTCTAAACCCATCTTGCTGAGACCCATCTCCCCAAGCACCATCGTCGATCTGTTCTGTTGGATCTTCATCTTCATTTGTTTTGTTGGAGCTTGATGCTCTAAGTTAATTTTTTTACAATAAATGTTCACTCATTAATGAATTATATTTGAGAATTAAAACCTTATTAAACTCACATTTTAATGTGCATACTTATATAATTTAAACTTAAGAGCATTGGTAGCAGATTATCTAAGTTGGGCAAAGGAGTGAAAAATACAATTGAGAAAGAAGAAACCAATCGATATCTTCGCATGATGATTGATGGAAGAAATTATTACATATCCAACATTATTTGTTCAAATCCTATCATATATATTAAAAAAATATCCTTAGTTTATTTATTTATTTATATTTTGTGGAACTTAATTTCACTTCCATGTGTATATCGAATATTTTTTAGTGGTCCATTTGGATTGAAGGCAAGGAGAATATAATTGTAGATATGTTTTTAAAAAATGGAGGTTGAATTTTTGGATTAAGTTTTAAGGATTTGCATGTTCTAAATGAGACGTTGATGTGGGTTTCAATTAGTTCAATTGGTAAAGTCTCTGATGGTTGAATAAGAGACTTAGGGTTAAATCCCTGCCTGTACCAAAAACCGATTGGTGTCTTGGTCTGATGATAAAGAGTTATCATCAAGAGCAGACGCCATAACTTGAAACTCTAAAATAAAAATAAAAATAAATGAGATGTTAATCCTATTGTTTTAGATGTCTAACTTTTCCTTAATAATCACTGCTAATATCTGCTTTGAAATTGGATTTTGAATACCCATTGCTGCAACTAAGATACACACTCTTTGTTTATTTTGAAGTAAAATAAAATTTTTTTTTCAGGTGTTTGTTTGCATGTAAAATGTAGTCAAATTTGTAAAATATTTTCAATTAACCATTAAACCCTTTATAAAAAATTGTAAAATGTTTTACCTTTAAAATTTTAGTAACACATTTTACAAAATATATAGAGGCTAGGTCATCAGTTCAGTGGGTTGGGCAGTCGACGGTCTAGTAATTAGAGACACTATTTAGGCAGTGATTAGGTAGTCAGAGCTGTCGTTTTAGTGACTGGTGTTAGCAGCTAAGTCATCAAAGACATCGCTCTGGCTGCCTGTTCCTACGGTTTAGTGGTTTAGTCACCAAACCTACGGCTCTAGTGGTTGAAGCACCGATTTTGGTAGTTTGCTTGAAAATTTTTACATAACATACCAAACATCTGAAAATATTTTACAAATAAATTTTTTTACATGTAAAATATTGTATGCTTGAAAATATTTTACCTTAAAACAAACAGAGTGATAAATGCAACTTATTTCCTAAAGCACAATCATACAACTTTTTATCAATGAGCAATTACAGTAAATTATCATGTGGTTTGGCCCAAATTCATATGACTTACTTGTAGTTTGAAAGTTGACACTTTATCCTTTTGATATTCGCTCCATTTGTTTCTAGTAACCAACCTTTGTTAAAAATAGGAATAAATGTGTTTTTTTGATCTCATTCTATATCTCTCTCCTCCCGAGACCAAAAGAAAAAAAAAAAAGAAAGACTAGAAAATAAGAAAAAAAAGTGAGGGTTTTGTAAAAATTTAATATTTGGAACTCCATGTTTAAAACTCCTACCAACAATTACAAGAATGCAACAAAATCAAACAAAAAAACCTACAATAAATCTTAGCACTTAGCAATAGGATTAGATCTTATTTTTGTATGTATTTTATACACATAAAAAAAACTGAGATTTTAAAGCCAAAACAAAAATTCCACAAACCCAAAAAAAAAAAAAAAAACTCTCTTTCTCTGACCCGGATCTCTCTGTATCTCTTTCTGTTTCTTTTTTCTGACCCGGGTCATTAAACATCTAGGACAAAAAGTAGCATTTGATTTGCTGAAGTCCTGGGACCTATGTGTTCAAACTAGTCCTTCTTCTTCTTCTTTTTTGTTTTTGTTTTTGTTTGTTTGTTTGTTGTTGGTAAAAGACGATTCATTAAAACAAATTAAGAAACCACAAGAAATTCAGGGCAAAGCCTGTTACAGTACATGCCGTTAAGGTCATTTTCAAAAGCATTAACAATGTCCACAGGCGGACTATCATATAAAATAAAATCTAAATCCTGACTAGTGCTTAACCTTGCAAGGCTGTCTGCACACCGGTTGGCTTGCCTATAGCAGTGCTGAAATTGGATCCGGTGGAAGCAAGATGCCAACAACCTGCAATCATCCAAAATAGGGGAAATGACATTATTTACGTATTGAGATCTCCCAAGCACATCTATAATAGCTTTGGCACCTAATTCAACTATAAGAGAGTGGATATTCAAGTTCCAACACATCAATAACCCATCTGCCAGCTCAATGCGCTTAGAGAAACCTACCACCCATCTGCCATGATCATCTCTCGCTACACCCCCACAACTAGCTACACCCGTGCTCCCAACAGATTCTTATGACTCTCTTATAGATTGGCATTCTCAGAGAGGAGATGCAATGCAGATATTCCTTTGCCTGGTTCACAATCTTAACTGCCAACTTCGGGTTTTGACTCTCTCTTCTAAAGACTATTTGGTTTCTGCTTTTCCAGATAAGCCAGACTGTAAATGGAAAAGGATCCTCCATGGGCAATTTGCTGGATTGACCCTATCATTCTGCCTTCCATTTAAAGCCATCCAATCGTGAAGGTTGCTTCCCCAGAAAGCCCCATTCGATGCTATAATAACCAGCTGAACCCACACAGTTTTGATTCTCGGACAATCCTAAAGAGCATGGATAATAGATTCTGGCTCCTTACGGCAAATGGGACAGCTCTCCTCCTCCACAATTCCTCTTTTCACAAGGCAAACCTTTACCCCGATGCTATTATGAGCACACATCCATAAGAAAGTTTTAAAATGAGGGAGAGTATAAACTTTCCAAATCCAGCTCGCAGAAAAAGAAGTATTACAGTCCTGACCAGAGGCAATTTTATAAGCACTTTTAAAATCGAAAGTCCCTTGAGGAGATCCGGCCCAAGCTAGCTTGTCACTTCCTCTGCTAGTAATTGTGATGGGAGTGGCCTGTTTCAACCTTCTAATTTCCAGGGGAAGCTCAAAGGAAAGCCTGTCCCAATCCCAATTTGAATCCAAAATAAAATCCTTGATCTCCAATTGGTTGGCTTCTTGAGTTAACGGGCCCTGGATAAGCTGTCTGAGAGGCCCCTTGTCTGTCTAGTTACCGTACCACACCTTCAAATTGCTGTCCCTTCCAACCACCCACCTGCTGCCTTTGTTAAAAGTATCCAAACCTTTTTTCATAGATGTCCAGATAGGAGAGCAAGGGAGTTTGTTTGCACTATTGGAAGTCATTCTCCTCCAGTTGCAATATTTCCTCCTTAGCACTTGTGTCCAAAGAGCCTTTCTCAACATGGAATCTCCAATTAAGCTTGGCTAGGTGAGCTACATTTCTTCCCCTTGCTGAGTGTAATCTAAGTCCCCCTTTTTCCTTTGGTTTGGTCATCTTTTGTCAGCCAACCCAATGGACTCTTCTTCATAGGTTGTTGACACAATCAAACCATTCTTTCTTTTCTGGGTGTAATATGATCACTCTACTTAGTAGTTGATGGTGTCATGTTTAATGTTCGTAATTTTGTAATTAATAAGAGAGAAAGTGATAAATTTAAGACCGTCAATTAGGCGCCGGGGGGGGGGGGGGGGGGTGGATTTTACATAGGCTTCAATTAATTTTATTAGGAGTGAGAGCCTGAGACCAATATAAAACTGTGGAGAAGTGTGTTGAAGGATATAAAGCAATTCAACACAAGAATCAAATGGAAGGATACGGTACCCTATTGGAGAGTGAATCCTAGTGTGGCTCAAATTAGAAAAGACCTTTTGAAGTGCAATGTTTCAAACAAAGATAACTGGAACACTTGCCTATATACACTAGTTAATACACATTCTTCTCATTTACTCACCAATGTTGATTATTCTCACTTTCTAATCCTATAGTACACAAGCTACACAAAATAAACTAATGAATTATAATTTTTTTTTTCTTTTTTGAGATCGAATGAATTATAATTGAATAATTAAATTATTGGCTACTAAAAAATATAGCTAGGAGTCTAGGACACGTGGTGCAAAATTAGACTATAATTAGAATCCAATTTGAAATCTAATTGGATTTTCTCTTAACTTTATCTATTAATATATACTAGGGTGTAACTCCGTGCATATGCATGAGTACATTTAAAATCAATCACAATTATATATATATATATATATGAGATGGGTTTAAGTTATATCTGGTGTAATTCTTTTAAAGTTATATTTGGTGTAACTCTTTTAGAGTTATACATTTTTTCTAACCATTGATTTTAATTAGATCTAATAGCCAAAAAAAAACAATATTGTCCGCATCAGTTTGTCTAATTAAGAATATATTTTCTCTCTCTTCATCATTAAATTCCAAACCATTTTTAACGTGGTGAGAGAAAATTCATTTTCTTAGTCTTTCACTTTTTCAGTTTTTCTCACTTGCTCTCTCTCCCCCTATATTCTTCTCCAACTAACGGCTTCTCTCTTCCTTTCTTTCTTTTGCCAATCTCCATAGATTTACCGCCAGCTAATATCCATAGATGTTTTTTTGTTTGTTCTTTTGCTTAGTTTCCAATGGCTTTTAGCATAAAACTATTTCTAATGGTTTTCAATGCTATTTAATAGTGAGCTTTAACCTTTGTGATTACATGAGATTTTATTAGACTGTCATTTTCTTTTAAAGCTTTGAGGGAGAGTTGGGATCTATTTTATATATGCAACATGAGATCCAAAAATATGTAGATTACAGTTGTTTTAAAAGTTTGGATTACACAAGTGTATCAATTCCATGAGATATGTAGGTCAGTGCAGGAGAAGGACGTGAGTTTTGAAAGAGAGAGAGAGAATGAATAATAGAAGAAGAAGGCAGGAAAAGTGGAGATAGTTAATGATTTTTTTTAAGAAGAGAATTAATAACTTTTAATGCATTAGATACTTAGATTACTTATTTTTTGAAGTTGATGACATGACAGCTTGTGTGTTATAAACCATTAGATCTAATTGAAATCAATGGTTAGAAAAAAGGTGTAATTTGAACCTATTTCATATATATATATATAGAGATAGGATTAAGTAGGAGTGTTCGTGGTGCGGTTTTGGGCCATTTTTAACACCGCACTTTGCGGTGCGGTTTAGCTAAAACCATAACTACATCGCATCTTATTTTTGCGGTCACATGTGTGGTGCAGTTTAGAGTTTAGCAAAAACCATAATCGCACTGCACCTTATTTTTGCGATCACATGTGCGATGCTATATATAAGATGCGATTTGAATGGTTTGAAGTCCGTATATTTTTCAAATTTTGGGTTTTTCTTACCCAACCCAAAACTAATTTTTCCCTTTGTTTTGGGTTAAGTTTTAAACTATTAAGCTAGTTTTTCTTTATTTTGGGCTGGCTTTCCTAGTCAACACTTGCTAGGGTTATCAAAAAAATTTTTTTTTGGTTGAAAACTAGGGTTATTAAATTATTAATAATATATTTAATATTAAAAATAAATAAATATATTAATATATGGAGAGGGTGCGGTACAGTGCGGTTTTCTTATTATAAAACCACATGTCGCATTGCACCATGCGGTGCAGTGTACTGTTACTTGCGGTGCTGTGCAGTTATGTCATTTTGTAGGAGATTTTGGTTCGGTTTTTGCAGTTTGGTAAACACTTTTAGGTTTAAGTTACACCTGGTGTAATTTCATAAGAATTACACCTTTTTATAGCCATTAATTTTCATCAGGTCTAATTGTTAAAAAGACACCACTTAAACATGTCATTGATATAGGGACATTAAATGCCAAATTAGCTAATTTTCCTTAAAAAACTATCCATATTCATCATTCCCAACACTTAATAATTTTCCTTTTTTTTATTTTTTATTTTTAGAGAAGAACTTTATCATTTTCCTTTAAAGTCTCCACTAGTACACCATCTTCTTTAAACAAATTCCATGGTTTTGTTACTGCAACCAAATTCATGTGAGTGATATAGTGGGTTCTAACTTCTAATTCAAGAATCATAGCAAAGGAAGGAACATTTCTTGGCAATTTTGCAAAGTTTCTATTCTCTACCCTCTTCTTAAACATTGGATTTCCTAGGTTTTTGGTGGTCATCACTTCAGTGGGCAAATGTAAAGAGAGAGAGAATAACACAAATTGACCTCCATTGATGCACCTGACCGTGTAGTGACAAACTAAATTTTAAATCATGGATAGATAAATTACAAAATTTCTTATTGTCTTAAAAACATAAAGATATCCACCTATTTTTTAGATGAGTAGAGATAACAATTTAAGATTTGGTTTTACAACTATTAATATTAATTGCAAATCCCTTTGTTTATCTTCCTTATTTCACTTTATTTATCCATCACAAATTTTTTTTTTTTTGATGGGATTTATCCATCACATTTGGTGGACCATAACCAACTGTAACCTTTGTCCTTTGCGTACCACCTTCCTGGATTACTCCAAATTATAAGAAAACCATAGCTAGATAGATCCTTGTCCTACCTAACGAAATTGAACTTAAATCCCACCAATTTTATAAGTAAATCTCATCAATCCAAATAAAGTTAGGATACTTGTAAATGTAATTAATGAGAGAGATAATGAAGATGCTATTAATTAGGTAAGTATTTAATAATGATGTAAATAATACTGTTTTCTTTTTAACTGTTAGATCTTATTAAAATCGATGGCTATAAAAAGGTGTAACTTTTATGGAATTACATCTGGTGTAACTTGAACTTTTATATATATATATATATATATGATTTAGAATCTAATTGGATCTATACTCTTCGGTTTTTGCACCCAATAATTCACTTGCCACAAAAATTAAAATAATTTGATAGGACACATGGCATAAAATTGAACTTCAATTTAGAATCTAATTGAATTTAGACTTTTTGATTTTTGCACCTAATAATTCACTTGACACAAAATCTAAAAATTAGATGAGATATGTGACACAAAATTGAACTCCAATTTAGAATTTAATTGGATTTTCTCTCAGTTTTGGCTATTAATATATATATATATATATATATGATTTAGAATCTAATTGGATCCAGACTCTTCGGTTTTTGCATTCAATAATTCACTTGCCACAAAAATTAAAAAATTAGATGGGACACATGGCACAAAATTGAACTTTAATTCAAATTCAATTTAGAATCTAATTGAATTTAGACTCTTTGATTTTTGCACCTAATAATTTACTTGACACACAAATTTAAAAATTAGATGAGACATGTGGCGCAAAATTAGATTCCAATTTAGAATTTAATTGGATTTTCTCTCAGTTTTGGCTATATATATTGTGTCGGGTTAAAATAAATCAAGCTTGCTTTTTTCCTCACACAATTAATTTTTAGGGATGGGATGCCAATCAACCCTTGATACCCTTGTTTAAGTGAACTAAGCTAAAAATGAAAGGATAAATGCTAAGTATAACTATGAGACATGAGAATGGGTTAACAATGGCCTTGGATTGCTTGTATTATGTTCCTTGGAATTGGTTTGAGATACAGGTTACATTTGCTCTGAGATTACAATGATAATTCTCTGTTTCTTTCTTTTCTTAGGTGTTTTTCATCCCCTTTTCATAGTGGCCTCTCTACCTTATATAGTGTCCTAGGTCATTTCTTGGCCTTCCACTTAGAGGGTTATGGTTCATTTTCCTTAATACTTGTCCTATCAGGGCCTCACTTGAATGTTTCTACACCAGGCTATGAGCTCTAATGACATTATTTAAGGGTCATTTCCTCATTAATGCGGCCAAATATGTGGGCTCAGAGTATTGAATGTGGAGGTGATGGGTGCTTTATCTGCATTCTTGCCTTTCTTGCCTGACGACAAATCTTTCTTTTCTTCCTCGGTTTATGCTTGATGGTCTCTAGAACTAGTACTTGGTCCTTCCAAGGACATGTCAATATCCTCGAGGTCCTCGGGCATTGTAGTCTCCTTGTACTTGTGGTGAGTTGTTTATACTCTCCTGAGGACTTGTTGTCAGTGCTTTCTGAGGTCTGTTCTTTTGACGTTGGCCTTGTCTCACTTGTCCTTGTTCTCGGATTCTTGTCCTCCCCTAGACACACACACACACACACACACACACACACACACACACACACACACACATGTATGATTTAGAATCTAATTGGATCTAGAATCTTCGGTTTTTGCATCCAATAATTCACTTGCCATAAAAATTAAAAATTAGATGGAACACATGGCACAAAATTGAATTCCAATTAAAATTCAATTTAGAATCTAACTGAATTTAGACTGTTTTTTGCACCTAATAATTCATTTGACAAACAAATTCAAAAATTAGATGAGACACGTGGCGCAAAATTAGACTTCAATTTAGAATTTAATTGGATTTTCTTCTCAGCTTTGGCTATTAATATATATATATATATATATATAGGTAAAGTTGAGAGAAAATTCAATTAGATTTCAAATTGGATTCTAATTGTAGACTAATTTTGCGCCATGTGGCCTATTTATATATATTTTTAATTTCTAGGTGAGTTAATATTGTGCAAAAGATGAAGAATCTAATATAAATAAACCATTAAAAAAACCCACTAAAAAAGTGTAAACTCATGTGTATAGCCAAAAAAAAAAAAAAAAAAAAAAAAGATGAAGAAAGAAAGAGTAAAAATAATGTATATATCTATGACTTAAACAAGGTATAATTTGAATCCATATATGTGTAATTGTGTTATTTTTTATTGTACTATGCATATGCATGGATTATATACTAGTATTCATAAAGTTTGCTAACTCATAAGGGAAAGTCATGGCTTAGTGGTCAAATATAAATATATATATCAAATTAAAGTCAAAACTAAGTGAAAATCAAATTAGATTTTAAATTAGAATTCAATTATGGGCTAATTTAGTGCCATGTGTCCACTTAAGTTTTATAATTTTTGTACCAAGTGAATTAATGAGTGCAAAATACTAAGAGTCTAATATTAATGAACTATAAAATTAAAAAAAAAATTACATATACTCAATAAGAATCACCACATGTTCTATCTTATTAAAAATTTGGGAAAAAAAAAAATTATAAGTAGTGTAGGGGTAAAAGCCCAACATGACGTGTTGGGCCTAGGGCCTTATCTAAATATTACTGTGTCTGGAGAGAAGAAAGTGGTTCGGAAGAAGTCTAGGTGGAAGAAATATGCCTGGAAACGAATGAGAAGTATAGTCTGAAGAGAGCCCAAGTGGTCCGAAGAGGTCATTCTCCTCGGATACCAAGGGGACTTGATCAAGTAAATATATGGAAGGTCCGAGTGATCTTTCTAACAATTTTAATGATAAGGACAAGCTTTGGGCGTGCCTGAAAGTGATAAGAACGGAGAAATATCTAAAAGGAAAAGCTGCTACCACCGCATTTAATGTACTACAACAACTTTCGTGGCCGCATTTATATGGAGAAGACCCCTGAACAGTGCAATCTCAGCTACCACCACTCACGGAAAACTAAAGCAGATATCTGATGTGACAGGTACTCAAGTGAATGCTTAGATGAAGAACAAGTGTACGGTGAAGATGAGGAAGAAGAAGAATATAGAAATGTAATAGGCCTCTAAAAAAGAGGAGGGAGAAAAAATTGGGCGAGAACTCTAAGAATTGTATGCACCTTTCAATCAATAACAAGCCTCTTCGGATTTGAGTTTATTTAGCTTTCAAGCGTGTTTTTACGTCAGTTCATCATAGTACATTAGAGTTAACCGTTGCTAAATTCATAACCAGCCCAGCTTTTTCACCCACTCTTTACAAATATATTGTTCTGGGTTCGTTGGGCTCACAATCCAAACCTTTTGAGCTTGGGCTACAAAGTTTGGACCCTACAAGTAGTATTAAATTTAGGTAAGAATTTTAACATGTAACTAATTACATTTACTTTAAAAAAAAAAAATTTGACTAATTATTTATTTTCATATGATATAAATTACGTTTAATTTTAAATGCATCAATGCATATGCATGGGTTACATGCTAATTTATTATAATGACAATAAGTTCAACCAAACAAACCATTAAATTTTCGTCAACTAGTTTTCCACTATCGACGGTAGTGGTGGCTCCATTTTAATTATGTGGTGCGCATGGTCCACAAAGTGCACTGTGAATCGAAGTGGGGGAATGTTCCTTAAAATTAAGCAATATTGAGCGCTAGCTTCAGATTGTTGAAAATACTATACTGTGTATATTCATAATATGGGTGAAGTCACACTTATGAAAACACAAAGAAGGATATGTTACTGTATTATTATGGTTAAAAGAATTTTGGGGTTGTTTTGTTTATTGAGTGTAATATTTTCGATCCCTAGAGATCCAATGGTATCATAAAGTTCATATGCACTTAACCTGGTCCCTAGAGAGTTCATATAGTCTTTAGACTATATATATCCAACGAATATGCAATGCAAATTCCGCCAATTGGCTAGCTTGTTAGTTGAAAAGTAAAATAACATTGCTTTGAGCCCTTCAATTAGGGGCAACTTAACACCGAAAAAGACTAAACTGCCTGCAAGGATGTTCAACTACCTAACGAGCTGTGAGGGATAATTTTGGACTAGCAAGTGATATAAACACTTGCAATGACTGGACCTGCCAATCTTGTCCCCACTTAGGCTGAGGCTCCAAAAGAGGAATTATATTGGTGGAAACTTGCAAGGGATAATACAAGTTTCATAATTCATAGGTCCCAACTAGTGATATTATCATGTAAAAGACAGATAGAGAGGAGTTTCACTTTTATACTCAAATCACACATAACTTGTTGGTAATAAGAAAGAGGAAAAAACGTACGATGCTTCAATAATTTTCATCCCCTGTTTTGTCCACAGGAATTTTGGATTAGATTAGACTCTATATGGTGAAGGTAGTAGGCAAGGCTCTTGTTTTGCAGGTTTTTAAAGAAGGCCAAGGAAAGCACCATGAGAAGAAATAATGAGAAACAAACTCGATATGTTCCGCATCACAGTGGAACTTATTGGCGACCAGTGAAGAAGAAAGTTTCAACAGCTAGCGTGGTCTTCTTCTTCTTTCTCCTTGTCAGTGCTTTGGTATTTCTAGGCTGGATTGATACTGTAAGTCTTTATTCTTAGATATTCTTTAATCCTTACAGTATTTTGTCATCAGCCTTATAGCAACTGAACTTAACAGACTACAGAGTCGACCTACCATTCTATTTGGGTAACAAAAACTCGTAATGGAATTACAAAAAAGTTTGTAATTAAGTCAATCACTTTTTCCTTAAGAAGCCTACAATATTGCTTTTGCAAATCCTTCTTTATAAATTATAATTTTATTTTTCTTCTTGCTATTGTTTTTTGGGGTATTTTTATCTTGTATTGCCTACACTACAATCCTGGTGCATATTTTCTTCGTCTAAAAACAAATTCCATTAAAGTTTCCAAACCCCAAGATCCTAAAATTTTATATTTGAGACTTTATTCCCAAAAAAACCTCGAATCCAACCTCCGAATTTACGCAAATACAAATTTTTTCAAAGAAATTAATCTTGAAGTTGGAATTTTTTTTATCAAGTTAGGTTTTTTTTTTCCTCTGTGAATTCGTCTACTAAAATTTTAGATTAACTAATAGTATTCTCGTTTAATGCATGGATTAATTAAAAATATATATGTAAAAGAAAGAAAACATTTTGCTAATATTATTGAATTTCGTGCCTAAGCTTTAATATGATAAGATCAATTATAAAATAAATAAATATCTTTAATTTTTAATTTCTTGAAATTTTTGGTAGTAGAGTTTTAGTTGAAATAGAATTTCAATTGAGTAGTGATTGGAGTCCTACATGTTTTGCTTACAAATTAATACGGCATCAATCACAAAGAGACATTTCAAATATTCGTGATTGAAACTCACTAATTACGTTCATTGCTATATTAGTTTGTAAGTTTTATCTTGCTATATCTTTAGCATTTTTCATTTCAATTTATTAGAACTTGAATAAACTATCATATTATCAATTCATGAGGTCTATGGAGGTATTTCATGGGTAAAGAGAACTATGACTTCTAAAACTCAATCTCTATTAAAGTTCAAATTTGGTAAGGATAGAGTGTAAAACTCATGTTTTACATCATCCAATAAGGAACTGTCACATTATTTTTTTACTTAAAACTCAATACACCCTACCACATTTAATAACATCTAAATAAATTCTCAATTTGGTTGGATTTTCAGATTGGTATTAGAATTGATTGGGTGTGATTGTACTTATTTTTTAATATATGATAAGATAATGTGGTATATTAGGATTGAACAGTATTTTACACCACATTCTTATAAAATTTAAACTCTTTTTATTATATGATATAATATGAGATATATAACCTATCGTGCATTGGGAAATTTACTCCCTAATTAGGGAGAAATTATAAGGTGCACATGATGGATAAGTGGCATGGTCCATCATTCCATTAAAAGACTCACATGTGTTTGAAATTGTTGAATTGAAATTTTTTTTTAAACATAAACTGATTACTGACTCAGCAATTTTAAACAAATATAAATTTTTTAGTAGAATAGTGGATAAGTAATATGGTACACAGAAGACTGTGTAATTTTTCCTAATTAGGTCATCTACTGGGGTTCAAGCCTATTCAATGGGCTTGCATTGTCATATTTTGAAAGTGATATACTCCCCTTCATTAAATTAAAAATTTTCCAACCCTTAGACCACGGCCCAATAGCCCTACGTGTGCTATACGTGAATGGGCTTGCATTGTCATATTTTGAAGTGATATACTCCCCTAAAAATTTTCCAACCCTTAGACCACGGCCCAATAGCCCTACGTGTGCTATACGCTCTCATCCTGATCTTTTTTTTTAGATAATGATCAAAGTTGTAGGTAAGGGTCATTCAGCCAAAAAAAAAAAAAAAAGTAGTCGGTATGGGTCATTCAGCCAAGAAAAAAAAAAAAAAGTAGTCAATAAAGGATCATGATTTCTATTACTTTTTGATGATTTGATTGTTTAGCGGAGGAAATGTTTAAACGATGGACGTTTCTATTAAAAATATCAAATGATACTAATTATTTAAATTACAGAACTCTTAGGCCTTAGCATGATTTTTAATACTAATTTTTCACTTTAATTGCTAACGAATTGTGTACTTACATGGTACACCTGCCTAAAAAAAGAGTTTAGATAGTTTATAATAACATGATTAATAGTAATCACAATAATAATTCATAAATTGTTTTTTTATTTTTTATTTATATTTCTATCTCTAGTTTAATTTAAGTGTATAAATATGTGAAATTTCCTTCTAGAGACTTAAATTTCGGCTTTTACTTTCTACACTTCACAAACATTTATACTTGTAGAGTGATTATCGCAACAAGTGCAATGGTATGAATTGTTAATTCATTAATATTTTTTTATATTGTTGATGCCGTATTAATCATATTCATTATTACGTTAGTTTATAAGATTTAATTATAAAATGGGAAATGTTAACCAGCACCGGGCGGTATTGGTTAACGTTTTCCAAATTGGGTCTAACTTATTGAAGGTGCTAAAAAGTTATTAAAAAAATTGCCAAAAAAGATAAATAATTGTTAAATAATTACCAAAAAGTTGAAAAAGTAGAATAAATATAGCAAAAAGCTGTAAAAGATTGTTGTTAACAGACACCGTTAACGAAACCCTTATAAAATTACAAATAAATTTAGCATTTTATCATATTTATATGTGTTTTTGCAGTCTCTATTATCAGGTACTTCTAGTTCTAGCAGTGACAAACCAATCCAAAGAACAACAGGAAAATCACCAAAAGAGCAAGAATTCCCACTGAAATGCACAAAAGGAAACAAAACACAGACCTGCCCAAAAAACTACTACCCCACAACAACACACAATCCTGACCGTCCAATATCATCATCCAACAAAACATGCCCATCATACTTTCGTTGGATCCACGAAGATCTACGGCACTGGAAGCACACAGGAATCACGAGAAAAATGGTGGAGCGGGCCCGCAAGACCGCGCATTTCAGGCTTGTGATCGTGAAAGGTAAGGCCTACGTAGAGAAATATAGGGAGTCGATACAGACAAGAGACATGTTCAGCTTATGGGGCATTTTGCAGCTTCTAAGGTTGTACCCAGGGAGATTGCCTGACTTGGAACTCATGTTTGATTGTGATGATCGCCCTGTCGTTCAATCTAAGGACTTTCGGGGCCCAAATGCGGGCCCACCTCCATTGTTTCGTTACTGTTCTGATGGGTGGAGTCTGGATATTGTGTTCCCTGATTGGTCTTTTTGGGGCTGGTACGTAAATCAATCATGCTTTCATTTCTATTTGTGTGATTTATTTTGTGTCTGTTGCAACAGTTTTTTTTGTAGCTTATTTGTACAGTATTTATCAACAGAGATAATTTTTGGTAATTTTATTCTAAATATGTTATAAAAGAATTAAAAATTAATTTATTAAAAAAAAAATCAAAAAAGTATTTGCTGATTATGTAACAGATCTTATTTTACAATCAAAAAAACAATTTACATTTTGTTAGGTTATCAGTAATTTAAATAAAATTTCATAATAGTATTAGTTAATTTTTATTTAAATTCTGATTATGTAACAGATCTTATTTTTAAAATGATGTTTATGAAATTAAAATAAAGTGTTTAGATTAGATTCCTTAAATTGAATTGGAGCTGAAAAATTGTATTTGTGAAAAAGTATTTGCTATTGTTGTGAAAAGATTTAAGAGGGCAATTTTTGGGGAGAAATTTTACATATGTTTGGCTTAATTGTTAGGGCTGAGATCAATATAAAGCCGTGGAAAAGTGTGTTGGAGGACATAAAACAAGGCAACACAAGAACCAAATGGAAGGATAGAGTACCCTATGCTTATTGGAGAGGGAATCCAAGTGTGGCTCCAACTAGAAATGACCTTTTGAAGTGCAATGTCTCAGACAAAGATGACTGGAACACTCACCTATATGTACAGGTTAATATACATTCTTCTCATTTACTCACAGATGCTGATCATTCTCCTACAAATATATGTTGCAAAAAAAATTTCTTGTATGATGTGCTGTAATTTCAGGACTGGGTGCAAGAATCTAAACAAGGTTACAAACAATCAAATTTAGAAGACCAATGCACTCACAGGTAGTTATAAAAACAAGACCAAAGAACTATTTTATTTCCATTTTAACTATTCTCTTTTTTCCTCTTTTTAATTGAGAAAAGTGTGCTTTGTGTCAGATATAAGATTTATATAGAGGGATGGGCATGGTCAGTAAGTGAGAAGTATATTTTAGCATGTGACTCGGTGACATTGCTCATAAGGCCTCATTATTATGATTTCTTCATTAGAGGCATGGTGCCATTGGAGCACTATTGGCCCATTAGGGACAATAGCAAGTGCACCTCTCTTAAGTTTGCTGTGGAATGGGGCAACAATCACACACAAAAGGTCTCTCTCTCTCTCCTCTCTCTCTCTCTCTCTCTCTCTCTCTCAAAATGCTTTCACTAATTAAGGGCTCAAAATGCTTTCACTAATTAAGGGGTGTGCATCCACCAATCCATGGACCAATCTAACCCAACGATTTGAATTGTTTTTCATGGGTTAATAACTTGATTTGTTTTCTTTTTCTTTTCCAAACTCGAGTTGTGTGGGATTCATGTTGAAAAAATTTCCAACCTAAGTAACCTATCCAACCTACACTATTAAATTTATTACTTTAATTTGTTCCTTGAAAAAATTTCCACTGTTTATGAGCTTAGATTAAGTTTGTTACTTTAATTTATTTTCCTATTTTGGGACTTAGGTTGATGACATTGGAATATTAGTCATAATTATAAAAGTTACAATTATTTATTAAATAATGGAGTTGCATAGATGAATGAAACATTATTATTTTTTTATTAGCTCAACGAAATGGTGCAAACTCAACCACCCACAAGTTGGGTTGAGATTTATCAACTCCAGCAAGTTGGTTAGATTGAAAAATCAATGAGTGGGTTTTAGTTAACTCAATTAGTAAAGTTTCTGATAGTTGTATAAGAAATTTGAGGTTCAATCTCCGCCTACACCAAAAACTAATTGGTGTCTTAATCTGATGATAAAATCAAAATTATTTGACTTTTTGATGACTAATGTATATATTTTTAATAGAATTTTATTTTTATTTCATGTTTAAACCTTTTATTAATCTCAGCACATTATACTAATATGTTATTTTGTATACAAATGCAATAAATGCCTAGTGATGGAATATAAAGTTCCATAATGAATATAAATTCTCTATACTACTTTTTGTGTTCCAATTTTTTATTTTCTGCCAATCATAACTTGTTATGAATTTGTTTGTTTTTCCTTATAAAATAGCCAAAACTTAACATGGAAAAAAAAAAAAAAAATCAAATACGTGGCAAGTTCTGATTAGTGGAACATGAAAAGTGGTATAGAGGATTTGTATACCTATATTTTTACCTTTTAAGTTTTTGAAAATGCTTTCACTTTTTCACTAATTTAAATTCATGTTAACAAAATCATTTATTATATTTTCAACTATTATGATTTTTATAAACTTAACAGGCTCAAGCCATAGGAGAGGCCGCAAGCAACTTCATACAGGAGGATCTAAAGATGGACTATGTATATGACTACATGTTTCATTTGTTAAATGGATACGCAAAGCTCTTGAAGTTCAAACCATCTATACCTCAAGGAGCGGTGGAGCTATGTTCAGAAACGATGGCTTGCCCTGCTAAGGGTACATGGGAGAAATTCATGGTTGAGTCCATGGTTAAGTCTCCTAGTGATTTAACCCCATGCACCTTGCCTCCTCCTTATGCTCCTTCGTCACTACGAGGTTTTCTCAAGAGAAAGGATAAATCCATAAAGCAAGTGGAAATGTGGGAAAATGAGTATTGGAAAAATCTAAACAAGAAGCAATAAATACCTTTTTTTGTTTTTTTTGTTTTGTTTTGTGTTTCAGCCTTCATTAAATGTTAGGATTATTTTAATAAAGAAAAAACAAAAAATAAAAGTATTTGTAATTTATTTACACATTAATTATATAGGTTAATTTTTTACTATAAATGTCCAATCATTAAAGAATTATATTTGAGAATTAAAACCTTATTAAACTCACATCTTAATGTTCCTTGTAAGGACGCAATTTGGGTCCTTAACCCAAGTGATGGGCAAACTTAGACCCAAAAAGTCCAATACAATGAATTTGTAGAGAATGGATTGGAAAACTGGGTTTTAATGAGTTGGATGACAAGTAAAATGGATTCAGATGACAAAAAAAGGAAAATAGACTGATTCAAACTAAAGAAAATCGTTCTCGCCAAAGTTTGAGGAGATCAGTTCTTATATATTTCTCTCAAGTTAGATTACAGATTTAGTTTTTGGTTGCTACAGTGTTTTTCTCTTAATTTCCCTGTCCCCCCTTTTAGAGTCTCTCTTCCATTTTTTACTATCTTCCTCTTTAATCTCCGCCTTCCACGTGCAGATTAGATTGTTGGAGCTGATACTTGTCCCATTAGCCCCTTCCTAAAGTCTTTAGGTAGTAGCCGTGAAGCTAAAAGTTACTGTTCAGGTATCACTTCCTCATCAATGTGGCCAGAGAGTTAGCTGCAGAGCATTTAATGTGGTGGTTGCAACTTTTCCTTGAGATATTTCATGACCTTTTTCTGTCCTATTCCTTCCTGATACTTATCCTCATTCATGGAATGATCTAAAATGTTACTCTTGAGGGCAGACCACACCCTCTGACCTTGGATTTCTTCAACTGAGGAGGGATTCTTCCTCGGACTACCCTTCTGGATGACATTAACCGGATTTCACCTCTTCATTTACTAACACGATTCCTTATGAAAGTGTTCTATTGTCCTCGGATTGAACCCTTGGCCTAATATATACATAAATATGGGCTTCTGGGCCTAACACCCTTACAATAGCCCATTGAGATTCTTCTTTCTGGCTCTTCGGGAAGAAAGAAGGATTTCGATGTAATGATAGTTCTTCTGCGCCCCTTTTACATCACATTTGATGGTACAGATGCCCTTTTTAATTGCTCAAGGCCCGCTCTTGACGCTTCGGCATTCGAGACTCTCCCTCATTAAATTTTTACGGCTCCATGTTCCCCACGTTCTACGGTGCGATGCAGATCCAACAGCTGAGGATTCTGCTAAAACCTGCGCGGGAATTTTCCTGCTTGTAACTTTCTCTTTGAGATAAATACCACTCAAATCAATCACTCATCCCACTTTAGCATTCATTTCGCTTTAGCGCACATACACTGAACTTGCAAACTCTCCCAACTCACTCGTGCCCTTACAAATACCAAAAGCCTGTCTGAGGATACTTTTCTTCTTTCTGTAAGTCTTCATAGACCTTTACACTTAATTTTTCTATACACTTTTCTTTTCTTTGTGTCCTTTCCTCCTCGGCTCTTTTTCCTTCTCATTATCTTTTTAGTATTTTCAAGTCTTTCTTAGGAATGGGTAGATTCGCTCATTCGGTAGACTCCGAGGAGGGAATAGAGAGTTTTAGAGCTTTGTATAGGATTCCTCCTGGAGCGTTCATTAGGTACTATAAGGAGGGAGAGTGGCACGAAAAAAGGCAAGAGAGAGAAGTGGTGATCCCAATGATTGCCTTTATAGAGGGTGGGATGAGGATTCCTATGGGTACCGTTACCAGGGACGACCTTAGGGCTCATAGGTTAGCTCCCACTTAATGTGCCCCAAACATGTTCAGAATATTAGGGAGTGTAGATGCCCTTAATGAAAAAATGGGCTTAGGGCTTACCCACCACGATGTCAATTGGATTTACAACCTCTACCATCTAAAGGGGCAGGGGTATTACCTAAAGTCTAGGTACCCTAAGGTTAGGCTCATCTAGTGCCTCCTCGATTCCAATAAAGGCCTAAACAAGGACTTCCTGATTGTATCAAGGGAGTGGCACAATGGCCTCCCTTGCCTGATGAGAGAGGGAAAACTAGGTGGGGTTTTAGGTCTAGATTTGAATATTTGTGTATAAATTTTCCTTTGATTTGCATTATTCTTTGCTAATGATATTTTTTGTTTTTCCTAATGGTTTTACAAATAAGAACGCCGCTGTGCCTAACTTCAATCTTGTCAATCAAGAAAGCCTTGACAAAATATTAAAGGCCGAGGTGTTTGTTAGGACATGTGTTTCACACGTTAGGAACATATGTCACTATTTTGTGTAATTGGCTAATCGTTTGATAAAACACACTTTACTTGTAATTGGGTAGATTTAGGATGTGTTTGATGCTTTAAGAAACCTTATTTCAAGTTCAAGTGTTGAAACCATGCAAGTCTGTCCAAGATTTAAGTCATAAAATGTTGTTCATTAAAACTTGACAGCTAGTATCTATCGAGGCTTAGAGAGCTATCTAAATCCTGTGGCTCAACAGCAGCTTAACAGCTAGGTATCTGTCGAGGTTTATGAAGTTTAGTTTTTTAGGACTGTTTTTCATCCAATATGTGATTATATGTTTGGGCTTTCTTTTATCACAACCCTAAACATATATAAGGATTATTTTAAGGACTGTCAAAGGTGACACAAGTTGCACAGGAGAAAATTTCACAAGTGTGAAGAAGAGTATGACCGGAGACCTAATTTGCCTTAGTTCTTCAAGAAGCTGCTGTGTTTGTACACTGTAGGGTTTTGTGACCAAGCAACTTCATGATCTTCATCGTCTGGATGAACTTAATAACTTTGCAACCAACATCCTTCTCTAGTTGGTGATTGAAGTCGTGTACTGAGATCCGCGTAATTGGTTAGTCACGTACTGGGAGCCGTGCATTGAAAGGAGATATTGTCATTACAGAATAAGTCCAATTAGGTATTGTGGTAAGGGTTCAACTGTAGGTTGGTATAAGGTATTGGGATTTCTTTACTTGTAACCGCTTGTTGCGATAATAGTGGATTCTTGAGAGTAGTGACCTTAAAAATCACCCAGTGGGGTTTTTGCCGTGTAGATTTTCCCCATTCGTAAACAAATCACCGTGTCAATTTGTTTTCCGCTGCATACTTAGTTTAATTGGTGATTTATTTGTGCTACCACGCTCATTGCATGTAATTGAACCTAATTAATTCACTTGGCTAATTAATTGGTTAATTCATCACAAGGGGTTAATACGTTTTTGGCCTATCAGTGTTCGTCCACAATGAAGGCTAGCTCAGAGCAGCGCACCTCATCCTTGGCTACACCCCCATCTCCAAAAGCTATCAGGCGCCGAAGTGCGTCATTAGAGCCAAGGACCTTCGTCTACATAGGATAACTGTAGCAACCCTGGGCTTTCTTATCACCGGTCCGATCCCAGAAGGCACGTTCACCACCAATCCCAACCTGAAGGCATACCAAAGGTAGCCTTGCCACCACAGTCTACAACCGAGGAGGCCACTTCTTCTCATCTCGTCATCACAAAGGAAGAAGAAGAAAAAGAAGAAGAGATAGTTGAAGTGTTTGACTCTGAGGACGAGTTCAACGTCTTTAATCAACCTTTGTCCCCAGAAGCTTCAATTGGTGATTTCGGGCAGTCTTCCCCATCCCAATCTAGCTACCATGAAGGATTTAATTCTATACTAGACGACATGGGGATCCAACGCAAACCGAGGTCCACCTTGCAAGAATTGCTAGAGTCCCAGCTAGGGAGAGACGCTCTTGAGAAGGCAGCTCAGACAAAGCTCCCTACTCCTCTACTTACCAAAACCCTCTGAGTTGATCCTGTTGACCATAAGAGGAAGAGGGAGGAAAATGGTAAGGAGGTGGTAGAAATAGGGAGAGCCCACCCCTCCCATGAAATTGAGGCTCAGATGGGGGCCAAGCAGCTTAGAGGAATGCAAACGAGGCAGAGACGAAGGGCGACCACTGAGCTATAGCCCCAGCCTGGGCCCTACGCATGGAGTTGGATGAAGCTCCTCTTCTTAGTGACACCTCCATCTGACACTTCTAGCTGGGTACAATTGGGTATGTGGCTGACACGGTGGAGCAATCCCTGCTGCTACCCAAAGACATGGTTGACCTCATATCTATAAGGCAGCCTGAGGTCTTCCTCGGCCTAAAGAGGGACCTGGCCATGGTAAGTCTTTTTTTTTTTTTTTTTTTTTAATTCTACTTCTCTTCCCTCTCAAGCCGTTCAAGCTACATTTAGGGCCGAGGAGATGGTGAATAGCTCCCATCAAAAGATGAAGGAGGAGGAGGAGGGAAGGTGAATCGCAGCTGTGGATGCCTTTCATGTGGCAAAGAAGAGCAATCAGGAGCTAAAGAGCAAGTTAACCCAGGCGGAGAGGGGCAAGAGAAGCGCAAAGGCTGCCTTGGACAATGCTGAGAGGCAGGCTGAATGCCAACGAGTGCTCCTTCACTAGGCCGAGGACCAGCTGGCTGCCTCCAAAGAGCAAATTAATGCCTTGAAGAAAAAATTAGAGGAGGTCAAAAAGGCAAAAGAGCAAGCAGAGAAGGCCAAGGATCAGGCTGAGCAGGATGGGTATGATGTAGGAGTGGCAGATACTGAGGAAGCCTTTAGGGCTGAGGTCTCGGGGGTATGTAGGAACTACTGCCTCAAAGTATGGAATGAAGCTCTCAACCAAGCTGGGGTTGAGGCTTAATCTGTACTTAGGAAGGTAGAGAGTGTATACTATCCCCCTGCCATCCGAGTATCTGGCCCATCTAGCTTGAGGACTGATACCCCCTTTGAGGTGTCAGAAGTAGGCATGGACAGTATAGCCAAGGTCCCAACCTTTTTTGACAACCCCACCGAGGTGGTTGAGCAGCCTAGGGTCACTGAAAAAGAAAAGAACGCAAATTAGGGAGTGGCCTCAGATGCCACGAAGCCCTCAACTGCCACCCAAGACCCCCCTGCCAAGAAAGAAGCTCCTAAAAAGATGGAGATTGTCCTGGCAATTTCTTCTCTGCTCGCCAAGGTTGATCCTGCAAACAAGGGCCTTGAGGCCTCAGAAGCAGCATCCACTTAGCCTACCTAAACCCCTCCCAAAGAAAAGATTGTAATAAAAAAGAAATAACTTCCAGTGTAGTTCTTTTTTATTTTTTAACTACTATTTTTATTTTCAAAGTTTGTAATTAGTGTTACCCCTTTGTATCCAATTTGCCTCTTTTTGAGGTTTTAGTTAATGAAAGTTATGAACATTTTACTTATTTCTATGATTCTCACACAAGTGTTGATATAGTTTCTATTTTATTTAACACTTAACTAATATGGAAATGAGATACAACTCCATTCATGTATACAAATGGTAAGACACCAATTCATATCAGACTTCACCTAAGTTTCTTCCCATTACTAAGTTAAAAGACCTGGATACAATAATCAGATCTGAAATAGATCATGGATATACTTTCAAATGCTTTAAATGATGCTTACAAGCATGCAATTGATCATGTCACTTTAATGAAAATCCATATCATTCAGTAGGGCTAACCCCATTAGACACTTACATAGTCAATAGGAAGTGTTAACTTACTCAAGAGGATCCAGATATAATGCAGGTTCTGTTTGATACTTAGAAAATTGTTATGAAGTATTAATTTATCCAAAGTAGATGGTCCGAGGAACCAGACATAACTGACGTTTTGTTTAAGGTATGTGGTCCGAGGATCCAGACATAACCAAGGTTCTGTTTGATACTTAGAAAATAATAGGAAGTGTTAATTTACACAAAGCATGTGGCCAAAGGAACCAGACATAGATAAGGTTCTGTTTAACACTCAGATAGATGTTAGGAAGTATTAATTTACCCAAAGCATGTGGTCCGAGGAGCCAGGCATAGCTAAGGTTCTGTTCAATACTTAGATAGTTAACCCAAAATATCAATTTACCTAAGGTATGTGGTTCGAGGAGCCAGACATGACCAATGTTTTGTTTGATACTTAGGAAAATAATATGAAGAATAATTTACCCAAAGCATGTGGTCTGAGGAGCCAGGCATAACTAAGGTTCTGTTTAACACTTAGAAAAATGATTAGAAGTAAAACATGTGGTCCGAGGAGCCAGACATAATTAAGGTTCTGTTTAACACTTAGATAGATGTTAGAAAATATTAATTTACCCAAAGCATGTGGTCCGAGGAGCTAGACATAGCTAAGGTTTTGTTTAACCCTTAGATAGATGTCAAGAAGTATTAATTTACCCAAAGCATGTGGTTTGAGGAATCAGGCATAACTAAGGTTCTGTTTAACACTTTGATAGATAACTAAAAATATCAATTTACCCAAGGTATGTGGTCAGAAGAGCCAAGCATGATCAATGTTTTATTTGATATTCAAACCAATAATAGAACGCATGATGCACAATATAATGAGCCAAAATATGGTAAAGAAAGTTTTCATAAATAATAATACATTTTCAGGTTGTTTACATTCTAGGGGTGGGGTACAACTTTTTCATCTAGATTTTCAAGATAATATGCACCTATTCTAGTCGCTGATGTGCTACGATATGACCCTTCCCAGTTGGGTCCCAATTTTCCCTATGCTTGTTTCTTTGCAGTTCCCAAAACATTTCTTAAGACCAAGTCTCCAGGTGCTAGCGGCCTTATCTTTACATTTGAATCATACCCTTGCTTAAGCTTGTGTTGATAGTATGCTAGCTAAACCATAGCAGTTTCTCTTCGCTCATTAATTAAATCTAAATTCTTCTCCAATAGCCCATCATTAATGCTTAGAGTAAAAGAGCTTGTTCTCAGCGTTGGAAATCTTGTTTCTAGAGGAATCATAGTCTCGGCCCCATAAGTCATTGAAAGGGGCGTTTCTCTAGTGGACCTATGAGGTGTAGTTTGATATGTCCAAAGAAGGTGTCGCAACTCTTCCACCCATTTTCCATTTGCATCATCCAACCTCTTTTTCAGCCCATTGACTATGACCTTATTGACAGCCTTGGCCTGTCCATTCTCCTGTGGATATGCCGGGGTGAAATATCTATTTGTTATGCCCAGGTCACAACAATACCTCCTGAAGGCCTTGTTATCAAAATGAAGACTGTTGTCCGAGATTAGGGTACGAGGGATTCCAAACCGAGTGACAATATTTTTCCAAACAAATCTCTTGGCATCCACGTCCCTGATATTTGCTAATGGTTTAATTTCAACCCATTTGGTGAAGTAATCTGTGCCAACCAAAAAATATCTCTTATTCCTTGTTGCCTTTGTGAAAGGCCTTACAATATCCAAGCCCCATTGAGCAAAAGACCAAGGACTGAACAAAGGCTTAAGGACTCTTCCAGGTTGGTGAATGTTTGGGGCAAATCTTTGGCATTGATCGCACTTCTTTACATACTCTTGTGCTTCCCTCTGCATGTTTGGCCACCAATATCCTTGAGTGAGGGCCATGTGAGACAAAGATCTACCCCCTGTGTGGCTTCCACAAATCCCTTCATGTAATTCTTCTAGGTGTAGCTCAACTGCTTCAGGGTGTATGCACAGTAGATATGGTCTAGAAAAAGAACGTTTATACAACTTTTGGTCCTTGGACATCCAAAATCGAGGAGCCTTCCTTCGTACTTTGTCGCCCTCGGAATTACTCTCGGGCAAGACGTCTTCTTTAAGGAATAGGACAATAGAGTCCATCCAGCTGGGACCCACCATTACTTGATGAATGTGAACCCCATCTCCCCTACTTTAGTAGGTTTACATAAGTCTTTCACAAGGATCACCTGAGGTAAACTTTGTGTCGATGAGGTTGCCAGCGTGGCAAGAGAGTCAGCATGTGTATTTCTGCTTCTAGGGATTTGTGATAAATTAAAAGACCCAAATCCAGAATGTAAGTGTCTAACCTAGTTCAAATATTCCTACATTCTGGGATCTCTGGCTTCCAACTCTCCCTGTACTTGGCCCATGACCAGCCTTGAATCAGAGAATATCTCCACTGCTTTTTCACCCATTTTCTGAACCATGGTCATCCCTACCAATAGAGTTTCATACTCAGCCTCATTGTTTGTGGTTGAGAAGCCCAACCTCAAGGATTTCTCAATTGTGATCCTCTTGGGAGATATTAAAACTAGCCGCACTTTAGATCCCATATGGTTTGTTGCACCATCAACATATACCTTCCAGGACAAAGGTTCTTATAAGAAGATTGTGTCAACCGATTTTTCATCCATGTTCTGCTTCTTTAGTCCTTCTTCTAATGGGGTTTCAGCAAACTCGGCCATCAGATTAGTGAGGACTTGACCTTTTACAGAGGTGCGAGGCATGTACTTGATTTCAAAAGCCCCTAGGATCATACCTTACTTTGCAATCCTCCTTGTGTAATCAGCACTATGAAGTAGAGATCTAAGTGGGAGCTGAGTTAGGACAACAACTGTGTGTGATAGGAAGTAGTGGGGGAGTTTACGCGTAGTATGCACCACTACTAAAATGGCATTCTCTAGTGGTAGGTAACGGATCTCGGCCTCATGTAGTGACTTGCTCACATAATAAACTGGTCTCTGTATACCATTATCGACCTACATAAGTACCAGGCTCACCACATGGGAAGCCACAGCAATGTAGGCAAATAAAAGCTCATCCACCTTGGGTTTGGACATAATGGGTGGTCGAGATAGGTATTCCTTTAACTGTTGGAAGGCCAAGACACACTCCTTGGTCCATTCAAATCCCTTCCACTTGTTCAACAACTAGAAGAAAGGTCTACACCTGTTTGCTGACTGAAAGATGAATCGGTTTAGAGTAGTAGTCATTCCCGTTAATTTCTGGACCTCTTTGGGATTCCGAGGTGGCTGTAAATTGTTGATTGCTTTAATCTAATCAGGGTTGAATTCAATTCTGCGGTGTGAACCATGTGCCCCAAGAACTTCCTTGATCTGACACCAAAATAACATTTAGAAGCATTAAGTCGCAATTTGTGTCTCCTCAAGATCTCGAAGATATTCCCAAGGTCATTATTATGCTCAAATTCCAACTTACTCTTGACCACCATGTCCTCTATATAAATCTCAATGTTTTTCCTAAGCTGTGGCTCAAACATCCTAGTCATCATCCTCTAATAGGTAGACCCTGCATTCTTCAGACCAAAGGGCATCACCTTGTAGTGGTAATTTCCAGTAGGAGTGACAAAAGTTGTTTTCTTCTGATCATCTAAGGCTAAAGGCATCTGATGGTATCCTTGAAAGGCATCTAAAAAGCTCATCCGAGGATGGCCTACCATTGCATCCACTAACTGAACAATCCGAGGAATGGGAAGGGGTCCTTTGGATAGGCTTTGTTCAAGTCTGTGAAGTCTACACATACTTGCCATTTCCCATTCTTCTTCTTTACTACCACTGTATTAGCCAACCATTCAAGGTAGAACACTTCTTTAATAGCTCCAGCCTACTTAAGCTTGTTCACTTCTTACTTGATAGCATTAAAATGCTCCTTAGATGAGTGCCGATGTGGTTGCTTTCTAGGGATGACAATTGGGTTGACATTCAAATGATGGCAAATGTATTCTGGATCTACCCCAGGAGCTTCATAGGCATCCTAGGGAAACACATCAATATTCCTTCTAAGAAATGCCAACAGTTCTTCCTTCTCCTGAGGAGGCAACTGAGTTCCGACTTGAAAAAACTTCTCCGAATCACCACCTATAGCAATTTCCTCCAACCTTTTACACGTTGCCTCTCCCGACACCACATCAATAGATAGGACCGGAATCCTTGATTGCTATGAGCCCTTTAACTCCCCATAAGCTCCTCAATTCGGTCCCCTGATGGATACTTCACATTCAAATACAGAGTTGAAGAAATGGCCCTTAGGCCGTGAAGGCAGGGTCTGGCCACAATGGCTGTGTAGGGAGAGTATGCATCCACCACAATGAAGTCCACTTCAACCACCACTGAACTTGCCTGCATGGGCAACCTAATCTAACCCCTTGGGATGACAACTTTCCCATCAAAACTCACCAAAGGTGAATCATAGGCTGTCAGATCTCCAAACTTTAAGTTCAGCCATCTATACAAGTCAGGGTACATAATCTCTGCATCATTGCCTTGGTCTACCATCACTCTCTTCATATCATACCCTCCTATTCTGAGGGTGACCACCAAAGTATCATCGTGTGGCTGGATGGTTCCCATCTTATCCTCGTTCGAAAAACTTAGCGCCGATCGAATTTCCACTCTAGCCCTCTTCGGCTCAGAATTAGAGTCCTCGGCTGGTAGCCGAGCTACAGACATCACCCTGGAAGGATGAGAACCAGTCCTCCCAAGTGCAGCAAAGATGACATTAATTGTGCCTAATTGGGGCCTTGAAGAAGCATTCCCTTAAGCCCTTGACCTTGATTTGTCTCCTTGCCCATTGGGCTGATACAAAAATTGCTGTAACGTTCCCTCTCTGACTAGTTGCTTCAGATGGTTCCAAAGAATTCTGCAGTCCTCGGTGGTATGCCCCCGCTTCTAGTGGTATTGACAATGAAGGCTTTGGTTATGCCTCAAGGGGTCTCCTCCTATTTTGTTTGACCATTTGAACTGTGACTCATTCTTGATCTTCTCCAAGACTTGATGCACTGGTTCTCAAAATACAGTGTTAACTACCTGAGGAGCTGTAGACCTAGATTGTCCAGCAAAATCCCTTCAAGGTATGTTATTGTTGTAGCGGTCCGACTTGAAATCCCTTATCTCCTAAGGGATAACCTTACCCTTCCCCTTGCCTTGTTGTATATCTTCCTCGACCCTTTTGTACTCATCAATACGATCCATAAGCCGATGAATGCTCTTTACCGGCTTCTTGGTCAAGGATTTTCTCAAATCATGCTCGGTGGGCAAGCCGACCCTTCAAGGTCCTTATAGCCATGTCATCAAAATCCCCATCAATCTTATTAAACATCTCCCAATACTTGTCTGAGTACATTTTCAGGGTCTCACCTTCTCGTATGGACATGGATAATAGAGAATCTAAGGGCTTAGGAACCCTACTACACGTAATAAAACGAGACCCAAATGCTTAGGTGAGCTCCTTGAAGGAGTCAATAGAACTCACACCCAGACCATCAAACCATCTCATCGCCACAGGGCCCAAGCTGGATGGAAATACCTTGCACATCAAAGTCTCATTCTTGGAGTGTATAACCATTCTTTGGTTGAAGTGACTTACGTGTTCCACAGGGTCTGTACGACTATTGTACATGGTGAACGTGGGTTGAATGAATCGTTGAGGAAGTCTCCCTCTCTCAACTCTATGCATGAAAGGAGTCTTGGAAATTTGGTTGAGTGCTCTACTCATAGCGTCGTTTTCCAGGCATTTGGAAGATGAATTTTTGTTTTTACGTTCATGATGGTAATCCTCATCATACGAGAAAGACTCACTAGGAGGAGTCCTTGATCTGCGTCTATAACTACCATCCTCTTCACCGTCAGAAGTGAAGTCAGAATTGGAGGGAATTCGCCTTCTCCGTTCGTGGCATAACTTCCTCTTTAAATGATCAATCTCTAGCTACATGTCCTTAGCATTTTTCTCATTAGAGACGTGGCTCCCACCCTGAGACTGGATCCTAGTATGGGTAGTGTGCACATTCCCCTCCTAGTCTCTTCTTTGTTCAAGATCACGAAAGTGATCTTGACGCTGAGACCCCATGGATTCTCCCTGATTCGGACTTGAACCTACCATAGTTGGACATCAGACTTACTACAACACCAAAATTTCCTACAGACGGCGCCAATTGTAAGGATGCAGTTTGGGTCCCTAGCTTAAGTGATGGGCGAACTTGGACCCAAAAAGCCTAATACAATGAATTTGTAGAGGGTAGGTTGGAAAACTGGGCTTTAATGAGTTGGATGACAAGTAAAATGGATTCAGATGACAAGAAAAGGAAAATAGACTGATTTAAACCAAAGAAAATTGTCTTCGACAAAGTCCGAGGAGATCAGTTCTTATATATTTCTCTCAAGTTGGATTACAGATTTAGTTCTTGGTTGCTATAGTGTTTTTCTCTTATTTTCCCCGTCCCCCCTTCTCAGAGTCTCTCTTCCATTTTATACTATCTTCCCCTTTCATCTTCGCCTTCCACGTGCAGATCAGATTGTTGGTGTTGATACTTGTTCCATTAGCCCCTTCCTAAAGTCTTTAGGTAGTAGCTATGAGGCTAAAAGTTACTGTTCAGGTATCACTTCCTCATTAATGCGGTCAGAGAGTTAGCTATAGAGCATTTAATGCGGTGGTAGTAACTTTTCCTTAAGATATTTCATGACGTTTTTCTATCCTGTTCATTCCTGATACTTATCCTCATTCATGGAATGATCCAGAATGTTACTCTTGATGGTAGAACACACCCTTTGGCCTCAGATTTGCTCAGCCGAGGAGGGATTCTTCCTTGGACTACCCTTCTGGATGACCTTAACCAGATTTCACCTCTTCATTTACTAACACGGTTCCTTATGAAAGTGTTCTACCGTCCTCGGATTGGGCCATTGGCCTAATATATACATAAATATGGGCTTCTGGGCCTAACACCCCTACATTCCTAATTATATATCTCTATGTTTCCTAAATATATATATGTGTGTGTGTGTGTGTGTGTGCACGTGCGCGCATGCGTTTTTATGCATTCATGCTATTTAGAGCATTGGTAGCAGATTATCTAAAATAGGTAGCCAAACACCAAAAAACCTTCCACATCAATTTACCCATCAGCTTACTTATACTCTTACCCATTTAAGCTAAAATGGTGACCTATATTTGGGGAAATTTGATGTTGGTGAAAAGAAAAGTGGTTACCTAAAATTAGAAAAGTAACCAATAGGAAGAAAAAATATAGGTAAACTATTAAAATTACTGTAAAGAACCCAAATGAATAGTAAAAAAATTTATGATCATTTAAATGCATGTTTATTTAGGAGTTTATGACCACAATATTAAATTTTGTAAGTATTTTTTTAAGGGGAATTAATGGATATTGACTAAAAGGAATTAATGAAGGTTAGAGGGGTCATTTTAATCTTACTCTTGTATGATTTTTTTTTTTTGGATACAAAATAGAATTTCTACTATAGCCTAATCTAAGTGTATATGTGTGTAAAGCTCCCTCCTGGAGACTTGAACCCCGACCTTTGCCCCCAACACCTTACAAGCATTTATACTTGTGGAGTGGCGGTGGTCTCTTGTATGCATCTTTACTTTTACAAAAGATGGCGTGTCATTGTTATTCAGAAAATGTTTCGCTCCGAACATATTTGGAATATTGGTTTCCAACCACTAATCGAAAAATAACATGTATCCCATCATGTGCAATGCACATAATTCACTTGATTGGTTAGGTTAAATGAGTCATGTGCAATGTACATTAATGACAAATGTCGTCTTTCAATTGGTGGTTGGAGCCCAATGCTCTAAACATTTTTAGTGCCAAACTTTGTCCATTATTATATGTAGTGAAAAATGGACACTTGCCCTTATTTTGTGCAACCATTAGTTTTCAGATCCAGCTTTTATAATATAAACTAGTTGATAATTAGTGCAATGCACAAAATTTTCTAATATAATATAATTTTTATTTTGTCAAAATATTAAATTTGATAACTAGGATAATAATTATTATGAATTTATTATAAATGTGGTTGAATATGGAATTAAATACTCTACAATTAGGAATCTATATATATAATAATAGGTGAAGTTGAGAGAAACTCAAATTAGAATTTCAAATTAGAGTTCCAATTTTGTGCTATGTGTCATAAATTATTTATTCTTAATTTTAGAATAAAATGTGGGACCACATATTAAATATTCATCAAAGTAAGTTATTAAGTACAAAAACCAAAGAGTTTAGAATAAATGAAAAGTAAAAAAAAAAAAAAGTGCTTCACAATAATTTTTTAAAAAATGGACAATTTACATTTTATATCTAATAATATTCTTACAAATTTTTTTAAAGAATCAACAAAATATCAAAATGACTATCAATAATATTTAAATTATATACATAGGAATTGTGGGGTCACGTTTTGCGGCCCAAACCCAATGAGTATTGGATTGTGGGTTAGTGAGCACAGTACAATAAATTTGTAGAGAGTGGGTTGAAGAACTAGGCCCTAGTTGGTATTACAATGGCTATGGGTTTGTAAGACAGTCATGCAAGAGGAAAACATGTAAGATTAGATATATCTGTTGTCCGAGGAGGTAGATATTCTTATAGACCAAAGGAACTGATTACTAGTGCTCTTCTGGTTGCTACAGTGTACCTTTATTTTTTCTCCCCTCCTCTCATGGAGGGTCCCTCTTAATATATAGTCCTTCTTGGACAATCTTTACCCTGCACTTGTCGATAATTTTGGTTGCTACTTGAGTACCTGTCTCATCAGACATCCTCTCTGGCCTCTTTATGAGTTGCGGTGACCAATGAAACACTGTTCAGGGGTCTTCTCCACATAAATGCAGTCAGAAAAGTAGCTGCAGTACATTTAATGCGAAGGTAGCACCCTTTCTTTAGGTATTTTTGGGTCTTCTTCCTTGTCACGAGTCAATGTAACATGCCTCTGACACTGGTGCCTCCATTGAGGTCATTTTTGTTGCTGGAGCACGTATTGGATTGCCTTTTACTCCTTTCTTACTTATGAGGCACTGAGCTAGAATTCCTTTACAATTCGGCTCTTCTCGGACATCCCCACGTTCTCGGATAAAGCCCCAAGGCCCAATATATCGTGTTTGGGCCTTGTCCCTACAGTAGCCCCTTAAAATTCTGGTTTTTCCCTCTCGTTCGAGGAGATAAAGTGGGATTTTGATCTGTAAGAGATAAGACCATTTATTTTTCTGGCTTACACATGTGAGAGTGCCATTTTCTGTGCTTCATAGCTACTTCTAATGCTTCAAGGTCCGCGAATCGTCATTTATTGCTCCAGATGGCGCCTTGTTCCCCCCATCCAACGGTGAGGCGCACATCCTATTATGAATATTTCTCCTAGAATTTTGAGCGGAGTCACTTCCGCCCCTTTCCTCCCTCTATATATAAAGCCTTGAGGGAACTCGTTTTCTTCTTCACTTCACGAAGTTTCAAATACTTCAGAGAAACCCAGTAGTCCAACTCATAAAATATTCTAAATTCCTAAGCTTCCACAACTCTTTCTTTAAGAAAATTTTAAAGGATCCTTTTTAAAGGATCAAGGGGTTGGCACTCTTGCTTTCGTAAGTTTCTGCCTCTCTAGACTCCCTTTCCCTTCTCGGCCAGTCTCCTTGGCCCTTTTAGTTCTTGTTTCTTCATTTACACATTTTAGTCGCTTTTTCTAGAGTTGTCCAAATGGGTAGATTCGAGAGTCTGGTAGATTCCCCTACTAAAATAGAAGCTTTTAAATAGAGATTCCATATACCCCAGGAAGTCGGTTTGCGATATTCTTCTCTGGAACAAATCGCTAAACATAGAGAGATAGGGGAGGTCGTCATCCCCATAATAGCCTTTATAGGAGGAGGGATGACCCTTCCCATGGGTAGGATAACTCGGTACTACTCATTAATCATAGGCTGTGCCCCCATCAATGTGCGCCCAATATGTTTAGGGTCTTAGGCTGCGTCAATGCTCTCAATGAGCATTTCAGATTGGGACTCACATGGCATGACGTGGTTCACATGTACAAGTGTCATTCCTAAGCTGATGGTGGGTTTTACCTCAAGTCCAAGTCGTCCATTGTCAGGCTCATTTCGTGCCTCCCCAAATCTGACAAAGGGATGAAAGATGACTACCTCATTGCTTCGGGGGCGTGGCACGATGGTTTCCACTGCCCGACCCAAGAGAGAGAGACAGGTGGGGTACCTTAGAGTTAGGTTCCTTAGTAAAAGATTTAGATTTTTAATCCTACCCATGTCCTTTATTTTTCTTTCCTCTGATGACGGATCTCAAATATCTAATTGTGTTTAATTTCCTGATTATTTCTGCAGATATGAGGCAGGTCGCTCCTCGGCTCTGTCTTACCAGTGTTGCGACCTTTAACTACCTGCTCCGGTCAAAATTTTTTGTGAGCGAGGATCGAGAGTTGCGGGCTGTCCATCTGATCCAAGATTTTGACCCCATTTCGAAGACCTTTCAGGAGGTCGGCCATGCTATCTGAGCTAGTGATCCTTGGATAAATCGCATTGACGTGTCAAAACCGGACTTCTTGGCCCTGCACGACCTCCCCCTTGTCATATTTCCAGCTCATTAGGTCCCTCCTCAGCTCATAATACCATTACAACAAGTCCCTCTAGAAGCAGCAGCTGCAGTGGAAGAGGGAGTTGCCTTCTCGTGCTTGTCATTGGACGAGGAGATAGACCAGTTTCGCTTTGAATCGGAAGGAGTACCAGAGAAGCCGGTGGAGGTCTTGGATTCTGAGACTGAGTCTGACAAGCTTTCCTTTGCTCGCCCCCCAAAGTTAGTTGTCACTTGGATTGACTTAAGCTCCGAGGAAGAAGAAGGGATGGAACAGTAGAGGAAAAGATTTGGCTTGAGGGGTTTAATGGCTAATAGGAATAAGGGGGCAACTCCGTCAGAGATTATCAAGGCCCAGGCTTATGCCAATCTTCCTCCTCCTTCTCCTCTTCTTCCGGCTGATCTCGGAATGCGCGTTGATCCTAATCCGAAGAAGAAGAGACCATTATAAGAGCTGGAAGAGGTGCCCCCTCAGAGGGGCACCAAACAACAAAAAACCAAAGACCTCAGGGATAAGAGGTCTAAATCCATAGATAGTAGGGATGACGCTGAGGTGCACTGACAACAGCGTACGTGGGCTCCCGTGATAGAGATGGATGGGGCTCCTATCCCCTATGATTCTACCATAAGGGAATCCAGTAGAGGGCACGCCACCCACCTAGCTTAAGCCCTAGAATAACGTTTCCTCCTCCTTAGGGACATAGAGGCCCTTAGGCGGACAAAGCAGCTTGACCCATTCATGTCTCTGAAGAGAGACCTTGCTGTGGAAAGTAAGCTTCCAGTAGTTCTTTAGTTTGTTTATTTGCATTTCTCTCATATACATATTTTATTTCTTCCTCTCCCCTTTTTTTTGTAACCCTTTCGCCACTTTTATATAGGTCACTCAGTAGGTCTATGTTATCGAAGAATGGGTACGAGGTGCATCACAAACTTGAAGTTGAGTCCCACTCTCGGCGTAAGGCCGAGAAAGCACTCGGGGCAGAAAAGGAGGAGAAGGCCCGACTAGCTGAGAAGCTGAAGGAGTTAGAGCACAAGCGTTTGAGCATTTTGGTGGTGTTGAAAATTGCTGAGGCTCATGCCGAGGACCAGCAGAAACAGCTGCACATAATAGAGATTAACCTAGCCACCTAGAAACAGCTGGTCCTGGACCTTAGGGCCGAGCTGCAGAGGGTCAAGGATGCAGCAAAAGTGGCAGCCTGGGTGGCCCAGGAAGCTACTAAAGCTACAGTGGTTGCGTCCTATGAGCACGGAGTGGATGAGACAGAGAAAAGGCTGGCTGAGGAGGTGGCCGAAGTGTGCAGGGACTACTGCACTATTTCCTGGACAGAGGCGCTCAATAGTGCAGGGGTCCCTGCTGACTCCGAGCTGAGAAAGGCTGAGAACGTGTTCTTCCCTGAACACAATCGAGAAGTTCTAGCTAATCTCCCTCTGACCAGTGCTCTAGCTCTCCCACCTCCTGAGCAGGCCCTTGATGCCCAAGCTCTTACTGTGGGTACTGAGGTTCCCTTAGGGGTGGTTGGGAAGGGTGAGAAGGTCCTACCCTCGGCCAGAGATACTCCCTCCAAGGATAACATTCCCATCAAGGACATGGTTTCCCAAGCCAAGGCAGCAGAGTCCAAGTCTGATGTTGGAGATGCTAAGCTCTAGGCCATTGATTCCAAGAAAAGCCCTCTTCCCTCATAGAAGTAGATGTAGGATCTTTTTTTTTTTTTTTTGCCATTGTGTGTAATGAAATTACTTTTGATTAATGAATGGAATTTTCTCTCAATTCCTTGTGTCTTTACTTTTCATACTTTCGGGCTGACTGTTATTTCGAATAAATTTGACTTGTGGCCATTTTAGTTTTAACAAATACTAACAGCAATACCCTCAATGAAAGTAACTTGACCGAGCATCAGTGATGTAGAAATTTATTCCATATCTGCACTATGAGGGCTAAATTTGGTAATGAGTAGCAAGTTTAAACTTGGATAAGTAAGTAATTCAAGAACTTTAACCTACCTAGAGCTATCAGTTTGAGGATTTGGCTATGATTTTGAATCTGTTTTGACACTTAGCAAGAGACAAATAGATATCACGCAATATTAATTCCTCCCTAGTTTTGTGATCCGAAGGGGCATACACAACTTAGGCTCTGTTTAAACATTTAGAAAAGATGCAAAAAGGGGGTTAGCTTCCCCACATCATCTAGTCCGAGGACTTCAGGCATGATTGAGTTTTAGTTCAAATGCTTATAAAAATTTGTCACTCAGTGTTAAACTTCCCACATCATCTAGTCTGAGGACTTTAAGCATGATTGAGTTTTAGTTTAAACACTTATAAAAATTTGTCACTCAGTGTTAACCTTCTCACATCATCTGGTCTGAGGACTTCAGGCATAATTGAGTTTTAGTTTAAACAGTTATAAAAATTTGTCACTCAGTGTTAACCTTCCCACATCATTGGGTCTGAGAACTTCAGACATGATTGAGTTTTAGTTTAAACACTTATAAAAATTTGTCACTTAGTGTTAACCTTCTCACATCATCTGGTTCGAGGACTTCAGGCATGATTGACTTTTAGTTTAAACACTTATAAAAATTTGTCACTCAGTGTTCCTTCCCACAGACGGCACCAATTGTGGGGTCACGTTTTGCGGCCCAAACCCAATGAGTATGGGTTTGTGGGTTAGTGAGCCCAATGCAATAAATTTGTAGAGAGTGGATTGAAGAACTAGGCCCTCGTTGGTATTACAACGGCTAGGATGGGTTTGTAAGATAGTCATGCAAGAGGAAAACATGTAAGATTAGATATATCTGTTGTTTGAGGAGGCAGATATTCTTATAGACCAAAGGAATTGATTACTAGTGCTCTTCTAGTTGCTACAGTGTACCTTTTCTCTTCTATTTTTTCTCCCCCCCCCCTTTCATGGAGGGTCTCTCTTAATATGTAGTCCTTTTTGGACAATCTTTACCCTACACTTGTCGATAATTTAGGTTGCTACTTGAGTACCTGTCCCATCAGACATCCTCTATAACCTCTCTGTGAGTTGCGGTGACCAAGAAAACACTGTTCAAGGGTCTTCTCCACATAAATGCGGCCAGAAAAGTAGCTGCAGTGCATTTAATGCGGAGGTAGCACCCTTTATTTAGGTATTTTTGGGTCTTCTTCCTTCTCGCGAGTCAATGTAACATGCTTTTGACACTGGTGCCTCCATTGAGGTCATTTTCGTTGCTGGAGCACGTATCGGAGCAATGTTCGTCTTGTCTGAGGAGATATTTCTCCTCGGACCGCCTTCTACTCATTTCTTACTTATGAGGCACTGAACTGGAATTTCTTTACAATTTGGCTCTCCTCGGACATCCCCACGTTTTCGGATAAAACCTAAGGCCTAATATACCGTTTTTGGGCCTTGTCCCTACAGGAATTATATTATGTATCTTATCGTATATCTTTAAGTGTATCCATGTATATGCATAGGGTTACAAGCTAATTTATTATAACTTTATACTGAATAATATATTTACCATCAAAATAAAATAAGATATACAAAGATTCTAATGGAAGATTTAAATATCGAACGAAATATGACGTGAAAAAATTTATGTGGCAAAATATTATCAAATTAATCAAAAGTCAAATGTTTTTAATTTTATATATACTAGTGTGTAACTCCGTGCATATGCACAAATACAATTAAAAACAATCACAATTAAAAACGGTTTAAATTATACATTTTAGAAGATGTTCAAATTATACACGGTATTAGCTTACACTTTTTTTAAACTATACGTTTCTAGAATATGTAATGATTTCTCATTATATATATATATATATATAAATATATCTCTGTGTGCATGTATGTGTAATTTAATATTTAATTGGATTTAGACTCTTCTTTTTTGCATCCAATAATTCACTTGCCACACAAATTATAAAATTAGATGGACATATGGCACAAAATTGGATTCCAATTGAAATCAAATTTAGAATCTGAAAAACTATTTCTTTACTTTTTAACTGGTGTTATTCGGTTTATTATATATTAAGTCAACAAAGCGTGCAATGCATAAAAAAAAATTTAATAATAAAATTTGTTTTTAAAAAAATGATTTTTCCTCTCTTTAATTTCGTATATAAATATAAAATTTAATAATTATGATGGAGTAATAGACATTTATTATGATTGTATTAATGTATATGAAATTTTTTGACATGGATTCTAATTAATTCAGCTAGTGTGTAATCTCGTGCATATACACAGATACAATTAAAAAAAAATCACAATTAAACACTTTAAATTATACATTTTAGAAGATGTTCAAATTATACACGGTATTAACTTACACATTTTTTAAACTATTCAATTCTAAAAAATGTAATGGTTTCTCATTATATATAATACACACACACACATACACACACACACACACACACATATATATATATATATATATATATATCTGTGTGCGTGTGTGTGTGTATAATTTAAAATTTAATTAGATTTAGACTCTTCGATTTTTGCATTTAATAATTCACTTGCCCCAAAAATTAAAAAATTAAATGGAAACGTGATGCAAAATTAGATTCAAATTGAAATCAAATTTAGAATCTAAAAAACTATTTCTTCACTTTTTGACTGGTGTTATTTGGTTGATTATATATTAAGTCAACAAAGCGTGCAATGCATAAAAGAAATTTAATAATATAATTTGTTTTTTTTAAAAAATGATTTTTCCTCTCTTTAATTTAGTATATAAATATAAAATTTAATAATTATAATGGAGTAATAGACATTTATTATGATTGTATTAATGTATATGAAATTTTTTGACATGGATTCCAATTAATTCAACTAGTGTGTAATCCCGTGCATATACACAGATACAATTAAAAAAAAATCACAATTAAACACTTTAAATAATACATTTTAGAAGATGTTCAAATTATACACGGTATTAACTTACACATTTTTTAAACTATTCAATTCTAAAATATGTAATGGTTTCTCATTATATATAACACACACACACACACACGTATATATATATATATATATATATCTGTGTGCGTGTGTGTGTATAATTTAAAATTTAATTAGATTTAGACTCTTCGATTTTTGCATTTAATAATTCACTTGCCCCAAAAATTAAAAAATTAGATGGAAACGTGATGCAAAATTAGATTCAAATTGAAATCAAATTTAGAATCTAAAAAACTATTTCTTCACTTTTTGACTGGTGTTATTTGGTTTATTATATATTAAGTCAACAAAGCGTGCAATGCATAAAAGAAATTTAATAATATAATTTGTTTTAAAAAAAAAATGATTTTTCCTCTCTTTAATTTAGTATATAAATATAAAATTTAATAATTATAATGGAGTAACAGACATTTATTATGATTGTATTAATGTATATGAAATTCTTGGACGTGGATTCCAATTAATTCAACTAGTGTGTAACCCCGTGCATATGCATGGATACAATTAAAAATAATCACAATTAAATGGTTTAAATTATAAATTTTAGAAGATATTAAAATTATACACGGTATTAGTTTATACTTTTTTTAAACTATACATTTCTAAAATGTATAATGGTTTCTTATTATATATACTAGTATGTAACCCATGCAAAGGCATGAATGCATTTAAAATTAAACACAATTTTTATTATAAAAATATAAATAATTAGTTAATTTTTTTTAAAAAATAACATGTAATACATGCATACGTATATATACATTTAAAATTAAACACAATTTTAATCATAAAAATATAAATAATTAGTCAAATTATTTTTTAAAAGGTAAACGTAATTAGTCACATATTAAAATTCTTACAAAAATTTAATACTACTTATGATTTTTTTTTTCTAATTTTTAATAAGATAGAATGGGTGGTGATTTTTGTTGTGTGGTGATTTTTGTTGAGTATATGTGATTTTTTTTTTTTTTAATTTATAGTTCATTAATATTAAATTCTTAGTGTTTTTCACTCATTAACTCACTCGACACAAAATTTAAATAACTTAAGTGGATAATTATGATGTGGTCCCCACATAAATGTAGACACATGACGCAAAATTGGATTCTAATTTCAAATTCTAATTGAACTTTCTCTAAGATTTACCTATTAATATATATATATATATATATATAGATGTGTGTGTGTGTGAGCGCGTGCGCGTGTGCATGTGTAATTTAAAATTAAATTAGATTTAGACTCTTTGGTTTTTACACCCAATAATTCACTTGCCACAAAAGTTAAGAAATTAAATAGACAAGTGGCGCAAAATTGAATTCCAATTAAAATCAAATTTAAAATCTAATTGGATTTGGACTCTTCAATTTCTACACTCAAATTAGACACATGGCACAAAATTAGGCTGTATTAATATATATATATATATATATAAATTAGGAAAAATTACATTTTACCACCCGTAAACTATACTTCATGTTATACTTTGCACCCTAAACTTTTCGAATGCATTTTTTTCACCCTAAACTATGACCCTTGTTACACTTTTCACCCCGATGTGAAGTTTGCTGTTAACTTGGATGGAAAAATATGACACCACGTGAAAAGACTTAGTTGCCTCTCTTCTCAGTGCTTTAAAAACAAAAGATAAAGTACATCGATATCTATATATATAATAATAGGTGAAACTAAGAGAAACTCAAAGTATAATTCCAAATTAGAGTTCCAATTTTTCGCCATGTGTCCTAAATTATTTATTCTCAAAGAGTTTTATTTCTTAATTTTAGAATCAAATGTGGGATCAAACCAGAAATATTCATCAAAGTGAGTTATTAAATACAAAAACCAAAGAAACTAGAATAAATGAGTCGTAAACAAAAAAATATTTCACAATAATAATAAAAAAAATATGGACAATTTACATTTTATACCTAATAATATTCTTACAAAATTTTTTAAAGAGTTAACAAAATATAAAAATGACTATCAATAGTATTTCAATTATATACATAGGAATTATATTATGTATCTTATTTTATATTTTTAAGTATATCCATGCATGTGCATGGGGTTACAAGCTAGTTAAATATAGTTAAACTATTAAAATTACTCTAAAGTAGTTAGCCAAATGAATAGTAAATTTTTTTTTATTTTTTATTTTTTATTTTTTATGGTAGTAGACATTTAAATGCATGTTTATTTAGGAGTTTATGACCACAATATTAAATTTTGTAAGTATTTTTTAAGGGTAATTAATGGATAATGACAAAAAGGAATTAATGAAGGTTAGAGGAGTCATTTTAATCTTACTCTTGTATGCATCTTTACTTTTACAAAAAATGGCACGTGTTATTGTTATAGTATAAGGTTTGGCCCCACTCCAAGCCTCCAACTACTAGTGTGAAAATAGCATGTACTATGTCATGTGCAATGTACATGACTCACATGATTGGCTAGGTTAAGTGAGTCATGTGCAGTGTACATGATAATGACAAATGTTATCTTTCCATTGGTGGTTGCAGTGTGAGGTTTGGAGCAAAACTTTGTTCATTGTTATATGTAGTGACAAATGGACACTAATCATTATTTTGTGCAACCATCAGTTTCGAGTTCCAACTTTTATAATATATACTAGTCTATAATCAGTGCAATGCACTAGAAATGTTTAATATAATATAATTTTTTTTTTATTTTGTCTAAATATAAAATTTGATAATTATGATAGTTATTATTTAGGATTTATATAATTGTTGTTGAATATGGAGTTAAATACTCTACAATTAGGAATTGCTTATAACTATATACTGAATAATATAATTACCATCAAAATAAAATATGATGTGCAAAGTTTCTAACGAAGAATTTAAATATTGAATGAAATATGATGTGCTTAGATTTATGTGGCAACTTATTATCAAATCAATCAAAAGTCAAATGTTTTCAATTTTATATAAGGAAATATATTATAGATTATAGATAATTAGATGGTAGATTATAGATATTATATTAGATTACTCCATTGTTTTGCTAGAGCACTAAATGTCTTTAAGCTTAAAAAGTATAAACAATCAAAGCTTTTAATCACAAGAGACAAAATAAGAATCTTTTTTGTAATCCATGATAAAAAGTTGAAGCCAAATGCACAGCTTTACATTTATCTTCACATTAAATAAACAACTTTATAGATATTATCATATTAGTTTATAAGTTTTATATAGCAAAACTTATAGTTCCTTTTGCATTTTTCTTATTAGAAAGTCTATTGGGCACAAAATTCAGCAAAAAAGAAGGAGATGAATTTGGACAAAGAAGTGATTTTGATAGGCCACAAACTGAATGACCCCTTGTGATTTAAACTAATTAATTAATTTAGCAAAGTTATTAATTAATCAATTTAACATGCAAATACGTGGCAGCACAAACAAATCACCGAATAACTAAATATGCAGCGGAAAATAAATAACACGGTGATTTGTTCACGAATGGGGAAAAACCCTAACGGCAAAAACCCCACCGGGTGATTTTCAGGTCACCACTCCCCAAACTCCACTATTATCAAATCAAGCAGTTACAAATAAGGAATCCCAAGTACCTTACCAACCTACAATTGAACTCTTACCCCAATACCCAATCGGACTTGATTTGTAGTGACAGTTTTCCCTTTTTATGCACGGCTCCCAAGTACGTGACTAACCAGATGCGCAGATCCCAGTACGCGACTTCAAACACCAACTTTAGGAAGAGAGGTTGGCTGCGAAGTTCTTCAGATCATCCTATGCAATGAAGATCAGGAAGATGCTTGGTCACAAAACCCTACGGTGCAAAGTACACAGCAACTTCTTGAAGAAGATGAACTAGGTCAAGAACTTCGTCTTAGATCACAATTTGCTTGAACAAGGATTGCTCAATGCTTATGCAACTTGTGTCTATGTTGACGGCTCTTAAAATACTCCTTAAATATGTTTAGGGTTAGAAGAAAAGAAGGCCCAAAAACACATTCACGGATCCCAAGAAAATCAGATTGGAATTTTGACTTTTTAATTCTCGACAGATAGCAGGTGTCGAGGTAGCTATCGAGCAGGTGTCGAGCTTTAAAAATTCTGCACTTCGACTTGCTTTTTCTTGGACAGACTTGATGACTTCAACACTTGATCTTGAAACCTTGTTTCTTGAAGTATTAAAAACACCTAGAACTACCCAATTACAAGTATAGTGCGTTTTGTCAAAGGATTAGCCAATTTACATAAACATTATGACATATGTTCTTAATCATGTGAACGCATATGTCCTAACAATCTCCCCCTTTGGCAATCCGTGACAAAACCACAACAAACAAATGAACATATGAGAGAAGTCATAAATCACTCAACTCATATTCACTTGTTACATACAATAAAATCTATCCTAACACAAACTCTTGAAAAACTTTGCAAGAAGAGAGTTTATGGCAAGTAGACTTTGACAACCTGTATTTCTGAAACACTTTTAAACAAAACTCATCAAGGCATCTTGTGTGAAACAGAAATTAAATAGATTGCTTACAAATATAAAGAACATGTGTATAAAGAGAGAAAAGAAACAACACATGAAGAGATAGGTGAAAAAGAAAAACATACATCCACATATAGAGAAAGATAAGTACAATGTATGTAAAACTGGTCACAAGACCTCATATACAAGATCAATGTATCTATAAAGACTAGAAAAGAAAAAGATACATCAAAATCTCACTACATCCCTAAAAAATATGAACACTCCCCCTATCAAAAATGTCCTATACTAACTCTCCCCCTAAGATGACTACTCTCATAATCCAAAACTACTCCCCCTTTTTGTCACGAATGACAAAGGGTAGAGTGTCATGTAGAAATCTCATCAGTAGAGCTAGCATCTCCATCATCATCATCTGAAGCATCATCGTCATCACCATCATCATCATCATCCTCAGAATCAGAATCTGAAGCCACTAGAGGAGGTGGTGGAGGAGAAGCCTCAGAAGCAAAACCACCCATGGTCGCCTGCTGTCGTGCAATACGACCAACACGAACATTCACTTGATACAACTCAGTGGTGAGTGTATCGAGGCGAGCATCCATGCGCTGCAGCTGCGCCATAATGTCTCCAAGAGATACATCGCCTGAAGAAGAAGGAGGAGCCGATGTAGATGGAGCAGATCTGGATGGAGCCGAACGGGAGGGCGGAGTGGAATCCGGCTGTCTCGACCTGAACTGTGCCTCACTACGTTTTACGGTAGCGGCATCTATGGTTGATATGTGTGTGAAGTGGTCGGACGAAGGGAAAGGGATGGAAAAATGGCGTAGAATCCTCGTGATAGCGGAAGGAAAGATGAGCTTATCACGGGATGCCGCATCTAAATGAACATCAATGATAGAGAAAATGAAGTGAGAAGGAAAATCTATCGTGAGATGCTCAAGTAGAGATAACAAAAATCGAGCACGAGGCTCTGTAATAGAGTTATAGTGAGAGAGAGGATGAAGTACAAAGGTCATCACCATGTTAAGGAACCTAGGACCTTTAGCAAAAGGTCTACATGATGTGTACTGGTGCTCACCCTAGTTAGAAGGGCGCTCACAAAAAGCAGAAATGAGCTCATCCTTGGACACAGTCCTCAGTCGCTCACATGTAGGATAGTCAGGAAACTCTATCCTAGGAACATGAAGTACATCCGCAACTAGCTGCGGTGTAACAGCAATGCGCGTACCTCGAACGCGAGTATGAAAGAGAGGTACTGAACGATCAATCCCGTACATGTTGGAGTAAAACTCCTGAATAAGTACGAGAGGACAAGTGACCGGGACGTCACACAGTGACTCCCATCCCCTACTGTGAATGACAGAGGGAAGGTCAGTGTCAGCAAAGTCTGCCAGAATAACGTGGCGTTCCGAATGAACACCTCGTTTAGAGAAGTTCTCAGTAAATGCCTTGTAGGCATCTCCATCACGGAACCGAAGATTATGAGGAGCAGTATCAGAAGATGAAGAAGCTCCAGAACGTAGAGGGTTCCGAGCCGGAGTGGATTTACGTTTAGGTGCCATAAATGCAACTAACGTAAAGGAATGAGAAAAGAGATAGAGAGGGAGACAATCAGAAAAGTCCCAAACAGTTCAAATATGAAAATATGTTGAACAAAATGGATGTATGCATGGGAATGCATAGTCATGTAACATGCAAACATAAAAAGCATCATGGGCTCAGCCCAATCCAACCCTATCAGCACACAGACAAGAATCACACAACTAAATGCATGAAAATATCATTCTAATGCACATGGAATGCAATGTATGACATTTTAAACACTTTTCATTGAAAAACCAACCCAAAATTTCAATAATAACTCAAAGATTTTGAAAAACCCCAAAGTTTTCAAAAAAATCCCAAACCCTAAGATTCAAAACATGAAATGCATGAAAAGGAATGGAAAAGAAGATCATACCACTTGATTTGAAGCAAGAAGGGCTGAAAATCACTTGGGATGAAGATTGGGTTGAAGAAAAGTGCACAGGACGACGAACCGCCTCGGACAGATCGAAGAGAGATCGAGAAAAAGAGAGAGAAATCGCGACAGAAGCATTTATAGACACCTCAGTAAATCTCGACAGCTGAGGTGTCGAGAGGTGTCGAGGGTGCTGTCGAGGTAGGTGTCGAGAAAATGGCCTTTGACAGATAAGGTATCTAGGAGGTATCGAGGTACCAAACAGCTGAACCAATACCAGAAGCTCGATCGATCGACTAGGTGTCGAGGAGGTATCAAGGAGACAGAGATTTTCTCGATCGATCCACCAGGTGTCGAGGAGGTGTCGAGATTGCGATAAGAAAAAGGCTTGAAAATCTCGACAGCTGATCAGGTATCGAGGAGGTGTCAAGGAGGTGTCGAGCCAGCAGAGAAAAGCAGTTTTTCGAGAAGAGAAAAACACAAACATGTATGCAATCAAGACAAACACCTCAACCATGATCCAACCAGCATAAAAAGCTCTCAAAAATCATCTCTCAATGAAAATTTAAGCACATGGATCTCCCAAAAACACACACACACACTAAACAAGTCTAACCAATTTTATATTTCAAAAATAAGTCATGACAGTTTAGTGAGCATACAACAGTACATGTAAAACCTTTGTGATGGCCAAATCACATCGTACCTGCACATGTATCAAAAGTAGCAAAGAATATTGCGTGTTGTGTGTGAAAAACATTGCAAGATTGCATATGTGTATACATGTTATGACGATCTGAGATATGAGAAAATAACTTTAACTCACACACAATCATAACTGTTTGATGGGGACTATCACCTTCGAGGTACATCCTATAACTCCCACATCTCCTAGAATACACGCTTGCAACCATTTTTAAAGCATTTTTAATCTTTTTGCTTCTTATTTTCTTTGCATATTTTCTTTTTAAACATATCATGCATGGGCTTATGAGAAAGAAAAGAAATACTCATTGATATTTGACATTTCAATTTTGCTATGCCTAAGCACACAAATGTCATTGACATCACACTTTTGCTATGCCGAAGCATACAGATGTCATTAATGATTGGCGGGCAACAGTGGTGAGATGGTTATTAATGCCTTTCTCTTAGGATTTTCTAGTCCTACCCGTCAAAAAGAGTGATATGAGTGTTTAAGTTTAAGAAATAACCTGATCTTACTCATCACAATCAAGAGCCACAAAGCTCACTTGCTTAGTTGTGCATAAAGATGCTCATCTAAGCTACAAGAGATACAAAGTTTAGAAAATTTTGTTTCATTGGCCATCCAAGGTACACAAGTACCAAAGTACACAAAACACACACTGTTTTTGTATTTTTCAATTTTTCAATTTTTTTTATTTTTTATTTTTATATGAAAAACAAAATAAACAAAACTGAAAGTAAACACACAAAGACATGTTAAGAAAAACAAGAACAATGCATAAAACTAGATGCAAATGCATGAGGAAGGGAAAGAGGATAGGGAAATCACTCCATGGAGATAACACCAATGTTTTGACGAAGGAATTCAAAGCGTTTGCTGTCAAGAGGTTTGGTAAACAAATCGGTCTTCTGATCATCGGTGTGAATGAACTCAAGAGTGAGAATACCATCTTCGACAAGCTCCCTAATGAAGTGATGTCGAATCTATATGTGTTTGGTTCGAGAATGTTGAACCGGATTCTTAGAGATATTTATGGCACTGGTATTGTCACAATAGATAGTAAGATGATCTTCACAAATACCATAATCATGAAGGAGTTTTTGCATCCAGAGGAGTTGTGTGCAACAGCTACCAGTAGCAATGTACTCAGCTTCAGCAGTGGATAAGGAGATGGAGTTCTTCTTTTTACTCATCCAAGAGACAAGATTGTTGCCTACATAAAAACAACCCCCTGAAGTACTCTTCCTATCATCAGCATTCCCAGCCCAATCCGCATCGGAATATCCAGCTAAGACATTATTAGTGTCCTTGCTGTACCACACACCGAACTCAGCGGTAGTTTTGACATACTTTATAATTCTTTTTAAAGCAGTCATATGTGATTCTTTGGGATTAGCTTGATATCTAGCGCACACACCAACACTGTAGCTAATGTCAGGTCTACTAGCAGTAAGGTAAAGAAGACTACCTATCATGCTTCTATAAAGAGAAGGATCAACACTCTTACCTAACACATCTACAGTGAGTTTAACATTAGGGCTCATAGGGGTACGAACAGAACTAGCAGATTCCAAGCCAAATTTTTTCACAAGATTCTTAGCATACTTAGATTGGGATAGAAAAATACCTGAATCTTGTTGACGAATCTGCAATCCGAGGAAGTGAGTCAGCTCTCCAATCATGCTCATCTCGAACTCTGCTTGCATGAGCTTTGAGAAGTCGTGAGCAAGTTCATCCTTAGTCGACCCAAAGATGATATCATCAACATACACTTGAGCAACCATCAATTCACCATCTTCCTTTTTGATGAAGAGAGTTTGATCAGCTTTTCCTCTTGTGAACCCATGTGACACAAGATATTGTGTGAGTCTGTCATACCAAGCTCTAGGGGCTTGCTTCAACCCATAAAGTGCCTTTTTGAGATATAATACATGATCCGGAAAGTGTGGATCAATGAATCCTTTTGGTTGAGCCACATAGACATCCTCTTTCAGCAGCCCATTCAAAAAGGCAGTCTTTACATCCATCTGATAAAGTTTGAATTTCAGGTGACATGCTAGGGCAAGCAGAATTCTGATGGACTCCATTCTAGCAACTGGGGCAAATGTTTCATCATAGTCTACTCCTTCCATCTGAGAGTATCCTTGAGCCACAAGTCGAGCCTTGTTTCGAATCACATTGCCTTCTTCATCGGTCTTGTTGCGGAAAATCCACTTTGTACCAATGATGTGCTCGCCCTCCGGTTTAGGTACAAGAGTCCAAACATCATTCCTCTGAAACTGGAGCAGTTCATCATGCATTGCTTCAACCCAACTTTCATCTTGTAGTGCTTCCTCCACTTTCTTGGGTTCAACCTGTGACAAGTAGCAAGAATAAGACACAAAGTTAGCAACACATTTATCAACTGCTCGTTTCCTTAATGTGAGTTCATTCAAGTTTCCCACAATAACTTCTGGAGGATGATTTAATTTAATCCTTGAGGAAGGTCCTTTCTCCTGACGAGATTCAGAATCAGGTGAAGTAGGAATTTCTACAGACTCTTCCACAACACTGGGAGTACCTGGAGCATCAGGAGATGCAGGTTCTCGGTCAACAATGTCTTGAACTTCTGTAGGCTCAGTGGGAGGAATTTCCTTGGGAAGTTCATCAATGCCTTTTTTAGAATTGGAATCTGAAGACTCATCAATGACAACATTTACAGTCTCCATTACCTTCATAGTTCTTTTGTTGTATACCCGATAGGCCTTGCTGGTAGAAGAATAGCCTAGAAATATACCTTCATCACTTCTAGAGTCAAACTTTCCCACATTTTCTCTATCCTTGAGGATGAAGCAAGTACTTCCAAAGATTCTGAAATACTTCACATTTGGCTTTCTTCCTTTCCATAACTCATAGGGAGTCTTTTTGGTACCGGGTCTGAAGTACACCCTATTTACTGTATGACATGCAGTGTTTATGGCTTCTCCCCATAGGTTTCGAGCCACATCTTTGTTATGCAACATGGCTCTGGCCATCTCTTGAATAACTCTATTCTTTCTTTCTACCACACCATTCTATTGAGGAGTAATCGGTGCAGAGAATTCTTGAGATATACCTGATTTCAAGCAGAAGGATTCCATGTAGGAATTCTCAAATTCTTTACCATGGTCACTTCGAATTCGATCAATCTTCAAATTCTTTTCATTCTGCAGTCTTGTGCACAAAGCCTCAATGTGCTCGGGAGCATCAGACTTGGATCGAAGTAAGATGACCCAAGTACATCTGGTGAAGTCGTCTACCACTACCATGATATATCTCTTACCACCAAGAGATTCAGTTCTGGTTGGACCCATAAGATCTAAGTGTAACAATTCCAACGGTCTAGAGGTAGCAGATGCCTGAGTGCTTGGATGCTTAGCTTTTGTCTGTTTCCCAAGTTGACATGGTCCACATACCACATTGCTCATTCTACTAAGCTTTGGTATCCCCAAGACAGATTCATGCTTAGAGACAATGGATAGATGCTTGTAACTAGCATGTCCCATCCGTTGGTGCCATAGATCTTCATTAGGCAAACGAATGCTATTACACACTATATCAGCATCAGGTACCAATCCATAACAATTGTCCAAAGTACGAACCCCACTGATGAGATTCTTTCCGGACTCATCCATGACAAGACACTTTCCTTTTGAGAACAGCACCATGAAGTCTTGATCACATATCTGACTTATGCTTAGTAGATTCACCCTCAGGCCTTCTACATAGAGAACATTTGCAATGTCCGGTAGTCCTGGTAGAGATATGATTCCTTTCCCTTTAATTTGTGACTTGCTTCCATCACCAAAAGTCACATTTCCACCTTTCTTAGGCTCAAAGGTCTTGAAGAGAGATCTATCTCCAGTCATGTGTCTTGAGCAACCACTGTCAAGATACCAAAGGCATGTATCCATCACCTTGAATGCAGACTTCATCATGAAACATACTTCATGCTTGGATGATAAGTCAGATGGAACAGTTCTTTCTCTCAACTGCCATCTACTAGCTAAGCCTTGAACTTTTACTCTTCTCAAACGAATTCTTTTGCAGATTTTCATTCTGAGACAGTCTAGTTTCTTCTTAGCCAAACTGAGATCTTTTACCATAGTCATTATAAGTGAATTCAAATAACTTTTAGACTTGTGTTTTCTGAGACACTCAAACAAATAGTGATTAGAAAAACAAGATGTATTTGAAAACTTAGATCTCTTAAAGCCGGTCATAGCCATGACAAACAGGGGTCAATGGATCAACACAGCAAAGATTAACTTAATCAGAGTGTGCCCGCTCTGATACCACTTGATAGGCCACAAACTGAATGACCCCTTGTGATTTAAACTAATTAATTAATTTAGCCAAGTTATTAATTAATCAATTTAACATGCAAATACGTGGCAGCACAAACAAATCACCGAATAACTAAATATGCAGCGGAAAATAAATAATACGGTGATTTGTTCACGAATGGGGAAAAACCCTAACGGCAAAAACCCCACCGGGTGATTTTCAGGTCACCACTCCCGAAACTCCACTATTATCAAATCAAGCAGTTACAAATAAGGAATCCCAAGTACCTTACCAACCTACAGTTGAACTCTTACCCCAATACCCAATCGGACTTGATCTGTAGTGACAGTTTCCCCTTTTTATGCACGGCTCCCAAGTACGTGACTAACCAGATGCGCGGATCCCAGTACGCGACTTCAAACACCAACTTTAGGAAGAGAGGTTGGCTGCAAAGTTCTTCAGATCATCCTATGCAATGAAGATCAGGAAGATGCTTGGTCATAAAACCCTACGGTGCAAAGTACACAGCAACTTCTTGAAGAAGATGAACTAGGTCAAGAACTTCGTCTTAGGATATGTTGAAAGCATCTTTGATTCTGGACCCCATTCCACTGTCTTTGTTCCTTCTTCTTCTTCTTCTGAACCTCTTGTGAGTAAGGTTGTGAGTGAAACCATAAAACCCCCTTTGAGTGAGGTTGTTAAACCTGTAGAAGTTTCACCTCCAAAGAAGATTAGGGTAGACTTAAGAGAATCCAAACCTAAGGAGCCTACCAAACCAAAGGACAAAATGCATGGTAAACCTGCTTGGGTTTGTCATTATTGTGGTAAGTCTGGACATATCCGTCCTAACTGTTACAAGTTTCAAGCTGATAAGAGAGCAAAAAGACCAAAAGTGCCTGTGCCTCAAGCACAAGATCCTATGGCACTAATTGGTGAATTGGTAAAGGCGTTAAACCTTTATTCCAATTCTGGAGTTGGGAATCACTCTAATGTGAATAAGAACTCCAATGCTCGGGGTGCATCTAAAAAGTTTTGGATGCAAAAGACTCGAACTAACTGAGTCTTTCTGACATGGTCCTTGTGCTTCATTGCTCTATTCTGTTGTGACCATTGTTATTTGGTTTTTGTGTTTTTCTTTTGTTCTAGGACTTGCATTGCATTACATACATGCATTTCATTCTAGGATTTATTTGTTTTCTCTTTAAAAAAAAAAAAAAAAAAAAAAAAAAAAAAAGGGAAAGCAAAATCTTTGTTGAACACTATGTTTCTTGATTTTTTTAAGGTTGGTCATTCTTTTTACACATGTCATGTCTAGTGTACCTTGTTTAACTTGGATGAGCTTATTTACTGCACTTAACTAGTTGAAACTTTGTACTGCATGTTGTGTGGGAAAGATGTGTGTGGTTTTTAATCACTTTGTCTTGATCTTGAAGTCATATGTTATTTGACTGTCGGACTTGATCCTTTTGAGAAAGGCATAAATAACCATCTCACCACTGTTCACTAGCCAATCATGAACACCTTAGTGCATATCATAAGATTTGGTGCTCGAGAAAGTGTAGCACATGCACAAAAAGAACATAAGGTGTAGCCTCAAATTAAATTAAAAAACTGGTGTGTACTATTAGGCTTGATGCCAATTCACTTAATTCAAACCGGTGTGTACTATTAGGCTGAATGCCAATTCATATATAAATAAGAGGCAATAATGCAAGAAACTTACATGATTGCAAGCTTTTGTTCTAGGAGATGTGGGAGTTATAGGATGTAACTCTTTAGGTGATAGTCTCTTTTAATTCTATGTGATGAATTGTGTAGACTTTGTGCTTGATTGCCATTCACATATCACCTCACATGTATCTCAAGTCTTTGCTAGTTTCACACACTTCACAAGTTACTCTTTGTTAAACACTGTACACGTTAGTGTGTGTGTCCTTGGTCTGACCAACCAAGTTTAAAAATATCTTGAGATTTGTGCACAACATACTTGCTGCTTGAGAAAATTAATTTGGAAGACAATTGAAACTTGTGTTTGAGAGAATTGGGTTTAAAATTTTGGGTTTTTGAAGATGCATTCCATTTCATACTCATGCATTTTGTTTTCATTGTTCAAGTGCTTTGAGGAGTTGTTTCAAAATTGGGTTTGCAATTTTTCAAAACTATGTTTTTCCCCAAAATTCAGTGTGCCTCTGCCTATTTCGATCGATCGAATGTATTCTTCGATCGATCGAATGTATTCTTCGATCAATCGAAAAAGTGCCTCAGAAAGTTCTAAAATGACTGTCACATTCGATCGATTGAATGTAATTTTCGATCGATCGAACATCGTGAAGAAGCTTTTTAAAAAAGGGAAATCTGACTTTTTCAAAGGTTCAAAACTTTTTCAAAACTTTTCTTTTTCTCTCTCCGACGAGGCAGGACCAATTCTTCAAGTTTTTGTCGTTTTCCTCCGAATTTTTTGCATAATCTCTCTCTTCTCAAGCTGGTATGTCCTTTTTACCCTTCCTTTTCAAATTATTTTCAAGTTTTCATGCATTTTTCATGCATTTTTTAGGGAGATTTTCGGAACTTTTCAAATTGGGATTTTTGTTGATTCGGACCATAATGTTTGCAATTGATCATTGGGTTTTGTTGGGGACACCCTCTAGACATGTTCTTGAGTGATTAATTTGATCAATTTTGTGTTTTGTGAAAAACTTAAATTTCTAGGGTTTATAATTGATCCGAATTGGGGCTTTTTGTGCAATTGGGTTTAATTGATGAAATTGGCTTGTGTAATTGATGCAATTGGTTATTATAAATTGTTTGCAATAGTTTATAATGATTGGTTCATCAATTTGGTACAAAAATTTTCAAGTTGTTCTCAAATTTTTAGGGTTTTTGTTAAGAAACTCTATGTTCAAGCCAATTTTATGAATTTGAACTTAATTTGATCCTGAGTACTGCATTAGTTCATGCATCATAACATTGTTAATGTTCATGCATCATATAGAATTTTAATTCTATATTTTTTTTGTGTGCTAACTTGCAGTCTGCCCTTGGTTTTTGTGTTTGTTCTTTTTGGTTTTCTCTCTGTGTCTATGTCCTTTTCCTTAGCACCATGCCTAGGAAGACTAGAGCACGTAGGACTCTTCCCACTCCTACTCCTTCCCCTCCCTCCTTTGATAGTGAGCGGTTCCCTAGTGAGAAAAACCAAGAGCTTTATGACACTTTAAACCTTAAGAGGAAGATATGGGCTGAGTGGTCTGTCTCTTTAGATGAGCTTGATCCTGCCATTAGGGCAAATTTTGAGCGTAGGGGTTGGCTTCCCTTGTTTGCTGTGTCTGACCCTCCTCCTCCTGCTACCTTGATTCGAGAGTTCTACTCGAACATCTCGATCCGCGTCTATGATTCCAACACCCTTGTTCGGAGTTGGATACGAGGCGTAGAGTACTCCATTACTCCTCAGGTAGTGGCTGATGCTCTTGAGGTACCTTTAGTTAGGGATCCTGTCTATCCCTATGATGAGTCACCCGAGTTGAGTGATGTCATATCTTACATCACTGGGTCATCTATCCAGTGGGGTTCTGATCCTCGGATCACTTCTGCTGAGCTTCCTGAGACTACCTATCTTTTCTCTAGGATAGCATGTCACTCACTCTGGCCCATTTCTCATCTGCACACCATTCCTCTTGAGAGGTGTGTTTTTCTGTACGCTCTTGTTACAGATGCTCCTATGAGTTTTCCTCATCTTTTTCTTCGTTCTTTGAACGAAGTTTATAGGAGTTCATCTACTGCTCATGCTCTCGTTCATCCTATTTTCATTCATAGGATTTTATTGTATCTAGGTTTAGAGGATTTCCCTGCTTCTGAGCCTGTTCATGTCATCGGTCCTATAGGTGCGTCTTTTCTTAGACAGAGGGCCGCTCATCTTCGAGCTGGTTCTAAACACCCTAGGTCTGATCCCTCTTCTAGCGCTCTTCCTCCTCCTTCATCTTCTACAGGTCTTGCTGGTGAGGATATTCCTGATCCAGTTGGTGATGATGTGGATGCTGCTGCTACTGCTGTTCCTCCACCTCCTGCGGCCGACTTTGATGTTCGTCGTACTTTGGAGACTGTCATGACCGTTCAGGCGGCTCATGGTCAGATTTTGGTGGACTTGCTGGACGAGATGCGTGCTCTGCGAGCTGATCTTGCACGTCTTCATTCACCTTCATCACCACCTTTTAATGGCGACTTTTGATTGCCCTTTGGCATTCCGTCACAAAAAGGGGGAGTGATTTTGACTTGTAGAGGAGTTTTGTACTTTTTGAGGAGATTTTGTAGTTAGGGGGAGACATATAGTTAGGGGGAGACATATTGTTTAGCATGGGATATTTTTTTGTGGAGTTTATTAGATTGTATCTAGGTGCTTCACTTTGTATATCATTTTTGGGGATATTTATGTTAGGGGGAGTAACATTGATATATTAACATTGATATATTGATATACATGTTTTTCTTTTGATTCTTGTTGACTTATGATTCATTACTTATTGATTTATATTTATGAGTTGATTCATTGATATATATCTTTATTTTGAGTTGTGTGAATCTTACAAGAATATTATACCTGTTTATCTACTATTTTCTGCCACACATGCGTTTATGTGTTTGTTGAGTATTTCAGGAATATACAAGTTGATTCAACAAAGCTGCTGTCTACACTTGCAACCGATGGATAGTAGTTAGGTTGAACTTTTGTTTATGAGAATTATTTTGTAAAGGGCTTTTATACTTGTAAACTTTGAGCTTTTGATTTGTGTTTTGTCACGGATTGCCAAAGGGGGAGTTTGTTAGGTTTTAAGGTCTTAGGATTTTATGTATTTAGAACCTAATTTGTAATGTTGGCAAACCATGATCAAAACAATGTATTTAGTCTTGTTTAGGCTTGCTCAAAGTTGGTTTAATTTTGTAAAGTTGGAATCGAGAGACTGCAGAAGCATTGGAGCTTCTCGGCCTGGCTCGATCGATCGAATGTAATTCTCGATCGATCGAAAATCGGCCCAGATGCGTTTTTCTGCAGAATTCCAACTCAGCCCTAACTCTTTAAACGTTTAGGGTTTTATGTTTTTGCCCTAGGTATATAAGGCAAACCCTAGCTACATTTTTCAGAGTTGCACAAGTTGTGTTGTTGCTCATACATTGCGGTTTTGTGTAAATCTCTTGTGAGATCTAGAGGAGTTTTCCTTTACACATAACTTAGGGTTTTCAAGATTGAGATTCTTCTACATCTTGATGATCAACTTGGTTGCTGCCCATTGGAACTTAAAGATAAACAAGCGAGGAGCTTGTACCTGATTAAAGGAAGACAAAGAAAGAAGTAGTCCGTGGATTCGGAGCCTGCGCGTGGTCGTGTCAGGAAGTTACTACTGGTGGGTAGCATTAGGAAGTCAAGCGGGGTAGCTTGTAAGTCCTTTTGTAACAACTTCAATTCTTTCTTAGTGGATTCCGTTTTGCCTTGAGGATCGGTGGGTAAAATCCTCCCCAGGTTTTTTACCGGTTTGGTTTTCCTGGGTGATCATATCATGTGTTATTTATTTTCCGCTGCTTTATATGTTTTATATGCTTGATATGATTTTGTGATTGTTTTAACCTAGAATTGCTTAATTTGACTAAGTAATAACTTGGCTAATTAATCTAGGCTACGCAATCTTTTTGTGGTTTAAAGGGGTCTAAAACCCCAACAAGATTCTTTTGCTTGCTCCTGCTGATTGGGAGGAGGAGGATCCTAAGGCTGAGACTCTACAATAGGGTCAGCAATTGTAAAGGCTACTTCACCTTGAGTGGAAGGAAGGTCCGAGGCTCGTATGGCTGGTGGGTAGTAGAATTTTTTTGGTTTTCTTAGTTCAGAAGAAGCCTCAACCCCAGCTTGGTTGAAGGCTTTTTCCCAAGTCTGAGCGCAATAGGTTTGACACACTGCTGGGACCTTCGCCCTAAGGGTTTCCTCGGTCTCGGCTACTCCGAAGTCGTAACCTTGTTGCTCAGCCCTATCCCTAGCCACCTTGGCCTCCCTTCTTGCTTTCTCAACCTCCTCTTTAGCCTTCTCGGCTGGATCTCTCATCTTTTGGACTTCTGTTAACTTCTTCTGAAGGGCTGCTGTTTGCTTTTTAAAAGAAGCTAACTGTTCCTTGGCATCATGCAGGAGCAGCTTCTGATCCTCGGCTTGCTTTTGGGCGCTTGCCAGAGCCGAGTCAGAACTTTTTCTGGCTTGTTCCTCCTTTTTCAACTTTTGCCTCAAGTCCTGGTCAGCAATGTTCAACGCTTCCACGGCTGCCACGCGCCTAGTCCTCTCATCATCCAGTTGCCGGTTTGGTTATCTCCTCGGCCCTGAAAGTAGCTTGGATAGCCTGAAAGAAAAAGAGTTAATAACCTTACAAGCAACAATAAAGATGTAAAAGAGGAAGGATGGCTGCTTACCATGTCCAAATATCTTTTAAGGTTAAGGAAAACCTCATGTCTCCTGATAGACTGCAGCTTGGCCATATTAGTAGGGAGTAGTAAAGCCTCCTCCAAAACCGAGGCCACATGGCATCCAGTGCCTCCATGGAAATTTCTGATGGATGCATTATCCCTCAGGGGCTCACCATTGAGCATTGGAGCTGGAAGCCAGGCTGAGGCTCAGATGGCTAATTATCTCTCCTCTCTGAGCCCCTCTGTCTTACTGGTCCAGTCTTTTGCTGCTTTGCAGCTCGTTGGGTCTCTTCTTCAGACGTGGGGCGAGATCTCCCAGCCTCCAATACATCCTTACCCTTCTATTTTCTCTTTCTCTTCAGATCAATAGGTTCAACTTTGGGAGGCAAAGATGGCTGAGGAGGAGGAAGAGGAAGAGGAAGTTTTGGAGAAGGAAGGGGAAGTTTGGGCTGAGATGGTTCCCCAGGCGCACCCTTTCTGGGTTGGGACTCTATTAACTCCAGCAAATTTTTCTTCGATTTCCTCTGAATACCCATCTCGGCTAAAGTGCTAATATCTACTTCTTGTTGATGGATAAGATTAGTTGTTGTGCACTCAGGGGATAGAGGTCTGTTGAACACCTCGAATTCGTCCTGGGAGTTTGAAAAATTTATAATCCCTTCTGGTTCTTCTTCTTTTTCTTCCTCTCTTTCCTTAACAACAGGTAGAGATGGGGATGCTCCTGCTGAAAGGATGCCTACAAAGAGTGGTTGAGTAAAGGGTGTACCATTAGGGATTGGAACACCCTTAGGAACAACGAATCCTTCGAAGGCCACACTAATACGGGGAAGATGAGGATTTTTGGCTTTTATTACACACTTGGGAGCTTGAAATCCACGAGAAATAGGTGTATAACCGAGGATTATGTGTGCTGCTTGTAATTGACCGTCAGCTTCGTTTACATACACCTCGGACCGAAGGATTTTGTCTAGATTCTCTTTGTTGACAAACTTGAACCGAGGTATGGTAGCACGTTTGTTTGCAAAATCATTAAAACGGAGGGAAAATTTGTCAGAAGCAAAAATACTGTGGAACAAAGGGGGAATGTAAGCTAAAGTGTATAAAAGTATGACTAGATCCCCCACTTGGTTTTCCCTCCTCAGTCGGACAGGGTAGGCCATCATGCCATTCCCCAGAGAAGATTAAAAAATCTTCCTTTAACCCCTTGTTTGTCGTGGGAAGGCATTGGATTAGCCTTACTTCGGGATGCCTTGACCTAAGGCAGTATCCCTGCCCCTTCAAGTGATGTTGGTTGTATACCTAGTTGACATCATGGTGTGTCAGTCCCAAGTTCATTCTTTCGTTTAGGGCTTCTATACTCCTTCATACTCTGAACATATTTAGGGCGCATTGTGTGGGAGATAGTCTAAAGAATCTAAGGGAGCTCCTTGTAAGTTTACCTATGGGGATGGTCATTCCTCCCTCTATGAAAGCGATCATTGGAATGGCCACCTCCCCTTCTTTCCTATCATCTGCCCATTCCCCTTTGGTAGCGTATCTCGTGCCCACTGTTGGGGGGATCCTATAGTTAGCCCTAAACCTCACTCTATCCTCCTCGGATTCAACTAAACGCTTGAATCTACCCATTTTCTAAGAAGTTTTGAAAAGAAATCAACAAGTTTGAAATGAAAAACAGAGCTGAGAACGAAAAAGGGTGATAAAAAAGAATATATGGAAAGAAATAAAACTAAGAGGAAGCGAGAGAAAATGGCAGGTTCAATGTATGAGCGCTAGAATTGTGAGATTGATGGAAGTAGGGAAAGGAATTGATTTGAAAAGCTATTTATAGTGGCACAGAATTTACAAGTGGGAAAATTCCCCTTCGGAACCCTATGAAATTCTCCACCGTTAGATTCGCATCATGCCGTTAAACGTGGGGGACAAGAGTGCCATCAAAATTTAATGAGGGCGCGCTCTGGATGCCAAAGTGTCAGGAGCGTGCCTTGAGCAGATAAAAAGGCACTTGGGAGTTCGTATAGACGGGGTGTAACCATAAATAAGGTGTGATGATGATGTCAAAATCTTTCGTTCCTCCTGAGGAGTCGAAAAGCAAGATTTTAAAGGGCTATTGTGGGAGCCAGGCAACCAAAAGGCATTAATAAAACGGTATGTATTGGGCCTATGGCCTAGTCCGAGAATATTAACTAGTCCGAGGATAGAAGCCATCTTGGAATTATGAATCCGAGATTAGTAGGGATATCCTACCTTCCTAAGTATCCTACCAGGTAGCATTACGGCTAGAAGTCAGACGCTAGATAGGAAAGGAATAGAAGAAGGTTACAAATATCTACAAAAGTTGCTACCTTCGCATTAAATGCTCTACATCTAACTCCCTGGCTGCATTAATGTGGAGGTGATAATTGAACATTGCAAAGTTGGCTGCCCCAAAACCTATACGACCAGAGAGGGTTTTTGATGGGACAGACACTCAAGTAGTAATGCAGATGATTAACAAGTGTAAGATCAAGATGATTTGGAAAGAGATATATAAGAGCTGAGACCCTTCATGAAGGGGGGGGGGGATTCAGAAAAGGAGAAAAAAAAGACAGTGATAGAGAGTAATCAAACTTGTAACATAATTTGAGAAAAATATATATATGAACAGATCACCTCGGATTATGCCGAGGAGGATTTTTCTTTAACTTAACTCTATTCCTTTGTATTATTCGGTCATCTAACCTATTCCAATGTTGGTTTGATCATCTAAAGCCCAGTTTTTCTAACCCATTCTCTACAAATTCATTGCTTTGGGCTTTTTGGGCCTAAGTTTATCCACGTAGTGGGCTAGGAACTCAAATCTGGTCCTTATATTTTCTATCCTTCCACTTTTCCACCCCTCCAACCAAACAAACTCTTATGGTTGAATGAAAGATCTAGGGTTTAGTTCCCGCTTACATCAAAAATTGATTGGTGTCTTGGTTTGATGATAAAAAATACAATTATCAGAAGTGGACGCCATAAGTTGAAATTGTATAAAAAATAAAAAATAAAATGAGACGAAATTGAAAGATTCAATGGGATGAGATATTATGCCGGGATAATTAAGTCATACATCAAACTTCAAGCCAGCCAAATGGACAGCCTTGTTAGAAAGTCTAATGGCCATAAATTTTAGAAGAAAAGTTAAAAGACGAATTTGGACAAAGAATTGATTCTCCTATTTGGGACTATTGTTTAAACAATTGTACATGTATTTTTACAATACTTTTACACCCACACGTATTTCCACAAACTTTAACAATGTTACTAGAAATCTCTTACCAAACGACCTAAACTATTATCACTATTTCAAGTCAAAGAGATAGAAATTTAGGTGGTTGTTATATATATATATATATATATATATATATATATATATATATATGCGCACACACATACACATACAAGTTGAAATTCTATAAAAAATAAAAAAATAAAAAATAAAATGAAAGGAAATTGAAAGATTCAATGGGATGAGATATTATTCCGTGATAATTAAGTCATACATCAAACTTCAAGCCAGCCAAATGGACAGCCTTGTTAGAAAGTCTAATGGGAACAGATTTTAGAAGAAAAGTTACAAGATGAATTTGGACAAAGAATTGATTCTCGTACTGATGTTTAAACAACAGTACACATATTTTCATAACATTTTAACAATGTTACTAGAAATCTCTTACCAAACGATCTAAACCATTATCACTATTTCAAGTCAAAGAGATAGAAATTTAGGTGGTTGTTTTATATATATATATATATATATATATGGATATGGGAACTTGTTTTCATTCGGTTTTCGGGTTTTGGTCACAAGGAGCTCCATTGTGCGGTCATTTTTCGATGTTTTCTGGGAAGAGATGGGCCTCCATAACTATTTTCATCTTCTTCTTTGTTATCAGCTTTGTATATTGGACTGACAAGGTAAGTCCCTCCCAGGCTATCTATTATCCTCCCAAGTTTGTTTGTTTGTTTTTCTTTGCTTATTAACGTAGTTAATAACAATTTCTTTTTCTTTTTAAAAGTTATTGAGGTGTTTTACGTGGTTGTTGACCATAACCTTCGTTACAATGTCCAGAGTTTTCTCATTTTCCGAAGCCATAAACCAAAGACCTGTATGATTATTGTGGTCTATATTGATCAAGCCCACTCTTGATAGTCATGTCCTAAATCACTCACATCTCATCTTTATATTTAAACCAAACATCTATTTTTTTTTTTCTATCTTACCCTGCCCTTCGGCAAGTTTGGGCCGTTTGGCCACCCAACACCCATGTCGATGACAACGACGACAACCGACGACCGAAGTCAATCATTGCTTTGGGAAGAGAAGGGAGAAATTAAAGAGAAAGGGTCCTTGGGTTAAGGAATAGAAATAGAGGGAGAAAATTAAAATCTCTCTCTATATATATATATAAAACCGAAGCCTTTGAAGCTCTCACAATTTTCCACATCATCACTATTTTCTTTTTCTTTTGATTTTAAATTCTTTTTATTTTAGGTTTTATATCTTATATAAAATCAACCAGAAAAACAATAGACAAAAGTTTGAATTTTTATTAATATCAATAATATTGAAAAATGTATACAAACTTGGAGGTCTATTTAAAGGCTCCATAAAACTTGATGGACAAGAAAATATATTCTAAAATAAGCCCTAATTAATATCTAACCATAATAGGAACCAAATTTGACCTAAAAAAACATTAAAAGAACCTAAAATCAAGGAAATAAATCACCTAGACCTAAAATAACGTTTTTTTGCATAAAAATACCAAAATTAAATAATTACAAAAATTAAATTGTAAATTCTATCCTACATCAACTTATCACAAAAGTCATCATCTATATTTATTATTATTATTATTATCTATATATTCTATATATATATATATATATATAACTGAAGCCTTTAAAGCTTCCACAATTTTCCACGTCACCATTATTTTCTTTTTCTTTTTATTTTAGATTCTTTTTATTCTAGGTTTTATATCTTCTTATATTTATTAATGTTACAATAGTTTAGTTTAAGTAAAACTCTATTAGATATATTTTGTTGGCCTATCATATCATTATTATTATCTATATATAATATAAAATTGAAGATTAAAAATTAATTATAATTTTTTAAGATACCTCACGTTAGAATTAAAAAAAAAAAAAATGAATCACTTTAGGTTTGAATTTTTTTTTTTTAAAGGACTCACCAAAAAAAAAAAAAAAAAAAAAACTTTAGGATTAAGAAAAAGAGAGAGAGACTCCTGGTAGGACTCTCTCTTCTCTCTTTAAAACCCTAGCAATTACCATCTCAAAACCCTAAACTCAACTTCACTTTAAGATTAAAAAAATAAGAAGGAGAAAGACTCACGTAAAAAAAAAAAAAATGTAGGTTTTGTCTTTTTTATTTGCTTTCATATGTGCCTGAAATTTTCATTCTATCTTATTGTTTTATTATGTTTAGAATTGATTTTCTTCTAAGTATTTGGGTTAATATCTATATTTTGATAGTATTTTTATGGGTTTAGTTTTTGGGTTAAAATTCTAATAATTATTTTATACTGTATATGGCAGATGAAACATCTCTATTTTTTTGGAGAAAACTCAAAGCTGCAACCTATGTCTTCCAGCCCAAGGTGTGGTAAATTTTTATATGTTCTTATTTTATTGAGAATTTTTATTTAGGTTCATGTGATTTTTTGTTTTTTTATTAAACCTTTGATTTTTGGTTGATTAATTATTTGTTTGGATTAATTTCAATTAATTATTTGTTTAGATTCAACGTAAAAGATAATGGAATTAGGTGTTATAAATTTGATAATGTTCCATGTTTTGAATTGTTTATATTATTTAGACTCCTGGTAGGACTCTCTCTTCTCTCCTTAAAACCCTAGCAATTACCATCTTAAAACTCTAAACTTAACTTCACTTTAAAATTAAAAAAATAAGAAGGAGAGAGACTCAACTAAAAAAAAAAAAAAAAAAAAACGTAGGTTTTGTCTTTTTTATTTGCTTTTCATATGTGCTTGAAATTTTCATTCTATCTTATTATTTTATTATGTTTAGAATTTATTTTCTTCTAAGTATTTGGGTTAATATCTATATTTTGATAGTGTTTTTGTGGGTTTGGTTTTTGGGTTGAAATTTCTAATAATTATTTTATATTGTATACGGCAGATGAAGCATTTCTATTTTTTGGAGAAAAATCAAAACTGCAACCTATGTCTTCCAACTCAAGGTGTGGTAAATTTTTGTTTGGTATATTATATATGAATTTTTTGAATTTGAAGGGTTTTGTTTGGTTTTGAAGTAGAATTTGGGGATTCTATAAAATTTGGAAGGTTTAACTTTTGGAGTTTTTGGTATTTGCGTCTTAGTAGGTTGATCTTAATTCTTTACCTTATATGTTTTTGCTATATTGAGAATTTTTATTTTGGGTTCATGTGATTTTTTGTTTTCTTAATTAAAGTTTTGATTTTTGGTTGATTAATTATTTGTTTGGATTAATTTCAATTAATTATTTGTTTGGATTCAACGTAAAAGATAATGGAATTATGTGTTATAAATTTGATAATGTTCCATGTTTTGAATTGTTTATATTATTATTAATACAACTAAATAAGATTTGTTTTTATCTTTGTAGTTTATATCAGTTTTAAGTGTGTGTTTATATGTAACTTTTGGGAATTTTACTTTATTAATTTAAGAATTATAAATTACTTTGTAGGTTTCAGTAACTATGCACCTGTAGTGAGACATTGACAATATAAGCATATATATATGATATTAACATTTTATAAAAATCTTTTTTACAACCTAATAACATTCTACGTTAGACAACACTTCTAAACTATAGAAAAGCATAGAAGTTAAATATTTATTCCCATTGTATTTTATTTAATTATGACAGATCTATTTTTTTTTTAAATGCTAACTAGCAAAATGTTTATAATATGCATATTATTAACCCAATTTTCTATTTCTAAATTTCTTAGATTTTATTATATCAATCTTTTTTTTCTTTTAAATTTTTGGTGGGCAAATTAGTCTCTCACTAATTCTTTTACCTTAACGTGATGTTGGTTAATTGTCCTTTTATTTAACTATCCCGTGCATCGCACGGATTAGTGACTAGTTTTATCTAAAAATGGATAAAAGGTACTATAGTAATGAGTTATGCTATTTTTGATAATGACTAATGAGTAATGACCATTTGAATCTGTCTTTTAGCTAGGTTCCATTATTGCCAAGACTAACTATGGAGAACAACTGTAGCATTTTTATCAACTTGCTGAGTGATAGTTATCAAAAAAAAAAAAAAAAAAAAAAAAAAAAAAAAAAAACTTGCTGAGTGGAAACTAGTGGGATGCAATATGGTTTTTATGAGTGACTTTCAGTGATTTGACTAGAAAAGTAAAGGAAAATTACACTAACTTCTGCCGAGGTTTTTCATTATCATACTCAACTCTTATCTAGTTTAAAATAACAGATTTTGCCACCATAAATTATATTCCAAACAATAGTTTCTACTCTAAACTTTTAGAATACATAGTTAGCATCATAAACTATAACATGTGTTACACTTTGTATCCTACTGTTAATTCTGCTGTTATCTTGAATGGAAAACCAAAATTTAGGGTGCAAAGTGTGATTGGAAGTATAGTTTAGGGTGGTAAAGTATAATTTCTCCTTTATTTTTAAGAAATTGAGAAGATGGACAATTGAGTCTTTTCACATGATGTCATCCAAGATAATAGCAGAATTGATGATAGAGTGCAAAGTGTAACATGAGTTATAGTTTAGGGTGCAAATTGTTCATTTTGATAGTCTAAGATGCAAAGTGTAATTTGAAGTATAGTTTAGAGTGATAAAGTGTAATTTCTCCTATATAAAACTATCAAATTATATATATATATATATATATAGCCCCTTCCCCTCTAAATGACCAAAAAGGGGTTATAAACGTCTTAAACTTTATCCTCTACTTAAATTGTCGTCCACTCAACCCCTAATAAGAAATTCAAGATTTCTTTAAGCCTTTTCTTATGGGATTTCTTAAAACTATTTTTTTAGCCATTCAGGAAAGGTAGGTGTCTTATTTTAAATTAGAGGGAAAGATAAGTGCAATAAAAAATAAAAAATAAAAAAATTTAGGGGAAGTCAGTATAATTTTCCCAAAAATAATATGGCTAGTTGGGAGTGAATGTTCTTTTGGTTAATATTGGTTAGCCCTGTTCTTAATTTCTCGAGTCAAAAGAAACAATTGAAAGCCATTATATATATTTTTAGTATGTATTGCTTTTAGAATTCAATTCTCATCATCTATTACATAATATTTTATTTTAATGGCCTTCGTAATCGAGTGGCATCTTGGATTAAACTTATGACTAAGGATGAATTAGTGCTATTATTTTAGGCTACTACACCTTTTACTTAAAAAAAGTTTTTTTTTATTCTGTTTTGCTAATCAAGACTCATAAGCTACACACCATTGGCTAACCTAGGAATTATTCAAGGTCTATTCCCCTATATTTACAAAACTTTCAGTATCATGGATCTTGGAGAAAGCTCAGTTTGAGATTTTGAATACATTGGTCCCCACTTCCTTTGGCTAATTAATTAGAACTAAAATCCTGTTTTCAAAACTTGATTTGAAAGGGTGTGATAAGCTGATTTGATAGCTTCCAACCTAAATTGTAGTGTGAAATACAATAAATTTATTCAATTTCAATTTAAAGAACTATCTATTAATTAACAGTCATAACTAGCTGAAACTAAACTTAGAATCTGTGCTTTCTTTTTGGCTTAAAGAAAACAAGTACAATCTTTAATTTTCTCGGTTGTGCATTTTCAATTAGAATGTATATATTTTTCTTATATAGTTTCTTCATTTTTTTTAAGTCTGCCTTAACAGGTAACTACTTCTTTAGGACATTTGCAACCACAATAAGTCCTAAAAAGTCCTCTGTCCAAGTTGAGTTCCCATTCAAATTCAATTGCTCCAATTTGAACTTAACATGTCCAACCAATTACCCGGTGACAACTGAGAAAGAGGAATCATCCCCTATGGCATGTCCAGAGTACACGCGGTGGATTCACGAAGATCTATGGCCATGGAAGAGTGCCGGAATCACGAGGGACATGGTGGAAAGTGGAAGAGTTTATGCAAATTTTAGACTTGTTATTGTCAAGGGAAAGGCTTATGTTGAGAAATATAAGGGGTCATACCAAACTAGGGATGTCTTTACAATATGGGGAATTTTGCAGCTTCTGAGGTTTTACCCTGGGAAGGTACCAGATTTGGAGCTGATGTTTTGGTGTGGAGACGAAACTGTGATTAAAAAACGTGACCACCAAGGGCCTAAAGCCACGTTGGTGCCACCAGTGTTCCATTATTGTAATGATGATGAATCACTAGACAATCTTCAGGATCATTACAATTAGTAAAGTTCGTTTCAATTCCCTTTTCCTTTTCTTTTATGGAGGCTTGATACAAATCTACCAAATGCTTAGGCAACAGTCAAATATGTGACTAATGACCTTCCCTACCACACTTATAACACTTATTTTCATGGTCTTTTGGTGGTTTTCAGCAAAAACTCATTATTTTGTTCACCACTAGAAGACAAGATATTAGTTCATAACACTTTATGAACATATGTACTCGATTTTGCTATTGTAGAAGCACATTCAAAACATGATATATGTGTCTTCTATCATATAATTTTAATTGTGGGCTAATTTTAAAGTGCCAAATTAATTGTACTTTGCATCTTTAGTTTATTACAACTTCAAGTGCACGCCATATTGAGCTTTTATGATGATCAAGTTCTTCTAGAACTTGTACTTCTCCTAAGAGGTTTTTTATAGTAAAGTACTCAATTTTCATTTAGATGATGATAAATAAAAATTATTGCTTTTGCACAATTCTTCTGGGATGCTCTGTTGCCATCCATAATAATGTCTTCAGGATTTATTAAATCAATATAGATCTCATCAAGATTCATTGCCTCAAGATGAATCTTAGTATCAAGGATCCATGATAAGAAATTCTTACCCGAGATGTCAAGGGCGGCAAATTCAAGTTTTGTAAGGTACGACATCTATATAAATATATAATTTTAAAAGAAATTAAATAACTAATTTTTTTTTATCATACATAACTTTAAAGAAACAATACTATGCATACATATTCAACATGTGATTGTAATGAAACAATATTTATATATTCAAAGTTTATCAATACACGTTCCATATAGCAATAGGTATGATTGAGTTGTTTTATCACTAACCATTTTTAACAATATATTTTTAATCAATGAAACGTGAATCTCATAACATGAATCTCAAAACAATATAGAACAATCGGATAAGGTGAATCTCATAAAATTTGAATCTCATAACGTGAATCTCAATATATTGAATCTCATAACAATATACAATGCGAATCTCATAAAATTTTTAATCAATTAAAAATCACTAAAATTATAAGCATAAAATGTAACGACAAATAAATATGATAATTACTAATTCCTTAGAAAGAGAACTTACAGTGAGTTGAGAGAACTACACAAATAATCTTTGATGTTTGAAGAACAATAAGAGTACAACTTCCTTTCCAAAATTGGGTAGAAACTCGAGCTGATAACGTATTGTGAAATAATAAAAATAGATAAAATTAGATTAGAAGAAAACAAGAAATATATATTGAAAAACTCTTGTATTCAAGTGGTCATCCACAATCCTTTTAATTTCTCTTAAATATGTATAATGACAGTAAAGCAATCCCACATATATATAGAACCTTAGAATACTTGTAGAGTTCATGGGATAAGGTTGTAATAATGAGTACAATTAGGGATATACATCTCCCCTATATACTTAACACATTTCAGATTTTACCCTTTCATTGCCCAAGCTTAACACATTCCAATCAGAATTAATTTCTAATAAAAAATATATTTTATTGACCTTAAATCCAAATCCAAATCCAAATTTTGGTATCCAAACAATAGAATTTCAAATGATAAATTTCAAACCCTTCATTGTTTAAAAATACCCAAACAAAGAATTTTAAAATCAATAGATTTCAAATCCAAATCCAGATCCAAATGTTGCCATCCAAACACAACCTTATAGAAATCAAACAATTTTGGTTGTCTTGCTCTAATAGGAATGGTGATGGGATCCCATCAAGCATTAGATCTCAACACAAACCTATTGTTAAACAAATTGGTCTCCCATCAAGCTACTGTTAAACAAACTGGGTCCCCCATCGAGAAGGTCTCCAATCTACAAACCCAATTCACAACATGACCAAACTTCATGATTGGCCTCTTTGATCAATGGGTAAAAGTGAGGGAACTCATGGCTTCATCAATGAAGGGTCCGAAAGGGAAGATTCAAACTAGCTAGGAGCTCCTAAATTCTACGAAATAGAAGTCTGCGTTTTCTTTTAAATCTGTTTGGTGTCTCCATTAAAATACCCACATGACTTAATTTTAAAGAGAGAACCTAAGGTACAACACATAAGGTACTGTATCTAAGTTTTGCCTTTTAACTTCGTTAGGGTTTTTGTCAAAATAGCCATAAGGCTTAATTTTAGAAAGGGAACCTAATGTACAACATAAGGTACTGTAATAGACCTTGTAATGTAATATCTATTACTTAGGAATAACTATTCAATTGTTTGGCTGTGTTTCTATTACAATGAATAGTTATTCTTTATGAATAATTATTCTTTAAAATGAAAAATAACTATTCCTTATTAAGATGACCATAATAGCTATTCTTTAACCTCCTTAATAGCTACAAATATCAAAATCCCAAAATACCAAAAAATATTAATGCTCTATTATTCCTTGTTACTAGGTTCTCTCTCTCTCTCTCTCTCTCTCTCTCTCTCTCTCTCTCTCTCTCTCTCTCTCTCTCTCTCTCTCTCCTCTCTCTCTCTCTCTCTCTCTCTCTCTCTCTCTCTCTCAAAATGCTTTGGTGTGCATCCACCAATCCAATGGACCAATATAACCCAATGATTTGAATTGTTTTTCTTGGGTTGATAACTTAATTTGTTTTCTTTTTCTTTTTCCAAACTCGAGTTGTGAGGAATTCGTGTTGACAAAATTTCCAACCTAAGTAACTTACCCAACCTACACAATTAAAATTTATTTTTAAATATAAATATGTAATTTAAAATTGCTCATTTGATTTATTTTGAATTATGAGACTTAGGTTAAGTTTATTACTTTAATTTATTTTGCTATTTTGGAACTTAGTTTGATGACATTGGAATATTAGTTATTTTAGTGGCTCAAAAGATGGCCTAAGCCCACTTAGAATAGTGGTACTCAGTATTTTAAGCCCAACACAATTAATTTGTAAGAAAGTGGACTTTCCAAGTCAATTTCAATGCTAAGTAAGATCCAAGCTTGATGTTAAAAGAATAAGACTTTTAATATGAACAGATGAAGCATAAATTCTGTATAAACTCTTCCTTGGGCTCGTCCGAGGATGGATTGTTCATAAAAAGTCAATGTATGTCTCTACAATTTTACACTTAATTCTCGCTTCTTAAGTTTCTACTTGCCAATTCCTTTTTCTAGAGGGGTTCCTTTCCCTATATAGTCTTTTCTATTGCTTCTCATCCCTCTATCTGTACGTCTTAGGGGAATAATTTGGATGCTTGTCCTGTCAGGACCCTTCTGGAGATCGTAGAGAGTGTTGTGAGCTATGGAATCATTGCTCAGGTGTCTTTTCCTCATAAATGTGACCAGCTCAGTAAGTGCAGAGTATTGAATGTGGAGCTGATAGTACCTTCTATAGATATTTCTTCTCTTCTTTATTTGCACATCTCTGATGTCTTTCATGGTGTCTTGCTTGTGGTTGCAAGCAGATAGCTAGGGCATCCCGAGGTGCTATCGTTCCTCGGGCTCCTTAGACAATGGGTCCGCCCGTATCTCGTCCTCAGACCTCTACTTGCATATTTAGCCTGAACTAGCGTCGTCTTTATGTTTGACTTCCTCGAACTCTGTCTATGTGTCAAGCTTTGATTGGCACTTGAATGGGCCTTTGCCTTTCCTCGGACTGGACCTATGAGCTTCATTTTTTGTTTGGGTCCCTCCCTTTCCACAATTATAATTATACAAGTTACAATTATTTATTAAATAATGGAGTTCCATAGTTGAATGAAACATTAATTTGTTTTTTATTAGGCTCAACAAAATGGTGCAAACTCAACTATCATCCTTAGGTTGGATTTAAATCTATCATCCTTAGGTTGAGATTTCTCAACTGGAGCAAGTTGGTTAGATTTGAAAAATGTATGATGATATATATAAAATCAAAATTATTTGAGTTTTGGTTAATCTTATAATATTGCGTCAAATTAGGTGTAACTTTAAGCAATGTTACACCATTCAATATTTTTTAATTGGATGCAAATTTTGACAAATTTACCGTTAGATTTGTAGACACCCCATTTTACAACTTGCATTTAACCAACCGGTAGATCTTCAAATTTGTGATACAAAACAAATCTTGATGCTCTAACGATCATAATGGTATGTCATGGGTTTTGATCGGACCACCTGATCAAAAGTTATCATACAAACAATTTTCAATGATCATGGCTTACCTACACGATGGGCTTGATCACGTCTTATCTTAAACACTTAATTTTGATTGGTTCTCACAATAATTAATTCAAAATTAATTAAGTATGATTTTTGATTGGATTTCATTTTTATTTCATTTTTTAAAAGAAAAAAAAAAGTTTTCCTTTAGGACATCTTATCTACTCTTTTGAAAAAATTTGGGGATAGGAAAAATTCAAAAAATGCTCAAGAACGTCATTATCTTCAGCAGCAACTTGGATCGCATTTTTGGCCTGGAAAATGTTGAAATTTGATTTTCTCTATTTCCATAAAAGTTGTAGATATTTGAATTTCCTTTCATAAAACATCAATCCCAAATCAATTGGAATTTTGAGCAGAAATTTATGGCCAAAATACGACACAGGTGCAGAAGATAACACAAATTTAGCATCATCTTCAATTTTCTTTCAAAATTTCAAATGGGATCAACATCAAATTTGTTCAAGCTTATCTAATAGGCTTATCCCTTCCTTTAGCTTCAGAAGAAAAGTTTTTTTTTTTTTGAAAAATAAATAGGATAAGAAACAAATACATCCTGTGAAAAATTTCAAAAATGCTCAAAAAACGTTACTATTTTCAGCAGCAATTTGAAACACATTTTTGGTCTAGATAACGTTGAAATTTGGCTTTCTCTATTTCTGACAAAGTTGTATATAATTGAGTATCCTTTCAAAAAACACCCATCTCTAATCAATTGGAATTTTGAGCGGAAAGTTAGAGCCAAAATACGAAGCAGGTGCAGCATCATTTCAAAATTCAAATGGAGATCAACACCAAATCCGTTCCAGCTTATTTAAACAGGTTATCTCCCCACTTAGCTTCAGAAGAAAGCTAATAACTTAGCTTTAAAGCTAAGCCATCCCTTTCCTTATAAATAGTGAAGACCTCTTTCATTTTCTGGACCCCGAATTCCCACTAGAGAGCTAGTGAGAAAGCAGAAAAGAAAAGCTATTGTGCAACCATTGTTCCTACTTTGGTTGTGGTTTAGTACTTCCTTGCTTTCTCCCTAGCCCTTTAAGTGATCACTTCTCTTTTTTAATTTATGTTCTATGCTGGTAAGTAGTTAATTATGTTCTTAACTTTCTACACATGCTTAAATAAATGTTTAACAAGTCATTATTTGTTTCTTTTATGATATGCTTGGATGAACATGCCTATATGTCTCAATGATATTCATTTTACATGCTTAGATGAACACTTCTAGGCTAAAACACAATTTTCTCTTGAATGCTTAGATAAACGCTTCTAGGCTAAAACACAACTTTCTTTTCAATACTTAGATGAACATGTCTAGGTATTTGTTTTACTTAAAAAAAAAAAAAAAAAATGCTTGAATGAACATGTCTAAGTATTTTGATTTTCTCTAGATAAACATGTCTAGGGGTTTTCCTTTCTTTTCATAATTGCTTGGATGATCAAATATGCTCAAATGTTTTATTTTTAATTGTTTATCTTTGCAATTATGTTGATGACAAATAACTTGATAACTTTGCTTTTCTTTCTTCACATGCTTAGATGAACATGTCTAGGCTAGGAATTCTTTGCTTACATTGATTTCTTGGATGAACATGCCATTACCTTAATGCTTTTTTTACATTAAATTGTTATCCAACAAGTTTCACTTTTTGTTTCTTTTATGTCTAATTCCCCTAACACATATTTGTTTACAATTCCTACAAATTAACATGTTTTTATGACATATTGTTTGTATTTGTTTGACATGACATGATATTGGCCAACTTAACCTAGGAGACCGGTTTTACCGGGCGAGATGGGTGCTTAATCCTTTCCCATCTCATAAATTAGCCTCCGAACCAAGATCAAGGGTTCTAGACTATGCTCTTGTATGTGTAATTTTACATTTTTTAGAATGTAACTAGGAAATAAAACAATGTAATTTACTTTTCTTAGATTGTATCTAGGACAAAAAAGCATTGAAATTTTTGTTACAAGATTGATGTAAATTATCATGTACATTAATACAACAGAAGTATTTTTTATTATAGGTTTTCTTATTTTCCCTTTTAAATTAAATAAGTAGCAACTCTATGTAAAACCCTCGATCTAGGGGGGAGTACATTTCGCAGTGGCGACTCCACTGGGGATGTTGAAGGCTAGACTCTAGTTTAGGTTATGGTGGCCAACCATGTCATTTGTTTGTTTATTGCTTTTAATAATATGTCATATTTGCTTGCCATAACGTCATTTGCATAATTGGAATTGGATATGAATTGTGTTTATTGCCCGGAAACCACGGTAATTATAGCCATGGATCGCGGTCCTCCTGGATTTGTGTACCCAATGGTGAACCTACCACCCCATCGCGTAAGACTCGCTTGATCTTTCTTGCGTTTCGTAAAGGACAAACTCTACCATTTGGACCAACGCAGCGTTCATACGTCACAAGTTGGGAGGTACAACGTCCTACCTTTTGGGGAACCTATTAGCCTACCATTTACCTTCATGTAAGAAGCCATAGAACTAATCTTTAGGTTAATCCCGAAAAATGCATAACATCCTGTGCATGTGTTTGGCAGTTGTTTATTTATTTCCAATAAGGCTCAAACTTAATAAGAAACTAAAAAAATTGTCCAACTTTTGGGTATAGGGAAGGACTTGGTCTAGAGATGGTGAAGGTCGATTGAAAAGATTATCATGGTCCAAGAGAACAGTTGAAAGCCCAGCTCAAGAAATCTCAGCACAAGGAAGTTCAATATAGAGAAGTTTGGATTCAGCCAATTCAAACCAAGGTCCCAGTCCTATAGTAATTCTTGAACCCATAAGCCCAAACACAAGCCGGCACCTACAATTCTCAAATCCACTATTCCACTATAATTCCCTATATACTCCTCCAAGCCCTCCTCAAAGCTTATTTCAAAATCCTCCTACAAGTCCATTCCAAAGTTCCTTTACAAGTTTAACTCAAGAAGACATAATCATTTCTTCACCAAATTCATTCATTTCATAAATGGCCCACGAGAACAACAACCATGAGGATCGAAACATGAATGATCATGAACAACCACCTCTCACCACTCAAGATTTACTCAACATCATGGTAGCTGGACAAGCCCAACTCCAAAAAGACATCCAAACATTGATCCAATAGATAGGGAACAAGAACTCTCATGAACCTTCTAGTGCCTTGAATGAATCGCTGAATTCTGAAGAAAGCCATCGCTTGGGGTTGACTGAAAATGAGAAGAAGATGATTGAACGAATGGACCAAATGGAAAAAATTCTCTTGAGATCTAGAAAGGTTGAAGAAGCTATGGATCTACATTCACTGTTGCTCTTTCCTCAAGCAAGGGCCCTGCCAAAGTTTAAGATGCCAACATAGGATAAGTTTGATGGCACGGGCTGCCCAAAAGCCCATCTGAAAATGCATATGAGGGCATTGCAACCCTTAGGGGATAGTGAAGAGCTAATGGCCCAAATGTTTCAAAACACACTTACGGGGGTTGCTTTGTGTTGGTTCCTAAATTTGGATGATTCTCGAACTTGTAATTGGGAAGATATTGGTCGTGAATTTTATAAACGGTACAAGTACAATACTGAAGTGGATGTTACTCAAAGAGACCTTGAGACAACCAAGCAAGACTCTAAGGAGTCGTTTTCTACATTCATCACAAGGTGGAGGGCTAAGGTAGCCCAAATGACTGTTAGGCCCAACGAGGAGGAACAGTTGAACATGGTTGTGAAGAATCTTCTCCTAGCCTACAACAATATCTTTTTGCCGAGTATTTCCCTAGTTTCAAGGCCATGATTACTGTTAGGACTCAGATTGAAGACGATATTAACACTGGCACCTTTAAGGGAGAAGAAGTAACAAGGCCAAAGAGGTCTTTTGGTCCATCAAGCTAAAAAGTGCCAGAGATATCTACCATAAGCAAACAGTCCCCTTTTCAGTTAGTAGCTTCACCCCCATTGGCCTAAGCTCCACAAGGAAGGCCTAGGAGGCAATACCATGAATTGCATATGCTGCTCAGTAAAGTTTTTGAGAAACTTAGAGAGAAGGATCTCTTCAGACCTCTTGATCCCAAGCTGATACCAAATCCCTTGCCAAAGTGGTTCGATAATAGCAAGAGGTGTGCATTTCATCAGACACCAGTGCATGCCACTAATCAATGCTATGCGCTCAAAAACTCTGTCCAAGATTTGATTGATTAAGGGATTATATCTCTACCAGCTCGACCTAATATCACCACAAACCCACTCCCCAATCTTGTTGTTGGGCAAGGTCTAAAGATTAATTTCTTAATTGAAGAAGAAAGCAAGACACAAGAGGAGCTATCAGCCATGATCCAAGACATCTTAAGTTACAACACCTTGATATGGGAAGAATTTATGATCAAGGAACTACTGCTTCCTAAACCTAGTATTGATATTTGGAATGAACAAGAAAAGCCCACATTATCAAATCAATCCTCACCAAAAGAATCGATCTCTTTCCCAGAAAAGGCTACTTCCCCACAAAAAGAGCCCACCTCATTCTTTAGACTCACTTCATAAAAGCCCACATTCCCAGAAAGACAAACACGTATTCTCCACAAAAAGCCCAACCTTTACAAAACCACTAGAATAGCTCACCTTACTCGAGGTGGTAGAAACTTTAAGCCATCTTACTTGGAAGCAGATGATCCGGTGGAAGCACCGAATAGGCCATCTAGGCCCACCCAATTACAGCTAGAAGATGATCTTGTTCTTAAGCAGTTACAGAAGACCCAAGCTAATATTTCTCTATGGGGTTTACTCACTGCCTCTTATCATCATCGTCATGCTTTGTTAAACCTCCTAAACAAGATTCAAGTTCCAACTACCATAACTCCTGAAGCCCTTAATGCCATGATTGGAGTAATAAGGACTGAGCCCACTATTTCTTTTTTTGATAAGGATATTTTAGATAAGGAATATTCACACAATGACCCCCTTCACATTACAATTGACACCCATGGCAAGAGGGTGCCAATGGTATTGGTTGATGATGGTAGTGAATTAAATGTTTGCCCCCTACGAACCACAAGTTGCTTGGGCCTAAATATGGAGGATTTTGGGCCATCCAATCAATATGTGAGGGCCTATGACAATACTCGAAGAGAAGTACTGGGGAATAGTACACTTGAGATAACGATTGGCCCTACAGTTCAAAAAGTACATTTTCAAGTTTTGGACATCTTAGCTTGTTTTAACTTGTTGTTGGGCCGGCCATGTATCCACATTGCAAAAGTTGTACCCTCATCATTATATCAAAAAGTTAGATTCCCATACAAAGAGTCAATCATTACCATACATGGGGATAAGTCTAATGCTTAGGGTCTAGTGCATGGAATCCAAGTAGAAGAAGACTTAGCTTTGTCTGGGTTTGACATCGAAGAAGTTCAAGCCATGTCATGGTCAGAAGAAGCTATAGAAGAATACTTGCCAATGGATTTTGATCCATATAGCAATTACAAAGTGGTATCCATGATGAGGAAGATGGATTATTTCCCAGGTTTGGGCCTAGGAAGGAATAATAAAGGCTTACCTAATTTCACTAGCTATGTTGCTACTATACCACCATTTGGGTTAGGATACAAGCCCACTGATGAAGATTTATTAGAAGAAGGATTGAAGAAAATAGCCCGTTCTAAAGCAAAGGCGAAGGAGTTATCATATGAGCCTCTTACTTTGAAGCCGTACACTTTTACTCTTAATGGAAAATTTGTCAAGGAAGGGGAGGTCCAACTTTACTTCATGTTTCTAGAACCTTGGTATGATCAAAGGATTGCAACAAAGCCTCATGGGATAGAAATCTTTGCAGACTATAAAATTGAAGCACCTAAAGCAGAAGAGAAGAAGATAGAAGACTGGGCCTCACATCTAGATCCCAATGCTATGGCAAATTTATTGGGTAACATTATTTTCACCATGGGGGAAGGAAATAGGTATGATGAAGTACCACTGATTTGGACTCCCACGACTGTAATGAATAATTGGGAAGTCTTTCAGAACGATTATGAAGATCTTGAAGAGCTTGTGGGAGGAATTGACATGGATCAATTTCTCATGGAAGATGATGCTAGGTCATGGGGAGACTTAGACTTCAAACTTGTAAACATTGGAGAGACAAGGAGACCCACTCTTGATGAAATTCATATGGTTTATGAGAATGAGATTATTCCTGATGAAGGAGAGCTAAGTACATTCCTCGATGTTCCTACATCTTATTCATGGCTTCCGGAAAACACTACTCCTTATACCCATTGTCGTGAAGATGAAGACTATGAAAGGGACGATGATGAATATTATTTCTCTGAAGAACATTGTTTAACAAAGGATGAAGATCATGATTTCTTTAATAGTGAAGAAGTTTCAACGCACAGTGAAGACTAGGAGCATATTGGAATGGAAATCAGAATTGTTGAGGATGATGATTCGATTTATTCTGAGGGAAATAATTCATTGTATGGATTTCCACATTCTGAATTTGGGTCATTAACCCCATACATAGATGAAGAGGACAATCCTTGCGATAGATGTGCATTATTGGAGAAGCAAATCATGTTTCATGATTTCAAGAAACTCACCATCCAAGACTTAGAGGAAGAAGAACCTATTAATCCACACCAGGAGGAGGTAGACTATATGGATATATCCAGTGAGGATTCTAGGGATGACCCGATGGAGATAGATGAAATTTATATGCTGCAATGTGGAGAAGCTTACAAAGAAGTTCCTACCATAACCACTATCATCTTAGAGTTGAAGAATTGGACTTGGGAAGGAAGTTGCCCAGTTGCAGATCACCAAAAAGAGACCAAGTTCTTTTAGTCCACTAAAATCATTGTCCCTATTGAGTCTGTTTCAACTAGTACTCCTATTCCTGTCAATTTCTCTACTATTGAGACTGTTGTTAACTCTTTCAATGATAATAAGATGATCTCTGATTCAGCTTACTTGCTTGCTTTGAATATTTTTATTTCTAAATAAATAATGAAATGTCAAGTAAAGGCTTCGAAACAAATGAAGAACAAGGGCATGTAAAGCCCATCAAGGAAGAAATTCAATCCATTAATTTAGGGTCTAAAGATGAATAAAAAATGATACAAATTGGTAACACTTTAAATCTTAAAGAAAAGAATGAATTGATTATTCTTCTTCAAGAATATGAGGAGATTTTTGCATGGTCATATGAAGACATGCCTAGCATCGACACTGACATAGTGCAACATTGTATTCCGACTGATCCCACTATCAAGTTAGTCAAGCAAAAGTTAAGAAGAATGAAACCAGAATGGACATTGAAGATCAAAGAAGAAGTGGAAAAACAATATAATGCCGGTTTCCTCCAAGTCGTTAATTATCTAGAATGGCTAGCCAAAGTCGTTCCAATATTGAAGAAAGATGGCAAGGTTAGAATGTGTGTCGACTTTAGGGACCTCAACAAAGCCGGCCCGAAAGATGACTTCCCCCTACCTCATATAGACATCCTTGCGGACAACACTGCAAGACATGTACTCTTATCCTTCATGGATGGTTTCTCTGGATACAATTAGATCAAGATGGCACCAGAAGATATGGAGAAGACTTCGTTCATCACCCTTTGGGGAACATACTGCTACAAAGTCATGCCATTCGGCCTTAAGAATGCTGGGGCCACCTACCAATGTGCTGCTACAATATTGTTGCATGATATGATACATAAAGAGGTAGAGGTTTATGTGGATGATATGATAGTCAAGTCTAAAAACCGTGGGGACCATATGTCAGCCTTGAGGAAGTTTTTGAAAGAATCAAGCATTATAAGCTTCGACTGAACCCCAAGAAGTGCACTTTTGGAGTAACTTCAGGAAAGCTGCTCAAATTTATGGTTAGCAACAGAGGGATAGAAGTAGATCCCGAAAAAGTTAAAGCAATTACAAAAATGAAACCACCAAAGATCAAGAAAGAAATTCGAGGATTCTTGGGAAGAATACAATATATCAGTCGATTTATAGCTTAATTGACAATTATCTGCGAGCTCATTTTCAAATTGCTCAAGAAGGATGTACCCATTAAATGGAATGAATAGTGTCAAGAAGCTTTCAAAAAGATTAAGGAATATTTTTTGAAACCTCCCATATTGATGCCACCCATGCAAGGCAAGCCTTTGTTGCTTTATTTAAGCACTACAGATACAGAATGGGAGCTTTACTAGCTTAGTACTTCGAAGAATCTAGAAAAGAGAATGCTATTTATTACATCAGTAAAAAGATGACTACATATGAAGTGAAATACTCAGTTTTGGAGAAGATGTGTGTCGCTTTAGTTTGGGCTGCTCAGAAACTTAGACACTACATGTTATCTTTTCAAGTCCTTTTGATAGCTCGCATGGATCCACTTAAGTATTTGATGGAAAAGTCGGTCCAGGATGGAAGAATTGCAAAATAGGTGTTATTGTTGTCAGAATTTGACATTAAATATGTTAGTCAGAAATCCATTAAAGGACGAGCCATTGCTGATCATCTTGCCAACTGTCCCCCTCTTGAAGCAGAAGTGACTAGGGATGAATTCCCGGATGAAGATATTTTAGTGATGGAGCCTGTTAGGTGGAGAATGTACTTTGATGGAGCTACTAATCGAAATGGGAGTGGAATAGGGGTACTTTTAGTTTCACCAATGGAAACCCATATACCCATCTCTATTAAGCTCAATTTTTCAACAACCAATAATGCTACTGAATATGAGGCTTGCATCCAAGGTCTTGACGCAGCTATCAGTTTGGGCATCAAAGAAATAGAGGTTTATGGAGACTCCACTTTAATAATCAAGCAAATCCAGAACAAGTGGAAGATTAGAGAAGAAAGGTTACAACCTTACCATGAGCATCTTCAAGAATTATCGAAGAAATTAAAAAAAAAATTGAGTATCACTACATCCCCTGCACACAAAATCAATTTGCTAATGCATTGGCTACATTGGCTTCCATGATTGAAATTTCAGATGGAATAGAGGTCCATCCATTGATCATTGAGCAAAGGGATGAACCATCATATTGTTGTGCCTTGGAAGAAGAAATGGAAGAAGAAGAATGGTATGCAGATATATTTCAGTTCCTCAAGCATGGGACCGACCCTGACACTGCTGATAAGAATGACAAAATGGCAATTCGACGCATGACAACTAATTACATAATTTGTGGAGAAAGGTTGTATAGAAGATCGTATGAAGGAATCCTTCTCCTTTGTGTAACAAAAAGAGAAGCTCAACGTATCATAGAAGAAGTGCATGAATCTGAGTATGGACCACATATGAATGCCCACATGTTATCAAGGAAAATTCTACATTTGGGATACTATTGGACTACCATGGAAGCTGATTATGCAGCTCATGTTAGAAAATGCCATGAATGTCAAATACATGGGGATCTGAAGCATATGCCACCAGTTTAGTTACATTGCTTAAGCTCTCCCTGGCCCTTTTCTACATGGGGCATTGATATAATTGGAAAAATTAATCCAAAGGCTAGTAATGGTCATGAATACATCTTGGTAGCCATTGATTATTTCACAAAATGGGTAGAAGCTGCATCTTATAAAGTTTTGAATTCCAAGAAGGTTGTGTAGTTTATCAGAACAAACATCATATGTCGGTATGGAGTGCCTTGTGAGATCATCTCCGATAATGGATCACACTTTCAAGATGAGACCTTCAAATTATTGACAGAATGTGGCATTAAACATCACAAATCCTCCCCGCATTGCCCACAAACAAATGGAGCGGTTGAAGCTGCTAATAAAAACATTGGGAAGATATTGAAGAAGAATGCCCAAAACCACAGGGATTGGCACCTCAGGCTACCTTTTGCATTGTGGGGATATCGTACATCAATACATACGTCTACAGGATCGACCCCATATTCCTTGGTATACGGCATGGAAGCAGTGCTACCTATAAAATTGGCGGTACAATCACTTCGAGTTGTTAAGGAAGAAAAAATCCCAGAAGCTGAATGGATGCAAGACCGGTATGATCAATTATGCATGATTGATGAAAAGCGTCTAAGGGCAATATATCATCATCAAGGTTATCAAAGAAGAGCAAGAAGGTCTTTTAACAAAAGAGTTCGTCCTCGTGATCTCAAGGTTGAAGATTTGGTGTTCAAAGAAATACGAGCCCCAGTACATGACCTAAGAGGGAAGTTCAAACCCAATTGGTCTGGGCCCTTCATGATTAAGGAAATCTACCCTAGAGGTGGGACAAGACTTGTGGACTTAGATGGAAACTTGTTCGTGGAACCAACCAATCTGGATCAGATGAAGAAATATCATGTGTAAAAAAAAGAAAAAAAGAAGAAGAAGATAGATAGAAAACCCGAAAGGGCAGTTTATGCAAAAGGAGAGAAAAAAAATTTGAGTGTGAGAGAGTCTGCTAGGTTGAAAACCCAAAAGGGCGACCTAGGCAAAAGTTAAGACCAAAAAGGAAAAAAGAAAAAGAGAGAGAGAGAGAGATAGATTGAAAACCCGAAAGGGCGGTCTAAGCAAAAGTAGAGAGAAAAAATTTTGAGTGTGAGAGAGTCTGCTAGGTTGAAAACCTGAAAGGGCGGCCTAGGCGAAAGTTAAGACAAAAAAAATTGAACTACGTAATGACTTGATCCTTCTTTAAGAGGGTACGTAGGCAACCACATTGGTTCGGTCAATATAACAAATCATTCATTCATTTTCCAAAGAGAATAAAGCAAAAGCCAAAATGCAACATTTTTTATTCATCGAAGAGTCCTAATACATTGGAAATGAAAAACGATCCTAAATCGAAGCCTAAATTGACATATCTTTATTCAAGATAAATTTATTTAAAAGCAAGACAAATCCTAATCAATTTGGAGTTTAGTTATTTCTCTTTCTCTTCCTAATCCTTCCCTAGAAGTTTTCAGAAAAGCCCTCCTTTTCTTCCTCAAAATTTCCTCTTGGTCATACACTTCTTCAGCCAACCAAGCTAAATAAGCATGGTTATTCTTCAAAAGTCCAGCCCGCCTATAAGAATTCCCAGCTCTGTCTACATTTATCAGCCCCCTCTCATAAATGGTAATTGTAGTTGATGTTGCATGTACCATTCCAAGCTCACGAGCTTCTCCAGGAACTTTCAGTTCTAAGTCGAACTGTCTTAATAGCCTGTCACCTTTATAAAAAGAAGCCTTTCTCATATCCATCAGAAACAGATGGTCTCATCCAGATGATCGTAGCCTCGAGTTTTGGCACCCCCACCAAGAGTAATGCCAAAGGATAGATGCATTGGACCTCTTTTTCAGATGCTTAATCCAGTCTTGTTCAGTGACACAACCGGTTCTCTTCAAAGAGCGGCCACGGTAATGATCTGGTCTATAGGGAGACATTGTGGGAGGCAGCACCAAAGATAAGTGATCCATAAGCCAGATCTAAAGGAGTAAAGGGCTTCCATGGACTAGCAAAGTTTCTTGGTTGGATAGAGCGTCCAGACCATGAAAAGTTTCTGCAAGAACAATGGGAACGATATTCTTCTCATTTTCTGCCTCATGAACTATATCAGCCACTCTTACATCAGCAAAACCATGATCACTAGTAAATAGCAAGAACTCACTCAGAAGACAAAAAGCCAATGCGAAACATTTGCTTCGGCTTTGTCGGAGAGTCCTGACCTCCATTGGCATGAACTTATCAATCATTTTTTGAACATCCACCCATTGACCATCAAGGAGTGGAACAACTTCTTTCAAAGGAATCCTTATCAATGAAGAAAGCCTAGTTTGGTATTTGGGCTCACAAGATGGTACCGCTGGAGGTGCGTCTATGTCACAACCCAGGATTGTTGTGAATTCCTCAACTGTGGGACACAATTCAGCGAGGTGGAATCGAAACACATGGTTTTTCGCATCCTAGAATCGACTGGCAGCCATGAGGAATCCCCAATCAAGTTTCACACGCTTCAGGACTAAGAGACCTTTCAACCCAAAAGCTTGGAAGTTTATATGATCAGTTTTGTCCATGACATCCACCCATTTATTCAAAAGGGTAAGGATTGAATTAGACCGATGCCATGTATTGGAATGAGAAGAAAAAGGGGCAGTTCAGGCCATTGTTTGAGTTGTTTGCTTGTTTGTTTGATCTTGTAAGTAGAGCATTATATAATCTTTAGAACTCCAAGTCTTATATTGTGATAATTGTTGAATCATATATCCAATAAGAGTAGGTGATCATCTTGAAGATTGAAGTTGCAAGTTTCAGCGACAATAGAAGACAAGTGAAGCTTTATCGCCAATATATATATATATATATATATATTAGTGAAGTTTTAAACTAGGGGCATTGCAATTGATTTTTGAAAAAACTTTTTTACGTATTTGGGGATATTGGCCCATTTGCATGCTTTTTATTTTTATTGGCCCATTAGTTTTCATGCAAGCATGCTTATACTAGGGGCATTAGTTCAAATTGACTAGTTTCTAACAAGCTTGAGAAAAAAAAATTTTCATCTTTGCAGGAATTAAGCAAAGACCTCTCATTCATTTTGGCATTCAACAACCACTTCAGGCTTACATCACACAAGATTCAACTAAGGAGTCTCTTGCATCTCAGGCTCTAGGGTTTGACAAAGTTTTTTGAAAGTCACAAAAAACGTTCTTTGAAAGTCCAACAAGATTTTCGAAAAATTCATAACTCTTTTTTGCAAGAAAACAAGAAATTTTTCATTTTCAACAAAACCCAACAAGGTTTTTATTAAATTTCCAAAAGACATGATCATTTCAAGAATTCCTAACATGTTTTCACAAATACAAATTTTGATAAGAATATAAAAAATTTCAAGAAAAAATTCAACAAGATTTTCAACAAGTTTCAAGTTCAAAAATTTTCAAGAAAAAAAAAAAAAGTTTTTAGAAAATTTTCCAAGATCTTTACAAGAAAACCCAACAGAGTTTTTAAATAAAAAAGCTCGACAAAGTTTTTTTATAGGTTCAAAATTTTCAAAAAAAAAAAAAAAGTTTTTTTGAGAAAATTGCCAACACATTTTTGGATCAAAATATTTGAAAACCAACAAGTTTCCAAAACTTTCACAAATTTTCATCACACATTGGTTAAATTTCAAGTTGCAAAATTTGGTATTTTTTTTACATTGACATTCGCTTTTCAAGCTCTGTCAATGAGGAGCATTCTGTAGACACCCCATTTTACAACTTGCATTTAACCAATCGGTAGATCTTCAAATTTGTGATACAAAATAAATCTTGATACTCTAACGATCATAATGGTATGTCATGGGTTTTGATTGGACCACCTAATCAAAAGTTATCATACAAAGAATTTTCAATGATCATGGCTCACTTACACGAAGGGCCCGATCACGTCTTATCTAAAACACTTAATCTTGATTGGTTCTCACAAGAATTAATTTAAAATTAACTAAGTATGATTTTTGATTGGATTTCATTTTTATTTCATTTTTTAAAAGAAAAAAAAAAGTTTTCCTTTAGGACATCTTATCTGCTCTTTTGAAAAAATTTGGAGATAGGAAAAATTCAAAAAATGCTCAAGAACGTCATTACCTTCAGCTGCAACTTGGATTGCATTTTTGGCCTGGAAAAAACGTTGAAATTTGATTTTCTCTATTTCTATAAAAGTTGTAGATATTTGAATTTCCTTTCAAAAAAAATCAATCCCGAATCAATTGGAATTTTTAGCAAAAAGTTATGGCCAAAATACGACACAGGTGCAGAAGATAACACAAATTCAGCATCATCTTCAATTTTCTTTCAAAATTTCAAATGGGGATCAACATCAAATTTGTTCAAGCTTATCTAATAGGCTTATCCCTTCATTTAGCTTTAGAAGAAGAGTTTTTTTTTTTTTTTGAAAAATAAATAGGATAAAAAACAGATACATCCTGTGAAAAATTTCAAAAATGCTAAAAAAACGTTACTATTTTCAGCAGCAATTTGAAACATATTTTTGGCCTAGATAACGTTGAAATATGGCTTTCTCTATTTCTGACAAAGTTGTAGATAATTAAATTTCCTTTCAAAAACACCCATCTCGAATCAATTGGAATTTTGAGTGGAAAGTTAGAGCCAATATACGAAGCAGGTGCAGCATCATTTCTGAATTCAAATGGAGATCAACACCAAATCCGTTCCAGCTCATTTAAACAGGTTATCTCCCCCCTTAGCTTCAGAAGAAAGTTAATAACTTACACTACAAGAAAAATGGGCTATTGCGGCGTGCCAGAAGCGCCGCTAAAGCCCAAAAAAGCGCAGCTAAAGGTACATTTGACCTATAGTAGCGGGTGCTATTGCGGCGGGCCGTCCCGTCGGTGTTGCGATGCCGTTATAGGTCAATTGTGGCAGTCGCGAAAAGCGCCGCTATATATGTACCTTTTAGCGGCAGGTGGACGTTTATTGCGGCGGGTATGCAACCGCCGCCATACGTGTTTAGAATTTGTGGCATTGACTTTTAGCGGCGGGTCATGTACGCTGCTATTGGTGTCTACCTTTAGCGGCGGGCAGACTGCGCCGCTATAGGCAATCAATCAAAATGGATTAATTGCACTTTTAGCGACGGGTCATGTCCGTCGCTATTGGTGTCTACCTTTAGCAGCGGGCAAACGGCGCTGCTATAGGGAATCATTTAAAACATAAAATGTGCACCTTTAGCGGCGGTTTCTGCCCGCCGCTATAGGACTTTTTTTTTTTTTTTTTCCTTTTCTAATGGGTTTTAAAACCACATTTCTATTACAAATAATCCTGTAATAATTTTAGCTCCACTAAGACAATACCACAAATTTAACCAGATAACACCACAATTGTCTCAAAACTAACATTATATTAACATAGAAATATATTATTAAATACATAACATTGTCTATAACCATCATCATAAAATTAACAAAAGAAAAGATGTGGTCATTTGTACACAGAAGGAGTGTCATCACACATTGCATGATACAAGGAGTGCCTTCAATCCAGAAGGTAGGCGGATTCAATAAAATCATAATTTAAAAAAAGATCCTCATTTTATTCCTTAAGCATTCTCATGGACATCCACACAACCAAGAGTAATATTTTGATAAATATCGTTAAGCAACCAACACATATTTAAGTGTTTGCCAATGATACATGGCACTCAATGCTTGTTATAAAACCACATTAACAACTATGTTGAACTTAGGATACCTCATCAACACGGCACAACAATTCTTGCAGCAAATTAATATTCGCATTAAATTGAAGAAACCAGTGATTCTAAACTCACATTTTGCATATAAGCAGTCCATCATTCCCTTCTCCAAGTCCAGCTACACAACAATGAAAGAAATTGGATAAGTTAGGATTATAATGCAAAGTTACCAAGTCAAAATACATAAAGTTATTATTTTTATCCATGCTTCCAGAACATATCCTTCAATGCATTAATGGGAAGAGAACAAGCTCTAGAATTGAATAAGGATTTCTATCTCATTCTTAGCATGCATTTTTCCTTCTCAATTGGTAATTACACACATTCAGTAAGTCGGACAATAAAAATTTCTCTCAAACTACGCATTTTTTTTGAACCAAACCCATTTAAAATAAAATGGAATAAAACTACTAATCACTCACTTTATTCTGGATAGAGAAATTGATGAAGTTGGTATCTACCAAAACCCGATATGGCGGTCCCATCGTGGTGTTGTAATTGAAGAAAAGTGTCGAAGAAACCTTCAGCCTATATCGCACAAAATTAAACGTTACAACACAATATAAACCCTTACAAATCCCAAAGCTCCTATCCCAAAATTTAACACCAAAAATCTATATATATATATATATATATATATTTTTTGATAAATTAAAAAAAAAATCTATATATATAGGCTTTTATAAATACTTAAAAAATTCAAAGGAAAACTAGATAAATAACAATGGTAAGTTACATATGTTTTTGAGGGTCAAAACATAGTTGCAGAAGCACCCTAAGTATGTCTTACAACCATAGTACCATACCTATTTCCTTTTTCAAACAAACACCAAAATCAAACAAACAAAAAAAGCATTTTACCATATAATTAACAAGAACTATAAATGAGTAATCGTTGCCTTGAATCATTGGGATATAACTCAGAGTAGAATGTCACCCAGCCATCAAGTCTAGATTTTCTAATATAGCCACAGCACATGCTCCCCACCCCCACCCCCCCAATATCCAATATATAATGCATAAAAATCATGCACCTTCAAATGACAATCAATAGCAACTACAAGTACATATTTTAATATAATAAACTAAGAATTATTCCAAACACTTCTAGAACATTTTCATCTATTAAAAACCCAGGAGAACTGCTTCCATGTTTTTTTTTTTTTTTTTTTTTTTTTTTTTTTTTTTTTTTGGGGGGGGTGGGGTGAGGAAATGAGTATTCAAATTAATCATAACCAAACATAAACCTATGCTTTAACTTACCAATAAATTATCAGTTCCTTCATTATGCCCAAAAATCTCCCCAATTAATAGTTCTCGTTCAGTAGGGCCACCATACTCCAAACATTTCTTAATAACGTTTGATGCAAATTTATGCTGGCTCAGTTGTACAATATGTCCTAACAACTTGCTTATAAAATGGCTTCTTTCATGAGGCTTTCCCCTCTCCAGTACATGCTGATGTAAATCAATAAAACCATTGCATAACCATCCCTTCGCCTATAAATAGAGAAGACCTCTTCCATTTTCTGGACCCTGAATTCCCTCTAGAGAGCTAGTGAGAAAGTAGAAAAGAAAAACTATTGTGCAACCAGTGTTCCTACTTTGGTTGTAGTTTAGTACTTCCTTGCTTTCTCCCTAGCCCTTTAAGTGATCACTTCTCTTTTTTAATTTATGTTCTATGCTAGTAAGTAGTTAATTATGTTCTTAACTTTCTACACATGCTTAAATAAATGTTTAACAGGTCATTATTTGTTTCTTTTATGATATGCTTGGATGAACATGCTTATATGTCTCAATGATATTCATTTTACATGCTTAGATGAACACTTTTAGGCTAAAACACAATTTTCTCTTGAATGCTTAGATGAACACTTCTAGGCTAAAACACAACTTTCTTTTCAATACTTAGATGAACATGTCTAGGTATTTGTTTTACTTTAAAAAAAAAATGCTTGAATGAACATGTCTAAGAATTTTGATTTTTTCTAGATAAACATGTCTAAGGATTTTCCTTTACTTCTTTTCATAATTGCTTGGATGATCAAATATGCTCAAATGTTTTATTTTTATTTGTTTCTCTTTGCAATTATGTTGATGACAAATAACATGATAACTTTGTTTTTCTTTCTTCACATGCTTAGATGAACATGTCTAGCTAGGAATTCTTTGCTTACAGTGATTTCTTGGATGAACATGCCATTACCTTAATGCTTTTTTTACATTAAATTGTTATCTAACAAGTTTCACTTTTTGTTTCTTTAATGTCTAATTCCCCTAACACATATTTGTTTACAATTCCTACAAATTAACATGTTTTTATGACATATTGTTTGTATTTGTTTGACATGACATGATATTGGTCACCTTAACCTAGGAGACCGGTTTTACCAGGCGAGATGGGTGCTTAATCCCTTCCCATCTCGTAAATTAGCCTCCGAACCAAGATCAAGGGTTCTAGATTATGCTCTTGTATATATAATTTTACATTTTTTAGAATATAACTAGGAAATAAAGCAATGTAATTTACTTTTCTTAGATTGTATCTAGGACAAAAAAACATTGTAAATTTTTGTTACAAGATTGATGTAAATTATCATATACATTAATACAACAAAAGTATTTTTTATTAAAGGTTTTCTTATTTTCCCTTTTAAATTAAATAAGTGGCGACTCCATGTAAAACCCTCAATCTAGGGGGAAGTACATTTCACAAGATTACATTATTTTCGTATATTCTCAATGCTTGCAAAATTTCAAGATAATAAAAAATTAATAGCCATGTCCTCAATCAATTATTTAAATTCAAGTTTTTGTAGTTTAAAATAATGCATAAAAGACGAGTTTATGAATCAAATCGTAAATAACATCCAATTGACATAAAAATTGGTATGAATATTAAGAACATATAGAACATGTAATTCAATGGTGGAATTTTAAAAATATGAATTCTATAACAAGTTATTGGATGGTGTAATATTGCTTAGAGTTACATTAAGTGTAACTTGAACCCAACCCCCTATATATATATATATATAATCTTAGTAAATTATATTAAACCTTTTATTAATCTTAGTACATTACATTAATATATAATTCTATAATACAAATGCAATAAAGGCCTAATAATAGAATATAAAGTTCCATAATGAATACAAATTCTCAATGCTACTTTTTGTGTTCTAGTTTATATTCCACCAATCACAACTTGCCATGTATTTATTTGTCTTTTCTTATTAAATAGTAAGCTTAATACGGGGGAAAAAAATCAAATACATGGCAAGTTATGATTAGTGGAACACGAAAAATGGTATAGAGGATTTGTATATCCCTATTTTTACCTTTTATTAAGTTTTTTGAAAATGCTTTCACTTTTTTCACTAATTTAAATTAGTGTTAAAAAAATCATATTTATTTTCAACTCTTTTATTTTCATAAACTTGGCAGGCTCAAGCCATAGGAGAGGCAGCAAGCAACTTCATACAGGAGGATCTAAAGATGGACTACGTATGTGATTACATGTTTCATTTGTTAAATAAATATGCAAAAATTTTGAAATTCAAACCATCTATACCTTTGTTAGGACATATGTGTTTCACTTGTTAAGAACATATGTCATTCTTTGATGTAATTGGCTAATCCTTTGACAAAACGCACTTTATTTATAATTAGGTAGATCTAGGATGTGTTTAATACTTCAAGAAACTGTGTTTCAAGATTAAGTGTTGAAGTCATCAAGTCTGTCCAAGAAACAAGTTGAGAAGTGCAAGTTTACTAAAGCTCGACAGCTAGCTTGACAGCTAGCATGTGTCGAAGTTTAAGAAGTTGTTCAGCCCTTGTGCTCGGCAGCTGCTCGACACCTCCCATCTGTCGAGGTTTATGAAAGAAACAGAAATTCTAATATGTTTTTTAGGAATCCGTGAATGTGTCTTTGGGCCTTCTTTTCTCCTAACCCTAGACATATAAAAGGATTATTTTAAGGGTTGTCAAAGAGTACACAAGTTGCACAAGTTTTGAGAAAAAGTTTGCTCAAGCAAATTGTGATCGAAGACAAAGTTTCGCTCTTGTTCATCATTCTTGAAGAAGTTGCTGTGTATGTGCACCATAGAGTTTTGTGACTATGCATCTTCTTGATCTTCGTAGTGGATTAACTGAAGAACTTTGTAGCCAACAATCTTCTCTAGTTGGTGATTGAAGTCGTGTACTGAGATCTGCGTAATTGGTTAGTCACATACTTGGGAGCTGTGCATCAAAAGGGGAAATTGTCACTACAGAAAAAGTCCAATTGGGTATTAGGGTAAGGGTTCAATTGTAGGTTGGTATAAGATACTGAGATTTCTTTACTTGTAATTGCTTGTTATGATAATAGTGGAATTTCGGGACTGGTGACCTGAAAATCACTCGGTGGGATTTTTGCCATGTAGGTTTTCCCCATTCGTAAACAAATCATTGTGTCAAATTTATTTTCTGCTGCACTTAGATTAATTGGTGATTTGTTTGTGCTATCACGTGCTTTGCATGTTAATTGAATTAATTAATTAAACTTGGCTAATTAATTAATTTAATCACTAGAGGTCAATACGTTTTTGGCCTATCAACCTTGAGGAGCGGTTGAGCTATGTTCAGAAATGATGGCTTGCCCAACTAAGGGTACATGGGAGAAATTCATGGTTGAATCCATGGTTAAGTCTCCCAGTGATTTAACCCCATGCATCTTGCCTCCTTATGATCCTTCGTCACTACAAGGTTTTTTTGAGAGAAAGGATAAATCCATAAAGCAAGTGGAAATGTAGGAAAATAAGTACTAGAAAAATCTAAAACAAGAAGCAATAAATGCCTTTTTTGAGTTTCAACTATCATTAAATGTTAGAATTATTTTAATAAAGAAAAAATAAAAAATAATATTTGTAATCTATCTCCCCATTAATTATATAAATTAAATTTTGTAGGAAAATAAGTACTAGAAAAATCTAAAAAAAGAAGCAATAAATGCCTTTTTTGAGTTTCAACTATCATTAAATGTTAGAATTATTTTAATAAAGAAAAAAGAAAAAAAATATTTGTAATCTATCTCCCCATTAATTATATAAATTAAATTTTTACCATAAATGTTTAGCCATCAATAAATTATAGGCTAAAATGCAAAACTCGCCCTTTAGGTTTCTTTAGAATTCATTTCAATCCTCTAAGTTTCAAATTTATTCAATTAAAGCCTTTCCGTCAACTTTTGTTAAAATTTTTTGAAAAAAAAAAAAAATCTAGAAAATATTTTTCAATCACTAATTTAATTTCTTTAATTCAAAAAATTTGAAGAAAAATTTAAAAATTTTGAAAATTAACCTCAACATATAACAAAAGTTGATGAAAAAGTTTTAATTGAATAAACTTGAAAGTTAGAAAATTGAAATGAACAAAAGCAAAGTTAGAAGATTTAAATGAATTTTGATAAAATATAGAAGGTGGATTCTACATTTTAACCTAAATTATATTTGAGAATTAAAAGCTTATTAAACTCACATCTTAATGTACTTAATTATATATCTCTATGTTCTTTTTTATTCATTAATTTTGTTTAGAGCATTGGTAGCAAATTATCTAAAATAGGTAACCAAACACCCAAAAACTTTTCATGTCAATTTACCCATTAACTTACTCATACACATACCCATTTAAGTTACAATGGTCACCCATATTTGGGGATGGGAAATTTGATGTTGGTGAAAAGGAAAGTTGTTACCTAAAACATGAAAAGTAACAAATAAGGAGAAAAATATAGGTAAACTGTTACAATTGCTCTAATGTAGCAACCCAAATGAATATATAGTAAAAAAAAAGTTATGGTGGTGGATATTTAAAGGCATGTTTAGTTATATATAAAAAAAAAAGAAAAAGAAAAAAAAAGGCATGTTTATTTAGGAGTTTATAACCACTTTATTAAATTTTGTCAATGTTTTTTTTGAAGAGAATTAATTGGTAATGACTAAAAGGAATTAATCAATGGTTAGAGGAGTCATTTTAATCATACTCTTATATGCATCTTTACTTTTACAAAAGATGGCACGTGTCATTGTTATAGGAAAATGTTTAGTTCCAAACATATTTGGAGCTTTGGACTCCAACCACTAATAGAAAAATAACATGCATCCCATCATGTGCAATGCACATAATCCACTTGATTGATTAGGTTAAGTGAGCCATGTGCAATGTATATTAATGACAAATGTCATCTTTTAATTGGTGGTTGGAGCCCAATGCTCAAAACATGTTTGAAGCCAAACTTTGTCCATTATTATATGTAATGAAAAAATGGACACTTGCCCTTATTTTGTGCAACCATTAGTTTTGAGATCCAACTTTTATAATATACAATAGTTGATGATTAGTGCAATGCGCAAAATTTTTTAATATAATATAATTTTTTATTTTGTTTAAGTATAAAATTTTATAATTAGAATAATTATTAAGAATTTATTGTAAATGTGGTTGAATATAGAATTAAATACTCTACAATTAGGAATTTACTAGTCGCTAACCTGTGCGATGCACGGGATAGTTAAATAAAAGGACAATTAACCAACATCATGTTAAAGTAAAAGAATTAATGAGAGACTGATTTGCCCACCAAGAATTTAAAAGAAAAAAAATATTGATATAGTAAAATCTAAGAAATTTAGAAATAGAAAATTGGGTTAATAATATGCATATTATAGACATTTTGTTAGTTAGCATTTAAAAAAAAATGAATCTATCATAATTAAATAAAATACAATGGGAATAAATATTTAACTTCTATACTTTTCTATAGTTTAGAAGTGTTGTCTAATGTAGAATGTTATTCGGTTGTAAGAAAGATTTTTATAAAATGTTAATACCATATATATATGCTTATATTGTCAATGTCTCATCGCAGGTGCATAGTTACTGAAACCTATAAAGTAATTTACAATTCTTAAATTAATAAAGCAAAATTCCCAAAAGTTATATATATACACACACTCAAAACTGATATAAATTACAAAGATAAAAACAAATCTTATTTAGTCGTATTAATAACAATATAAACAATTCAAAACATAGAACATTATCAAATTTATAACACATAATTCCATTATCTTTTACATTAAATCCAAACAAATAATTAATTGAAATTAATCCAAACAAATAATTAATCAACCAAAAATCAAAACTTTAATTAAGAAAACAAAAAATCACATGAACCCAAAATAAAAATTCTTAATAAAGAAAAAACATATAAGGTAAAGAATTAAGATCAACCTACTAAGACACAAATACCAAAAACCCCAAAATTTAAACCTTCCAAATTTTATAGAATCCCCAAATTCTACTTCAAAACCAAACAAAACCCTTCAAATTCAAAAAATTCATATATAATATACCAAATAAAAATTTACCATACCTTGGGTTGGAAGACATAGGTTGCAACTTTGATTTTTCTCCAAAAAATAAAGATGCTTCATTTGCCATATACAATATAAAATAATTATTAGAAATTTCAACCCAAAAACCAAACCCACAAAAACATTATCAAAATATAGAGATTAACCCAAACACTTAGAAGAAAATAAATTCTAAATATAACAAAACAATAAGATAGAATGTAATTTCAGGAACATATGAAAGCAAATAAAAAAGACAAAACCTACGTTTTTTTTTTTTTTTTTTTAGTTGAGTCTCTCTCCTTATTTTTTTTAATTTTAAAGTGAAGTTAAGTTTAGTATTTTGAGATGGTAATTGTTAGGGTTTTAAGGAGAGAAGAGAGAGTCCTACCAGGAGTCTAAATAATATAAACAATTCAAAACATGGAACATTATCAAATTTATAACACCTAATTTCATTATCTTTTACGTTGAATCCAGACAAATAATTAATTGAAATTAATCCAAACAAATAATTAATCAACCAAAAATCAAAACTTTAATAAAAAAACAAAAAATCACATGAACCCAAATAAAAATTCTCAATAAAGCAAAAACATATAAAAATTTACCACACCTTGGGCTGGAAAACATAGGTTGCAGCTTTGATTTTTCTCCAAAAAATAGAGATGCTTTATCTGCCATATACAATATAAAATAATTATTAGAATTTCAACCCAAAAACCAAACCCATAAAAACACTATCAAAATATAGAGATTAACCCAAATACTTAGAAGAAAATCAATTCTAAACATAATAAAACAATAAGATAGAATGAAAATTTCAGGTACATATGAAAGCAAATAAAAAAGACAAAACCTACGTTTTTTTTTTTTTTTTTTTTTTTTTTTACGTGAGTCTCTCTACTTCTTATTTTTTTAATCTTAAAGTGAAGTTGAGTTTAGGATTTTGAGATTATAATTGCTAGGGTTTTAAGGAGAGAAGAGAGAATCTTACCAGGAGTCTCTCTTTTTTTTTTTTTTCTTAATCCTAAAGTTTTTTTTTTTTTTTTTTGGTGAGTCCTTTTAAAAAAAAAAAAAAAAATTCAAACCTAAAGTGAGTCATTTTTTTAAAAAAAAAAATTCTAACGTGAGGTATCTTAAAAAATTATAATTAATTTTTAATTTTCAATTTTATATTATATGTAGATAATAATAATGATGTGATAGGCTAACAAAATATATTTAATAGAGTTTTACTTATACTAAACTATTGTAACACTAATAAATATAAGAAGATATAAAACCTAGAATAAAAAGAATCTAAAATAAAAAGAAACTATTTGGTATTTTTGTGATAAGTTGATGTAGGATATTGCTATTATGGTATTTGTATGCAAAAAACGTTATTTTAGGTCTAGGTGATTTATTTCCTTGTTTTTAGGTTCTTTTAATGTTTTTTTAAGTCAAATTTGGTTCCTATTATGGTTAGGTATTAATTAGGGCTTATTTTAGAATATATTTTCTTGTCCATCAGGTTTTATGGAGCCCTTAAATAGGCCTCCAAGTTTGTATACGTTTTTCAATATTATTGATATTAATAAAAATTCAAACTTTTGTCTATTGTTTTTTTGGTGGATTCTATATAAGATATAAAACCTAAAATAAAAAGAATCTAAAATAAAAAGAAAAAGAAAAAGAAAATAATGATGATGTGGAAAATTGTGAGAGCTTCAGAGATTTTGGTTTTATATATAGAATATATAGATTATAATCGTGTATTGAATAATATATTTACCATCAAAATGAAATAAGATGTACAAAGATTCTAATGGAAGATTTAAACATTGAATGAAATATGATGTGAAAAAATTTATGTGGCAAAATATTATCAAATCAATCAAAAGTTAAATGTTTTCAATTATATATATATTAGGAGAAATTACACTTTACCACCCTAAACTATACCTCATTTACACTTTGCACCCTAAACTTTTCGAATGCACTTTTTGCACCCTAAACTATAACCCTTGTTACACTTTGCACTCCGATGTTAAATTTGCTATTAACTTGGATGGAAAAATATAACACCATGTGAAAAGACTTAATTGCCCTTCTTCTCAATGCTTTAAAAACAAAATATAAATTATACTTTACCACCACCCTAAACTATACTCCTTATTACACTTTGTACCATAAACTTTGAATTTTCATCCAAGTTAATAGCAAACTTAAAGGCAGGGTGCAAAGTGTAACACGAGTCATAGTTTAGAGTGGTAAAGTGTAATTTTCCCATAGATTATAGATAATTAGATGATAAATTATAGATATTATATCAGATTACTCCATTTAGAGCACTAGTATTCGGGGATGCATACCATTCTCTATTCTACACCCTAAAAACCTATTTTTTCTATTTTATCATCACATTTTACAACTCACCCAACATCTCAATTTCTATTTTTACATACAACTTATTAAAATATTATAAACCACAACATTAAATAATATATAGATAGAAAAAGTGTGGAGAGAGAAAGAGAGATGGAATAAAATATAGTTTTTAAGTTTACATCCTAAGCTATAGTTGGTAAAAAAAAAAAAAAAAAAAAAAAAAAAAAAAAAAAAAAAAAACATACCTACCCCAGAATGAAGCATGTTTTTAGTGATTTGGTTGTAAAATAGCAACTTGGAGTGTTTACACTTTACACCCCACAACGCTAGCGGTCAAGCAATAAATGTCTTTCAACTTAAAAAAAAGTCAAAGCTTTTAATCACAAGAGACAGCTTTACATTTAATGTCACATTAAATGGCCAATTTTATTTTATTGTCATAGTATTAGTTTGTAAACTTCATATACGAAAACTCAGAGTACATTGAGCATTTATTGTCATAATATTTTGTAAACCTTTATGTAATTGTACATTTAATATTTTCCATATTAGAAAGTTTATTGGGCATAGAATTCAGAAGAAAAGTAAAAAAAGAAGAAGATGAATTTGGACAAAGAAGTGGTTCTTAATAAACCATTATCACACTTTTAAATTAAGAAGATAGAAATCGAGCTGGTTGTTAATGTATAAGGTATAAGAACTTATTTTCATTCGGTTTTCTTGTTTTGGTTTCGAGGAGCTCGATTGTGTGGTCATTTCTCAATGTCTATCGGGAAGAGATGGGCCACCATCACTATTTTCATCTTATCATTTGTTAGCATCTCCCTCTATTGGATTTGGATTCAAAAGGTAAGTCCCTCCCAAGTAAGTTTGTTTATATGTTTGTTTGTTTCTCTTTGCTTATTAACACAGATAATAGAAAAAAAAAAAATGATTTCTTGCTATATATTTTTGGAAGTGAAATGAGCATGAGTGGGGAAAAATACACCCTGTTATGGGTGCATTTTTCCTCTCCCTCACAGCTATGAGGAGTGAGAAATATACACTCGTAACAGAGTATACTTCCTTGTTGAGTGGAGTTTTGTTTCTTCTTCATTATTATTATGAAGGTGTGGGGGCATTGGTGAGTGGTCAGTGGTAACCATCCAATTTTATTAAAATATTTATTAAATAAGGTATAGGGATGTTTGGGAGCTATTATAAATGATTTCTTGGTTGGTGACCATACTAATTTGTAAGAAATTTTGCAAAAAAATTACATTCACTATTTTTTAACAAAACAAAAATTAGATTCACTATAGATATGTCATTCTGCATAACTTTCATGACATGTCAAGAGTTTCTTGCAATCATAAACCAAAAGCCTGTATCAATTCTTGTGATCAATTCTGCATAGTCCCACTCTTTATAGCCATATTTTAAAATACTCACATCTCAATTTCTAAAATTTAATTATATTTAAATTAAAAGTATACTTTCTTCTATTTTTACTATCCAATTTTTTCTTCCTAAAAATAAAAAAAATACCAAAATTTTAAAATGTATCCTATATCCCATTTCTCATTTTTTATTCATTTAAAATATTAATTATCAAGTTTCCCCCCTTCCCCTCAAAAAACCAACACTTAGCCTTCCTATAGCAATTTTGGCCACCCAACGCCTAGATTGGTTGGGTATAAATAATTATTGAATTTCTTATTTTTCCCTCCAATTAAATTGCCATTCACACGTGGATTCTAGTTAACTTAATTGGTAAAATCTCTAATGGTTGAATAAGAAATTTGGGTTTAATTACCGTCTATACCAAAAATCGATTTGTGTCTTGGTCTAATGATACAGAGCAAAAATCACAGAAACGGACGTTATAGGTTGAAATTAAAAAAAAAAAAAAAAATTTTGTTCACACAACCTTTAATAGGAAATTTGGGTTTTTTAAAATCTTTTTTTCATTTATTTAAGGGGGGTCATTATAAATAATTTGCATTTTAGGGCAGGTAAATGTAATAACAAATAATTTTAGAGAAGGTCAGTGTAATTTTTCTAGAAAAATAATATGACTAGTCTTGTGTGAATTTTTTTTGGTCAATATTGGTTAAAGTCACTCTTAACTCTCTCTCGACAATTCACTCTTAAATCTTAAGGCTAAAGAAATGGCTGAAAGCCCTTATGATATAATTTTGAGCATGTATTTTTGTTTGTTTCAATGGAAACTTTTTGTAAGAATAGTTTATCATGTTTTTCAGTATTTAGTAACATCAGAAATTACTAGTAAAAAGAAAATTATCTTTAGTCAATGGAAAACCCTTATTTAAAGTATCAATTATCTTTTAAAGATTTTTTTTCCACTAAAATTTTCTAAAAAACAATTTTATTTCACACCATGCTAAATAAAAAGAGTTAAGAGGCAATATGAAAACCATTGAAAATAACTCTATCTCCTTTTGAGGTTACTACCAAACATAGGAAAATGAGATAACTTTCTCAAAAATTAATTTTGAAAAATGACTCATTTTTTAGAAAACAATACTGTCAAAACAAATGGAGCGTAAGAATCCAATCCTTAACATATGTAATATATTTCTTTAATGGCCTTCATGATTGAGTGGCATCTTGGATTGAACTGTACTACTAAAAGAGGAATTAGCACCACTGTGAAGACTAAACCTTTTGCTTAAAGAAGTTTTTTATTCCGTTTTGCTAAAAGAATCTATACAATTAATAACAAGATTTCCTGTTTGGCTTTTAACATTTTGCGTGCTAAAATATCTCCATACAAATTCTTAAACTCTTTAAAATACCCCTATCTTTTAGTTAAATAATTTTAAATTAAAAAAAAAATTGGTTAAAAGAATAATTTATTGTTCCTTAGTTTTAGCCTTTTTTTCTTTATCTTTTTTATTAAGCCTAACACTTAAGACACTATCTCTATCTCATTTTTAAACATAATTTCACTTTTTTTTTTTTTTTTTTTTGAGAATGAATCTTACCTCTTTCTTTTTTTTTTTTTTTAAAAAAAGGAAGGTTATTTATACATCATTTTCAAATATTATAAACTAAAAAATAAATAAATAAAAAAGAATATTATTACACTGATAAGTCTAGTTTATCAATAATCACGTGTTGTTTTTCTTCTTTTTTTTTAGAACAAATGACATGTTGTATTAAACTTTTAATCAATAAAATAGCAGATTGGTATCTTCCAACCTAAATTGTAATGTGAAATGCAATAAACTTATTCAATTTTAATATAAAGAACTTAGACAAATGATATCACAGAAGCTTATGTAGCAAAAAATTACGAAACCAATCAAAAGTCAAACATCTTTGATTTTATATATATTATTATAAATTATAGATTATGATTATAGGCGAGACGATAGATTAAAGATATTCTATAATATTAGCCATTATTTTGCATGAGTACTAAATGTCTCTCACCTTTTAGTAAAAGAAAAAAGAAATCCAACACATGTAGGAATCTCGCAATATTCTTCCATTTTTTTTTTTTTATAGAATCAATACCTCGAAGAAATTTTATTAATCAACCAAAATCAGTTACAAGAACATGATAAAATCATGGTGGAATATCCTCTATCCACACTATGAGAGCATCAATATGTCTTACATGTTGAACTAAATTATGAGCTAGAGAGTTAACCCAACTTACGGGTGTGCGAAAAGGAAATAGAAGAAAAGCCTTCTAGATTCTGCTTAACTGAGGAAATCAAATGGTCATAGGAAGAAAAGGATTCCTCCTCACTTTGTAAGGCTGAAATAATCAACTTTGAATCTCCCTCGACAATAACAGAGGGTAGATGGAATTCAACAGTGAAAGTGATGGCTCTAACGGCTGCCATCGCTTCCACTTCATCTGAGGGAGAAGGTAACCTGGTTTTTTCAGACATGGAGGCCGACATGGAGGCCATCACCCTTCCCTGGTGGTCACGAACAACAACTCCCAGTCCAGCTTCATCTGTATCACGGAACACGGCAGCATCAAAGTTGATCTTGAGGCTTGTCTGCGGTGGAGTCCAACTGACCTGCGGTCTTGTCACTGTACCTGACTGCATTTTTGGGATCGGTAGGGCCTGAGTAAAGTCTAGAAGGGTCTGTGAGGCTGAAATGGCCACTTGAGAGAGCGGGAATGGCTTGTTGTTGGTCCGAAGTGAATTTCGGCGAGACCAAATTGTCCATACCAAGGTTGCAAAGAGAGCCAGGTTTTTGTTCTCCTCTAACACGTGACGTACCAGCTCGAAGAAATTAGAAAACTTCTTAGTTGTTTGAAATAACCACCTCGATTCAGCCTCCCACATGGTAGACAATTCTTGACAGTCCCACAATGCATGATGGACATCTTCAGTGGACATGTGACAATGATCACATACATCCTCGACAATTACCTTTCGAGCAACCAGGTTCTTCTTTACAGGAATCGCTTCTCTACTAGCTCTCCACAGGAAGTTTTTAACCTTATTTGGCACTAAGAGGCTCTAGAGCTTTTTCCATACACTTTATTAAGAAAAGAGATTTCTGAAGTTTAGAGAGGATTTGGGAGAGAAGATATTTCTCATTCATCAAAATCAGAAATGTACAAAAGTAATTAATCTAATGAGTCCCTGTTTCTATATATACTATAACAGAGGAATTAAAACTGAAAACAGAATTTAACTAACTCCCTAATCTAACGGAAAGCACTAACAGAACCTCTAGATGCTTGACAGGTGGACTGCTAATACATTTAACTGAGATTAAATTATTTCACATGCTAAGCACGTGATTTCATTTATCAAGCCACTGTCGTTTTATTCTTTACTTTACTCTGATCTCTTAACTTCACTTGTGCCGTTTCACCTTGCACCTGAATTTTGTCTTTGTCGTTTTTATGTGGTTTAGTTCCATCTTCAACAGTCCCCCTCAAGTCCTGGACTTCAAGTTCTGAGACTTGGCTTTCTTGAACAGAGGCTTGATTCGTAATCTGTGACTTTACAATCCTAGGAACAAAAATGTCTTTCAAACCCAATCTTCCAGAAAGTCTTGTAAAAGCCGAGAACCCAAGTGCTTTGGTGAAAATATCTGCCACTTGTGAGTTAGTAGCAACATGAAACGTTTTAATCATACCCTCCATGATCTTGTCCCTTACCAAATGACAGTCCACCTCAATATGCTTCGTCCTTTCATGGAAGACTGGATTTGCAGCTATATGCAAGGCTGCTTGATTGTCACAGAACAGCATAGCAGGTCTTGTATGATTCACCCTTAAGTCTTTAAGAATTTGCAGCACCCAAGTAACTTCACATGCCACACTTGCCATTGCTCTGTACTCAGCCTCAGCTGATGACCTTGAAACAACACTTTGCTTCTTAGACCTCCATGAAATTAATGATTCCCCCAAGAAAACAGCATAACCCGTTAAGGACCTCCTAGTATCAGGACATCCAGCCCAATCCGCATCACAAAAACTCTTAATATGCAGATCAGATTGACTAGGGAAGAAAATGCCTTTTCCTGGTGAACCTTTTATATATTGAAGTACTCTATTGGCAGCTAGTAAATGGGGCTCTCTTGGCTGTGATACATACTGACTCAGCCTGTGCACAGCATATGTGATGTCTGGTCTTGTCAATGTGAGGTATAAGAGTCTTCCAATGAGCCTTCTAAACATGGCAGGATCATTTAATGGCTTTCCTTCATATTTAGACAACTTTAAGTTTTGCTCCATGGGAAACTTGACTGGTTTGGAGCCTAGGAAACCTGTATCTTCCAAAATTTCCAAAGCATACTTTCTCTGGTTCAAGCTTATACCTGCATCAGTTCTTGCTACTTCAAGCCCTAAGAAGTACCTTAATGACCCTAGATCCTTCAGCCCAAATCTGTCATCAAGAACCTTCTTCAAGTGTTGAACACAAGCTGGATTATTTCCAGTTAGCAATATATCATCTACATAAACCAAGAGTACTGTGAATGAAGCTCCCTGTGTATGTGTAAACAAAGAATAATCTGATTTGGATTGAATGAAGCCCATTTGCAAAATGGTGGATGAAAACTTCTCAAACCATTTTCTAGAAGCTTGTTTCAATCCATAAAGGCTCTTATTCAATTTACATACCAGATGCTCCCCCTTGCTGTGAAAACCAGGAGGTAAGCACATGTAAACATCTTCAACCAAGTCACCATGTAGAAAAGCATTATTGACATCCATTTGGTGAAGAAACCACCCATTCACAGCAGCCAAAGATAAGACAATCCGGACTGAAACTGACTTAGCAACAGGACTGAAAGTTTCTGAATAATCTAAACCAAGTTGTTGAGTAAAACCTTTGGCAACTAAACGAGCTTTATACCTCTCTATGGTGCCATCTGAGTGATACTTGACTCTATAGACCCATTTACAACCAATGGGAGTCTTACCTGTAGGTAAAGAAGATAGTGTCCAAGTATTATTGAGCTTCAAGGCTACAATTTCCTTGTCCATGGCATCTTTCCACTCAGGAAACTGAACTGCCTGAGAGAATGAAATAGGGTCTGATGGCACAGAACTAACAGCCATAACAAAAGAAGCAAACTCAGGTCCAAGATGAGTGTAACTTAGAACATTTGAAATGTCATAAGGCAAACCAGAAGCAGGCTTGGTACTGACTGCTGTACAAGTATAATCAGCAAGGTAAGAAGGTGGGTGATGAGTTCTGGTGGATCTTCTTAATGGAGGGGATGAAGGAATGACCAAAGATTGATCAAGGGAAGGTGATGAGGGAGAAGTAACATGATCCAAAACAGAAATGGAAGGTAAAGATGGATCAGGTTGGTGATCACAATGTGAAGGATGAGAAGCAGAAAGAACCGGATAAATGATTGAAGCAGAATGAGAGGTGGAAGGAATGGTTGAACAAGGTTGAGAAGTGGTCAAAATTGAATCAACTAAAGGAAGATTAGGAGGATCATCAGAAGTATAAGGTGCATCAGAAACACAGTGAGGAAACACAAAAGAATCAAGATAAGAAGTGGAAGGATGAGTTGATGAGGCAAAAGGAAAAATATGTTCATAGAAGATGATGTCCCTAGAAAAATGAATGGAATTTGATTCAAGATCAAGGACCTTGTATCCTTTAATGCCATGAGGATAGCCTAAGAAAACACATTTTCTGGCCCTAGGTGCAAATTTGTGCCTATTGTGTGGTAAAGTGGATATGTAACACAAACAACCAAAACACTTTAAATGTTTATAAGATGGAGAGGACTTAAAAAGCAATTCATATGGACTCTTGTTATTGAGAAGTGTTGAAGGCAATCTATTAATAAGGTAGACAGCCGTGAGAATACAATCACCCCATAAACATAAAGGTACATTGGATTGAAATTTTAGTGCTCTTGCAACATTGAGAATGTGTTGATGCTTCCTTTCAACAATGGCATTTTGTTGAGGAGTAGCAACACAGGACAATTGATGCAAAATGCCTTTGGAATGAAAAAATTCTTTCAAGAAAAATTCTGTACCATTATCACTCCTAATAGTCTTAACAAAAGCATGAAATTGATTATGAACCATGTTAACAAAATTAGGAATGAAAAACTGAGTATCAGATTTATTCTTAAGAAGATAAACCCAAGTACAACGCGAGAAATCATCAACAATGGTTAAAAAATACCTAAAACCTTCAACAGTACAAGTGGAAAAAGGACCCCACAAGTCACAATGAACAAGCTCAAAAGGCTGAACAGAAACGTGACTGCTAGAAGGGAAAGGTAATCTCTTTTGCTTAGAAAGGTGACAAACATCACAACAATCCAGATTATTGAAAACATCAGAACTTACAATCTTATTTAACAAAGAAAGCTTTGAAAAAGATGGGTGTCCCAATCTACTGTGCCATAAAGTGGAAGAAGAATGGCCAGCAGAAGCAACCAAAGCTGTAGGAACAATCTGAGAAGCAGGTGCTTGCAGCAGATACAGCCCTTGGCATTCTTTACCCAGACCAATCATGCTCCATTGAGCAAGGTCCTGGATAAAACACCAATGTCCAAGAAAAATAAGGCAACAATGAGATTGTAGTGTAAGTTTGCTAATGGAAATAAGATTGAAATTGAAAGTTGGAACACATAAAACATTTGTGAGTGTCAAAGTGGGTGAAATCTGCACATTGCCTATATGTGTTACTAAAGCCTGATCCCCATTTGGCAAGAAAACAAAGGAATGGACAGTGGAAGTGATGCTGGTAAGCTGTGACACTGAGTAGACCATGTGGTCAGTAGCACCAGTGTCTAAAATCCAAGCTTTAGACTTAAAATTTGGTCTATCAACAATATGGGCAGAAAAAACAGAATGTGTAAGATTGGGAGGAAGCCAAAAGGAATTACCTGAAAAATTTGAAGCATCAATGGTAGAAGGGGAAGCGGAATTAGGTGGTAAAACAGGTTGAATACTAGGAGTAGAGGCCATGACAGTAGCCACTTGATGTGCAGTAGAAGTACCAATTCCTGAACCAGAAGCTGTGACTGCTTTCAAATAGTTAAGGAGTTGTTCACATTGAACCTGAGAAATAGGACATTGAGGCTGAAAACTTTGACCAGAATTCTGTGGAGAAGTAAACAAAGCACCAAAGGAAGGCTGTGGAAGGAAACCAGCTTCAGATTGAAGGCTGTGAGAAAAACCAGCACTGTTTTGGATACCAATCAAATTCGGATTGGCTGAAGCAAAACCATCCCCATTATTTCCAAAATGTCCAGAAGGCAAAGTTGCTGAAACTTGATTTGCCATTGCTTGATTGCTTCCCTTGTGCTTGTAGCCTGGAGGATACCCATGTAACTTATAACATTTGTCTGCAATATGGCCACTAAGGCCACAATAAGTACAAATGGGCTTATCCCTCTTGAAATGGCCTTTGTTACCACGATTGCCTTGATTCTGTCCATGATTGCCATTGAAACCTTTAGCATGATTGGCAAACATAGCAGTGGCCTCAGTAGGATAAACTACATTGACTCCATGCCCAAAGCTCCTTCTCTTTTCTTCTTGCAAAATCAAAGAGCAAACCTTGCTAATAGATGGAAAAGGCTCAAGCAATAAAATCTGTCCTATTATGTTCCCATAACTGTCATTTAACCCCATCAAGAAACGGAAAACATGCTCCTTATGCTGTGCTTCTAATTGAGAAGCCTTCGAACCACATGTGCAAATACAATTGCATACAGTGAAAGGTTGGAAATTTATGAACTCATCCCAAAGAGTCTTAAACCTAGTGAAGTATGAACTCACTGTGAGTGTACCTTGAGAAAGACGAGCAATTTCCTTCTGCAACTCAAATTGCCTTGGAGTATTTCCCTGTGAAAGTCTGTCTCTGAGGTCAATCCATAAATCCCTTGCAGTGTTGATGTACATCACACTTGCCTTGAGATCCATGCTGAGAGAGTTGGTCAACCATGAAAGCACAATGGTATTACACCTACTCCAAGAATTATACAGTGGAGAAGCAAGATCTGGTTGTGGAATTGAACCGTTCACAAAACCAAACTTGTTCCTTGAACTCAGAGCCAAGAACACTGATCTCGCCCAACTCAAATAGTTCTCTGGACCTGTTAAAGGCTGCGAAGAAAGAACTATTCCTGGATTCTCAGTTGCTGGAAGAAAATAAGGATTGTTAGCAGATTCATCTGCCATTGTTGTGCTCGGAGAAGGCACAGATTGAGTAGCAGATTGTGCTTGATTGGCTGTTGAATCAGAAGCCATAAAAACGAAATTTCAAGCAAATCAAGAAGAAAAAGGAGAAAACTTTGAAACCAAAAGTTTCTCAGCTAGAATTTCAAGGAAATCAAGAAGAAAAGAAAAGAACTTCAAAGATTAAGAAAAAACTTCGAAGATTAAGCTGTTTGGCAACAGCGAAAATGAAAGAAAATAAAAAAGACTCGCTCTGATACCATATTAAGAAAAGAGATTTCTGAAGTTTAGAGAGGATTTGGGAGAGAAGATATTTCTCATTCATCAAAATCAGAAATGTACAAAAGTAATTAATCTAATGAGTCCCTGTTTCTATATATACTATAACAGAGGAATTAAAACTGAAAACAGAATTTAACTAACTCCCTAATCTAACGGAAAGCACTAACAGAACCTCTAGATGCTTGACAGGTGGACTGCTAATACATTTAACTGAGATTAAATTATTTCACATGCTAAGCACGTGATTTCATTTATCAAGCCACTGTCGTTTTATTCTTTACTTTACTCTGATCTCTTAACTTCACTTGTGCCGTTTCACCTTGCACCTGAATTTTGTCTTTGTCGTTTTTATGTGGTTTAGTTCCATCTTCAACACACTTTGACCATCACCTTGATGAGAGAAAGCCGATGAAGGCGATGATTTTTCTTTAGCTAGGAAGTTATACCCGGATTTAACCGAATAGACACCATTTGCCGTATGAGGCCAAACAAGCTTGTCTTCGACATAGTTGGAGCTAAGTGGAATCTTGAGAATCAGGTCCACCTCCAACGAAGCAAAATAACCTTTAAGGATCTCTATATCCCAGGATCTGGATTGTTGGTCTATAAGGGTGTCCACTGTAGCTTCATGCATGCCTTCAAGAATAGGAGACAAAATTCTTGGGTGGCTGAGCGAAGGGAGCCATGGGGTATCCTAGATTTTAATTGAATCACCCCACCTAACTCTCCAACGTGCACCTTGTTTAAGAACCTCCCTACCTTCGAGTATACTTTGCCATGCATATGACCCACTAGAGCACTTTGGGGCTTCCATGAGTGAACATGTAGGGAAAAATCTACTCTTGAATATTTTGTGAAAGAGGGATTGCTTGTTTTGTAAAAGACGCCATGCTTGCTTGGCTAGAAGTGCATCATTAAAGAGAGTCAAATCTTTAAAACCCATACCTCCATTAGCTTTTGAGAGTCCCACTTCACCCAGTGAATCTTACGTCTCTCTCCTCGTTATTCCCATCAAAACTTTCAAATAAGGCTTTCAATATCATTGCACAAACCCAAAGGAAGTTTAAAGCAACTCATCGCGTATGTGGGGATTGCTTGAACCACAGCTTTAATTAAAATCTCCCTTCCTGCTTGTGATAATAATTTTTCCTCCCACCCTTGCATTTTCCTTCATACCTTTTCCTTTATGAAATTAAGGCTTGCTTTTTTCCTCCTCCTCACAAAAGATGGCAAGCCTAAATACTTCTCATATTGCTTAATTTCTGGCACCCCCAAAGCCTGTTTAATGTGCTCTCTTTTTGCCTCAGAAGTATTCTTGCTAAAGAAGATGGTAGTTTTGTTTCTATTGATATGTTGTTCGCAACAACTGCCATAGACTTCTAGGATATCAAGAATTTTTTGACATTCCTGTTCCATGGCCTTGCAAAATAAAAGGTTATCATCTTCAAAAAGAAGATGCGTTAGTCTTGGGCTATTTCTGCAAAGAGCATAACCCTTAATATCACCCCAGCTAGCTGCTTCTGAGATAAGGCCATGAATCCCTTCAGTGCATAACAAGAAGAGAAAAGGAGATAAAGGGTCTCCTTGTCTAATACCACGAGATGGTGTGATCATGCCTTTTGGTTCACCATTGACTAAAATGGAATAAGATACTGTTGTAACACAAATCATCATCAATCTCACCCATCGATCATCAAAACCCATCTTCCTCATAACCGCCTTCAGATATGGCCATTCCACTCTGTCATAAGCTTTACTCATATCAAGGTTAATAGCCATATAATCATCTTTTCTTGTGTGTCTCTGCATGCTGTGCAAGGATTCAAAAGCTACAAAAATATTATCTGATATTGAGTGACTTTCAGTAAAAGCACTTTGATGTTCAGTAATAATATTTGGTAAAATCCTTTTAAGCCTATTTACTAACACCTTAGAAAAATTTTTGTATAACACATTACAAAGGCTAATAGGTCGGAATTTTGAAACATACTCCGAGTTTTTGAACTTAGGAATGAGTGTAACAAAAGTATGATTAAGGTTAGCAGGTAAATAGGCAAAATTGAGGAAGTGTAGAACCGAAGATGTTACCTCATCACCAACCAAATCCCAATAATTCTGGTAAAAGAAGGGGGGCATACCATCCGAGCCTGGGGCTTTGAGTGGGGCCATTTACTTGATAGCTTCCAGGACTTCCTAAGCATTAAAGGTAGCAACCAACTGTGCATTCATCTCCTCACTGATGGTGGTACTAATAAACTATGTGGTGTCTTCAAAATTTATTGGATTGGTGGACTTCAGCAACTCTTGATAATAATCCACTATAGTAGCAGAGACTTCATCCTGTCTACTACACCAAAGGCCATTTGCTTTTCGAAGACTTGTGATAGAGTTCTTTCTAAATCTCTGAGTAGCTATCGCATGAAAATACTTACAATTTTTGTCGCCTAGTTTTGCCCACAACACCTTTGACCATTGAAGCCACATTCTAGCCTCCTTTTCGGTTAAATAATTAAGGGCAGTTAACAACTCTCTGATTTGTTATCACCTATTCTCAAAGCTTCTTTTTCGGCTTAGACCAATTGCTTTTTCTTGGACTCTAGTGATGTTTCGACTCTTCCATTTTTAGTTAGATGTGAAATATGACACATGATTTTTATTTTAAATTCCAGGCGGCATGTATCTTACATCTAAATAAAAATGAGAGGTGAGTTCCAGTTAGCTCAACTAGTAAACCCTCTGATTGTTGAATAAGATATCTGGAGTTCAATCCCCGTTTACACCAAAAACCGATTGGTGTCTTGGTCTAATGATAAAAAGCTATCACTAGGAGCGGACGCCATAGGTTGGAACTCTCTAAAAAAAATATATTGAGAGAAAATTGGAACTTGTTTATAAATATGGGAACTTGTTTTTAATCGGTTTTCTGGTTTTGGTCACAAGGGGCTCCATTGTGTGGTTATTTTTCGATGTCTCCTGGGAAGAGATCTGTTAGGTTCTAAAGATTTAGGATTTTATGTATTTAGAACTCTAATGTGTAATGTTGGCAAACCATGATCAAAACAATATGGTTAGTCTTGTTTAGGCTTGCTCAAAGTTGATAAAATATTGTAAAGTTGGAATCGAGTGATTGTAGATGCATTGGGGCATTTCGGTTTGGCTCGATCGATCGAAGAATAGATTCGATCGATCGAAAATCAGACCAGATGCGTTTTCTGCAGTTTTTCCAACTCAGCCCTGACTCATTAAACGTTTAGGGTTTTATGTTTTTGCCCTAGGTATATAAGGCAAAACCCTAGCCACATTTTTAGAGTTGCTCCAGTTGTATTGTTACTCATACATTGCTGTTTTGTGTAAATCTCTTGTGAGATCTAGAGGAGCTTTCCTTTACACAAAGCTTAGGGTTTTCAAGATTGAGATTACTTCAACATCTTGATGATCAACTTAGTTGCTGCCATTGAAGCTTAAAGAATATCAAGCGTGGGTGCTTGTAGCTGATTGAAGAATTCAAAGAAAGAAGGAGTTCGTGGATTCGGAGCTTGCACGTGGTCGTGTCAGTAAGTTCTACTAGTGGGTAGCATTAGGAAGTCAAGCGGGGAGCTTGTAAGTCCTTTTGTAAGAACTTCAATTCTTTCATAGTGAATTCTGTTTTACCTTGAGGATCGGTGGGTCAAATCCTCCCCAGGTTTTTACCGTGTGGCTTCTTGGGTGATCATATCATTGTGTTATTTATTATTCCGCTACTTTATTATTTTGATATGATTATTTGATTGCTTTAACCTAGAATTACTTAATTTGACTAAGTAACAACTTGGCTAATTAACTAGGCTACGCAATCTGGTTGTTTTTAAGGGGTCTAAAACCGTTCAAGATCGGCCTCCAAAACTATCTTTATCTTCTTCTTTGTTATCAACTTCATCTATTGGATTGACAAGGTAAGTCCCTCCCAGGCTAGCTATTATACTCCCAAGTTTGTTTGTTTTTCTTTGCTTATTCACATAGTTAATAACAACCTCTTTTTTTTTTTCTTTTTTTTTTCTTTTTCTTTTTAAAAGTTATATAGAGGTGTGGGATGTGCTTGTTGACCATTCCATAACCTTCGTTACAGTGTAGAGTTTTCTCATTTTTTGAAGTCAAAAACCAAAAGTCTGTATGATTATTGTGGTCAATATTTGTTGATGTTGGACCCCATGTGGCTTGAATTACCAAGCCCAATTCGGTCTTATAAACCAAATACAAGCAGTAATAGGAAACCTCACTAGCCGACTTTGACATATCAATATATATATATATATATATATATTGTATTAAGTGCAGCCGCGTGAGAGAGTTATTCCTAAAAGCCTAGAAACAGCCACATAAGAAGAAGAATAGTGTTTTCTTGTCTTGTGGGTGAGAGAGAGTTAGGGTGTATTGGGATTTGAGTTTCTTGAGAGTGTTATTATGCATTATTGTATCTCTCTATTTTTATAGTGAAATTTCTCCGTTGTCGCTGTGGAGGTAGGTAGTTTGCCGAACCACGTAAATTCTTGTGTTCTTTGTGTGTGCTTGTTATTTAATTTCCACTTATTTACTGTTATTGATTTGAGTCCTGGGTGTTATCTGCATAACAAGTGGTATTAGAGCTAGGTTAGGATTCAATCCTTTAAATATAGTAAAGATGTCAAGCACAAAGTATGATGTGGAGAAGTTTTGTGGTAAAGGAAATTTTTCACTTTGGCAAAGGCGAATGAATGATCTCCTAATTCAACAAGAAGTTCACGAGGCCTTGCTTGGGAAGGAGAAGAAACTGAAAACAATGAAGGATGTAGAATGGGTAGAGATTGATGAGAAAGCAACTAGCGCTATTCATCTCAACCTAGGTGATGAGGTCATTCACAACATCCTAGAAGCAAAGACCACAAAGGAGGTTTGGGAAAAACTAGAAGGTCTTTATATGAGAAAGAATCTGACGAAAAAGTTGTACGTTGAGAAGCAATTGTATAGTTTGCATATGAAGGAGGGTTCAAATTTGTTGGAGCATCTCAACACATTTAATATGTTGAACACCCAACTATCAAGTTTTGGGGTGAATTATGAGGACGAAGATAAAGCGTTACTTTTATTAGCTTAAATTCCTACTTTCTTCGATCATCTAGTGACTATGTTGATGTACGGGAAATAGAGTATGGTACTCGAGGAGGTGACTAGTGCTCTTTTGTCACACATAAAGATGAAGCAAGATGGCGATGGTTCTCAGGCTAATTGACTTATTGTAAAGTCTGAGTCAAGCAATAGGGGTAGAAGCAGGTCAAGAGGACGGAACTCCAACAGGAATAGATCACAGTCTAAATCACATGCAAAGAAAGATGTAGAATGCTTTTATTGTCACAAGAAAGGGCACTATAAGAATCAATGTAAAGAGTTGAAAGAGCATTTACAGGAGAAGAAGAATGGAAAGAAGCCCATAGAATTAGCTAGTGTTGCTGAAGAAACATCAGATGACAGTGAAGTTGGTGCATATTTACTTTTAGTTTCATCAAGTAACAATGTTCTATTGGAATCTTGGGTTTTAGACTCCAAAGAAAGATTGGTTTGACAAGAATAAGCCTTACAATGGTGGTATGGTCCAAATGCTTAATGATGCTACATGACCGGTTATTGGAATTGGTACCGTGAAGATCAAGATGTTTGATGGAGTTGTGAGAGTTCATGGTAATGTCAGACATGTTCCAGATCTTAGAAAGAATTTAATTTCTTTAGGAGTATTGGATGATTTGGGCTATTCATACTCATCAAAGGCTGGAATCATGAAGATTACTAAAGGTGCTTTGATGGTGATGAAGGGACAGAAAGTAAGCACGCTTTACAGATTGATTGGAACACAATTATAGGAAGAGTTGCAGTCACCACTCTGGTGGAGTCCAGCACTGACGACACAAAATTATGGCATAAACGACTTGGCCATATTGGTGAACGTGGTATGTTAGAGTTGCACAAAAGAAATTTATTGAAGGGGGTGAAGACATGCAAGCTAGACTTCTGCAAGTATTGTGTATATGGGAAGCAGCATAGAGTCAATTTCAAGACAGGCTCTCATATAAGTAAAGGTGTTCTTGACTACGTTCATTCAGATGTTTGGGGTCCAGTATCAGTTTCTTCTCATAGCGGTGCTCAGTATTTCGTCAGTTTCATTGATGACTACTCTAGAAAGGTATGGATTTATTTTATGAAGCATAAGTCTGATGTGTTTGGCATATTTAAGAAGTGGAAAGCACAGGTTGAGAATCAGACTGGCAGGAAAATAAAATACCTTAGAACAGATAATGGACTAGAGTATAGGGATAAAGAATTCATAAGATTTGTGAATTAGAAGGCATTACTCGTCACTTCATAGTTAAAGGAACTCCACAGCAGAATGGGGTTGCAGAGAGAATGAACAGAACCTTAGCAGAAAGAGCCAGATGCATGAGATTGAATGCAAGGTTGCCTAAGGTGTTCGAGGCAGAGACAGTTAACATAGCAAGCTTCATTATTAATAGATCTCCATCACCAGCCACAGATTTCAAGATTCCAAAAGAGGTTTGGTCAGGTAGACTAGTTGATTATTCGAGTATAAAAATATTTGGTTGTCCTGCTTATGTGCATGTGCAGAGTGGAGAGTGTTCTAAATTGGATTCAAAGTAAAAAAAAAAAAAAAGTGTATTTATTGGTTTTGAAAAAGGTGTTAAAGGCTACAAGCTTTAGGATCCAATCTCAAAGAAAACGGTGACTAGCAGAGATGTCATATTTGATGAAGCCTTTATATTGAAACAAAATGAAGCAGAGACACGTGATGATAGTCCACAGGAGAAATTAACTGTTGAGGTGGAGTTTGACGAGAATAGTTCACCCAGTGATAAGGGTGATGCTAAGATTGATCCACAATAGCAACAAGAAGAGTCTTATTCTATTGCTAAAGGTAGAGAGAAGCAGGTTCACAAAGCACCACAAAGATATGGCTTTGAAGACATGGTTAGCTTTGCTCTCATAACTAGCAGTGGAGATCCATTGTCTTACAAGGATGTAGAAGAGATGGGGTCACTACAAAAGAATAAGACTTGGGAATCCTTTAATGTGTTGACAAAGTCAGTTCCCTGAGACTTAGGAATCCTCTAATGTGTTGACAAAGTCAGTTCCAATAGACAAGTTCAAGAGCTATTGGACTTGGTTGATGTTTGTAGCTGTTGGGATTTGTGCCTTAGAATCCTATTGTATGATGCTATGTATTATATTATGTATGACATGATGTATGACTTAATATTGTAATTAATAAAGTTATTTTATTATTATCTGAAATAATGGTAATATGAATATTTGGACATTATCATATAGTCCATGAGATGCATAGTATGTGATTTATGTGATTTAGTCACAGAAGATATAAGTCATAAGTTCTTTGTAAACTTAGAATTTGGTTCGTAGTCGGTGATGAAATTGGGCATTTCATCTGCGAAGACTATAACATATTAACTAAGATGATTTGTCTTGATCATGGAAGTGGTGACTTCTAGTTGATATGTTGATATGTTGATATGTTTTAAGAGTTAAGACATATTGAATAGGACCGCTGTGAGATTTATTATTCTCCTAATGACTGTCAATTGAATAATAAATCTCACGACTTATATTTGCATGAATTCTTAATCTTGAGAGAATAATGGACCTGATCATGAAATGTAGGTTGCTTTGATATATCAGGAGTGAGATCTAAAGAAACGGTCAAAACCTCAGTATGTTGGGCAGTCACATTTAGTGTTAATGGAACGTATATTTTCAAGATGGAATTTATAGTCTCTTAACGGAGATACAAAATATTCTCTTGAGATAAGTTTAATGGGTTTGTTATTCAGAGAGTTAGGCCTAACCACTTTGGTAAGAAATTACTAAAGTATATATTTATGAAATTGGATTTCATAAATTTATGATGAATAATTTAAAAGGATTAAACCGGGTACTCAAGGATTAAGATGTAGTAATCTTCAAAGTGGCAGTCTATATTCATGACTTTGAATTACTACGAATATTTTATGAAGGGGTTGCATGTATAATAAAGTCTTGGGATATAATTTATTAATAAGGCCTAGAGTGCAATTATATTTATACAGTGGTATTAAATATAATTAATGGTAACTTTGGACTTGTCAAGAGTTGACAGAAAAGCCCAAAACCCATTGAAGCTAGTGTCTTATTGGTTCCTTTTGGTCCCACTCCAAGCCACACACTAAAGCTCAATTGGAAAGGCCCAATAGGCCAGCCAAATTAGATAATTAGTTAGTTATAAAGGAAGAAACATACATAATTTTTTCATTAGAAAAAAGAGAGACACTATTGTGAAATGGTGTGTATGTGTGAGTGAAGCCACTCGTTATTCTCCCTTAGAAACTGATTGAGAGACCACACTTCTTGGGCGTAAAGTGGAATTGGAGTGAAGATTAAAAGTGTTCCCAAGTACTTTTAATCTTTTGTTTTGAATTTCACTACATTAAGGTACGCTATCTTGTTCTTAAATTCTGAAATTTACATAATGCAAGTTATCAATCGTGAATGAAATATATCCATGTTTGTTGCTTCCGCTGTGTGTTTTGTATGAGATACAAAACCAGATTAACCAACAGTAGCTTGTAAGCCCTTAAGGTCTGAGGCAGAGGCGATGAAGGATTTTGCTTGTGTAGCTTGATCAATTCAAGCCAAGGTGGAGATTTGTTGATGTTGGGCCCCGTGTGGCTTGAATTACCAAGCCCAATTCGGTCTTATAAACCAAACACATGCAGTAATAAGAAACCTCACTAGCCGACTTTGACATATCAATATATATATATATATATATATTGTACTAAGTGCAGCCATGTGAGAAAGTTATTCCTAAAAACCTAGCAGTAGCCGCATAAGAAGAAGAATAGTGTTTTCTTGTCTTGTGGGTGAGAGAGAGTTAGGGTGTATTAGGATTTGGGTTTCTTGAGAGTGTTATTGTGCACTATTGTATCTCTTTATTTTTATAGTGAAATTTCTCCGTCGTCGTCGTGGAGGTAGGCAGTTTGCCGAACCACGTAAATTCTTGTGTTCTTTGTGTGTGTTTGTTATTTAATTTCCACTTATTTACTGTTATTGATTTGAGTCCTAGGGTGTTATCTGCAGAACAATATTGATCAAGCCCATTCTTGATAGTAATGTCCTAAATCACTCACATCTCTATCTTTATATTTAAATCAAAATTCTACTTTTTCTCTATTTTAACTTTCAACTTTTTAAAATATATCCTATCTGCCGATATGGCTGTATCCTCTTCTTTTCTCAAAACATCAATACTTACCTTGCCCTTTGGCAAGTTTAGGCTGTTTGGCCACCCAACACCTATATCGGCCGACGATGACTACCAACAACTGAAGTCAACCGTTGCTTTGGCAAGAGAAGAGAGAAAGAGAAAGAGACCTTGGGTCTTGGGATAGAAAGAGAGGGAGAAAAATAAAAATTATTATAAAAATAATAGATAAAAAGTAATAGTAATGAGTTATGACTATTTTTTATGGGAAATTTTTATATGGGCTAAGGGAGCAATACTTCCTCCTCTCACAAGAAGGTGAGTCCCATGGTGGGTACCTAGATATTTCCCATTTTTGATAATAACTAACGAGTAATGACTATTTGAATCTATCTATTAAGTTCCATTATTACCAAGACTAACCATAGAGAACAACTATAGCATTTTTATCAATTTACTAGGTGGAAACTAGTGGGATGCAATAAGGTTTTTATGTGTGATTTGTAGTGATTTGACAAGTAAAATAAGGGAAAATTAAGCTAAACTCCACTGAGGTTTTTTATTATCAATTTATCATATGTAGTTTTTTTTTGTTTTTTGTTTTTGGGTTTTACTTTAAAATAAGAAACTCACTTCTTTTAAAATGTAAATTATTTACACAAACATATATATATATATATATATATATTATTAATCAAAATTGAGAGAAAATCCAATTAAATTCTAAATTGGAGTCTAATTTTGCGCCACCTGTCTCATCTAATTTTTAAATCTATGTGTCAAGTGAATTATTAGGTGCAAAAATCAAAGAGACTAAATTTAATTAGATTCTAAATTGAATTTTAATTGAAGTTCAATTTTGTGCCTTGTCTCCCAACTAATTTTTTAATTTTTATGGCAAGTAAATTATTGAGTGCAAAAACCGAAGAATCTAGATCCAAATAGATTCCAAATCATGTCTAATTTTATGCCATGTGTCTCATATAATTTTTAAATTTTTGTATTAAGTGAATTATTTGATGCAAAAATCAAATAGTCTAAATTCAATTAGATTCTAAATTGAATTTTAATTGAAGTTCAATTTTGTGTTATGTGTCCCATCTAATTTTTTAATTTTTGTGGCAAGTGAATTATTGAGTACAAAAACCGAAGAGTTTAGATCCAATTAGAATCTAAATCATGTCTAATTTTGCGTCATGTCTAATTTTGCATCATGTGTCTCATATAATTTTTAAATTTTTGTGTCAAATGAATTATTTGGTGCAAAAATCAAAAAGTTTAAATTCAATTAGATTCTAAATTAAATTTTAATTGAAGTTCAATTTTGTGCCATGTGTCCCTTTTAATTGTTTAATTTTTGTGGCAAGTGAACTATTGAGTGCAAAAACTGAAGAGTCTAGATCCAATTAGATTTTAAATTATTTATAAATTAATAGCCAAAATTGAGAGAAAATCCAATTAAATTCTAAATTGGAGTCTAATTTTGAGTGATGTGTCTTATCTAATTTTTAAATTTGTGTGTCAAGTGAATTATTAGGTGCAAAAATCAAAGAGTATAATTTCAATTAGATTCTAAATTGAATTTTAATTGAAGTTCAATTTTTTGCCCTGTGTCCCATCTAATTTTTTAATTTTTGTGGCAAGTGAATTATTGAGGGAAAAAATTGAAAAGTCTAGATCCAATTAAATTTTAAATCATATGTGTGTGTATGTGTGTAATTGTGATTGGATTTACATGTACCCATGCATATGCATGGGGTTACACACTAGTTATATATAAAACTCTCCTCCCCTCCTAAATGACTGAAAAAGAGCTATAAACATCTTGAATTTACCTTCTACTTAAATTGTTGTGCACACACCCCTTAATAAGGGGAAGGGGAGATGAGTGTAAGAACAAAAAAACAACTTTAGGGGGTGTCAATATAATTTTCCCAAAAAATAATATGGCTAGTTTTTTTTTTTGGGTTAATATTGGTTAGGTTCACTCGTAATTTCTTAAGTCTAAAGAAACGATTGAAAGTCATATATTTTTAAATATGTATTGCTTTTAGATTCCAATCCCAATTAGTGCTATTTTGTAGACTACTACGCCTTTTACTTAAAAGAAGTTGTTTTTATTCCGTTTGCTAATCAAGACTCATAAGCTACACGCCATTGGCTAACCAAGTAATTATTCGAGGCATATTTCCTTATATTTACAAGACTTTCAATATCGTGGATCTTGTGGGAGAAAGCTCTGTTTAAAAGTTTGAATACATTGGTCCCACCTAAATTCAGCTAACTTTTGTTATACACTAATTATTGCACATTTCATATACATTTCACGCTCTCATAATTTTAACTGAAATCATGTCTTCAAAACATGATTTGAAAGAAAGTGATAAGTAGATTTGGTAGCTCCCATCTTAAATTATAGTGTGAAATGCAATAAATGTATTCAATTTCAATCCAAAGAACTATCTATTAACAATTTAACAGTAATAACTAGAAGAAACTAAATTTATAATTGGTGCTTTCTTTTTCGCCTAAAGAAAACAAGTATAATCCTTAATTTTCTCTGTTGTGCATTTTCTATTAGAATGTATACATTTTTCTTATATAATTTCTTCTTCTTTTCAAGTCTGTCATAACATATATTGTAACCACACCAAGTCCTAAAAAGCCCCCTGGCCATGTTGATTTCCCACTCAATTGCTCCAATTTGAACTTAACATTAACATGCCCAACCACTTGCCCGATGACAATTGAGAAAGAGGAATCATCTCCTGTGGCATGTCCGGAGTACACCCGGTGGATCCATGAAGATCTACGGCCGTGGCAGAGTACCGGAATCACGAGGGACATGGTGGAAAGAGGAAGAGTTCATGCAAATTTTAGACTTGTGATTGTGAAGGGAAAGGCTTATATTGAGAAATATAGTGACGCATATCAAACTAGGGATGTCTTTACAATATGGGGAATTTTGCAGCTTCTGAGGTTGTACCCTGGGAAGGTACCAGATTTGGAGTTGATGTTTTGGTGTGGAGACGAAACCGTGATTAAAAAACATGACTACCAAGGGCTTAAAGCCACGTCGGTGCCACCGGTGTTCCATTATTGTAAGGATGATGAAACACTAGACATTGTCTTCCCTGATTGGTCTTTCTGGGGTTGGTAAGTTTCCTTTTCAAATTTAATTACAATTTGATTGCAAAAAGTTACTTGGGGCATAGGTTTTTTTGCTGAATATGAAAATGATATCATATATCCATTTCCATGTGAGGATGGTTTACATGTATTGGATATATATGATATATTAGCTCGCTATATGTGGTAGGTTTCTCACAAGTGAACCTCGTGCGTTATTGGGGTCTACAAATTTTGAGAGATCTGTTGTATACAATGGAAATAGAAAAATACTCCCTCCAAAAATAGGTGTATTCAACACTCCCTTCACATATATATTAAACACACAAACACTTGTAAATCTCACATACCTAATATTGTATATCCATAAGATGAGGTACTCGTAAACAGTAAACTCACCCCATAATTGTTTTGCAAGATCTTTGACGTTATAATAATAGCTTTACTGATTTTTTTTTTTTTTTTTTGAGAAACAAAAAAGGGAACTCGTATGTGGTAGTCATTGTCCCACACCCCATGGTACATTTGGGTAAGCCCATGGGTACCACCGGCTCGAACCGGCGCTCTAAGACCTTGAACCCACACACACTTTAGGCTCTATTGATTTCTGGGACTTACCAGAAATTGCGATTACAGTTCGCGCTGGAACTCAAACCTGGGATGTGGTGAAGCCTCAACAATCACCTGTCAGTTGTAATAGCTTTACTGATCTAATTTAGAAAACTTGCAAAAAAGGTTATACTTTGTTATTTTTCATATGATTCAGCTTATAACAGTGGTTATTATAAAATAATAATATTAATTATAACAGGGGTTGCACTCCTTTGTTTTCTCATGTGATTCATAGTTATTATTATTATTATTATTATTATTATTTATTTTTTTTTGGGTTTCAAAAAAATCATTAACAAAACTTTTCCTTCGTTAGGCCTGAGGTCGATATAAAGCCATGGGGGACTACGTTGGAGGCCCTAAAAGAAGGCAATAAAAAGATCAAATGGAAAGATAGAAAACCCTATGCTTTCTGGAAAGGGAATCCATACGTGTCCAAAAAGAGAGTAGAGCTTATGAAGTGCAATGTCTCTAACAAAAATGATTGGAATGTTCGTTTATATGTCCAGGTGAATTTCTTTATCGAATTCCTTGATTTTTATTTTAAGGAACATTCATACATTTCTAGTACGAGTGGTCAATTGTTTAGTTATCCGGAACTTTTGCTAAGAATATTTAGTAAAAGAAAAGACATTAAATTCTTGTACATCAAACAGGGTTAGCTTAATACAATTTCAGGCTTAAAGAAAAAATTTAAATGGGTGTTTTCATATTTATGTATCACGTAAATAATATTTAGTTTATTAACTATCAATTTAGTAGATGTTTTATATTACAAATTTTTATTAACAACCCGTTATTCTTACCTTTAGTATGATTAATTCACTCGAGCGATGTTTGGGATATTATAAATTTTATCCCATAAACCTTACAAAATGACGCGTCATCAATTAAAAAATTAATTAATTCAAATTAATTTATTACATTGTTTTAGCAACACCAATCACATTTTTGCCACATTAGTTTGAAATTTTTTTTGTAATAAAATTTGTGGTCGTTTAGCATTTTTTATTCACTTAACGGTGATTTGGTTGGATGTATATTAATCTATATTTATTTTTGGGAAAATGTTAATTGCTATCACAAATTTTATTACAAAAATCTTACAAATTGATATAGAAAAGAATGTGAATGGTTGCACTTCAACAAGATAATAAATGAATATTTTGATTACTTCTTGTGATGGTGACATTAAAATTTTTAAGCTCTCTGAAGTAAAATTTGCAATATTTATAACATCACTCAATTTCTCAAGCATTCTTAAAATTAGAGGGAAAAAAAAGTAACAATTCATTTTTATATATATATATATATATATTAAAAAAAATAACTTATGGAGGGGCTTTCTCTAGTAAGGGCCCTAGGCCTAGGGTCAGTGGGCCAGCCCTGACATCATTGACATGTTTGATTGTCAAAATTGTGAAAAACACAGGTAATTATCTTAATGAAAAACTAGATTAGTTATCTCATCTTTGCTTTTCTTTAAAAAAAAAAAAAAAAAAAAAAAAACCATTGAAGTGGAAGGTTTCTTCAAAAAATAAGTAGCTGAGGGGTCATCTGTTTATTAAATGATATTGAGCATCTTATCGAGAAACAAGTGAACTATTTCTTTGTGAAATTGTGCTTAATTTCGTATGTGGAATTATGCAAAGATCTTGTTTGATCCTATTTTGGAAGTAGAAATAGTGTTTTTTTCCCCTCTTTAGAAGAGATAGTGTGAAAGAAACATATAGGAAAAAAGTACTAGGCAGACAGGCTATTGAGAGAAATTTGGAACATATTTATTTCAACTATTTTATCTGTATTCAGGATTGGGAAAAAGAATCTAAACAAGGATTCAAGAACTCAAAACTAGAAGATCAATGCACCCATAGGTAAATACTGCACTTCTTTAATTTTCTCAACAATTTATTTTTCTTCATTTTTCTTATAATTTCCTTTTAAATATGTCATAATACATTTATAGTGTTATTAATGACATTATTTTCTGTTTATTTGGCCTTTTTATCTGAAGATATAAAATTTACATGGAAGGATATACATGGTCAGTGAGTGAAAAGTACATTCTAGCTTGCAATTCCATGACCTTGCTATTGATGTCTCAGTACCATGACTTTTTCACAAGAAGTTTGGTGCCCATGCAACACTACTGGCCCATCAAAATAACTAATAATACATGCAGAGATCTTAAGCTTGCTGTCGAATGGGGCAATTATCACACCGACAAAGTAAACCTCTCTTACTCTCTTCCCCTCTTGACACAACCAAATTTAGCCACATGTGGACATGCATGTGTGGTGGCTTTCTTTTCCTAAAACAGTTCTCTTTTCTTGAATTATGAAAAACATAAACCAATGCAGAACACTTATATAGAATTGCACTGTTTAAAAGCCTTCTCAAAATGGTTTTAACTGGTTTTGTTAATTTTCTATTTTTCCTTAGAGAAATAGCACGATTTTTTCTCATTTTCTCATGGAAAGCTTGTTATATACATAGTAGACTAGTGCTATACAATTTGGAAAGAGTAATGATAAGGATGCTACAAAGTTTACTACATAAACCTTACAAATTATTGACGTATCACTAATCACAAAAAACTAATTGAAAAATACTAAAATTATTTTTTTGTCTATATCCCTTTAAAACAAATTGTTTACACCTAGTGAATTAGCCAAGTAGTTACTAAGATTAATTATGAGATCTAGATTAAACAATAGTATATCATATCATGCACAGCAGAAAAGTAAAAGACGCAATGACATGATCACTCAGGAAAACTAATGAAACTAACGCTTTGTTTGTTTCGACGTAAAATATTTGCAAAAGTAAAATATTTTACATGTAACATATTTTCATTTTACAATATTTGGTTGCATTCTTGAAAATGCAAAGAAAATGTATGTTTCAACAAAATTAAAAAAATTTAAGAATCTCACAACCACCGCCTAATCTAGCAAAATCCAACCCACCACCACACCACCAACCACCCAAACCACCACCATATCTGCACAAACCTACCTACCACCACCCTAACACTCCACTGACTGACTAACAACTCAAATCCACAAATTGGAGAAGGAAAAAATGCGCCAAAGCTGACCAACCACCCACCTTCTAGCCACCCAAAAACTCAACCATCACCGTGACCCACAAACCATCCCAACCACATGCCATAACCCATAAACTAGCCAAAAAGCCCACAGTGGTTAAAAAACCCAGATCTGAGAATTGATGGGTGAGTTGACAATGATGGAGGTAGAATCGGTGTGATGGGGATAAATGAATTGGCGGTGGAATCAGAGATGGTGTATGGTTGGATTGAAAAAAGAATTGATGGATTTGGGTGGTCAAACCATGAATTGGTGGGCGGAGGTGTAGAACCGACAATGGCGGAGGTCTACTGACATTGGCAGAGGTGGAGCCGACGATGAGAGCATTGAAGATGGGTGGTGCCACGAAACTAAGTGGTTTAGTGTCTCTGGTTTGTGGTGGCAGAGGTGGAGCTGATGATGGCAGAGGTGGAGTTGACAATGAGAGTCGCCGGAGATGAGTGGTGTTGCGAACCTAAGAATGGTTTGGTGGCTCTAGTTTATGGGAAGGGAGAACTAAGAGTGGGAAGGGAAAGAGTCATGTGAAATACCATGAGAGGTACTGAGGGAGAGATAGTGTTAGAGGGACTTAGGACTGAGGGAGTGAAAGCATTGGGGTGAGAGCGAGAGAGCAAATGTAAAATGTTGTACCAAAATTTTAAGTGTAAAATATTTTACATAAATTTGCCTAGTTAATTTAGTTGACTGAAAATATTTTACTTCTAACTAAATATTTTACCGTAAAACAAACATAGTAAAATGGGAAAATATTTTCCTAAAAATATTTTACATCAAAACAAACGGAGTGTAAATGTTTTAAGGTAAAAACTTGAGAAGGATTTGACCTAACTATCATTAAGGTAAACAAATCTACTAGAAAGAATTGAAGTTTACAAAAGATTTGACTCCTAAACCTAATGCTACCTCCAATAGAACTTATTAACACAATCACGTGCAACTCTGACTCCATAGACTTTTCTCTCTTGGATTTGTTGAACACAAGCTCCCCACACTTATGACTTTGAGATCCCACTAAAAGATTTTAGATCACCAATCGTTGTTGATCTTGTAGTAACAACTTGATTCCACTAGCACTTGATTATAAATCTCATTTTGGTAGACACTTGTAGAGTTAGAAGGTTATGGAAACCTCATAGATCTCACAAGAGTAACTCACAAGTCTTCCAAGAGTCTTTAAAACGTAGTTAGGGTTTTCCTTTTATACTTAGAAGTGTTGGACTGAAGCCCTAAATGTTTTCACGGGCTTGGAATTGGTTTAAAATCAGCAAAATTACCTTTTCTGTGATTTTCAATCGGTCGAGTCTAATTTTTGATCGGTCGAGCTTCACAGAACTTAAACTCTCCTTTCTACAACTTGAATGTTCTTGAATCTTGATTTTTACAATCATAAGTAATGTCTAACACCTAATCTAAACATGTTTTTGTTCTCGGTTTGCCAACATACACAAAATAAGAATCTAAATATTTAATCCTAAATATTTAGAGGCTAACAAAAACTACTATCAATTTTACTAATCCTCCATCTATTATCCCTCAACTATAAATTGAGTAAATGTAATAATTTAACTTTCAAAATCAAGTCACAATGTCATCCTTATGTCTCCCATTTAAATTTTAAAGTAATTAATAGTTGAAAGTTGATTTAGCTTTAGAATTTTCACACTTTCTATAGATTCCTTTTAACTTATGCTCTATTTGCTACATTAACTAATTTTGTCAATCTTATGCTCTATAATGATATTTACTTGATATTGAAACTTAAGGGACTAAGTTGATTCAACTAATAGTTGGGGGGATTAAATTGACACAACTAACACTCAAGGGACCAAATTAAACTTTATCGCATAATTTGATGACCACATCAATAATTTAACCCAAGTAAATGTCTTAATTTCTATTTTCCATGAATGGTGACTCATTAATTTATAAAGCTTATAAAGTAAAATTTATAGTATCTTTAACATCACATTTATTTATTATGTTATTAAAGTTGTACATATTACATTCATTGATATATCACCTTAAAAGCAATGTGACAGTCAACAATGGGACCCAACATGCACTATGTTTCTTATTTGGTGCTAGACATGCTTCAAATTTATTTATTTAATTGTTTTTCTTCACAATTCAATCTCCTTCAACACTTATATTTCAGGCACAGGAAATTGGAGAGGAAGGAAGCAAATTCATTCAAGAGAACCTTAAAATGGACTTTGTTTACGACTACATGTTTCACTTGTTAAGTGAATACTCAAAGCTCTTGAAATTTGAACCAACAATTCCTCTAGGAGCGCATGAGGTCTGTTCGGAAACAATGGCATGTCGAGAGGGTAATAAATTTTGGAGAATTAAGAATTTCATGGTGGAGTCCATGGTGAAATCCCCTAGGGATACACTTCCATGCACAATGCCTCCTCCTTTATGATCTTCCGAGTTCTAGGTATTGATGCCATTTCTCAAAGAAAATAAAATATAATGAAAGAAGTGGATATGTGGGAGAATGAATATTGTGAGAAACTAGTTAGTTGAAAATTTGAAATACAATAAGGGCCTTTGTTGTTTGTGTGTGCTCGTTTTGAAGCGTAAAATTTAGAGTATAGTCCAGTATTTCATTTCTCGAACTTCCATTTGGGCTTTGAAGGTTATTCTAAGTTTCTAACAAAACTTGTTACTTAAAAAAATAAGGGCTTTGAACAGGGCCGGCCCAAGGCCTAGGCCTAAGGCCCCACCAAAAATCATCCTTAGGAAAAAAAGGGCCCCACATCCCGTAGTTAAATGTCTAAATTTTTATAAAATTATATATAATTTTTAAAAGGTTATTCAATTTTTTTATTAGTGATTTTGTTTTTTTTTTTATACTTTTATTAGTGATGGTAAGGATATTACAAATTTTATTATTGACTTACAAATTGCCATGTTATTAATTACAAAAAAGTGATAAAAACATTCATTAGTTAAATTGATGAAGTTCATTAATGAGAGTCAATGCTACGTTATATTTTGAACATTTTATAGTGCTTTTAATTAGCGCATTTTTCTTTTTCATCTATTAAGATTCTCAAAATATGAGACCAATAGAACCTTAACCCAATTGAAACCCTGAAATGTTTCTAAAAGATATTGCAAATGTGTTAAATCATCAATTATAGATTAGTCTCCACTAATAGTTTGAGACTTTAATTTTTGTAAATTTATTACCTACAAAGTCACACACCAAATAATATCTATCTCTCTCTCTTAAAAACTAGAAATAAAAATAAAAATTAGATTACAACTTTACTTAACTATGCATTGTCATATATCCAAAATAAAGCATCCTTTCTAATCATAATATATTTTTATTTCTTTTTATTAATATTTATAGTTCAACTATGATATTCAATTCTCTATATGAAATTAACATTAGTTTAGTTAGTATTATTCATCAAATCATATATTTAATTATCAAATTAACCTTGATTTTATTAGTATTAAATAATTTTGTTTAATTAATATTTATATATTAAAGGCTCACATAAACTTTTTGCCTTAGGCCCCAAATTATGTTAGTGCCCCCTGACTTTGAAGGTTGGGGTGTGGAATAGAAATTTACATGAGCTGGGCTTGGTTTCTAGGCTTTGGAACTTTATTGATATATTTTGGAAAAAATACCAAGACACCCCTTGAACTTTGAGTTGATGGTCATTACACCCCTAAACTTTTAATTTAACCAATTTAGTCCTTAAACTTTGCACAAGTGCCAAGTAGAGTCATCTGTTAGATTGCCGGTTATTATCAAACGGCCGAAGTGTTAAAAAACAAAACACACACACAAACTAAAGCATTGAAATTAACAATTTCAATTATCTAACTCAAAACAATTAATGATCGCAAGCCCAAAAATAAATAAATAAATAAATAAAATAATTAATGATCAAGCACGTGAATTATCTAACTTTTCAACCAGTAAGTTCCAATTAACCGCTAAATATCAAGTAAAGATATGAGATTCATGATTGGAATAAAAAACCCAAAACACAAAACCCAAATGCAAATAAAACCAATCCTACGAAATCATGCTAACGATCATTACGAACTCTAAAGATTTACGGACATAGAGACAAATTGAAACAAATTAACGTCACTGAGAAAGCAAACGCTTGATTATTTGACAAATTGGAACAAATCCATTAGATACAGATCCTTTTTTTTTTTTGACCAGTTCATCAGCAAGGTTAATCAAACGCTTCATTGTTTGCCAAGAAAAAAAAAAAGGAAATCAAAGGGCTGCTAGTTTGCCGAGAAAATGAAAGAAAAGACTGGAGAAAGAAAGAAAAAAAACCAATAAAAAGATAAAACAAAATAAAACAAACAAATTAACAATCTTTATTAAAAAATGTCTTCTTTCAAATCACCAAAAAAAAAAAAAAAAAACCTAGACTAAACCTTAAGCCATAAAAGATAAAACAAAACTATTGAAAACAAAAAATAATAATAATAATACATAAACAAACTTGACAGAACATTGCAAGGAGGAGCATCAAAAGTCAAAGCCTGCTAGGAGCAAGTGGATGAGGTTGATAAGTAGGGGGAGAGAGTGAGGAGAGGCGAAGACGTTGCTAGGAGCTTGGGCGAGAAATATTAAAGAGAGAGAGAGGTGGGGAACTAAAATGGGGATCTAGATATGTTTAGGGTTTGTAATTGAAATGACGTCGTTTCAGGTTTTTTATTTTTAAAAATCTCATACCAAAATGACATTCTTTTGGAACTGATATTAAAATTAATAACAAGTTCAAACGACATCGTTTCAGTATTAGATTTAAAATTTTTAAAAACTCTAACATTTCCTAATAACCTATATCTCTCTAACACCATTTCTCCTTTTTCTTCCTTGCCTCTCTCAAATTCGCACTTTCACACCTTCTCTCTACTGAAACCTATAGTAATTCTATATATAAATTATACTTATGTTAAATTATAGTAGATAACTATATATACACACCCCGGTGCGATGTGGTTTCTCGTTGGAATTCAAAATAGCCACTGATTGCCCATCGGTGCGATGCGATTTCTCGGGGGTATGTAGGAACTATTGCCTCCAAGTATGGAATGAAGCTCTCAACCAAGCTGGGGTTGAGGTTTCATCTGTATTTAGGAAGGTAGAGAGTGTATACTATGCCCCTGCCATCCGAGCGTCTGGCCCATCTAGCTTAAGGACTGATACCCTTTTTGAGGTGTCAGAAGTAGGCATGGATAGTATAGCCAAGGTCCCAACCTCTTCTGACAATCCCGCCGAGGTGGCTGAGTAGCCCAGGGTCACCGAAAAAGAAGAGAACGTAAATCAGGGAGTGGCCTCAGATGTCACAAAGCCCCCAATTGACACCTAGGACCCCCTGCCGAGAAAGAAACTCCTAAAAAGATGGAGATTGTTCTAGAAATTTCTTCCTTGCCCGCTAAGGTTGATCCTGCAAGCAAGGGCCCTGAGGCCTCAGAAGCAGCATCCACTCAGCCTACCTAAGCCCCTCCCAAAGAAAAGATTGTAATAAAAAAGAAATAACTTCCAGTGTGGTTCTTTTTTTTTTTTTTTTTTAACTACTGTTTTTATTTTCAAAGTTTGTAATTAGTGTAACCCCTTTGTATTCAATTTGCCTCTTTCTGAGGTTTTAGTTAATGAAAGTTATGAACATTTTACTTATTTCTATGATTCTCACACAAATGTTGATATAGTTTCTATTTTATTTAACATTTAACTAATATGGAAATGAGATACAACTCCATTCATGTATACAAATGGTAAGACACCAATTCATGTCAAACTTCACCTAAGTTTCTTCCCATTACTAAGTTAAAAGACTTGGATACAATAATCAGACATGAAATAGATCATGGATATACTTTCAAATGCTTTAAGTGATGCTTACAAGCATGCAATTGATCATGTCACTTTAATGAAAATCCATATCATTCAGTAGGGCTAACCCCATCAGACACTTACATAATCAATAGGAAGTGTTAACTTACTTAAGAGGATCCAGATATAATGCAGGTTCTGTTTGATACTTAGAAAATTGTCATGAAGTATTAATTTACCCAAAGTAGATGGTCTGAGGAACCAAACATAACTGAGGTTCTGTTTAACACTTAGAAAAATGATTAAAAGATATCAATTTACCCAAAGTATGTGGTCCGAGGATCTAGACATAACCAAAGTTTTGTTTGATACTCAGAAAATTATAGAAAGTATTAATTTACTCAAAGCATGTAGCCAGAGGAACCAGGCATAGCTAAAGTTCTGTTTAACACTCAGATAGATGTCAAGAAGTATTAATTTACCTAAAGCACGTGGTCCAAGGAGCCAAGTATTGCTAAGGTTCTGTTTAATACTTAGATAGTTAACCAAAAATATCAATTTACCTAAGGTATGTGGTTCGAAGAGCCAAGCATGACCAATGTTTTGTTTGATACTTAGGAAAATAGCTTGAAATATCAATTTACCCAAGGTATGTCGTCCGAAGAGCCAGACATGACCAAGGTTCTGTTTGATACTTAGGAAAATAATAGGAAGTATTAATTTACCCAAAGCATGTGGTCCGAAGAGCCAAACATAGCTAAGGTTCTGTTTAACACTTAGAAAAATTATGAGAAGTATTAATTTACCCAAAGCATGTGGTTCGAGGAGCCAGACATAGTTAAGGTTCTGTTTAACACTTAGATAGATATTAGGAAGTATTAATTTACCTAAAGCATATGGTCTGAGGAGCAAGGCATAGCTAAGGTTTTGTTTAACACTTAGATAGATGTTAGGAAGTATTAATTTACCCAAAACATGTGGTCCGAGGAGTTAGGCATAGCTAAGTTTCTGTTTAACACTTAGATAGATAACTAAAAATATCAATTTACCCAAGGTATGTGGTCAGAAGAGCCAAGCATGACTAATGTTCTGTTTGATATTCAAACCAATAGTAAAACGCATGACACATAAAACAATGAGCCAAAATATGGTAAAGAAAGCTTTCATTAATAATAATACCTTTTCAGGTTGTTTACATTCCAGGGATGGGGTACAACTTTTTCATTTAGATCTTCAAGATAATATGCACCTATTCCAGCCGCTGATGTGATACAATATGACTCTTCCCAATTGGGTCCCAATTTTCCCTATGCTGGTTTCTTTGCAGTTCCCAAAACCTTTTTTAAGACCAAGTCTCTAGGCACTAGCAGCCTTAACTTTACATTTGAATCATACCCTTACTTAAGCTTGTGTTGATAGTATGACAGCTGAACCATAACAGTTTTTCTTCACTCATCAATTAAATCTAAACTCTTCTCTAATAGCCCATCATTGCTGCTTGGAGTAAAAGAGCTTGTTCTTAGCGTTGGAAATCCTGTTTCTAAAGGAATCACAGCCTCGGCCCCATAAGTCATTGAAAAGGGCGTTTCTCTAATGGACCTACGAGGTGTAGATCGATATGTCCAAAGGAGGTGTGGCAACTCTTCCACCCACTTTCCTTTTGCGTCATCCAACCTATTTTTCAGCCCACTAACTATGACCTTATTGACAGCCTTGGCCTGTCTATTCCCCTGTGGATATGCCGAGGTGGAATATCTATTTGTTATGCCCAGGTCACAGCAATACCTCCTGAAGGCCTTGCTATCAAACTGAAGTCTGTTGTCCGAGATTAGGGTACGAGGGATTCCAAACAGAGTGACAATATTTTTCCATACAAATCTCTTAGCATCCACGTCCCTGATATTTGCTAATGGTTCAACTTCAACCCATTTGGTGAAGTAATCTGTGCCAACCAACAAATATCTCTTATTTCTTCCTGCCTTAGAGAAAGGCCCTACAATATCCAAGCCCCATTGAGCAAAAGGCCAATGACTGGATAAAGGGTTAAGGACTCTTCCAGGTTGGTGAATGTTTAGGGCAAATCTTTGGCATTGATCGCACTTCTTCACATACTCTTGTGCTTCCTTCTGCATGTTTGGCCACTAATATCCTTGAGTGAGGGCCATGTGAGACAAAGATCTGCCCCCTGTGTGGCTTCCATAAATCCCTTCATATAATTCTTCTAGGTGTAACTCAACTACTTCAGGGTGTATGCACAACAGATATGGTCTAGAAAAAGAACGTTTATACAACTTTTGGTTCTCGGACATCCAAAACTGAGAAACCTTCCTCCGTACCTTGTCGCCCTCAGACTTACTCTCGGGCAAGACATCTTCTTTATGGAATAGGACAATAGAGTCCATCTAGCTAGGACCTACCATTACTTGATGAATGTGAACCCCATCTCCCCCTACTTTAGTAGGTTTACATAAGTCTTCCACAAGGATCACCCAAAGTAAATTTTGTGCCGAGGAGGTTGCTAGTGTGGCAAAAGAGTCAGCATGTGTATTTCTACTTCTAGGGATTTATGATAAATTAAAAGACCAAAATCCAGACTGTAAGTGTCTAACCTGGTTCAAATATTCCTGCATTTTAGGATCTCTAGCTTCCAACTCTTCCTGTACTTGGCTCATGACCAGCCTTGAATCAGAGAATATCTCCACTGCTTTTCCACCCATTTTCTGAACCATGGTCATCCCTACCAATAGAGCTTCATACTTAGCCTCATTGTTTGTGGCGAAAAGCCCAATCTCAAGGATTTCTCAATTGTGATCCTCTCGGGAGATATTAGAACTAGCCCCACTCTAGATCCCCTGTGGTTTGCTGCACCATCAACATATACCTTCGAGGAGAAAGGTTCTTGTAAGGAGATTGTGCCAACTGATTTTTCATCCATGTTCTGCTTCTTTAGTCCCTCTTCTAATGGGGGTTTCAACAAACTCGGCCACCAGATCAGCGAGAACTTGACCTTTAACAAAGGTGCGAGGAATGTACTTGATATCAAAAACCCCTTGGATCGTACCCCACTTTGCAATCCTCTCTGTGTAATCAGCACTTCGAAGTAGAGATCTAAGTGAGAGCTGAGTTAGGACAACAACTGTGTGTGATAGGAAGTAGTGGGGGAGCTTACGCGTAGCATACACCACTGCCAAAATGGCCTTCTCTAGTGGTAGGTAACGGACCTTGGCCTCATGTAGTGACTTGCCCACATAATAAACTGGCCTCTGTATACCTATCAACCTACACAAGTACCAGGCTTACCGCATGGGAAGCCAGAGCAATGTAAGCAAACAAAAGCTCATCCACCTCGGGTTTGGACATAATGAGTGATCGAGATAGATATTCCTTTAACTGTTGAAAGGCTAAGACACACTCCTCGGTCCATTAAAATCTCTTCCACTTGTTCAACAACTAGAAGAAAGGTCTAAACCTGTTTGCTGATCGAGAGATGAATCAGTTTAGAGCAGCAGTCATTCCCGTTAATTTCTGGATCTCTTTGGGATTTTGAGGTGGCTGTAAATTGTTGATTGCTTTAATCTGATCAGGGTTGAATTCAATTCCACGGTGTGTAACCATGTACACCAAGAACTTCCCTGATTTGACACCAAAAGAACATTTAGAAGCATTAAGTCTCAATTTGTGTCTCTTCAAGATCTTAAAGATATTCCCAAGGTTGTTAATGTGCTCAAATTTCAACTTACTCTTGATCACCATGTCGTCTATATAAATCTCAACGTTTTCCCCAAGCTGTGGCTCAAACATCCTAGTCATCATCTTTTGATCTGTAGACCCCGCATTCTTCAAACTAAAGGGCATCACCTTGTAATGGTAATTCCCAGTAGAAATGACAAAAGCTGTTTTCTCTTGATTATCCAAGGCTAAAGGTATTTGATGGTATCCTTGAAAGGCATCCAAAATGCTCATCCGAGGATGGCCTACCGTTGCATCCACTAACTGATCAATCCGAGGCATGGGAAGGGGTCCTTTGGATAGGTTTTGTTCAAGTCTGTGAAGTCTACACTTACCCGCCACTTCCCATTCTTCTTCTTTTCTACCACTGTATTAGCCAACCATTCAGGATAGAACATTTCTTTAATAGCCCCAGCTTGCTTAAGCTTGTTCACTTCTTCCTTGATAGCATCAAAATGTTCCTTAGATGAGCGCCGAGGTGGTTTCTTTCTAGGGAGGACAGTTGGGTTGACATTCAAATTATGGCAAATGTATTCTAGATCTACCCTAGGAGCTTCATAGGCATTCCGGGCAAACACATCAATATTCCTCCTAAGAAATGGCAACAGTTCTTCCTTCTCCCGAGGAGGCAACTGAGCTCTGTCCTGAAAAAACTTCTTCAGATCACCATCTATAGCAATTTCCTCCAACCTTTCACACTTTGTCTTTCCCGACACCGCATCCGTAGATAGGACCGGAATCCTTGATTGCTATGAGCCTCCCTCAGCAGAGGCTGATGACTCAGCCGCAGGCTGATGCATAATTGCAGCCACGCGGTACTGCCTAGCCATGTATTGACTCCCTACAAGCTCTTCAATCTGGTCCTCTGAGGGATACTTCACCTTTAAATGCAGAGTTAAAGAAACGGCTCTTGGGCGTGAAGCCAGGGTTTGGCCACAATGGCCGTGTAGGAAAAGTATGCATCCACCACAATAAAGTCCACTTCAATCACCTGAGTATGCATCCATCACAATGAAGTCTACTTCAACCACCTCTGAACCTGCCTGTATGGGTAACCTAATCTAACCCTTTGGGATGACAACTTTCCCATAAAAACTCATCAAAGGTGAAACATAGGCTGTCAGATTCTCAGGTTTTAAGTTTAGCCCTCTATACAAGTCAGGGTACATAATTTTTGCACCATTGCCCTGGTCTACCATCACCCTCTTCACATTATACCCTCATATTCTGAGGGTGACCACTAAAGCATCATTGTGTGGCTAGAGGTTCCCATCTTATCCTCGTCCAAAAAACTTAGCGCTGGTCAGATCTCTACTCTAGCCCTCTTCGGCTCAAAATTAGAGTCCTTGGCTAGTAGCCAAGCTACAGACATCACCTTGGAAGGATAAGAACCAGTCCTCCCAAGTGCAGCAAAGATGACATTAATTGTGCCTAACGAGGGCCTTGAAGAAGCGTTTCCCTAAACCCCTGACCTTGAGTGGTCTCCTTGCCCATTGGGCCGATACAAAAACTGTTGTAACCTTCCCTTTCTGACTAGTTGCTCCATATGGTTCCACAGAATTCTGCAGTCCTCGGTAGTATGCCCCCGCTTCTAGTGGTATTGGCAATGAAGGCTCTAGTTGCACCTCAAGGGGTCTCCTCCCATTTTGTTTGACCATTTGAACTATGGCTCATTCTTGATCTTCTCCAAGACTTGATGCATTGGCTCTCGGAACACAGTGCTAACCACTTGAGGAGTTGTAGACCTAGATTGTCTAGCAAAATCCTTTCGGGGTATGTTATTGTTGTAGTGGTCCGACCTGAAATCCCTCATCTCCTGAGGGATAACCTTATCCTTCCCCTTGCCTTGTTGTTGGTTTTCCTTGACCCTATTGTACTCATCAATGCGATCCATAGGCTGATGAATGCTCTTTACTGGCTTTTTGGTTAAGGATTTTCTCAAATCATGCTCGATGGGCAAGCCGACCTTGAAGGTCCTTTTAGCCACATCATCAAAATCCCCATCAGTCTCATTAAACATCTCCCAATTCCTGTCCGAGTACGTTTTCAAGGTCTCACCTTCTCGTATGAACATGGACAATAGAGAATCTATAGGCTGAGGAACCCTAGTACACGTAATAAAATGAGACCCAAACACTCGGGTGAGCTCCTTGAAGGATTCAATAAAACCTGCACCTAGACTATCAAACCATCTCATCGCCACAAGCCCCAAGCTGGATGGAAATACCTTGCACATCAAGGTCTCATTCTTGGAGTGTATAACCATTCTCTGGTTGAAGTGACTTACATGCTTCACAAGGTATGTACGACCATTGTACATGGTGAACGTGGGCTGAATGAACCATCGAGGAAGTCTCCCTCCCTCAACTCTGTGCACGAAAGGAGTCCTGGAAATTTGGTTGAGTGCTCTGCTCATAGTGTAGTTTCCCAGGCCTCTGGAAGATGAATTTCTATTTTTACGCTCATGATGGTAGTCCTCATCATACGAGAAAGACTTACTATGAGGAGTCCTTGATCTGTGTCTATAACTACCATCCTCTTCATCGTCAGAAAAGAAGTCAGAATTGGAGGGACTTCGCCTTCTCCATTCATGGCATAACTTCCTCTTTAAATGATCAATCTCTAGCTGCATATCTTTAGCATTTTTCTCATGAGAGACGTGGCTCCCACCCGAGATTGGCTCCTAGTATGTGTAGTGTGCACATTCCCCTCCCAGTCTCTTCTTTGTTCAAGATCACGAAAGTGATCTTGATGTTGAGACCCCATGGATTCTGCCTGGTTCGGACTTGAACCTACCATAGTTGGACATCAGACTCACTACAACACCAAAATTTCCCACAAACGATGCCAATTGTAAGGATGCAGTTTGGGTCCGTAGCTCAAGTGATGGGTGAACTTAGACCCAAAAAGCCCAATACAATGAATTTGTAGAGAGTAGGTTGGAAAACTGGGTTTTAATGAGTTGGATGACAAGGAAAATGGATTCAGATGACAAGAAAAGGAAAATAGACCGACTTAAACTAAAGAAAATCGTCCTTGACAAAGTCCGAGGAGATCAGTTCTTATATAGTTCTCTCAAGTTGGATTATAGAATTAGTTTTTAGTTGCTACAGTGTTTTTCTCTTAATTTTCCCGTCCCCCCTTCTTAGAGTCCCTCTTCCATTTTATACTATCTTCCCCTTTCATCTCCGCCTTCCACGTGTAGATCAGATTGTTGGTGCTGATACTTGTCTCATCAGCCCCTTCCTAAAGTCTTTAGGTAGTAGCTGTGAGGCTAAAAGTTACTGCTCAGGTATCACTTCCTCATTAATGTAGCCAGAGAGTTAAATGCAGAGCATTTAATGTGGTGGTAGCAGCTTTTTCTTGAGATATTTCATGACCTTTTTCTGTCTTGTTCATTCTTGATACTTATCCTTATTCATGAAATGATCCAGAATGTTACTCTTGATGGCAGACCACACCCTCTAACCTCGGATTTACTCAGCCGAGGAGATATTCTTCCTCGGACTACCCTTCTGGATGACCTTAACCGGATTTCACCTTTTCATTTACTAACACGGTTCCTTATGAAAGTGTTCTACCATCCTCGGATTGTTTAACGTCCTCGAATTGGGCCTCTGGCCCAATATATACATAAATATGGGCTCCTAGGCCTAACAACCCTACATTCCTAGTTATATATCTCTATGTTTCCTCAATATATATATGTGTGTATGTGTGTGTGTGTGTGTGTGTGTGTGTGGGCGTGCGCGTGCGTGCGCACATGCATTTTTATGCATTCATGCTATTTAGAGCATTGGTAGCAGATTATCTAAAATAGGTAGCCGAACACCAAAAAAACTTCCACATCAATTTACCCATCAGCTTACTCATACTCTTACCCATTTAAGCTAAAATGGTGACCTATATTTGGGGATAGGAAATTTGATGTTGGTGAAAAGAAAAGTGGTTACCTAAAATTAGAAAAGTAACCAACAGGAAGAAAAACATAGGTAAACTATTAAAATTACTCTAAAGAACCCAAATGAATGGTAAAAAAATTTATGATAGTGGACATTTAAATGCATGTTTATTTAGGAGTTTATGACCACAATATTAAATTTTGTAAGTATTTTTTTAAGGGGAATTAATGGATATTGACTAAAAGGAATTAATGAAGGTTAGAGGAGTCATTTTAATCTTACTCTTGTGTGATTTTTTTTTTTTTTTTTTGGAAACAAGATAGAATTTTTATTCTAGCCTAATCTAAGTGTATATGTGTGTGAAGCTCCTTCCTGGAGACTTGAACCCCGACCTTTGCCCCCAACACCCCACAAGCATTTATACTTGTGGAGTGACCACCACACCAAGGGTGCGCGGTGGTCTATTGTATGCATCTTTATTTTTACAAAAGATGGCGTGTCATTGTTATTCGGAAAATGTTTCGCTCCAAACATATTTGGAACTTTGGGTTCCAACCACTAATAGAAAAATAACATGTATCTCATCATGTGCAATACACATAATTCACTTGATTGGTTAGGTTAAATGAGCCATGTGCAATGTACATTAATGACAAATGTCATCTTTCAATAGGTGGTTGGAGCCCAATGCTCTAAACATTTTTAGTGCCAAACTTTGTCCATTATTATATGTAGTGAAAAATGGACACTTGCTCTTATTTTGTGCAACCATTAGTTTTGAGATCCGGCTTTTATAATATAAACTAGTTGATAATCAGTGCAATGCACAAATTTTTCAAATATAATATAATTTTTATTTTGTCTAAATATTAAATTTGATAACTAGGATAATAATTATTATGAATTTATTATAAATGTGGTTGAATATGGAATTAAATACTCTACAATTCGGAATCTATATATATAATAATAGGTGAAGCTGAGAGAAACTCAAATTAGAATTCTAAATTAGAGTTCTAATTTTGCGCCATGTGTCCTAAATTATTTATTCTTAAGGAGTTTTATTTCTTAATTTTAGAATAAAATGTGGGACCACATATTAAATATTCATCCAAGTAAGTTATTAAGTACAAAAACAAAAGAGTTTAGAATAAATGAATCGTAAAAAAAAAAAAAAAAAAAAATGTGCTTCAAAATAATTTTTTAAAAAAATGGACAATTTACATTTTATATCTAATAATATTTTTACAAAATTTTTTAAAGAATCAACAAAATATCAAAATGACTATCAATAATATTTAAATTATATACATAGGAATTATATTATGCATCTTATCGTATATCTTTAAGTGTATCCATACATATGCATGGGGTTACAAGCTAGTTTATTATAACTGTATGTTGAATAATATATTTACCATCAAAATAAAATAAGATATACAAAGATTCTAATGGAAGATTTAAATATCAAACGAAATATGATGTGAAAAAATTTATGTGGCAAAATATTATCAAATTAATCAAAAGTCAAATGTTTTTAATTTTATATATACTAGTATGTAACCCCGTGCATATGCACAAATACAATTAAAAACAATCACAATTAAACGGTTTAAATTATACATTTTAGAAGATGTTCAAATTATACACGGAATTAGCTTACACTTTTTTTAAACTATATGTTTCTAAAATATGTAATGGTTTCTCATTATATAATATATATATATATATATTGTAGGGATATTGGGCCCAAAATTTCATTATATATTTGTACATTGGGCCTATGGCCCAAGCTGAGGATAAGGACTAGTCCGAAGAGGAAGAATTTTAGTTAGAGGAGACCATGTTAGCAAATAAAAGAGTTAGTATTGGCCACAAAGGTTTAATGGGATATTAGCCAAGGATAAATGTCTCCTCGACAGGCTAAAGCCAAGGTCAGAAGAAGTGGCTTACTAATGCAAGAGAACCTCCCAGGAAGTTCTGTCGGTATGAATAGACATTGCAGAGACATTAGATCAGGACAAGTCCTAAATATCTTAGGAAGAAAGCTGCCATCACCGAATTTAATGATCTGCAGCTAACTTCCTGCGGCATTAATGTGGAGAAGACCCCTGAGCAGTGCAAAGTTGGCTGCCCCAAGGCATACACAACCAAGGAGGGTGTCTGATGGGACAAGCACTCAAGTGGTGACTCAGGTGATCAACAAGTGTAGGATCAAGATGCTTTAGAAGGAACTATATAAGAGAAGAGACACTTCATGAAGGGGGATCGAGAAAGAAGAGGAAAAAACACTGTAGCATTCAGGAACCAAACTTGTAACCTAATTTGAGAATAATATACATGAATAGACCTCCTCGGGCCATGCCGAGGACGATTTTGCTTCAATACAACCCTATTTCTTTGCGTTCTCCTATCATCTGAATCTATTTCAATGTTGGTTTGATCAACTAAAGCCCAGTTTTCCAACACATTCTTTACAAATTCATTGTTTTGGACTCTTTGGGCCTAAGTTCACCCACGTAGTGGGCTAGGAATTCAAATTTGGTCCTTACATATATATATATATATATATCTCTGTGCCTGTGTGTGTATGTGTAATTTAATATTTAATTGGATTTAGACTCTTCTTTTTTGCACCCAATAATTCACTTGCCACACAAATTATAAAATTAGATGGACATATGGCGCAAAATTGGATTCCAATTAAAATCAAATTTAGAATTTGAAAAACTATTTCTTCACTTTTTAACTGGTGTTATTCGGTTTATTATATCTTAAGTCAACAAAGTGTGCAATGCATAAAAAAAAAAAAAAGATTTTTCCTCTCTTTAATTTAGTATATAAATATAAATTTTAATAATTATGATGGAGTAATAGACATTTATTATGATTGTATTAATATATATGAAATTTTTTGACATGGATTCCAATTAATTCAAGTAGTGTGTAATCCCGTGCATATACATAGATACAATTAAAAAAAATCACAATTAAACAGTTTAAATTATACATTTTAGAAGATGTTCAAATTATACACGATATCAACTTACACATTTTTTAAACTATTCAATTCTAAAATATGTAATGGTTTCTCATTATATATAACACACACACACACGCACAAATATATATATATATATATATCTGTGCGCGTGTGTGTGTATAATTTAAAATTTAATTAGATTTAGACTCTTCGATTTTTGCATCTAATAATTCACTTGCTACAAAAATTAAAAAATTAGATGAAAATGTGACGCAAAATTGGATTCAAATTCAAATCAAATTTAGAATCTAAAAAACTATATCTTCACTTTTTGACTGGTGTTATTTGGTTTATTATATATTAAGTCAACAAAGCATGCAATGCATAAAAGAAATTTAATAATATAATTTGTTTTTTTTTTTTTTTAAATGATTTTTCCTCTCTTTAATTTAGTATATAAATATAAAATTTAATAATTATAATGGAGTAATAGACATTTGTAGGGGCCAGATAACCATAGGAGATTATGAAAATTGTATATATTGGGCCTGTGGCCCAATCCGTTGATACATACTTGTTCGAGGATGGTCAAGCAATGTTATTATGAGAATTGAATGGGAGGAGGAAGTATGAATCGAACGTGGTAGTCTGAAAGACGTTCGAGGAGGGAAATCTCGTCGGGATTATGGATCCAAGATCAGTAAGAACCTTTTACCACCTTGAGTATCCTACCAAGTATCATCGTAGTTAAGGTTCAGGAGATGGACAAGGAATGAGTAGATAAAGGCCACAAATATCTACTAAAGCTGCCATCTCCGCATTAAATGCTCTGCATCTAACTTTCTAGTTGCATTAATTTGGAGGTGATATCTGAACAGTGTAAGATTTATTTTCCCAAAGCCTACGCAACTAGAAAGGGTGTCTGATGGGATAGCCACTCAAGTAGTAACACAGATAATTAACAAGTGTAAGGTTAAAATGCTTGGAAAGGAACTATATAAAGGAGAAGATCCTTCGCCAAAAAGAAAAAAAGGAAGGAGGAGAGAAAACATTGTGATATTGAGAAATTAAGCTTGTAACCTGATTGGAGGAGAACATATATATGAACAGATCACCTCGGATAAACGCCGAGGACGATTCTCATTCAACATAATATTGTCTCTTTACATTGTATTATTGTCCAAACCTAATTCAAAGTTAATCTAATCATCTAGAGCCCAGTTTTTCTAGCCCACTCTCTACAAATTCATTGTTTTGGGCTTCTTGGGCTTGAGTCCATCCATCTTTTGGGTCAGTGACTTAAATCCGGTCCTCACAACATTTATTATGATTGTATTAATGTATATGAAATTTTTTGACGTGGATTCCAATTAATTCAACTAGTGTGTAACCCCATGCATATGCACGGATAAAATTAAAAATAATTACAATTAAATGGTTTAAATTATAAATTTTAGAAGATGTTCAAATTATACATGGTATTAGCTTATACTTTTTTTAAACTATACATTTCTAAAATGTATAATGGTTTCTTATTATATATACTAGTATGTAACCCATGCAAACACATGAATGCATTTAAAATTAAACACAATTTTTATTATAAAAATATAAATAATTAGTTAAATTATTTTTAGAAAAATAGCATGTAACACATGCATACATATATATACATTTAAAATTACACACAATTTTTATCATAAAAATATAAATAATTAGTCAAATTATATTTTAAAAGGTAAAAGTAATTAGTCACATATTAAAATTCTTACCTAATTTTGATACTACTTATGATTTTTTTTTTCTAATTTTTAATAAGATAGAATGGGTGGTGATTTTTGTTGTGTGGTGATTTTTATTGAGTATATGTGATTTAAAAAAAAAAAAGAATTTATAGTTCATTTATATTAAATTCTTAGTGTTGTTCACTCATTAACTCACTTGACACAAAATTTAAATAACTTAAGTAGATGATTATGTTGTGGTCCCCACATAAATGTAAACACATGACCACTGTTTTAAAAACCCAACCGACCGGTCCAACTGGTTCAACCAGGAATTGGGAGCCAGTCCAGTCCGATTAAAAGCCCCAAAATTGGTCAATAATTGGTCAACAACCGGAAAACCAGCCAAAAACCAGTCAAAAACCGAGGTTGAACCAGAAATTAAAAAAAAACGGTTCGATGCCTGGTTCGGTTTTTAAAACCATGCACATGACGCAAAATTGGATTCTAAGTTAATGTTAAAAATTGATAAAAAATTGATAAAAATAAGTTTGAAAATGAAGAAGATGAGCACAAGGATGGAGATGAATCCAGTCAACAGGCTCTTCTTTCTGATAAAGGTAATGCTGATAATTCTCAACTTGCTCTTGTTAATAAAATACTTCCTCCAAAATGGTTTACAAAAGTTAAAATTGTTGTTTCCCATGATTATAATTTCACTATTATTGCTATGATTGATTCCGGTGTGGATAAGAATTGTATCCAGGAAGGATTGATTCCTTCGAAATATTTTGAAAAATGAACTGAAAAATTGGTTTCCGCTACTGGTTCTCAAATGAAAATTAAATATGAACTGAATAATGCTCATATTTGCCATGATAATGTCTGTTTCAAGATTCCTTCTGTTCTTGTCAAGAATATGACTGATAAAGTGATTCTCGGTCTGCCATTCATAAATGCTTTATATCCTTTCTTTGTTGAACATGATGGAATTACTACTGATCCTTTTGGACAGAAAGTAAAATTCAAATTTGCTTCAAAACTTGAAATTGATATTGATAATGCTTTAGAACTGTCTTATGATTTTCCTGCTAGTATATTTGTTCATGAACCAAGGATGAGTTTGTGCCAATGTTTTGCTGGCCATTTTAAAGGTAATACTAGTAATGCCTAATTGTCAACTATTACTAATGGCCCTAATATTCTCAATAATTCTTTGCAGGATTTAGACAATGATGCGAGGATAAATACCACTAATAAGTGGGATAATAATAATATTTATATTTATACCAATAGTAAGTGGATTATTATGGCTCCCTCTGTTGAGAGGAAAAACCAGGGAAAAGCTCCTGCACAGGACTATTCTCAAAACAAAAGGTTCCCAGCAGGACACCCTTTTGAAATGCATGAAGGCACATCTTCTGGGGTAAAACCTAGCGGATCAACATCCCTTCAGGAATATTTCCCAACAAAAATGACATATTCTAGTGGTGATATCACAATTGCTTTACAAGAAGTTTTATCCAGATCCTTACAATTTCATAATGGTGTCTATAGTGAATTACCAGATTTCATATAATTCATTCTTGATAATCTCTACGCTACCTTTACTAAAGACCACCGTTCCCTGTTTGAAAAAACCCTCCAAGCTCTTGAAATCCACCTTGTTAACCTTATTGCTTAAAATGAGGCTTATATGAGTCACTATGCCAACCTTCTTTTCAAACACAACTCTGTTTCAGAAAATGGCCTTGTTATAGAAAATAATCTTGTTCCAGAAAATGAGGCTCTTAGAATTCGCCTTGAAGCCTACATTAGTCAACTCTTTGGCAAAGAGGATATCCATTCAATGGGTAAAATGACTATTATGGGCACTGATTATGCTAAATTGAGCCTTAAGACCCAATCTATGTTAAGAGGTGCTATTGCCAACTTGCCTATAGATATACAATCTCGTATTCAAGAAAGCAAGGCTATGTTTAGATCATTTGACCTATGGTTCACATGTTTCAAGAAACTTGTTACAACCACTATTCCTGACCCTGATGAATTAGATGAAGGTGATAACGTGTTTATCCAGTTGGACTGGGAAGAACACTTTGGACGTACTCTCAGAGTGTATGAAAAGAAACACTCATTTCCTGGTCTTTTAATTAATTATGATGACAGTCCATTTATTACTGATGGTCCATTTGTTGCTGATGATTTAGAAGATGATGATGATACTGATCCTGATCCTAACTAGCTTTCCCATATGTTTGAATATGGCTTTATTAGGTTCTTAAAATTAACAAGCCATCACCAAGCCAGCCAGCTTCCACAAATAATTCAGGATGCTATTAAAAGATTTTCGAGTCCTTTTGTTTTCATCAGATGCTAGAGCACTTTGCCAAAGTGGGAAAGAGATAATTGGATGAATGTCTAGCCTTCAAAGCATCCTATTCTTATAAATGGGCATACTCACCAAGGACAATGGTTTGAAGGAAATTCTCACTTGTCCTTTAATGATCCTTATGCTCTTGCTGAATGTTGGAGTGATTATTTTAATAACCAGATTATTGAGGTTGCTCAGAATCTATGGAAGAATTATCATTTCATAGGAAGCACTGACAGAATTTCCATTTTTGGACCCAGGCCATATGCTGATGCCATTACCCGCTTACGTATAATTGATCACTGTAATCCAAGGAGCCTACTCATCCCAGGGAAAAGACCAGTATTTGAGCCAATTTTATATTGCGGATTCTGCAATCGATATGCTATTTACCATGACCATCCATGTAATTCTCCACAAGGTCCTTTTGATCCATTTGATGGATACCCATTCGATGCTCCTTTTACTGATTAAATTTGTGGCACTACTGTTTTGAAATTCCTGAAATTCTTGTTCTCACTAATAAAGTTATTTTCATGTTACTCCCATAACCAGGAACTATTTTAGTCAAGATTCTATTGATTTCTTGCAGATGACTGATGATTGATTTTTCTATTTGTCTAGCCTGCACAATGGCTAAAAATGATGCAAAATTCAAATGATGATGTACTTGCTCCTAACAAGCCCATGCTCCTATGTTCCTGTGTCCTATATCCATGTGCCTGACAAGCCTTAAGAAATATTGGAGTTATTAAAAAGAAAAAAAAACTTTGGTCATGTCATGCTTTGCCTTGCCTTGCCATGTTTCTGAAGATTCCCAATTATGCTTCTGAAGTCCATAAGCCTTAAGATGACTTATGGACTTTACGTACAAAAGTTCAAGTACTCATAATGCTCTTACATGTTCCACTATATGTTCAAAATGTTCCTTTTGCTTTTTGTCCTCTCCAAGTTAGAAATTCTTCTGCTCTTTTGATTGTACCAATGCCTCATTTGCTAGAGATTTCAAGACAAAAAGTGAAAAAAATTATTGTTCACGGATTACTATTCACTGATTACTGTTTACTGATACTGTTCACTTTTTACTGTTCATAGTACTATTCACTCCGAATTTTGCCTATTTAAGGGGGGCTGTCCCTTAAGTAAAATCAGAATTTTCTTCAGAATTCTCTTTAGAATTTCCTCCTTAGAACTCCCTTCTTTTAGAAAGCCTTCTTTGAGAGAGAGTTCCTTGTTTTCTACTACCTTGTTACTACTACAACTTTCCCTACAAATCTTGTAACATTAATTCAAGCTTTGTAATTGTTTCAATCTTGTATTCACTACTACTTCTGTAAGTGTTTGTTCTACTTTCAATAATAAGTATTTTCAGTTTTATGTTCATTATACTACTTGTTGCTACCGCCACCTTGGACAGATTACCGCCATACCGGACGTTTCTAAATTGCTTTCATTTACTTTGAATTATTTTGATATATACTACTTGGATGGTTCTACCGCCTTATTATTGTGCTAATTAATTTGCTTACTTTTTACTTTGAAAGTATATTATCACTGTGCTTCCATCTCTTCCTTTCACCTGTGCGTCCCTTTCATTTGTGTGTCCCCTTTTATGGTATCAGAGCCACTCTTTTCTGGCCGGTGATAGTGTTGTTGTGTTCTTTGTATCTTGTCCGTATCTATCCGAACCTTTGGTGCTCCGTTGTTGTGTTCTCTTTTTACCATCGTTGGCGCCACCCTAGACGTAAAGTGAATTCCCAGAACCTGACTGTAAGGCCCGTTTGAGCCAAGAGAAGGCGTGCAGGGCATGTGTGTGGTATAGGGTTGCTTAGGGTATGTGTTACGAAATGCAACGGTTGTGAGAAAAAACATGATAATTGAGTGTTAGAACTAGGATAGTATGTGATGGAAATTTAGACCCCTTAACACACAACCAGATTGAGTAGCCTAGTTAATTAGCCAAGTTGTTACTTAGTCAAATTAAGCAATTCTAGGTTAAAACAATCAAACAATCATATCAAGAATATATAGCAGCGGTATAATAAATAACACAAGATATGATCACCCAGGAAACCACACGGTAAAAACCTGGGGAGGATTTTACCCAACTATCCTCAAGGCAAACCAGAATTCACTATGAAAGAATTGAAGTTCTTACAAAAGGACTACAAGCTCCCCCGCTCGACTTCCTAATGCTACCAACCAGTAGAACTTCCTGACACGACCACGCACAGGCTCCGAATCCACGGATTACTTCTTTCTTGAATTCCTCAATTAGCTACAAGCTCCCCGCTTGTTTATCTTTAAGTTCCAATGGTTGCAACTGTAATGATCTTCAAGATGTTGAAATCATCTCTACCTTGAAAACCCTAAGTTTATGTGAAGGAAAAACTCCTGAAGGATCTCACAAGAGATTCACATAAACTGCAATATGAGCAACAAAGACTTAGAGAGGTTTGGCCACAAAACCTTAATAAAAGGAGGCACAAGAGGCACTCTAATCTCTCTCTCTAAAGTCTGAAAAACGTTCTAGGGTTTTCCTTATATATAGGAGTGTTTTACTTGAACCCCAAGACGTTTAAATAGAGTTTGGGCTGAACTGGAATTTTGCAGAAAAATAAATTTGTACGTGGTTCGATCGATCGAGTCTAATTTTCGATTGATCGAGCCTTACAAATTTAGTCCAATAAATTCTGCAATCACTCGATTCCAATTTTACAAATAAACATACTTTGAGCAAGCCTAAACCTAGACTAAATGTTTTGATCATGGTTTGCCAACAAAATACAAATTGAAGTTCTAATACATTAATTCCTAATTTTTTAGAACCCAACAGTATGGATAAGTTATGGAGATCTAACTCCTCTGTCAACTCCAAGACTGGTTGTCCTCTTGATATTGTAAATGAAGAAGATCACACTGTTGAAGATCATGACCTTCCTGATTTTCGAAAATGGAACATTCCTAAAGTGGATACTAAAACTATTTACAAAACTAGTTGGGCTAAAACCACTTTTCATCCTGTTTACAAAGTAATAACTGTTGAATAAATATTTTCTATTTCAAAAATTCATGAAAAATGTTGCTTGTTTTCCAAAAGAAATATTAATGATTTCATTGCTAAAAAAACTCAGTTATTTGCATATTGGTATGGTTCAAGTTGTTGTTAAACCACTCACCCGAAAGGATATTAATGCTTCTGTTCTCATGTGTTTACGAGATGCTAGATTTAAGATCTTTAAAGATAGCGTTTTTGGTATGATCACTGCTTCTTTGTATGATGGTCCTGCTTACTTCAACTGTTATCCTGATATTACTCTTGCTTTGGATGATCCTAATATTGTTAAAGCTTTAACTTTGAATATTGCTTCTTCTGGTTATCACATGGATGAAGGTAGTAAACCTTTTGCTTTGATTTATCGTATTTATTACAGACTTTTGGGTACTCAGTTTAATTCTGGTTGTTTGAATCATAGAGAACCTTCTGGTAAAACAATGTTAATCACATGTTCAACTCCTGATGCTAAAGTTCAAGTTCCAAAAATGATTCAATGGCAAGATATTAAGCTTCCCACTGAATGGTTGTTGGAACAAGAATCCCTTGTTCCTAAGCCTGTTTTTGATGAGCTAGATCTCACTCATATTCAACAATATCTTGATGGTACTGTTAAAATAAGTTTTCAAAATAATCAACCTTTGAGGATCAATGAAGGAAGACATTCCTTTGCTGGATTTGAAAGTATTTCAAAAAGAGACCAAGATCTCGATGAGTTTTTACAAAAGAGTTTTGAAAAACCCACTAATTTAAAGTTAAAAGGTGTTTCAAGTGATAATCCTCAAATCAGCTCTGTTTTCTACTCTACTAAAGCTGAACCTTCCTTTCCATACGGAAAATCTACTAATGAAGAAGAAGATAACACTAAATCTGTTTGTCCATCTGATTCTAATTTTCCTCCTATTGATAATTCTGTTTACCAAAATCAATTAAGAGTTTTGACTGTTTTGAATGAAAACTTTGAAATTGATATGGTTTCATTATACAATGAATTTATGCTTTCAAAAAACAGACCTAAAATGAAATATTTCCAAAATAATTTTACTCAGTCTGAAAAAGACCGTGTTAAAAGGAAATGGAAAGAAAAAATGCATCAGTTGAAAAACATATTTTGTTCTTTGATTTTCTTGAAAATTATTATGTTTCAAAAGATGAAGTTTCAAAGAATCATTTGAATGTAATAAAGAAATCAAATTTTGTTAAAGATGACAAAACCATTGTTAGGACTAGTCATCCACCTCTTGAGACTATTTTAATAACTACTGGCAAAACTGATGTTAAAACTACTCCTTTCAAAATTGCTGATGATCAAACTCTTGTTGTTAGCCTTATTGAACAACACAATTTTACTAATGAGTCTTTGCATGTTATTGGTCAACAGCTTGACCGTATTGAAGAAAAAATTGTTGAAAAATCTGTTTTTGTTCAAAAACCTGTTTCTATAAAGACTGAGGAACCTTTGATTAACTTACCCAGTTATGATAACAAATTTAAGTTTAAAACTTCTCAATCTAAAATTCTTGAAACTGTTGAAAAAATGCTTGCTGATTTAAAAGTTAAAACTGAAGGTACTTCTACAAGTACTCCTGCTGCTTGAACTATTTCAAAAAATGAAATTGTTTATGATTAAAATAAAGATTTTGATATTGTTTCTTCTGTTTCTGCTAAAAAGGTTTTTGATAATGATTTTCCAAAAATTAAAAGACTTGTTGGAAATTCCAAACCCATGTTTCTTACAAAAAATTGGTATTCAAAACCTACTCCTCCTGATATGCAGTTTGAAGAAAGAGCATTTCAAACTCAGTTTTCTGTTTCTGCTGATAAGATTTATGAATGGAATATTGATAGCTTTTCTGAACAAGAAATTATTAACAAAATGGGACATATGTCCATGGTTAGTATTGCTTACCAAAATAATCATGATTTTGAACAATCTGAAATTGTTGACTTACTTGCTACTGGCTTTTCTGGTACTCTTCGTGGATGGTGGGATTCATATCTCACAGAAGAATCCAAAGACTCTATTAAACATGCTGTTAAAAAGAATGATGAAGGTTTGCCTATTTTTGATGAACGTATTGGTCGAGGTATTCCTGATGGTGTTAATACCTTGATTTATACTATTATCAAACATTTTGTTGGTACTCCATCTAATGTTTTGTCTCGAATTTCTAATTTGCTAAATAATTTGAGATGTCCTACTATGTCTGATTACAGATGGTACCAAGATGTTTTCCATTCCAGAGTTATGCATCGAAAAGACTGTTTCAAGCCTTATTGGAAAGAAAAGTTTATTGACGGTTTGCCTCCTATCTTTGCTCATAAGGTAAAACAAGAATTAATTAAATTAATTCTTCAAGATATATATATATATATATATATAGATGTGTGTGTGTGCACGAGCAGTGTGCTTGTGTAATTTAAAATTAAATTAGATTTAAACTCTTTGGTTTTTACACCTAATAATTCACCTGCCACAAAAATTAAAAAATTAAATGGACACGTGGTGCAAAATTGAATTCCAATTTAAATCAAATTAAGAATCTAATTGGATTTGGACTCTTCAATTTCTACACTCAAATTAGACATATGACACAAAATTAGGCTGTAATTTAAAATTCTAATTAGACTTTCTCTGAGTTTTGCCTATTAATATATATATATATATATATAAATTAGGAAAAATTACACTTTACCACCCGTAAACTATACTTCATGTTATACTTTGCACCTTAAACTTTTCGAATGCATTTTTTTAATCCTACTATGACTCTTGTTACACTTTGCACCTCGATGTTAAATTTGCCGTTAACTTGGATGGAAAAATATGACACCACGTGAAAAGACTTAATTGCCTCTCTTCTCAGTGCTTTAATAACAAAAGATAAATTAGACTGATATCTATATATATAATAATAGGTGAAATTGAGAGAAACTCAAATTAGAATTCCAAATTAGAGTTCCAATTTTATTCCATGTGTCCTAAATTATTTATTCTCAAAGAGTTTTATTTCTTAATTTTAGAATCAAATGTGGGATCACATCATAAATATTCATCCAAGTGAGTTATTAAATACAAAAACCAAAGAGACTAGAATAAATGAATCGTAAACAAAAAAGTATTTCACAATAATAAAAAAAAAATGGACAATTTACATTTTATACCTAATAATATTCTTACAAATATTTTTAAAGAGTTAACAAAATATAAAAATGACTATCAATAGTATTTCAATTATATACATAAGAATTATATTATGTATCTTATTTTATATTTTTATCCATGCATGTGCATGGGGTTACAAGCTAGTTAAATATAGTTAAACTGTTAAAATTACTCTAAAGTAGTTAGCCAAATGAATAGTAAAAAAATTTATGGTAGTGGACATTTAAATGCATGTTTATTTAGGAGTTTATGACCACAATATTAAATTTTGTAAGTATTTTTTAAGGGTAATTAATGGATAATGACTAAAAGGAATTAATGAAGGTTAGAGGAGTCATTTTAATCTTACTCTTGTATGCATCTTTACTTTTACAAAAATGGCATGTGTTATTGTTGCTGTATAAGGTTTGGCCCCGCTCCAAGCCTCCAACTACTAGTGTGAAAATAACATGTACTATGTCATGTGCAATGTACATGACTCACATGATTGGCTAGATTAAGTGAGTCATGTGCAGTGTACATGATAATGACAAATGTTATCTTTCCATTGGTGGTTGCAGTGTAAGGTTTGGAGCAAAACTTTGTTCATTGTTATATGTAGTGACAAATGGACACTTGTCATTATTTTGTGCAACCATCAGTTTCGAGTTCCAACTTTTATAATATATACTAGTCTATAATCAGTGCAATGCACTAGAAATGTTTAATATAATATAATTTTTTTTTATTTTGTCTAAATATAAAATTTGATAATTATTATAGTTATTATTTAGGATTTATATAATTGTTGTTGAATATGGAATTAAATACTCTACAATTAGGAATTTCTTATAACTATATACTAAATAATATAATTACCATCAAAATAAAATATGATGTGCAAAGTTTCTAATGAAGGATTTAAATATTGAATGAAATATGATGTGCAAAGAATTATGTGGCAAATTATTATCAAATCAATCAAAAGTCAAATGTTTTTAATTTATATAAGGAAATATATTATAGATTATAGATAATTAGATGGTAGATTATAGATATTATATTAGATTACTCCATTGTTTTGCTAGAGCACTAAATGTCTTTAAGCTTAAAAAGTATAAACAATCAAAGCTTTTAATCACAAGAGACAAAATAAGAATCTTTTTTGTAATCCATGATAAAAAGTTCAAGCCAAATGCACAGCTTTACATTTATCTTCACATTAAATAAACAACTTTACAGATATTATCATATTAGTTTATAAGTTTTATATAGCAAAACTTATAGTTCCTTTTGCATTTTTCCTATTAGAAAGTCTATTGGGCACAAAATTCAGCAAAAAAGAAGAAGAAGAATTTGGACAAAGAAGTGATTCTTAATAAACCATTATCACCCTTTTAAATCAAGAAGATAAAATTTGAGGTGGTTGTTAATGTATATGGCATGGGAACTTATTTTCATTCAGTTTTCTTGTTTTGGTCACTAGGAGCTCTATTGTGTGGTCATTTCTCAGTGTTTGCCCGGAAGAGATGGGCCTCCATCACTATTTTCATCTTTTCATTTGTTGGCATCTCCCTTCATTGGATTTGGATTCAAAAGGTAAGTCCCTCCCAAGTAAGTTTGTTTATATGTCTGTTTCTCTTTGCTTATTAACACAAATGATGATATAAAAAAAAAATTCCTTTCTTCCATCAGCATTCTTTCAGAATTGATTTACTTGCTACATATTTTTGAAAGTGTAATGAGCATTGAGTGGAGTTTTGTTTCTTCTTTATCATAATTATGGAGGTGTGGGGCATTGGTGACTATCCATTTTTATTTATTTATTTATTAAATAGGGATGTTAGGGAGCTATTATAAATGGTTTCTTGGTTGGTGACCATCCTTATTTGTCAAAACTTTTGCACAAAAATTAGATTCACTATTTTTTTGCTACACAAAAAAAAAAAAAAAAAAAAAAAAAAAAAAAAAAAAAGGATACACTTTAGATTTGTCATTGTGCATAACTTTCATGACCATGTCTAGCATTTCTCGCAATCATAAACCAAAAGCTTGTATCGATTCTTGTGGTTGTGGTCAATGCTGGTTAGGCCCACTCTTTATAGCCATATTTTGAAGTACTCACATCTCAACTTCTAAAATTTAATTATATTTAAATTAAAAATATAATTTTTTTCTATTTTGACTATCCAATTTTTTCTTCTTTAAAAAAACACATATCCACTTTTTAAAATGTATCCTATATCTCACTTCTTTTTTTTTTTTTTTTTACTCATTTAAAATATAAATATCAGTTTCTCCCCCTCGCCTCAAATGCCTAGATTGGTTGACTATAAATAAATATTTAATTTCCTATTTTACCCTCCAATTAAATGGTCATTCACACACCTTCTAATGGGAAATTCGAGTTTTTTTTAAAAAAACCTTTTCTTTATGGGATTTAAAAAAAAATCTTTTTTCATCTATTTAGGGGAGGTCATTATAAATAATTTGCATTTTAGGTGAGGTAAATGTAATAACAAATAATCTTAGAGGAGGCCAATGCAATTTTTCTAGAAAAATAATATGACTAGTCTGGTGTAAAAGGTTTTTTTTTTTTTTTTTTTTTGGGGGGGGGGGGGGGGGGTGGGGCGGGGTTGGGGGTGGTCAATATTGGTTAGACTCACTCTTAACTCTTTTTTGATAATTCACGCTTAATTCTTAAGTCTAAAAAAAGGGTTGAAAGCCCTCATGATATAAGTTTGAGTATGTATTTTTGTTTGTTTCAATGAGAATTTTTTTGTAAAAATTGTTTTTCATGTTTTCTAGTGTTTAGTAAAATCAAAAAATATTAATAAAAAGAAAACTATCTTTGGTTAACGAAAAACTCTTATTAAAAGTATGACTTATTTTTTAGAGATTTTTTTTCCGCTAAAATTTTCTAAAAGAAAAATTTTGGTAAGTACCTGGTGTAAATCCCTTAGTTTACCCCTCCAATACTGCGGCACCACATCAGCATTTTACAAATAAATGAATAGAGCCTCCCACACACAATATTTCCTCCCTATTACAGAAAATCAAATCCTATTGAATTAAAAGCTCTTGCTCCAGCTACCATAGAAGGACCACCACCTTCAAGGCTTCAACCCCACAAAGACGCCACTGGCCCACTGGAATCTGAAAGGTGACCATTAAACCCATCCCTCCAATTCCATTAATACAAAAACCAAAATTCCTCTATCAAACAAGCCAAATCTCAAAGTTTCTACCCAAAATATCACCTATGTTGCCAGACCATGGTCCCTGGAGTTGGTGAAGTTGCTGTCACTCCTTTTGATGTTACTACTACTTATTCTATTCATGCCAAAACCTTTCCTTAGCGATTTTAGAGCTTGTCCATGAGAACATCTCCATTTATCTGAGAGCTTGAAAAAATAAATGAACCTTGCACATAATTTCTAGACTGAAAATCTTTTGGAGTTTAGCTTGAAACCTCTACTTCCATTACATCTCATTCTCCTGCGGTCCTGCTGTTGACATCCTTCCATCGTAGGAAGCTAGGAGCTTTGGTTTTTTAATTGAATGGGATCTGATTTCTGTAGTAGGAAGGAAGTATTGTGTGTGGGAGGTTCTATTCATTTATTTGTGTATTGTTGTGAAATACTGATGTGGTATCATGGTATTGGAGGGTGTAAACCAAGAGTTTTACACCCGGGGGTCCTTATAGAATTTAAACTCTTATTTTAAATGACATGTATCTTACATCTAAATAAAAATGAGAGGACATAGTTTCCATTAGCTCAATTAATAAAGTCTTTTAAGGTATGTTTGGTTTAGTAGATTTTAGGGATGATGAAAAAAAAAAAATAAAAATAAAAAATAAAAGAGGAGAGAAAATGGGGGAGAAAACACTTTTGGTGTTTGTTTGGTTGGAAAGAGAAGGGAAAAAAATGACAAAAATGTTTTCTTCCCAAAATGGGGAGAAAACTGAGTGGGGATTCTGAAAATCTTGATTGATAAAAATGCCTAGGTGCACTTGCATTTGGGCAATTCATCCAGTTCTTTCTTTCTTTTTTAAAATTTTTTTTTTATTCTTTTGATTTCTTAGGCTGTGGGCATGATAGTTGTTTTGTTTGTTTGTTTGTTTGTTTGGTTTTTCTTTAACCAGACATGATTTTTTTTTTAGTAAATTGGGTTATTGCTTTTTTTTTTTTTTTTTGGTCGTTTGTCACTTTTTTGTTTTAATTGGGAATTATTCTTTAATAAGGGTATATAAGTAAATTTAAAGAAACTCACTTTTTCCAAACCTCCACTTTTCCACTCCCAACCAAACAAAAAATAGAGAAATTAAAATATTTTCTATCCTTTCACTTTTCTACCCCTCTAACCAAACAGATTCTTATGGTTGACTGAAAGATCTGGGGTTCAGTTCCCGTTTACACCAAAAAAATAGTCTGATGATAAAAAAATACAATTATTAGAAGCGGACGTCATAAGTTGAAATTGTATAAAAAATAAAAAATAAAATGAGACTAAATTGAAAGATTCATTGGGATGAGATATTATGCCGGGATAATTAAGTCATACATCAAACTTCAAGCCAGCCAAATGGATAGCCTTGTTAGAAAGCCTAATGGCCACAGATTTTAGAAGAAAAGAATTTGGACAAAGAATTGATTCTCCTATTTGGGACTATTGTTTAAACAACTGTACACGTATTTTCACAATACTTTTACACTCATACGTATTTTCACAATACTTTAACAATGTTACTAGAAATCTCTTACTAAACGACCTAAACTATTATCACTATTTCAAGTCAAAGAGATAGAAATTTAGCTGTCAAAATATTAATTATTTTTTTTCATTTCCCATAAAAACTTTCTTTAAATGAATTATTAATCAGTGCCCTAAGGGCACTCGTTAGTATTTCCATATATATATATATATATACACACACACACATACAAGTTGAAATTCTATAAAAAATAAAAAATAAAAAATAAAATAAGAGGAAATTGAAAGATTGAGTGGGATGAGATATTATGCCGTGATAATTAAGTCATACATCAAACTTCAAGCCAGCCAAATGGACAGCCTTGTTAGAAAGTCTAATGGGAACAGATTTTAGAAGAAAAGTTACAAGATGAATTTGGACAAAGAATTGATACTCCTATTTGGTATTATTGTTTAAACAATATTATACGTATTTTCACAACACTTTAACAATGTTACTAAAAATCTCTTACTAAATCACCTAAACCATTATCACTATTTCAAGTCAAAGAGATAGAAATTTGGGTGGTTGTTATATATATATATATATATATGGATATGGGAACTTGTTTTCATTCGGTTTTCGGGTTTTGGTCACAAGGAGCTCTCCATTGTGCTGTCATTTTTCGATGTTTTCTGGGAAGAGATGGGCCTCCATAACTATTTTCATCTTCTTCGTTGTTATCAGCTTTGTCTATTGGATTGACAAGGTAAGTCCCTCCCAGGCTATCTATTAATCCTCCCAAGTTTGCTTGTTTGTTTTTCTTTGCTTATTAACGTAGTTAATTACAATTTCTTTTTCCTTTTAAAAGTTATAGAGGCGTTTTACGTGGTTGTTGATCATAACCTTCGTTACAAAGTCCAGAGTTTTCTCATTTTCCGAAGTCATAAACCAAAGACCTGTATGATTATTGTGGTCTATATTGATCAAGCCCACTCTTGATAGTCATGTCCTAAATCACTCACATCTCATCTTTATATTTCAACCAAACATCTACTTTTGTTTCTATCTTACCCTGCCCTTCGGCAAGTTTGGGCCGTTTGGCCACCCAACACCCATATCGGCGACAACGACGACTACCGACGACCGAAGTCAATCATTACTTTGGGAAGAGAAGAGAGAAATTAAAGAGAAAGGGTCCTTGGGTTAAGGAATAGAAATAGAGGGAGAAAATTAAAATTTTATCTAAAAATGGATAAAAGGTACTAGAGTAATGACTAATGAGTCATGCTATTTTTGATAATGACTAATGGGTAATGACCATTTGAATCTATCTTTTATCTAGGTTTCATTATTGCCAAGACTAACTATGGAGAACAGCTGTAGCATTTTTATCAACTTGCTGAGTGGTAGCTATAAAAAAAACAAAAAAAAACTTGCTGAGTGGAAACTAGTGGGATGCAATATGGTTTTTATGAGTGACTTGCAGTGATTTGACTAGAAAAATAAAGGACAATTACACTAACTTCTGCCGAGATTTTTCATTATCATACTTAACTCTTATATGGTTTAAAATAACAGGTTTTACCACCATAAATTATATTCCAAACAACACTTGTACTCTAAACTTTTAGAATACATAGTTAGTACCATAAACTATAACATGTGTTATACTTTACATCTTACTGTTAATTCTCCTGTTATCTTGGATAGAAAACCAAAATTTAGGATGCAAAGTCTAATTGAAAGTAAAGTTTAGGGTGGTAAAGTATAATTTCTAATTTATTTTTAAGAAATTGAGAAGATGAACAATTGAGTCTTTTCACATAATGCCATCCAAGATAATAGCATAATTGATGACAGAGTGCAAAGTGTAACATGAGTTATAGTTTAGGGTGCAAACCATTCATTTTGAAAGTTTAAGATGCAAAGTGTAATTTGGAGTATAGTTTAGAGTGATAAAGTGTAATTTCTTCTATATAAATCTATCAAATTATATATATATATATATATATAACCCCTTCCACTCTAAATGACCGAAAAGGGATTATAAATGTCTTAAACTTTATCCTCTAAATATATATATATATAACCCCTTCCCCTCTAAATGACCAAAAAGGGGTTATAAATGTCTTAAACTTTATTCTCTACTTAAATTGTCGTCCACTCAACCCCTAATAAGAAATTCAAGATTTCTTTAAGCCTTTTCTTTTGGGATTTTTTAAAACTATTTTTTTAGCCATTCAGGAAAGATAAGTGTCTTATTTTAAATTAGAGGGAAAGATAAGTGCAATAAAAAAATAAAAAAATAAAAAAATTTAGGGGAAGTCAGTATAATTTTCCCAAAAATAATATGGCTAGTCGGGAGTGAATGTTCTTTTGGTTAATATTGGTTAGCCCCGTTCTTAATTTCTTGAGTCTAAAGAAACAATTGAAAGCCATTATATATATATATTTATATATATATATATTTTTAGTATGTATTGTTTTTAGAATCCAATTCCCATCATCTATTACATAATATTTTATTTTAATGGCCTTCGTAATCGAGTGGCATCTTGGATTAAACTTATGACTAAGGATAACTTAGTGCTATTTTTTTAGACTACTACACCTTTTACTTAAAAGAAGTTTCTTTATTCCGTTTTGCTAATCAAGACTTATAAGCTACACGCCATTGGTTAACCTAGGAATTATTCAAGGTATATTCCCCTATATTTACAAAACTTTCAATATTGTGGATCTTGGAGAAAGCTCAGTTTGAGATTTTGAATGCATTGGTCCCCACGTCCTTTGGCTAATTAACTAGAACTAAAATCCTGATTTCAAAACTTGATTTGAAAGGGTGTGATCAGCAGATTTGGTAGCTTCCAACCTAAATTGTAGTGTGAAATACAATAAATTTATTCAATTTCAATTTAAAGAACTATCTATTAACAGTCATAACTAGCTGAAACTAAACTTATAATTTGTGCTTTCTTTTTCGCTTAAAGAAAACAAGTACAATCTTTAATTTGAGAGGTATTACGTCCACAACATTTTCACAACAAATCATAAGTAGTTGATTGTTATTGGTTCAAATTTGAATATAGCACTAAGATTACTTTTTTGCCCCAACAATGACAATCAATAACAATTTGACATTTAGGATTTGTTGTAAAAACGTTTTGAAAATGTTGTGGATATATCATTTCTCATTTTCTTAGTTGTGCTTTTTCAATTAGAATGTATATATTTTTCTTATATAGTTTCTTCATTTTTTTTTTTTAAGTCTGCCTTAACAGGTAACTACTTTAGGACATTTGCAACCACAATAAGTCCTAAAAAGTCCTCTGTCCAAGTTCAGTTCCCAATCAAATTCAATTGCTCCAATTTGAACTTAACATGTCCAACCAATTACCCGGTGACAGCTGAGAAAGAGGAATCATCCCCTGTGGCATGTCCAGAGTACACGCGGTGGATTCACGAAGATCTACGGCCATGGAAGAGTGCCGGAATCACGAGGGACATGGTGGAAAGTGGAAGAGTTTATGCAAATTTTAGACTTGTTATTGTAAAGGGAAAGGCTTATGTTGAGAAATATAAGGGGTCATATCTAGGGGTGTCAATATTCGACCCAACCCGCGAACACGACACGAACCCAACACGGGTTTTTTCGGGTTAGGGTTGGGCCTTAATGGGTTTGGGTCATAAACGGGTTGACTCGAAAGCGACACGATAAGAAACGGGTCATAAACAGGTCAACCCGCGTAACCCGCAATAGACACGTTTGACACGCCAATTTATTTGTGTCAACCCGAAATGACCTACTTAACACAACTCGTTTAACTCATATAACAAATAAATATTTATTTTATTTTAGAATTGTCAAATACCTTTTATATCCAACATATATTTTAAATTTAAAAAGAAAAGTGAGTAATTACAAAAATTTATAAGGGATATAGTTGAAAATTGAAACTTTACAGACCCTAGAACTACTAATACTTTTTTTTTTTTGGCATAAAACTTACACAAATGAAATTGGATGAGCTTGTGGAAGATGTTATGAATTTGGACATCAACAAAGAATCTGTGGATGATAATCGTGGTCATAGTCAGGATTAGTCTACTGTTTGCTCAAATTATTTCAATATTGATACTTAGTATTTGACAAGTTCCAAGAATATTATATTTTTGTTGAACTATGTTATTTTATTTTTGTGAAATTTTGTTATTTTGAATTTGGGTTGACGTGTATGCACAGTTTTCTAGATGAACTTATTTCTAGATGAATGTTATATTTTTATTGAACTATATTATTTTGAATGTGGGTTAAAGACTTGAAGTGTATGCACTGCTTTTTAGAATGTAAAAAAAAATATTTCTAGATGGATGTTATATTTAATATTATGCAGGTTGAAATGGGTTGTGTTACATTCGTGTCAACCCAACACGACTTGTTTATTAAGCGTGTCAAATGGGTTGGGTCAGGTCAACCCGCTTTATTAACAGGTCGGGTTAGGGTTGAAGGATCATGACACGATTATTAAATGGGTCGGGTTAGGGTTGAGCCATTTAGTCGAATACCCCTATCTCAACACGACACGAACCCGACACGCTAACCCGAATTGACACCCCTAGTCATATCAAACTAGGGATGTCTTTACAATATGGGGAATTTTGCAGCTTCTGAGGTTGTACCCTGGGAAGGTACCAGATTTGGAACTGATGTTTTGGTGTGGAGACGAAACCGTGATTAAAAAACGTGACCACCAAGGGCCTAAAGCCACATCGGTGCCACCGGTGTTCCATTATTGTAATGACGATGAATCACTAGACATTGTCTTCCCTGATTGGTCCTTCTGGGGTTGGTAAGTTTCAATTCCTTTTCAAATTTAATTACAATTTACTTCTAAGAAAAATTATAGTTTGATTGCAAAAGTTACTCGGAGCATGGATGTTTTTGCCACATACAAAGAAGAATAACATGTATCCAACCCATGTGAGGGTCGTTAATTACATATCAAATTATCAAATACATATAGTAGGACTCTCATAACAAGTGATCCTCGTACACTATTGGGGTTTACAAGTTCTGGGAGACCCATAGTGTGTAATGAAAATAGCAAATAGCTCCTGCAAAAAGAGGAATGCGACAAAAAAGAATTTATATAATGAGTGTATACAACACAATTTCGCGTGCAAACATACACTTGTAAGTCACACAAACATGTAATTAATACCCATAAGATGAGGCACTCGTAAACTCACACCCCTAAAATTTCATTATAGCATGGTTGCTGTTGATATATATATATATATATATATATTTGATGTGGTTGCTGTTGATATATTAATAATACATCAAATAAATATGGTTAATTATTTATTTCAATCTGATTTTTAAAAAAGAATTATGTACTCCAACTACAAAGAGATATATCCAATAAATTTTTTTTTTTTTTAATTAGGTATGATTTAGTAATATACAGTGTATATACTGTGTATTCCTCCCTTTGAATGGTCTGGCCTAAGAGATATATTGTTTATTCCCAAAGTTAATAGGATTTGATGAATCAAGGTGAAGGTAGCCTTTCTTTGCACTGTCCAATAAAATGAGAATAGTTTTGCAAGATGGTTGGATGTTATAATTATGAGAACCGCTACGTCCACAATATTTTTACAACAAATTATAGGTGATAAGTTTTTATTAGTTTTAATTTGAATTCACAACTTAAATAACTTTTTTGCCCGTGTGTAACAATTAATAACAATTTACCATCTAAGATATGTTGTGTAAGTGTTGTGAAAATGCTGTGGACAACATTTCTCTATAATTACAGGCTTATTGATCTAATTAAGTAAACTTGTAAAAAAAAAAAAGGTTATACTTTTTTGTTTTTTCATATGATTCAGCTTGTACCAGTGGTTATTATAGAATAGCAATAAAAATTATAACAGGAGTTGCACTCCTTTGTTTTCTCATATGATTCATAATTATAATATATTTTTTTTTTGTTCAAAAAAATAATTAACAAAATTTTTCCTTTGTTAGGCCTGAGATTGATATAAAGCCATGGAAGACTACGTTGGAGGCCCTAAAAGAAGGCAATAAAAGGATCGAATGGAAGGATAGAAAACCCTATGCCTTCTGGAAAGGAAACCCATACATGTCTCGAACAAGAATGGAACTTATGAAGTGCAGGATCTCTGACAAACACGACTGGAATGTTCATTTATATATCCAAGTAAATTTCTTTATCAAATTCCTTGATTTTTATTTTAAGGAATATTCATACAATTCTAGAATTAATGGGTGGATAAGTTTAGTTATCGGGACATTTTTAATAATAATATGAAGTAAAAGAAAAGATATTAAATACCAGAGTTGGGTTAATACAATTTGAGTTTTAAGGCAAAAATTTAAATGAGTTTTTTCATATTTAATTATCACTTAAATAATATTTAGTTTATTAACTATCAATTTAGATAATATTTTATATATATTATATTTTTTTATGATTAACCACCCAATATTCTTATTTTTATTATGATTAATTCACTTAAGCAATGTTAAGGATATTATAAATTTTAATATGTAAGCCTTACATAATGATGTATCATCAATAGATAAAACTAATTCAAATATTCATTTATTATATTGTTTATGTAACAACAATCACATTCTTGCCATTTAAATCTGTCTATAGTGGGATAATTCTGTTGGGGATATTACACAAAGTAATGATGGAAGAACAATGTCAATAAAAAAAACAAACAGAAAATAGATAACTTGGAAGTACAAATCGTTTTCCTTGGACAATATTTGCCCCCATTCTAATATTGCTTAAAGGTTATTGCAAACTTGTCCCCAGGATATAATTAAGTTGTTGGGTTCTACAGATAGCAATTCTGGAGAATAACCACAGGATTTCTTGTGTTTCTTTGTAACCTCTATTTATACCCATAAGATTATATTTCACCAAAAGACACGTATGAAAAGTTAAAATGTTTCATAAAACTGTTCACAATGCTTGAAACATTTTCAAACGTTTAGAATAGTTATTGAATGTTCTTTTCGATCAATTGAACAGGAATTCAGCATTAAAAGAACCAGGCTCTAGAACAATTTTACTCATCACTTCGATCAATTGAGGAAAGATTTCGACCGATCGAAAATACTGAATTTCAAATTCACTTAGAAAATTCTAGAACTTAAATTTTCACTTTATAAACTTTATGAAACAATATTCTCCAAACTCAAATATCATTATTACAACCTATTCATGTATATACCTATATATACAACAAATTACACGTTGAAAAATGAGTGTGAATTAAAGAGACTTAAAACTTGTGCTGTGTAACCAAGAGTTAGGTCTTTTTGGATATACATCACTGCCAGTTTCTTTAAGACATTTTCTTCTTTCCTAATGTGTGTGTGTTAAAATATTTAGTATTCTCTAAAAAAAAAAAAAAAAAACAGTAAGTTAATCCAACATTGGAAAATGAGTGTGAGTTTAAGTTTGTGCTGTATAACCAAAAGTTTGGCCCTTTTGGATATATACCACTATCAGTTTCTTTTAGATCTTCTCTCCTCTCCTCGTGTGTGAGCGTGTGTTAAAATACTTAGTATTCTTTAAAAAAAAAAAAGTCTAATTCTCTTGATCTCAGTCCATTAATTCAATGTATTTACTTAGTTTCGTCTATTTACAAAACTCATGAATTTTGCAACCATGATTAATAGATTCTTATACTTTAATTTCAACTTTCAAATGATGAGTGTCACTAGGTTTTGTTAAGAGGAGGCTTATGATTCATCAGCAACAATTTCTTTTATAAATATTTATTTCAACTATTTTATTTGTATTCAGGATTGGGGAAAAGAATCTAAACAAGGATTCAAGAACTCAAAACTAGAAGATCAATGCACCCATAGGTAAATATTACGCTTCTTTAATTTTCTCAACAATTTCTTTTTCTTCATTTTTCTTATAATTTCCTTTGAAATATGTCATAATACATTCATAGTGTTATTAATGACTTTATTTTCTCTTTTGAATTGCCTTTTTCATCTGAAGATATAAAATTTACATAGAAGGATCGACATGGTCAGTGAGTGAAAAGTACATTCTAGCTTGCAATTCCATGACCTTGCTACTGTTGCCTCAGTACCACGAATTTTTCACAAGAAGCTTGGTGCCCATGCAACACTACTGGCCCATCAAAGTAACTGATAATATATGCAGAGATCTTAAACTTGCTGTCGAATGGGGCAATAATCACACCGACAAAGTAAACCTCTCTTTCTCTCTTCCCCTGTTGACATAACCAAATTTAGCCTGTGGACATGCATGTGTGGCTTTGTTTTCCTTAGACAGTTATCTTTTCTTGAATTATGAAAAACATAAACAAATGCAGAACACATATATAGAAATGCACCATTTGAAAGCCTTCTCAAAATAGTTTTAATTGTTTTTGTTAATTTTCTATTTTTCCTTAAAGAAACAACATCATTTTTCTGAATTTCTTGTAGGATGCATGAAATATGTAGTAATCTAGTACTACATGTTTTGGAAAGAGTGATGATAAGAATACTACAAATTTTATTACATAAACCTTGCACATATTATTGACGTTTCACTAATCACAAAAAACTAATTTGAAAACATTAAAACTACTACCAATTTTACTATAAAGATTGTTGATGCCACTTTAACAACATAATAAATAAAATGGTTAAATTATTAGTTTGATCCTCCAACTACTAAGTAAAGTTGGCTAAAGTACAATTAACACCTTGGACTTTGAGGTTTGGGCTAATGTTAGCTAGGTCGAAAACTTTTCAAAACTAACCAAATTGGTCTTGAACCCAAGTTGGACCCTAAATTGTTACTTATTTTTCTCTTTTCTCTCACAGTGATTAGAGACCAAATTAATCAGTTTTGAAAAGTATTGAACCTGATTAAAATTAGCTCAAACCTCATAAGTGTTATTTGAATTTTACCCAATAAAATTTAATTTGGTCCCTCAAGTCCTCATCTATTAATTGTATCAATGTAGTCATTCAGCTTTCAAAATCAAGTCACAATGTCATCCTTATGTCTCCCCCATTTAAATTTAACGGAATTAATAGTTGAGATTGATTTAACTTCAAAATTTTTACACTTTTGTCGACAACCTTTTTAACTTATGTTATATTTCCTACACTAACTTTTTTGTTGTTGATGTTATTATGACTTATTAAATTATAAAACTTAAGTAGTAAAATTTGTAATATCCTTAAAATCACATTAATTTATTATATTTTTAAAGTTGTTTTGATTACATTCATTGTCATGCTAGTCTATAAGCACTTTGATCCTCAATAATGGAACCCAAAATGCACTATGTTTCTTATTTTGGTGCTAGAAATGCTTCAAATTTCTTCGTTTCTTTATCTAATTGTTTTTCTTCACAATTCTGTCTCCTCCAACACTATTATTTCAGGCACAGGCTATTGGAGAGGCAGCAAGCAAATTCATTCAAGAGAATCTTAAAATGGACTTTATTTATGACTACATATTTCACTTGTTAAGTGAATACTCAAAGCTCTTGAAATTTGAACCAACAATTCCTCAAGGAGCGCTTGAGGTTTGTTCAGAAACAATGGCATGTCTAGAGGGTAATAAATTTTGGAGGATTAAGAATTTCATGGTGGAGTCCATGGTGAAATCCCCTAGGGATACACTTCCATGCACAATGCCTCCTCCTTTATGATCTTCCAAGTTCCAGCTATTGATGCCATTTCTTGAAGAAAATAAAATATAATGAAAGAAGTGGGTATGTGGGAGAATGAATATTGAGAAAAACTAGTTAGTTGAAATACAATAAGGGCCTTTGTTGTTTGTGTGTGTTTTTTTTAAGCTTAAAATATGGAGTATACTGCAGTATTTAATTTCTCGAACTTCCATTTGGGCTTTGAAGGTTATTCTAACAAATTTGTTAATTAAAAGAAAACAAGGTCTTTGTTGGAGTAAGGACTGTGGAATAGAAATCTACATGAGTTGGGCTTGGTTTCTAGGCTTTGGAACTTTATTGATATATTTTAGTATAGGCTGGAACTTCTTAAGGGCATCATGGTGTTAAGTAGGCTTGTACATGGTGTGGTGTGGTGTGGTCGGTTATGGGAGTGTTTTTTGCAAAACACCTATAGGGTTGGGTTGCCCCTTGTGCTTGACTGTACCTCACTAGTGGAGGAGTAGGGACCAGTCTACACAAGGTGCAATTAGTTTAGTTAATTCCTCCATTTTCTCAAGAACCAAATACAATGCAATTAACTTTCCCAAACCATGCACATCACAATCATTAAATAGCCCAAATATTCCCAAAAAAAAAAAAAAAAAACACAAGAAAAAAAAAATCACAATCTCTCTCAAAAATGTCTTCTTTCAAATTGGAAAAAAAAAAAAAAAAAAAAAAAAACCCTAAGCAAGGAGGAGCATCAGGAGTCAAAGTCTTCTATAAATAGCTAGGACTAAAAAAAAGGAGAGAAGAGAGGGTGAAATTCTCCTCTAGTCTAGGGTTTTTTTTTTTTTTTGGTATGATCAGGATAGTAGTTGATGTAGTAGGACATGATTTCTAGGACAAGTATTTCTCTTTAATTATTAACAAATTGTGTACATACACCTGTCTAAACAAAGAGTTTAGATAATTTATAATAGCTATAGTGCATGATTGATACTAATCATAATAATAATTTTTTTTTGAGAGAGAGAGATAGAGAGTTTCAACCTACGACGTTCGCTCTTAATGATAGCTCTTTATCATCAGACCAAGACACCAATCAGTTTTTGGTGTAGACAGGAAATGAACCCCAAATCTCTTATACAACCATCAGAAACTTTACCAGTTGAACTAACTGAAACCCACTCATAATAATAATTTAGGTGAGAGGATTTCCTCTAATTCCCTTTCATTTTTAGTCAGATGTACAACACTTGACATTTATTGATTTTTAAATAAATCATATCTTACCTATAAATAAAAATTAGCAGGAATGAGTAGATTCAGTTGGATTGGAGTTCTTCCCATAAAACTATTAGTTCATTAATAAAGTTCTTATCTATTACCTATGTTGAAAAAGGATTCTAAAAATTAAAAAGGTCTGTTGAAAAAGAATGCCCGGTAATACTTGTATTCATGAAATCCACACTGTATGTTGTTACTCTTACATTGCGTTTGGAACGGGCAAAAGATGAAAGAAAAAGAAGCCTAGGAAGGAAATGTACAGCTTTTCCTCACTACAAAAAAGTTGGTTTTTGAGGGCCAAAACCCTTGAAAAAAGTATGAAAAGTCTTTAAAAATATATTATTTTGAGGTTTTGGTTGACCCTTGATAACTTTTGAAACAAATTCCATTGAAAATGAAATTTTGACGGCCTACATGACCTTCAAAACAGAAATTTCGACACCTACATGACCCTTGAAACAATTGGTTTATCTTTATTTCAACGATTCTTCTAAAAAATTGTGACCCATGAAATAAGATCGCTTTAAATCAAGCGCGTACATTATTTAGCGTTTATCTCTAGGGTGTTTTGTGAACCTTTGAAAAACGTGAGTTGAAACAAATCAAGTTTCTTGTAGTGTCTATTTGGTTGACAAGAGAAAAAAGAAAATGATTGAAAATTGAGGAAAAACAAATTTGTCTGAGCCCACATATTATAATCCATCCAAATTAGTTGATACATTATGGTGGGGTTTTTTTGTTGTTGTTGTTGTTGTTTTTGTTGTTGTTGTTGAGAATTTGAGTTTATATCAAAATGCAATTTATAGAGCCATGTATTTGTATGTGCCTATCAATTATTTGAGGAATATAAATTGTAAATTTGTGATTTATTTCTCCATTAATTATCCAAGTTATTTTTTATATAATAAATGTTAACTCATTAATGAATTATATTTGAGAATTAAAACCTTATTAAACTCACATCTTAATGTGCCTACTTATATATCTCTTTGTTTGTTTCATTCATTCATGTTGTTTAGACTTTAAAGCATTGATAGCAGATTATCTAAAGAGACAAAAGGGGGTGACAATCTAGAAAGAGTAAACCAATTGATATCTTGGCATGATGATGGAAGCAATTATTATAAAGTCATCGTTATTTGTTCAAAGAGTAATGCTACAGTCACAAACTATTTTACAACATTTTTACAAATTATTATTGTGGCCAACTTCTTATTGGTTCTTATCTGGGCACACTAATAACATCATTTTTTTTTTTTAATTTAGTAATAATCATTCACTATATCAGCAATTTGTAAAAGTTTTTGTAAAAATTGTTGTTTTAGCATTTTGATTGTTCAAATCCTATCATATCTATTAAAAAAATATTCTTGTTGGTGCAAACAACAACGAGAGGATCCAAGAGGCTGATTCCTTTCCATTTTTGATACCTCCACCCTTCACCTCCCCTTTGCACACGTATCTAGCCCAATATCTGAGACAATTCATGTTAGCCCATTAATCACCACAATTAAAAAGAATAAAATAGTCTCTCTCATTTTCAATGTGGGATTACACATTTTCACTAACTCCTCATCTTCCATATTCACTCTCATATCTTTACATTTATGTTGCAACATTTATTCATTTTAATTATTTAATATTAAAATGCTCCAACAATTCTTAACTTCTTTATTATTATTATTTTGGGTGGAACTTTCACTTCTATGTGTATACCCAATATTATTTTTAGTAGTATATTTGGATTGAAGGCAAGGAGAGGATAATTGTAAATATGCTTTAAAAAAGGGAAAATAGATTTCTGGATTAATTTTTAAGGATTTCCATTTTCTTTAATGGTTCTTTCTAATATCTAAATGTACACACCCCATTAGCCGCTCATGGAGGTCTATAATATAAATATATATATATATATATTTATGGGAATAATCTTTATATCTACATAGAGGCTAATGACCAAGGAGTTTTATATTTAATTTAAGAAAAGTGTTACATCCGCAACATTTTCACAACAAATCTTAGGTAACAGATTGTTAAATGTTTTTAATTTGACTCCATCATTGAAATTACTTTCTTGCCCATCAATAACAGCCCATAAGGGCTGTAACAACCTATCAACTAAAATTTGTTATAAAAATATTGTAAACGTAGCATTTCACCAGAGTTAAAAACACATTCTATTTTTCACAGTGTGAGAAAACCTAGTCTCTGCTCTTCCCCTTCTGTTAAACTCAAGGAGCAACTCTCACAAAATTTATGGTTTCCAATCGCTTGGGTTTTTATCAATACAAGTAAAATTTTGTTCTTTTTGTTTTGTTTTTGGGTTTTGTTTCAATTTTTTTGACTGATGAATTTGAGAAAAAATTTATAAAAAGTGCCAAATTGCATTGAAGGCCGGTGATATAACTTAGCCATTCTCTGTGCCTATCAAACCTCTATTTTGCATTCTGTTTCACAAAATTTCTTTTCCTAATAATAAAATTCATTAATTAAGGAAAAAAATAAAGAAGCAACTTTACTTCTCTATCAACTCCTTCTTCTCTCTTTGGTAGAAATCAATCATTGATGGTCTGTTTGGTTGCCATGGATTTGGCTATAGATTTGAATTTAAGGGGGCCTAAATCAAAATTCTTTCTTTGGGTAAGTTATAAGAAATGGATTTGGACTGGCCTCAAATCCCACCAAAATTTGATAGACCTAAATCCATGGATTTCAAATACCCTCAAACAAGGTGGACTTTCTGAAATCTCTCATGCACGCTCCTCTATTTCTTGCTACTGTGGCTCGCATTTTTTCTTTTTTCCTCGCAACTCAATAGGCTTTTTCTTCTTTCTCTTTCTCACGACAACTTCAGGTTTGTCTCTCTCAACTCTTATCGTCCTCTTTAACCTGTTTATTTCTCTCTTTCTACTAAATCTAAATCCACAAAGGTTGTGGGTTTTTTGTGGGTTTCATTTGATTTTTTTTTTTTATGGGTTTGTTTGGGTTTCATTTGATTTGTTTGTGGGGTTTTGTACGTTTTTAGACCCCTTAAAACACAACTAGATTAACCTAGTTAATTAGCCAAGTGATTACTTAGTCAAATTATCAAATCTAGGTTAACACAAATATATCATATCAATGTAAAGTGCAGAAAATAAAGAACACAAAGATATGATGACCCAGGAAAACTAAACGGGTAAAAAACCTAGGGATGATTTAACCTAGCTATCCTCAAGGTAAAATTGAATCCACTATGAAAGAATTGAAGTTTACACAATATCGACTTAGACCACTAACATCCTATTGCTACCTCGAGTAGAAAACTTACTACCACGACCCCATGATAGCTCCGAGTCCACAGACTACTTCTTTCTTGGATTCCCAGCACGTACAAGCACTCCCGCTTGTGTATCTTTAAGCTCTTGATTCTGCAATTGAATGATCACCAAGTTCTTGACATAATCTTGAACCTTGGAAACCCTAAGTATGTGTGAAGGCAAACACCTCAAGATCTCATAGAAGATTCACACACATAGCATAAAGAGCAACTCTAAAACATGGCTAGGGTTTTCCCTTTTATACTTAAGGCAAAACATAAAACCCTACACGTCAAATGGGTTTGGGCTGAGTTGGAATTCTGCAGAAAAAACAATCTGCATGAGCTTCGATCGGTCGAGTCTAATTCTCGATCGATCGAGCCAGGCAGATATGCATAGTAAGTTCTGCAGTAACTTGATTCCAACTTTACATAAAAACATATACTTTGAGCAATTATAAACAAGACTAAAACGTTTTGATCATGGTTTGCCAACATTACAAAATAAAGTTCTAATACATTAGTTCCTAATTCCTTATAACCTAACAGTTTTATTGGGTTTCATTTGATTTGTACGTAGGTTTTGTTTGATAGTATTTTCTGTGATTTGTTTCTAGGTTTATCTTTATTTTCTATTTATGTTTTCGTTTGTGGGTTAGAAATGCAAATTACGTGTTTGATTAAATGCTTCTATGAACTGTCTATAAGTTGTATAGGTAGCACTTTTACTTTGTTATGTCCAACGGGTAGTGAATGGAGCTATTGGGTTCACATGGCTCAATTGGATGTTCATATTTGGTAGTAGTTTAAAACCATGTTCATATTCTTAGCTTGTGTGAGTTTCTTGTCTATTATAGCCATGGTTTTAGAAACCGAACAAGAGGCAAAACTGGATTTGCCTTCTATTCTTGGTTTTGACAGGTTTTTAGTGTTTTTTTTTTTTTTTTTTTTTTTTGAACTGGACTAGTTGCTAGTTCCCAATTCAACTAATTGGACCAACTGGTCTAGTTTTTAAAAACCATGTTTATAGCTTTCAAATTAGTGATGTGTTACAAAGGCTTCTTGTGGAAGTGCAATTGAAAAGTTCAAATCTTTTTCCATCAATGCAATTTTTAGATTATGGGCTACTAACAAGCGTTTGAATTTTAATGAGACTAGTTAGTGAAAAAGGATTTGTGAATATTACATTAGCAATTCACTGAAATCTCAAATAGGTTGGTAGCTTAGGCTAATATAAAAACAAAACTACTAGTGGGAATTGAATTTTTGGCTTTATTTTTACTTTTCGAATTCTTACTACAATGTTGTTTCTCTTAGTGAGAAAGTATTGATTCATTTTTTTATGCATAGAATGGCCTAGTGCAGGTTGTTTATAGTTTGTTAACTGACAAGCCTAATTTTTTTTCTCTTCATATGAATGTGTCATGTGATCTAATTTGATTCTATAACTTTTGATTCATTCTTTTATGTTAGTTTCTTGTCAATGCATTTTTTCTTTCAAATACTTTCTGCTATAACTTATCCCTACAAATAAAAATAAAAAATAAAAATAAATAAAAAATTCTTGAGCAGTTATCTTGCACAATTTCAAAATGTTGTTGTTGGGTTAGACTTGAGAGTGTAGATTTTGGGGTTGATTTTCTAAGTTAATAGAGGGATTTTTTTGGTTTTTTTTGTTGAGTAGAGATATTTTTTGGAGATTCTTTCAAGCTTGTTTTTTGGTGTATTTTAGTGGGTTTTTGGGGCTGTTTCTAGGTATTTTCCTGGTATGATTTACAAAGGTTAGTTTAAGGGCCTTTATGAGGGTTTTCAGTAGAGTTTTTGGGTAATTTGCAAGGATGTTTTGCTGGGTTTTGGTGGTGTTTAAAGTTGGGTTTGCAGTGGGGTTTTAAGTGACCTCTTGGCTGAGTTTCACTGATTGTTCGGGATTAATTTTCTAGTTTTTGGGATTTGCTATTATAAATTAGTAGGTTTCAATAGTTTTGTTTAATTATGTTAACTTACTGCTTGTCCTTTTCTTTTCTTTTTTTTTTTTTTTTTTTTACTTTAGAAAAATGCAAAAACGGGTGCTTATAAAAACATAGTTATTGACAATTGGGAAGACATTGAGATCTTGAGTGGGGTTTTAAGTGAGCTCTTGGTTGAGTTTCATTGACAATTGGGAAGACATTGAAATCTTGAGTGGGAGGGACAGAGCTACTGGCATTGGTGAACATCTGGATGATGTAGTTGAAGTTATGGCTGAGAAAGGAGAAAATGAGGTGAATTCTCCCATTGCACAACAACTATGTTAATATTTGTTATCAACAAAAAATTCTGCAGCTGAGCCTTACCAAAGAAAAAAGAGTAGGAATGATCCACTAATTGAAGTTATTGTAGATAATGGTTCCTCTCTTAAAGAGTATTGTTCCCCACTTTTAATTATTAAGAACTTTAGAATAATTTTTTAGTTTGAGATTTTGAATGTTGTGAAAAAAAACCCATGCATTTGGGTTCTCTCTCCATTTTGATATAGAACATTTTAGTTGTCAATAGTTGGAAAGACGTTTCATCTTGACAATTGGATTGTCAATGGCTTTTTCATTACCTCATATATTTATTAAAATTGTTACTAAAATGAAAATGTGGAAGGATTAAGAAAAATGATAATTAAAAAAAATGTTGTGAAATAATAAAAATAGATAAAACTAAATAAGAAGAAAATAAGAAATATATATTGATAAACTCTTGTATTCAAGTGGTCATTCACAATCCTTTTGATTTCTCTTAGATATGTACAATAACAGTAAAGCAATCCCATATATATATATATATAGAACCTTAGAATGCTTGTAAAGTTCATGGGATAAGGTTGCAATTATAAGTACAATTATGGATATATATCTTCCCTATAGACTTTACACATTTCAGATTTTACACATCCCAAATAACCCTTTCATTACCCAAGCTTTAAGTATTCTAATCAGAATTTATTTCTAACACTCTCCCTTGGATGACCATTTTTCTAAGAATATGCCTCGTTAAAACCTTGCCAAAGAAAAACCCTGTGGGGAAAATAATTTTGGCTAAGGAAAAAGAGTACGATATTCTCTCTAGTGTCTTAGGATTGCCTCATTAAAAGCTTGCAAAGGAAAACCTAGAGGGAAAAAACCTTAGCGGGGAAAAAGGCACAATCAACACACTTCCTTTAGAAAATTTACTCCTTCTCATGAGTACATAGAACTTCCATTGTTCATGGTAAAAAGATCCTTAAGTCGATGCATGCCAATGTTGTACACCATCTTCCTAAAAGTCACAGTCAGTAATGACTTAGTGAACATATCGGCCAAATTATCTCATGATCGTATCTGCTTGACATTAATATCACCGCTCTTCTGGAGCTATTGTGTATAAGAGAATCTTGGTGCAATATGCTTGTTTCTATCACCTTTGATATAGCCACCTCTAATTTGAGTGATACAAGCGGCATTATCTTCGTATAATATCGTTGGACTATTTTTGATTGATGATAATCCACAGTTTTCATGAATATGTTGAATTACCAATCTCAACCAAACACATTTCCAACTTGCTTCATAAATTGCAATAATCTTTGCATGATTTGAGGAAGTAGCATAAATTGTTTGCTTAACAAAACTCTATGAAATAACAGTATTTCCATAAGTAAATATATATCCTGTTTGTGATCAGCATTTGTGTGGATCAAAAAGGTAACCCACACCAGCATATCCAACTAATTGTGGATTTGATTCATTTGGATAAAATAATCCCAAATCAGTCATCCCACAAAGATAATGTAATATATGGTTAATTCCATTCCAAAATCTTTGAGTTGTTGCGGAACTATACCTTACTACTAAGTTAATTGCAAATGCTATATAAGGTCATGTGTAATTTGCAAGATACATCAAAGCACCAGTTGCACTAAGATAGGGTACTTCAAGACCAAGAGTTTCTTTATCATTTTCTTGTGGTTGAAAATTATCTTTCTTGACATCAAGTGACCGACCCACCATTGGAGTGCTCAAAGGAGAGCTTTATCCATGTGAAAGTGCTTTAGGACTTTTTCTGCGTACGTTGATTAATGAACAAGAATTCCATTTGGAAGATGTTCAATTTACAGACCAAGAAATTTTTTTGTCTTACCAAGATCTTTCATCTCAAATTCATTCCTTAAACAATTTGCTGTTTTTGTTAACTCTTTTGGAGTTCCCATAAAATTTAAATCATCAACATATACTACAACAATAGCAAATCCAAATTTTGATTTTTTGATAAAAACGGATGGACAAATTAGATTTTTCTCAAATCCTTCTTTCAAAAGATATTAATTGAGACGATTATACCATATGTGTTCGGATTGCTTTAACCCATATAAGGATCTTTGTAGCTTAATAGAATACATAGTTCGAGATATAATATTATATGTTTCTGAAATTTTATATCCTTCGGGGATTTTCATGTAGATATCATTATCTAATGATCCATACATATATGCAGTAACAACATCCATTAATCGCATATCCAAATTTCTTTTGCCACCAAGCTAATAAAAAATTTGAATGTAATTGCATCCATTATAGGAGCATATGTTTCTTCATAATCAATACTAGGTATCTGCGAGAAACCTTGTGCAAAAAGTCGTGCTTTGTACCTTATAATTTCATTTTTCTCATTTCGTTTATGTACAAATACCCATTTGTATCCAACAAGCATTACACCTTCAGGTGCTCGGACTACAGGTCCAAAAACTTCTTGTTTAATTAGTGAATTTAATTCTGCTTGAATTGCCTCTTTCCACATTGGCCAATCATTTCTACATTGACATTCATCGACGGTTTGTGGTTCATAATCATTATCATTAGTTCTGGTAATATCAATGGCAACTTTATATGAAAAAATGTTGTCGACAACAATTTTATTTGTATTCCATATTTCTCCCGTACGTACATAATGTATCGAGATCTCGTTATTTTCATGTTCCTGATCCTCTTCAGGGGATAACTCTTTAGGAGGTTCATTTTTAAGAGATTTTTGTTCATAAGGTTTGGATAGATCAACTATTTCTATGACCTGTTTCATGGGTATAGCCTCTTTATAGGCTGCAACTTGTAACTTGTTTTTCTTGTACTTTTCTCTTCCAAGGAATTTTATCTTTAACATCGATAGGTCCTCCATGCTTCAAGTGTGGCTTTGATTCATTTGCTGTTGTATTAATTGATTGTCCTACAAAGACTTCAATCTGTGCTGGAGTATTAGCAGCTAAAATATTAGATTTCACTATTTTTTTATTGTCAGTGAATTCATCCGGTAATTGATTTGCAATTCTTTGCAAATGAATAATCCTTTGAACTTCCAATTCACATTGATTTGTACGAGGATTAAGATGAGATAATGTCGAAACATTCCAAGTAATCTCACGTCGTGCTTCAGGTAACAACTTTTCTCCCCCTAATGATGGGAAGATTGTTTCATTAAAATGACATTTCTAAAAAATGTGCCTTACAGCATCACCAATTAGAGGCTCAAGATATCTAATGATAGACAGGAAATCAAAACCCATATAAATTCCAAGTCTATGTTGAGTATCTTAGTGCGTTGTGTGGGTGCAATAGGTACATATACAGCACAACCAATGTGCGCAAGTGAAAAATATCTGGTTGTTGTCCAATCACCAATTGGAATGGTGAGAATTTATGATAAGCAGTTGGCCTAATGCAAGCCAATGATGCAGCATGTAATATAGCATGACCCCAAGCAGAAAAGGGTAATTTTGATTTCATAAACAAAGATCTTACAATAATTTGAACTCTTTTGATAAGTGATTCAGCTAAACCATTTTGAGTGTGTGTATGGGCAACAGGATGTTCAACATCAATACCAATTGACATACAATAGTTATCAAAATCTTGAGATGTGAATTCATCATCATTATCTAAATGAATTTTCCTAATGGATAATTAGGAAATTGTGCTCGCAATCTAATTATTTGAGCAAGAAGCCTACCAAATGCAATATTCCTAGTAGAAAGTAGACACACATGTGACCATTTGGTTGATGCATTAATTAAAACCATAATATACTTGAATGGAACACATGGTGGATGTATAGGTCCACATGTATCACCTTGAATTCTTTCTAAGAAAGATGGACATTCAACAACAATCTTTGAAGATGATGGTTTGGTAATTAATTTCCCTTGAGAACATGCACTACATGGATAATCACTAGGTAAAAGAATCTTCTGGTTCTTTAAGGGATGTCCGTGAGAGTTTTCATAATTGGACGCATCATTATTAATCTTGGATGTCCAAGATGATCTTTCCAAAGCATAAAAACCATTAGGTCCAAACACTTCTGGTGTATTGCAACATTTGTTTCAACTATTCTCATTGTAGTATGATATAACCTAGAAGAGAAAAGAGGCAGTTTCTCTCATATGAGCTTCTGGCCTGATACTATTGAAGTAATATAAAGAAATTCTTCATTGCCTTCATTACTGGTTTCAATATGATAACCATTATAATGTCTATCCTTAAAGTTAAGTTAATTTCTACTAGACTTAGAAGAATACAAAGCATCTGATGAAGCGTGAGCTCGTCAGTAGAGTTCATCAAACGGAAGTAATCTTCAGCCCTCAAGAATGGTCACCGGTGTGGTGCCTACCACAATGCCTCCGATGCCAAAGTCAGTATAAGTAGCTCTCTTGAGAGTAAAACAATGTAATTGAACAGAAAATGAAAGAAATCTCTTTGTGTTTATGTATGTATGTACCCTGTTCTTGGCAATGTGTGGGCTTTATATATGTTCTCATGGTCTCTAGCCGTTGGAGTAGTTATGGAGGTCTTAATGTCCTCTTGGTAACGTTTCGGGCTGTGTAATGTAGCATCAATGTCCTCCAACAATCCATACAGTTGGCCCTGTAATTGCTCTGGGTTTGATTGGCTGCATTGAATGGCCTGGATATCTTCGTCAGTAATGTGGATCATTACTTCGCCTGGCCAGAGGCTGAATACGTCTATATTAATGGGATCGTCCGTGTGAGATGGGCTCGTCAGTCCCGTCAACTGCCCCCCGATTCTTTGTTCGTCACTTTAATGACGATTATAGAATGTGAAAGGTTATTGATTGTAAGTGGCATTTAGGGTTTCGCTCTGTATTAAGTGCGAAGTGGCGACGCTCCACAGATCGTGGCATATGTGGCACGTGATAATTGGTGGAGTTAATGCTCCAATTGGTGGGGCTATTGGTCTTCTCGCTGGTTTTTCAGTTTCCCAAAGCCTTGGTTTTTAAACTTTTCCTTTTCACTTCTTTCAAAATTCATCAATCATTGTTCTAATCATTCTCTCTGGCGATCTTACTCTACAACTTCTCTCCGAACTACCGTACGGCGTAGTGGTGCTCCCTCTGTTGATTACTTTTTTAAGGTACGCCCATTCTTTTTTTATTTCTGTGCTATTCCTCTTTGTCTTGTTATAACTTTGCCTCTGATCTTTTTCTTCTTTTCCCTTTTCGCTTGTTCTAAATTTCTTGGGGGTTTAGTTTACTGTTGTGTCTTTTCCTTGGTTTTCATGGTTCATACTTTTGAGGTTAGGACAGTTTGCCTATCAATTTCATTCCTCTTTGCTCACTTAGGAGGGCCTTTAGGTGTTCCCTCTCATATTGAGGACTTTGTCTTTGAGGGTAATTGTTTGAGTGTTGCATTGGCTGATTTGTTGCCTTTGCTTCGTCAGTCACTAGATTGGTTTGTAAATGAGGTTAGAGAGCGAGTAGATATTTTTGAGGTTAGGTCGAGCGAGCTTGAAACTGGGTTATCATCCAACGGCGGCCCAGCGGAGGGAGATACCGCCGTCTCTAGCCCTCGAGAGCTTAGGACTTTTTATGCTCTAAAGGAGGAGTATGGGCTGGACGCTGACACACTGGGGAGGTTTAAGGATAGATTCCAGTTTTCGAATCGGGTTAGGGTTCGTCTACCCAACAAGGAGGACTGGGCATGTCATTTCTTCCCAGGCGAGGTATGCTTTTATGAGGCTGCCTTCACCTGTAGGTTGAGGCTTCCCATCCATCCTTTCCTGATGGAGTTGTTAGACCATTTTAGTATTGCTCCTGGGCAGCTTATGCCTAATTCGTGGAGGATCTTGGTCAGCTGTATAGGAATATGGCTGGCTGCTACTTACGGAGATATGCTCAGAGTTGATGAGCTTGTCTATTTGTATCGCTTAAAAGCATCAAAGGAGCATGGGTATTATGAACTGGTGCCTTGGGAGAGAAGGACTAGGATTGTCAAAAAGTTACCCTCGTCATTCAAGTATTGGAAGTCCAGATTTTTCTGTGTCTGGGGACGATTTTGAGACTCCCTCAGGCGAGATTTGGGGTGATCTCTCGAGGTTGCATCGTCGGTGGGGAACCCCGACCTTAGGTGCGTTAATACTCCTTTTTTTTTTTTAATTAAGTTTCGTCGTGCTTACCTTTGTCGCTATTGATGTTCTTACTTCATTCTTTTTCATAGTTAAGAGACGGCCGAAATTGAAAAGCAGGTATAAAGATCGAGTACAGAAAGCGATTGAGTACGCGCAAACAATAGAGAGTTGGGACGACCTTGTGGACCCAAGGACTCTAGCCTTTTACTGTCTTGGTCCAGACCTTCTAGTTTCGTCTTGCGAAATCTTGAAATTGAGGGGAAAAAAAGTAAGTATTGAGTTCGTTAATGCTCACACATTTTTTTTTTTTTTTAACTAGTGTTTCCTTCTGGTAGAGATGACGACCAAATTCAACAAAGGTATGTACGCTAAGATGAGGCCCAAGAAGGACGAGCCTCTATTGAGTTTGGGGAAAAAGGCGATGCGTGTTACTGGGAAGGGTGGCTTCGTCCCTCCAACTTCTTCCGTCAGCCCAATCGCATCGGGATCGTTGGTGACGAGGACTGCTTCTCCCACGACTTCTGTGGAAGAAATTGAGGGTACTCCGATCTCCAAAAGGCCGAGGTTGTCTGAGAAAGAGAAAGAGAAAAGCAACCCTCATCCGTCCACGATCTGGAGTGATGAGAAATTGGCAGTGGACCAGGCTCACGAGGTCGTGACGGCCGCTAATCTGAAGGTCCTATCCGATGTCCCTTTCACTGACGTGGCTGCTCGACACGTCCATAAGCTTGTACAGGTATGCTTGCCTGGTTTTTTTTTTTTTTTTATTACTTTGGACCTTTTTTCTAGGTTCTGGGAGAAAGGCTTCACATTACTTCGAAGTATCTCACGTAAGAGGCTAGGGTGGCGTCTCTTACATCCAGGATGGAAACTCTAGAGGCGGAAAACTCTACTTTGAAGAAGAATCTTATTGAATCCATGGGTGAGGCAGCGTCACTAAAGGAGAAGGTAAAGAAGTTGAGTGACGATCTTAAGGCTAAGCGTCAGTTAACTTTGGCAAAAGATGAGCAGCTTCTGGGAGCCAAAAAAAGTCTCAAAACAATTGCTGCAAGGTCTGTATAGGCTTTCCAGACTACGGACGAGTATCAGACGGTCCTATTCAGCTGGTACTTTAAAGGTTTTGAGCTCTTGAGAAGGTACCTCGTCAAGCATCCTACTAGGGTGGATATGGAGACGTTGGACTTGGAAGAGGTGGATCAAGAAATGGCTGCGGACGAGGCTGCTTAATCTTTTGCTACTGAGCCTGATGCTCCTGTGGATGCTCCCGTCACCAACGCTCCTACTGAGGATGATCCTGCTGACGATGGTGCTGCCCGAACCTAATACTTGACAAAAATTTCTTTCTTTTTAGGATGCCCTATAAGTTTTGGGCAGTTTTGTAAATCTATTTTCCGAACAATTCTATTTATTTTGGGAACAGCATTTTTAGCCCAATGTTTATGGGCTTTTAGTTGTAAAGACAATGGTGGTTTGCCAGTTCGTTTCAGGTTTAAATTTAATTTAACTTTTTGGTTCTTACTTGCATTCGTGATTGCTCGTTCTTTAGTCTGATATATGCTTGTCGTATCTCCCATAACTGGTATCTTGGTGGTACTTTATATTCGTTTAGGAGTCTTTTAGTCGTCAGTAACTTACATTCGTTAAGGCGGAATTTTGTTACTTAGCCATTTTTGTCTTTTGGTGGTTTTCTTCGTCAGTAACTTACATTCGTCTAGGCGGAATCTTGTTACTTAGCCATTTTTGGCTTTTGGTGGGTTTTTTCGTCAGTAACTTACATCCGTCTAGGCGGAATCTTGTTACTTAGCCATTTTTGGCTTTTGGTGGGTTTTTTCGTCAGTAACTTACATCCGTCTAGGCGGAATCTTGTTACTTAGCCATTTTTGGCTTTTGTGAATTTCTTCTTGGTCAAGCCTGTTTGCGCACAAATATTAGCTAAATAATTCATTTATTGACTTTTAATGACGAATACACCTTTCTATTACATCTACTGATGGTATTTTTTCAAATGCTTAATGTTCCATGGTCTTGGAAGCCTTTGCCCATCTAGGGTCTCTAGGTGGTAACTGCCTTGTCTGGAGTAGTGGATGACTCAGTATGGTCCCTCCCATGTGGGGCTGAGTTTTCCTTGAGTAGGATCTTTGGTCGCCTGGGTTACTTTGCACAGGACGAGGTCCCCTATGCTGAGTCGCTTGAGTTTCACCCTTTTGTTGAAATAGTCCGTCATCTTTTTCTGATAGTCCGTCATTCTGTTGTAGGCTTCATCTCTGACTTCGTCTAGACAATCCAAGTTGAGTCGTAGACGATCATTATTGGCCTCCTCACTGAACATTTCCAGCCTGGCGCTGGTTACTCCTACTTCGACTGGGATCACTGCTTCAGTCCCATAAGTGAGCCTGAAGGGGCTCTCTCTCGTCGGGGTTCTTGCTGTTGTTCTGTAGGCCCACAAGACATTGGGTAGTTCTTCTGGCCAGGCCCCTTTCGCATCATCCAGTTTGGTCTTTATGATCTTGAACAGCGTGCGATTCGTCACCTCTGTCTATCTGTTCGCCTATGGATGGCCTGGTGATGAAAACTGGTTCTTAATACCCAAGCTTGAGCAGAAGTCTTTGAAGCCTTGGCAGTCGAATTGTCATCCGTTATCTGATATGATCGTCCTCGGAATCCCGAACCTACAAACTATATTCCTCCATACGAAGCTTTGAATCTTTACTTCAATAATAGTAGCCAGTGGCTCTACTTCAACCCATTTTGTAAAGTAATCAATAGCAACTAGTAAGAATTTTACCTGGCCTTTGCCTTGGGGTAGCGGGCCAACGATGTCAATTCCCCATTGTGCGAATAGCCACGGGGATGTTATCGTCGTCAGTCTTTCTGTTGGAAGTCGTTGGACATTCCCGAACCATTGGCACTTGTCACATTTCTTAACGAACTCTGACGCGTCCACCTGCATAGTTGGCTAGAAATAACCTGTTCGCATAATCTTGTTCACCAAGGATCTAGGACCTGCATGATCCCCACAAATTCCTTCGTGGACCTCTCTTAGGATATACTCATCTCAGGATGTACTCGGCTTCTCCTTCGTCAACGCACTTCAGGTAGGGCATGGAGAAGCCCCTCTTATATAGGGTATCATTGAGAATTGTGAATCTGGCAGATCTCTTCTTGATCTTCCTGGCTTCGTTTGCATTTTGAGGGAGGTGCCCATCCTGGAGGAAGGACATAATAGACGTCATCCAGCCATTTGTGCTCTGGACTGCAAATGTTGTTGAAACTTCTTCTATGCTGGGGTTTTTCTATACTTCCATCATCAGGTTTGCATTCGATTCTGTTTCTTCTAACGAGGCTATCTTTGAGACTTCGTCTGCGGCCATATTCTGGCTTTTAGAAATCTGGAGGAACTCCACTTCTTTGAACTCTTGAGTCAAGTGCTTCGTCAGCCTGAGGTATTTTTGCATTCTTTCTTCCTTTGCTTCGTATTCTCCCTTGATTTGCCTAATTACTAGCTTTGAGTCATTCTGGACTAGCAGGTTCCTGGCCCCTAACTCTTTTCTGAGCCTTAAACCTGTCAGAATTCCTTCGTACTCGACCTCGTTATTGGTTGTTGGGAATTCTAGCTGAACTCCATATCTTAGTATTTCTCCGTCAGGAGTGGTTATGACGACCCCTACTCCCCTCTTTTTTGGGCTAACGAGCCATCGGTCTGTATCACCCATGTTTTGTTCTTACTGGCGAGGCTTGGTTCTTCTGGATGGGTGAACTCGGCGATGAAGTCTGCCAAAGCTTGTGCTTCAATGGCTGTCCTAGGATGGTATTCAAAGTCGAATTGGCTAAGTTCGATCGCCCATTGGACCATCCTCCCAGTTGCTTCGGGCTTGCTCATAGACTTCTTGATGGGTTGGTCCGTCATCACTAAGATTGGATTTGCCTGGAATATTGCCTGAGCTTGCGTGAGGCTACTATCAATGCGAACATGATTTTTTCGATCTTTGGATACTTAGATTCAACTCCTTGGAAAGCTTGACTGACGTAATAAACTGGGAGCTGTTTCCTGTCTTCTTCCAGGATTAAGGTTGCACTGACGGCTGTAGATGATACTGCTAAGTACAAATACAAGTTTTCACCTTTTTTGGACGGGCTTAGAAGTGGTGGATTGGTAAGGTAGCGTTTGAGCTCTTGGAAGGCCGCCTCACATTCACCGGTCCATTCAAAAGCTTGTTTCAAGGTCTTAAAGAAGGGTAAGCATTTGTCCGTCGCTTTGGAGACGAACCTATTGAGGGCTGCAATCCGACCCGTGAGCTTCTAGACCTCCTTGACGGTTTTGGGTGATGCCATGTTGATTATGGCTTGCACCTTCTTAGGATTTGCTTCTATTCCTCTCTGGAACACCATGAATCCCAGGAATTTTCCTGAGGCAACACCAAAAACACACTTACCAGGATTCAGTCTCATTTGATATTGCTTGAGAGTAGTGAATGTCTCCTTAAGGTCGTCTAGATGCGCAAGCTCTTCCTTGCTCTTAACGAGCATATCGTCCACGTACACCTCCATATTCCTACCTATCTACTTGACGAACATTTTATTTACCAACCTCTGATAAGTCGCTCCTGCGTTCTTCAATCCAAACTGTATTACCTTATAGCAATAGAGCCCTTGACTGGTGATGAAAGCCGTTTTCTCCTGATCCTTGTTAGCCATTCTTATCTGATTGTATCCTGAGAACGCATCCATGAACATCAATAGCTTGTGTCCGACTGTAGAGTCTACGAGCTGGTCTATTCTTGGAAGAGGAAAGCTGTCCTTCGGGCAGGCCTTGTTCAGGTCTGTGAAGTCCACGCACATTCTCCACTTCCCATTTGCTTTCTTTACCAAAACGACATTTGCAAGCCAATCTGGATAGTATACCTCCCTGATGAAACCTGCAGTCAAGAGCTTTTTCACTTCGTCAGCGATTGCTTGGTCTCTATCGGGTGCAAAAGCTCTTCGTCTTTGCTTGATGGGCTTCTTCTCTGGGTCCACATTCAACCTGTGTTGGATGACTTCTGGAGATATGCCTGGCATGTCATCATGGCTCCAGGCAAAGACATCTAAGTTCTCCTTAAGAAACTAAATGAGCTTCGTTCTCATCTCAGGGCTTAGGGTCGTCCCTATCCTGGTTGTTTTTATTGCTTCCCCTTCGATCAGCTCCACTGTTTCCAGTGCTTCTACCTTTTCCTCCTCTTTTTCTTCTATTATCCACGTATGGTTCTCCTTAGCTACCAAGACGGCCTGGTAGCATTCTCGGGCTAGAACTTGATCTCCTTTAACTTCGCCAACACCGTTCTCCGTTGAAAATTTTACCTTCAGGCAATAGGTGGATGTGGACGCCTTTCACTTGTTGAGCACTGGCCTGCCAATGATGACATTATAGGATGAGGGACAATCTACCACCAAGAAGTCTAGCTGACGGGTCAACTGATTCGGGTATGTTCCCACAGTTACTGTCCACGTCACTATGCTTTTGGGATATACCTTGTCACCGCTGAAACTGACGAGGGGGGAATCAAACGGACATAGTCTTCTTGGATCCAGCTTCAATTGCTGGATTGCAAGAAAGTAGATGATATTAGCAGAGCTACCGTTGTCCACGAGAATCCTTTTGGTGTTGAATCCTTCTATGGTGAGCATTATGACCAAGGGGTCATTATGAGGCTGTTTCACTCCTCTAGCATCACTCTCGTTGAAGGTCATATCTTAATCAGTTCGTCTATATTTCGACGGGGGTGTCATGTGGACACTATTCACCTGTCGTTGATGTGTTTTTTCAAGTGATTTGAATGAGCCTCCTGTGATAGGCCCCCTCGAGATCGTCTGTATCTCCCCAATCACATTTTGAGGAGATTGGGATTGACGACCTTCGCTCCTAGACGAGAACTCATGCTGGTATTTGTTTTCGTCTCGGAATTTATTGTACTCTCCCTTCTTCACAAACTTCTGCAGCTTCCTTTTTCGTATCAACTCTTCTATTTGCTCTTTAAGATCCCGACAACCTTCAATGTAATGGCCATGATCTTTGTGAAATCGACAGTACTTATTCTTGTCGCGGACGTTAGGAGACGAGTGCAATGGTCACGGCCATTTGAGGTAGTGCTCGTCTTTAATTTGCGTTAAAATTTTGTTAACGGGCATAACAAGAGGAGTAAACTTTACCGTTCGTGGATTTTTATCATTTTTCCTTTTGACTCCGTCATTGGTCTGACGATCTGGGCAGTCATGCTTTTGCCCTCTACGGTCGTCTTCTCTTCTTCCTTTATCCCCTGGTCTTTCTCCGTCCCTGATGGCGGCCAACGCATCTTCAGCGTTCATGTACTTCTACACTTTAAGGAGCATCTCGGCCATCGTCTTTGGGGGGTTCTTCGCGAGTGATGTAACGAGCTCCCTAGATCTTAGTCCCGCCTTGAAGGTCGTCAATTGCACCTTATTGTCAGCCTTGTCTACTTCCAGTGTCTCCCGGGTGATACGTTTCACATACAACCTCAAGGTTTCCTTTTCTCCCTACCTGATGGTGAGCAAGTGGTCTGTGGTCCTTTTTGGTCGTTGTCCTCCAATGAAATGACGTAGGAAGGCATTGCTCAACTGCTCGAAGGTGTCGATGGACGATGTTGGCAGCTTCGTGAACCACTCCCAGGCAGCTCCTTTGAGTGTAGTTGGGAAGGAATGACATAATATTTCATCTGGGGGCTACTGGAGTCCTAGGGTCATTTTGAAGGTGTTTAGATGATCTTGAGGATCCTTTAGCCCATCGAAGGGTTCGAGTTGAGGTAATCGAAATTTCGATAGCACTGGACAGTCGAGGACTGCTGTGGTGGACGGGGAATCCGTTGCCCTGACCATTCGATCCACACTCCACTCTGTTTTCTCCTTGATGGCGTTCCTAAGTTCGTCCATTTCCCTCCTCATCTCCCTCAGAAGGTCTGAGTTCTGCTCGGTTGGAGTGGTGGGCCTTTGAGGGTCATTTCTTCTATGGCTATCTCCTTCGTCTTCCTGATTTCCTTTGGACCGATTCTCCTTCTGCTGAAGCCGTAGCTTCATTTCCTGGTTTTGCCTAGTCAATTCTTCGACTGTGGCTGTAAGAGCCTGAACTTGCTGAGCTAGGGCTGCAAAATCTTGATTGGATTCCATATGAGAAGAATAGTTGATCGGAAACTACTTTTTCGAGATTGAACACAAAAATGTCGTTCCCCACAGACAGCGCCAAACTGATGAAGCGTGAGCTCGTCAGTAGAGTTCGTCAAATGGAAGTAATCTTCAGCCCTTAAGAATGGTCACCGGTGTGGTGCCTGCCACAATGCCTCCGATGCCAAAGTCAGTATAAGTAGCTCTCTTGAGAGTAAAATAATGTAATTGAACAGAAAATGAAAGAAATCTCTTTGTGTTTATGTGTGTATGTACCCTGTTCTTGGCAATGTGTGGGCTTTATATATGTTCTCATGGTCTCTAGCCGTTGGAGTAGTTATGGAGGTCTTAATGCTCCTCTTGGTAACATTTGGGGCTGTGTAATGTGGCATCAATGTCCTCCAATGGTCCATACAGTTGGCCCTGTAACCGCTCCGGGTTTGATTGGCTGCATTGAATGGCCTGGTTATCTTCGTCAGTAATGTGGATCATTACTTCGCCTGGCCAAAGGCTGAATACGTCTATATTAATGGGATCGTTCGTGTGAGATGGGCTTGTCAGTCCCGTCAGCATCATCAATACAAAGTTTTATGCCTTTTGGCAATATGATAATTGCTCTTCCAGAGACTTTAATTGAGTTCGATGAACTTGATATGGTATTGACATTAGCTTTGCATAATATTAAACTTTGAAAATATTTTTTATCTTTAAGGATCGTATGAGTTATTGCACTGTCTACTGGACAAAAATCTTCACTAGTCATCTTGGAATTAATGTTTACTCGTAAAACCCATGCCACTTCATATATACAAAACATAAATTAAACTTTATTATTTTAAACGTAAATAAAACATAGCAAAGTAAAAATACTTATTACAATGCAATAATATAATAAAAGAAAACAATTAATTTGTATAGACATTTCCATCACTTATCAAATTATCAAATTTTCCATCGACGACACATTAAGATGAGTCATATCCACTTCATTTGAAAAAATCAAGATAATTCATATGATCTTCAGGATCATTACAACTAGTAAAGTTCATTTCAATTCCCTTGTCCTTTTCTTTTATGGAGGCTTGATACAAATCTACCAAATGCTTAGGCAACAATCAGATATGTGACTAATGACCTTCCCTACCACACCTATAACACTTATTTTCATGGTCTTTTGGTTTTTTTTAGCAACGACTCATTATTTTATTTACCACTAGAAGACAAGATATTAGTTCATAACGCTTTATGAACATATGTATTCGATTTTGCTACTGCAGAAGCACATTCAAAACATGATATATGTGTCTTCTATCATATAATTTTAATTGTGGGCTATTTTAAAGTGCCAAATTAATTATACTCACTTGCACCTTTAGTTTATTACAACTTCAAGTGCACGTCATATTGAGCTTTTACGTTGATCAAGTTCTTCTAGAACTTGTACTTCTCCTAAGAGGTTTTTTATAGTAAAGTAGTCAATTTTCATTTAGATGATGATAAATAAAAATTATTGCTTTTGCACGATTCTTCTGGGATACTCTATTGCCATCCATAATAATGTCTTCAGGATTTATTACATCAACATAGATCTTATTAAGATTCATTGCTTCCAGATCAATCTTAGTATCAAGGATCTATGATAAGAAATTGTTGCTCGAGATGTCAAGGGCAGAAAATTCAAGTTTTGTAAGGTACGACATCTATATAAATATATAATTTTGAAAGAAATTAAATAACTAAATTTTTTATCATACATAACTTTAAAGAAACAATACTACGCATACATATTCAACATGTGATTGTAATGAAACAATATTTATATATTCAAAGTTTATCAATACACGTTACATATCGCTATAGGTATGATTGAGTTGTTTTATCACTAACCATTTTTAACAATATATTTTTAATCAATTAAATGTGAATTTCATAACATGAATCTCAAAACAATATATAACAATAGGATAAGGTGAATCTCATAAAATTTGAATCTCATAACGTGAATCTCAATATATTGAATCTCATAACAATATATAACGCAAATCTCATAAAATTTTTAATCAATTAAAAATCACTAAAATTATAAGCATAAAATGTAATGACAAATAAATAAGATAATTACTAATTCCTTAGAAAGAGAACTTACAGTGAGTTGAGAGAACTACACAAATAATCTTTGATGTTTGAAGAACAATAAGAGTACAACTTCCTTTCCAGAATTGGGTAGAAACTCGAGCTAATAACGTGTTGTGAAATAATAAAAATAGATAAAATTAAATAAGAAGAAAACAAGAAATATATATTGAAAAACTCTTGTATTCAAGTGGTCATCCACAATCCTTTTTATTTCTCTTAAATATGTACAATGACAATAAAGCAATCCCACATATATATAGAACCTTAGAATACTTGTAGAGTTCATGGGATAAGGTTGCAATAATGAGTGCAATTAGGGATATACATCTCCCCTATATACTTTACACATTTTAGATTTTACACATCCCAAATAACCCTTTCATTGCCCAAGCTTTACACATTCCAATTAGAATTTATTTCTAATAAAAAATATATTTTATTGACCTTAAATCTAAATCCAAATCCAAATTTCGGTATCCAAATAATGGAATTTCAAATGATAAATTTCAAACCCTTTATTGTTTAAAAATACCCAAACAAAGAATTTTAAAATCAATAGATTTCAAATCCAAATCCAGATCCAAATTTTGCCATCCAAACACAACCTTATAGAAATCAAACAATTTTGGTTGTCTTGCTCTAATAGGAATGGTGATGAGATCCCATCAAGTGTTAGATCTCAACACAAACCTATTGTTAAACAAATAGGTCTCCCACCAAGCTATTGTTAAAAAAACTGGGTCCCCCATCAAGCGTTAGATCTCAATATTATCAATCTAAGGAAGAGGGTCTCCAATCTACAAACCCAATTCACAACATGGCCAAACTTCATGATCGGCCTCTTCGATTAGTGGGTAAAAGTGAGGGAACTCATGGCTTCATCAGTGAAGGGTCCGAAAGGGAAGATTCAAACTAGCTAGGAGCTCCTAAATTATAAGAAATAGAAGTCTGTGTTTTCTTTTAAATCCATTAGGTGTCTCCGTTAAAATACCCACATGTCTTAATTTTAAAGAGGAAAACCTAAGGTACAACACATAAGGTATTGTATCTAAGTTTTGCCTTTTAACTTCGTTAGGGTTTCTGTCAAAATAGCCATATAGCTTAATTTTAGAAAGGGAACCTAAGGTATAACACATAAGGTACTGTAATAGACCTTGTAATGTAATATCTATTACCTAGGAATAATTATTTAATTGTTTGGCCATGTTTCTATTACAATTAATAATTATTCCTTATGAATAACTATTCTTTAAAATGAAAAATAACTATTCCTTATTAAGATGACCATAATAGCTATTCCTTAACCTCCTTAATAGCTAAAAATATTAAAATCCCAAAATACCCAAAAATATTAATGCTCTATTATTCCTTGTTACTAGGTTCTCTCTCTCTCTCACAAAATGCTTTGGTGTGCATCCACCAATCCAATGGACCAATATAACCCAATGATTTGAATTGTTTTTCATGGGTTGATAACTTAATTTGTTTTCTTTTTCCTTTTCCAAACTCGGGTTGTGAGGAATTCATGTTGACAAAATTTCCAACCTAAGTAACTTACCTAACCTATACAATTAAAATTTATTTTTAAATATAAATATGTAATTTAAAATTGCTCATTTGATTTATTTTGAATTATGAGACTTAGGTTAAGTTAATTACTTTAATTTATTTTGCTATTTTGGGACTTAGTTTGATGACATTGGAATATTAGTTATTGTAGTGGCTCAAAAGATGGCCCAAGCCCACTTAGAACAATGCTAAGTAAATTACAATGCTAAGTAAGATCCAAGCTTGATGTTAAAAGAATAAGACTTTTAGTATGAACAAATGAAGCACAAATTCTGTATTAATTCTTCCTCGGGCTCGTCTGAGGATGGATTGTTCATAAAAAGTCAATGTATGTCTCTACAATTGTACACTTAATTCTTGCTTCTCAAGTTTCTACTTGCCAATTCCTTCTTCTAGAGGGGCTCCTTTCCTCATATAGTCTTTTTTTATTGCATCTCAGCCCTCTACCTATACGTCTTAGGAGAATAATTTGGATGCTTGTCTCGTCAAGACCCTTCTGGAGGTGGTAGAGAGTGTTGTGAGCTATGGAATCACTGCTCAGGTGTCTTTTCCTCATAAATGTGACGAGCTCAATAAGTGCAGAGCATTGAATGTGGAGGTGATGGTACCTTCTACAGATATTTCCTCTCTTCTCTATTTGCACGTCTCCGATGTCTTCCATGGTGTCTTGCTTATGGGTGCAGGCAGACAGCTAAGGCATACCGAGGTGCTATCGTTCCTTAGGCTCCTTAAACAATGAGTCCACCCGTATCCCGTCCTCAGACCTCTACTAGCATATTTAGCCTGAATTAGCGTCATCTTCATGTTTAACTTCTTCAAACTTCGTCTATGTGTCAGGCTTTGATTGGCACTTGAATGGGCCATTGCCTTTCCTCGAATTGGACCTATGAGCTTCATTTTTTGTTTGGGTCCCTCCCTTTCCACAATTATAATCATACAAGTTACAATTATTTATTAAATAATGGAGTTGCATAGCTGAATGAAACATTAATTTGTTTTTTGTTAGGCTCAACAAAATGGTGCAAACTCAACTATCATCCTTAGGTTGGTTTTAAATCTATCATCCTTAGGTTGAGATTTCTCAACTGGAGCAAGTTGGTTAGATTTGAAAAATCTATGATGATATATATAAAATCAAAATTATTTGAGTTTTGTTTAATCTTATAATATTATGTCAAATTAAGTGTAACTTTAAGTAATGTTACACCATTTAATATTTTTTAATTGGATGCAAATTTTGTCAAATTTACCATTAGATTATATTATTTTCATATATTCTCAATGCTTGCAAAATTTCAAGGTAATAAAAAATTAATAGCCATGTCATCAATCAATTGTTTAAATTCAAGTTTTTGTAGTTTAAAATAATGCATAAAAGATGAGTTTATGAATAAAATGGTAAATAACATCCAATTAACATAAAAATTAGCAAGAATGTTAAAAACATATAGAACATGTAATTCAATGGTGTAATTTTAAAAATATGAATTCTATAACAAGTTATTGGGTGGTGTAATATTACTTAGAGTTACACCAGGTGTAACTTGAACCCAACCCTCTATATATATAATCTTAGTAAATTATATTAAACCTTTTATTAATCTTAGTACATTATATTAATATGTAATTCTATAATACAAATGCAATAAAGGCCTAATAATAGAATATAAAGTTCCATAATGAATAAAAATGTTCTATACTACTTTTTTTGTTCCAATTTATATTCCACCCATCATAACTTGCCATATATTTATTTGTCTTTCCTTATTAAATAGTCAAAGCTTAATATGGGGAAAAAAATCAAATATGTTAGGTTCTAAGGATTTAGGATCTAAATGTTTTAGAACTTCAATATGTAATTGTAGGGTCACAGTTTGGACACCTCTTCTATCGGATGGATAAATTCAGGCCCAACCAACCCAATACAATGAATTTATAGAGAATGGGTTTAAGAACTAGGCCTTAGTGAGGATTACAACAACTAGACATGGCTACGAGTAGATTGAATAACAAGGACGTGGAATAAAGTGTGAAATTCTGTTCCTTGGCCCTCATCTTAGGAACTTGTAGTTCTCATTATCTCTTCAGTGCTGGGTTACAAAGGTTTTAAAGCTGATACCAATTGTTCCAGTATTCTCTCCTCTCCTTTCTGGGGGATTTTTTACATTATATATATCCTCCTTCAGTTGATCTTGGCCCACCATTTGTTGATCGTGCAGGTCACTACTTGAGTGCGTGTCCCATCAGCCACCTTCCCAAACCTTCTGTGGGTTGCAGCAACTAAGGTAGCACTGTTCAAGGATCATTTCCTCATTAATGCGATCATAACGTTAGTTGTGGGTATTTAATGCGGAGGTGACAATTTCTCCTTGAATTGCCCTTTCACCATGCTCCCATGGCTGACCTGTTGTACTTGTTTTTTTTCTTAGGATGCTCTAGGGGGCTGCCTTTGATGGCGTGCTGCTATTCCCTTATATGGTCCTAGTTGGCCGAGGTCAGGATTGTCGTCGACAATGCTCCTTGGCAATTTGGGCCTTCTTCGTTCATCCTCGGACATTTCTTCCTCCTCGACGTGGGTCTTGGGCTTAGTATAAAGTGGGCTCGGCTTGCCAAATTCTTTGTCCCTACAATAGCCCCTCAAAATCCTACTGTCCGGATCCTTAGTCGGAGAGGAGGATTTTGACATCCTCGGGCCTTTGTTAAGGTTTGTCAAGTCTTGTCCTCTGTCAGTGCCAGAGTCTTTTCGCCTGTCCAAGGCACGTTCCTGGCACTTCGATATATGGAGCGCGCCCTCATTAAATTTTGGCGGCTCTGTGTTCCCCACGTTTCAACGATGTGATAGTAATCTAACGGTGGGGATTTCTTTAACTTTATGAGCGGAAAAACCTGCACAGTTATTTTTAATTGGAGGTATAAATAGCCATTCGAACCAATTTGCCTCTTTACTTTCGCACTCAAGAGTTCTTATGCATATATCTTGAGTTCGTTCAAATCTCCAACCAAACTCACGCCTCTCTCAGCATAAAAAGCCTGTTCGAGGAGCTCTTCCTCATTTTTTTAGGTCTTCTCTCTCTCTCTCTCTCTAACTCGTGTTTTCTCTCTTTTAAGTTTCTTTTCCCCTTGTTCCTTCCTTTCTTTCGTCTTTCCCTGGGTCTTTTTGCCGTTTCTAGGGATATGTAGGTTTAAAAAGTTGGTTCAGTCTGAAGACGTAATGGAGAAATTCATCGCCAATTATAGGATACCTAGTAATGTGCGTGTAAGATATTGTGAAGATGGAGAGTGGCATTTTAGGAGGCAAGAGGGTGAAGTAGTGATTCCCATAATCGCCTTCATAGAAGGTAGACATGGCAAAACGGGCGGGTCGGGTCGGGTTCGGGTCGGGTCAATCGGGTTGCGGGTCAATTGGGTCACGGGTCAAAAACGAGTCATTTTAAGCAGGTTAAAATCGGGTTCGGGTCAATCGGGTTGCGGGTCGGGTCGGGTTGACCCGTATTTTTCACATGAATTTTTTTTATTTTTTATTTATAAAGAAAACAACATGTATTTGTCATTTGGAAAGTTATGCAACAAATTACTTGATGTAAAATGCATTATTTTGAATTCACCACTTATATCAAGAATGAACTTAGTTAAACTTATTAATACTTATTCAATAATTTTAAAATTATACAAATCCTAACATTACTATCTACAACAAAATAACACAAAGATGAGTAAAACAAATACACAAGTTTTATTTCTACACAATATCAACATTCCAAAATATAAAACAAAATTACAAATGACTTATTGGATAACTCATTTGATAAAGAATAAAAACATATAAGAAATTTACAATCTTGAAAATTAATTTTATAATCAATTATCAATTGTGGTTGACATTCTATTTCAATTTGAGATATACTTTAAAATTTGATTGCTTACTTATTTATACATGGTCTCTTTTATGAATATCATATCATTGTTAAACAACACACACTCTAGGAATATTCATAATTTATGCTAATTTGATACTTTAACTTCACTATTTTCACACTTGTGAATGTTTCTCACATATATCTACAATTTTAAATCTACGTTTTTAACTCCACTATAACCAGATTATCTTGGCATGTACTTTGTTATTTGATATCTACAAATCTTTACTCATTACAGAATGTTCAATCATTTATCTTTCAATTAATTTGCATGTAGTTATGTAAATGTATCAATTGTTTACTTAAAGTTCACAATAAACAATTAAATCAATATTGTCTTAGTTTTACTATTTTTTTACCCCAAAAAAAAAAAAGTTTTAAAAAAAATGGTTCGGGTTCGGGTCGGATCGCGGGTCGGGTTGACCTGCAAAAAACACGGGTCGGGTCACGGGTCAACTCGTTTTTGCTTCGAATCAAAAAAATCGGGTTCAGGTCAGGTATTTTTTGGGTCGGGTCAGGTCGGGTCAGAAAATTCAAACCCGTTTTGCCATATCTAATAGAAGGTGGTATGAGAATCCCTATGGGGTCGGTGATGAGGGATTACCTTAGGCATTTCCAGTTAGCTCTCACCCAGTGCGCCACCAACGTGTTTAGGATCCTAGGTTGCGTGGACGCTTTAAACGAGAAAATGGGGTTGAGCTTGACGCATCACGATGTAAACTGGTGCTACAACCTCCAACACCTAAAGGGTAAGTCCTATTATATGAAGACAAGGGACGACAAGGTTCAACTTATTCAGTACCTCACCGAGTCTAGCAAGGGGTTAAATAAGGACTTTCTCATTGTGTCAGGGGAGTGGCACGACGGCCTTCATTGCCCGACAAAGGAGGGGACACCAGGTGGGGTATTTAGAGTAGGAGAGGGTTGATCATTTGCGATATCACGATTTGCATTGTTTGGTTGCTAATACGATTATGCTTTCTTTTTTGCAGATCCACACGCCTTCGAACGACACTTTCACTTGGTCAATCGGGAAGATTTGGGAGCCATCCTTAGGGCAGAGGTCTTCATGAACGAAGCTAACAGCCAAATTAGAGCTGCTCACAAGATCCTCGAATACGATCCCATCCAGAAGTCATTATCGGCTCCGAAGTACATGATTAAAGCCAAAGATCCTCGGCTTCACAGAATCACCATAGCAAGACACGGGTTCTTGATCCCGAAGGATCTCCTATCCCAGAAGACGTTCTAGTGGCAGGCCCTTCTTCATCTCATCAAGCTGTAGAGGCCGAGAGAGGAAGAGCAGAAGGGGAAGAAGAAGTTGCTGACTTAGGCCCGTTTGAGGACGAACTTGGTGCATTTGACCAAGTTAATCCATCCAAGGATCCCTCCGATGACTTGGGCGATCCCAGTTTGATTGAAGCGGACCTCCTATTAATAAAGGTTTCTTCTCAGGTCAAGATGGGTTTCAAGAGACAGCCTCAAACCAGCCTACTTGACCTGATTGAGGGCCAGTCGGGAAAAGACGCCCCGGGGAAGCCACAATCCAAGCTTCCTCCTCCTTTACCCAAGCATCAGCTTGTTCAGACTAGGTCATCCTCCACCCAGTCCAAGCTTCCACCTCCTCCACCTCAGCCAAGTCTGCCACAAAGGTCCGAGTCCACTAATCCTAAAAATAGGAAGGACCCTAAAGGCAAAAGACCCATAGAAGCAGATAAATCTCGTTCCTCCCAGAAGGAGGATGAGGCTCGGCGGCCTTCAAAGTAACAAAAAACCGAGCGCGAGGGCCAAGGAAAGGAAGTGGCCATACAGTCCGAGCCCAAGGCCTGGCTCCCTGCCCCAATGCTCCACAGGGAGCCTTTGATGGACAACACCTCCCTTAGGGACTTCCGAGGGGGGGAAGGCACTTATGTGGCCGATGCGCTGGAGAGGTCCCTACTACTCCCAGCAGATATGGTCGAGTTGGAGAATTTAAGGAGGCAGGAGGTCTTCCTCAACCTCAAAAGGTATTTGGGCATGGTAAGACTTCTAACACTTGTGACTCCCTTGATTTTTTATTCTTTGGTTTCCTACTTATTGTGTGCTTGTTTCAATTGGCAGGCTGTCTAGGCCACTTTTAGGTTGGAAGAGGTGGCTAACAACCAGAGCAGGGCCCTGGATCTTGAGCGTGACAGGAGCCTGGATGCTGCTCGGACCCTTAAGATCTCCAAGGCCGATCTCATGAAAGCAAGGGAGGATCTTAAGGAGATGACAAGGGCTAGAGATAGCACTGAAGCAGGCCTAGCTGGCGCTTCAAAGCAGGCCCAAGACCAGATGAGGCACCTGCTTGAAGCTGAGGATCAACTGAAGATTGCCAAGGAGCAAATAACTGATCTGAAGCAGAAATTGGCCAAGGCATAGGGGGCCAAGAATGTTGTAGAATGGGCCAAAAATGAAGCCTTGAGGGCTAAGGAGGAGGCAGAGTTTGCCAGGGCCGAGGCTTAGAGTTTTAAAGAGATGCCCGAGGATGAGGCTTTTGCCTTGAGGGTGGCTGAGACCCAAACCACTCTTAAGGCTCAAGTACCTAAGGTATGCAAGCTCTACTGTTCCTAGGTTTGGAATGAAGCCCTAAAACAAGTTGGAGTTGAAGCTTTATCTGACCTGTGGAAGGTGGAGAATGTATACTACTCTCCTGCCATTCGGGAAACTGCTCCTTCTAGCTCCGAGGATAAGGTTGCTCTTGAGGAGGCTGAGACTACTCGACCAGAAGCTGCTCTGGTCACAACCGCCCCTGATGAGCTAGCCAAGGAAGCTGAGCCCCCTGGTGTGAATGAAACAGACAAAGGCCCAAACTAGGAAGCACCCCAGGATACTACAAGGTCCTCATCTGATGCCTAGGCCCCTGATGCCAAGGAGACACCTCTCCTAGTTGAACCCCTTTAGGTTGCTCCCCCAAGTGAGGGCTCCAAGGGTCCTGAGACCCTTTCTACTCAGCTCTCCAAGGAAGGAATCAAGATAAAGCTGAAGAAATAGGCCATCTTGGCTAGTTTTTGCTGCGCTTTTGCCTTATGTTTTTTTTTTTTTTTTTTGAACATTGTAATGTGACTTTTAGATTGAATGTATGAAATTTATTTTTTACATTATGTGTTTATTATTATTATGATGGGTTCTGCTACATATATAATCCGTGCTTTGATTATTAGCTAAACAATCTCAACAGTGTGACTTTCTTTCCATTTTGAAATAGCAGCCAAAAAATGTAAAGCTCATAATGATGATTTCCACTTAGACTTTGATTAACACCTAAGCCACCTTATAACTACGACTTGCTTTTGCTAAATAGATTATAAAGGGCAATAACCTTGTAATATGAACCCTATACCTCACGAAGTGGTTAGTTTAATACTTAGACATTCATTGAAGCAGTTAGTTTTCCCATAGGGTTGAGTCCAAGGACCATGCAAGACATTAGTTCTGTCTAACACTTAAATTTTCTTGAAGTAGTTAGTTTCCCAACAGGTTTGAGTCCGAGGACTATGCAAGACCTTAGTTCTGTCTAACACTTAGATTTCCTTGAAGTAGTTAGTTTCCCCACAGGTTTGAGTCCGAGGACCATGCAAGACCTTGGTTCTGTCTAACACTTAGATTTTTCTTGAAGTAGTTAATTTCCCCATAAGTTTGAGTCTGAGGACTATGCAAGACCTTGATTCTATCTAACATTTAGATTTTTCTTGGAGTAATTAGTTTCCCCACAGGTTTGAGTCTGAGGACCATGCAAGACCTTGGCTCTGTCTAACACTTAGATTTTTCTTGAAGTAGTTAGTTTCCCCACAAGTTTGAGTCCGAGGACCATGCAAGACCTTGGTTCTGTCTAACACTTAGATTTTTCTTGAAGTAGTTAGTTTCTCCACAGGTTTGACTCCAAGGACCCTGCAAGACCTTGGTTTTGTCTAACACTTAGATTTTTCTTGAAGTAGTTAGTTTCCCCACAAGTTTGAGTCCGAGGACCATGCAAGACCTTGGTTTTGTCTAACACTTAGACGACTACCGAAATACAAGATACGTAATCATAATAGACTTGAGATTTGAATTAGAGAAATGCTTTTATTAATAATAATACCTTTTCAGGTTATTTACATTCCATGGGTGAGACAGCTTTTTCATCTAAGTCTTCTAAGTAGTATGCACTTACCCCTGCTACTAAAGTAATTCTGTATAGCCCCTTCCAATTGGGTCCCAGCTTTCCCCAAGAGGGGCTCTTGGCAGCACCCACGACTTTCCTCAACACTAAGTCACTTGGTGCTAGTGGTCTCAGCTTCACATTCACATCGAATCCTTGCTTGAGCTTCTGGTAGTAATAGGCCAACTGGATCATTGCCTTTTCTCTTCGTTCATCAATCAGATCTAGGCTCTTCCCTAGTAGTAAATCATTACTGCTTAGAGTGAAGGAGCTCATCCTCAGCGTTGGGAAGTTTGCCTCTAGAGGGATAACAGCCTCGACCCCATAGGTCATGGCAAAAGGTGTCTCCCTTGTTGACCGTCGTGGTGTAGTCCGGTAAGTCCATAAGACATGTGATAGCTCTTCTACCCATCTTCCCTTGGCGTCATCTAGCCTCTTTTGAAGCCCATTGACTATGACCTTATTGGCAACCTCGGCCTGTCCATTTCCCTAAGGGTAAGCTGGAGTTGAGTACCTGCTTGTGATCCCCAGTTCGCAGCAGTATCTTCTGAAAGCTTTGCTATCAAATTGGAGTCCATTATCTGAAATGAGGGTATGAGGGACCCTAAATCATGTAACAATGTTTCTCCAGATGAATTTCTTAGCATCCATATCTTTGATGTTGGCCAATGGCTCAGCTTCAACCCATTTGGTGAAATAATCTGTGTCGACCAGCAGATATCTCATATTTCCTAGCGCCTTGGGGAAAGGGCCTACAATATCCAGGCCTCACTGGACAAATGGCCATGGACTGGACAAAGGGTTAAGAACCCCCCCTGGTTGATGAATGTTTAGGGCAAACCTTTGGCACTGGTCACATTTCTTAACATATTGTAGGGCTTCCTTCTGCACCCTTGGCTACCAATATCCCTAGTAATGGCTCAGTGCGACAAAGATCTTCCTCTTGTGTGACTCCCACAAATCCATTCATGCAGCTCTTTAAGCAGTAATTATGATGCTTCAAGGTGAATACATAGTAATTATGGCCCAGAGTAGGAGTGCTTATACAATTTGTAGTCCTCGGACAACCAGAATCGAGAAGCGTTTCTTCGTATTTTTTCGGCCTTTGACTTATCCTCGGGCAGAATATTATCTTTGAGGAATCTCACTATTGGGTCCATCCAGCTAGGACCCACTTTAGCTTGATGGATATGAACCACGCCTTTTACAACCTCATTTGCTCTGTCTAGATGCTCGACAATAATAGTTTGAGGTAGACCCCCTACCGAGCAGGTAGCAAGCATGGCCAATGAATTTGCATGTTTGTTTCCACTTCTGGAGATGTGTGACAAGCTGAAAATGTTGAAGTCTGATTGCAAGCGTTTGACCTGGCTCAACTACTCTTGCATCCTTGCATCTCTGGCTTCCAATTCTCCATTTACCTGGCCCACTACCAATCTCAAGTCCAAGAACATCTCCACTGTTTTTCCTCCCATTTTCCATACCATGGTCATTTCTTGTAACAAGGCCTCATACTCGGCTTTGTTATTTGTGGCCGAGAACGCCAGTCTCAGGGATTTCTCTGTGATAGCCTTCTCAGGAGATACTAGGACTAGCCCCACTCCGGACCCCCTTTGATTTGCTACACCATCAACGTACACCTTCCAACATGGGGGTCCTAGCATAGAGATTACCTCGACTGATTTTCCATCCATGTTTCGCTTCTCTGCTACCATTTATACTTGTGGTTTAGCGAATTCGGCCACTAAGTCAACCAGAACCTGGCCCTTTATAGAGGTCCGAGGCATGTACTTGATGTCAAAGGCTCTCAGAATTGTATTCCATATGGCGATCCTTCCAGTGTAATCAGCAGTCCGAAATACAGACTTCAATGGTAGTTAGGTTAGAACAACCACCGTGTGGGCTTGGAAATAATGGGGAAGTTTTCGCGTAGCATGGACCACAGCTAGTATAGCTTTCTCCAAGGGTGAGTATCTGACCTCAGCTTCATGTAACGACTTGCTCACGTAATAAACTGGTTTTTGAAGGCCATTGTCATCCTGTATTAGCACCAAGCTCACAGCATGAGGAGCCACAGTTATATATGCATATAAGACTTCATCAGCCTCAGGACTGGACATGATAGGTGGCCTGGATAAGTACTCCTTGAGTTGCTTGAAGGCCGCAATACAGTTCTCGAACCACTCAAATCCTTTCCATTTGTTGATGAAGAGATAGAATGGTCTGCATCTATCCGCCGACTTGAAAATGGATCGATTCAAGGCCGCGATCATTCCAATAAGCTTTTGGACCTCCTTGGCATTTTGCGGTGGTTTTAAATCATTAATGGCCCTGATCTGGTCAGGATCAACCTCAATTCCCCTGTGAGTAATAAGGTAGCCTAAAAACTTTCCTGATCCTACACTAAATGAGCATTTGGAAGCATTTAGGCTCAGCTTGTGCTTCCTTAAGACATCAAAGGTGCAGCCAAGGTCTTCCAGATGCTCGGACACCACTTTACTCATCACCACCATATCATCAACATAGATTTCGATGTTCTTGCCCAACTGCGGCTTGAACATTCTCGCCATCATCCTTTGATAAGTGGACCCTGCATTCTTCAGACCGAACGACATTACCTTGTAATGGTAGTTCCTAATGGGTGTTACAAAGGCTGTCTTCTCCTGATCCTCCAAGGCTAGTGGTATTTAATGATAACCTTGAAAGGCATCTAAGAAACTCATCCGAGGATGGCCCACAGTTGCATCAACCAGTTAGTCTATCCGAGGCATGGGGAACGGGTCTTTTGGGCATGCCCTATTTAGGTCCGTGAAGTCTATGCAAACCTGCCATTTTCCACTTTTCTTCTTGACCACCACGGTGTTGGCCAACCATTCAGGGTAAAAAACCTCCTTGATAGCCCCTACACGCTTAAGCTTCTTCACTTCGTCCCTAATCGGATCGTCGTGTTCTCTTGATGGGCACTAAGGTGGCTGCTTCTTGGGAGTAATGCACGGGTTGACACTGAGATGGTGACAGATGAAGGTTAGATCAATCCCTGGAGCATCACAAGCATCCCATGCAAAAACGTCAATATTTATTTTGAGGAACTCAATCAACTCCTCTTTCTCCTGAAGAGGCAGCTGAGCCCCGACCTGAAAGAACTTCTCTTGGTCACCACCAATGACCACATTTTCTAGATCTTCACATTTTGCCCCTTTGGCAACTGTATTAGGAGGCGCCACCAGGGCCTTTGATTGCTATAAGTTCTTTTCAGCAATGGCCGAAGACTCCGCGTTGAGCTGATGTGAAATGGCAGCCACCATACATTGTCTTGCCGTGGATTGGCAACCATGGATTTCAAGAACCTGGTCCCCCGACAGGAATTTCACATTCTGATGCAAGGAGGAGGCAACAGCCCCCAAGGTATGGAGCCAGGGCCTACTGACGATAGTTGTATATGGAGAATAGGTGTCCACTACAATAAAGTTCACCTCCATTATCTCTGGGCCGGTCTGGATGGGCAGCCTAATCATGCCCTTTGAAACAACAAGTTTCCCATTGAAGCTCATCAAAGGAGAGCTATAGGGCATCAAATCTTCTAGTTTTAACCTCAGCCCTTTGTAGAGGTCGGGGTACATAACCTCGGCCCCACTGCCATCATCCACCATCACTCTTCTCACGTCGTAGTCCCCGATTCTAAGAGTGATCAACAGCGCATCGTCATGGGGCTGGGTGGTTCCTATCTTGTCTTCCTCTGAAAAACTCAAGATTGGGTGAAAATTCCTTCTGGCCCTCTTTGGTTCTAGCAGGGACTCCTTGGCAGGTAGCTGAGCCACAGATAACACTCGTGAAAGGCGCGTGTCGGTTCTTCCTAGCGCGGCCAAGATTACATTAATCGTCCCTGCGGGTGGCCTTAAGGCAGTATCTCTCTAGGGCTTTTGATGGGTTTGGCCTTGGTGACCACTGGAATGATGTAGACGGTGCTTCAAATTTCCTTCTCGGACTAGTTAGTCCAAATAGTTCTAGAAGTTCCTGCAGTTCTCCATGGTATGTCCGTGGTCCTGGTGGTATTGGCAATAAAGGTTCTGATCGTGCCTCATGGGCTCTTCCACCATCTTATTCGGCCCTTTAAAGTATGGCTCGTTCTTGATTTTCTCCAACATCCGATGTACTGGTTCTCGGAATACAGCATTGACAGTCTGTGTGTTAGTTGCTCCGGATTGCCCTACGAAATCCCTCCTTGGATGGTTGTGGTTATATCAGTCCGACCTAAAATCCCTCCTCTCCTAAAGGTTAACCTTTTCTTTTCCCTTATCTTACAGCTGGTCTTCCTCTACTCGTTTATACTTATCGATTTGATCCATCAGTTGGCGCACACTGGTGGCAAGCTTGCCAGTTAGGGACTTCCTCAAGCTGTGCTTGGTTGGGAGACTATTTTTTAAGGTGATAATGGTGACATCATCAAAATTGCCATCCATTTCATTATACATCTTCCAATATCTATCCGAGTAGGCCTTTAGAGTTTCTCCATCATGCATGGATAAGGACAACAATGCACTCAAGGACCGAGGAGCTTTGTTGTTTGTAACGAAACGGGATCCAAAGGCTTGGGTTAGTTGCCTATATGAGTCTATGGAGTCTATTTTTAAGCCATTGAACCACCTCATCGCCACTGGCCCCAAGCTAGATGGGAATACCTTACACATTAGCGCCTCGTTTTTAGAATGGACAACCATCCTTTGGTTGAACTGGCTCACATGCTCCACAGGGTCTGTTTTGCCGTTATAAATGGTAAAAGTTGGTTGCTGGAATCATCAAAGAAGTGTGGCATGTGAAAGGTGATTTGGAGAGTTGATTTAGTGCCCTGCTCATGGCATCGCTTCCCAAGCCCCTAGGAGATGGGCTTTTACGTTTACGCCATCGGTAGTGCTTTTCTTCGTGAGAGAAGGTCTCGCTTGGAGGAGTTCTTGATCTTTGCCTATAGTCATCGTCACTTTCATCATCAGAAGGCATGTCAGGGCTAGAATGAGACCGCCTTCGTTGTGCATGGCACAGCTTTCTCTTCAAGTTGTCTATCTCTCGCTGCATGGCTAGCTTATCGTCCTGTCTCTGGGATACGTGGCTCCTAACTTCCTTTAGTTGCATGGCCCAGTTGTTATATTGTCTCTAGAGCACGTGACTACCCCCATGAGAGTGGCTTCTATTGGTTTAAGTGGTATGTACACTTCCCTCTCGAAACCTTCCATTCTCTTCATTTCGATCACGCTTAGGGTTGGGGAAGTTACCCTGTTGTTGGAATCTAGCAGGTTCAGGCTGATAGGAGCCCGCTTGATGAGGGTCTAATCCTACCATACTTGATTGTTGCCCTTACAAACACACAATCTCTTTTCCACAGACGGCGCCAATTGTAGGGTCACGGTTTCGACACCTCTTCTATTGGATGGATAGATTGAGGCCCAACCAACCCAATACAATGAATTTATAGAGAATGGGTTTAAGAACTAGGCCTTAGTGAAGATTACAACAACTAGACATGGCTACGAGTAGATTAAATAACAAGGACGTGAACTAAAGTGTGAAATTCTGATCCTCGGCCCTCATCTTAGGAACTTGTAGTTCTCATTATCTCTTCAGTGCTGGGTTACAAAGGTTTCAAAACTGATACCAATTGTTCCAGTATTCTCTCCTCTCCTTTCTGGAGGATTTCTTACATTATATATATCCTCTTTTAGTTGATCTTAGCCCTCCATTTTTTTATCGTACAGGTCACTACTTGAGTGCTTGTCCTATTAACTACCTTCCCAAACCTTCTGTGGGTTGTAGCAACCAAGGTAGCACTGTTCAGGGGTCATTTCCTTATTAATGTGGCTAGAACTTTAGTTGTTGGTATTTAATGCGGAGATGATAGTTTCTTCTTGAATTGCCCTTTTACCATGCTCCCATAGTTGACCCGTTGTACTTGTTTTTTTTCTTGAGATGCTCTAGAGGGCTGCCTTTGATGGCGTGCTGCTATTCCCTTCTATGGTCCTAGTTGGCCAAGGTCAGGATTGTCCTTAGCGATGCTCCTTAGCAATTTGGGCCTTCTTCGTTCGTCCTCGGACATTTCTTCCTCCTCGGCGTGGGCCTTGGGCTTAGTATAAAGTGGGCTGGGCATGCTAAATTCTTTGTCCCCACAGTAATGTTGGCAAACCATGATCAAAACTTAGAGTCTAGATTTAGGCCGCTCAAAGTATGTTTATTGTAAAGTTAAAATTGAGTAATTGCAGAAAATTACTACAAGGCTCAATCAATTGAAAATTAGACTCGATCAATCGAACTTCGTGCAAAATGTTTTTTTGCAGAATTTTCCAACTCAGCCCAAACCCATATGACATGTAGGGTTTTATTTTTTGTCTTAAGTATAAAAGAAAAAACCCTAGCCACATTTTGATGTTGTTGTTTATGCTATGTGTATGAATCTCTTGTGAGATCTAGAGGTGTTTACCTTCATATACACTTAGGGTTATCAAGATCAAGATTAATGTCGAGAACTTGGTGATCGTTTCAGTTGCTGCATAAAGAGCTTAAAAAAAAACACAAGTGGAAGTACTTGTGGTTGCTGTGAATCCAAGAAAGAAGTAGTGCGTGGACTTGGAGCTGTCACGTGGTCGTGGTAATAAGTTTTCTACTCGAGGTAGCAATAGGATGTTAGTGGTCTAAGTCGCTATTGTAAAACTACAATTCTTTCATAGTGGATCTGTTTTACCTTGAGGATAGCTAGGTTAAATCCTCCCCAAGTTTTTTACCGGTTTGATTTTCCTCGGTTATCATATTATTGTGTTCTTTATTTTCCGCATTGTTTACGTGATATGATTTACTTGTATTAACCTAGATTTGAATAATTTACCTAAGTAATCACTTGGCTAAATAACTAGGTTAATCAATTTGTGTTTTAAGGGGTCTAAAAACATACAAGTGGTATCAGAGCGGGTTAGCTCTAGCATTTAGATCTTTTGATCTAAGAGTTGATCCTTGACCCCTGTTGTTATGGAACACGGTCACTCTCTTGTGATCCCACCTCACTTTGATGGAAACAACTATGCCTATTGGAAAGTAAGGATGAAAGCATTCCTGAAATCTATTGATGAGAAAGTCTGGAATTCCATTGAATACAGATGGGAGAAGCCAACTACTCCTATAAGTGAGTGGCAAACTTCTCAGAAAGAAGTAGTTGCTTTTAATAACAAAGCCATGATTGCTATTTTTAACGCTGTTTCTATAGAAGAATTCAAGAGGATCTCTAATGTTAAGGTTGCTCATACTGCATGAAATATTCTCCAAATTGTGCATGAAAGCACAAAGGCAATTAAGATTAAGAAACTGCTACAGTTAACTACTAGATTTGAAAGTATTAAAATGTTTGATGATGAATGTTTTGATGAATTCTATGCTAACTGAATGATATTGTTAACTCTGCTTATAATTTGGGTGAAATATATGATCAACCTAAGATTGTTAGTAAGATACTTAGATCTTTGACTGATGACTTTAGACCCAAAATGGCTGCAATAACTGAAAGTAAGGATGTGAACTCCATCCCTACTGATGAACTTGTAGGATCTTTCCAGTCCTATGAGTTAGACCTACCCAAGACAAACAAATCCAAATCAATGGCTTTTAAGTCAATTGATGATGTTGATGGGAATGGATTTGATGATGAACTCTCTACTACAGAGATTGCTTATCTTGCCAAGAACTTTAGAAATTTTCTTAGGAACAATAACAGAAGGGCAAGAGGTAAAAACAATACTGAACCTAGAAATTTTAGGAGGAATGATCCCACTAAAGTGAACAATATTGAAAAACCTAAAGAGAAAGTAGGTCAAACCACTAATAATTCTATGGGTCAACAATGTTTTGGTTGTCAAGGGTATAGTCATATGAAATCAGAATGTCCTACATTCTTGAGATCAAAGGGTAAAGTTATAGCTGTAACCCTTAGTGATGATAAAGTTTCTGACCATGAGTCTGGTAGTGATGAGGATGGAAATTTCATTGCTTTCATAGCTACTGCTGTAGTTGATGAAAGTGTTGTGGTTTGTTAGGACATATGTGTTCACATGTTAAGAACATATGTCATAATGTTTATGTATATTGACTAATCCTTTGACAAAACGCACTATACTTGTAATTGGGTAGTTTTAGGTGTTTTTAATACTTCAAGAAACAAGGTTTCAAGATCAAGTGTTGAAGTCATCAAGTCTGTCCAAGAAAAAGCAAGTTGGAGTGCACAGTTTTTAAATCTCGACACCTTCTCGATAGCTACCTCGACACCTGCTATCTGTCGAGAATTAAAAAGTCAGATTTCTGTTCTGATTTTCTTGGGATCCGTGAATGTGTTTTTGGGCCTTCTTTTCTTCTAACCCTAAACATATAAAAGGATTATTTTAAGAGCCGTCAACATAGACACAAGTTGCATAAGCATTGAGCAATCCTTGTAAAAGCAAATTGTGATCAAAGACAAAGTTCTTGACCTAGTTCATCTTCTCTGAAGAAGTTGCTGTGTATTTGCACCATAGGGTTTTGTGACCAAGCATCTTCTAGATCTTCATCGCATAGGATGAACTGAATAACTCTGCAGCCAACCTCTCTTCCTAAAGTTGGTGTTTGAAGTCGCGTACTGGGATCCGCGCATCTGGTTAGTCACGTACTTGGGAGCCGTGCATCAAAAGGGGGAACTGTCACTACAGATCAAGTCCGATTGGGTATTGGGGTAAGGGTTCAACTGTAGGTTGGTAAGGTACTTGGGATTCCTTATTTGTAACCGCTTGATTTGATAATAGTGGAGTTTCGGGAGTGGTGACCTGAAAATCACCCGGTGGGGTTTTTGCCGTTAGGGTTTTTCCCCATTCGTGAACAAATCACCGTGTCTTTTATTTTCCGCTGCATATTTAGTTATTCGGTGATTTGTTTGTGCTGCCACGCATTTGCATGTTAATTGAACCTAATTAATTCACTTGGCTAATTAATTGGTTAATTAATCACAAGGGGTCATTCAGTTTGTGGCCTATCAAGTGGTATCAGAGCAGGCACACTCTGATTAGGTTAATCTTTGCTGTGTTAATCTATTGACCCCTGTTGTCATGGATAGAGGACAATCTCTAATTATACCTCCTTTATTTGATGGGACTAACTATGCCTACTGGAAAGTTGGCATGAGAGCTTTTTTGCAGTCCTTAGATGAGAAAGTGTGGCAAGCTGTTGAGATTGGCTGGACCAAGCCAAAAGAAGCGCCGGCCGATTGGGATGAAGCCAAGATCAAGGCGGCAAACTTCAACAGCAGAGCGTTAAATGCCCTATTTAGCGCAGTCACAAATGAGGAATTCAAAAAGATATCCTCAACAGAAACTGCTAAGGAGGCATGGACCATCCTCCAGACAACCTATGAAGGAACAAAGGCTGTCAAAGATTCAAAGCTACAGAGGCTCACCACCAGGTTTGAAGAGATTAAAATGGAGGAGGATGAGTCGTTTGATGAGTTCTATGCCAAACTTAAAGACATAGTGAACTCAGCCTTTAATCTTGGGGAAACCATCCCTGAACCCAAGGTTGTAAGGAAGGTGCTTAGATCTCTACCTGAGAGATTTCATGCCAAGATTACGGCAATAGAAGAATCAAAAGATATTGATAAAATTCCTTTGACTGAGTTGGTTGGGAACTTGCAGACCTACGAGCTAGGGTTATCAAGAATAAGCAAGTCAAGCAAAGGCAAGAGCATGGCTCTGAAGGCAAAAAGCAGTGATACAAATGAGTCTTCCGATGATGAAGATTCCAAGATGAAGTCCTACATTACAAGGCAGTTCAAGAAGTTTATGAAGAATGCCAATGGGAGGAACTTCGACAAGGACCGCAGACAATCCAGTTCTTCTCAGTTCAAGAATCAAGAAAAAGGAAGAAAGGATGCTAAGGATGGCGGTCAGTACACTGTTCCGGCAGGACTAAAGTGTTTTGGGTGTCATGGGTTTGGACACATGAAGAATGAGTGTCCTACATATCTGAAGAGCATTGGGAAGAGCAAGGCTCTTGCTACAACCCTCAGTGACACTGAGCCCGAAGATGATTCCGATAGTAAAGATGACGGAATCTTGAATGCCTTCACTGCCATAGTAAATTCTACTGAAGGGATTGTTGAAGAAGTGGAACAGGAAGAAGAATTGGTGGATACTGAATGCGAGAAGATGGATGACAAAGATGATATCCATTCAGCCTACGAAAAGCTTTACAAGCTTTCTGAGAAGCATGAGAAGTTGTACAGGCTGGCCACCAAGAAGCTCAGTGATGTGGAACTTGACCGTGAAGAGTTGTCCATAAAGGTTGATGAAGCAAATCAAACTATTGGAGCACTGAGGTTTGAGAACGACTTCCTGGCTGAGAAGGCCAAGAAGCTTGAAACGAAGCTGTTTCAAGTCAGAGCACAACTGGAGAGGACTTCAAGTGCAAAACTTGATGAGATGCTCAGCAACCAGAAATCTGCTTCAGATCGAACAGGTTTAGGGTATGGTCTTTCTTTCTGAAATTTTGCTTCTACTAGTTCTACTGTTTTTGTTCCTCCTGCTAATGCTGTTAAAATTGAGAACATTGATGTTAAATCTGAATTAGCTAGTGAGAACATATACAAAGGTAAATCCATCTTAGGAGCACCCCCTAAGTTAAATAAGAAAGATGCTAAAATCCCTAGGGGTAAGAAAGCTAACTCTCAAAAGCCTAAACAAAAGAAGCAGCATCTCTGTCATCATTGTGGAGCAGCAGGTCATACTCGACCAAATTGCTACAAGTGGCTAGCCACCCAACAAAGCAACAGTATGACAGCATCTGGAAGCCAAAATCAGCTTCAATCCTCTCTTGCTTCTCTTGGAGATCTTCTGAAAGCCCTCATGTTCCTTTCGAACTTGAACGGGTTTAATTCTTCCCCCTCACCGCCGGTTCAAAGTTTTAATCAAAGGAAAGGTTCTTCCAAGGTGTGGAAGAAAAAGGACTCTGAGTGATTTTATCACCTTCTTCTCCCTTCTTGTTTATCTTGTTTGTTGCATTGCTTGTGTGTTTTGCATTTTTGCTGAGTCAGTCTAGTTTTATGCATTGTTTTTGTTTTTCTTAACATGTTTTTGTGTGCTTACTTTCAGTTTTGTTTATTTTGTTTTTCATATAAAATAAAAAAAAAAATTGAAAAATACAAAAACAGTGTGTGTTATGTGTACTTTGGTACTTGTGTACCTTGGATGGCCAATGAAACAAAGTTTTCTAAACTTTGTATCTCTTGTAGCTTAGATGAGCATATCTATGCACAACTAAGCAAGTGAGCTTTGTGGCTCTTGTTTGTGATGAGTAAGATTAGGTTATTTCTTAAACTTAACACTTGTATCACTCTTTTTGACGGATAGGACTAGAAAATCCTAAGAGAAAGGCATTAATAACCATCTCACCACTGTTGCCCGCCAATCATTAGTGACATCTGTATGTTTCGGCATAGCAAAAGTGTGATGTCAATGACATTTGTGTGCTTAGGCATAGCAAAATTGAAATGTCAAATATCAATGGGTATTTCTTTTCTTTCTCATAAGCCCATGTATGATATGCTTAAAAAGAAAATATGCAAAGAAATAAAAAGCAAAAAGATTAAAAATGCTTTAAAAATAGTTGCAAGCGTGTATTCTAGGAGATGTGGGAGTTATAGGATGTATCTCGAAGGTGATAGTCCCCATCAAACAGTTATGATTGTGTGTGAGTTAAAGTTATTTTCTCATATCTCAGATCGTCATAACATGTATACACATATGTAATCTTGCGATGTTTTTCACACACAACACGTAATATTCTTTGCTACTTTTGATACATGTGTAGGTACAGTGTGATTTGGCCATCACAAAGGTTTTACATGTACTTTTGTATGCTCACTAAACTGTCATGACTTATTTTTGAAATATAAAATTGGTTAGACTTGTTTAGTGTGTGTGTGTGTTTTTGGGAGATCCAAGTGCTTAAATTTTCATTGAGAGATGATTTTTGAGAGCTTTTTATGTTGGTTGGATCATGGTTGAGGTGTTTGTCTTGATTGCATTCTTGTCTGTGTTTTTCTCTTCTCGAAAAACTGCTTTTCTCTGCTGGCTTGACACCTCCTCGACACCTCCTCGATACCTGATCATCTGTCGAGCTTCTAAACCTTTTTCTTATCGCAATCTCGACACATCCTCGACACCTGGTGGATCGATCGAGAAAGTCTCTGTCTCCTCGATACCTTCTCGACACCTAGTCGATCGATCGAGCTTTTGGTATTAGTTTAGCTGTTCTTACCTCGATACCTTAAGCTGTCGAAGGCCAATTTCTCGACACCTTCCTCGACAGCATCCTTGATACCTCTCGACACCTCAGCTGTCGAGATTTACTAAGGTGCCTATTTAAGCTCTCGTCGCCATTTCTCTCTCATTTCTCGATCTCTCTTCGATCTGTTCGAGGCTGTTCATCTCCCAATCCACTTTTCTTCACTCCAATCACCATCCCATGTGATTTTCGGCCTTCCTTGCTTCAAATCAAGTGGTATGATCCTCTTTTCCATTCCTTTTCATGCATTTCATGGTTTGAATCTTAGGTTTTGGGGTTTTTCAAAATCAATGAGCTTTTATTGAAATTTTGGGTTGGGTTTTCAATAAAATAAGTTTAAAATGTCATACATTGCATTCCATATGCATTAGAATGATATTTTCATGCATTTAGATGTGTGTTTCTTGTATGTGTGTTGCTAGGTTTGGATTGAGCTGAGCCCATGATGCTTTTTAAGTTTGCATGTCACATGCCCATGCATTCCCATGCATACGTACTTTTTGTTCAACATATTATCATATTTGAACTGTTTGGGTCTTTTCTAATTGTCTCCCTCTCTATCTCTTTCTCATTCTTTTACGTTAATAGTGTTTATGGCACCCAAACGTAAATCTACTCCAGCTCGGAACCCTCTGCGTTCTAGAGCTTCCTCTTCTTCTGATTCTGCTCCTCTTAACCTTCGGTTCCGTGATGGAGATGCCCACAAGGCATTTACTAAGAACTTTTCTAGACGAGGTGTTCATTCGGAACGCCAAGTCATTCTGGCGGACTTCGCCGACACTGACCTTCCCTCTGTCATTCACAGTAGGGGATAGGGGTCACTGTGTGACATCCCGGTCACCTGTCCTCTCGTGCTGATTCAGGAGTTTTACTCCAACATGCACGGGATTGATCGTTCAGTACCTCTCTTTTTCACTCGCGTTCGAGGTACGCGCATCCCTGTCACACCGCAGCTAGTGGCGGATGTGCTTAGGGTCCCTAGGATAGAGTTTCCTGACTATCCTTCTTGTGAGCGACTGAGGACTGTGTCCAAGGATGAACTCATTTCTGCTTTTTGTGAGCGCCCTTCTGAGTGGGGTGAGCACCAGTATACATCATGTAGACCTTTTGCTAAAGGTCCTAGGTTTCTAAACATGGTGATGACTTTTGTACTCCATCCTCTCTCTCTCACTATAACTCTATCACTGAGCCTCGTGCTCGATTTTTGCTATCTCTACTTGAGCATCTTACGATAGATTTTCCTTCACACTTCATTTTCTCTATCATTGATGTTCATTTAGATGCGACGTCCCGTGATAAGCTCATCTTTCCTTCTGCTATTACGAGGATACTATGCCATTTTTCCATCCCTTTCCCTGTGTCCGACCACTTCACACACATATCTGCCATAGATGCCGCTACCGTAAAACGTAGTGAGGCACAGTTTAGGTCGCGTCAGCCGGATTCCACTCCTCCATCGCGTTCGGCTCCATCCAGATCTGCTCCATCTACATCGGCTCCTCCTTCTTTTTCAGGCAATGTATCTCTTGGAGATATTATGGCGCAGCTGCAGTGCATGGATGCTCGCCTCGATACACTCACCACTGAGTTGTATCAGGTGAACGTTCGTGTTGGTCGTATTGCACGACGGCAGACGACCATGGGTGGTTTTGCTTCTGAGGCTTCTCCTCCACCACCTCCTCCAATTGCTTCCGATTCTGATTCTGAGGATGATGATGATGATGGTGATGACGATGATGCTTCTGATGATGATGATGGAGATGCTAGCTCTACTGATGAGATGTCTACATGACACTCTACCCTTTGTCATTCGTGACAAAAAGGGGGAGTAGTTTTGGATTATGAGAGTAGTCATCTTAGGGGGAGAGTTAGTATAGGACATTTTTTATAGGGGGAGTGTTCATATTTTTTAGGGATGTAGTGAGGCTTTGATGTATCTTTTCTTTTCTAGTTTTTATAGATACATTGATCTTGTATATGAGGTCTTGTGACCAGTTTTACATACATTGTACTTATCTTTCTATATATGTGGATGTATGTTTTTCTTTTTCACCTATCTCTTCATGTGTTGTTTCTTTTCTCTCTTTATACACATGTTCTTTATATTTGTATGCAATCTAATTATTTTCTGTTTCACACAAGATGCCTTGATGAGTTTTGTTTAAAAGTGTTTCAGAAATACAGGTTGTCAAAGTCTACTTGCCATAAACTCTCTTCTTGCAAAGTTTTTCAAGAGTTTGTGTTAGGATAGATTTTATTGTATGTAACAAGTGAATATGAGTTGAGTGATTTATGACTTCTCTCATATGTTCATTTGTTTGTTGTGGTTTTGTCACGGATTGCCAAAGGGGGAGATTGTTAGGACATATGTGTTCATATGTTAAGAACATATGTCATAATGTTTATGTATATTGGCTAATCCTTTGACAAAATACACTATACTTGTAATTGGGTAGTTCTAGGTGTTTTTAATACTTCAAGAAACAAGGTTTCAAGATCAAGTGTTGAAGTCATCAAGTCTGTCCAAGAAAAAGCAAGTTGGAGTGCACAGTTTTTAAATCTCGACACCTTCTCGATAGCTACCTCGACACCTGCTATCTGTCGAGAATTAAAAAGTCAGATTTCTGTTCTGATTTTCTTGGGATCCGTGAATGTGTTTTTGGGCCTTCTTTTCTTCTAACCCTAAACATATAAAAGGATTATTTTAAGAGCCGTCAACATAGACACAAGTTGCATAAGCATTGAGCAATCCTTGTAAAAGCAAATTGTGATCAAAGACAAAGTTCTTGACTTAGTTCATCTTCTCTGAAGAAGTTGCTGTGTATTTGCACCATAGGGTTTTGTGACCAAGCATCTTCTAGATCTTCATCGCATAGGATGAACTGAAGAACTCTGCAGCCAACCTCTCTTCCTAAAGTTGGTGTTTGAAGTCGCGTACTGGGATCCGCGCATCTGGTTAGTCACGTACTTGGGAGCCGTGCATCAAAAGGGGGAACTGTCACTACAGATCAAGTCCGATTGGGTATTGGGGTAAGGGTTCAACTGTAGGTTGGTAAGGCACTTGGGATTCCTTATTTGTAACCACTTGATTTGATAATAGTGGAGTTTCGGGAGTGGTGACCTGAAAATCACCCGGTGGGGTTTTTGCCGTTAGGGTTTTTCCCCATTCGTGAACAAATCACCGTGTCTTTTATTTTCCGCTGCATATTTAGTTATTCGGTGATTTGTTTGTGCTGCCACGCATTTGCATGTTAATTGAACCTAATTAATTCACTTAGCTAATTAATTGGTTAATTAATCACAAGGGGTCATTCAGTTTATGGCCTATCATGGTTAATGAGAATCCTTCTGATGAGGAACTCTCTGAGAATGCTGAGTTGGTAAAAAGCCAATAATAAGCTTTGCAAGGTTGCTGCAAAGGATGCTATGAATGTTGATTTAAGTTTACAGAAAATTGCTTCTCTTGAACATGATAAGAAAAATTTGCTCTTAAAATTGTTTGATGCTAATGAATTACTTGATAAGGTGAATATTGAGAACATGTTATTGCTTGATAAAGTTAAGAATTTGGAACTTGAATTATCTGTTGCTAGAGAACAAACACATAGGTCTACTAGTTCTAAACTTGAACACATGTTGAGTATTCAGAAGTCTCCCTTAGACAAAACTAGTCTAGGTTTTGAAGATAGCATCTCTGTGTCTAAGAATTATTCCACAAACTTTGTTTTTTCTTCTGAGCCTCCCGTGAGTGAGACTGTCAAACCAGTAGAAGTTACACCTCCTAGGAAGATTAGGGTTTATCTTAAAGAGTCTAACTCTAAGAATTCCATCCTTCCTAAGGATAGGTTTCATGATAGACTTGCATGAGTTTGTCATTTTTGTGGAAAGTCTGGGCATATTCATCTAAACTGTTTCAAATTGCAAGCTGCTAAGTGAGCAAATAAGCCAAAAGTACCTGTGCCTCAAGCACAAGATCCCATGGTACTTATTGGTGAGTTGGTAAAGGCTTTAAACCTTTATTCCAATCCTGGAGTTACTCAACATTCTAATATGAATAATAACTCCAATGCAAAGTTGCATCTAAAAAATTTTGGATGTAAAAGGCTCAATCTAATTAAGTTTTTTCTGACATGGTCCTTGTGCTTCATCTTTATATTCTTTGTGACATTTCTTCTTTGTTGTTTTTGTTTTCTTTATTTCTAGGATTTGCATTGCATAACATTCATACATTTCATGCTAGGTTGTTTTTGTTTTTGTTTTTGTTTTTTTTTTTTTTTTTTTTTTTAAATTAAAAAAAAAAAAAGGAGCAAAAGGAAAGAAAAATGTGTTTTGCATTATTTTTCTTGAACTTGAAATCAAGGTTGGCCATATTATCTTGACATAACATGTTTATGTATCTTGTTTAGCTTGGACGAGCTTATTTTATTGCACTTTACTAGTTTTGGCTTAGTAGTGCATGTTGTGTGGGAGTTGTTTATAGTTTTTGATCACATGATCTTGATATTGAAGTCATATGCTTTTGATTGTAAGGACTAAAAAATCCTAAGAGAAAGGCATAAATAACCATCTCACCACTGTTTACTAGCCAATCATGAACACCTTAGTGCATATCATATAACTTTATGCTCAAGAAAGTGTAGCACATGCACAAAAAGAACATAAGGTGTAGCCTCGGCTTACAATAAAATTCAAGTTGAAATAAAATTGGTGTGTACATTATGAGGCAAATCAAGAAACTTACATGATTGCAATCTTGTTTTCTAGGAGATGTGGGAGTTATATGATGTAACTCTTTAGGTGATAGTCACTTTCAAACTTTTGTGATGAATTTTGAAGAAATTTGGATTGATCACTATTTACTTATTATCTCACATGTATCTCAAGTTATTCTAGTTGCACACACTACACAAGTTACTCTTTGCTAAACTTCATACATTATATTGTGTGTGATCTTATTATGGCCATCCAAGATTAAAAGTTCATTGATTTTAATGCAAAATATGTTTAAAGTTTGAGATTTGAGGACAAATTGATTGATAATTTTTTTTTGGAAGATCTGGGTTAAATTCAAAGGTTTTTGAAAAACTTTTCATCTCATACTCATGCATTCCATTTATAAAACATTGTGCTTTGAGGAGTTTCTGCATTAAAATGCTTTATTTTTCAAAAAATTGACTTTTTTTTTTCCAGATTTTCAATTGATTGAACCTGTTGCTCGAATGGTTGAAATTGCGATAAAAAAAACTTGGTTTGAATCTGCCTGGTTCGATCGTTGTTCAATTGATGCTAGATCGATTGAATGTGATTTTTGATCAATCGAATCTATTTTTCAACCGATCGAAAATTGGTTAGTGAGTTTTTAGAAAGGTTTTTTTCTCACATGTTCATCACACCGTTCATACCTTTTTCAAAAGTTCTTTGATTTCTCTTGCTCGACCAATCCAATCTCATCATTTTTGTGTCGTTTTCTTCCTAAATTCTCTCAAGGTTTTTGTCTTCTTATGCCGATAAGACATTTCTAGCCCTCATTTTTCATTTTATTCACATCTTTCATGCATTTTTCATGCATTTTAGGTGTAATTTTTGGACTTAATGATTTTTGGGGCTTTTGATTTTTGAGTTGGTTTCTGTCCAAATTGATTCATGGGTTTTTGTCTCTAGATGGTATTAACTTGATTCTCATGCTTTTATTTGATTAAAATTGTGTTTTGGGAAAAATTTGAAATTCTAGGGCTTGAAACTACATGAATTTGGGGATTTTGTTCAATTGGACTTAATTTGGTAAAATTGACTTGTGAAATTGATTGATTATGTCATTATATGATGATTTCTATCTAGTGTAATGATTAATTACTCAATTTGGTTAAATTTTTGAAAGTGGGTTTTCAAAATTTGGAGTTTTTGTTATAAACTCTATGTTCAAGTCAATTCTTGGTTTTTAAAAGTATAATTGGACTATTCTCATTGCATTAGAGCATGCATCATGTGTCTATTCTATTCATGCATCATATAAAGTGATATTTTCAATTGTTGTTTTCTCTCTAACCTTGTCTGATGTAGTCCGCCCTTGGTTTTCTTTGCTTTTTTTTTTTTTTTTTGGTTTCTTTTCTATCTATCCTTTCCAACCCTCAGCACCATGGTTAGGAAGACTAGAACCTATAGGACATCCACCTCCACCTCTACCTTTGATAGTGATAGGTTTCAAACTAAGAAAAACCAAGAAACCTATGAGAAACTGAACATCCTTAGATCTGTTTAGGCTGAGAGGAAGGTAGTGTTAGATGAGCTTGATCCGAAAATTAGGAGAAACTTTAAGCGTAGGGGCTGGTTACCTTTGTTGGATATAGATCATTCTCCTCTGGCTACCTTGATTAGAGAGTTCTACTCGAACCTCTCTGTCCACTCCAATGATTCCAACACTTAATTTGTGAAGAGTTGGATATGGGGTGAAGAGTATGTCATTACTCCTTCGGTAGTGGCCTTTGTTCTTGGGGTGCCTAAGGTACAGCAACTTGTGTATCCTTATGATGAGACCTTTCCTCTAGATGACATTATGTCATATCTCATCGGTACTTTCATTCAATGGGATACTGATCCTCGGATTACCTCTCATGAGTTGACCAAGATTCATTACTTGTTTTTCTGGATTTCTTGTCATTCCATCTAGCCCATCTCTCACTTGCACACCATTCCTATTGAGAGATGTGCATTTTTGTATGCCCTTGTGACAGATGCTCCTATGAGTTTTCCTACTCTTTTCATTCGATCCTTGGTTGAGGTTTATAGGAGTAGTTCTACATCACATGGTCTTTTCTTCCCAGTTTTTATTCATCGGATTTTGTTACATCTAGGATTAGATGAGTTTCCTGCATTTGAGCCCGTACACATTATAGCTCCCATAGGTGCCACCTTCCTTTGGCAGAGAGCTGCTCATATAAGAGCTAGCTCTAAACACCCTCGTGTAGAGTCTTCTTCGGGTGTTGCACCTCCTTCTCCTCCTTCTTCAGGTGATCCCATAACTAAGGAGTATTTTGATTCGATGGCTGTTGTTGATCCTCCACCTTCTAGCGTTTGGAGTATGTTGGACACTGTCATGACCGTTTAGGTGGCTTATGGTAAGCTTTTGGTGGATGTGCTCACAGAGCTTCAAGCCCTGCATGCGGATTTGGCGAGCATTAGGCGGACACCTCCACCACCTCCTTTTGATGATGAGTCTTGATTGCCCTTTGGCAATTCGTCACAAAAAAGGGGGAGTACATATGGATGGAGATAGAGGGAGATTTTTTGAGTTTTTAGAGCTTTGGAGCATTAGATTGTATCTTGGTGCTTCATTATGTATTTATTTTTTGGCTCATGATGTATTTATCTTGATGTTTTTATTTTTATGAGTTGTATATGTTAAGGGGAGATACTCTTTCATGTTTTTATTTCTATTATTGTTTCTTGTTTCACATGTGCTACATTGGCTAGTGATTTATATTATGAGGTTTATTCATGATATATGTCTTTTATTTTATGTTTTGTGAAATCAAGAATTTATTTTGTTTTTACTTGTATTTTCCACACATGCGTTTATGCGTTTGTTAAGTGTTACAGGAATATACAGGTTGATTCAATTATGCTGTTGTCTACACTTGCAACTGATAGATAGTAGTTAGATTAAATTGTTTTTGGTTGGGAAATTTTATTGTAATGGGCTGTTTTTGTAACTTTGAGCATTTTGTTTTATTATGTATTTTGTCACGGATTGCTAAAGGGGGAGTTTGTTAGATTCTAAGGATTTAGGATCTAAATGTTTTAGAACTTCAATATGTAATGTTGGCATACCATGATCAAAACTTAGAGTCTAGATTTAGGCTGCTCAAGGTATGTTTATTGTAAAGTTGGAATCGAGTAATTGTAGAAAATTACTGTTCAATTTCTACAAGGCTTGATCAATCAAAAATTAGACTTGATCGATCGAACCTCATGCAAAATGCTTTTCTATAGAATTTTCCAACTCAGCCCAAGCCCATATGACGTGTAGGGTTTTATGTTTTGCCTTAAGTATAAAAGGAAAAACCCTAGCCACGTTTTGATGTTGTTGTTTATGCTGTGTGTATGAATATTTTGTGAGATTTAGAGGTGTTTGCCTTTATATACACTTAGGGTTATCAAGATCAAGATTGATGTCGAGAACTTGGTGATCGTTTTAGTTGCTGCATAAAGAGCTTAAAGAAAAGCACAAGTGGGAGTACTTGTGGTTGATGTGAATCCAAGAAAAAAGTAGTCCGTGGACTCGGAGCTGTCACTTGGTCGTGGTAGTAAGTTTTATATTCGATGTAGCAATAGGATGTTAGTGGTCTAAGTCGCTATTGTAAAACTTCAATTCTTTCATAGTGGATCCGTTTTACCTTGAGGATAGCAAGGTTAAATCCTCCCCAGGTTTTTTACCAGTTTGGTTTTCCTGGGTTATCATATCGTTATGTTCTTTATTTTTCGCATTGTTTACATGATATGATTTACTTGTGTTAACTTAGATTTGAATAATCTACCTAAGTAATCACTTCGCTAAATAACTAAGTTAATCAACTTGTGTTTTAAGGGGTTTAAAAATGTACAAAATACATGGCAAGTTATAATTAGTGGAACACGAAAAATGGTATAGAGGATTTGTATATCCCTATTTTTACCTTTTAATAAGTTTTTTGAAAATGCTTTCACTTTTTCACTAATTTAAATTAGTGCTAACAAAATCATATTTATTTTCAACTCTTTTATTTTCATAAACTTAGCAGGCTCAAGCCATAGGAGAGGCTGCAAGTAACTTCATACAGGAGGATCTAAAGATGGACTATGTATATGATTACATGTTTCATTTGTTAAATAAATATGCAAAGCTCTTAAAATTCAAACCATCAATGCCTTGAGGAGCGGTTGAGCTATGTTTAGAAATGATGGCTTGCCCAGCTAAGGGTATATGGGAGAAATTCATGGTTGAATCCATGGTTAAGTCTCCCAGTGATTTAACCCCATGTACCTTGCCTCCTTCTTATGATCCTTCGTCACTATGAGGTTTTTTTGAGAGAAAGGATAAATTCATAAAGCAAGTGGATTATTTTAATAAAGAAAAAATAAAAAATAATATTTGTAATCTATCTCCCCATTAATTATATAAATTAAAATTTTACCATAAATGTTCAGCCATCAATAAATTATAGGCTAAAATGCAAAACTCGCCCTTTAAGTTTCTTCAGAATTCATTTCAGTCCTTTAAGTTTCAAATTTATTTAATTAATGCCTTTCCATCAACTTTTGTTAAAATTTGTTGAAAAAAAAATCTAGAAAATATTTTTCAATCAATAATTTAATTTTTTTAATTCAAAAAATTTGAAGAAAAATTTGAAAATTAACCACAACATATAACAAAAGTTGATGAAAAAGTCTTAATTGAATAAACTTGAAAGTTAGAAGATTGAAATGAATTTTGGTAAAATATAGAAGGTGGGTTCAGCATTTTAACCTAAATTATATTTGAGAATTAAAAGCTTATTAAACTCACATCTTAATGTACTTATTATATATCTCTATGTTCTTTTTTATTCATTCATGTTGTTTAGAGCATTGGTAGCAGATTATCTAAAATAGGTAACCAAACACCCAAAAACTTTTCACGTCAATTTACCCATTAACTTACTCATACACATACCCATTTAAGTTACAATGGTCACCTATATTTGGGGATAGGAAATTTGATGTTGGTGAAAGGAAAGTTGTTACCTAAAACATGAAAAGTAACAAAAAGGGGGGAAAATATAGGTAAATTGTTACAATTGCTCTAATGTAGTAACCCAAATGAACATATAGTAAAAAAAGTTATGGTAGTGGACATTTAAAGGCATGTTTATTTAGGAGTTTATAACCACTATATTAAATATTGTCAGTGTTTTTTTTGAAGAGAATTAATTGACAATGACTAAAAGGAATTAATGAATGGTTAGATGAGTCATTTTAATCATACTCTTATATGCATCTTTTTTTTTTTAGAGAGTTTAAACCTATCGCATCCGCTCTTGATAATAGCTCTTTATCATCAAACCAAGACACCAATCAGTATTTGGTGTAGGCGGGGATTGAACCCCAGATCACTTATATGCATCTTTACTTTTACAAAAGAAGGCACGTGTCATTGTTATAGGAAAATGTTTGGTTCCAAACATATTTGGAGCTTTGGATTCCAACCACTAATAGAAAAATAACATGCATCCCATCATGTGCAATGCACATAATCCACTTGATTGATTAGGTTAAGTGAGCCATGTGCAATGTTTATTAATGACAAATCTCATCTTTTAATTGGTGGTTGGAGCCCAATGCTCGAAACATGTTTGGAACCAAACTTTGTTCATTATTATATGTAATGACAAATGGACACTTGCCCTTATTTTGTGCAACCATCAGTTTTGAGATCCAACTTTTATAATATACAATAGTTGATATGCGCAAAATTTTTTAATATAATATAATTTTTTATTTTGTCTAAGTATAAAATTTTATAATTAGGATAATTATTAAGAATTTATTATAAATGTGGTTGAATATAGAATTAAATATTCTACAATTAGGAATTTATTATAACCGTATACTGAATAATATATTTACCATCAAAATGAAATAAGATGTACAAAGATTCTGATGGAAGATTTAAATATTGAATGAAATATGATGTGAAAAAATTTATGTAGCAAAATATTATCAAATCAATCAAAAGTTAAATGTTTTCAATTTTATATATATTAGGAGAAATTACACTTTACCACCCTAAATTATACATCATTTATACTTTGCACTCTAAACTTTTTGAATGCACTTTTTGCGCCCTAAACTAGGACAAAATTGGCCTTTGCCCCTTTCTATCAAAATATCCAGCATTTTGCCCCTCTTTTGAAACTAATTAGGGAATTGCCCGTCTTTTGAAACTCAATTTTCTCAAAATCGAATTTAAAAAAAAAAAAAAAAAAATTTCTGAAACCCTATAGTGGCGTTTTTAAGGAGCCTATAATGACGTTTTAGGGACCTATAGTGGCATTTTAGAACTCGAGCTCCATGAACTCGAGTTATAGGCAATTTTATTTATTTATTTTATTTTTTATTTTTTTACCTATAACTCGAGTTCATGCAACTCAAGTTCTAAAACGCCAATATAGGTCCTTAGAACGTCACTATAGGCTCCTTAAAAACGTCACTATAGGGCTTAACTCAATTTTGAGAAAATAGAGTTTCAAAAGAGGGGCATTTCTCTAATTAGTTTCAAAAGAGGGGCAAAATGCTATATATTTTGATAGAAAGCAGCAAAGGGCAATTTTGTCCCCCTAAACTATAACCCTTGTTACACTTTGCACCCTGATGTTAAATTTGTTGTTAACTTGGATGGAAAAATATGACACCATGTGAAAAAACTTAATTGCCCCTCTTCTCAATGCTTTAAAAACAAAATATAAATTTCACTTTATCACCCTAAATTATACTCATTATTACACTTTGCACCCTAAACTTTGAATTTTCATCCAAGTTAACAGCAAACTTAAAGGCAGTGTGCAAAGTGTAACATGAGTCATAGTTTAGGGTGGTAAAGTGCAATTTCCCCATAGATGATAGATAATTAGATGATAAATTATAGATATTATATTACATTACTCCATTTAGAGCACTAGTATTCGAGGATGCATACTAGTTTCTATTATACACCCTAAAAAACTATTTTATCATCACATTTTACATCTCACCCAACATCTCAATTTCTATTTTTACATACAACTTATTAAAATAATATAAACTACAACATTAAATAATATATAGATAGAAAAAGTGTGGAGAGGGAGAGAGAGATTGAATAAAATATAATTTTTACGTTTACATCCTAAGCTATAGTTGGTAAAGAAAAAAATACATACCTACCCCCAAATGAAGCATGTTTTTAGTGATTTGGTCATGAAATGGCAACTTGGAGTGTTTACACTTTACACCCTACAATGCTAGCGGTCAAGCAATAAATGTCTTTCAACTTTAAAAAAAAAGTCAAAGCTTTTAATCACAAGAGACAACTTTACATTCAAGTTGAATGGACAACTTTACATTTATTGTCACATTAAATGGCCAATTTTATATTTATTGTCATAGTAATAGAGTACATTGAGCATTTATTGTCATAATATGTTGTAAACTTTTATGTAATTGTACATTTAACTTTTTCCATATTAGAAATTCTATTGGGCATAGAATTCAGAAGAAAAGTAAAAAAAGAAGAAGATGAATTTGGACAAAGAAGTGGTTCTTAATAAACCATTAAAAAACTTTTAAATTAGGAAGATAGAAATTGAGCTGGTTGTTAATGTATAAGGCATGGGAACTTATTTTCGTTTGGTTTTCTTGTTTTGGTTACGAGGAGCTCGATTGTGTGGTCTTTTCTCAGTGTCCATCGGGAAGAGATGGGCGACCATCACTATTTTCATCTTATCATTTGTTAGCTTCTCCCTCTGTTGGATTTGGATTCAAAAGGTAAGTCCCTCCCAAGTAAGTTTCTTTATATGTTTGTTTGTTTCTCTTTGCTTATTAACATAGATAATAGAAAAAAGAAAAAAGAAAAAAAAAAAAAAAAAGAAGATTTGCTTGCTATATATTTTTGGAAGTGAAATTAGCATGAGTGGGGAAAAATACACCCTATTATGGGTACATTCCCCCCCCCCCCCCCCCCCCCCCCCCTCGCAGCTATGAGGAGTAAGAAATATACTCTTGTAACAAAGTATACTTCCTCGTTGAGTGGGGTTTTGTTTCTTCTTTATTATTATTATGAAGGTGTGGGGGCATTGGTGAGTGGTCAGTGGTAACCATCCAATTTTATTTAAATATTTATTAAATAAGGTATAGGGATGTTTGGGAGCTATTATAAATGATTTCTTGGTTGGTGACTGTAGTTATTTGTAAGAAATTTTGCAAAAAAATTAGATTCACTATTTTTTAACAAAACAAAAATTAGATTCACTATAGATGTGTCATTCTGCATAACTTTCATGACATGTCAAGAGTTTCTTGCAGTCATAAACCAAAAGCCTGTATCAATTCTTGTGATCAATTCCGCATAGTCCCACTCTTTATAGTCATATTTTAAAGTACTCACATTTCAATTTCTAAAATTTAATTATATTTAAATTAAAAATATACTTTCTTTTATTTTTACTATCTAATTTTTTCTTCTTAAAAATTAAAAAAAAAAATACCAAAATTTTAAAATGTATCCTATATCCCACTTCTTATTTTTTATTCATTTAAAATATTAATTATCAAGTTTCCCCCCTTCCCCTCAAAAAACCAACACTTAGCCTTTCTTTAGCAATTTTGGCCACCCAACGCCTAGATTAGTTGGCTATAAATAATTATTGAATTTCTTATTTTTTTTCCTTCCAATTATTACCATTCACACGTGGATTCCAGTTAACTTAATTGGTAAAATCTCTAATAGTTGAATAAGAAATTTGGGTTTAATTACCGTTGTAGGGACTGGGTTTGAGCACAGCTTTTCCTTTGGATGAGTAGACTTAAGCCCAGCTAGCCCGATACAATGAATTTGTAGAGAGCGGGTTAAAGGGCCGGGTTTTAGTGAATGGACAACGGTTAGTATGGCGTTCATGGCAACCAAACTGAGATGGACTGAGTATAATGAAGAAGGTTTATTCTTGGCTCAATTTGGTGAACTCCTTTCTAGTGAGGACCAAATAGCCTTCTTTTTTCCCCCCTCCGAAAAGATCCCTTTTCAGAAGAGTTTCTTGCATTATATATCTCTTTTTAATTGATCCTTGCCCTACATTTGTCGACTAGGCAGGTCACTACTCGAGTGCTTGTCCTATCAGCCGTTTTTCCATCCTTCCGTGAGTTGCAGCTACCAAGGCTGCAGTGTTCGGGGGTCATTTCCTCATTAATGCGGCCAGAACGTTAGCGGTGGGCATTTAATATGGAGGTGACAGTTTGTCTTGGATTTGCTCCTCCACCGTCCTCCCATGATCGGCACATTATACTTATTCTTTCTCTTAGGGTGCTCTGGGAGGCTGCCTTTAATGGGGTGTTAACTCTCCCTCCTCTGGTCAAGGTTGGCCGAGGACATAGTTGTCCTCGGCGGTCTTCCTGGGTGATCCGGACTTTTTCACGTTACCCTCGGGAGTTTCTTCCTCCTCGGCATAGGCCTTAGGCTTGGTACGAAGTGGGCCGGGGTTGCCTAATTCCTTGGCTCCACAATAGCCCCTCAAAATCTTGCTGTCAGGCTCCTCGGGCGGAGATGAGGATTTTGATGTCCTCGGGCCTTTGCCATGGCTTATCAAGTCTTGTCCTCCATTAGTGCCAGAGTCTTTTCACTTGTCCAAGGCACGTTCCTGACGTTTCGGTATACGAGGTGTGCCCTCATTAATGTCCTCGTGAAGTGGCGCAGATCCAACAGTTGGGAATGTCTTTGGAAATTAGGCGGGATTTGCTTCGCCGTATCTCTCTCCTCGAATTTCGTGCAAATTAATTTTTGCTAGATTTCGCCTTCTATATAAGGCCCTCTGGGGGAATTGTTCTTTCTCAATTACAAATCCCCACGCTCAGCAAAAACTTCAAGCTCTCAACACTTTAGGCATTTCCAAGGACTTTGCCAAGGTCATGATCAAGGCTTAGGGAATGAAATGGCCCTGGATGAGGGCGAGGCAGTTGAGGCAAAGGAAGCAAAGGACAAAGATGTTCCTTCCCTTCAACCGAGCAAGAAAGAAGGCCTTCCTCCTTCAGCCAAGAATCGAAGCGAGCGCGGGTTGCATCAGACTTTCGGCGTGACAAAGTTTGGGTCTCGCATTGATGGTGGGACCCCAATGGAGGTTTGAAAGATTGCTGAATGGCTGACACTCTAGTGTTGCCCTCCCCAATGCCTAATTATCATGAAACTGGGAGAGAATCAAGAGAACATCCTAGGATGGGGCCAAAAGGCACTTTCGCCTCTTCTTCTTTCTCATCGTCGGTGCCATCCCTATGGGCTCGATTGCTGCTAGGACGAGACTGCGAATCTACCATTCCCATGGGCTTTCTCTTTTTAGAGTTAGCCTTAAAACAAGCCTGCCTTAGCCTCTCCTATTGTAGTTAGCTTTAAAACAAGCCTGCCTCAGCCTCTTCTATTGTTGTTAGCTTTAAAACAAGTCTACCATAGCCATCTAATGTATGATGTATTTTTCTTTTATTCAATAAAAAAGTGCTGTTCTTCTTACTTTACGAATATTTTATTTTCTCTGCAATAATTATTTAATGTGTATGTTATTTTTTGCCTCCAATAGGACTTAGAATTAATGCCGTTAGTACTAACGAAGAATTGTCACCCTAATTTCAACAAAGCCGACGATAGCCCTTTGTCGCTATCTTTAACTAAGTTAACAATATAGGAATAACCAGGAAGATAATAGGGTGCTCTGCCCCGTGGACTGTGCAACTAGTCGAGCATGTTGGGTTTAAACAAGCGATCTTGGGGGGGGGGGGGGGACCACTGTGTACCAAGGCTCCATTCAGCGTTCATAGTGACGCCATGGCGTCGTCTTTCCCCAAGTGTCTGACTTGAGGATCATTTTTCCATAGACTTGAGTTCGAGGACCATGCAATACCTTGGTTCTGTCTAGGACTTAGTTTTCTTTTCTAAAGTACCTAGTTTTCCCATAGGTTTAAGTCCGACGACCATGCAATACATTGGTTCTGTCTAGGACTTAGTTTTCTTCTCTGAAGTACCTAGTTTCCCCATAGGTTTGAGTCCGACGACCATGCAATACCTTGGTTCTGTCTAGAACTTAGTTTCCTTTTAAAGTACCTAGTTTCCCCACAAGTTTGAGTTTGAGGACCATGCAATACCTTGGTTATGTCTAGGACTTAGTTTTCTTCTCTAAAGTTCCTAATTTCTCCATAAGTTTGAGTCCGAGGACCATGAAATACCTTGGTTCTGTCTAGGACTTAGTTTTCTTCTCTGAAGTATCTAGTTTCCCCATAGGTTTGAGTCCGACGACCATGCAATACCTTGGTTCTGTCTAGGACTTAGTTTCCTTTTAAAGTACATAGTTTCCCTACAGGTTTGAGTCTGAGGACTATGCAATACCTTGGTTCTATCTAGGACTTAGTTTTCTTTTCTGAAGTACCTAGTTTCCCCACAGGTTTGAGTTCGAGGACCATGCAATACCTTGGTTCTGTCTAGGACTTAGTTTTCTTTTGAAGTACCTAGTTTCCCCACAGGTTTGAGTCCGAGTACTATGCAATACCATTGTTCTGTCTAGGACTTAGTTTTCTTTTGAAGTACCTAGTTTCCCCATAGGTTTGAGTCCGAGGACCATGCAATACCTTGGTTCTGTCTAGGACTTAGTTTTCTTTTGAAGTACCTAATTTCCCCACAGGTTTGAGTCCTGATTCTGTCTAGGACTTAGTTTTCTTCTGAAGTACTTAGTTTCCCCACTGGTTTGAGTCCGAGGACCATGCAATACCTTGGTTCTGTCTAGGACTTAGTTTTCTTCTGAAGTACCTAGTTTCCCCACAAGTTTGAGTTCGAGGACCATGCAATACCTTGGTTCTGTCTAGGACTTAGTTTTCTTCTCTGAAGTACCTAGTTTCCCCACAGGTTTGAGTCTGAGGACCATGCAATACCTTGATTCTGTCTAGGACTTAGTTTTCTTCAGAAGTACCTAGTTTCCCCACAGGTTTGAGTCCGAGGACCAAGCAATACCTTGGTTATGTCTAGGACTTAGTTTCCTTCTGAAGTACCTAGTTTTCCCACAGGTTTGAGTCCGAGGACCATGCAATACCTTGGTTCTATCTAGGACTTAGTTTTCTTCTCTGAAGTACCTAGTTTCCCCACAGGTTTGAGTCCGAGGAACATGCAATACCTTGGTCCTGTCTAGGACTTAGTTTTCTTCTGAAGTACCTAGTTTCCCCACAGGCTTGAGTCCGAGGACCATGCAATACCTTGGTTCTGTCTAGGACTTAGTTTTCTTCTCTGAAGTACCTAGTTTCCCCACAAGTTTGAGTCCGAGGACCATGCAATACCTTGGTTCTGTCTAGGACTTAGTTTTCTCTTCTTGTGAGGATCAGCCCCTTAACAGAGGTACGGAGCATATGGTCAATGCCTGGAGCCCTTGGAGCTGTGTTCCATGTAGCAATCCACCCCACATGGTCAGCGCTTCAACGTGCTGACTTGAGTGAGCACTAAGGTATGACAAAGACTATGCATGTTCTCAGAAACAATGGTGGCGCCTTTGCGCAGCATACAATACCGTTAAAGTGGCCCTCTCTAGGGACCTTTGCCGATGGGAGTTTAGGCCCACCTTAAATAACCGCTGCACTCGCTATCACACAGGCCCTTCCCCACAGATGTTGCCAATTGTGGGGACTGGATTTGAGCACAGCTTTTCCTTTGGATGAGTGGACTTAAGCCTAGCTAGCCCGATACAATAAATTTGTAGAGAGTGGGTTAAAGGGCCGGGTTTTAGCGAATGGACAGTGGTTAGTATGGCGTTCATGGCAACTAAACTGAGATGGACTGAGTTTAATGAAGAAGGTTTATTCTTGGCTCAATTTGGTGAACTCCCTTCTAGTGAGGACCAGTTAGCCTTCTTTTTTCCTCCCTCCGGAAAGATCCTTTTTCAAAAGAGTTTCTTACATTATATATCTCTTTTCAGTTGATCCTTGCCCTACATTTGTTGACCAGGCAGGTCACTACTCAAGTGCTTGTCCCATCAGCCGTTTTTCCATCCTTTTGTGAGTTGCAGCTACCAAGGCTGCAATGTTCGGGGGTCATTTCCTCATTAATGCGGTCAGAACGTCAGCGGTGGGCATTTAATGTGGAGGTGACAGTTTGTCTTGGATTTGCTCCTCTACCGTCCTCCCATGATCGGCACATTATACTTGTTCTTTCTCTTGGGGTGCTCTGGGAGGTTGCCTTTGATGGGGTGTTGACTCTCCCTCCTCTTGTTAGGGTTGGCCGAGGACATAATTGTCCTCGGCGGTCTTCCTGGGTGATCCGGACTTTTTCACATTACCCTCGGGAGTTTCTTCCTCCTCGGCATGGGCCTTGGGCTTGGTACGAAGTGGGCCAGGGTTGCCTAATTCCTTGGCCCCACAACCGTCTATACCAAAAATCGATTTATGTATTGGTCTAATGATACAGAGCAAAAATCACAGAAGCAGACATTATAGATTGAAACTTAAAAAAAAAAAAAAAAAAATGTCATTCACACACCCTTTAATAGTAAATTTGAGTTTTTTAAAACCTTTTTTTCATCTATTTTGGGGGGGGGGGGGGTCATTATAAATAATTTGCATTTTAGGGCAGGTAAATGTAATAACAAATAATTTTAGAGAAGGTCAGTGTAATTTTTTTAGAAAAATAATTTGACTAGTCATGTGTGATTTTTTTTTTTTTTTTTTGGGTGTCAATATCGGTTAAAGTCACTCTTAACTCTCTTTCGACAATTCACTCTTAACTCTTAAGTCTAAAGAAATGGCTGAAAGCCCTCATGATATAATTTTGAGTATGTATTTTTGTTTGTTTCAATGGAAAACCTTTTGTAAAAATAGTTTCTCATGTTTTTCAATGTTTAGTAACATTAGAAATTACTAGTAAAAAGAAAACTATCTTGGTCAATGGAAAACCCTTATTTAAAGTATCAATTATTTTTTAGAGATTTTTTTTTTTTTTTCTGCAAAATTTTTATAAAAAACAACTTTATTTCACACCATGCTAAATAAAGGGAGTTAAGAGGCAATATGAAAACCATTGAAAATAACTCTATCTCATTTTGAGGTCACTACCAAATATAGAAAAATGAGATAGCTTTCTCAAAAATTAATTTTGAAAAATGACTCATTTTTTAAAAAACAATACTGTCAAAACAAATGGAGCATAAGAATCCAATCCTTAACATGTGTAATACATTTCTTTAATGGCCTTCGTGATTGAGTGGAATCTTGGATTGAACGATCCTACTAAAAGAAGAATTAGCACCACTGTGAAGACTAAACCTTTTGCTTAAAGAAGTTTTTTATTCCGTTTTTCTAAAAGAATCTATACAATTAATAACAGGATTCCCTGTTTGGCTTTCAACATTTTGCGTACTAAAACATCCTCACACAAATTCTTAAACTCTCTAAAATACCCCTATCTTTTAGTTAAATAATTTTAAATTTAAAAAAATATAAATTGGTTAAAAGAATAATTTATTGTTCTTAAGTTTTAGCCTTTTTTCTTTATCTTTCTTATTAAGCCTAACACTTAAGACGCTATCTCTATCTCATTTTTAAACATAATTTCATGTTATCTTGCCTCCTCTGAGAATGAATCTTACCTCTTTCTTTTAAAAAAAAAAAAAAAAAGGTTAATTATACATCATTTTCAAACATTATAAACTAAAAATAAATAAATAAAAAAGAATATTATTACACTGATAAGTCTAGTTTATCAATAATCACGTGTTGTTTTTCTTCTTTTTTTGAGAACAAATGACATGTTGTTTTAAACTTTTAATCAATAAAAAAGCAGATTGGTATCTTCCAACCTAAATTGTAATGTGAAATGCAATAAACTTATTCAATTTTAATATAAAGAACTTAGACAAATGATATCACAGAAGCTTATATAGCAAAATATTACGGAACCAATCAAAAGTCAAACGTCTTCAATTTTATATATATTATTATAAATTATAGATTATGATTAATTATAGGCGTGACGATAGATTAAAGATATTCTATAATATTAGCCATTATTTTGCATGAGTACTAAATGTCTCTCACCTTTTAGTAAAAGAAAAAAAAATCCAACACATGTAGGAATCTCGCAATATTCTTCCATGTTTAGGTTTTTTTTTTGAGAAAGTTCTTCCATGTTTAGTTAGATGTGAAATATGACACATGATATTTACTTTAAATGCCGGGCGGCGTGTATCTTACATCTAAATAAAAATTAAAGGTGGGTTCCAGTTAACTCAATTGGTAAAGTCTCTGATAGTTGAATAAGAGATTTGGAGTTCAATCCCTACCTACACCGAAAACCAATTAGTATCTTCGTCTAATGATAAAAAGCTATCATTAAGAGCGAACTTCATAAGTTGGAACTCTCTCTAAAAAAAATAATAATAATAAAAAATAAAATAAAAATAAAAATAAAAAAGAGAAAATTGGAACTTGTTTATAAATATGGGAACTTGTTTTTAGTCGGTTTTCTGGTTTTGGTCACAAGGAGCTCCATTGTGTGGTTATTTTTCGATGTCTCCTAGGAAGAGATCAGCCTCCAAAACTATCTTTATCTTCTTCTTTGTTATCAGCTTCATCTATTGGATTGACAAGGTAAGTCCCTCCCAGGCTAGCTATTATACTCCCAAGTTTGTTTTTTTTCTTTGCTTATTAACATAGTTAATAACAACCTCTTTTTCTTTCTTTTTTTTCTTTTTCTTTTTGAAAGTTGTAGAGGTGTGGGACGCGGTTGTTGACCATTCCATAACCTTCGTTACAGTGTAGAGTTTTCTCATTTTCTGAAGTCATAAACCAAAAGCTTGTATGATTATTGTGGTCAATATTGATCAAGACCATTCTTGATAGTAATGTCCTAAATCACTCACATCTCTATCTTTATATTTAAACCAAAATTCTACTTTTTCTCTATTTTAACTATCAATTTTTAAAATATATCCTATCTGCCGATGTGGCTATATCCTCTTCTTTTCTCAAAACATCAACACTTACCCTGCCCTTTGGCAAGGTTTGGGCTGTCTACCAACAACTGAAGTCAACCATTGCTTTGGCAAAGAAGAGAGAAAGAAAAAGAGACCTTGGGTTTTGGGATAGAAAGAGAGGGAGAAAAATAAAAATCATTATAAAAATAATAGATAAAAAGTAATACTAATGAGTTATGACTATTTTTTATGGGAAATTCTTACATGGGCTAAGGGAGCAATACTTCCTCTTCTCACTCTCACAAGAAGGTGAGTCCCATGGTAAGTACCTAGATATTTCCCATTTTTGATAATAACTAACGAGTAATGACTATCTGAATCTATCTATTAAGTTCCATTATTACCAAGACTAACTATAGAGAACAACTGTAGCATTTTTATCAATTTACTGAGTGGAAACTAGTGGGATGCAATAAGGTTTTTATGTGTGATTTGTAGTGATTTGACAAGTAAAATAAAGGAAAATTAAGCTAAAATCCACTGAGGTTTTTTATTATCAATTTATCATACGTAGCTTTTTTTTTTTTTAGTTTAAAATAAGAAACTCACTTCTTTTAAAATGTAAATTATTTACACAGACTTTATATATATATATATATAACTATAAATCTATATATATATATATATATATTATTAGTCAAAATTGAGAGAAAATCCAATTAAATTCTAAATTGTAGTCTAATTTTACGCCACGTATCTCATCTAATTTTTAAATCTATGTATTAAGTGAATTATTAGATGCAAAAATCAAAGAAACTAAATTCAATTAGATTCTAAATTGAATTTTAATTGTAGTTCAATTTTGTGTTATGTGTCCAATCTAATTTTTTAATTTTTGTGGCAAGTGAATTATTGAGTGCAAAAACCGAAGAGTCTAAATCTAATTAGATTCTAAATCATGTCTAATTTTGCGTCATGTGTCTCATATAATTTTTAAATTTGTGTGTTAAATGAATTATTTGGTGCAAAAATCAAAAAATCTAAATTCAATTAGATTCTAAATTAAATTTTAATTGAAGTTCAATTTGACGGAAATATGCATGTATGCAGCGGAAAATTAACGGATCTACTTCATTCACAATTGATAACATATGGTATGTAAGTTTCAGAATATAAAAACAAGAGAGTGTACCTTGAAGTGGTGAAATTCAAAACCAAAGATTAGAAGCACTTGGGAAAACTTTTAATCTTTACTTCGATTCAACTTGATGCCAAGAAGTGTGATCTCTCAATCAGTTATATGTGTATGTTCTTACAAATTATGTATGTTTCTCTCCATATAACTGATTATCTAATTGGACTAGCCTTTTGGGCCTTTCTAATTGGGTTTTTGTATGTGGCTTGGAGTGGGACCAAATGGGAATAAATAAGACACTAGCTCCAATGGGCCTTGCGCTTTTTGGTCAACTCTTGACAAGTCCAAAGATACCATTAATTATATTTAATGCCATCATATAAATATAATTGTACTCTAAGCCTTATTAATAAATTATATCCCAAAATTTTATTGTACATGCAACCCCTTCATAAAATATTTATAGTAATACAAAGTTATGAATATATACTACCAATTTGTAAATTACTACATCTTAATTTTAAAGTATCTGGTTTAATCCTTTAACTTATTCATCATATATTTATGAAATCCAATTTCATAAATATATACTTTAGTAACTATTTACTAAAGTAGTTAGGCCTAACATTCTGAATAACAAACCCATTAAACTTATCTCAAGGAAATATTTTATATCTCCGTTAAGAGACTATGAATTCCATCTTAAGAATATATGTTCCATATACATTAAATGTGGTTGCCCAACATACTGAGGTTTTGACCGTTACTTTAGATCTCACTCCTAATATATTAAAGCAACCTACACTTCAAGATCAAGTCCACTATTCTCTAAGGATTAAGAGTTCATGTGAATAAAAGTCTTGAGATTTATTATTCATTTGACAGTCATTAGGAGAATAATAAATCTCACAATGGTCTAGTTCAATATGTCTTAACTCTTAAAACATATTAACTAGAAGTCTCCACTTCCATAATCAAAACAAATTATCTTAGTTGATATGTTATAGTCTTCGCAGATGAAATGCCCAATTTCATCACCGACTACGAACCAAAATTCTGAGTTTACAAAGAGTTTGTGATTTATATCTTCTGTGACTTTTCATATAAATCACATACTATGCATCTCATGGACTATATGATAATATTCGAATATTCATATTACCTTTATTTCAGATAATAATAAAAAAAATTTATTAATCACAACATTAAGTCATACATAGCATTATACAATAAGATTTAAGGGCACTAATCCTAACACAATTTTGTTCCGTGTGTCCCTTCTAATTTTTTAATTTTTGTGGTAAGTGAATTATTGGGTGCAAAAACCGAAGAGTCTAGATCCAATTATATTTTAAATCATTTATATATTAATACCAAAACTGAGAGAAAATCCAATTAAATTCTAAATTAGAGTCTAATTTTGAGCCACGTGTCTCATCTAATTTTTAAATTTGTGTGTCAAGTGAATTATTAGGTGCAAAAATCAAAGAGTCTAATTTCAATTAAATTCTAAATTGAATTTTAATTGAAGTTCAATTTTTTGCCATGTGTCCCATCTAATTTTTTAATTTTTGTAGCAAGTGAATTATTGAGTGCAAAAATTGAAAAGTCTAGATCCAATTAAATTTTAAATCATATGTGTGTGTGTGTGTGTGTAATTGTAATTGGATTTAAATATACTCATACATATGCATGGGGTTACACACTACTTATATATAAAACTCTCCACCCCTCCTAAATGACTGAAAAAGAGCTATAAACATCTTGAATTTACCTTCTACTTAAATTGTCGTGCACACACCCCTTAATTAGGGAAAGGGGAGATGAGTGTAAGAACAATATAATTTTCCCAAAAAAATAATATGGCTAGTTTTTTTTTTTTTTTGGTTAATATTGGTTAGGCACACTCATAATTTCTTGAGTCTAAAGAAACAATTGAAAGTCATGACATATTTTTAAATATGTATTGCTTTTAGATTCCAATCCCAATTAGTGCTATTTTGTAGACTACTACGCCTTTTACTTAAAAGAAGTTTTTTTTTTTTATTCCGTTTTGCTAATCAAGACTCATAAGCTACACGCCATTGGCTAACCTAGTAATTATTCGAGGCATATTTCCTTATATTTACAAGATTTTCAATATCGTGGATATTGGCTAACCTAGTAATTATTCGAGGCATATTTCCTTATATTTACAAGATTTTCAATATCATGGATCTTGTGGGAGAAAGCTTTGTTTAAAAATTTGAGTACATTGGTCCCACCTAAATTCGGCTAAATTTTGTTATACACTCGTTATTGCACATTTCATATACATTTCACGCTCTCATAATTTTAACTGAAATTATGTTTTCAAAACATGATTTGAAAGAAAGTGATAAGTAGATTTGGTAGCTTCCAACTAAAATTATAGTGTGAAATGCAATAAATGTATTCAATTTCAATCCAAAGAACTATCTATTAACAATTTAACAGTAATAACTAGAAGAAACTAAATTTATAATTGGTGCTTTCTTTTTTGCCTAAAGAAAACAAGTATAATCTTTAATTTTCTCTGTTGTGCATTTCTATTAGAATGTATACATTTTTCTTATATAATTTCTTCTTCTTTTCAAGTATGTCATAACAGATATTATAACCACACCAAGTCCTAAAAAGCCCCCCGGCCAAGTTGATTTCCCACTCAATTGCTCCAATTTGAAGTTGACATTAACATGCCCAACCACTTGCCCGGTGACAATTGAGAAAGAGGAATCATCTCCTGTGGCATGTCCGGAGTACACCCGGTGGATCCATGAAGATCTACGGCCGTGGCAGAGTACCGGAATCACGAGGGACATGGTGGAAAGAGGAAGAGTTCATGCAAATTTTAGACTTGTGATTGTGAAGGGAACGGCTTATATTGAGAAATATAGTGACGCATATCAAACTAGGGATGTCTTTACAATATGGGGAATTTTGCAGCTTCTGAGGTTGTACCCTGGGAAGGTACCAGATTTGGAGTTGATGTTTTGGTGTGGAGACGAAACCGTAATTAAAAAACGTGACCACCAAGGGCTTAAAGCCACGTCGGTGCCACCGGTGTTCAATTATTGTAAGGATGATGAAACACTAGACATTGTCTTCCCTGATTGGTCCTTCTGGGGTTGGTAAGTTTCCTTTTCAAATTTAATTACAATTTGATTGCAAAAAGTTACTTGGGGCATAGGTTTTTTTGCTGAATATGAAAATGATATCATATATCCATTTCCATGTGAGGATGGTTTACATGCATCGGATATATATGATATAGTAGCTCACTATATGTAGTAGGTTTCTCACAAGTGAACCTCCTGCGTTATTGGGGTCTACAAATTTTGAGAGATCTGTTGTATGAAATGGAAATAGAAAATACTCCCTCCAAAAATAGGTGTATTCAACACTCCCTTCACATATATATTAAACACACAAACACTTGTAAATCTCACATACCTAATATTGTATATCCATAAGATGAGGTACTCATAAACAGTAAACTCACCCCATAATTGTTTTGCAAGATGGTCGACGTTATAATAATAGCTTTACTGATCTTTTTTTTTTTTTTTTTTTGAGAAACAAAAAAGGGGACTCGTATGTGGTAATCATTGTCTCACGCCTCATGGTACATTTGGGTAAGCTCATGGGTACCACTAGCTCGAACCGGAGCTTTGAGACCCTAAACCCACACACACTTCAGGCTCTATCGATTTCTAGTACTTACCAGAAATTTCGATTACAATTCGTGTGGGAACTCGAACCTGGAATGTGGTGAAGCCTCAGCAGTCACCTGCCAGTTGTAATAGCTTTACTGATCTAATTAAGTAAACTTGCAAAAAAGGTTACACTTCTTTGTTTTTTTCCGTACGATTCAGCTTCTAACAGTAGTTATTATAAAATAATAATATTAATTATAACAGGGGTTGCACTCCTTTGTTTTCTCATGTGATTCATAGATATTCCTTTTCTTTTTTTTTTTCTTTTTTGTTTCAAAAAAAATCATTAACAAAACTTTTCCTTCGTTAGGCCTGAGGTCGATATAAAGCCATGGGGGACAACGTTGGAGGCCCTAAAAGAAGGCAATAAAAAGATCAAATGGAAAGATAGAAAACCCTATGCTTTCTGGAAAGGGAATCCATATGTGTCCAAAAAGAGAGTAGAGCTTATGAAGTGCAATGTCTCTAACAAAAATGATTGGAATGTTCGTTTGTATATCCAGGTGAATTTCTTTATCGAATTCCTTGATTTTTATTTTAAGGAACATTCATACAATTCTAGTACGAGTGGTCAATTGTTTAGTTATCCGGAATTTTTGCTAAGAATATTTAGTAAAAGAAAAGGCATTAAATATACATCAAACAGGGTTGGCTTAATACAATTTCAGGCTTAAAGAAAAAATTTAAATGGGTGTTTTCATATTTAAGTATCACCTAAATAATATTTAGTTTATTAACCATCAATTTAGTAAATGTTTTATATTATAAATTTTTATTAACAACCCATTATTCTTACTTTTAGTATGATTAATTCACTTGAGTGATGTTTGGGATATTATAAATTTTACCCCATAAACCTTACAAAATGACTTGTCATCAATTAAAAAAATTAATTAATTCAAATTCATTTATTACATTGTTTCAGCAACACCAATCACATTTTTGCCACATTAGTTTGAAATTTTTTTTGTAATAAAATTTGTGGTCGTTTAGCATTTTTTATCCACTTAACGGTGATTTGGTTGGATTTATATTAATCTATATTTAATTTTGGGAAAATTTTAATAACTATCACAAATTTTATTACAAAAATCTTACAAATTGATATAGAAAAGAATGTGAATGGTTGCACTTCAACAAAATAATAAATGAATATTTGGATTACTTCTTCTGATGGTGATACTAAAATTTGTAAGCTTCCTGAAGTAAAATTTGTAATATTTATAACATCACTCAATTTCTCTAGCATTCTTAAAATTAGAGGGGAAAAAAAGTAACAATTCATTTATATATATAGTTAAAAAAATAACTTATGCCCCCTCTTTTGGGGGGGACTTTCTCTAGTAGGGGCCCTAGGCCTAGGGTCGGTGGGCCAGCCCTGACATCATTGACATGTTTGGTTGTCAAAATTGTGAAAAACACATGTAATTATTTTAATGAAAAACTAGATTAGTTATCTCATCTTTGCTTTTCATGAAAAAAAAATACCCATTGAAGTGGAAGGTTTCTTCAAACAATAAGTAACTGAGGGGTTATTTGTTTAATTAAATGTATTGAGCATCTTATCGAGAAACAAGTGAACTATTTCTTTGTGAAATTGTGCTTAATTTCATATGTGGAAATTATGCAAAGATCTTGTTTGATCTTATTTGGAAGTAGAAATAGTGTTTTTTTCCCCTCTTTAGAAGAGATAGTGTGAAAGAAACATATAGGAAAAATGTACTAGGCAGACAGGCTTTTGAGAGAAATTTGGAACATATTTATTTCAACTATTTTATCTGTATTCAGGATTGGGAAAAAGAATCTAAACAAGGATTCAAGAACTCAAAACTAGAAGACCAATGCACCCATAGGTAAATACTGCACTTCTTTAATTTTCTCAGCAATTTATTTTTCTTCATTTTTCTTATAATTTCCTTTGAAATATGTCATAATACATTTATAGTGTTATTAATGACATTATTTTCTATTTATTTGGCTTTTTCATCTGAAGATATAAAATTTACATGGAAGGAAAGACGTGGTCAGTGAGTGAAAAGTACATTCTAGCTTGCAATTCCATGACCTTGCAATTGATGCCTCAGTACCATGACTTTTTCACAAGAAGCTTGGTGCCCATGCAACACTACTGGCCCATCAAAATAACTAATAATACATGCAGAGATCTTAAGCTTGCTGTGGACTGGGGTAATTATCACACCGACAAAGTAAACCTCTCTTACTCTCTTCCCCTCTTGACGCAACCAAATTTAGCCACATGTGGACATGCATGTGTGGTGGCTTTCTTTTCCTAAAACAGTTCACTTTTCTTGAATTATGAAAAACATAAACCAATGCAGAACACTGATATAGAAATGCACTGTTTAAAAGTCTTCTCAAAATGGTGTTAATTGTTTTTGTTAATTTTCTATTTTTCCTTAGAGAAATAGCACGGTTTTTTCTGATTTTCTCATGGGAAGCTTGTTATATACATAGTAGACTAGTGCTATACAATTTGGAAAGAGTAATGATAAGGATACTACAAAATTTACTACATAAACCGTACAAATTATTGACGTATCACTAATCACAAAAAACTAATTGAAAAATACTAAAATTGTTTGTTTGTCTAGACCCCTTTAAAACAAATTGTTTACACCTAGTGAATTAGCAAAGTAGTTACTAAGATTAATTATGAGATCTAGATTAAACAATAGTACATCATATCATGCATAGTAGAAAAGTAAAAGACAACGATATAATCACCCAGGAAAACCAATGAAACTAAATGTTTCGAGGTAAAAACCTGAAGAGGATTTGACCTAACTATCCTCAAGGTAAACAAATCTACTAGAAAGAATTGAAGTTTACAAAAGATTTAACTCCTAAACCTAATGCTACCTCCAATAGAACTTACTAACACGACCACGTGCAGCTCCAACTCCGCAGACTTTTCTCTCTTGGAGTTGTTGAACACAAGCTCCCACGCTTATGACTTTGAGATCCCACTCAAAGGTTTCAGATCACTAATCGTTGTTGATCTTGTAGCAACAACTTGATTCCATTAGCACTCTATTATAGATCTCATTCTGGTAGACACTTGTAGAGTTAGAAGGTTACGGAAACCTCATAGATCTCACAAGAGTAACTCACAAGTCTTCCAAGAGTCTTCAAAACGTAGTTAGAGTTTTCATTTTATACTTAAAAGTGTTGGACTGAAACCCTAAACGTTTTTGCGGGCTTGGGCTTGGTTTAAAATCTACAAAATTACATTTTCTATGATTTTCGATCGGTCAAGTTTAATTTTCGATCGGTCAAGCTTCACAAAACTTAAACTGTCCTTTCTGCAACTTGAACGTTCTTGAATCTTGATTTGTACAATCATGAGTAATGTCTAACACCTAATCTAGACATGTTTTTGTTCTCAGTTTGCCAACATACACAAAATTAAAGAATCTAAGCATTTAATCCTAAATATTTATAACCTAACAAAAACTACTATCAATTTTACTAATCCTCCATCTATTATCCCTCAACTATAAATTGTGTCAACATAATAAGTCAACTTTTAAAATCAAGTCACAATGTCATCCTTATGTCTCCCATTTAAATTTTAACGTAATTAATAGTTGAAAGTTGATTTAGCTTTAGAATTTTCAGACTTTCTATAGATATCTTTTAACTTATGCTCTATTTGCTACATTAACTAATTTTGTCAATCTCATTAAGATTTAAAAGAAGAGAAGTTCCATAATGATATTTACTTGATATTGAAACTTAAGGGACTAAGTCGATTGAACTAACAGTTGGGGGATTAAATTGACACAACTAACACTCAAGGGACCAGATTAAACTTTATCGCATAATTTGATGACCATATCAGTAATTTAACCCAAATAAATGTCTTAATTTCTATTTTCTATGATTGATGACTCATTAATTTATAAAGCTTATAGAGTAAAATTTGTAGTATCTTTAACATCACCTTTATTTATTATGTTATTAAAGTTGTACATATTACATTCATTGATACGTAAGCTTATAAGCAATGTGACAGTCAACAATGGGACCCAACATGCACTATGTTTCTTATTTGGTGCTAGACATGCTTCAAATTTATTTATTTCTTTATTCAGTTGTTTTTCTTCACGATTCTATCTCCTCCAACACTTATATTTCAGGCACAGGAAATTGGAGAGGCAGGAAGCAAATTCATTCAAGAGAACCTTAAAATGGACTTTGTTTACGACTACATGTTTCACTTGTTAAGTGAATATGCAAATCTCTTGAAATTTGAACCAACAATTCCTCCAAGAGCGTTTGAGGTCTGTTCAGAAACAATGGCATGTCTAGAGGGTAAATTTTGGAAGTTTAAGAATTTCATGGTGGAGTCCATGGTGAAATGCCCTAAGGATACACTTCCATGCACAATGCCTCCTTCTTTATGATCTTTCAAGTTCCAACTATTGAAGCCATTTCATCAAAGAAAATAAAATATAATGAGAGAAGTAGGCATGTGGGATAATGAATATTGGGAGAAACTAGTTAGTTGAAAATTTGAAATACAATAAGGGCCTTTGTTGTTTGTGTGTGTTTGTTTTGAAGCTTAAAATTTGGAGTATAATCCAATATTTTATTTCTTGAACTTCCATTTGGGCTTTGAAGGTTATTCTAAGTTTCTAACAAAACTTGTTACTTAAAAAAATAGGGGCTTTGAACAGGGCCAGCCCCTAAGGCCCCACCTAAAAACAAAATTTCCCTTAGGTAAAAGGGCCCCACTTCCCATGGTTAAATGCCCAAATTTTTATAAAATTATATATATATATATATATATATATATTTTTAAAAGGTTATTCATTTTTTTATTAGTAATGTTAAGTATACTACAAATTTTACTATTGGCTTATAAATTGCCATGTTATTAATTACAAAAAAGTGATATAAACATTCATTAGTTAAATTGAAGAAGTTCATCAATAAGAGTCAATGTCATATTATATTTTGAACATTTTATAATGCTTTTAATTAGCACATTTTTCTTTTTCATCTATTAAGACTCAACATATGAGACCAATAGAACCTTTACCCAATTGAAACCCTAAAATGTTTCAAAAAGATGTTGCAAATGTGTTAAATCATCAATTATAGATTAGTCTCCCCTAATAGTTTGAGATTTTAATTTTTGTAAACTAATATCCTACAAAGCCACACACCAAATAATCTCTCTCTCTCTCTCTCTCTCTCTCTCTCTTAAAAACAAGATATAAAAATAAAAATTAGATTACAATTTTACTTAACTATACATTGTCATATATCCAAAATAAAGCATCTTTTCTAATCGTAATATATTTTTATTTCTTTTTATTAATATTTATAGTTCAACTATGATATTCAATTCTCTATATGAAATTAACATTAGTTTAGTTGGTATTATTCATCAAATTATGTATTTAATGTATTAAATTAACCTTAATTTGATTAATATTAAATAATTTTGTTTAATAAATATTTACATATTAAAAGCCCTACATAGAGTTTTCGCTTTAGACCCCAAATTATGTTAGGTCCCCTGACTTTGAAGCTTGGGGTGTGGAATAGAAATTTACATGAGCTGGTTTTGGTTTCCAGGCTTTGGAACTTTATTGATATATTTTGAGAAAAATACCAAGACACCCCTTCAACTCTGAGTTGATGCTCATTACACCCCTGAACTTTCAATTTGGCAAATTTAGTCCTTAAACTTTGCGCAGGTGCCAAATAAAGTCATCTGTTAGATTGCGGTTTATTATCAAACGATTGAAGCATTAAAAAAAATAAAAAACAAAAAACAAAAACTAAAGCATTGAAAATAACAATTTCCATTATCTAACTCAAAACAATTAAAGATCAAGCACGTGTATTATCTAACTTTTCAACCAGTAAGTTCCAATTAGCCACTAAAGTACAGATATGAGATTCAAATCTTCTTGGAATAATAAACCCAAAACACAACCCAAATGCAAATAAAATCAATCTAACAAAATCATGCTAACGATCATTACGAACTCTAAAGATTAAACGGACATAAAGACAAATTGAAACAAATTCACGTCACTAAGAAAGCGAACGCTTGATTATTTGACAAATTGAAACAAATCCATTAGATACAGATCTTTTTTTTCTTTTTTTAACCAGTTCATCATCAAGGTTAATCAAACGCTTGATTGTTTTCCGAGAGAAAAAAAAAAAAAAAAAAAAAGTCTAGATCAACTGTGAGTTCAACCAGTAGTGGTTATCGAACGTCAGTACCATGAATAGCGGAGTCAGCAACTCCAAAGGCCAGATTGGCAGTGGTAGTTCGAACTCCGGTGACTCTACAGCTTGGATGAGACTTGAAAGACCCTCTCTCTCCTCTTGGCTTCTCTTTGGTTTCTCTCTCCCAAACGGTGCGATTGGATTTTTTTTTTTTTTATTTACACGTGTGTATCACGTGAGTGACTAACTTCTCTTTAAACGGCAGTCTAACAAATGCCTCTATTTGGCACTTGTGCAAAATTCAATAACTAAATTGGCTAAAATAAAAGGTTAGGGAGTGTAATGACCACCACCCTAAATTTCAAGGGGTGTCTTGACATTTTTTCCATATATTTTAGTATAGGTTGGAACTTCTCAAGGGCATCATGGTCTTAAGTAGGCTTGTACATGGTGCGGTGTGGTCGGTTATAGGAGTGTTTTTTGCACGACACCTATAGGGTGCAGTTTCCCCTCATGCTTGACCGCACCTCACCAGTGGAGGAGTACGGTCCGATCTACACAAGGTGTAGTTAGTTCAATTAATTTCTCCATTTACTTAGGAACCAAATACAATGCAGTTAACTCTCCTAAACCACATCATAATTATTAAATAGCCCAAATATTCCACACAAAAAAAAAAAAAAAAACACAAAAAAAAAACAAACAAATTCACAATCTCTCTAAAAAAATGTCTTCTTTCATATCACAAAAAAGAAAATTAGACTAAATCTAAACCATAAAAGATAAAACAAAACTATCGAAAAAAAAAAAAAATACAAAAACAAACTTGATAGAAAGCATTGCAAGGAGGAGCATTAAAAGTCAAAGCCTGCTAGGAGCAAGTGGATGAGGCTGATAGGTAGGGGGAGAGAGTGAGGAGAGGTGAAGACATTGCTAGGAGCTTAGGCGAGAAATATTAATGAGAGAGAGAGAGAGAGAGAGAGGTGGGGAACTAAAATGGGGATCTAGATATATTTAGGGTTTGTAATTGAAATGACATCGTTTCAGGTTTTTTATTTTTTAAAATCTAATGCCAAAATGATAATTTTTTGGAACTGATATTAAAATTAATACAAGTTTAAACAACTTCGTTTTGGTATTAGATTTAAAATTTGTAAAAACCCTAAAGTTTCCTAATACCCAATATCTCTCTAACGCCATTTCTCCTTCTTCTTCCTTGCCTCTCTCAAACTCACACTCTTCTTCCTTCTCTCTACTGAAACCTATAGTAATTCTATATATAAATTATAAATATGTTAAATTATAGCAAATAAATATATATACACACCGGTGCAATATGGTTTCATGTTGGATTTCAAAATAGCCACCGATTGCCCACTGGCCGCCTTCGGTATGCCTAAATCTCTACCAACCATCACATCAAACACTTACAATGGAGCTTTGTATTAGTCGGATCAGATCGGTTCAGTGCCAACCGGTTTCATCAGTATTGGTCGAATCTTGAACAGGCCTAGTGCTAAGAAGAATTGGCTATTGAAGTAGAACAAAAAACATCAACTATCCATCCTCCGATCCTCATCCTATTGAAGTATTGATACCTTCAATTTCATAGACCTTATCCTTTTGTAAAATAAATTATTTTCATACTTTTTGAAGAAATTTATGTATTCAAATGGCAAATAGTCCAAATTTGAACATAAGAATTCTTAAAAGTACAATTAAGAGTGCCAAATTTTGGCCAAAGTAGAATTCAAAATCATTGGCCAAATTTTGAATTAAGAGGACCAAACTACTAAAGGGGAATATGACTTTCTCCATTTCACGGTTGAAACTATTATTTCTTGGATATGATAATATACATAGTGCTAGAGAGAAAGAGATAAATTTACCACCATCAATTTAAGGGGGTTTCGGGGAATTTTACATAGCTTTACTTAATTTTGTTAGGGCTGAGAGCCTGAGACTAATATAAAGCTGTGAAGAAGTGTGTTGAATGACAAAAAACAAGGCAACACAAGAATCAAATGGAAGGACACGGTGCCCTATTAGAGAGTGAATGGCTCAAATTTGAAAAAACCTTTTGAAGTGCAATGTCTCAAACAAAGATAACTGGAACACTTGCCTATATACATTAGTTAATACACATTGTATGTTTTTAGACCCCTTAAAACACAAGTTGTTTAACCTAGTTATTTAGCCAAGTGATTACTTAGATAAATTATTCAGATCTAGGTTAACACAATCAAATCATATCATGTAAATTGTAAGGTTGTAATCTACAACTGTGTTTTTGTTGGCTTTTATTCCGTGCCAAATTTGATTGTAATTGAGTTCAATCGTTTAAAACCCTGTATTTGTTGTGGGATTTGTTGTAAGGGTTGTGTGTTAGAGAGAGTGTTTGAAGACTCAAGCATTTGAAGAACTGAAGGATTCTCGCGGGTATCTCGCGACCTAGCATCCCGCGAAGTGAACCATGTGCCAGGCACATGCTGGAATGCGAAGAGTCAGGCCAGGTGGAGACAACTGTGTCTCGCGAGTATTTCGCGGGTAAGGCCTTCCCGCGAGACTAGCTGTTCTGCCAGCCTGTATTTTTTGAGTCACACCGTTTGCACCTCTCCTATATATACCATCATTACCCACAATTGTTGAGGAATGCTTCAGAAAGAAAACCCTAGCCAAACACATTGGTAATTAGAGATTGTCTTCCCCATCTTTCTCTATACATTTGCTTGTGGTATTTCCTCAACCCTTCCCTCTCCATTATCCATATCTTTGAGAGGTTGATAGCCCAAACACTTACCACACCTTGTGAGTGCTGTGTGACGTTTTGGTGCTGCTGGGAAGCATTGGAAGAAGCCTTGAATGGCAGATGCAACATGGAGCTTGTTGCGGGATCCGGATAACTAGGACAAGACACGGTTCCGAGAAGCCTTGTTGGAGTAGGAGCTTTGAGGGCTTAGGTACAGCGGGTAGACTAGGCTTGGAGGGTCTTTTGCTAACCCATGTATCCCAACTGATTGTCTAGTGGATCGATTTCCGCTTGGAGGGCGGTGGAGAGGTTTTTCGCCGAGTTCTTCGGTTTCCTCTTCGAGAACACGTCTTGGTGTTTTCTGTGTTTGCATCCTTCTTCCCTACTCTTGTTTAATTCCATTATACTGCTGTGTTGCTTAGTTTATGGATTAGAGTAGCTTACTTGTTCATCCGCTCACTTTTACACTATTCCGCACTTTGTATTAAAGTTGTGTAAAATCTATCGAGCCGTAATTTTTATTTGGGGGTCTAAACAGCTCTTGTGTTTTCAACACATTTTCGAGCTTTCAATTGGTATCAGAGCGGGTACACTTGCTGAGGTTTAATTACCTAAGTGTGATCCTTGACTCTTGTTGAGATGGACCGGTCTCAATCGCTCAATGTTCTACCATTTTTTTATGGAAATAATTATGCATTCTGGAAAGTTAGAATGAGAGCATTTTTATGCTCTATTGATGATACCATTTGGGATGCGGTTGAGATAGGTTGGACTAAGCCGGAGGCTCCTAAGTCCACTTGGGATAAGGCAGCTCTAGCGGCAGCCAATGCTAACAGTAAGGCTTTAAATGCCATCTTTTGTGGTGTGTCCCCTGATGAATTCCACAGGATCTCTCATATGACAGTAGCCAAGGAAGCTTGGGAGATTTTGGAGACTACCTATAAGGGTACAAAGAAAGTTAAGGACACGAAGCTTCAGATGCTTACCACCAAATTTGAAGAACTCAAGATGGGTGATGATGAACCATTTGATTCATTCTATGGGAAGCTCAATGAAATTGTCATTGCCAAACTCAATCTTGGGGAGAAGATTGGAGACACTAAGGTGGTGAGAAAAATTTTGAGGTCCCTACCTGAAAGTTTTAGAGCAAAGGTTACAGCCATAGAAGAAAGCAAAGACTTGGATGAGATTAAGATTCAAGAGCTGATTGGGTCTCTCCAAACGTATGAGCTGGGACTGCCTTCCCATAAGACGAGCAAATCGCTTGCTCTTAAAACCATCACCGAAAGAATAAATGATTCCTCCGAAGAAGATGGAATGGAGAAGGAAGTAGCATATCTTGCAAAGAACTTCCGCAAGTTTTTGAAAATGAAGAACAGTGGAAAACCGTTCAACAGAGGAAAGTTCTCTCCATCAAGAGGTGACAAGAAAGAGTTTAAAGGAAAAGAAGGGAAGGATTATCAACCTTCTTCAGACATTGTGTGCTATGAGTGCAATGGCCATGGACATTTAAAGAAGGAGTGTCCAAATTTTTTGAGGGGAAAAGGGAAAGCTTATGCTACAACGCTCAGTGATTCCAACTCTTCTGATACTGACTCGGAAAAGAGCTGTGACGATGAGGGAAACTACTCCGCATTCATGACAATTGATCATGTAGACTCCTCGGATAACTTGGGTGCACTTGTGAAGGAACTTGGTGAGCATTCTGATTCAGAGTCCATTGGAATTGTAGAAGAATCAGATGAAGAAAAGGATGAGAGTGCAGCTAATCTTCAAGAAAACTACTCATTACTCCTTGAGAAGTCGGGAGAATATGCAAGGGTAGCCAAGGCGGCCGTCAGAAAAATGAAGAAGGCTGAGGAAGATTACCGGAGCCTCATGGTCAGACATAGGGAGGCAAAATGCGAGATAGAAAAGATGAATGGTGAGCTGTCAGAAGCTTACTTAAAGATCAGATTTCTTGAATAAGAGGTGGTTCAAGCACAAGCCAAGGTAGATAGGGTCTCCTCCAGAAAGTTGAATGATGTTATCTCATCCCAAAAACATTCCTCAGACAAGTCCGGATTGGGATATGCCAGAGTGAGTAGCTCATCAGTCAAAGCTACCAAAGAAGTAAAATTTGTGAAGGCCGTAGAGCAAATTGTAGAGGAGGCCGTTCCTGAGAATGTTAAGGTTGAAAAGAAGAATGTAATTGAGCAACGGATGGAGGATAAGCCCCGAAATCAATCTGTAGGAAGACATGAAACCAGAGCAAGATCCTTTTCAAGACCTCAACGGGGTCCTAGAACAGATTATGTGTGTCACTATTGCGGACTGCGAGGACATACCAGACCAAACTGCCAAAAGCTGAGAGCAGACAACAATACAAGCGCACCGCGGTCACGAGGAAGAAGAAATGACAATAGAGCTTGGAGCGGTGAGAACTCAAGAAGCCAACATCGTGATCTCGGAGTGACAGACATGATGAAGATGATAGGTGCCTTCACCACTTGCATGGAGAGTTTCACAAGGAGGTTTGAAAGTCCCAACTCTCGTACCCAATCCGTCAAGGATATCACCCCAAACGCACGTGACGTGTGGGTGAAGAGGGGTACTCATGCATAAGCATTGTAATATGTCCATGCATCAATTCTTTCCATGTGTAGGGACATTTGTTGTTGCATCATTTCATGCATTTTTTTCTGGTTTGAATCTAGTTTTTGTTGATCTTACTTCTTTTGTTTTGTTTTGGGTGTGTTTCAAAAATTCAAAAAACCCATAAAAATTGAAAAATCTCAAAAAGTTTGATCACTTGTTATGTGCATATCTCATGTGAGTTTGGCCTAGTACCTTCGTACTTATGGCATAGTGCATTTACGATCTTCGCTTGTTCGTATGCACTCTTTTCTGTGTGGAAGAAACCCTGAAAACTATGTGTGACTGTTGTAAATAGATCTTCAAGCCTGTCATGAATGATTGGTCAATAGTCTTGTTGGTCTTGATACTTGCATAGACTTGTGTCTATATCTCTTCCCACTTTATTTTTATGTTTTTGCAAAAAGAGCTCACCAATTGTAAATCTCCAAATGAAAAGAAATATTGAGCTACAAAAGCCTGTCGCACACACTAGTATTTGACTAGGAAAAAGGGAAAGCGACTCTTTTTAAAGTATATGTTATGGTGCTCAAAAAGGCCAAAGGCTTCTCATCAATGTTGAAATATCATAAATTTCAAGCACCTTCCTCAAAATGAGATGTTTTGTCCATACAAAATGAAAATGGACCAATTGTTATGAGTTATAAGAAGCCAAATGAAAAGCTTCTAAGCTATGTTTTTAATGTGTGGGAGGTCATATATACTCATTTCTATAATGGAGATAGTCAACATGACTTCGTATCAGTTGTGTATGACTCGTGTGAATTGATCATTGAAGCTTCGCTCTGGTCTAAGGACTATTTCACATTTGATACTCACACACAACACACAAGTTTTTGATTCAATTAATGCCTATCTCATTTATGTGATTGTATATGTCCAAATGTGATGTGAATGCCCATGAACTTGTTGATCAAATCCAAAAAGATTTTTGTGAGTTTTATTAGTTTTTGAAAGTGATTTTATACTTTCTTGTGTTACATTTTGGTCAAAATGCTTTTTGTGTGTTTTTCATCAAAAAACTGGTTCAGGGGTTCTTTCGCGAGAAGCTTGCGACTAAGCTGCTTCCCGCGAAAAGATTTGAGGGAAATACTTATTTTCATCTTGTTACACAGAGACTTTCGCGACTGTCTCGCGACTGTATCGCGACCAACAGCTTCTCGCGAAAAGCTGTTTGGCAAAAACTGGAATTTTCTCCAAATCAGGCAGATAATCTCGCGACTGTTTCGCGACTATCTCGCGACTTAGAGCTTCTTGCGAAAATTTTTTGCTTCAGTGGCACTTCTCGCGACTGTCTCGCGACTGTCTCGCCCCTCTCTAACCCGCGAAAAACGCGTGTTTTCAGTTTTTAAAGGGGCTGATGTGACAGTTTTTCAAACACACAAAAACTCCCTCCCTCATTTTTCTTCGAACCTCTCTCAACCAAAACACTATTCCATCAAATCCCTTTCCAAATCAAGACTTTTTCTGCATTTTCTTCTTCAAGGTATGTTTGTTAACCATTTCTTTTTAAGTTTTTACTTAGATTATGCAGAATTTTTTGTTAGGGCTTTCAAAATTGGGAATTTTCGAAACTTTGATTGGTTGGGTTTTGTTCCTTTTGATCTTGATGCATCTGTGTTGGCCCCTTGTGGCATTTTATCATGTATTTAGGCATAATTTTCCCATGTTCATGCATTGCTCATACATGAAGTGCTCATATGCATATTAGGTGTTTGATTTAATGTCTAAATGATAATGTTGTGCCTAATTGGTCTCAAGTGAGTCCCAATTTCAATGTTTTCATGTGTCTTACCATGGTTTGATCTTGAATTGATTGTTGCTCTTGTGTAGATTGCATTTTGAATATGTTACATTTACTTGGCTCACAACTAAACACCTAGGCACACCCTCATGCATCCCTTGTTGCACACACATGCATACACACAGACACACACACTTGCACAGTTATTTAAATTCATGCATAATGTCTTGTTTTCATGCATTCTTGTTTTTGATTTAGTGCTGTATGTATTGAAGCATGCTTGTGTGAATTGGTCATGCTCTGTTTTTTTTTGCAATCTACTCTGTTTTGGGATTATCTCAATAGGTGCAACCTAACTTGAATCTAATCAAGTCTTTGCTCTTATATTTTGTGCACTTGTGCTATATGTGTTGTGTCCACTTGTGCAGATGTCTCCCACCAAGCATGCTGCCTTAGAGAAGAAGGCTCCTAAGCGTGCTCGCACTGAATCCGATCACTTCAAATCCGCAGACGCAGATATGAAGTACAATGATTGCTACAAGAAAGCAACCATTGTCATGGAAAGGGTGGTCCAATTGGAGGAACTTGAGCACACATGCATTCCAGATGCATTCAAAGAAAGAACTTGGACCAAATTGCTGAATCCAATTGGGACAGTGTACTCGGAAATAATCAGAGAGTTCTTCTCCAATGCTGCTGTAGAAGATGACAAGATAATCTGCTGGGTGAGGCACAAAGAATTTGAGATAACAAGGGATAGCATTCAAGATCTTCTGGAGATCCGTCCTACCTCACAGCCGATGACGGTTCAATATGATGAGAGATTGGGATCTATCACGGAGATGATATCAACTCTTGGTGGAGTTCCAAAGAAATCCTCAATGGATACTCTTAAATTCTCTCCAGAAATGAGGACTCTGAGCTATGTCATGATCCACAACCTCTATCCAGTCACCAACCTCACCACCTTATCAGCTCCAAGGACGAGATTTCTCTACGATCTCTTCACTCACAAGGAAATAGATATCTGCAGTCACATCTTCCATGTCCTGAAAAAGAGCATTACAAAGAAAAATTCCCGAACCATAATGCCTTTTCCATCACTGATCATGGGGTTTATTGCCAAGACGAAGCTGAAGTTCCCTAGTGGCCTTACGGTTGTTCAGAGGGATTACCCCATTGGTGCAAACACTCTGACTCGGAGCACTGCACATATTAAAGGCCCCAAGACTGGTGCCCATCTCATTCCACCGCCTCGGGTTGTGCCTCAGGATGCACCAGATGAAGGTGGGGATACAAAGGAGGAGATTGACAGGTTTACTTCTGCTCCAGAGACTGCACATCCAGAGACTGCACAGCCATCATCTTCTGCTCCAACACAAACACAAGGTCTCAGCAAGCTTGATCAGATCCTAGCTAAGATGGATCACATGTCAACAGTGCTTGACACTCACGTTCAGCACACAGCGGATCAGTTTGCATACCTCCAGGAGCAGATCACTACATTATCAGCCCAGATTCAGAGCTTATCTCCTACACATGGTTCAGACTCCGAATCCGACCAATTCTAGCCCTTTGGCCATTCTGGTCAAAAAGGGGGAGAAAATTTTGAGGGGGAGCTAATGAAGAAGAGCTTGCACAGACTTAGGGGGAGCGTAGCTTAGATACATAGTTACATTAACTATTGGTTATTGGTTTTACAGACGGGTTTTACTAAGTTTTTTTTTCGGTTTATAGTTAATGTCTTACTGTTTTTTGGTTTATAGTTCTGACACTTATGCTTTAACTTCAGTATTAATTTCAGTATATTCAGTATATTTTCAGAACTTTGTGCTATATTTCTATGCTTTGTGGCATATGTGCTATGTGGCATTTTTATTTTGTACCCATGATTGCTTATGTAAGCTTTAGGGTTTGTTTCATGCATTATTTTGTAGGTCTTTGTGGTTTGTGCCATGCATTTGCAATACCTTGCCTATGCAACCTTCATGCATGTTTGCTTGTTGTTCAATGTCATGCATTCTACTTCAAGTACATCACTCTTGTGCCCATGTAGGATTGTTCCTAGATGCATACACGTTCTATGCATTAGTTGAGTGATGAACACTCGTGTGCCCTAGTAGGATTGTTCCTAGATGCAAATACTTCGTGTAGTTTGCATTGGTTGAGTGTTGGAGATGCAAATGATACTCTTCAAATGAGCTTATCATCTTGCATATCCGGATGTTCGTTCCATGTGTGAATGAGCATAGTAATTGCTTTTGTATAGTGATTACTTGGTTGATCGTGCCATGATCTAGTGTTTCTATTTCGTTTTGCTCGATCATGCTATTATTGCTCCATATGCTTTTCAAGTTTTCTGCATACAATGATGTTATTGTGTTGTTGTGTTTTAGGAGTTACTTGTTCATATGTTTCAAGAGCACTTCAGAATCTAGAACTAGGTGTGAGTGAGTTTTGCCTATGTTCCCAAACTCACATTTAAGTCTAGAGTCTGTTTTAGGGTTTTGTCACGGAATAGCCAAAGGGGAAGATTGTAAGGTTGTAATCTACAACTGTGTTTTTGTTGGCTTTTATTCCGTGCCAAATTTGATTGTAATTGAGTTCAATCGTTTAAAACCCTGTATTTGTTGTGGGATTTGTTGTAAGGGTTGTGTGTTAGAGAGAGTGTTTGAAGACTCAAGCATTTGAAGAACTGAAGGATTCTCGCGGGTATCTCGCGACCTAGCATCCCGCGAAGTGAACCATGTGCCAGGCACATGCTGGAATGCGAAGAGTCAGGCCAGGTGGAGACAACTGTGTCTCGCGAGTATCTCGCGGGTAAGGCCTTCCCGCGAGACACCCGTGAGACTAGCTGTTCTGCCAGCCTGTATTTTTTGAGTCACACCGTTTGCACCTCTCCTATATATACCATCATTACCCACAATTGTTGAGGAATGCTTCAAAGAGAAAACCCTAGTCAAACACATTGGTAATTAGAGATTGTCTTCCCCATCTTTCTCTATACATTTGCTTGTGGTATTTCCTCAACCCTTCCCTCTCCATTATCCATATCTTTGAGAGGTTGATAGCCCAAACACTTACCACACCTTGTGAGTGCTGTGTGACGTTTTGGTGCTGCTGGGAAGTATTGGAAGAAGCCTTGAATGGCAGATGCAACATGGAGCTTGTTGCGGGATCCGGATAACTAGGACAAGACACGGTTCCGAAAAGCCTTGTTGGAGTAGGAGCTTGGAGGGCTTAGGTACAGCGGGTAGACTAGGCTTGGAGGGTCTTTTGCTAACCCATGTATCCCAACTGATTGTCTAGTGGATCGATTTCCGCTTGGAGGGCGGCGGAGAGGTTTTTCGCCGAGTTCTTCGGTTTCCTCTTCGAGAACACGTCTTGGTGTTTTCTGTGTTTGCATCCTTCTTCCCTACTCTTGTTTAATTCCATTATACTGCTGTGTTGCTTAGTTTATGGATTAGAGTAGCTTACTTGTTCATCCGCTCGCTTTTACACTATTCCGCACTTTGTATTAAAGTTGTGTAAAATCTATCGAGTCGTAATTTTTATTTGGGGGTCTAAACAGCTCTTGTGTTTTCAACACATTTTCGAGCTTTCATAAATAATGCGGAAAAGTAAATAACACAACGATATGATAACCTAAGAAAACCAAATCGTTAAAAAACATGGAGAAGATTTAACCTAGCTACCCTCAAGGTAAAATAGATCCATTATGAAAGAATTGAAGTTTTTACAATAAGACTTAGACCACTAACATTCTATTGCTACCTCAAGTAGAAAACTCACTACCACGAACACGTGACAGCTAGCTATAAGTTCATGGACTACTTCTTTCCTTAATCCACTACAACCACAAGTACTCCCACTTGTGACTTTGAGACTCCATTCAAAGGTTTCAAATCTTCATTAAATTCTTTTTGCAGCAACTGAAGCGATTTCTAAGTTCTTGACATGAATCTTGATAACCCTAAGTGTGTATGTAGGTAAATACCTCTAGATCTCACAAGAGATTCAACACACAGCACATCAAAGACCTTTAAAACGTAGCTAGGATTTTTCCTTTTAAACTGGGAGTAAAATATAAAACCCAACACGTCAAACCAGGCTTAGGCTGAGTTGGAAAAATCTACAGAAAATTAATCTACACGAGGTTCGATCGATCAAGCCTTGCAAATTCAGACAAATAAATCCTACAATTACTCGATTCCAATTTTACAAATAAATACACTTTGAGCAGCCTAAATCTAGACTCTAAGTTTTGTTCATGGTTTGCCAACACATTACACATTAAAGTTCTAATACATTTAATTCCTAAAGTCTTAGAACCTAACACACATTCTTCTCATTTACTCACAAATGTTGATTATTCTCACTTTCTGATCCTATACTACACATGTTGTATAAAATATTTCTTGTATAATGTGTTCTAATTTTTCGTTAATCCCATTAAACATCATGTGTTCAATTGGTTTACATGAAATTTATTTCAAACTTTTAGGTTTAAAGGAAACTTACTAGAAATTCTAAAGTTTAAATAAAATTATAAAATTTTATATTAACTAGTAGTAATATCCTTGTCTGATGCATGGATTAATTAAAAATATATATGTGTGAGAAATAAAATATTTTATTGATATTATCAAGTGTAATGGGTAAGTTATACTATGTTAAAACAAAAAATTATAATAAATATCAAAATAAATATTAAATTTCTTGCAACTTAAACAATAAAGTTTTTATCTATAATAAACTATCCTAAGTATGTGATATGATATATGATAGTGTTTTTTCTCCAAAAAAAAAAAATATATATATATATATATATGATAGTGTTACATATATAAACTTCATCAAACTGTTTAGCAAAAATGTTTCTAAAAAAAAAAAAAAAAACTGTTTAGCAAAAAACCTCTTCAAACTTGTTCCATAATTTCGTCATCTTATTCGGGTTCAAGCCCATTCGTCGGGCTTGCCTTGTCAAAATTTGAAAGTGATTTGCTCCCCTTGCTTCAAGTTCAAATTTTACTAGACCACGGCCCAATAGCCCTTCGTGTGCTGCCACACCTTCTCATTCTTGTCATCTTAGCTCTGAGTATCTGACTGAATGATTTTTTTTTAATCAACAAAGTAGTTGATATAGTAGGTCATGATTTCTAGTACAAGTATTTTCCCTTTAATTATTAACGAATTGTGTACATACACCACTGATAGCAATTATAATAATAATTTATGTAAGAGGATTCCCTATAATTCCCTTTCATTTTTAGCTGATCAACATGCAACACATGACATTTATTGATTTTTAAATATATCGTATCTTACCTCTAAATAAAAATTAGTAGGAATGAGTAGATTCAGTTGGATTGGAGTTCTTCCCATAAAATTATTAGTTCATTAATAAAGTTCTTATCTATTAACTATGTTGAAAAAGGATTTTAAAAATTAAAAAGGTATGTTGAAAAAGAATGCCCGGTAATACTTGTTTTCATGAAATCCACATTGTATGTTGTCATCCATACATTGAGTTTGGAACGGGCAAAAGATGAAAGAAAAGGAAGCCTAGGAAGGAAATGTAGCTTCTTCTCACTACAAAAAAAGTTGGTTTTTATTTTTTTAGGGCCAAAACACTTGGCAGAAGTATGAAAGGCCCTCAAAAAATATTATTTTGAGGCTCTGGATAACCCTTGATAACCTTTGAAACAAATTCCCTCAAAAAAGAAATTTCAAGGCCTACATTACCCTCAAACAAAAATTTCAACACCTATGCAACCTTGAAAAAATTGTTTTATCTTTATCTTTATCTTTGTCTTTATTTTTTAAAATAGTGGTTGTGTGGAGCAATTTATTTTGACGATTCTTCTGAAAAATTGTGACCCATGAAATAAGGTTGCTTTATATCAAGCGTGTTCATCATTTAACGTTTATTTCCAGGGTGTTTTGTAAACCTTCAAAAAATGTGAGTCGAAACATATCAAGTTTCTTGTAGTGTCTATTTGGTTGACAAGAGAAAAAAGAAAATGATTGAAAATTGAGAAAAAACAAATTTGTCCGAGCGCACATTTTATAATTTATCCAAAATAGTTGATACATTTTGGTGGTTTTTTCTTGTGAGAATTTGAGATTATATCAAAATACAATTTATATAGCTATGTATTCTTTTTTTTTCTTTTTCTTTTTTTGAGAATATATAGCCATGTATTCGAATGTGCCTATCAATTACTTGAGTAATATCAATTCTAAATTTGTGATGAGGCTAGGTTTAGTTATCATAATAATATTTATAATTTATTTCTCCATTAATTATCTAAGTTAAAAAAAATTTACCATAATTGTTAACTCATTAATGAATTATATTTGAGAATTAAAACCTTATTAAACTTACATCTTATTGTGTGTACTTATATATCTCTATGTTTGTTTCATGCATTCATGTTGTTTAGTCTTTAATGCATTGGTAGTAGATGTAAAGTTGTAATTTACAACTGTGTTTTTGTTGGCTTTTATTCCGTGTCAAATTTGATTGTAATTATTATCAATCGTTTATACCCTGTATTTGTTGTGGGATTTGTTGTAAGGGTTGTGTGATAAAGAGTGTGTGTGAAGACTCAAGCATTTAGAGGCTGGAGGATTTTCGCGGGTATGTCGCGACCTAGCTTCCCGCGAAGTGAAGCATGTGCCTTACACGTGCTGGAATGCAAAGGGTCAAGCCAGGTGGAGACTAGTTATCTCTCGCGAGTATCTCGTGGGTAAGCCTTCCCGCGAGATACCCGCGAGACAAGCTGTTCTGCCAGCCTGTTTAGACTGACTCACACATTTTGCACCTATCCTATATATACCATCATTGCCCACAAATGTTGAGGAATGCTTCAGAGAGAAAACCCTAGCCAAACACATTGGGAATTAGAGATTGTCATCCCTACCTTTCTCTATACAATTGCTTGTGGTATCTCCTCAACCTTTCCCTCTCCATTCTCCATATCTTTGAGAGGTTGATAGCCCAAACACTTACCACACCTTTGAGAGTGTTGAGTGACGTTTTGGTGCTGCTGGGAAGCGTTGGAAGAAGCCTAGAATGGCAGATGCAACATGGAGCTTGTTGCGAGATCCGGAGAACTAAGACAAGACACGGTTCCGAGAAGCCTTGTTGGAGTAGGAGCTTAGAGGGCTTAGGTACATCGGGTAGACTAGGCTTGGAGGGTCTTTTGCTAACCCATGTATCCCAACTGATTGTCTAGTGAATCGATTTCCGCTTGGAGGGCAGCAAAGAGGTTTTTCGCCGAGTTCTTCAGTTTCCTCTTCGATAACATGTCTCGGTGTTATCTGTGTTTGCATCCTTCTTCCCTACTCTTGTTCATTTCATTTTTATTGCTGTGTTGCTTTAAATATGGATTAGAGTAGTTGTTTTGCCTTTACGCTTAAGTTTACACTATTCTGCACTTATCATTAAGTTAGTGTAAAATCAACCAAGCCGTAATTTTAATTTGGGGGTCTAAACCGCTCGTGTGTTTTCGACACATTTTCGAGCTTTCAGTAGATTATCTAAAGAGACTAAAGGGGGTGACAATCTAGAAAGAGTAAACTAATTGATATCTTGGCATGATAATGGAAGCAATTATTATAAAGCCAGTGTTATTTATTCAAATCCTATCATGTTTATTAAAAAAATATTCTCAGCTTCTTTATTTATTTATTTTTGGATTAATTGTAAATTACACCCCTAAAGTTTTGGGGTGTTTTGATTTTACACCATGACATTTTAGAATTTGGATTTTACCCCCCTAAAGTTTGGAAGTGTTTGGATTTTACAACCCCAAATTCTGAAACTTTAGGATGTAAAATCTAAACACTCCCAAACTTTAAATAGTAAAATCCAAATACCCCTAAAATTTAGGGGGTAAAATCCAAATTCTAAAACTTTAAAATGTAAAATCCAAATACGCTCAAACTTTAAAGTATAAAATCCAAATTCTATGAGTATGTGCATACCCAATATTTTTTTAGTGGTGCATTTGGATTGAAGGCAAGGACAAGATAACTATAAATATGCTTTAAAAAAAAAAAGGAAAATAGATTTCTAGATTAATATATGGATTTACATGTTTGTTAATGTTTCTTTCAATATTTAGATGTACACACCCCATTAGCGGCTTATGGAGGTCCATAATCTATATATCATTTTTTTTTCTTTTTTTTTTCTTTTTAAGGAAATAATCTATTTATCTACAATGACAAAGAGATTAAATTCTATAAAGATGTGATATAAAACCCAAGTTTTACACCATTCAATCCCAACATGTCACATCATTATAATACATATTAAAAACTAGACACAATCACACCCAATCAAATGACTTAGTTTAGGTCTAGTGCATCTTGTGCACTAGATCCAGTCAGATGATGACATGTGTCTACAAGTGGACACATGTCATCATCTCAATGAGTCTAGTACTACTGAACACTGGACCTAAGCCTGACCCATCAATTCTAATACTTATTTGAAAATCCAACTCAACTGTGAATTATAAAGATGTTATTATATGTGATAGGATGTATTGAGTTTTAAATAAAAAACTGATGTGGCAGTCTCTTATTGGATGGTGTAAAACATGAATTTTACACCCCATCCATATCAAATTTGGATTCTTAATTTAATGGCTAAAGGTATATGGTAGATGGACAGATAAATGCAATGACAAATGCATTGAATTATGTAAATGTAAATATCATAACTGGTTTAGTGGTCAAATTTGTTTTAATAACAATAACTTCAGCCAATCTATATATATATATATATATATATATATAATAATAGGTGAAGCTAAGAGAAAATCAAATTAGAATTCCAAATTAGAATTCAAATTTTGCGCCATATGTCCTAAATTATTTATTCTTAAAGAGTTTTATTTCTTAATTTTAGAATCAAATGTGGGACCATATTATAAATATTCATCCAAGTGAGTTATTAAGTACAAAAATCAAAGAGTTTAGAATAAATGAATCTTAAAAAAAAAAAAAAAAAAGTGCTTCACAATAATTAATAATATATATATATATATAGACAATTTACATTTTATACCTAATAATATCTTTACAAAATGTTTTAAAGAGTTAACAAAATATAAAAATGACTACTAATAGTATTTAAATTATATATAAAGAAATTATATTATGTATCTTATTTTATATCTTTAAGTGTTTTCATGCATATACATAGAGTTACAAGCTAGTTAAGGTAACGTTTAAAACCAATGATTTATAATTGAATAATAAAATTATTGGCCACTAACATTCTTAAAGTACTTTTGCCAACTTATAAGGGAAAGTCATTTATTGGTTGTAGCTATGGTTATCAAAATCCTGATATGGATCCTACGATCCTACGATTTTACGATCTCACCTACCCAAAACGATCTAGATCTTTTAAAGATCTGAGCGATTGTTCAGGATCATACTATTCTGATGATTCCAAACGATCATGATTTCTTGTAATCTTCTTTAACTTGACAAAAGGCTCAGTTGGACCCAAATGAAATATAATATCCCAACAGACCAAGTTTTGCTATTCTAGTGTAGAGAGATAGAGTGTTAGTGGAACCCAAACATAAAATAACATCCCAATAGAGTGTCACATTTTTGAGAATTTTGGCCCCTTTAAATGATGCTTACAAATGGATGTAATGATGTATGGTAATTACATCAAATTGATGTAAGTTTTTAGTTTTTTATGAATGTATAATTTATGTGATTATTTAACATACAAAATTTTTTTTCTCAAATAATGTAAGATCTTATGATTCACGATCCAATCTTACGATTCACGATCTTACGTAAGATCTCGATTTTGACAATTATGGTTGTAGCTAATAGCTCAAGTCAATATTTTGTTATTAAATGTGAATTTTGACAAATTCATCATTGGATTATATTTTTTTTTCTTGGACAAAAGCTGACTTCAAATTTAGTTATGGCCTAAGGCTACAAATCCCACTAAAAAATTAACATGGTTACATATTTAAAAATCTAACCATATGCTTGCATGTTCTTTATGTTGTTAAAACACATATAAAATTTTGTGTTAATCGGATGTTATTTATTATTTACTATTCAATTCATAAATTTATATTTTATGTATAATTTTAGACTACAAAAAATTAAAATCTAAAAGTTTGATTGATGACATAGCTATTAACCTTTGATGTTTTAGAAATTTTGCAAGCATGAAAGATATAAGAAGAAATGAAATAATTTGGCTACAAAATTAGTTGTAACCTAAGGCTACAACTCCACCCAATATATTTTTATTGGACATGAATTTTGACAAATTCACTATTTGATTAATTACATTTTTTTCTTATATCCTTCGTGCTTGCAAAATTTCTAGAATATCAAAAATCAATAATTATGTCATCAATCAAATATTTCAATTTCAATTTTTGGTAGTCTAAAATTATGCATAAAATATAAGTTTATAGATTGAATAGTAAATAGCATTTGATTGACATGAAATTTGACATGCATGTTAAGGATATAAAGAACTTACACTCCGACGAGTGGATTTCAAAATATGTAGCCATGTTAATTTTTTAGTGGGTGTTTCTCAAAAAAAATAATAATAATAATTTTTTAGTGGGAGTTATAGCCAATGCCAAAACCAAGTTTATAGCCAAATTTTTAACAAATGTGGGTTACATGAGACAAATGGAGCGAATCCTTAGTTAAGTAAAGTGTCAACTTTCAAATCATGTATATGCAACATGAATTCAGTCAAATCACAGGGAGATTTACTATAATCACCCTTTATCAAATACCCAATGCACCGGCCCTAGTCCAAAATCTTCCACTAAGAAGCCAATGGGCCAGAGGGATTGGAATTGACCTTCTTAGGGTCCATTTGGATACAGCTGAAAACTGAAAAACTAAAAACTGAAAACACTGTAGAAAAATAATTTTTAAATATGTGAATAGTACCGTGGGACCCATTTTTAATAAAAAAGTTGCTAAAAAGTGATGTTTGCGGGTCTTGCGTGTACTGTTCACATACAAAAGTCAACATTCACGGCCAAAAAAAAAAAAAAAGGAGGAGGAGGAAACGCAGATGCAAAACGCACTTGCTTTTCATCCATATCCAAACCAAGCCTTAGTTCTTACATATGAATACTACTGTGAAGTCGGTGGCTTGAACTTATCCTAATCCATGATTACTTTGAAGTGGCATACAAGACTTGGGAGTCTATTCCAAGTGCAACTCTATTTCCTAATTGTTTTAGGACTGTTAAACTGATACCTAACCGGCTTAGATATCCAAGTTCAACTTGGAATTGATATTTATTTGGACCTCACGCATTCAATATACATTGACCAGTTTGGAATTGTAGCAAATTACGAGATATCCTTGAGATGAGAACTAGAGTTCTACTTGAAGTAGTGTCTTGAATTAGGGGCAACTAGGGGCAACTTAGATATCCAAGTTCAGCCGTAACTCTGCCCTTCAATTAGGGGCAACTTAACATCGAAAAGGACTAAACTGCCCGAAGAATAGTCAACTACTTAATGAGCTATGAGGGATAAATTTGGACTAGCCAGTGATATAAACACATTCAATGGGGCATACTGGACTTGCCAATCTTGTCCTCACTTAGGCTGAGGCTCAAAAAGAGTTCTCATATTGATGGAAACTTGCAAAGGGTACTACAAGACAAAGCTAGAGAGGAATTTTACTTTCATACACAAATCACACATAACAAGTGGGTATAAGAAAGAGAATAACAATTGAAGGTTAGTTCTGCGGACTTGCTTTTTTGGATGAAAATTCTCTGGATGCTTCAATAATTTTCATCCCCTGTTTTGTCAACAATAATTTTTTATTAGATTAGATTAGATCAGACTCTATATGGTGAAGGTAGTAGACTCAAGAATTTCCAAAAGTCTTTTTCAAAAAAAAAAATTCTGAAAGTCCAAACAGACCAACTATACCAATTGGTAACATCAATAGTCAACAGTTTGGAAGGCAAGGCTATTGTTTTGCAGGTTTTTAAAGAAGGCCAACAAAAGCCCCAAGAAAAGAAATAATGAGAAACAAACTCAATATGTTCTATCCCAGTGGAACTTGTTGGCTACCAGTGAAGAAGAAAGTTGCAACAGCTAGTGTGGTCTTTATCTTCTTCCTCCTCGTCAGTGCTTTGGTATTTCTAGGCTGGATTGATATTGGGTCAAGCCTATTCAATGGGATTGCATTGTCAACATTTGAAAGTGATATGCTCCCCTACATTAAATTCAAAATTTTCAAACCCTTAGACCACAGTTCAATCGCCCTTTGTGTGCTATACGTTCTCATCCCTGTCAGTTGTCATCTTAGCATTGATTGATTTTTTTTAGGTCAGTATCAAAACAGTAGGTGAGGGTCATGACTCATGATTTCTATTACTAATTAATAATCTGATAGTTTAGAGGAGAAAGGGATTGAACACTGGACATGTCGTTAAAAATACCAAAAGATACTAATTATTTAAGTTACAAGACTCATTTTAATACTAATATTTCACATTACACCTAGAAAGAGTTTAGATCAAGAATAATAGCACAACTCATAGTAATCATAATAATAATATATAAATTATTAGTTCATTAATATTTTTTATATTGTTGATCTCATATTAATCACATTCATTGTTACCACAGTTTATAAACAGTGACAAACATGTTAGGTACTAAAAAATTAGGAACTAATGTATTTAGAACTCTAATGTGTAATGTTGGCAAACCATGATCAAAACAGGTGTTTAGTCTTGTTTTAGACTTGCTCAAAGTATGTTGTTTATGTAAAGTTGGAATTGAGTTAACTGCAGAATTGAGTGTGCAATTCTAACTGGCTTGATCGATCGATAATTAGACTCGATCGATCAAAAGTCGGGCAGAATGTTTTTTCTGCAGAATTTCCAACTCAGCCGAAGCCCATTAAGAATTAGGATTTTAGATCTACTTCTCTTAGTATATAAAGGAAACCCTAAGCACGTTTTTAAAGGACTTTTAAGAGAGAGAAGAGAGTGCCTCTTTTGTATCTAAGCTTTTGTTCCCAAACCTCTCTAAGGTCTTTGTTGCTCATATTGCTGTTTGTGTGAATTTCTTGTGAGATCTGAGAGGTGCTTGCCTTCACACAAGCTTAGAATTATCAAGAATGAGATTTGTTCAATAGCTTGATGATCATTCAGTTGCTGCCATAAGAGCTTAAAGATACACAAGCAGGTTTTCTTGTACTTGCTAGAGAATTCAAGAAAGAAGGAGTCTGTGGTCTTGAAGTTTGCACGTGGTCGTGTCAGTAAGTTTCTACTGGTGGATAGCAATAAGATGTTAGTGGTCTAAGTCGCTATTGTAAAATTTCGATTCTTTCATAGTGGATTCAGGTTTACCTTGAGGACAGCTAGGTTAAATCCTCCTTAGGTTTTTTACCGGTTTGGTTTTCCTGAGTCATCATATCATTGTATTATTTATCTTTCCGCTGCTATGCATGATATGATTATTTGATTGTGATAACCTAGATCTGGAATTTGGACTAAGTAATAACTTGGCTTGCTAACTAGGTTAATCCAATTGTGTTTTAAGGAGTCTAAAAACGTACAAGTGGTATCAGAGCGGATTGCTCTTTTGTTTTAGATCTTTTGATCTAAAAGCTGATCCTTGACCCTTGTTGTCATGGATAATTTGAAGTATCTTTCTAATCATGTCTCTACTCATGCTTCTGTTGATTTTATTGATGCTTGTGAAACTCTTCGTAAGGAATTATTAAAATCTATGAAAATTTCTAAGAAATTCAAGGAAGATTTAAAATTGGCTAATCTTGAAAAAGAGAAATTGATTGTTAGATTAGATGAATCTAATAAAAAGAATGAATTTTTGAGAAATCAAATTTCCTCTCAAGATAAGAAGATGAGAAGCTTGGAACAAGAGTTAGTTGAATCTAAAGCTAAAATTGAAAATTTGACTAGTACCAAGCCTGTTGTTGATAACAGAAGTGTTTCTGCCTCTCTTAAGCCTAAAATTGAGAAAGTTTATATTCCTCCTTTCAAGAGGAATCATAAAGAGAAGGCTTATTTTGCTAGGTTAGACAAAGGTAAAAATTCTGATGTAGACGCTGAAGTTTCTAAACCTATGTCTAAACCTACTGTTAGAGAGCATAATAAATCTGTTTTTGTGTCTACTTGTCACCTTTGTCAAGTTGTTGGTTACATTAGACCAAATTGTTTTTTGTTGAGGCAAAAACCAAAATCTGAGACTAAATTTGCTGTTAGGAATACTGATGTTTCTAAATTTGTTCCTGTTTGTCACTTTTGTGGTGTTTCCGATCACATTCGTCCTAATTGTTATAAATTGAAATTTAAACATTCTGTATTTCAATTTAGGATATGTGATGATATTTCTCCTGCCATAAGTCCATATAAATTGTTTCATAGGCTTTTGAAAAATTTAAATTTGTTAGCTTGTGAAAGGAATTTGCAAGATTTTAGTCTTTCTCAGAAAATTGGTGTAATCCCTTAAATACACTCTGCTTCACATGGATTTTCACCTACAAAGCTGAAGACTCGTACTATATGGGTGAGAAAAGATTCTCTAAGGTGAGTGTTGCTAACTTGTCCCTGATTTAATTCTTTCAATTATTTGTGGACATATTTTGTTTCTGTTGTTAGTTGTTTTTTTTTTTTATTAAAAAAAATCCAAAAACATTGAAAATTTTCAAAAAGACAAAAATAGTTTATTTTGAGTCTTGCTTTATTTTCCTTGAGGATTACATGAGTTATAATATCTCTCTCTTGATTTAGAACATGCTTGACATTATGGAGAAACTTGAATAGCATGTGTTATATAAGTGCTAAGCTTTTTCTGATTTTGTGTGAGTATGTACTAATTTGTACATGGACTCAAGGGTTAATTTAAGAAATTGATATTTCTTTTTTGTGTACCCTCTATAACTTAGTTTAGCACTATCATGCATTGCTGTTGCACTGTTCATTTAGCATAATATGTGCTTTTTGTTTTTTTTTTGTAAAATTTTTTTAAACCCAAAAAGATTTTTGTATTTTGTATTACATCTTGGATTTATAATCAAGATTGGCCATATTATCTTTACATAACATGTTTATGTACCTCATTTAGCTTAGATGGGCTTATTTTATTACACTTTACTAGTTTGACCTTTGTAGTGCATGTTGTGTGGGAAGATGTTTATAGTTTTTTATCACTTTGTCTTGATCTTGAAATCACATGCCTTTGATTGTCGGACTTGAACTTATTGAGAAAGGCATAAATAACCATCTTACCACTGTTTACTAGCCAATCATGAACACCTTAGTGCATATCGTAAGATTTTGTGCTCGAGAAAGTGTAACACATGCACAAAAAGACCATAAGGTGTAGCCTCGGTTTAAATGCTAAAATTGGTGTGTACATTATTGAGCTATAATAATTTTAAATCAAATAAAATTGATATGTACATTATCCCGGCTATCTTTAATAAGCTTATGATTAAATAAAATTTGTGTGTACAATATGAGGCAAATTAAGAAACTTACATGATTGTAAGCTTTTATTCTAGGAGATGTGGGAGTTATATGATGTAACTCTTTAGGTGATGGTCTCTCTCAAATTTATGTGATGAATTTTGTAGAAATTATGATTGCTTACTATTCACATATCACCATACATGTATCTCAAGTTTTTGCTAGTTGCACACACTACACAAGTTACTCTTTACTAAACTTGGTACATGATATTGTGTGTGAATTTGTTTTGGCCATCCAAGATTATATGTTTCTTGATTTTGATGCAAAATGTGTTTAATGTTTGAGTTTTGGAGACAAATTGGTTGAAAAAATTGTTTTTGGAAGATCTGGGTTGAATTCAAGTGTTTTTGAAAAACATTTCATCTCATACTCATGCATTTTATTCATAAAATATTGTACTTTAAGGAGTTTTTGCATTAACTTGCTCTGTTTTTCAAAAATTCACTTTTCCAAATTTTTGAACGATCGAATCTGTTTCTCGACCGATCGAAATTGCGATAAAAATTTTGGTTTGAATATGCTTGGCTTGATCGATGCTCGATTGATGCTTGACTGATCGAAACTGAAAATTTTTCAGTTTTTAAGTTTTTGACCATATTTTTTTTCATGCATCATTTGTGTTTAGAATTCACATGCATTACATTGTTTTCTGTATCCATCTTGCAGTTTTGCAGTCATATCTCTCATTGTTTTCTCACATAACATGCATACACTTTGCTAAATTGGGTACTCAACTTGATTTAAAAATTGATTGACTAATTTTTGAGCTTTGTACATTTTAGTATATGCTATTTTTATGTGTGAACTGTAGAAAATATTTTTCTTAAGAGATATGATGGATAATCAATGTGCAAAAATTTTCTCTACTCATGTAACTGTTTATGAGTCACATAGTGTCAAGTTTGCATTTATTGAAAGAGATAATATTTTTCTTCATGTGTATCCTCACCTTAGTTTTTAACTTTGGTTTGTGTGTCTTTGTTTTCCCCACCTCCTATATTTTCCCCAAAAATGTTTTTCCCAAAACTTTTTTTGTTTTTCTTATTTTTATAGGGGGAGAAGCATGTTTTTAACCTTTGTTGTTCATAGGGAGAGTTGTCTCTATTTTCTATAGAGTTGAATTGTTTTGTGTTCCTTTAATTCTCTTTTTCTCTCTACTTTTGTTGCGTATTTTTTTACTTTGGGCAACAATGAGTTGTCTTTGTCAATATATGACAAAAAGGGAGAGATTAGATGAAATGTGGGAATATGTGTTGAAAATACAAGAATGTTCTGTTTAGGGGGAGTTGACATTGTTTTTGATGTATCTAACTTAGGGGGAGAGTTAGTTTGCATATTTGTTGATTTACTGTTTTTCTATCACACACGCATTTATGTGTTTGTTGAGTGTTTCAGGAATATACAGGTTGATTCAGTCGTGCTGCTGTCTACACTTACAACTAATGGATAGTAGTTAGGTTGAATTTTTTTAATGGGCATTATTTTTTGTAAAGGGCTTATACTTGTAACTTTGAGTATTGTGTTTGTGTTTTGTCACGGATTGCCAAAAGGGGAGTTTGTTAGGTTCTAAAGACTCAGGAACTAATGTATTTAGAACTCTAATGTGTAATGTTGGTAAACCATGATCAAAACAAATGTTTAGTCTGGTTTTAGACTTGCTCAAAGTATGTTGTTTATGTAAAGTTGGAATGGAGTTAACTGCAGAATTGAGTGTGCAATTTTGACTGGCTTGATCGATCGATAATTAGACTCGATTGATTGAAAGTCGGGCATAATGTTTTTTCTGCAGAATTTCCAACTCAGCCCAAGCCCATTAAAGATTAGGGTTTCAGATCTACTTCTCCAGTATATAAAGGAAACCCTAAGCACATTTTTAAAGGACTTTTAAGAGAGAGAAGAGAGTGCCTCTTTTGTATCTAGGCTTTTGTACCCAAACCTCTCTAAGGTCTTTGTTGCTCATATTGCTGTTTGTGTGAATCTCTTGTGAGATCTGAGAGGTGCTTGCCTTCACACAAGCTTAGGATTATCAAGAAGGAGATTTGTTCAATAGCTTAATGATTATTCAGTTGCTGCCATAAGAGCTTAAAGATACACAAGCAGGTTTTCTTGTACTTATTGGAGAATCCAAGAAAGAAGGAGTCTGTGGTCTCGAAGTTTGCACGTGGTCGTGTCACTAAGTTTCTACTGGTAGGTAGCAATAGGATGTTAGTGGTTTAAGTCACTATTGTAAAACTTCGATTCTTTCACAGTGGATTCAGGTTTACCTTGAGGATAGCTAGGTTAAATCCTCCCCAGGTTTTTTACCGGTTTGGTTTTCCTGGGTCATCATATCATTGTGTTATTTATCTTTTCACTGCTATGCATGATATGATTGTTTGATTGTGATAACCTAGATCTGATATTTGGACTAAGTAATAACTTGGCTTGTTAACTAGGTTAATCTAATTATGTTTTAAAGGGTCTAAAAACATACAAAACCAATCCAAAGAACAACAGAAAAATCACTAAAAGAGCAAGAATTCCCACTGAAATGCACAAAAGGAAACAAAAAACAAACGTGCCCAAAAAACTACTACCCCACAACAACACACAGTCTTAACAGTCCAATATAATCATCATCAAACAGAACATGCCCGTCGTACTTCCATTGGATCCACGAAGATCTACAGCACTTGAAGCACACAGGAATCACGAGGAAAATGGTGGAGTGGGCTCGCAAAACCGCGCATTTCAGGCTTGTGATTGTGAAAGGTAAGGCCTATGTAGAGAAATATAGGGAGTCAATACAGACAAGAGACATGTTCAGCTTATGTGGCATTTTGCAGCTACTAAGGTTGTACCCTAGGAGATTGCCTGACTTGAAACTTGATAGGCCAAGAATGTATTGACCCCTTGTGATGAATTAACCAATTAATTGGCCAAATTAATTAATTAATTCAATTAGCATGCAATAAGCGTGGTAGCAAAAAAAAAAATCACCAACTAAATTAATATGCGGCGGAAAATAAATTGACACGGAGATTTGTTTACGAATGAGGAAAACCTACACGGCGAAAACCCCACTGAGGGATTTTAAGGTCACTACACTCAAGAATCCACTATCATCACAACAAGCGGTTATAAGTAAAAGAATCCCAATACCTTATACCAACCTACAACCTTTACCCCAATACCCAATTGAAGTTGTTCAGTAGTGACAATCTCTCCTTTCAATGCATGGCTCCCAATACGTGACTAACCAATTCGATGTGCGGGTCCCAGTACGCAGCTTACACACCAACTTAAGAAGGATGTTGGCTGCAAAGTTCTTCAGTTCATCAACACGATGAAGATCATGAAGTTTCTTGGTTACAAAACCCTACGGTGTACAAACACAATAGCTTCTTGAAGAGAAAGATAAACTAGGACATATTTCTCCGGTTCACAATATGCTTGTGAAAAACTTTTTCATTAAGGTGCATCAGTTGTGACGGCCCTTAAAACAATCCTTATATATGTTTAGAGTTGTGAGAAAAGAAAGCCCAAACATCTATACACAGATTGGATGAAAATCAAAACTGAAAATCTGATTTTCTTAAATCTCGATAGATACCCTATCTATCGAGCAGCTGTCGAGCATCGGGCTTAAACAGCCTTTTAAACCTCGATAGATACTAGCTGTCGAGCTTTAAAATCTAGCACTTATTCACTTATTTCTTGGACAAACTTGCATGGCTTTAACACTTGACCTTGAAACCTTATTCCTTGAAGCATTAAACACATCCTAGATCTACCCAATTACAAGTAAAGTGCGCTTTGTCAAAGGATTAGCCAATTCTCTATTTACATATGTTTCTAACATGATTCACATATGTCCTAACATTTTTCTCAAGTTGGTGAGTAAGTTGTGTACTGGGATTCGTACATCGAATTGGTTAGTCGCATACTGGGAGCCGTGCATTGAAATGAGGAATTATCACTACAAAACAACTCCAATTGGGTATTGGGATAAGGATTCAACTGTAAGTTGGTATAAGGTACTGGGATTCCTTTACTTGTAATCGCTTGTTGTAATAATAGTGAATTATCGGGAACGGTGACCTTAAAATCACCCGGTAGAGTTTTTGCCATATAGGTTTTCCCCATTCGTAGACAAATCATAGTGTCAATTTATTTTCCGTTGCATTCTTAACTTAATTGGTGATTTGTTTGTACTACCACGCTTATTGCACACAAATTGAATTAATTAATTAACTAGGCTAATTAATTGGTTAATTCATCATAAGGGATCAATACATTCTTGGCCTATTAAGTAGTATCAGAGCAGACACCCTCTGATTAGGTTTTAATCTTTACTGTATGATCCATTAACCTCTGTTTGTCATGGATAGAAGACAATCTCTCATTATACCTCCTTTATTTAGTGGCACTAACTATGCATATTGGAAAGTACGCATGAGAGTTTTCTTGCAATCATTAGATGAAAATGTGTGGCAAGCTATGGAGATAGGCTTGACCAAGCCAAAGGAAGTGCTGGCCGATTAGGATGATGCTAAGATCAAGGCGACAAACTTCAACAGCATGGCATTGAATGTGTTATTCAGTGCGGTCATGAATGAGGAGTTCAAGAAGATATCCTCTACTGAAACTGCTAAGGAAGCATAGACCATCCTCTAGACAATATATGAAGGTACTAAGGCTATCAAGGATTCGAAACTTCAGAGGCTTACCACAAGCTTTGAAGAGATTAAGATGAAGAAGGATGAATCATTTGATGAGTTCTATGCTAAGCTCAAGGACATAGTGAACTCAGCCTTTAATCTTGGGGAAACCATTCCCAAACCCAAGATTGTTAGAAAGGTACTTAGATCTCTACCCGAGAGATTTCATGCCAAGATCACTGCGATTGAGTAATCAAAGGATATTGACAAAATTCCTTTCACTGAGCTAGTTGGAAATCTGTAGACCTATGAGTTGGATTTGACAAGGATTGGGAAATCTAGTAAAGGCAAGAGCATGGCATTAAGGCCTAAGACTAGTGACACTGATGAGTCTTCACACGATGAAGATTCTAAGATGAAATCCTATATCACTAGGCAATTCAAAAAGTTTATGAAAAATGCCAATGCTAAAGGATTTGACAAAGACCACAAGCAGTCTAGTTCGTCTCAGTTCAAGAATCAAGACAAATAAAAGAAGGATGCTAGGGATGGCGGTTAGTATATTGTTCCCTCAGGACCAAAATGTTTTGGGTGTCAAGGCTTCAGTCACATGAAACAAGAGTGCCCTACATATCTCAAGACCATCAGGAAGAGCAAGGCACTTGCTGCTACTTTGAGCGACACCAAGCCTGAAGATGATTCTGACAATGAGGATGATGGAATCCTAAATGCCTTCATTACCACCGTAAATCCTACTAAGGGGATTGTTGAAGATGTGGATGATGAAGAGGACTTGGTGGATTCTAAGTTTGAGAAAATGGATGATCAAGATGATATCCATACAACCTACGAAAAATTGTATAAGGTTTCTAAGAAGCATGAAAAACTATATAGGCTGGCCACCAAGAAGCTGAGTAATTTGGAACTTGATCAAGAAGAGCTTTCCACAAAATTTGATGAAGCCAATCAGACCATTGGAGCACTGAGATTTGAGAATAATTTCTTAACTGAGAAGACCAAGAAGTTTGAAACGGAGCTATTTCAAGTCAGAGCTCAGTTGGAAAGGACTTCAAGTGCAAAGCTTGATGAGATGCTCAGTCTTCAGAAATCTGCTTCCAATCAAATCGATTTAGGGTATGATTTCGCTTCTCCTAGTATTGCTTTTACTAGTACTACTGTTTTTGTTTCTCCTACTAATAATGTTGAATCTAAAAACAATGATGTGAAAAATGTGTTAGCTAGTGAAAACATAGATAAGGGTACACTATCTTAGGAGCACCCCCTAAGCAGGATAAGAAAGATACTAAAAACCCTAAGGCTAAGAAGGGAAACACTCAAAAGCCTAAACAAAAGAAGCAGCATCTCTGTCATCGCTGTGGAGCAGCTAGACATACTCAACCTAATTGCTACAAGTGGTTAGCCACTCAACAGAGCAACAATATGATCTTATCGGGAAACCAGAATTAGTTTCCATCTTCCTTTGCTCTTCTTGGAGATCTTCTCAAAGCCCTCATGTTCCTTTTGAATTTGAACGATTTCAATTCTTCTCCCTCACTGCCGGATCAAGGGTTTGCTAAACGGAAAGGTTCTTCCAAGGTGTGAAAGGAAAAAGGCTCCAATTGATTTTGTCACTTTTTTTTTTCTCTCTCCCCTTCTGGTTTTTGTTTTTGCATTACTTGTGTGTTTTGCTTTCATATTTTAAGTCAGTCTAGTTTTATGCATTGTTTTGTTTAACATGTTATTATTTATTTATTTTTCAGTTTTGCTTTATTTTGTTTTTCAAAAAAAAAAAATTGAAAAATCACAAAAATACAAAAACAGTGTGTGTTTGTGTACATTGGTACTTGTGTATCTTGGATGGCCATTGAAATAAAGTTTTCTAAACTTTGTATCTTTTGTAACTTAGATGAGCATCTCTATGCACAACTAAGCAAGTGAGCTTTCTGGCTCGTGTTTGTAATGAGTAAGATTAGGTAATCTCTTGTAATTAACACTCGTATCACTCTTTTTGACGGGAATGACTAGAAAATCCTAAGAGAAAGGCATAAATAACCATTTCACCACTGTTACTCGCCAATCATGAAATGACATATGTATGCTTCGGCATAGCAAAAGTGCAATGTCAAAAGCTTAACATCATTGGGTATTTCTTTTCTCTCTCTTATATGCCCATGCATGGTTTTCTTAAAAGAAAGTATGCAAAGAAAAAGAAAGTATGCAAAGAAAAATAAAAGCAAAAAAAATCAAAATGCTTTATATATGATTGCAAGCATGTCTTCTAGGAGATGTGGGAGTTATAGGATGTACCTCGAAAGTGATAGTCTCCATCAAACAGTTATGATCATGTATGAGTTAAACTGATTTTCTCATATCTCAAATCGTCATAACGTGTAGACACTTATACAAATTTTGCGATGTTTTTCACACACAACACACAATATTCTTTACTACTCTTGATACATGTGCAAGTACAATGTGATTTGGTCATCACAAGAAATACATGCGCTAATGTATGCTCACTAAAATGTCTTAACTTGTTTTTGAAATATAAAATTGGTTAGACTTGTTTAATGTGTGTGTGTGTGTGTGTGTGTGTGTGTGTGTGTGTGTGTGTGTGTGTGTTTTGGATCTAAATGCTTAACATTTTTCTTAATAGGAAATGTTTTTGAGAGCTTAAAATGTTGTTTGGATCTTTGGTTGAGTAGCATGTTTGATTTCATTCATGTTTGTGTTTTTCTCTTCTTTAAAAAACTGTTTTTAAGCAATCTCGATAGTTTCTCGATAGCTAGGCTATCTATCAAACCTTTTGAGCTTCCTTTCTCGATAGCTATTATCCCAGTCTCAATTCATTGAGATTCTTGAGATTCAATCTTGATAGCTTCTCGACAGCTACTCGATCCATCCAGGAAGGTTCTGTATGCTCGATAGCTTCTCGATCCATCGAAGTTTATTTGTTGTGGCCACCTCTCGACAACTGCTCGATAGCTCCTCAATAACTATTTCTCGCGTTTTAATTCTTGACAGATCTCGACACCTCTCGATCCATCAAGAAACTGGGTTTTCTATATATAGGATCCGGCGACATTTCTCTCATTTCTCTTTGATCTCTCTCGACTTTTTATGTCTTCTTACCTTCCCAAACACCTCACTCTCACTCCAAATCACTTACCCACTCTCTCTTTGGTCTCAATGTCTCTTCTTTTCTTTGGTATGATTCTATTTCTCTCACATTATCATGCATTTCATAATCTCTAACCTAACTTTTGGGATTTTTGATAAACTTTAAGGTTTTTAAAAATTTTGGAGTTTTTGTGAAAATTTTGGGATGGGTTTTTGTTTAAATGATTTTAACTCATCATGCATTGCATTACATTTGCATTTTAACTATATTTTCATGCATTATAGATGTGTGTTATATATGTTGAATTGTTGTGTCCTGTTAGGTTTGGATTAGGCTAAGCCCATGATGATTTTTATGTTGCATATCACATGCTCATGCATTTTTCATGCATACATACCTTCATTTCTTTATATTCTTATATTGATTTGTTTGGTGCTTTTCTGCATGTCTCTCTCTCTCCCTCTTTCTTTCTTGCGTTTGTCTGCTCTATGGCATCTAAATGCAAATCTACTCGATCTCGGAACCCTCTTCGTTCCAGGGTATCTTACTCTGATTCTACCCCCTCCCATGTCAAGTTTCGTGATGAGAAGGCCAAGTTGGACTTTTCGAAGAACTTTTCACGATGTGGCATTCATTTGGAACGCCAAGTCGTTCTATCATATTTTTCCAATACTGACCTTCCTACTATCATATACAATCAGGGTTGGCAGTTAATGTGTGGCATCCCGGTCACTTGTCCCTCCATGATCATACAAGAGTTTTACTCCAATATGCACGGATTTGATTATTTTGTACCTCATTTTGTCACTCGCATTCGAGGTATGTGCATCATAGTTACTCTAGATATTGTATCCGAGGTACTACACGTTCCTAGGGTAGCGCATCCTGACTACCCTACCTGTGATCATCTGAGGACTGTGTCTAAAGACGAACTCTTGTTTCTATTCTATAAGACACCTTCATCTTGGGGTGACCGTCAAAATACCCCTTGCTCGAGCTTTGCAAAAGGTTCGAGATTCCTTAACATGGTGATGACATTTGTTCTCCACCCATTGCCTCACTATAACTCCATCACAGAGCCTCGTGCTCAATTTTTGTTATCCCTTCTTGAGGGACTCTCTATTCATTATCCGTTTCACTTCATCCTATCCCTCATAAATGTCTATAAAGATACGGCGACTCGTGATAAGCTCATCTTTCCTTCCGCTATCATGAGGCTTTTTCGCCATTTTTTTGTCTCTTATCTCGAGCCTCCTCATTTTTTGGTCACGTATGCCATAGATGCAGCTACCGTCAAACGGAGCAAGGCCCAGTTTCGACTGAAATGGCCACGGACAGAGACAGCAGCTCCTCTTGCTTCTTCCACTCCTTCCACATCCGCACCTTCTTCATTGGCGGGTGGTGTGACCCTCAAGGCAGTCATGGCACAGCTGTAGCGTGTGGATGCTCGCCTTGACACACTCAATAATGAGTTGTGTCAGGTAAACACCTGTGTCGGCTATATTGCTAGATGGCAAGCTCGCCTTGGTGGCTTCGTAGAGTCTCCCTCTCCTTCTCCTTCTTCAGAGGCTTCTAAGGACGAGGACAATGATGGTGACTCCAACGATGATGATGATGAGGATGAGGATGCTAGCTCTTCCAGTGACGATGAGATGACTGCTGATTTACTTACTCTTTGTCATTCGTGATAAAAAGGAGAAGTAGTTTTGAATATGAGAGTAGTTTTATACATAAGGGGAGAGTTAGAATAGAAGATTTTTGTTAGGGGGAGTGTTTATATTTTTTTAAGGGATGTAGTGAGGTTATTATGTATTTTCTTTTCTTTCTTTCACATTTACCTCATGTATACTGGTCTTGTGACCATTTGACATACATTGTACTTATCTTTGCATATATATATATATATATATATATATTGATGTCACCTATCTTTACATGTGTTGTTTCTTTTCTCTCTTTATGCACATGATTCTTATTAATTGTTTGCAATATTTTATTTCTGTTTCACACTAAGATGTCGTGATGAGTTTTGTTTAAAGTGTTTCAAAAATACAGGTTGTCAAAGTCTTTTTGCCATAAACTCTTTTCTTGCAAAGTTTTTCAAGAGTTTGTGTTATGATAGATTTTATTGTATTCAACAAGTGAGTATGAGTTGAGTGATTTATGACTTCTGTCATATATTCATTTGTTTGTTGTGGTTTTGTCACGGATTGCCAAAGGGGAAGATTGTTAAGACATATGTGAATCATGTTAGGAATATATGTCAATATAGAATTGGCTAATTTTTTGACAAAACACATTTTACTTGTAATTGAGTAAATCTATGATGTGTTTAATACTTCAAGAAACAAGGTTTCAAATTCAAGTGTTAAAGCCATGCAAGTCTCTCCAAGAATCAAGTGAAAAAGAGTTGGATTTTAAAGCTCAACAGCTAGTATCTATCAAGGTTTAAAAAGCTGTTTAAGCCCGATGCTCGACAGCTGCTCGATAGATAGGGTATCTGTCGAGGTTTATGAAAATCAGTTTTTTAGATCTGATTTCACTCCAATCCGTGAATAGATGTTTAGGCTTTCTTTTCTCACAACTCTAAACATATATATTGATTGTTTTAAGGGCAGTCACAACTAATGCAACTCAATACAAAAGTTTTTCACAAGCATATTGTGAACCGAAGACATATGCCCTAGTTCATCTTTCTATTCAAGAAGCTGCTGTATTTGTACACCATAAGGTTTTATAATAAAAGAGCTTCGTGATCTTCATTGTTTTGATGAATTGAAAAACTTTGCAGCCAACATCTTTCTCAAGTTGGTGAGTAAGCTGCGTACTGGGATCCGCGCATCAAAATAGTTATTCACGTACTGGGAGCCGTGCATTGAAAGGAAAGATTATCATTACAGAACAAGTCAATTGGGTATTGGGGTAAGGGTTCAATTGTAGATTGGTATAAGGTACTGGGATTCTTTTACTTGTAAACGTTTGTTGTGATAATAGTAAGCCGCACACTGGGATCTGCACATCGAAATGGTTAATCACGTACTGGGAGCCGTGCATTGAAAGGATAAATTGTCACTACAGAACAAGTCCAATTGGGTATTGGGGTAAGAATTCAATTGTAGATTGGTATAAGATACTAGGATTCTTTTACTTGTAAACGTTTGTTGTGATAATCTTGAATTCTCGGGAGTGAACCAAAGACATATGCCCTTGTTCATCTTTCTATTCAAGAAACTGCTGTGTTTGTACACCATAGGGTTTTATAATAAAGGAGCTTCGTGATCTTCATCGTTTTGATGAACTGAAGAACTTTGCAGCCAACATCTTTCTCAAGTTGGTGAGTAAGTTGCGTACTGGGATCCACGCATCGAAATAGTTAGTCATGTACTGGGAGCCATGCATTGAAAGGAGAAATTGTCACTACAGAACAAGTCCAATTGGGTATTGGGATAAGGGTTCAACTGTAGATTGGTATAAGGTACTAAGATTCTTTTACTTGTAAACGTTTGTTGTGATAATAGTAAGCTGCATACTGGGATCTGCGCATCCAAATGGTTAGTCACGTACTGGGAGCCGTGCATTGAAAGGAGAGATTGTCACGACAGAACAAGTCCAATTGGATATTGAGGTAAGAGTTCAACTGTAGATTGGTATAAGATACTGAGATTCTTTTACTTGTAAGTTTTTGTTGTGATAATAGTGAATTCTCGAGAGTGGTAACCTTCAAATCACCCGGTAGGGTTTTTGCCATGTAGGTTTTTCCCATTCATAAACAAATCACCGTGTCAATTTATTTTCCGCTGCATTCTTAACTTAGTCGGTAATTTGTTTGTGCTACCTTGCTTATTGCATGCAAATTGAATTAATTAATTAACTTGGCTAATTAATTGGTTAATTCATCATAAGAGGTCAATACATTCTTGGCCTATCATTTCTTTTAAGCAAACCATGCATGGGTATATAAGAAAGAAAAAAGAAATGCCCAATGATGTTAAGCTTTTGACATTGCACTTTTGTTATGCCGAAGCATATAGTTGTCATTTCTTGATTGACGGGCAACAGTGGTGAGATGGTTATTTATGCCTTTCTCTTAGGATTTTCTAGTCCTTCCCGTCAAAAAGAGTAATACGAGTGTTAAGTATAAGAGATTACTTAATCTTACTCATCACAAACACAAGGCACAAAGTTCACTTGCCTAGTTGTGCATAGAAATGTTCATCTAAACTACAAAAGATACAAAGTTTAGAAAACTTTGTTTCAATGGCCATCCAAGGTACACAAATACCAATGTACACTAAACACGCACTGTTTTTGTATTTTTCTTATTTTTCAATGTTTTTTTTATGAAAAACAAAATAAAGCAAAACTGAAAATAAACAAATAAAAACATGATAAACAAAGCAATGCATAAAACTAGATGTAAATGCATGAGGAAGGAGGAGAAGAAGAAAAGATCAATCCATGGAGATAACACCAATGTTTTGACGAAGGAATTCAAACTGTTTGCTATCAAGAGGTTTGGTGAACAAATTAGCCTTCTGATCATCAGTGTGAATGAACTCAAGAGTAAAAGTACCATCTTCGACAAGCTCCCAAATGAAGTGATGTCGAATCTCTATATAGTTCGAGAATGTTGAATCGGGTTCTTAGAGATGTTGATGGCACTGGTATTGTCACAGTAGATGGTAAGATGCTCTTGACAAATATCGTAATCAATGAGAAGTTTTTGCATCCATTGAAGTTAGGTGCAACAGCTACCAGCAGCGATGTACTCAACCTCTACAGTGGATAATGAAATGAAATTCTGCTTTTTGCTTATCTAGGAGACAAGATTATTACTCACACAAAAACAACCCCCTGATGTACTCTTTCTATCATCAGGATTCACAACCCAGTCAGCGTCAGAATACCCAACTAAGACATCATTTGTGTCCTTACTGTACCACACACCAAAGTCGACAGTGGTTTTGACATACTTTGGATTCTTTTCAAAGCAATCGTATGAGACTTTTTGAGATTAGCTTGATATCTAGCACACACTCCCACATTGTAACTAATGTCAAGTCTACTAGCAGTAAGGTAAAAAAGACTATCTATCATGCTTTTATAAAGAGATGAATCAACATTTTTACCCAACAAATCTACAGTGAGTTTAACATTTAGGCTCATAGGGGTTTTAACAAAACTAACAGATTCCAAACCAAACTTTTTCACAAGATTTTTAGCATATTTAGATTGAGATAGGAATATATCTGACTCCTGTTAACGGATCTGCAAACCAAGGAAGTGAGTCAACTCTCCAATCATACTCATCTCAAACTCGGCTTGCATGAGTTTTGAGAAACTATGAGCAAGTTCATCCTTAGTCGACCCAAAGATGATATCATTAACGTAGACTTGAGCAACTATCAACTCACCGTCTTCCCTTTTGACGAAGAGAGTTTGATCAGCTTTTACTCTTATGAACCCATGTGACACCAAGTATTGTGTGAGTGTGAGCTAATCATACCAAGCTTTAGGGGCTTGCTTTAAACCATAAAGTGCCTTCATGAGGTACAACGCATGATTCGAAAAGCATGGATCAATGAATCCTTTTGGTTGAGCCACATAAACATCTTCCTTAAGAAACCCGTTCAAGAAAGCAGTCTTTACGTCCATTTAGTAAAGCTTGAACTTCAAGTGACATGCCAGGGCTAGGAGAATTCTGATGGACTCCATAGGGGCTACTGGAGCAAATATCTCATCGTAGTCTACTCCTTCCATTTGAGAGTATCCTAGAGCTACAAGACGAGCCTTGTTGTGGATCACATTACCCTCCTCATCAATCTTATTGCAGAATATCCACTTTATGCCAATAATGTGCTCACACTCCAGTCTAGGTACTAGAGTCCAGACATCATTCCTTTGAAATTGAAGTAGTTCATCATGCATAGCTTCAACCCAGCTTTCATCCTGAAGAGCTTCCTCAACTTTAGTGGGTTCAACCTGCAACAAATAACAAGAGTAAAACACAAAGTTAGTAACACATTTATCAATTATAAGCTTCCTTAGTGTAAATTCATTCATGTTTCCCACGATACCTTCAGGAGGATGATTCAATTTAATCCTAGAGGAGGGTCCTTTCTTTTTATAGGATTTAGAATCAGGTGAAGTAGGTATGTCTACTGAACCTTCTACAACACTTGAAGTGCTGGGAGTACTTGGAGATACGGGCTCTTGATCAACAATTTCTTGAACGTCCTTGGGCTCGGAAGGAAGAATTTCTTTGGGGATTTCCTCATTAAGTTTCTCAAAACCGAACTCTGAATATTCATCGATAATAACATTCACAGTTTCCATTACCTTCTTGGTTCTTTTATTGTATACCTAATAAGCCTTGCTTGTAGAGGAGTATCCCAGAAATATTCCTTCATCGCTTCAAGAGTCAAATTTTACCACATTCTCTCTATCCTTGAGAATGAAACAAGTACTTCCAAAAATTCTGAAGTACTTAACATTTGGCTTCCTTCCCTTCCATAGCTCATAGGGAGTCTTTTTGGTACCGAGTCTAAAGTACACTCTATTAACAGTATGACATGCAGTGTTAACAGCATCTCCCCATAAGTTTCAAGCCATATCGTTGTTGTGCAACATGGCTCTAGCCATGTCTTGAATAACCTTGTTCTTTCTTTCTACTACACCATTCTGCTGAGAAGTAATAGGCGCAGAGAATTCTTGAGATATACCTGATCTAGTACAAAAGGACTCCATGTATGAGTTCTCGAATTCTTTACCATGATCACTTCAAATTCGATCAATCTTCAAACACTTTTCATTCTGCAATCCTATGCACAAGGCTTCAATGTGCTCAGGAGCATCAGACTTGGATCGTAAGAGGATGACCCAAGTATACCTAGTGAAGTCATCTACCATAACCATGATGTATCTTTTTCTACCAAAAGATTCAGTTTTGGTTGGAACCATGAGATCCAGATGCAATATCTCTAATGGTATAGATGTAGCGGATGTCTGAGTGCCCAAATGTTTAACTTTCATCTGTTTTCCAAGCTGACTTGGTCCACACACCACATTGTTCACTCTACTGAGTTTTGGTATCCCCAAGACTGACTCATGCTTAGATACAATTAAAAGATGTTTGTAACTAACATGTCCCATCCTTTTGTGCCATAGATCTTCATTTGATAAACGAATGCTATTGCACATAATATTAGCATCAGGAACCAAACCATAACAATTGTCTAGAGTATAAACACCATTTATGAGTTTCTTTCCAGACTCATCCATGACATGGCAATTCCTTTTTGAGAATAGTACCATAAAGTCTTGATCACATATCTGACTTATTCTCAACAGGTTCACTCTCAAACCTTTTACATATAGAACATTTGCAATGTCTGGCAGTCCAAGTAAAGAGATGATTCCCTTTCCTTTAATCTGTTATTTGCTCCCATCACCAAAAGTGACATTACCACCTTTCTTAGACTCAAAAACCTTGAAGAGAGATCGGTCTCCGGTCATGTGTCTTGAGCTGCTGTTGTCAAGGTACTACAAACACGTGTCCATAACCTTAAATGCAGACGTCATCATAAAGCACACTTCGTGCTTAGAGGACAGATCAGTGGGATGTTTTCTCTCATCTGCTTTTTATGAACAAAGCCTTTAACTTTCACTCTACTCAGACGAACTCCATTTCACATTTTCAATCTGAGACAATCTAGTTTCTTCTTTGTCAAGCTTAGATCTTTTCCAATAATCATCATGATAGAATTCAAATAACTTTTAGACTTGCATTTTTTGATACACTCAAACAAGTAGAAATTAGAAAAATAAGATGTATTTGAAAACAAAGATTTTTTCAAGCCGGTTGCAACCATGACAACAGGGGTCAATAGATCACACAAAAAAAGATTAACCCTAATTAGAGTGTGTCTGCTCTGATACCACTTGATAGGCCAATAATGTATTGACTCCTTGTGATGAATTAACCGATTAATTAGCCAAGTTAATTAATTAATTCAATTAGCATGCAATAAGTGTGGTAGAACAAACAAATCACCAACTAAATTAATATGCAGCGGAAAATAAATTGACACGGTAATTTGTTTACAAATGGGGAAAACCTACACGGCAAAAATCCTACTAGGTGATTTTAAGGTCACCACTCTCGAGAATCCACTATTATCACAACAAGCGATTACAAGTAAAGGAATCTCAGTACCTTATACCAACCTACAGTTGAACCCTTACCCCAATACCCAATTGGACTTGTTCTGTAGTGACAATCTCTCTTTTCAATGCGCGTCTCCCAGTACGTGACTAACCAATTCGATGTGTAGATCCCAATACGTGACTTACACAGCAACTTGAGAAGGATGTTGGCTGCAAAGTTCTTCAATTCATCAACATGATGAAGATCATGAAACTCCTTGGTTATAAAACCCTACGGTGTACAAACACAGCAGCTTCTTGAAGAGAAAGATGAACTAGGGCATATGTCTCTGGTTCACAATATGCTTATGAAAAAAAATTTCATTGAGGTGCATCAACTGTAACGGCCCTTAAAACAATCCTTATATATGTTTAGGGTTGTGAGAAAAGAAAACTCAAACATCTATACACGGATTGGATGAAAATCAGAACTGAAAATCTAATTTTCTTAAATCTCGATAGATACCCTATCTATCGAGCAGCTATTGAGCATCGAGCTTAAACAACCTTTTAAACCTCGATAAATACTAGCTGTCGAGCTTTAAAATCTAACACTTCTTCACTTGATTCTTGGACAAACTTGCATGGCTTTAACACTTGACCTTGAAGCGTTGTTCCTTGAAGCATTAAACACATCCTAAATCTACCCAATTACAAGTAAAGTGTGTTTTGTCAAAAGATTAGCCAATTCTATATTGACATATGTTCCTAACATGATTCACATATGTCTTAACAGAGCTCATGTTTGATTGTGATGATCGACCTGTCATCCCATCGAACGACTTTCGGGACCAAATTCGAGCCCACCTCCATTGTTTCGCTACTGTTCGGATTGGTCGAGTTTGGATATTGTGTTTCCTGATTGGTCTTTTTGGGGCTGGTATGTAAATCAATCATGCTTACCTTTCGATTGCCATTAGTCGAGTTTGAAATATGATCATCTTCATTTCATGGTTTAAACGTTATTTCTTAAACCTAATAGTAATAATATACCAAGTGATAAAGAGAATGAGATACTTTAAGAGGAAAAAGTTTTGGGGAGAAATGTTACATAGGTATGACTTAATTTTGTTAGGGCTGAGATCAATATAAATCCATGGAAAAGTGTGTTGGAGGACATAAAACAAGGCAACACAAGAACCAAATGGAAGGATAGAGTACCCTATGTTTATTGGAGAGGGAATCCAAGTGTGGCTACAACTAGAAATGACCTTTTGAAGGGCAACGTCTCAGATAAAGATGACTGGAACACTCACCTATATATACAAGTTAATATACATTCTTCTTGTTTACTCACAGATGTTGATCATTCTCCTACATATATATTTTGCAAAAAAAATTTGATGCGCTCTAATTTCAGGACTGGGTACAAAAATCTAAACAAGGTTACAAACAATCAAATTTAGAAGACCAATGCACTCACAGGTAGTTATAAAAACAATATCAAAGAACAATTTTATTTCCATTTGAACTGTTCTCTTTTTTTCCTCTTTTTAATTGAGAAAAGTGTGCTTTGTGCCAGATATAAGATTTATATAGAGGGATGGGCATGGTCTGTAAGTGAGAAGTATATTTTAGCATGTGACTCAGTGACATTGCTCATAAGGCCTCATTATCTTCATTAGAGGAATGGTGCCATTGGAGCACTACTGGCCCATTAGGGACAACAGCAAGTGCACCTCTCTTAAGTTCGTTGTGGAATGGGGCAACAATCACACACGAAAGGTCTCTCTCTCTCTCTCTCTCATATTTTCAAAATGTTTTCACTAAGGGTTGTGCATCCACCATTCCAATGGACCGATCTAACCCAACGATTTGAATTTTTTTTACATGGGTTGGTAACTTGATTTGTTTTCTTTTTCTTTTTCCGAACTCGAGTTGTGCGGGAATCATGTTGACAAAATTTTCAATCTAAGTAACTTACCCAACCTACACTATTAGATTTTATTTTTAAATATAAATATGTAATTTAAAATTGCTCGTTTGATTTATTTTGAATTATAAGACTTAGGCTGAAACATTGGAATATTAGCCATAAGTATACAAGGTACAATTATTTATTAAATAATGGAGTTGCATAGTTCAATGAAACATTATTTTTTTAATTAGGCTCAACAAAATGGTGCAAACTCAACGACAGACAACCCAATTTGAATTCCTACAAGTTGGTTGTGTTGGTTTTAAATCTATCATCCTTGGGTTGAGATTTCTCAACTCCAGCAAGTTGGTTAGATTGAAAAATCTATGATGATATATATAATATCAAAATCATTTGACTTTTGATTAATCTTATAATATTATGTCAAATTAGCTTTTAAAGCCTAACAATTTGAAAGTTCAAAAAAGGTATACAACACCTTTGAACGTTTGGACCCTAAATACAAAAATACCAATTCAAGCTTTATATCAAACAAATAATGTGCGGAACATGATATCAAGCTATTAATAGAATTGATAACTAATCTAAGCCAAATATAAACACATCCACAGCAGTAAATATAAGGCAAAGATAAAGGGAAGGAAGATGCAAACACACGATGTGTTATCGAAGAGGAAACCGAAGCCCTCGGTGTAAAACCTCTCCGCCGCCCTCCAAGCGGTCAAATAATCCACTAGAAAATGTAGTTGGGATACATGAACAGCAATAGACCCTCCAAGCCTAATCTACCCAGGTACCTAAGCCCTCCAAGCTTCTTGCTCCAACGAGGTTGCGCCGAACCTTTTTCTTTTCTAACTTACCGGATTCCGCTACTAGACCATAGCATCAACCAATATAGATTGGTTCCTTCCTAACTGCTTCCCAACAGTACCAAATAGACCTTCTCACAGACGTGGGTGTGGTGAGACAAGGATTTGGCTAAAGACCTCTCAAGGGTATAACAATGGAGAGGAAGAGAGTAGAGGAATTTGTAGAGTCTCTAAGGTTAAGATTGTGGATGAATCAATCTTGTATTTCTCTAGAGTTTCTCTCACAAAATTCTCTCTGGAATCTCTCACAATATGGTGGGTTTAAGGGTATATATATAGTAGGGTGAGAAGGGAATGCAAAACGTCAGTTTTTGCCAAACAAGGCAATTTTGGCGACTTGGCCTCGCAACTAGTTCAAGCCGCGAGTTCAAGCCGCAAGCCAACGGCCTGGCCAGCCTGGGACTTTTGTCCTGTAGTGTGACAGCTGGCGCGACCCTTCAGCTTCCCGGTGTGCATCTCACGTGCCTGCGTTTGGCGGCTTGCCAGTCGCGATCCACCCGCGAGCCCTAGCTGCGAAGCTCTGTATTTCTTGCACACTCTTGAGCTTTTCTTCACATCTTCTCACACACTACCCTTACAATTTTCCCACCTAAATACAGGGTTACTAAGTGCTAAATTACAAGCAAATTGGCACGAAATAAAGCCAACAAGATGGTTGATTAAATTCAACCTTACACAATTTTTGACATTATTGTTCTAATAAATATATATATATATATATATATAACTAGAACTATGCTCGTGTGATGCACGGCTTAATCAAGAATAATATGTAGACTAATGAAATTTTTTATTAATTTAATTAAAATTAAATAATGAAAATAAAGTAATATTTTACGCTGGGTTATATAATGAATGCATATTGTGTATAACTAAGGATTTTATATAATAATAAAAATATCAAATATAAGTCTAGTAATGGAAGATGATAGATAACTATATAACACTTTTTCTTTTCTTCTCTTTTCTTTTTCTGAGGGGAAAAAAAAAAGTGTTCAGGGAGTTTGCATAATATATATTAAGCTTTAAAGCTTAAGTTCTCACCATTGCATATATAAATGCAAAAACCTTGAATTCAATAATTATAAACAATCCAAAAATAATAATTGAAAGCATATTTAGGTGGTAACCTTAATTCAATATTCAAAAACAATCCAAATTACTAAACTTTAAAAAATGAAAGTGGAGAAACTCACATGATAATTTAATTTTTGTCTTTGAAAGATGGGGAGGAGACACCAAAACTTGGGCGAGTTTCACCCTACAAAATAAAAAAGAGGGTTTATATATACACAAAAACTTCAATATTTTTTTAATAAAAAAACTAAAAGTTAAAACCTGGGGAATAAGTTTGCATTGATAATTGAAAATAACTTTCAAGATATGATGAGAATTGAGAAGTAAATAACTTCATTAGCATTGAGATATGATGAGAATTGAGAAGTAAAAAAAGTTATAATAATTAAACAAAAACCTATTCAATTTGATTATAATAATAAAAAATCATAGTATACAAATACATACCTTTGTTGGTGCTCTAGATAGAAGAATGGAAGACTAAACCAAGAGACCATACAATAGGTTGGAGAATGAAAAAAAACACCTAATAACCGTGTATATATATACACTCCACCTAAAAGGAAACCAAGTAAAAATCAAATACCCTAAACTTCTTGAAGTCTATCTTAATATAGAGTTTTTAAGAAACCAATTTGTAAAAAATTTTAAATAACAACAAAAAATGAAATATTACACTCGATATATATCACCATATGCTACATACCATTATGCGTGCTATTCAAACTCATTAATTAACGTGGTTTCAAAAGAAAAAAACTCATTAATTTATGTAGGACTCTAATTCTATTGTTTAAACTTTTTTTTTATTGGACATTTAAAATTTTTATAAGAAAAAAAAAATCCTAATTTTATATCATATGTATCAAACTTTTCTTCTATGTGTCAAAGGTAGAGTTTAAAGTTTATATATATTAAAAGAAAGCTAAAGTAGCTTTCTGTCTATCTAAATTGTTTTTTTTTCCCCCTTAAGAGAAGTGTATTTCTATCCAAAGAAGATATTGATATATTATTATTAAATTATTAAGTTTTTGTGTTCATCAAAATCTTCCCTTTTTCTTAGCATTATGTGTCCAATACTATTGTTTTACTTGAGTGTCCATATCCATTTAGAAATTATAGGAGAAGAGAAAATAGTTGCTTCTCTTGGTGTTGGTGGTTTAATATAATAGGACTCTTAAAAAAATTATAAAAAAAAAAAAAAAAAAGTTGCTTCTAGAGATTTTAAAAAAAAAATACATTAAAAAACATAAATATAAATATAAACAATTATAAAACATTCAACATCTATAACCACAAACACAAAAAGGATAAGAAAAGGCTAGAAAAGCTTAAATATTAGCTCTATTTGCCAAGAAGAAAAGAAAAACCTAGAAAAGGAAAAAAGAAAATATTGACTATATATTTTGTTGTTTGATTATGTTTGGACTCAAAAATTAATTTCTTAGTTAATTAGACATGAAAGCTCAATTTCTTATATAATTTCTAAACAATCAAACTAACATTATAAAAAAAAAAATCAATTGACAATCCGTAACAATTCTCTAAATTGGATTAAACCTAAGGAAATCAACTTAAAAAAATACACAAAAAATATATTCAATTTTGTTGGGTTCTAAGAAATTAGGAATTAATGTATTAGAACTTCAATTTGTATTTTGTTGGCAAACCATGATCAAAACATTTAGTCTAGGTTTAGGCTTGCTCAAACTATGTTTATTTGTAAAACTGGAATCGAGTGATTGCAGATTTATTGGACTAAATCTGTAATGCTCGATTGATCGAAAATTAGACTCGATCGATCGAACCATGTATAGATTTATTTTTCTGCAGAGTTCCAGTTCAGCCCAAACTCTATTTAAACATCTTGGGGTCCAAGTAAAACACTCCTATATATAAGGAAAACCCTAGAACGTTTTTGGGACTTTTTTTGGAGAGAGATTAGAGTGCCTCTTGTGCCTCCTTTTAGGGTTTTGTATCCAAACCTCTCTAAGTCTTTGTTGCTCATATTTGTGGTTTGTGTGAATTTCTTGTGAGATCATTGAGGAGATTTCCTTCACATAAACTTAGAGTTGTCAATATCTTGATGATCAACAAAGTTGCTGTCATTGAAGCTTAAAGAATATCAAGCGTGGGTGCTTGTAGCTGATTGAGAAATTCAAGAAAGAAGGAGTCCGTGGATTTAGAGCTTGCACATGGTCGTGTCAGTAAGTTCTACTGGTGGGTAGCATTAAGAAGTCAAGCGGGGAGCTTGTAAGTCCTTTTGTATGAACTTCGATTCTTTTATAGTGGATTCAGGTTTGCCTTGAGGATCAGTGGGTAAAATCCTCCCCAGGTTTTTTACCGGTTTGGTTTTCCTGGGTGATCATATCATATGTTATTTATTATTTCCGCTGCTTTATATGTTTTATATACATGATATGATTATTTGATTGTTTTAACCTAGAATTGCTTAATTTGACTAAGTAACAACTTGGCTAATTAACTAGGCTACGCAATCTGGTTGTTTTTAAGGGGTCTAAATTTCCATCAAATTTGATGGGGGAAAAAAAAAGTAGAGTCAACAAATACTTACTTGTAAAGTTGTAGGTAAAAGAAGAGAATAATAAAGATTGTATGTAGAAGAAGATAAGAATAGCACAAAAGAACCGTATGATGGGTATTAATTATAAATTATTTGATATATATATATATATATACACACACCCCACATTGAAGAATTTTATATGAACAAAAAGTCTAAAGCTAATATTAATTGAATATAATTTTATAAACTAAAATTCTAAACACTACTTTCTCCACACACAAAAAATAAAATTAAATTAAATTAAATCTAAACATTACGTTGCTCTAACACCCACTCCTAAGCCAACACAATACCATGTGCTTGTTACGGTAATTTCTTTTATTCTAGCAAAATTGATAATATTGATGCCATGTGAAATTTGATTACATGATGGTACTATTCACATGATTAAGATTCAGCCAATTTGTTTTAAAATTATAAACACTACGTTGCAACCTTAGACAAAATAAACTAAAGAAAAAAACAAATTAAGCACAATTTTTAGCACCATGTGAAGCAATATTAATTGAATAGAATTTTATCCTGTGAAGCAAAATTAATTGAATAGAACTTTATCCTTCCTTCTTTTAATCAAATTAAGTTTTTTATCCACTTAGAAATTATAGTTGAAGAAAACTTTTTTTTCCCTTAAAATCTAAAAATCTAAGAAAATTTAATTTCTACAATTTGGTGCCGCCACTTGGCGCAACCACGACGTCTAAACCCAACTTTTATTATATATAATATGATATGATTTTTTTGAGGACGAATGTATACATTTTTAATAGAATTTTATTTTTATTTCATGTTTAAACCTTTTATTAATCTTACTACATTATATTAATATGTAATTCTGTATACAAATGCAATAAATTCCTAATGAAAGAATATAAATTTCTATAATGAATACAAATTCTCTATACTACTTTTTGTGTTTCAATTTATATTCCATCAAGCACAACTTGTTATGCATTTGCTTGTCTTCCTTATAAAACAGTTGAAGCTTAATGTGGGGGGGGTGAAGAATCAAATACATGACAAGTTATGATTAGTGGAATACAAAAAATGGTACAGAGGATTTGTATACCCCTATTTTTACCTTTTAAGTTTTTTGAAAATGCTTTTGCTTTTTTCACTAATTTAAATTCATTTTAACAGAATCATTTATTATATTTTCAACTGCTATGATTTTTGTAAACTTAGCAAGCTCAAGCCATAGGAGAAGCAGCAAGTAACTTCATACAGGAGGATCTAAAGATGGACTACGTATATGACTACATGTTTCATTTGTTAAATGAATACGCAAAATCTTGAAATCCAAACCATCTATACCTCGAAGAGCAGTTGAGCTATGTTTAGAAATGATGGCTTGCCCAACTAAGGGTACATGGGAGAAATTCATGGTTGAGTCCATGGTTAATTCTCCTAGTGATTTAACCACATGCACCTTGCCTCCTCCTTATGATCCTTCGTCACTACAAGGTTTTCTTGAGAGAAAGGATAAATCCATAAACCAAGTGGAAAACTGGAAATGTGGGAAAATAAGTATTGGAAAAATCTAAACAAAAAGAAATAAATGCATTTTTTTGTGTTTCAACTTTCATTAAATGTTAGGATAATTTTAAGAAAGAAAAAGCAAAAAGTAATAGTATTTGTAATTTATTTCCACATTAATTATATAGGTTAATTTTTTTTATCATAAATGTTCACTCATTAATGATTTATATGTGAGAATTAAAACCGGATAATTATTGGATATTCTCGAAATACGCATTTATGGTACTCCCGAAGTATTTAATAATTTTCCATTAAAATCTTATTAAACTCACATCTTAATGTTCCTAATTATATATCTCTATGTTTCCTCAAAAAAAAAATCTCTATGTTCTTTTTTATGCATTCAAAGCTTGAATGCATAGAAACGAACATTGAGATTTTTTTTGAAATTTAAATTAGATATTTCAATTTCAATTTTTGGTGGTCTAAAATTATACATAAAATATAAGTTTATAGATTGAATGGTAAATAGCATTTAATTGATATGAAATTTGACATGTGTGTTAAGGATATAAAGAACTTACAAGCCAACGATTGGATTTTCAAAATATGTAGTCATATTAATTTTTTAGTTGAAGTTATAGCCAATGCCAAAACCAAGTTTATAGCCAAATTTTTAACAAATGTGGGTTACATGAGAAAAATATATCAAATCCTTAGATAAGTGAAGTATCAACTTTCAAATCACGTATATGCAACATGAATTCAATTAAACTACAAGTAGGTTTACTATAATCACCTTTTTATCAAATACCCAATGCACCAGCCCTATTGGAATTTACCTTTTTACATATGACTGCTACTTCAATCGCAGTCTGTGGTGTTGGGGAGAGCAATTGGCTTGTTAGTAGAAAAGTAATAAAAACTCTAACAGAGCTTGCTCTCCCCTCTTGAATGACTGTAGGTTCCTCCTCAATCAGTTCCAGCACTTCAAGGTTAACCACGTGAACCGAAAAGCCAACAGAGTTGTGGACAAGCTTGCCATGGAAGGCTATTCTTGCCCTTTTGATTTTGTTATTCTAGACTTTCCCAATTCTGAAGAACTATGTAATGTATTGAGCTCAGATGCTTCGAGGTTGTACACCTTAAGGCGTTCTGCCACAACACCATCTTATTTAAATAGTTAATGTTATATGACCCCCCCCCCCCCCCCCCCTTCTTTAACCAAAAAAAAAAAAAGTAATATGACATTGATTTGGACCCTTCAATTAAGGGCAACTTAACACCAAAAATGACTAAATTGCCCTAAGAATAGTCAACTACTTAATGAGCAGTGAGGGATAATTTTGGACTAGCAAGTGATATGAACACATTCAATGGAGTGTACTAGACTTGCCAATCTTGTCCTCACTTAGGCTGAGGCTCAAAAAGAGTTCTTATATTGATGGAAACTACAAGACATAGCTAGAGAGGAGTTTCGCTTTCATACACAAATCACACATAACAAGTGGGTATAAGAAAGAGACTAACAATTGAAGGTTAGTTCTGTGGACATGCTTTTTTGGATGAAAATTCTCTGGATGCTTCAATATCTAGCAGTTTCGCTTTCATACATAAATCACACATAACAAGTGGGTATAAGAAAGAGACTAACAATTGAAGGTTAGTTCTGTGGACATGCTTTTTTGGATGAAAATTCTCTGGATGCTTCAATAATTTTCATCCCCTATTTTGTCAACAATAATTTTGGATTAGATTAGATTAGATTAGACTCTATATGGTGAGGGTCATGATTTGATTTCTATTACTTTGATAATTTGATAGTTTAGAGGAGAAAGGGATTGAATGTTGGACATGTCCATTAAAAACACCAAAAGATACTAATTATTTAAGTTACAAGACTCATTTTATTAGCACAACTAATAGTAATCATAATTCATTAATATTTTTTATATTGTTGATCTCGTATTAATCATATTCATTGTTACCGCAATTTATAAGATTTTAATAATAAAATTATCATCATAGTTATATGCGCTTTGCAGTCTATATTTTCAGGTACTACTTACAGTGACAAACCAATCCAAAGAACAACAGGAAAATCACCAAAAGAGCAAGAATTCCCACTGAAATGCACAAAAGGAAATAAAAAACAAACCTGCCCAATGCTCTAAACATTTTTAGAGCCAAACTTTGTGTTAGGACATATGTGATTCACTTGTTAGGAACATATGATACTATTTTATGTAATTGGCTAATCCTTTGACAAAACGCACTTTACTTATATTTTGGTAGATCTAGGATGTGTTTAATACTTCAAGAAACTTTGTTTCGAGATCAAGTGTTGAAGCCATGCAAGTTTGTCCAAGATTCAAGTGTGAAAAGTGTTATTCATTAAAGCTCAACAGCTAGCATCTATCGAGACCTGCAGAGCTATTCCAGCCCATGGCTCAACAGCAGCTCGATAGATAGGTATCTATCGAGGTTTATGAAAAATAGAGTTTCAGTTCTTTTTTGACTCCAATCCGTAATTGTATGTTTGGGCTTTCTTTTCTCACAACCCTAGACATATAAAATGATTATTTTAAGGGCTGTCAAAGGGGGAACAAGTTGCACAAGTGTTGAGCAAAGTTTGTTTAAGTAGATTGTGACCGAAGACAGAATTTTCCCTAATTCATCTTTCTTGTAAAGAAGTTGCTGTGTTTGTGCACCATAGGGTTTTGTAACCAAGCATCTTCTAGATCTTCATCGTGTGATGAACTGAAAAACTTTGCAACCAACAACCTTCTATAATTGGTGATTGAAGTCACGTACTAGGATCCGCGCAATTGGTTAGTCATATACTGGGAGCCGTGCATTGAAAGGAGAGATTGTCACTACAGAACAAGTCCAATTGGGTATTGGGGTAAGGGTTCAACTGTAGGTTGGTATAAGGTACTGGGATTCCTTTTCTTGTAACCGCTTGTTATGATAATAGTGGATTCTCGAGAGTGGTGATCTTAAAATCAGGTTCTCCCCATTCGTAAACAAATCACCGTGTCAATTTATTTTCTGCTACATATAAAGTTTAATTGATGATTTGTTTGTGCTATCACGCGTTTTGCATATTAATTTGATTAATTAATAAACTTGGCTAATTAATCAATTAATTCATCACAATGGGTCAATACATTTTTGGCCTATCAAGTGGTATCAGAGCAGGCACACTCTAATTAGGGTTAATCCTTATGTGTGATCCATTGACCCCTATTTGTCATGGATAGAGGACAATCTCTTATTATACCTCTATTGTTTAATGGTACTAACTATGCATACTGGAAAGTACGCATGAGAACTTTCTTACAATCTCTAGATGAGAAGGTGTGACAAGTTGTAGAGATTGGCTAGACTAAGCCAAAAGAAGCGTCGGCCGATTGGGATGATGCAAAGATCAAGGTGGCAAACTTCAACAATAGGGCATTGAATGCTTTGTTCAGTGCAGTCACTAATGAGGAATTCAAGAAGATATCCTCCACTGAAGCTGCAAAGGAAGCATGGACTATCCTCCAGACAACTTATAAGGGAACCAAGGCTGTCAAGGACTCAAAGTTTCAAAGGCTCACTACAAGCTTTGAAGAGATCAAGATGGAGAAGGATGAGTCATTTGATGAGTTCTATGCCAAGCTCAAGGACATAGTGAACTCAGCCTTTAATCTTGGGGAAACCATTCCTAAACCCAAGATTTTAAGAAAGGTGCTCAGATCTCTACCCGAGAGATTCCATGCCAAGATTACCACGATCGAGGAATCAAAGGACATTGACAAGATTCCTTTAACAGAGCTGGTTGGTAATTAGCCGACCTATGAGTTGGGTTTAACAAGGATCGAGAAATTGAGCAAGAGTAAGAGCATGGCATTGAAGGCCAAGAGTAGTGACATTGATAAGTCTTCAGACGATAAAGATTCTAAGATGAAGTCCTACATCACTAGGCAATTCAAGAAGTTCATGAAGAATGCCAATGGGAAGGGCTTCGACAAGGACTGTAGGCAATCCAATTCTTCTCAGTTCAAGAGCCAAGATAAAGGGAAGAAGGATGCTAAGGATGGCGGTCAGTACACTGTTCCTTCAGGACCAAAGTGCTTTGGGTGTTAAGGTTTCGGTCACATGAAACAAGAGTGCCCCACATATCTCAATACCATTGGGAAGAGCAAGGCACTTGCAGCTACGTTGAGCGACACCGAGCTTGAAGATGATTCTGGCAATGAGGATGACGAAATGTGGATGAAGAAGAGGAATTTATGGAGTCCAAATTTGAGAAGATGGATGAACAAGATGACATCTACACAGCCTATACAAAGTTATACAAGGTCTCAGAAAAGCATGAGAAGTTGTATAGGTTTACCACCAAGAAGCTTAATGATGTGGAGCTTGAGCGTGAAGAGCTTTCCACAAAGTTTGATGAAGCCAATTAGACTATTAGAGTATTGAGATTTGAGAATAAATTCTTAGCTGAGAAGATCAAGAAGCTTGAGGCAGAACTGTTCCAAGTCAGAGCTCAGTTGGAAAGACTTCAAGTGCTAAGCTAGATGAAATGCATAGTCTTCAAAAATCTGCTTCTGATCGAATCGGTTTAGGGTATGATTTCTCTCCTTCTAATATTGTTTCTACTAGTACTACTGTTTTTGTTCCTCCTACTAATAATATTGAAATTGAGAACACTAATATCAAAACTGATTTAGTTAGTGAGAACATAGACAAGGATAAATGTATCTTAAGAGAACCCCCTAAATAGGATAAGAAAGAAGCTAAAAACCTTAAGGCTAAGAAGACTAACTCTCAAAAGCCTAAACAGAAGAAGCAGCATCTCTGTCATCACTATGGCGCAGCCGGTCATACTCAACCTAATTGCTATAAGTGGTTAGCCACTCAACAGAGCAACGACATGATTGCATCAGGAAACCAAAACCAGTTTCCATCATCTTTTGCTCCTCTTGGAGATCTTCTCAAAGCCCTTATGTTCCTTTCGAACTTGAACAGTTTCAATTCTTCTCCCTCACTGCCAAATCAAGGATTTTCTAGAAGGAAAGGTTCTTCCAAGGTGTGGAAGGAAAAGGGCTCCAAGTGATTCTATCACTTTTTCTCTCTCTCCCCTTCTTGTTTTTGTTTGCATTATTTGTGTGTTTTGCTCTCAAGTTTTTTAGTTAGTCTAGTTTTTATATTTTGTTTTGTTTAACATGTTTTTGTTTGGTTATTTTTCAATTTTGCTTTGTTTTGTTTTTCATATAAAAATAAAAAAAAATTTTGAAAAATCAAAAAAATACAAAAATAGTGTGTTTTGTGTACATTGGTACTTATGTACCTTATATAGCCATTGAAACAAAGTTTTCTAAACTTTGTATCTGTTGTAGCTTAGATGAGCATCTCTATGCACAATTAAGCAAGAAAGCTTTGTGGCTCGTGTTTGTGATGAGTAAGATTAAGTAATTTCTTGTACTTAACAATCGTATCACTCTTTTTGACGGAAAGGACTAGAAAATCCTAAGAGAAAGGCATAAATAACCATCTCACCACTGTTGCCCGCCAATCATGAAATGACATTTGTGTGCTTTGGCATAGCAAAATTGGAATGTCAAAAGCTTAATATCATTGGGTATTTCTTTTCTATCTTTTATATGCCCATGCATGATATGCTTAACATAAGAAAATATGCAAAGAAAATTAAAAGCAAAAAGATCAAAATGCTTTATATATGATTGTAAGCTTGTATTCTTGGAGATGTGGGAATTATAGGATGTATCTCGAAGGTGATAGTCCCCATCAAATAGTTATGATTGTGTGTAAGTTAAAGTGATTTTCTCATATCTCAAATCGTCATAACATGTATACACTTATGCAATCTTGCGATGTTTTTCACACACAACACGCAATATTCTCTGCTACTCTTGATACATGTGCAAATACAATGTGATTTGGCCATCACAAGGTTTACATGTGTTAATGTATGCTCACTAAACTGTCTTAACTTATTTTTGAAATATAAAATTGGTTAGACTTGTTTAGTGTGTGTGTGTGTGTGTGTGTGTGTTTTGGGATCTATGTGCTTAACATTTTTTTTTTTTGTTGAAAGATGATTTTGAGAGTTTAAAATGATGTTTTGATCCTTGGTTGAGTTGCATGCTTGATTGCATTGATATATGTGTTTTTCTATTCTTGAAAAACTGTTTTTAAGCAATCTCAACAGCTTCTCGACACCTCTCGACACCTGGCTTATCCATCGAGCTCATCTGTTGATTTTTATCATAATCTCAACACCTCTCGATAGCTAGGTGGATCGATCGAGAAATCTCCTGTCTCCTCGATAACTCCTCGATCCATCAAGCTTATTTTGCTATAGACACCTCTGGACACCTCTCGATAGCTGCATCTGTCAAAGCTTTTAAAGCTCGACACCTCTTGGTACCTCTATCTGTCGAGAATTACTGAACACCTATATATAGGTTTCAACGCGATATGATCCTCATTTTCTCAATCTCTCTCGATCTGTTCGAACCTATTCACCTCCCAAACACTCTCATCTCTCTCTTCAACCTCTTCCTCAAGGTTTCTTCAATCTTATTCAAGTTTTTCTTCACTTGGTAAGTTTCAAATCCCTCATTTTCATGCATTTCATGCTTTGAAACCTAAGTTTTTGGGATTTTTTTCAAAATTTGGGGTTTTTCAAAATCAAAGAGGTTTTTGTGAAATTTTTGGGATGGGTTTTGAAGTTTTGATCTTAAAAACTTCATGCATTGCATTCTATGTGTATTATAACATTATTTTCATGCATTTAGATGTGTATAATATATGTTAAACTAATTTTGTGCTAGTAGGTTTGGATTGGGCTGAGCCCATGATGATATTACTGTTGCACGTCACATGCTCATGCATTTTCATGCATACGTCCTTTACATTCAATATATTTTTATATACTTGAACTATTTTGGGACTTTTTCTGAGTGTTTATTTCTTCCCCCTCACTCTCTAGTTTACGTTAATGCGTTAATGGCACCAAAACGTAAGTCTGCTTCGTCCCGGAACCTTCTTTGTTCTGAGGCATCTTCGTCTTCTAATCCTACCCCCTCTTCTTTTCGGTTCCATGATGAGGATGCCTAAAAGGACTTCTTGAAGAACTTCTCTAGACGAGGCATTCATTCGAAACGCCGAGGCATCTTGTCACACTTCTTCGACACTAACCTACCCACTGTCATTTGCAGTCAGGGTTGGGAGTCACTGTGTGACATCCCGATCACCTGTCCTTCGGTGATGATCTAGGAGTTCTACTCCAACATGCTTGGACTGGATTATTCTGTACCTCTTTTTCATACTCGTGTTTGAGGTACGTGCATAGTGGTCACATCAGATATTGTATCCGAGGTGCTCCATGTCCCAAGGGTAGAGCATCCTGACTACCTTGGTTGTGAATGTCTGAGGACTATGTCCGAAGACGAGATGATTTCTACTTTTTGCGAGCGCCCTTCTGATTGGAGTGATCGTTAGTTTACTCCATGTTCAACCTTTGCTAAAGGTCCTAGATTCATAAACATGGTGATGACTTTTGTTTTACACTCTCTCTCTTATTATAACTCTATCATAGAGCCTCGTGCTCAATTTTTGCTTTCCCTTCTTGGGCATCTCACTATAGATTTTCCTTCACATTTCATTATTTCTACTATAGATATGTATAGGGATAAGGCTACCCATGATAAGCTCGTCTTCCCTTCAGCTGTCACGTGAATTTTACGCCATTTTTCTTTTCCTTTTCCCTCGTCTGACCACTTCTCTGCTATGTGTGCCATTGACTACGCTACCATTAAACAGAGCGAGACGCAGTTTTGTTTGAAGCAATCCGATCCAGCAGCTCCTCCCACTCCTTCAGCTCCATCCACCTCCGCTCCCTCTACTTCAACAGGAGGTGTGATTCTGGACGCGATCATAGCGTAGCTTCAGCACATGGATTCTCGCCTTAACACTCTCACTGATGAGTTGTGTCAGGTGAACACCCATGTCGACCGTATTGCTAGACAGCAGGCTCGCATTGGTGGCTTTGTGGAGTCTTCCTCTCCTTCTCCTGAGGCATCTAAGACATCTGAGGATGACAACTCCAACGACGATGATGATGATGTGGATGGAGATGCTAGCTCTTCCAGCTCTGACGAGATGCCTACTTGACGCTCTTACCCTTTCTCACTCGTGAAAAAAAGGGAGAGTAGTTTTTGGTTGTGAGAATAGTCATAGTTAGGGGGAGGGTTAGTATAGGAGATTTTTGTTAAGGGGAGAGTGCACATTGAGGGATGTAGTGAGGACTTGATGTATTTTTTTTCTTTTCTTTCTATTTTAGATACATCATATCTTGTATATGGGTCTTGTGACCATTATTGACATACATTGTACTTATATTCTTTATATATATTGATGTATGTGTTTCTTTCACCTATCCTTACATGTGTTGTTTCTTTTCTCTCTTTATACACATGTTTCTTATATCTTGTATGTAATCTATTATTTTTGTTTTACAGAAAGATGCCTTGATGAGTTTTGTTTTAAGTGTTTCAGAAATACAATTTGTCAAAGTTTTTCTTACCATAGACTCTTTTCTTGCAAAATTTTTCAAGAGTTTGTGTTATGATAGATTTTATTGTATTTAACAAGTGAGTATAAGTTGAGTAATTTATGATTTCTCTCATATGTTCATTTGTTAGTTGTGATTTTGTCACGGATTGCCAAAGGGGGAAATTATTAGGACATATGTGATTCACTTGTTAGGAACATATGTCACTATTTTATGTAATTCGTTAATCTTTTGACAAAACGCACTTTACTTGTATTTGGGTAGATCTAGGATGTGTTTAATACTTCAAGAAACTTTATTTCAAGATCAAGTGTTGAAGCCATGCAAGTCTGTCCAAGATTCAAGTGTGAAAAGTGATGTTCATTAAATCTCGACAGCTAGCATCTATCGAGACCTGTAGAGTTATTCCAGCCCGTGGCTCGACAGCAGCTTGACAGATAGGTATCTGTCGAGGTTTATGAAAAACAGAGTTTCAGTTCTGTTTTAACTCCAATCCGTGATTGTATGTTTAGGCTTTCTTTTCTCACAACCCTAAACATATAAAAGGATTATTTTAAGGGCCGTCAAACGTGGGAACAAGTTGCACAAGTGTTGAGCAAAGTTTGTTTAAGCAAATTGTGACCGAAGACAGAATTTTCCTTAGTTCATCTTTCTTGTAAAGAAGTTGCTGTATTTGTGCACCGTATAGTTTTGTAACCAAGCATCTTTTGGATCTTCATCGTGTGATGAACTGAAGAACTTTGCAGCCAACAACCTTCTCTAGTTGGTGATTGAAGTCATGTACTAGGATCCGCACAATTGGTTAGTCACGTACTAGGAGCCGTTCATTCAAAGGAGAGATTGTCACTATAGAACAAGTCTAATTGGGTATTAGAATAAGGGTTCAACTGTATGTTGGTATAAAGTACTGGTATTCCTTTACTTATAACCACTTGCTGTGATAATAGTGAATTCTCGGGAGTAGTAACCTTAAAATCACCCAGTAAGGTTTTTGCCATGTAGGTTTTCTCTATTCGTAAACAAATCACCGTGTCAATTTATTTTCCACTACATACTTAGTTTAATTGGTGATTTATTTGTGTTACCACGCATTTTGCATATTAATTTGATTAATTAATAAACTTGGCTAATTAATCAATTAATACATCACAATGAGTCAATACATTTTTGGCCTATCACTTTGTCCATTATTATACGTAGTGACAAATGGACACTTGCCCTTATTTTGCGCAACCATTAGTTTTGAGATCCAACTTTTATGATATAAACTAGTTGAAAGTCAGTGCAATGCACAAATTTTTCTAATATAATATAATTTTTTATTTTGTCTAAATATTAAATTTGATAACTAGGATAATAATTATTACGAATTTATAATAAATGTGATTGAATATGGAATTAAATCCTCTATAATTAGGTATTTATTATAACTATATACTGAATAATATATTTACCATCAAAATAAAATAAGATATACAAAGATTCTAATGGAAGATTTAAATATTGAATGAAATGTGACATGAAAAAATTTATGTGGCAAAATATTATAAAATTAATCAAAAGTCAAATGTTTTTAATTTTATATATACTAATGTGTAACTCTGTGCATATACATGGATACAATTAAAAATAATCACAATCAAACGGTTTAAATTATATATTTTAGAAGATGTTCAAATTATACACGATATTAGCTTACACTTTTTTAAACTATACGTTTCTAAAATATGTAATGGTTTCTCATTATATATGCGTGTGTGTGCGCGCGCGCATGTATAATTTAAAATTTAATTAGATTTAGACTCTTCTATTTTTACACCTAATAATTCACTTTCCACAAAAATTAAAAAATTAGATGGACACATGATGCAAAATTGGATTCCAATTGAAATCAAATTTAGAATCTGAAAAAATATTTCTTCACTTTTTAACTGGTGTTATTCGGTTCTTTATATATTAAGTTAACAAAGGGTGCAATGCATAAAAAAAATAATAATAATAATATAATTTGTTTAAAAAAATTATTTTTGCTCTCTTTAATTTAGTATATAAATATAAAATTTAATAATTATGATGGAGTAACATAAATTTATTATGATTGTATTAATGTCTATGAAATTTTTTGACATAGATTCCAATTAATTCAACTAGTATGTAACTCCGTGCATATGCAAGGATACATTTTAAAAAAAATCACAATTAAACAGTTTAAATCATACATTTTAGAAGATATTCAAATTATATACGGTACTACCTTACACTTTTTTTAAACTATACGATTTTAAAATATGTAATGGTTTCTCATTATATATATTTTTGTGTGTGTGTGTGTAATTTAAAATTTAATTGGACTTAGGATCTTAGATTTTTGCATCCAATAATTCACTTGCCACAAAAATTTAAAAATTATATAGAAACGTGGCACAAAATTGGATTCCAATTGAAATCAAATTTAGAAACTAGAAAACTATTTCTTCACTTTTTACCTGGTGTTATTCGGTTTATTATATATTAAGTCAACAAAGTGTGCAATGCATAAAAGAAATTTAATAATATAATTTGTTTTAAAAAAATGATTTTTCCTCTCTTTAATTTAGTATATAAATATAAAATTTAACAATTATGATGGAGTAATAGACATTTATTATGATTGTATTAATGTATATGAAATTTTTTTACGTGGATTTCAATTAATTCAACTAATGTGTAATCTCGTACATATGCATGGATACAATTAAAAAAAAATCACAATTAAATGGTTTAAATTATAAATTTTAGAAGATATTCAAATTATACACAGTATTAGCTTGCACTTTTTTTTAAACTATACGTTTCTAAAATATGTAATGATTTCTCATTATATATACTAGTACGTAATCCATGCAAATGCATGAATGCATTTAAAATTAAATACAATTTTTATTATAAAAATATAAATAATTAGTTAAATAATTTTTTTTTTTAAATAGCATGTAAGTCATGCATACATATATATACATTTAAAATTAAACACAATTTTTATCATAAAAATATAAATAATTAGTCAAATTATTTTTAAAAAAGTAAACATAATTGGCCACATATTAAATTCTTACCTAAATTTAATACTACTTATGATTTTTTTTTCTAATTTTTAATAAAATAGAACGTGTGGTGAACTTTGTTGTGTGTGATTTTTATTGAGTATATGAAATTTTTTTTTTAATTTTATAGTTCATTAATATTAGATTCTTAGTATGTTGCACTCATTAACACACTCGACATAAAGATTAAATAACTTAAGTAGATAATTATAGTGTGGTCCCCATATAAATTTAAACATATGGCGCAAAATTAGATTCCAATTTCAAATTATAATTAAACTTTCTCTAAATTTTACTTATTAATATATACATGTGTGTGTGTGCGCATGCGCCCGCATGCACATGCACATCTAAATTTAATTAAATTTTAAATAACACCCGCACGCACATGCACATGCACATTTGCATGTGCATGTGCATGTGCGTGCGTGTGTTATTTAAAATTTAATTAAATTTAGACTCTAGTTTTTGCACCCCATCATTTACTTGCCACAAAAATTAAAAAATTAGATGAATACTTAGCGTAAAATTGAATCATAATTGAAATCAAACTAAGAATCTAATTAGATTTAAACTCTTCAATTTCTATACTCAATTTATACAATTGACGCAAAATTAGATTTTAATTAAAAATTTTAATTAAACTTTTTCTAAGTATTGCCTATTAATATATATATATATATATATATAAAAATTAAATTCTTAATATTAATTTATATTAAAAAAAAAATGTAATTCCCAAACGGCCAAACCCCATTTCAGAAAATCACAAAACACAACAATCCCAGCTAGAGAGAAAGAGAACTAGAGAAGAAGACCCCATCAACAAGAGCATCATAGAAGCGAACATCGTCTTCACGGAAAGCAAAGGCAAACGATGTCGCCTACGGAGACTTTAGAGCAATCGGAGACTGGAGCTGTACGGAAATGGGTCTGAAGCGCTCGCTCAAGTTGTCAATGTCTCTCCTGCTCTTCTACTCGCTTCCTCTCAGAATCTCGTCGTACTCATCCGAGAACCCACAGAACTTCACCCTCAATACGTCGCCGTTTTCCTCCGCCACCACTCTCACGCTGTACCACGCGTCGTCCACGTCCGCTCTGCACTCCATCTCCGCCTCCTCCAACCACGACGACATGTAGTTTTTCGACTCTTTCCTGTGTTTTTGTTTTTTCTCGCTTTCCTGAGCACTATGCCTCTTCCTTTTTCTTTTTTCTTTTTTTTTTCTTAGAAGTTGCCTCTTCTTCTTCTTTTTTTTTTTTTTTTTTTTTTTTTATTCTTTTGATTTCTCGAGCGGTGGGCGTGATAGTTGTTTTTTTTTTTTTTAACTAGATATGATTTTTTTTTTAATAAATTAGGTTATTGCTTTTTTTGGTCGTTAGTTATTTTTTTTAATTAGATATTATTTTTTAACAAAAGTATATAATTAAATTTATACAAATTTATTTTTTCTAAACCTCAATTTTTCTACAACCAAACAAAAAAAAATTTGACCTTTCTACGCTTCTAGTCAATCAGTCCCGATTGAATGAGAGATTAACTTTATGATAAAAAATACAATTATAAAAACGTACGCTATAAGTTGTATATATACAACTTATGGCCCTATGGGCACTTGTTTTCTTTCAGTTTTCTGTTTTGGTCACAAGGAGCTCCATTGTGTGGTCATTTTTCAATGTCTCTTGGGAAGAGATGGGCCTCCATAACTATTTTCATCCTCTTCTTTGTTATCAGCTTCGTCTATTGGATTGACAAGGTAAGTCCCTCCCAGGCTATCTATTATCCTCCCAAGTTTGTTTGTATTTCTTTGCTTATTAACATAGTTAATAACAATCTCTTTTTCTTTTAAAAAGTTATAGAGGTGTTTAACGTGGTTGTTGACCATAACCTTCGTTACGGTGTCCAGAGTTTTCTCATTTTATGAAGTCATAAACCAAAGGCCTGTATGATTATTGTCGTCTATATTGATCAAGCCCACTGTTGATAGTCATGCCCTAAATCACTCACATCTCATCTTTATATTTAAACCAAAAATCTACTTTTTTTTTCTATCTTACCCTGCCCTTCGGCAAGTTTGGGCCCAAGTCAACCAGTTGCTTTGGGAAGAGAAGAGAGAAAGAGAAAGGGACCTTGGGTTTAGGAATAGAACTAGAGGGAGAAAATTATAATTATAATATAAAAATATGGGTAGAAGGTACTAGAGTAATGAGTCATGCTATTTTTGATAATGACTGAAGAGTAATGACCATTAGAATCTATCTTTTAGGTTCCATTATTGCCAAGACTAACTATAGAGAACAGCTGTAGCATTTTTATCAACTTGCTGAGTGGTAGTTATCCAAAAAAAAAGAAAACTTGCTGAATGGAAATAATGGGATGCGATATGGTTTTTATGAGTGACTTGCAGTGATTTGACTAGAAAAATAAAGGAACATTACACTAACTTCCGCCGAGGTTTTTCATTGTCATATTTAACTCTTATCTGGTTAAAAATAAGAAACTCACTTTTTTTTATTACTATAAATTATATTCCAAACAACCCTTTGTGCTCTAAACTTTTAGAATACAACGTCAGTATCATAAACTATAACACGTGTTACGCTTAACATCTTACTGTTAATTTTGCTGTTATCAAAAAAGGTGAGTATCTTATTTTAAACTGAGGAAAAGATAAGTGCAATAACCAAAAAAAAAAATTAGAGGAAGTCAGTATAATTTTCCCAAAAATAACATGGCTAGTCGGGAGTGAATGTTCTTTTGATTAATATTGGTTAGCCCCATTCTTAATTTCTTGAGTCTAAAGAAACAATTGAAAGCCATTATATCTTTTTTTTTTAGTATGTATTGCTTTTAGAATCCAATTCCCATCATCTATTACATAATATTTTATTTTAATGGCCTTCGTAATCGACTGGCATCTTGGATAAAACTCATGACTAAGGATAAATTAGTGCTATTTTTTTAGACTACTACACCTTTTACTTGAAAGAAGTTTTTTTTATTTCGTTTTGCTAATCGAGACTCGTAAGCTGCACGCCATTGACTAACCTAGGAATTATTCAAGGTATATACCCCCTATATTGACAAAACTTTCAATATCATGGATCTGTTTGGTAGACTTGTTTAAATACATGTTTTTAATTTTTAAACAACATTATAGGTATTTTCACATATTTTTTCACTTACACATATTTTCACACATATTTTCAAATAACAAAACACATGTTTTTAAACACCCCCTCCGTTTGAAATTTTGAACACTTTGGTCCCCACTTCCTTCGGCTAATTAATTATAGTTTCTTCATTGTTTTTTAAGTCTGCCTTAACAGGTAACTACTTGTTTAGGACATTTGCAAATACAATACGTCCTAAAAAGTCCTCTGCCCAAGTTGAGTTCCCATTCAATTGCTCCAATTTGAACTTAACATGTCCAACCAATCACCCGGTGACAATTGAGAAAGAGGAATCATCCCCTGTGGCATGTCCAGCGTACATGCGGTGGATTCATGAAGATCTACGGCCATGGAAGAGTGCCGGAATCACGAGGGACATGGTGGAAAGTGGAAGAGATTATGCAACTTTTAGACTAGTGATTGTAAAGGGAAAGGCTTATGTTGAGCAAATTAGGGGGACATATCAAACTAGGGATATCTTTACAATATGGGGAATTTTGCAGCTTCTGAGGTTGTACCCTGGGAAGGTACCAGATTTGGAGTTGATGTTTGTCTGCGGGGACGAAACCGTGATTAAAAAACGTGACCACCAAGGGCTTAAAGCCACGTCGGTGCCACCGGTGTTCAATTATTGTGAGGATGATGAAACACTAGACATTGTCTTCCCCGATTGGTCCTTCTGGGGTTGGTAAGTTTTCTTTTCAAATTTAATTACAATTTCATTGCAAAAAGTTACTTGTAAATCTCACATATGTATTAAACACACAAACCCTTGTAAATCTCACATACCTAATGTTGTATATCCATAAGATGATGTACTCGTAAACAGTTAATTCACCCCATAATAATTTTCTAAGATGGTCGACGTTATAATAATAGCTTTAGAGCATTTATATCATACTTTTTTAAAAAATTAGCTTTTAACGTTTCAAAAAGTTATTTTATCTATGTTAACAATTCATTTTATAATGCACCTGACAGCAAAACTTTTATGTTTACACTTTTCTCTTTAAAATAATATAAACAACTTACTAAAATAAAATAAAACTTCCCAAGAAAAAATTCATAGCAACCAGCCTCCACTTTCACCACCACTATCCACTTTCCCCACCACCACCGTAGGAATCACAACCCACCACCACCACAACAAACCAAACCCATGATCCAAAATCAACTACCACCACCACAGCACAGCAAACCACAACCCAAAACCATTTAGCACCACCACATATTTTTTTTTAGACAATTTGAGTCAGAGGACGCATGCAGATCTAACAATGACAAATTTCAACGATGAGGGAGATGTGAAATATGACAATCAAAGTCTGAAAATTTTCGTGGGTAAGCACACAATAGAGTCGTCGATGGTGAGATATAACCTTTGTGAGAGTGCCTTTTTTCTTCAGCACTATGGCCCAAGGATTCTGGGCCGTGTGAGATGTTTTTGGTGGACTGGGATTGACTCTCCGCAGCTAAAGGGCTGTTTTAAGAATCAATTGGTGCACAAAACATACTTCCTATAATACAAATAGCCAACAAAAAGAAAGCAAAAAATATTTGTATTGAATGACATTTATACAGTAAAGGAAAAAAATTGCAAATGACAAAAGGAAATATATAACATAAGAACAAGCTAGGGATCCTCTAATTACATGAGGTATATTTCATTGATTTTTATTAAGTTATTATTACAATGCTCACTAAGACACGGTGTAAGGTTCAACTGAGCTCATAAGTTACAGACTTTGATAGCTATTCAAGTTTCAAAGACTTGCAAAGTTTGAACTTGTTGAATTCGAGCATGTTCAGTAGTGGCTGTCTCTGGGATACCGGGGATGGTTCCTCTGTTTTCCCCTCAAATTACAGAGTATTTTTCTACAACTTTCTAGGACTTTTGGGAAAACAATGGTGAATGGTTAAGATGGTCTGATTGTTTTTTGAAAATGAGTGAAAATGCCTGAATGCCTCGTAGCATGGATCCCTCCCCCCTTTTATAGCACAACTTCGGCCTCCCTGGTGGACTAGCGATTTCCCTGTTTTGCCCTTTGAAACCTGCACCGTGTCTGGTTGCTTCAGGATCATGTCGTTTCCCTTTTCTTCATGGTTCCTTGCTTTTTGTTCCGACCAGGTGAAAGTCCCTCAGCTCCTTTCTATTTCTAGATTTCCTGTTGGCTGGCCTGAGGTCCTTTTTTGGCTTTTCTTCTCAGCGTCCCAGCCTTTCCAGTTGTACTCTCCTTTGTCTTTATCTCCAAACGGTTGAAATCAGGTTCCTGCGTTTTTTTGCTCTGTACCTTCACTGCGTGTCTGGGTCACAAGGTCCGCATGCCCTTTGTCTCTTGTCCTTCTTCAATTTTTCTGTTATGATCCTCCTCTGCGCGCCCAAGGATTCTCTACCTCTAGGAGGCTTTCTGGGATTTCGGCCCAGCTTTTCCTTCTTGGTTTGGTCTGGTTTGTTGGTTGGGCCTTTCCTCTGAATCCCAGCCCTCTGGGCTTTTTTTCTTTCTTTCTTTTTTTTATTGTGAAAGCCCACCCTTTATTTGTGTGAAATGGGTCCAATATCTTTTCTATCTCTTTGGGCCTATCTGTGGGCTGTTTAATTCTCTTTTTTTTTGAACCTCAACAACCTTTTACAGATGGTTTGAGATTTCTTTTTGGATAATATGGTGGGGTTTTGGCTTTCCAGTTTATGAAATATTTTGCTTCAATTTGGTGTTGTGAACGGAGAAGATAGGAAATAGAGAAATTTAAGAAGAAAGAGAAACAAATATTATTTAATAGGATGAGAGAGAGAATGGTATAATAACTTTTTTTTAAGTTTCTTACCCCAGTGAGATGCCAAAGGACAACTTACTTAGCTTGGATGTTAAAATTTTAAGATTTAACATTATTGATGTAAATGCTTTTGCGGTTTGTGTTGCTAAAATATGGTTTTTTAGTATTTTAAAAGCTTTGATGGGAATACTGTTACTGATCCAAATTAAGTAAAACTTGTAAAAAAGGTTATAATTCTTTGATTTTTTTTTTTTTTTTTTTCATATGATTCAGTTTCTAATAGTGGTTATTATAAAATAATAATATTAATTATAACAGGGGTTGCACTCCTTTGTTTTCTCATTTGATTCATAGTTATTCATTTTTTTTTTTTTTTTTGTTTCAAAAAAATCATTAACAAAACTTTTCCTTCGTTAGGCCTGAGGTCGATATAAAGCCATGGGGGACAACGTTGGAGGCCCTAAAAGAAGGCAATAAAAAGATCAAATGGAAAGATAGAAAACCCTATGCTTTCTGGAAAGGGAATCCATATGTGTCTGAAAAAAGAGTAGAGCTTATGAAGTGCAATCTCTCTGACAAAAATGACTGGAATGTTCGTTTATATATCCAGGTGAATTTCTTTATCAAATTCCTTGATTTTTATTTTAAGGAGTATTCATACAATTCTAGTATGAGTGGTCAATTGTTTAGTTATCCGGAAGGCTGGGTTTGGATAGGAAGTTGCGTCTGGCATTTGCGTTTTGCTGGTTTTTTTTTTTTTTTCACACGCCTTTTCGGACTGTTTCGAGACAAATTTTACTGTTTATAAACAATAAATATACTGTTCACGCACTGTGCGCGCACTGTTTATGAACACTTTATTTAAAAAAAAATATTAAAAATGGATCCCACAACACTATTCACACATTTAAAAATTATTTTGCTACAGTATTTTTAGTTCAGTTCAACAAAATAAGTTGTATCCAAACAGACTCTAAATACTTGTACATCAAACAGGGTTGGCTTAATACAATTTTTGGCTTAAAGAAAGAATTTAAATGGGTGTTTTCATATTTAATTATCACTTAAATAATATTTAGTTTATTAACCATCAATTTAGTAAATGTTTTATATTACAAATTTTTATTAACACCCCATTATTCTTACTTTCAGTATGATTTATTCACTTGAGCGATACTCGGGATATTATAAATTTTACTACATAAACCTTACAAAATGACGTGCCATCAATTAAAAAAATTAATTAATTCAAATTCATTTATTACGTTATTTCAGTAACACCAATCACATTTTTGCCACATCAATTTATAATTTTTTTTGTAATAAAATTTTTGATAGTTTAGCCTTTTTTTTTATTCACTTAATGCTGATTTGGTTGGATTTATATTAATCTATATTTATTTTTGGGAAAATGCTAAAAGCTATCACAAATTTTATTTCAAAAATCTTACAAACTGATATAAAAGAGAATGTGAATGGTTGCACTTCAACAAAATAATAAATGAATATATGGATTATTTCTTGTGATGGTGACACTAAAATTTCTAAGCACTCTGAAGTAAAATTTGTAATCCATATATATAATAATAGCTGAAGTTGAGAGAAACTCAAATTAGATTCTCAAATTAGAGTTCCAATTTTGCGTCATGTGTTCTAAATTATTTATTCTTAAAGAGTTTTATTTCTTAATTTTAGAATCAAATATGGGACCACATCATAAATATTCATCCAAGTGAGGTACAAAAACTAAAGAGTCTAGAATAAATGAATCGTAAAAAAAAAAAAGTGTTTCACAATAATTTTTTTAAAAAAAAGGAAAATTTACATTTGATACCTATTAATATTCACACAAAAATTTTTAAAAAGTTAACAAAATATAAAAATGACTATCAATAGTATTTAAATTATATATATATATATATATATATATATAATTATATTATACATCTTATTGTATATCTTTAAGTGTATCCATACATATGCATGGGGTTACAAGCTAGTATTTATAACATCACTCAATTTCTCAAGCATTCTTAAAAGTAGGGGAAAAAAAAAAAAAAAAACTTATGCCCTCTCTTTTGGGGGGCCTTTCTCTAGTAGGGGTCCTAGGCCTGGGCCGGTGGGCCAATCTTGACATCATTGACATGTTTGATTGTCAAATTTGTGAAAAGCACATGTAATTATCTTAATAAAAAACTTAAATTAGTTATCTCATCTTTGCTTTTCATGAAAAAGATACCCATTGAAGTGGACGGTTTCTTCAAACAATAAGTAGCTAAGGGATCATCTGTTTAATTAAATGATATTAAGCATCTTATCGAGAAACAAGTGAGCTATTTCTTTGTGAAATTGTGCTTAATTTCATATGCGAAAATTATGCAAAGATCTTGTTTGATCCTATTTTGGAAGTCAAATAGTGTTTTTTTTCCTCTTTAGAAGAAATAGTGTGAAAGAAACATATAGGAAAAAAGAACTAGGCAGACAGAAACTTGGAACATATTTATTTCAACTATTTTATCTGTATTCAGGATTGGGGAAAAGAATCTAAAAATGGATTCAAGAACTCAAAACTAGAAGACCAATGCACCCATAGGTAAATATTGCACTTCTTTAATTTTCTCAACAATTTATTTTTCTTCATTTTCTTATAATTTTCTTTGAAATATGTCAAAATACATTCATAGTGTTATTAATGACATTATTTTCTGTTTTGTTTGGCTTTTTCATCTGAAGATATAAAATTTACATAGAAGGAAAGACATGGTCAGTGAGTGAAAAGTACATTCTAGCTTGCAATTCCATGACCTTGCTATTGATGCCTCAGTACCATGACTTTTTCACAAGAAGCTTGGTGCCCATGCAACACTACTGGCCCATCAAAATAACTAATAATACATGCAGAGATCTTAAGCTTGCTGTGGAATGGGGCAATTATCACACCGACAAAGTAAACCTCTCTTACTCTCTTCCCCTCTTGACACAACCAAATTTAGCCACATGTGGACATGCATGTGTGGTGGCTTTGTTTTCCTATAACAGTTCTCTTTTCTTGAATTATGAAAAAAATAAACCAATGCAGAACACTTATATAGAAATGCACTGTTTAAAAGCCTTCTCAAAATGGTGTTACTTGTTTTTGTTAATTTTCTATTTTTCCTTCGAGAAAAAGCACGATTTTTTCTGATTTTCTCATGGAATGCTTGTTTTATACATAGTAGACTAGTGTTTTACATTTTGGAAAGAGTAATGACAAGGATACTACAAAATTTACTACATAAACCTTACAAATTCTTGACGCATCACTAATCACAAAAAACTAATCGAAAAATACTAAAACCGTTTGTTTGTTTAGACCCCTTTAAAACAAATTGTTTACACCTAGTGAATTAGCCAAGTACATAGATTAATTATGAGATTTAGATTAAACAATAGTATATCATATATGCACAGCAGAAAAGTAAAAGACACAGATATTATCACCCAAAAAAACCAAAAAAACTAAATGTTTCAAGGTAAAAACTTAGGGAGGATTTGACCTAACTATCCTCAAGGTAAACAAATCTACTAGAAAGAATTGAAGTTTACAAAAGATTTAACTCCTAAATCTAATGCTTAACTCCAAAACCTAATGCTACCAGTAGAACTTACTAACACAACCACATGTAGCTCCGACTCCACGAACTTTTCTCTCTTGGATTTGTTGAACACAAGCTCCCACGCCTATGACTTTGAGATCCCACTCAAAGGTTTCAGATCACCAATCGTTGTTGATCTTGTAGTAGCAACTTGATTCCCCTAGCACTTGATTATAGATCTCGTTCCGATAGACACTTGTAGAGTTAGAAGGTTACAAAAACTTCACAGATCTCACAGGAGTAACTCACAAGTCTTCGAAGAGTCTTCAAAATGTAATTAGGGTTTTCCTTATATACTTATAAGTGTTGGACTAAAACCCTAAACGTTTTCGTAGGCTTGAGCCTAGTTTAAAATCTGCAAAATTAACTTTTCTGCGATTTTTGATTAGTCAATCTAATTTTTGATCAATCGAACTTCACAAAACTTGAGCTCTCCATTCTGCAACTTGAATGTTCTTGAATCTTGATTTGTACAATCTTGAGCAATGTCTAACACATGTTTTTGTTCTTGGTTTGCCAACATACACAAAATAAGAATCTAAATATTTAATCCTAAATATTTAGAAGCTAACAAAAACTAATATCAATTTTACTAATCCTCCATCTATTATCCCTCAACTAAAATTGTGTCAATGTAATAATTCAACTTTCAAAACCAAGTCACAGTGTCACCTTTATGTCTCCTATTTAAATTTTAACGTAATTAATAGTTGAAAGTTGATTTAGCTTTAGAATTTTCACACTTTCTATAGATACCTTTTAACTTATTCTCTATTTGCTACATTAACTAATTTTGTCAATCTCATTAAGATTTAAAAGAAGGGAAGTTCCATAATGATATTTACTTGATATTGAAACTTAAGGGACTAAGTTGATTCAACTAACAGTTGGGGGGATTAAATTGACATAACTAACACTCAAGGGACCAAATTAAACTTTATCGCATAATTTGATGACCACATCAATAATTTAACCCAAATAAATGTCTTAATTTCTATTTTCTATGAACGATGACTCATTAATTTATAAAGCTCATAGAGTAAAATTTATAGTATCTTTAACATCACATTTATTTATTATGTTATTAAAGTTGTAAATATTACATTCATTGATACGTCACCTTATAAGCAATGTGACAGTCAACAATGGACCCAACATGCACTATGTTTCTTATTTGGTGCTAGACATGCTTCAAATTTATTTATTTCTTTATTTAATTGTTTTTCTTCACAATTGTATCTCCTTCAACACTTATATTTCAGGTACAGGAAATTGGAGAGGCAGGAAGCAAATTCATTCAAGAGAACCTTAAAATGGACTTTGTTTACGACTACATGTTTCACTTGTTAAGTGAATACTCAAAGCTCTTGAAATTTGAACCAACAATTCCTCGAGGAGCACATGAGGTCTGTTCAAAAACAATGGCATGTCGAGAGGGTAATAAATTTTGGAGAATTAAGAATTTCATGGTGGAGTCCATGGTGAAATCCCCTAGGGATACACTTCCATGCACAATGCCTCCTCCTTTATAATCTTCCGAGTTCCAACTATTGATGCCATTTCTCGAAGAAAATAAAATATAATGAAAGAAGTGAATATGTGGGAGAATGAATATTGTGAGAAACTAGTTAGTTGAAAATTTGAAATACAATAAGGGCCTTTGTTGTTTGTGTGTGCTTGTTTTGAAGCTTAAAATTTGGAGTATAATCAAGTATTTAATTTCTCAAACTTCCATTTGGGCTTTGAAGGTTATTCTAAGTTTCTAACAAAACTTGTTACTTAAAAAAATAGGGGCTCTAAATTTTGATAAAATTATATATAATTTTTAAAAGGTTATTCATTTTTTTTATTAGTGAGTTTTTTTTTTTTTTTTTATGCTTTTATTAATGATGTTAAGGATACTACAAATTTTATTATTGACTTACAAATTGCCATGTTATTAATTACAAAAAAGTGATAGAAATATTCATTAGTTAAATTGATGAAGTTCATCAATGAGAGTCAATGCCACGTTATATATTGAACATTTTATAGTGCTTTTAATTAGCGCATTTTTCTTTTTCATCTATTTAGACTCTCAAAATATGAGATCAATAGAACCTTAACCCAATTGAAAATCTAAAATGTTTCAAAAAGATGTTGCAAATGTGTTAAATCATCAATTATAGATTAGTCTCCACTAATAGTTTGAGACTTTAATTTTTGTAAATTGATTACCTACAAAGTCACACACCAAATAATATTTATCTCTCTCTCTTAAAAACTAGATATAAACCCATCAAAAAAAAAAAAAAAAAAACTAGATATAAAAATAAAAATTAGATAACAACTTTACTTAACTATGCATTGTTATATATCCAAAATAAAGCATCTTTTCTAATCATAATATATTTTTATTTCTTTTTATTAATATTTTTAGTTCAACTATGATATTCAATTCTCTATATGAAATTAACATTAGTTTAGTTAGTATTATTCATCAAATCATATATTTAATTTATCAAATTAATCTTGATTTTATTAGTATTAAATAATTTTGTTTAATTAATATTTACATATTAAAGGCTCACATAAACTTTTTGCCTTAGGCCCTAAAATTATGTTAGCGCCCCCTGGCTTTGAAGGTTGGGGTGTGGAATAGAAATTTACATGAGCTGGGCTTGGTTTCTAGGCTTTGGAACTTTATTGATATATTTTGGGAAAAATACCAAGACACCCTTTGAACTTTGAGTTGATGCTCATTACACCCCTAAACTTTTAATTTAACCAATTTAGTCCTTAAACTTTGCACAAATGCCAAATAGAGTCATCTGTTAAATTGCTGGTTATTATCAAACGACGGAAGCGTTAAAAAACAAAACACACACACACAAAGCACTGAAAATAACAATTTCAATTAGGGGTGTCAATGTTCGACCCAACCCGCAAACATGACACGAACCTGACACAAGTTTTTTCGGGTTAGGGTTAGGCCTTAATGGGTTTAGGTCATAAACAGGTCGACCCGAAAGTGACACAATAATAAATGGGTCAACCCGCATAACCCGCAATAGACACATTTGACACGCCAATTTATTTGTGTTAACCTGAAATAACCCACTTAACACAACCCGTTTAACTCATATAACAAATAAATATTTATTTTATTTTAGATTTGTCAAATACCTTTTATATTCAACATATATTTTAAATTTAAAAAGAAAAGAAAGTAATTACAAAAATTTACAAGGGATATAATTGGAAATTGAAACTTTACAGACCTTAGAACTACTAATACTTTTTTTTTTTTGGCATAGAACTTACATATGAAATTGGATAAGCTTGTGGAAGATGTTATGAATTTGGACATCAACAAAGAATCTATGGATGATAATCATGGTCATAATCAGGATTAGTCTACTGTTTGCTCAAATTCTTTCAATATTGATACTTAGCATTTGGCAAGTTCCAAGAATCTTATATTTTTGTTGAACTATGTTATTTTATTTTTATGAAACTTTGTTATTTTGAATTTGGGTTGAAGTGTATGCACTTCTTTTGAAGTGTAAAGAACTTATTTCTAGATGAATGTTATATTTTTGTTGATCTATATTATTTTGAATGTGGATTGAAGACTTTAAGTGTATGCACTGCTTTTTGGGATGTAAAAATAATTATTTCTAGATGAATGTTATATTTAATATTATGCAGGTTGAAATGGGTTGTGTTATATTCGTGTCAACCCAACATGACTCGTTTATTAAGTGTGTCAAATGGGTTGAGTCAGGTCAACCCGCCTTATTAACAGGTCGGGTTAGGGTTAAAGGATCACGACATGATTATTAAATGGGTCGGGTTAGGGTTGAGCCATTTAGTCGAATACCCCTATCTCGACACGAAACGAACCCGACACGCTAACCTGAATTGACACCCCTAATTTCAATTATCTAACTCAAAACAATTAATGATCGCAAGCCCAAAAAAAAAAAAAAAACAATTAATGATCAAGCACGTGTATTATCTAACTTTTCAACCAGTAAGTTCCAATTAACCGCTAAATATCAAGTACAGATGGGATTCATGTTTGGAATAATAAATCCAAAACACAAAACCCAAATGCAAATAAAACCAATCTTACGAAATCGTGCCAACGATCATTACGAACTCTAAAGATTAAACGGACATAGAGACAAATTGAAACAAATTAACGTCACTGAGAAAGCAAACGCTTGATTATTTGACAAATTGAAACAAATCCATTAGATACAGATTTTTTTTTTTTTTGGACCAATTCATCATCAAGGTTAATCAAACGCTTCATTGTTTGCCGAGAAAAAAAAATGAAATCAAAGGGCTGCTACAAGAAAATGAAAGAAAAGACTGGAGGGAAAAAAAAATACATAAACAAAGTTGATAGAACATTGCAAGGAGGAGCATCAAAAGTCAAAGCCTGCTAGGAGCAAGTGGATGAGGTTGATAAGTAGGGGGAGAGAGTGAGGAGAGGCAAAGACGTTGCTAGGAGCTTGGGCAAGAAATATTAAAGAGAGAGAGAGGTGGGGAACTAAAATTGGGATCTAAATATGTTTAGGGTTTGTAATTGAAATGACGTCATTTCAGGTTTTTTATTTTTTAAAATCTCATACCAAAACGACATTTTTTTGGAACTGATATTAAAATTAATATCAAGTTCAAGTGACATCGTTTCGGTATTAGATTTAAAATTTTTAAAAACTCTAACATTTCCTAATAACCTATATCTCTCTAACGCCATTTCTCCTTTTTCTTCCTTGCCTCTCTCAAACTCGCACTTTCACACCTTCTCTCTACTAAAACCTAGAGTAATTCTATATATAAATTATATGTATGTTAAATTATAGCAAATAACTATATACACACACCAGAGCGTTGCAGTTTCTCGTTGGAATTCAAAATAGCCACTAATTGCCCACTGGCTGCCTTCAATATGCCTAAATCTCTACCAACCATCACATCGAACACTTACGATGGAGCTTTGTATCAGTCGGATTGGATCGGTTCAATGCCAACCAAGGAAGTCAATTCCGTTCCGTTCCGGCCGTACCGGTCGGAATATTTCGTACCGGCAAGCATACCGGTACATAAACCCCCCTGTTTCGTACCGGAAAAAATTCCGGCCGTACCGGCCATGTACCGGGCGTACCGGCCAATTTCGGGCAATACCGGCCGGTACCGGGCGTACCGGCCCGTACCGGAAAAAAGTTTTTTTTTTTTTTTTAATTTTAATTTTAATTTTTTTATAAATTTTGTAATTTTTGAATTTTTGTTAGGGCAGAATGGTAACTTATTTACATTAACTTATTAGTATTATTTATTTTCTTAGTATGCAATGGTAACTTTTAAGCTTTCTATATTTTATATTGTGTTTTTTTTTTCTTCTTTTAATTGATACTAAAGTCTAAAACCATGAATAATTAGTTCTGAATTGAGGAAATGTTTTATGGTAAACTTTTATATTTATTATAATACACACACATACATACATACATATATATATAAAAATATAAAAAATAGCGGTAAATCCGAAACGGTACACCGATATTGACCGGTATCCGAAATATATCGTACCGCTGGCCAAACCGGTACAGCCTCCGGTACGGTATTGACTCCCTTGATGCCAACCGGTTTCATTAGTATTGGTCGAATCTTGAACAAGCCTAGTGCTAAGAAGAATTGGCTATTGAAGTAGAACAAAAAACATCAACTGCCCATCCTCCGATCCTCATCCTATTGAAGTATTGATACCTCCATCTTCGTAGACCTTATCCTTTTGTAAAATAAATTGTTTTCATACTTTTTGAAGAAATTTATGCATCCAAATGGCAAATAGTCCAAATGTGAACATAAGAATTCTTGAAAGTAGAATTAAGAATGCCAAATTTTGGCCAAATTTTGAATTAAGAGGACCAAACTTATAAAGGGGAATATGATTTTCTCCCTTTCATGGCTGAAACTATTATTTCTTGGATTTAATAATATACATAGTGTTAGAAAGAACGAGATAAATTTACCACCATCAATAATCAATTTGAGGGGGTTTCGGGGAATTTTATATAGGCTTCACTTAATTTTGTTAGGGCTGAGAGCCTGAGACCAATATAAAGCTGCGAAGAAGTGTGTTAAAGGACAAAAAACACGGCAACACAAGAATCAAATGTAAGGACACGGTACCCTATTGGAGAGTGAATGGCTCAAATTAGAAAGAAAAAAAACCATTTGAAAATTGAAGTGCAACGTCTCAAACAAAGATAACTGGAACACTTGCCTATATACATTAGTTAATACACATTCTTCTCATTTACTCACAAATGTCGATCATTCTCACTTTCTGATCCTATAGTACACATGTTGCATATAATAATTCTTGTATAATGTGTTCTAATTTTTGGTTAATCCCATTAAACATCATGTGTTCAATTGGTTTACATGAAATTTATTTCAAACTTTTAGGTTTAAAGGAAACTTACTAGAAACTCTAAGGTTTAAATAAAATTATAAAATTTTATATTAACTAGTAATAATATCCTTGTCTGATGCATGGATTAATTAAAAATATATGTGTAAGAAAGAAAATACTTTACTGATATTATCGAATGTAACGGGTAAGCTACATTATGTTAAAACACAAAATTATAATAAAAATCAAAATAAATATTAAATTTTTTGCAACTTAAACAATAAAGTTTTCATCAATAACAAACTATCCTAAGTATGTGATATGATATATGATAGTGTTACATACATAAACTTCATCAAACTGTTTAGCAAAAAACCTCATCAAACTTGTTCCCTAATTTCGTCACCTTATTCGGGTTCAAGCCCATTCGATGGGCTTGCCTTGTCAAAATTTGAAAGTGATTTGCTCCCCTTGCATTAAGTTCAAATTTTACTAGACTACGGCCCAATAGCCCTTCGTGTGCTGCCACACCTTCTCGTTCTTGTCATCTTAGCTCTGAGTCTCTGACTGAATGATTTTTTTTTAATCAACAACATCATGATGAAGATAGTAGTTGATATAATAGGTCAAGATTTCTAGTACAAGTATTTTCCCTTTAATTATTAACGAATTGTGTGCATACACCACTGATAGCAATCATAATAATAATTTATGTAAGAGGATTCCCTATAATTCCCTTTCATTTTTAGATGAACATGCAACATCAAGGTTTTTAAACCCAGACCAGATTGTACGGTCCGACCGAAAAACCCTCGAACCGTTCACATCTATGGTCTGTTTAAGGTGAAGAACTGTTCCATGCGAAAAAAGCATGGAACCGTCCAGACCACGGTCCTACCGTCCGGTTCTGTGAACCATGACTAGTTCACACGATTCAAACAAGCTGCCTTGTTTCAAGCTTAAAACGGCGTCATTCCGTCTCTTTTTCTTTTTTTTCTTTTTTTTTTCCCCTAATATGGTTTCGTTTGGGGTATACTGATTGAATAACCCTGAAACGAAACCCTCACTCTCTCAATCACTCTCTCGTCTCTGCCTCTCTCCCTCGTCGCTGTCGCAGCTTAGCCCAGATCGCAGCTCACTCTCTGCCTCTCTCTCATGCTCATCTCTGCCTCTCTCCCTTGTCGCCGTCACAGCTTACTCTCTGCCTCGTCACCGTCGCCATCGTTTGGTACTTTATCCGTTTTAATTATTCTTTCTTTTATGTCAATTTATATTTTTTGTCCAATTTTTGAAGGAAATGAAGTTTGTTTTTCTAACAAAAACAATAATCACCTATCGTAATTGATTATGGTTTTTGTGTATCGTTTATTTGATTATATTCTTAGCTCGGTTTAGGTGTTTGTTGATGAATTTGGGTTTAATGCTGAGTTCCCTTGTATGCTATATTATTGATTGTGGCTACATTGTACACTGTAATTGTTTCTTTTTACTATTATTGTCCATGTATAGCTAGTTTCTGCTTTGTTTGCTAGAGAGAGAGAGAGAGAGAGAGAGAGAGAGAGAGAGAGAGAGAGAGAGAGAGAGAGAGAGAGAGAGAAATCCAATCCGTGTTTCTTGTGCATTATAGCTAGTTTGTGCTCTGTTTCTTGTGCATTATTGTCAATGTGTGTTTATATTTTATAATTTTTGTTTGATAAGTATGTGTTTATAATCTGTGAACATGACGAATGAGAAATGGTTCATGATAAGTATATTTTACAATTTTTGTTTGCAAGCACAAATGTGTTTAAATTTGTGCTTCAATCTTTAACTTGTGAAAGTTGTGAATCTTGTGATGGGTCTGTTGTAAAAAATTGGTGAATTTCACTATTTCAGAAATTGTATGAAGTTGTGAATTTGTAATTCTTTGACTCTATGACTCTGTGTATATTAGTTTGTTAATTTGACTGTGTATGAAGTTGTGATTCTTTGACTATCTGTATTTCAAAAATTGATGGGTCTATGTGTGTTTGATTGGTTGTTTAGTCTTTTAGATTAAAATGGAAATAGAGACCGAGTCTACTCCATCACATGAAGTTGATTCCAATGTAGTGGAGTCTAGCTCAAGAGTAAGGGAAAAGGTTGATCCAGCTTGGGAACATTTTAGCCTTAGGGCAGATGAGAAGGGACGGAATACTTTTACATGTGTGTATTGTAGGCAAACATATAAAGGTGGGGGTATTAATAGGATGAAACGACACCTTGCGGGGATAAAAGGTGATATTGGATCGTGTAAAAAGGTTTCTCATGATGTGAGATACCAAATGTTGGAATATGTGAAGGAGTTTGAGTTGAAGAAAAAAGCTGAGAAACAACGTCAAGAAGAAATGTTTAGTGTGCCTTCCATAAATAGTGATATGCACGAAGATGAAGATGTTCAAGAAGTATTTAGTAGTGGGTTGCCTAAAAAACCTGTTTTAGGAAAAAGAAATGGTACAAAGCCAGTGGATAATTACTTTACTCCAAGAGCTACTCCAGGAGCTCAACCTGGTTTTAAAAGTGTGTTCCAAAGCAAAGAAAGGGTAAGGCAAGCTGATATGGCTATTGCAAGGTTTCTGTATGACAATTGCATTCCTTTTAATGTAGTGAATTTAGTGTACTACCAAAGGATGATTAATGACGTAGCTGCTGCTGGTCCAGGTTACGAAGGTCCATCTTATCATGCTGTACGGGTCCTTTTGTTGAAGGATCAAAAGAAAGAGGTTCAGTTGTTGATTGAGTCACAATGTAGGCATTGGGCAAAAGTTGGATGTACACTTATGGCTGATGGTGGGATAGATGCTAGACATAGGTCATTGATTAATTTCCTTGTTTATTGTCCTAAGGGAATGGTATTTGTAAAATTAGTTGATGCCTCAGATATTGTGAAGAGTACCAGAAATTTGTTTAAATTGTTTGATGAAGTAGTTACATGGGTTGGTCCAAAAAACATAGTTCACATGGTTACTGATAATGCTTCCAATTATGTATCTGCTAGTAAATTGTTGTGTGAAAAGTATAAAACTATTAGTTGATCTCCTTGTGCAGCACATTGCCTGAATCTTGTGTTGCAAGATATGGGAGACATGCCTCATGTGGAGAGACTCAAAAAACGTGCATCCAAAGTTACAATTTTTATTTATAATCATGTGGCTTTGATTGCTTGGTTGAGGAAGAGACCTAGTTGGATAGATATTGTACGTGCAAGAGCAACAAGATTTGCTACTACTTTCCTTTCATTAGGAAGCCTTTATGTGCATAAGCATGACTTGCAAGCCTTAGTAACTAGCAAGTTCTTTGTGGACAATAGATTGGCAAGAGAGTCGAAGGCAAAAGAAGTAGTTTCTATCATTTTGGATAATTCTTTTTGGGATGATATTAATGTTCTTGTCAAGATTTCATCGCCACTCATTCGTTTGTTACAGATGGTTGATTCTGAACAAAGGCCTGCAATAGGATATGTGTATGAGGGCATGCATAGAGCACGGTTAGGAATCAAGAAGATCTTCCGAATGAAGAAGCACTTGTACAAGCCATACACCTCAATTATAAAAAACCGTTGGGACAAACATTTGCGTAAAGATCTTCATGCTGCTGCATATTGGTTAAATCCCGCTTTTCAATATGATGAGGAGAATTTTTGTCGGAAACCAGCAGTAAATATGGCTGTTTTGGACTACATTGGGACAAAATATGATGGTGACAAAGAAAAGGTAATTAAGGAAACCCAATATTTACGAGACCGTATTGGGAGCTTTGATAGAGATCTTGCATTGTCAATAAGCAAGACCACTCATCCAGGTGAGAAGTAATTAGTTTATTTTAATACTATAAACAAATCTTAGTTTTTTTGTTCATGTTGAAAGTTAGTTTTGTCACTATAGTTAGAATAACTGAAGTGATTATTCAATTGAAAGTTTGTTTGTTTATGTTGATTAATATTAGATTATGTTGTGTTATGAAAATCAGATGAATGGTGGAAGTTGTGGGGTGCTGACGCTCCAAACTTGCAAAAATTGGCAATTAGAATCCTTAGCCAAACTTCCGCCTCTTCTGGATGTGAGCATTGTCGGAGTTTATTTGACCAAATACATTCTAAGAGGAGAAATAGGTTGGAGCATCAAAGGCTCAATGATCTTGTGTTTGTTCATCATAACTTGCGATTGAGACATCGGTAACTAAATGCTATATCTTGTCATTATATTAATTTTTAAGAAGTCATTTATATAATGTAATTGTTAGTTACTAATTATGTTCAAATTCCAATAATGAGCATGACATTTTATGATGTAGGCTTTACAACAAAAAGTTTAATTTTGACCCCATTGATTACACAAGTATCGACAAAACTATTTTTTGGGTATTTGTGGAAGAAGAAGACCCATATCTTAATTATGAAGAGTTGGAGAATGCAATTTATGAAGATGGTGCATATCCAGCAAGTGCATGGCCTTCTTCTAATATTGAAGGTTAGTTTATATGTAAACAATTTGATAACCTATAGTGATTTTTCTTTTATTTTTTTCAAACTTGTGTAAACATTATAATGATTTTTCTTTTTATTTTGTTCAAACTTGTGTGTAGAATCTGTAGATGATAGCAGTGAGGTTGAAGGAATTGATTTGGGAACATTTGGACAGCCTATTGGCCCTCCTCCTGGACTTCCAGGGAATGATGATGAGCATGTTAACTTTCATGACACTGATGATTTATGATCATAATAATTCTGTTTGAACTTTGAAGTTCTATTTTGTATTTTAGAGATAATTTCTATCTTTTTGTGAGACACAGTATCTAGCTTGGAGTTTGAAATTTTATTATTGTTTTTTAGAAATAAGTTTTATGTATTTTTGTAAGAAACAATGTGTAGTTGTGTACTGTTGTAACTTGGAGGCTTGTTTATGCATTTTTACTTTGTACTTTTATGGATTGATTAATTCATATTTATGTTTGCTAAGGATTTGACATTTCTTATTTGTCTTGAAAGTTATGATATAAAAAATATTTGAAAGATAGATCTCTAAATGAATTAGACTATTTTAGTTAATTTTTCTATTTTTTTTATTAATTTAATGTTTATATATATATATATATAAAATAATTATTAAATTAATTATGACGTTATCACGGTTCGACCTCAATTTGACCTCAAAAACCTTGAACCTTTCCCTTTTGCGATTCAATGAGCGGTTCAGGTCTAAAAACCTTGTGCAACACATGACATTTATTGATTTTTAAATATATCGTATCTTACCTCTAAATAAAAATTAGTAGGAATGAGTAGATTCAGTTGGATTGGAGTTCTTCCCATAAAATTATTAGTTCATTAATAAAGTTCTTATCTATTACCTATGTTGAAAAAGGATTCTAAAAATTAAAAAGGTATGTTGAAAAAGAATGCCCGGTAATACTTGTTTTCATGAAATCCACATTGTATGTTGTCATTCTTACATTGAGTTTGGAACGGGCAAAAGATGAAAGAAAAGGAAGCCTAGGAAGGAAATGTAGCATCTTCTCACTACAAAATAGTTGGTTTTTTTTTTTTTTTGGGGGGGGGGGGGGGGGGGGGGGGGGGGGTTGGTGGTGGCAAAACCCATGGAAAAAGTATGAAAGGCCCTTAAAATTATTATTTTGAGGCTCTAGATAACCCTTGATAACCTTTGAAAAAGAAATTTTGAAGGCCTGCATTATCCTCAAACAAAAATTTCGACACCTATGCAACCTTGAAAAAAAAAATTTATCTTTATCTTTATCTTAATCTTTATTTTTTTTAAATAGTGGTTGTATGGAGCAATTTATTTTGACGATTCTTCTGAAAATTTGTGACCCATGAAATAAGATTGCTTTATATCAAGCGTGTTCATCATTTAACATTTATTTCCAGGGTGTTTTGTAAACCTTCAAAAAACGTGAGTCGAAACATATCAAGTTTCTTGTAGTGTCTATTTGGTTGACAAGAGAAAAAGGAAAATGATAGAAAATTGAGGGAAAAAAAATTTGTCCGAGCCCACATTTTATAATCCATCCAAATTAGTTGATACATTTTGGTGGCTTTTTCTTGTGAGAATTTGAGATTATATCAAAATACAATTTATATAGCTATGTATTCTTTTCTTTTTTTTCTTTTCTTTTTGAGAATATATAGCCATGTATTCAAATGTGCCTATCAATTATTTGAGTAATATCAATTCTAAATTTGTGATGAGGCTAGGTTTAGTTATCATAATAATATTTATAATTTATTTCTCCATTAATTATCTAAGTTAAAAAAAATTACCATAAATGTTAACTTGTTAATGAATTATATTTGAGAATTAAAACCTTATTAAACTTACATCTTATTGTGTCTACTTATATATCTCTATGTTTGTTTCATGCATTCATGTTGTTTAGACTTTAGTGCATTGTTAGCAGATTATCTAAAGAGACTAAAGGGGGTGGCAATCTAGAAAGAATAAACCAATTGATATCTTCGCAAATGATAGAAGCAATTATTATAAAGCCAGTGTTATTTATTCAAATCCTATCATATCTATTAAAAAAAATATTCTCAGCTTCTTTATTTATTTATGGATGGATTAATTGTAAATTAGATCCCTAAAATTTGAAGGTGTTTGGATTTTACACTCTAAAGTCTTAGGACCCGTTTGGTAACGTTGTTTGTATTTTTTGAAAATACTTGTTGGTGAAAAAAGTGTGTAGAAATATGTATAATGTTATTTAAAAAATAAAAAATGTTGCTAATACCATACCAAACGGCCCCTTAAAAATTTAGATTTTACTTCTTGAAATTCGAGGTGTTTGGATTTTACACAATAACATTTCAGAATTTGGATTTTACTCCTTAAAGTTTGAAAGTGTTTGGATTTTACACCCCCAAATTCTGAAACTTTAGAATGCAAAATTTAAACACTCCTAAACTTTAAGGAGTAAAGTCCAAACACCCCTAAAATTCAGGGGGTAAAATTCAAATTCTAAAATTATAGAGTGTAAAATCCAAATACACTCAAACTTTTGAGGTGAAATTTTCCATTTACCTTTTATTTTTTTTTGTGGAACTTTCACTTCTATGACTACGTGTATACCCAATATTTTTTTAGTGGTGCATTTGGATTGAAGGCAAGGACAAGATACTTGTAAACATGCTTAAAAAAAAGGAAAAATAGATTTCTAGATTAATGTATGGATTTCCACGTTCTTTAATGTTTCATTCAAATATTTAAATGAACACACTCCATTAGCCGCTTATGGAGGTCTATAATCTATATCTTCTTCTTCTTTTTTTTTTTCTTTTTTTCTTTTTTTATGGGAATAATCTATTTATCTACAATGACAAAGAGATTAAATTCTATAAGGATGTGATGTAAAATCCAAATTTTACATCATCCAATCCGAACATGTCACATCATTATATTACATATTAAAAACTAGACACAATCACACCCAATCAAAATGACTTGGTTTAGGTCCAGTACATCTAGTACACTGGACCTGGTCATATGGTGACACGTGTCTAAAAGTGGACACATGTCATAATCTCAACAGGTCCAATACTACTAGACACTGGACCTAAGCCTGACCCATCAATTCTAATACTCATTTGAAAATCCTACTCAACTGTGAGTTTATAGAAATGTTATTATATGTGATATGATGTATTAAGTTTTAAGTAAAAAGTTGATGTGGCAAACTCTTATTGGATGGTGTAAAAGATGGATTTTACACCCCATTCTTATCAAATTTGGATTCTTAATTTAATGGCTAAAGGTATATGGTAGACGGATAGATAAATGCTATGACGAATGCATTGAATTATGTAAATGGAAATATCATAACTGGTGCAGTGGTCAAATTTGTTTTAATAACAATAACTTCAGCCAACTAAGGTAACGTTTAAAACCAGTGATTTATAATTGAATAATAAAATTATTGGCCACTAACAATCTAACATTCATAAAGTACTTTTGCCAACTCATAAGGGAAAGTCATTTATTGGTTGTAGCTATGGTGATCAAAATCCTGATTTAAATCCTACGATCCTACAATTTTACGATCTCACTTGCCCAAAACGATCTGGATCTTTCAAACATCTTAGCGATTATTCAAGATCATATGATTCTGATGATTCCAAACAATCCTAGTTTCTTGTAATCTTCTTTAATTTGACAAAAGAATCAGTTGGACCCAAATGAAAAATAACATCCCAATAGACTAAGTTTTGTTATTCTAATGTAAAGAGATAGAGCGTTAGTTGAACCCAAATGAAAAATAACATCCTAATAGAGGGTCACATTTTAAGGTTTTTGGCCTCTTTAAATAATGCTTATAAATGGATGTAATAATGTATGGTAATTACATCAAATGGATGCAAATTTGTGGTTTTTTATGAATGTATAATTTATGTGATTATTTAACATACCAATTTGTTTTTTTTTTTTTTATCAAATAATGTAGGATCTTACGATTCACGATCCGATCCTATGATTCATGATCCTACCTACCTCCAACGATTTTACGTAAGATCCCGATTTTGACAATCATGGTTGTAGCTAATAGCTTAAGTCAATATTTTGTTATTAGATGTGAATTTTAACAAATCCATCATTAGATTATATTTTTTTCTTGGACAAAGGTTGACTTCAAATTTAGTTGTAACCTAAGGCTACAAATCCCACTAAAAAATTAACATGGTTACATATTTTAAAAATCTAACTATTTGATTGCATGTTCTTTATGTTATTAAAACACATATAAAATTTCGTATCAATCGGATGTTATTTAATATTTACTATTCAATTCATAAACTTATGTTTTATGTATAATTTTAGACTACAAAAAAATTAAAATCTAAACGTTTGACTGATGACATAGCTATTAATCTTTGATGTTTTAGAAATTTTGCAAACATGAAAGATATAAGAAGAAATGAAATAATTTGGCTACAAAATTAGTTGTAACCTAAGGCTACAATTCCACCCAATATCTTTATTGGACATGAATATTAACAAATTCACTATTGGATTAATTACATTTTCTTCTTATATCCTTCATACTTACAAAATTTCTAAAATATCAAAGATTAATAATTATGTCATCAAGCAAATATTTAAATTTCAATTTTTGGTAGTCTAAAATTATGCATAAAATATAAGTTTATAGATTGAATAGTAAATAGCATTTGATTGACATGAAATTTGACATGCATGGTAAGGATATAAAGAACTTACACTCTGACGATTGGATTTTCAAAATATGTAGTCATGTTAATTTTTTAGTGAGAGTTATAGCCAATACTAAAACCAAGTTTATGGCCAAATTTTTAACAAATGTGATTACACGAGACAAATGGAGTGAATCCTTTGGGAAGTGAAGTGTCAATTTTCAAATCATGTATATACAACGTGAATTCAGTCAAATCACAGGGAGATATACTGTAATCACCCTTTTATCAAATACCCAATGCACCGGCCCTGGTCCAAAATCTTCTGCTAAGAAGCCAATGGGCCGGGGGGATTGGAATTGGCCTTCTTACATATGACTGCTACTTCAATCGTAGGCTGCGGTGTCATGGGGAGAGCAATTGGCTTGCTAGTTGAAAAGTAAAATAACATTGAATTAGATGCGAAGACAAGCTTGCTAAGGAAGGCTGTTCCTGTCTTTCTGATTTTGTTATTTTAGATTATCCTAGCTCTGCTGATTTATGTAATATTTTGGAATCAGATACTCTGGCCTATACTCCTTAAGGCGATCAGCCGTAGCTCTGCCCTTCAATTAGGGGCAACTTAACACCGAAAAAGACTAAACTGCCCGAAGAATCGTCAACTACTTAATGAGCTGTGAGGGATAATTTTGGACCAGCAAGTGATATAAACACATTCATTGGAGTATACTGGACTTGCCAATCTTATCCTCACTTAGGCTGAGGCTCAAAAAGAGTCCTTATATCGATGGAAACTTGCAAGGGGTACTACAAGACATAGCTAGAGAGGAATTTTGCATTCATACACAAATCACACATAACAAGTGGGTATAAGAAAGAGACTAACAATTGAAGGTTTGTTCTGCGGACTTGCTTTTTTGGATGAAAATTCTCTGGATGCTTCAATAATTTTCATCCCCTCTTTTGTCAACAATAATTTTGGATTAGATTAGATTAGATTAGATCAGACTCTATATGGTGAAGGTAGTAGGCTCGAAAATTTCCAAAAGGTAACTATTGATGTTACCTATTGGCAATAGGTAACATCAATAGTCAACAGTTTGGAAGGCAAGGCTCTTGTTTTGCAGGTTTTTAAAGAAGGCCAACAAAAGCCCCATGAAAAGAAATAATGAGAAACAAACTCAATATGTTCTATCACAGAGGAACTTGTTTGCTACCAGTGAAGAAGAAAGTTGCAACAGCTAGCGTGGTCTTCATCTTCTTCCTCCTCGTCAGTGCTTTGGTATTTCTTGGCTGGATTGATAATGTAAGTCTTTATTCTTATATATTCTTTAATCCTTACAGGATTTTGTCATCAGCCATATAGCAACTGAACTTACACACAGACTACACAGTCGACCTCCCATTCTATTTGGGTAACAAAAAAACTTGCAATGGAATTACGAAAAAGTCGGTTAAGGCAATCACTTTTGTCTTATCAAGCCCATATTCGCACAAAAGCCTTGAATCCAACTTTCGAATTTAGGAAAATAAATATTTTTTAAAGAAATTAATCTTGAAGTTGGATTTTGTTCCCTTCTCAAATTAAGTTTTTTTTTTTTTTTTTTTGGCCATGAATTCGTCTACTAAAATTTTAGATTAACTAAAAGTATTCTCGTTTCATGCATGGATTTATTAAAATATATATGTAAATGAAATAAAACATTTTACTAATATTATTGAATTTAGTGCCTAAGTTTTAATATGATGAGACTGATTATCAAATAAATAAAAATTTTAATTTTGAAATTTTTGGTACTAGAGTTATAGTTGAAATAAAATTTCAATCAAGTAGTGCTTTGGAGTACTACAAGTTTTACTACATTGAGTTTAAAAACTAATGTGTCATCAATCACAAAGAGGCATTTTAAATATTTATTTATGAGGTGATTGGAGCCCACTAATTACATTCATTAGCACATTAATTTATAAGTTTTATGTAGTAAAACTTGTCACACCTTTATCATTTTCCATTTCAATTTATTTGATCTTGAAAAAAATTACATTCTTAAATCATGAGGTTTATGGGGTATTACATGGGCAGAGAAAACCATGACTTCTAAAACTCAAATTTTATTATATGAGATATCTAACATATCATGCGTTAGGAAACTTGTTCTCTAATTTGGGTCATCTTCTTGGGGTTCAAGCCTATTCAATGGGCTTGCATTGTCAAAATTTGAAAGTGATGTGCTCCCTTTGCATCAAACTCAAAAATTTTTAACTCCCAGACCACTGCCCAATAGCCCTTCTGTGCTAAACGTTCTCATCCTTGTCATCTTAGCAGTACTGTGATTTTTTTTTAAAGATCATAATCAAGATAGTAGGTGAGGGAGTGGTTCATGATTTCTATTACTTTTTTTATAATTAGATAGTTTAAGAGAGAGGAGGATTTGAACTCTAGATTGATCCTTTGGAAACACCAAAAAATACTTTTTTGTTTTGGTAAACATCAAACTTTCATAAACTAAACAGAAACAATGAAATCAGAATTCAGAGGATATATCCTTTCATAGTACAACCCCGAGTTATCATAATACAACAACATACATAAATCCACAGATGGGCTATCAAAAGCATAAAGTCCTGATCAAAACCACCACCTCTTCTAGCTATAGCATCAGTGCACTTGTTAGCTTCACAAAAATGATGACTCATCTTTAGTTGAGAAATTTGGTTAATGAGAGTCCTGCAAACCATTATAAGACAAGCATGTTGTATATTACTGTTATAATGAGAGTCCTGCAATCCATTATAAGACAAGCATGTTGTATATTACTGTTATACTCTTCAGTAACCCAACCAAGCACAATTCTTGGACCAATTTCAATTTATTCTGCCAAAAGATTCAAACTAATCCACAACAACAACCCACCGGAAAAATACTAACTATTTAACCTATTGAATCTTGGCATGATTTTATTACTAATATTTCACTTTAATTAATAACGAATTGTGTAGGTACACAATACACCTGCCTAAAGAAAGAGTTTAGATCCTATCAAAAAAGAAGAAGAAAGAGTTTAGATCATTAATAATAGCATAACTAATAGTAACGATAATAATAATTTATAAATTGTTAGTTTAGTTCATTATTATTTTTTATATTGTTGATCCTGTATTAATCATATTCATTGTTACCACAGTTTGTAAGATCAATTATCAAATAAATAAAAATTTTAATTTTAAATTTCTTGAAATTTTTGTTACTAGAGTTTTAGTTGGAATAGAATTTCAATCAAGTAGTGCTTTGAGTACTACAAGTTTTTCTACATTGAGCTTTCAAATTAATGCATCATCAATCACAAAAAGGCACTTCAAGTATTTATTTATGAGATGATTGAAACCTAATAATCACATTCATTTCCACATTAGTTTGTAAGTTTTATATAGTAAAACTTGTCGTACATTTAGCATTTTCCATTTCAATTTATTGAAACTTGAATAAACTATCACATTATCAATTCATGAGGTTTGTGAGATATTTATTATCGGTTCATGATGTTTATGGGGTGTAAGGTTGAATTTATTCAATCATTTTGTTGGCTTTATTTCGTGCCAAATTTGCTTGTAATTTAGCATTTAAAAACCTAGTATTTAGGTAGGAATTATGTAAGGGTAGTGTGTGTGAGAGTGTGAAGAAAAGCTCAAAAGTGTGCACTCAAGAAGAGCCTCACAACTGGATCTCGCGACTGGCTCACAACTGGCGAGTAGCCAAAGATGGCACACGTGTGAGGCATGTAGGGGGAGTTGAAGGGTCACGCCAGCTTTTGCACTACAGGACAAAACCTCCAGTCTGGCCAGGCAGTTAACTTGTGACTCAAACTCGTGACTCGTTCCAGTTGCGAGTTCAAGTTACCAGAATGCCCTATTTGGTTGTAACTGACTCATCACATTCCTCATACACCCTACTATACACCAGAATTCCTATTTTTCATAAATGGAATTGTATTGATGAAGTGCAAATAGAGTAAAACTGTACAGATGAGCGACCGTTTTCTCTCTCGTGAGGAAGAAGCTGAGTTAGCCCGTAGCAAAAAAAAAGTTAAGAACGTTAGTCACACCAATTTTGACGGACACATGAATGCAAGCCACTCGATCATCAGCAGCGTTACCAGGCACCCGTTGTCCTTTAAGGATAAACTAGTGGGGGAGATACCCGATGCATATTCTCAAGCCTTTAACTTCACTGAGCATATGGATGCTGAGAAGGAGTCTGACTCGAAAACAACGGGTCTTAGAGAGGGACTTATCGTTGTCAAGTTCTCTAAAGAGCAGAAACGCCATATCTAATCCCCTTGGAGCAAAGCTCTCATTATGAAGGTCTTCGGCAAATCATTTGGGTTCTCTTTTCTACACGATAAACTTATGTTCTTATGGAAGCCAGTGGGAAAAATTGACTGTGTGGGTCTGGGCAAGGAGTTTTTTCTAGTCCGATTTGCGGTTTCAAAGGATTGTGAAGCGGTCCTCAAGAATGGACCATGGTTTATTGGGGGAAACTTCCTATCCATTAGACCCTCGGAACCAGATTTTAAACCCTCAGAGGCCAATATTTCCTCGGTTGTAGTGTGGGTGAGGCTAAATGAACTTCCTATTGAGTACTATGATGTGAAGGCCTTACAGACCATTAGGAATGCGGTGGGAAGAGTGCTCCGGATAGATACACATACAGTGAATGAATCTAGGGGAAGGTTTGCACACCTGTGTATTCAGATTGACATTGATAAACCGTTGACCATTGCATTTCTCATCGGAGGTAAAGAACAGCCTATTAGCTACGAGGGAATCCAGCAGTTGTATTTTTCCTGTGGAAAAATAGGCCACCGGCGGGATTGTTATCCATATATGGTTAGGAAGGATCAGCCGCGGATGACAGAGGTGGGGGCTAGCTCTTTGGAGTAGGGAGACCGAGAAAGCAACGTTCAATCGACTACCAGCTCAAGTACATTTTCGAGCACGATCAAGGAGCCAAGAACGTGTAAAGGTAAGTCAGGATTGCGTGAAGGTACAGTAAAGGACACTCCCAATGATCCGTACGGTCCTTGGGTAGTCGTGGAACGGAAACGTGGTGGGAGTAAAACGACAAAAAAAAAGGTCCCCATTAACCAAAATCCGTTTAAAAATATGGGCTTGACAAAATGAGGGGCTAGTGAAAACTTGAGACATGAAGGGAAAAGGAAAGTAGTGGTGGGCTTTAATCCTAATGGAGGCCATACGCAGAATGTGGTGCAGTCCATTTCATCAGGGCCGAAAAATAAAAATCAAAGCTCTATTAAGGAGAGTGGTGGGCTTGGAAGTTCAGGGTCTGTTTTCAACCCCTCCGTTAAGGGCAAAAAAGGAATAGCAAGAAGTAGGGCTTCTTTTACCTTGGCAAAAGGTGGAGTAGGTGTTAGTTCCAATTTGAAGGATATTTATAGTCCTAAGAAACACTCATCCGAACCTATCTTCACTTTTCAGTCTTCGATGGGCCGGTCTCACCAGGGGGCAAGTTGCTACAAAGGTCAAGAGTGTTAAGATATGCAATCTCCTTAGGATAGTGAGATGAGTAAGGCAAGGAGGAATAACAATGGTTCGGCTTATCGGAGTTGCAGTGGGTTAGAATCCGAGGATATAGATGGCGATCCAGCTGCTTTTAAGGTGCCTGAGGTGGATTTTCTATAAGTGGAGGTCAAGGATGGACCGGAAAAAGGAGGCGGTGCAGCGGATCAAATGGAGCTTGAGGATTGTGGTGGAGCTGCTTGCACTGTCTGAATCATTGTCCTTTTCCCTTTATTTATCCATGAATATAGTAGTGTGGAATTGTAGGGGTTCTCTAAAGCCCAATTTTCAAAGTTATGTTCAGGACCTTGTAAGGCTGCATGATCCAACCTTGTTTGTGGTAATGGAGACCCGTGTAGGAGGTAGCAGAGCTCATGATATCATAAATCAGCTTCCATTTAACAGCGCAATTCCTACTGAAACGATTGGCCGTGCTGGGGGGCTCTAGGTTCTCCAGAATTCAGATATAGTGGAAATGTCGCGGCTTGCTTGTTCTGAGCAGGAAATTCACACTGCAGTTAAGGTACGTGCTTCTAACTTTAATTGGATGTTCTTTGCTGTCTATGCTAGTCCTAGGAGTGTTGAAAGACGCATTCTGGGGGATAATCTGTCAAATGTTGCCGAGCTGCATAACATGACATGGGTCATTGTTAGGGACTTCAATAAACCCCTCTCAGGTGATGATAAATTTGGTGGAAGAATGGTTAGCTCTAGTCAGTCTCTATTGTTCAAAGAATGCTTGGATAAATGCAATATAATGGATTTAGGGTTTTCAAGTCCAAGATTCACATGGACAAATCGTAGGAAAGTTCAAAATCTCATTCAAGAGAGGATTGATAGATTTTTTGTCAACCCGAACTAGTGTCTCCTATATCCGGAAGCTCGGGTTACCCACCTCACCAGATGTCACTCCAAACACTGCCCAGTCCATCTCGAAACTAACCCTCAAAATAGGGTGCGTATTAACCGCCCTTTTAAGTTTCAAAAGTACTGGCTGTTGGATTTGTCATTCCCTAGAGTAGTGTCTCAAGCCTGGATTCAGTCTCCTCATCTTTAGGAGGCTATGGAGAGTTTTTCAGATAAGGCCAATGAGTGGAATAGGAATCAGTTTGGGAATATATTCGCTAAGAAGAATAGGATAAAAGCTCGGCTGAATGGTGTGCAACGGGATATGGCTATCAGGCCTTCAAGCTCCCTAGTTGAGCTTGAAAACAATCTCCTACAAGAGCTGGATAGGGTGTTAGATCAAAAGCATGAGCTGTAGGCTCTTAAGTCCCGAGTTAATTGGATGGTTCAAGGGGATCGAAACAGTACTTTTTATCACGTCTCAACGATTGTTAGAAGAAACAGGAACCGTATCACTGCTATTAAAAACAGTGTGGGTGAGCGGATCAATGCAGAGGAGGAGGTGATGGGGTTTATCCGTAAGGGTTTTTGTGATATTTACACAACCTCTCATACTTCATCCATGAGATATTTGAGTCTTGAAACAGGGTGGCAAGTCTGTCTCTCCAATAAGGAAATGGATGTTTTAAGCCAGAGAGTTACTACTGAAGAGATTGAGGCAAGGCTTTGGTCTCTTAAGGCAAATAAAGCCCTTGGTCCGAATGGGCTACATGCCGATTTTTTTCATCATTTCTGGCCAGTGGTTGGGGAATCTGTGATTAAGAAAGTAAAGAGTATTTTTTACTCCAAAAGTATGCCGGAGTATCTCAATAGAATTCACATAATGCTTATTCCTAAAATCCAAGGTCCGAAAACCTTAGGGAACTACAAACCTATAAGTCTCTGCAACACAATGTATAAAATAGTTACGAAGATCATTATAGCTCACTTGAGACCTTACTTGGAGAAGTTAGTATCTCCTCTCCAAACGACCTTTGTCCCTGGAAGGAAAGGGATTGATAACGTGGTAATCGTCTAGGAGCTTCTCCATTCGATTAGTAAGAAAAAGGGAGGCACGGGTTATATGGTAGTGAAAAGAGACATGGAAAAGGCTTATGATAAGCTTGAGTGGAGCTTCATCCGTGAAGTGCTTACAAAGATAAATTTGTCGCAAAATCTTCTCGACCTTATTATGAGTTGTGTGAGCTCTAGCTCTTCGTCGATTCTTTTTAATGAGGGGAGTCTTGAGCGTTTCCTTCCGCCTAGAGGAATCAGACAGGGTGACCCTTTGTTGCCATATTTGTTTATCCTTTGTATGGAATATTTGGGGTAGCTCATAAAGGAGAAATGTGGCCAGAAGCTTTGGAATCCGGTCAAAACTTCCCAAGGTGGTATAGCCTTCTCCCACCTAATGTTTACAGATGATATTGTGCTTTTTGCTAAGGCAGACCAGATCAATTGCTTAACTATTAGGGAAGTCCTAGATGAGTTTTGCAGCAAAACTAGGCAGACTATTAGTGCGACTAATTCTCGAGTCTATTTTTCACCAAATGTAGACAGGGAAGCAAGGGAGTCCTTTTGTGATATATTGGGTTTTGCCTCCACCTCTAATATTGGTAAGTATCTTGGAATCCCTCTTAAGCATCCTGGCTCATCCTCTCTGGATTTCAACTTCATCTTGGATAGATTCAAGAACAAACTTGCTGGATGAAAGGCTAATCTCCTTTCCCCGGCGAGTCGAGCTGTCCTTATTCAGGCTTCGTCCTCTACGATCCCTACCTATGTTACGCAATGCAACCTCCTCCCAACCAGAATTTTAGAGGGCATCAATCGAATAAATAGGAGCTTTTTGTGGGGTTCAACAGAATCGGTGAGGAAAGTTCACTGGGTGGGTTGAGGGAAGGTGACCCAACCAAAATTTGAAGGTGGGCTCGAACTGCAAAGTGCTAAAGGGAGGAATTTAGCGATGCTAACCAAGTTGAATTGGAGATTTCACACTAAAAATGAGAGTTTATGGGCGCGAGTTCTTAAAGCCAAGTACTGCACTAACCGAAGACTAAACTCGAGGAATCCTAATAGCTTGCCAAGGTCTCAAATTTGGAGAGGTATGAATAAAGGTGCAGAACTATTTCAGCAAGGAGTTACATGGGCAATTGGGAAAGCCAATAACCTGAGTTTTTGGTATGATGATTGGACAAAAATGGCTCCCTAAGACAGCAAGTTCAAGGTCCTCTGCCTAGGGGGGTAATGGAGTGGAAAGTTAAGGATATAGCATCTTCAGAGGGGTGGAGGTGGGATCATATCCCCTTTGATTTTCCTTCCACTCCCAAACTAGAAATTCAAGCCATTCCTTTTGCCTTAGCTTCTTCGAGTAGAGATAAAATTATGTGGAAGGAATCTCCACGTGGAGAGTTTAATTTGAAAAGTGCTTACAAAATGGCCTCTGGATTGAATCCAAACTCAGACTTCAGTGGACAATGGATTTGGAAGCTTCATACTCTCCCAAAAATTCAATTCTTTCTTTGGAAGTGTGTTCACAATAGTATTGGGGTTAATGGATGTTTATCTGCTAGGGGAATGGCAGTTGATGCCCGGTGTCCTCGGTGTCTAAAAGAAACTGAGACTATTACCCACGCTCTTTGTGACTGGTTTTTGGTTAGACATTTTGATAGGGATTTCTTTGTATCAGATCTGGAAAACTGGTTGGCAACTAATGGCAAGGCTAGGAAAGCTACGGATGAAAATTAGCCTCCTTGGAAAATCATTTTCTCCTTTGCTGTATGGATTATCTAGAAAAATCGGAACCAATATGTGTTTAATAATAAGGCACAGAACCCTCACATTGCAAAAGATATTATGAGCAACTCTATGGAATACTTCTTTTATGCCTATCCAAAGAAAGGAAAACCTCATACGGTGATTAAACAAGTTCATTGGGATAAACCTGCAATAGGGTGGATGAAGCTAAACACAGATGGGTCGTCGTTAGGCAACCCAGGGCTAGCTGGTAGAGGTGGTGTCATTTGAGATTGGACTGGCAGATGGATTGTTGGGTTTTCTAGGAACATTGGCATTGCTTCGAGCCTTATGGCTGAACTGTAGGCTATTCGGGATGGACTTATGCTTTATGTGGAGAGGCATCTGGATATGGTGGAGATCGAGATGGATGCAAAGGCTATTGTGGATATGTTAGGAAATCTCCAGTACTCTAATAGATCAATTTCTTCTCTCCTTGAGGACTGTAGGAAACTAATCTATGAAATCCCTCAATTTCGGGTAAAGCATTGTTACCGTGAAGCCAATAGTTGCGCGGACTTTATGGCGAGGAAAGGGACGATTCAAGACCAGAATTTCATTGTTTTCAAGAATCCCCCTGAGGATATGGCTAGTGTTGTTGAGAATGATCTTTCTGGGGGTAGTGTAGCTAGGCGATGTACTGAGATAAGTTTTTGTTTGTAGTTTTTTTTTTTTTTTTTTTTTTTGACCAAAAAAAAAACTATAAATACCCTTATACCCACGAAATGTAGAGAGTTTTTAGAGAGAATTTTGAGAGAGAAACCCTAGAAAAAAAGCAAGATTGACTCATCCACAATCTTCATCCTTTGATTCTCCAAATTCCTCTACTCTCACCCTCTTCATTGACATATCCTTGAGAGGTACCTTTAGTCAAATCCTTATCTCACCATACCCATATCTGTGAGGAGATATTTTGGTGCTTGGAAAGCAATTCAGAAGGGACCAATTCATTTTAGTTGATGCAATAGGCGATTGCGGGATCCGGTAAGCTAGAGAAGACAAAGTTCGACGTAACCCTGTTAGAACAAGAAGTTTGGAGGGCTTAGATGCACTAGGTAGATTAGGCTTGGGGAGTCTTCTGCTATTCATATATCCCAACTTTATTCTCTAGTGGATTATTGACCACTTGAAGAGTGGCGGAGAAGTTTTTCGCCAAGGACTTCGATTTTCTCTTCTATAACACATCTTTGTGTTTGCATCTTTTTTCCCTTAATCTTTGCCTTTTAATTACTACGGTGGTTGTGATTAATTTCGGTTTAGATTGTTTTATCAATTCTGTTTTAGCTTATTTTCATATTCCCACACATACATTGTTTGATTATAAGCTTATAGTGGTAATTTATGAATTGGAGGTCTAAACATTCATAGGTGTTTTACACACTATTTGAACTTTCATGGGGTAATTCATGGATAGAGAACCATGACTTTTAAAACTTAATTTTTATTATATGATATAATATGAAATATATAACATATTATGCACCAAAGAGTAAGTCTAGTATCACAACTATTTCCACAATTTTGTCACTTGTTCACATGGCGACTTGTAAGCGATGAAATTGTGGACTCACCATTTTTTTTCACCACTTACATCTCGCCACATAAGCAAATTGTGACTAAAGTTGTGAAAATTGTTGCGATAGAAAACTTATTGCATCATGAAACTTGTTCCCTAATTAGATCATCTTCTTTATTGGGTTCAAGCCTATTCAATGGGATTGCATTGTCAACATTTGAAAGTGATATGCCCCCCTGCATTAAATTCAAAATTTTCCAACCCTTAGACCACTGCTCAATTGCCCTTCGTGTGCTATACGTCCAAGCCTATTCTTTTTTTTTTTTTTTTTTTTTTGAGAAACACGTCCAAGCCTATTCAATGGACTTATATTGTCAACATTTGAAAGTGATATGCTCCCTTGCATTAAATTCAAAATTTTCCAACCCTTAGACCACGGCCCAATTGCCCTTCGTGTGCTAGACGTTCTCATCCCTGTCAGTTGTCATCTTAGCACTGATTGATTTTTTTTTTTTTTTTTTTTTTTTTAGATCATTATCAAAACAGTAGGTAAGGGTCATGACTCATGATTTCTATTACTATTTGATAATTTGATAGTTAAAAGGAGAAATGGATTGAACACTGGACATGTCTGTTAAAAATAACAGAAGATACTAATTATTTAAGTTACAAAACTCATTTTAATACTAATATTTCACATTACACCTGCCTAAAGAAAGAGTTTGGATCAGGAATAATAGCACAACTAATGGTAATCATAATAATAATATATAAATTGTTAGTTCATTAATATTTTTACATTGTTGATCTCGTATTAATCATATTCATTGTTAACGCAGTTTATAAGATTTTAAATTTTTAATAATAAAATTAATATCATATTTATATGTGCTTTTGCAGTCTCTATTTTCAGGTACTTCTAGTTCCAGCAGTGACAAACCAATCCAAAGAACTACAGGAAAATCACCAAAAGAGCAAGAATACCCACTGAAATGCACAAAAGGAAACAAAAAACAGACCTGCCCAAAAAACTACTACCCCACAACAACACACAATCCTGACCGTCCAATATCATCATCAAACAAAACATGCCCATCATACTTCCGTTGGATCCACGAAGATCTTCGGCACTGGAAGCACACAGGAATCACGAGAACAATGGTGAAGCGGGCCCGCAAGACCGCGCATTTCAGGCTTGTGATCGTGAAAGGTAAGGCCTACGTGGAGAAATATAGGGAGTCGATACAGACAAGAGACATGTTCAGCTTGTGGGGCATTTTGCAGCTGCTAAGGTTGTACCCTGGGAGATTGCCTGACTTGGAACTCATGTTTGATTGTGATGATCGACCTGTCGTCCCATCGAACGACTTTCGGGGCCCAAATTCGGGCCCACCTCCATTGTTTCGCTACTGTTCGGATTGGTCGAGTTTGGATATTGTGTTTCCTGATTGGTCTTTTTGGGGCTGGTATGTAAATCAATCGTGCTTACCTTTCGATTGCCATTAGTCGAGTTTGAAATATGATCATCTTCATTTCATGGTTTAAATGTTATTTCTTGAACCTAATAATATACCAAGTGATAAAGAGAATGAGATAATTTAAAAGGGCAATTTTTGCGGGGAAATTTTACATAGGTATGACTTAATTTTGTTAGGGCTGAGATCAATATAAAGCCATGGAAAAGTGTGTTGGAGGACATAAAACAAGGCAACACAAGAACCAAGTGGAAGGATAGAGTACCCTATGCTTATTGGAGAGGGAATCCAAGTGTGGCTCCAACTAGAAATGACCTTTTGAAGTGCAATGTCTCAGACAAAGATGACTGGAACACTCGCCTATATACACAAGTTAATATACATTCTTCTTGTTTACTCACAGATGTTGTTGATCATTCTCCTACATATATATGTTGCAAAAAAAATTTTGATGCGCTCTAATTTCAGGACTGGGTGCAAGAATCTAAACAAGGTTACAAACAATCAAATTTAGAAGATCAATGCACTCACAGGTAGTTATAAAAACAAAATCAAAGAACAATTTTATTTCCATTTGAACTATTCTCTTTTTTCCTCTTTTTAATTGAGAAAAGTATGCTTTGTGCCAGGTATAAGATTTATATAGAGGGATGGGCATGGTCTGTAAGTGAGAAGTTCATTTTAGCATGTGACTCAATGACATTGCTCATAAGGCCTCATTATTATGATTTCTTCATTAGAGGAATGGTGCCATTGGAGCACTACTGGCCCATTAGGGACAATAGCAAGTGCACCTCTCTCAAGTTTGCTGTGGAATGGGGCAACAATCACACACAAAAGGTCTCTCTCTCTCTCTCTCTCTCTCTCTCTCTCTCATTTTCAAAATGTTTTCACTAAGGGTTGTGCATCCACCATTCCAAAGGACCGATCTAACCCAACGATTTAACAAAAAAAAAAAAAAAAAGATCTAACCCAACGATTTGAATTGTTTTACATGGGTTGATAACTTGATTTGTTTTCTTTTTCTTTTTCTAAACTCGAGTTGTGCGAGAATCATGTTGACAAAATTTCCAATCTAAGTAACTTACCCAACCTATACTATTAGATTTTATTTTTAAATATAAATATGTAATTTAAAATTGCTCGTTTGATTTATTTTGGATTATGAGACTTAGGCTGAATTTATTACTTTCATTTATTTTTCTATTTTGGGACTTTGTTTGATAACATAGGAATATTAGTCATAAGTATACAAGGTACAATTATTTATTAAATAATGGAGTTAAATGGTTGAATGAAACATTATTTTTTTATTAGGCTCAACGCAATGGTGCAAACTCAACGACACACAACCCAATTTGAATTCTTACAAATTGGTTGGGTTGGTTTTAAATCTATCAATCCTTGGGTTGAGATTTCTCAACTCCAGCAAGTTGGTTAGATTGAAAAATCTATGATGATATATATAAAATCAAAATCATTTGACTTTTGGTTAATCTTATAATATTATGTCAAATTAGCTTTTAAAGCCTAAAATTTTTTGACATTATTGTTCTAATATATATATATATATATATAATTTTTTTGAGGACAAATTTATATATTTTTAATAGAATTTTATTTTTATTTCATGTTTAAACCTTTTATTAATCTTACTACATTATATTAATATGTAATTCTGTATACAAATGCAATAAATACCTAATGAAAGAATATAAAGTTCCATAATGAATACAAATTCTCTATATTACTTTTTGTGTTTTAATTTATATTCCATCAAACACAACTTATCATGCATTTGTTTGTCTTTCTTTATAAAACAGCCAAAGCTTATGTGGGAAAAAAAAAAATCAAATACATGACAAGTTATAATTAGGGGAATACAAAAAATGATACAGAGGATTTATATACCCCTATTTTTACCTTTTAAGTTTTCAAAAATGCTTTTGCTTTTTTCATTAATTTAAATTCATGTTAACAAAATCATTTATTATATTTTCAACTGTTAAGATTTTTGTAAATTTAGCAGGCTCAAGCCATAGGAGAGGCAGCAAGTAACTTCATACAGGAGGATCTAAAGATGGATTACGTATATGACTACATGTTTCATTTGTTAAATGAATACGCAAACTCTTGAAATTCAAACCATCTATACCTCGAAGAGCAGTTGAGCAATGTTCAGAAATAATGGCTTGCCTAGCTAAGGGTACATGGGAGAAATTCATGGTTGAGTCCATGGTTAAGTCTCCTAGTGATTTAACCCCATGCACCTTGCCTCCTCCTTATGATCCTTCGTCACTGCAAGGTTTTCTTGAGAGAAGGGATAAATCCATAAAGCAAGTGGAAATGTGGGAAAACAAGTATTGGAAAAATCTAAACAAGAAGCAATAAATGCATTTTTTTGTGTTTCAAATTTCATTAAATTTTAGGATTATTTTAATAAAGAAAAAACAAAAAGTAATAGTATTTGTAATTTATTTCCATGTTAATTATATAGGTTAATTTTTTACCATAAATAATCACTCATTAATGATTTATATTTGAGAATTAAAACCTTATTAAACTCACATCTTAATGTTTCTATTTTTTTTTTTTTTGAGAAAATAATGTTTCTAATTATAAATCTCTATGTTTCCTCAAAAATAAAATAAAAAATCTCTATGTTCGTTTTTTATGCATTCATGCTTTTTAGAGTATTGGTAGCAGCTCCTCCAAAAAAAAAAAAAAAAAAAAAAGCGTTTTGGTAGCAGATTATCTAAAATAGGTAACTAAACACCCAAAAGCCACATCAATATACCCATCAACTTACTCATAATCATACCCATTTAAGTTACAATGGTGACCTATATTTGGGGATAGAAAATTTCATGTTGGTGAAAAACAAAGTGGTTACCTAAAATACTAAAAGTAACAAATAGGGAGAAAATTATAGTTAAACTATTAAAATTACTCTAAAGTAGCAAACCAAAATGAATGGTAAAAAAATTTATGGTAGTGGACATTTTTTTTTTTTTTTGAGGAAATATGGTAGTGGACATTTAAATGCATGTTTATTTAGGAGTTTATGACCCAATATTAAATTTTGTAAGTATTTTTTTAAGGGGAATTAATGGATAATGACTAAATGTAATTAATGAAGGTTAGAGGAGTCATTTTAATCTTACTCTTGTATGCATCTTTACTTTTACAAAAGATGGCACATGTTATTGTTATAGTATAAGGTTTGGCTCCAAACATATTTAAACCTTTGGGCTCCAAGCCTCCAACCACTAATGGGAAATAACATGTACCATGTCATGTGCAGTGTACATAATAATGACAAATGTCATCTTTCTATTAGTGGTTGGGGCCCAAGATTTGGAGCAAAACTTTGTTCATTGTTATATGTAGTGACAAATGGACACTTGTCATTATTTTGTACAACCATCAGTTTTGATATCCAACTTTTATAATATATACTAGTCTATAATTAGTGCAATGCACAAGAAATGTTTAATATAATATAATTTTTTATTTTGTCTAAATATAAAATTTGATAATTATGATAGTCATTATTTAGGGTTTATTATAATTGTGGTTCAAAATGGAATTCAGTACTCTATCATTAGGACTTTATTATAACTATATACTAAATAATATATTTACCATCAAAATAAAATATGATGTGTAAAGTTTCTAACGAAGGATTTAAATATTGAATGAAATATGATGTGCAAAGATTTATGTGGCAAATTATTATCAAATCATAAAAAGTCAAATGTTTTCGATTTTATATAAGGAAATATTAATGAATGCCCTAAGGGCATTTGTTAGTGAACTATATTAGGAAAATTTTTATGGGAAAAGAGAAAAAACAATTAATGTTTTGACAACTTTTTCAATTTTCCATAAAAGTGATTAAAAAAAATTCTTAAATGGTTTATTAACAATTACTTTAAAGGCATCTATTAACATGACCATTTTATATATATTATAGATTATAGATAAATTTTTTTTTGAGAAAGAGATTATAGATAATTAGATGGTAGATTATAGATATTATGTTAGACTACTCCACTGTTTTGCTTGAGCACTAAATGTCTTTTAGCTTAAAAAGTAAAAACAATCAAAGCTTTTAATCACAAGAGACGGAATAGGAATCTTTTTGCAATCCATGATAAAAAGTTCAAGCCAAATGGACGGCTTTACATTTTTTGTCACATTAAATAAACAATTTTACATTTATTATCATATTAGTTTGTAAGTTTTATATAGTAAAACTTATAATTTATTTTGCATTTTTCTTATTAGAAAGTCTATTGGGCACAAACTTTAGCAAAAAAAATAAAAAGATGAATTTGGACAAAGAAGTGATTCTTAATATCGGAATTTGTAAAGCTCTGTAAAAAACAAGCTTTTACAAGGGATGCGCTTCGTATTTGGAACAGGAAAGTTTTTGGTGTTTGTCAGAACATAATAAATGCACTTATGCAGAATATTAAGGAGGTCCAAATTTCCACTCCCTCAGTGCACAACGGCAGAACAGAATCAGCCCTTCAAGCTGAGCTATCCGAATGGCTTCTCAGAAGTGAAATCATGTGGCGTCAAAATCAAGGGAATTGTGTTTAAAAGAGGGTGATAAAAACACAAAATTTTTTCACCTATCTACCATCATACGGCGCAGACACAACAAGGTTGATGCTCTAAAAGTTGAGGATGGTAGGTGGATCACTGGATCAAACCAAATACGTCATGCTTTCCTAGAACACTTCAAGGAATTGTTTAGGGAAGAAGAAGTCACTTTTCCACCTCATTTAGACGACCTGATAACCCCTTGTATTTCTGAGGATGATAATATCAATCTCAGTAGCATCCCCACCCCTGAGGAAATTCGAAGCACTTTATTTCACATGCAAGACCTAAAAGCTCCAGGACCAGACGGATTTCCGGTACTTTTCTATAAAGAGTATTGGCCTATAGTAGGGAACGATGTCATCAGTGCAGTAACATCCTTCTTCACTCTCGGCAGTATACCAAGAGAGGTTAATAGCTCCCTCATTGTACTTATCCCTAAAATCACCAATCCGTCATCGGTCAACCACTTCAGGCCAATTAGCTTATGTAACGTGGTTTACAAGGTCATCTTAAAACTTCTAGTCACCAAAATGAGACCTCTCCTGCAAAAGCTCATATCTCCATGTCAGTCTGCTTTCTTACCAGATAGATGGATTGCTGAAAATCAAGTTATTGTTCATGAAATGTTACATAGCTTCAAAACCAAGAAGGTAAAAACCGGTTTGATGACCATCAAGTTGGATCTCCAAAAGGCATATGATCGTGTCAACTGGAGATTCCTACAGACTGTCCTCTCCAAATTCGGTTTCAGCGAGGTTTTCATAAACTGGATTCTCACATGCGTCTCATCTGTATCCTTCGAGGTATTAGTAAATGGTGGGAAAACAGGTCATTTTAAACCTAGCCGTGGGTTGAGACAAGGAGACCCGTTATCTTCCTATCTTTTCATCTTGAGCCAAGAAGTGCTGTCCAGAATTCTTGATTATGAATTGGCTCAAAAAAATATAAGTGGAATCAAGGCCAGCGTTAGAGGCCCACCCATCTCCCATGTGATGTATGCGGACGACATAATCCTATTCTCAAAAGCAAGCAAAAAGGAGGCTACTAATATCATCAAGTGTGTTGAAAAATATTGTAGCTGGTCTGGTCAAAAGATCAACAACAACAAATCTGGTGTTTTCTTTTCAAAGAACACTCCTGGTCTGAACCGTAGAATGATCAAAGGATTGCTACAGATGAAGGGGCTAAAAAAAGATGCAATCTACCTTGGCTCGCCACTCTTCCGATCAAGAGCCCCTTCAAAGGACTTCAAGTTTCTCCAGGAAAAGCTTGAGAGCAAGCTCATGGGGTGGAGAAGTAGATGTCTATCCTGGGCTGGCAGAAGCACTCTCATCAAGTCAGTGGCTCAAGCCTTGCCTAATTACACTATGTCTGCTTTTAGTGTTCCTAATAATATTTGTGACAAGCTGGACACGTTAACCCGAAGCTTCTGGTGGAAACCTAGAGAACCGGAGGGAAGATTTCTAGCATGGAGATCATGGGACAAGCTATGCCAACCCAAATGCAAAGGAGGACTAGGATTTAGAAAGGCTAAAGATTTCAACAGTGCTCTACTAGCCAAACTTGCATGGATGATTGCCTCTAACAGAGATAGCTTATGCATGAATCTGCTAAAGGCCAAATACAAAGTCAAGCATAACTGGCTTCGCACAGAGCCCCCCAAGTCAGCTTCTTATACTTGGAAAGCCATAGAAAAGGCCAAAGCAATCATTCGACAAGGAGCTTGCTATTTGATTGGGGATGGGTCTTCAGTGAGTGTCTGGGAGGATCCTTGGGTCCCATGGATTCAAGGTTTCTCTCCTAAACCAAGAGAAGATGCTTTTACTCAAATTCCAATGCTGGTATCCCAACTAATCAATGTTGAAACTCGCTATTGGAATGCAGCTTTGGTTAATGAGATCTTTGACACTGAGTCAGCAAGAGCCATTTTGTCAATTTCCCTCCCTATCCAACCCTGTCCTGACAAACTTATTTGGGTGCTTGATCCAAAAGGTAGGTTCACTGTTAAATCAGCCTACAAAGCCACCACTCAGAGGGTTGAGCCATCTCCTATCCCCCAGTCACTGTGGACGAAGATTTGGAAGTTTAATGCACCAGAGAGAATCAAAATGTTCCTTTGGAGGATTGCAGTAGATGTCCTACCTACCAGAGAGAATCTTTCTAAAAGGGTGGAAATAACTGACTGTAAGTGTATCCTGTGTGGTGAAGAGTCCGATGCTTTACCCCATGTTTTCTTTGGGTGCCCAGTTGCTAGAGCTTTGTGGTTTGCATGTTGTTGGGGCTTTAGAACAGATGAAGTGTTGATTAACTCAAATCAAGACATTATAAAGATGGTGCTTGAGCCCCCAGATACAATATGCCCAAACATGGATAACTGGATCATCTCCTTGATCATGTCTTTCATACTGGAAGAAATATGGTTCACTCGTAACTATGTCTTGCAAAATGGCGGGCTTGCTGACATCAGTAGCTCTGTGCAGACTATCTTTAATAGACATCGTTCCTATCTAGCTTTGTTCCCTTCAGCTACCCCATCTCTACTTCCTCGCATCCACAGAACTTGGGCTCCTCCCCTTTTTAATATGATCAAGATCAACACTGATGCTGCTTTCACACCCTCCAAAGTTGCCTTGGCCGTTGTTGCTCGTAATCACCAAGGCGAGGTGATCAAAGCATGGACAAAGCTTAGTCACCTTGGCTCTCCTCTCATTGCTGAAGCTGCTGCAATCCAGTGGGCTGTCCAGTTAGCTATTGTTGAAGGCTGGAGTCATGTGATTTTAGAAGGTGACTCTAAAATTTGTTTTGACTCAATTGCAGGCAAGTACCTGTCCATGGATTGGTCCATCTCTACTATTACTGATAATATTCGTAGTTTAGCTAAGTCGTTTGCTGTTTGCTCTTTTAGTTGGATCAATAGAAGTTGTAACGGCGCAGCTCATGCTGCCGCCAAGTTATCTCTAGTTTCTTCCTCTTCTTTTTGTTGCAATAACGGCAATCTTCCAGCTGCTTTGCAGTCAGCCTGTAAGGTCGATTGCCCCTCTCTTGTCTTCCTTTTTTAGTATTAATACAACTATCGCAGTTTATCAAAAAAAAAAAGAAGTGATTCTTAATAAACATTATCACTCTTTTAAATCAAGAAGATAAAATTAGAGGTGGTTGTTAATGTATACGGTAGGGGAACTTATTTTCATTTAGTTTTCTTGTTTTGTCACTAGGAGCAAAATAAAATAAAATAAAAACCCAAAACCCAACTACTACATATGACTATATTATGAACACATAATTGAAACTAGAAACATATGTTTAAACTTTTAAATTACAAATTAATAACAATATATAGCATAGATTCATGCTATTTAGAAAATGGAAATGCTAACGAATGCCCTTAGGGCAATAGTTAATAATCCATTTGAAGAAAGTTTTTATGGGAAAAAAAAAAACAATTAATGTTTTGACAGCTTTTTCTATTTCTCATAAAAATTGTGTCAAAATTTTCTTAAAATAGATTGTTAATCATTGCCATAAGGGCACCCATTAGCATGACCCTTTAGAAAAATAATAATAACTTATATTGTTATACATAAACATTAATTCTCAACATTTCTCCACTTCCCTATGTTAACATCAGTTATCATCTTGATCCTCCTTGACATTTTCAAGATCCATGAACAAAAATATAACATACTTTTCTAACCCAATCACAATCTCACATTAAATAAGTTAGCATGCAGACATACAATCAAATTTGGCATAACCTTCCATTAGGATGTTATTATAGTCTTGAGAATAAAAATAAAATAAAATACACAATAAAGTTATAGAATTACTAATTAAAGTTACACAATATACCGTTCAATGTGATGAAAAAATAACCCAAGCAAAATTTTAGCTTGTGACATGGTGGAGCCTATAACAATCTTATTGAAATACTCATTATAACTATATTCATTCAATCATTAATCATAAAAAGGTGCAAACTTCCATTAAAACTGATTAAAGTATTGCTAATTGAAGCTGCTAGAGAGATCAGTAGAATGGAAGGCATATGCCAAACACACCAAAAAAATATCTTTACTTTCTTCCAAATGCTTCAAAAAAAATTTCACTTTCTCCATCACCACCATATACTGAAAAAGGTTTTTAAAAAAATCAATCAATCAAAAGCATTCTAAGCACAAAAGACTGCACCCCCATACTACCTGGCCAGTCCAAAACCACAGAGTGCTGCCATGGATGGGAGATCGAAGCACATTAAAATCTCCTTTCTCTCTCTTTCCCTAGTTTTGGAATTTAAACATTTGATTGATAACATAATTTGATAATTTAAACATTTGATTATACTCAATATTATTGATAACATAATTTGATAATTTTCCTCAAACACAGCATTTGATTTTAGTATGAACTAGATATTTATGAAATGGACACGAAAAAGATTCGCATACACATTATACACACACACATATATTTATTTATTTATTTATTTCACATGCACTAGACATGATAATAATGTACATGTTTGAATAACATAATCATAAACATTATATATATATATATATATATAGACACACGTGTGTTTAGAGGGCCTTCTATTCTCGTTTCAATTATTATTTGTTTTTGTGTAATGAGTTTTATGAAGTTATATGTTATAGGTAAATTTGAAAAGAGAAAGATTATCTTACGATACATTCTAATGAAACATCTCTCTAATAATAAGCACGTGTTCTTTCTTTTGAAAAATAATACTATCAACCAAATATTAAGAGTATTTTGTAAAATAATAATATTGCGTGGTCATTTCTCAGTGTCTGCCAGAAGAGATGGGCCTCCATCACTATTTTCATCTTCTCATACGTTAGCATCTCCCTCCATTGGATTTGGATTCAAAAGGCAAGTCCCTCCCAAGTAAGTTTGTTTATATGTTTGTTACTCTTTGCTTAATAAAAAATAAAAAAAAAAATAAAAAAACTCCTTTCTTCCTCCAGCATTCTTTCAAAATTGATTTGCTTGCTAAATACTTTTGAAAGTGATATGAGCATCGAGTGGAGTTTTGTTTCTTCTTTATTATAATTATGGAGGTGTAGGGCATTGGTGACCATCCATTTTTATTTATTTATTTATTTATTTATTAAATAGGGATGTTTGGAGCTATTATAAATGTTTTTTTTTTTTTTTTTGAGAATGTATTATAAATGTTTTCATGGTTGGTGGACATCCTTATTCGTCAAAACTTTTGCACAAAAATTAGATTCACTATTTTTTTGCTACACAAAAAATTAGATTCACTTTTTTTTCTTTTTTGCTAAGAAAAATTAGATTCACTTTATATGTGTCATTCTACGTAACTTTCATGACCATGTCAAGAGTTTCTCACAACCATAAACCAAAAGCCTGTATCGATTCTTGTGGTTATGATCAATGCTGGTTAGGCACACCCTTTATAGCCATATTTTAAAGTACTCACATCTCAACTTCTAAAATTTAATTATATTTAAATTAAAAATATACTTTTTTTCTATTTTATCTTTCCAATTTTTCTTCTTAAAATAAAAACACATATCCACTTTTTAAAATGTATCCTATATCCCACTTCTTATTTTTTTACTCATTTAAAATATTAATTATCAGTTCCCCCCCCCCCCCCCCCTTCCCTCAAATGCCTAGATTATTTGACTATAAATAAATATTGAATTACCTATTTTATCCTCCAATTAAATTGTCGTTCACACAACCTCTAATAGGAAATTCGAGTTTTTTTTTTTTAACCTTTTCTTTATGGGATTTTAAAAAAATATTTTTTTCATCTATTTAGGGGAGGTCATTATAAATAATTTGCATTTTAGGGGAGGTAAATGTAATAACAAATAATCTTAGAGGAGGTCGGTGTTTTTTTTTTTTTTTTTTTTTTTCAATATTGGTTAGACTCACTCTTAACTCTTTTTTGATAATTCACTCTTAACTCTTAAGTATAAAGAAAGAGTTAAAAGCCCTCATGATATGATTTTGAGTATGTATTTTTGTTTGTTTCGATAGAAAACTTTTTATGAAAATGGTTTTTCATGTTTTCCAGTATTTAGTAACATCAGAAAATATTAGTAAAAAGAAAATTATCTTTAATCAACGGAAAACCTTTATTAAAAGTAAAACTTATTTTTTAAAGATTTTTTTCCCCTAAACTTTGTTTAAAAAGAACTTTATTTCATGCCACGCTAAATAAAAGAAGTTAAGAGGCAATATGAAAACTATTAAAAACAACTCAATCTCATTTTGAGGTCACTACCAAACATAGGAAAATAAGATAGATTTTTAAAAAATAAATTTTTAAAAATTACTCATTTTTTTAGAAAACATTAATGTCAAAACAAACCGAGCATAATAATTCAATCCTTAACATATGTAATATATTTCTTTAACTAGCTTGTAACCTCATGCATATGCATGGATACACTTAAAAATATACAATAAAATGCATAATATAATTCCTATATATATAATTTAAATATTATTGATAGTCATTTTTAAATTTTGTTAACTCTTTAAAAAAAATTGTAAGGATATTATTAGGTATAAAATATAAATGTCCATTTTTTTTTTAATTATTGTGAAGCACTTTTTTTTTTTTTAATGATTCATTTATTCTAGACTCTTTGGTTTTTGTATTTAATAACTTACTTGGTTGAATATTTATAATGTGGTCCCACATTTTATTTTAAAATTAAGAAATAAAACTCTTTAAGAATAAATAATTTAGCACACGTGGCACAAAATTGTAACTCTAATTTGGAATTCTAATTTGAGTTTCTCTCAGCTTCACCTATTATTATACATATAGATATATAGATAAGTGTTTAATTTTTCTCGCAAAGAATTGAATAGTACAGCTTTTGGGCCATGGTCTCAACTACAACTCTCAATCATGTTGGACTTGGATGACACCTTTCCACAACGTATCATTATAAAATGCAAAAAAAATTTGGAGTGTACACAACGTTTAGTGTGGATGGGAAGAAATTTCATCTTATTCCAATTGGCAAGGTCAATAAGGGACCTATTCCAATTTAATGATCCTGGAATTTTGTACAAGTAATAATCAAGGAAACATTTGCCTAAAATAAGTCAGACTTTTGGAAAGAGAGAAAATTGATGTCTAGACAAATCAAGCTAAGGCCAACCAAAATGGACCGTATTCTTAATTTCTTATCTCGATTTGTTCCATGTACAAGACTTATAGTCAATGCTTGACGTATAAAGTTGAACATCTTATTTGAAGTCCATCCTCTGAAAGCTTGAGAAAAAATTCATTTAAACTAACACAATATAAAAATTATAAAAGAATCAAAAAAGAATTGTCAAAAATACTGAAAATTTAATCTGTGCTTAAATTCTTATAAGGATGAACACAATAGTAATAGTCTTTTTTTTTTTTAAATAAAGATTAAAAAAAATCTATACTTATTTTGTACGTATGATAAATTCCTATTACAAAGTTTTTTAAGACTCATGTTGATTACCTCTTTCATTAACTTTTTTTTATTGTTATCCAAAAGTTTACACTAACTTATTTTACTGTTATCTCATTAATCTCTCATTAATTGTCTAAACTTACACCACACTTTTCTCTCTTCTTTATGTCTTTTGGCATACTCACCATTTTAATATTTTATAAAAGAAAAAAATGATAATTAAGGACTAATAATAATAACTAACCAGATAAGGCCCTGAAGAAAGATAGAAAGACACAAAAATGATGTGGATTGTTAAATAAAAGGTGAAACTACATTGTTAGTCCCTAAAGTTTACCTACTGAGCATTATTGGTCCCTGAAGTTTGAAATAAGCAATATTAGCCCCTAAAGTTTTAAAAATAAGCTCTATTGGTCCATTCATTAACTTCCGTTATTTCTATGCCTATGTATCTAACGGAATAATGATGTGGCATTTTTTAAACCAGCTAGCTTGTAACCTCATGCATATGCATGAATACACTTAAAAATATACAATAAGATGCATAATATAATTCCTATATATATAATTTAAATACTATTAATAATCATTTTTATATTTTTGTTAAATTTTTAAAAAAAAATTGTAAGGATATTATTTGGTATAAAATGTAAATTGTCCATGTTTTTTAAAAAAATTATTGCGAAGCGCTTTTTTTTTTTTTTGTAATGATTCATTTATTCTAGACTCTTCAGTGTTTGTTCTTAATAACTCACTTAGATAAATATTTATAATGTGGTCCCATATTTGATTCTAAAATTAAGAAATAAAATTCTTTAAGAATAAATCATTTATGACACATGGCACAAAATTAAAACTCTAATTTGGAATTATAATTTGAGTTTCTCTCAGTTTCACCTATTATTATATATATAGATGACCTTCATAATTGAGTGGCATCTTGGATTAAACTGTACTACTAAAAGAGGAATTAGCACCATTGTGTAGACTAAACCTTTTGCTTAAAGAAGTTTTTGGTTCCGTTTTGCTAAAAAATTTGTGTAATTGAAAAAATAATTACTGAAATTGGGTACTTCTTTATAGTACTTGAGCTTCATACAGTCGAGTACCTTTTTTTTTTTTTGCCAAAATGTAGTATTTGGCTATTTTCACCCATATTTTAAAGTACTCACATCTCAACTTCTAAAATTTAATTATATTTAAATTAAAAATATACTTTTTTTTATCTATTTTAACTTTCCAATTTTTTCTTCTTAAAATAAAAACACATATCCACTTTTTAAAATGTATCCTATATCCCACTTCTTATTTTTTTACTCATTTAAAATATTAATTATCAGTTTCCCCCCCTCCCCTCAAATGCCTAGATTATTTTACTATAAATAAATATTGAATTAATTTTACCCTCCAATTAAATTTTTGTGGGTGAAAAAGTCCAACGCCACATGTTGGGCCTGTGGCCCAGTTCAAATACGACTCCCTGTCCGAAGAGGTTAAAAGTGTCAACGCTTTGCCATCTTGGTGGAAGTGCAATCCGTAAGGGAGAAACGCTCCGTCCGAAGACAACCTGATCGGGCCGAAGGGATCCTACCCAACGGAGCAGCCCAGAATTTGATCGAGTAGATATGCTAAAAGATCTCCCTGCCATGGGCTGAGCTTCGGGCATATCTAACTGCGCAGCTACCACAAAATATCTTGCCAATAAAGCTGCCCCCCGCCACATTTAATGCACTGCAGCAACTTTCCTGGCCGCATTTATGTGGAGAAGACACCTGAACAGTGCGTCCTCACCCACCACCACTCACTGCAGGTTAAAGCAAACGGCTGATGTGACTAGTACTGAAGTGGGTGCCTAGATGGAGGACAAGTGTGCGGTGAAGATGGGAAAAGGGAGTGTATATAAGGGAAGCAAGTCTCACAGAAAAGGGGGAGGAAGAAAAAGAAAAGGACTAAGCCTTTAAATAGAAAACCTCTTCGAACAAAAGGGATTTATCTTGTTGAATGCCTGACTCAATTCCTTTTCTTTTATTACTGGTTTTGTTCATCTGGACCGTCGCTAAATCCACCACTAGCCCAGTTGTTTAACCCATTCTCTACAAATTTATTGTTGAGAATTTGGTGGGCTCACCATACAAAGAGTTGGTGCCTGGCCCAACAAATTTAGACCCTACAATTTTCGTTCGCACAACCTCTAATGGGAATTTCGCCTTTTTTTTTATTTTTTAAACCTTTTCTTTATGGGATTTTTAAAAAATATTTTTTTCATCTATTTAGGGGAGGTCATTATAAATAATTTGCATTTTAGGGGAGACAAATGTAATAACAAATAATCTTAGAGGAGGTCAGTGTAATTTTTCTAGGAAAATAATATGACTAGTCTTGTGTGAAAGTTTTTTTTTTTTTTTTTTTTTTTTTTTTTTTGTTTGTCAATATTGGTTAGACACACTCTTAACTCTTTTTTGATAATTCACTCTGAACTCTTAAGTCTAAAGAAAGAGTTAAAAGCCCTCATGATATAATTTTGAGTAAAACAACTCTCTCATTTTGAGGTCACTACCAAATATAAGAAAATAAGATAGATTTCTAAAAAATAAATTTTGAAAAATTACTCATTTTTTTAAAAAAAAATTAATATCAAAACAAACGAAGCGTAATAATTCAATCCTTAACATCTGTAATATATTTCTTTAATGACCTTCATAATTGAGTTGCATCTTGGATTAAACCGTACTACTAAAAGAGGAATTAGCACCATTATGTAGACTAAACCTTTTGCTTAAAGAAGTTTTTGATTCCGTTTTGCTAAAAGAATTTACCAATAATCATGTGGTGTTCTTTTCTTTTTTTGAGAACAAATGATGTGTTGTTTTAAACTTTTAATCAACGTATAAGCAGATTTGGTATTTTCCTACCTAAATTGTAGTGTGAAATGCAATAAACTTATTCAATTTTAATATAAATAACTTAGACAAATAATGTCACAAAATCTAATGTAGCAAAATATTACCAAACAAATCAAAAGTCAAACGTCTTCAATTTTATATATATTATTATTATAATAGATTATGATTATATAGACGAGATGATAGATTAAAGATATTATATAAGAATAATGCTAAAGATGTAGATTATTTTATAAAAAAATTTATAAACTGTTAATGTTGTGAGTAATTATTGGTAAATAAAAAAATGATATTAATGATGAGTTTAAATGAAAAACAATAAGAAGTTGACCACATCAACATTTTGTAAAAATGTTGTAAAATAATTTGTATCTGTAACATTACTTGTTATATAATATTAGCCCATTTTTTTGCATGAGCACCAAATGTCTCTCACCTTTTAAAAAAAGAAATAAAAATCCAAAGCTATTAATCACAAGAGGTAAAATAGGAATCTTGCAATTTCCTTCCATTCCCTTCCATTTTTAGTTAGATGTGAAACACAACACATGATATTTATTTTAAATGCTATGTATCTTACATTTAAATAAAAAAGAGAGAAAATTAAAAGATTTGACCAAATAAGATACGATGCCGTGGTAATTAAGCAATACATCAAAATTCAAGCCAAATGGACAGCCTTATTAGAAAGTCTAGTGGCCACAGATTTTAGAAGAAAAGTAAAAAAAGATGAATTTGGACAAAGAAGTGATTCTTATAATAAACCATTATCACTATTTCAAGTCAAGGAGATAGAAATTGAGGTGGTTGTTAACATGGACAAGGGAACTAGTGTTCATTCGGTTTTCTGGTTTTGGTCACAAGGAGCTCCATCGTGTGGTTATTTTTCGATGTCTCCTGGGAAGAGATGGGCCTCCACAACTATTTTCGTCTTCTTCTCTCTTATCAGCTTCGTCTATTGGATTGACAAGGTAAGTCCCTCCCAGGCTCGCTATTATCCTCCCATGTTTGTTTGTTTTCCTTTGCTCATTAACATAGTTAATAACAACCTCTTTTTCTTTTTAAAAGTTATAGAGGTGTTTAACGTGGTTGTTGACCATAACCTTCGTTACAGTGTCCAGAGTTTTCTCATTTTCTGAAGTCATAAACCAAAAGCCTGTATGATTATTGTGGTCTATATTGATCAATCCCACTCTTGATAGTCGTGTCCTAAATCACTCACATCTCATCTTTATATTTAAACCAAAAATCTACTTTTTCTCTATTTTATTTTTAACTATCAACTTTTAAAAATATATCGTATATGCTATATCCTCTTCTCATTTTTTTTAAGTTGTTCTATTAAATATTCATTATTAGTTTTTTGCTTTTTTTTTTTTCTTCAAATTAAACAAAAACATCAACTTTTACTCTATTCTTTGGCAAGTTTGGGCCGTTTGGCCTCCCAACACCCATATCGGCCGACAACGATGACTACCGACGACCGAAGTCAACCATTGCTTTGGCAAGAAAAGAGAGAAACAGAAAGAGACCTTGGGTTTTGGGATAGAAAGGGAGGAAGAAAATACAAATTATTATTTAAAAAATGGTTAAAAGGTACTAGGGTAATGAGTCATGACTTTTTTTTATAATGACTAATGTAATGACTATTTGAATCTATCTATTAATTCCATCATTACTAAGACTAAGTATTTGAGAACAACTGTAGCATTTTTGTCAATTTGCTGAGTGGAAACTAGTGGGATGCAATATGCTTTTTAGGTGACTTGCAATGATTTGACTAGGAAAATAAAGGTAAATTACACTAACTGAGCTTTTTCAATATCATACGTTGCTTTTTTTTCTAGTTTAAAATAAGAAACCCACTTTTTTTTAAATGCAAATTATTTATGCGGACTTCTCTTTTATAAAATTATCAAATTATACACACACACACATATATATATATATAGAGGGTTGTATTCAAATTATACTTAGTATAACTCTAAATAATGTTACGCCACATAATAATTTTTTATAGAATTCATATTTTGAAAATTTTACCATTGAATTACATGTTGTATATGTTCTTAACATTCATGCCAATTGAATGTTATTTACCATATGATCTATAAACTCATCTTTTATGCATTATTTTAAACTACAAAAATTTGAATTTAAACAATCAATTAATGACATGACTATTAATCTTTAGTTAACTTGAAATTTTGCAAGTATGGAGAATATATAAAAATAATATAATCTAAACGTAAATTTGTCAAAAACTGCATCCAATTAAAAAATATTGAGTAGTGTAATATATATATATAACCCCCTCTACCCCTAAATGACTGAAAAAGGGCTATAAACATCTTGAATTTTACATTCTACTTAATTAGGGAGAGGGGGAGATGAGTGTAAGAACAAAAAAACTTTAGGAGATGTTATTATAATTTTCCCATAAAATAATATGGCTAGTGTTCTTTTGGTTAATATTGGTTATGCTCACTTTTAATATCTTGAGTCAAAAGAATGATTGAAAGTCATGATATATTTTTAAGTATTTATTGCTTTTAGATTCCAATCCCCTGCATCAATTACATAATAATATTATTTTTTTAATGGCCTTTGTAATTGAGTGGCATCTTGGACTAAGGAGAAATTAGTGCTATTTTGTAGACTTCTACACCTTTTACTCAAAAGAAAATTTTTTATTCCGTTCGGCTAATCAAGACTATAACTCATAAACTACACGCCATTGGCTAACCTAGTAATTATTCGAGGCATATTCTACAATATTTACAAGACTTTCAATATCGTGGATCTTGTGGGAGAAAGCTCAGTTTGAAATTTTTAATACATTGGTTCCCATTCAATTCGGCCAAATTTTGTTTGTTATACACTTGTTGTTGCACATGATTTGAAAGGGAATGATAAGTAGATTTGGTAGCTTTCAACCTAAATTGTAGTGTGAAATACAATAAATTTATTCAATTCAATCTAAAAAACTATCTATTAACAATTTAACAGTCATAACTAGCTGAAACTAAACTTCTAATTTGTGCTTTCTTTTTCGCTTAAAGAAAACAAGTATAATCTTTAATTTTCTCGGTTTTGCATTTTCAATTAGAATGTATATATTTTTCTTATATAATTTCTTCTTCTTTTTAAGTCTGTCATAACAGATGCCAACTTCTTTAGGACAATTGCAACCACAATAAGTCCTAAAAAGTCCCCTGCCCATGTTGACTACCCACTCAATTGCTCCAATTTGAACTCAACAATAACATGCCCAACCATTCACCCGGTGACAATTGAGAAAGAGGAATCATCCCCTGTGGCATGTCCGGCTTACACCCGGTGGATCCATGAAGATCTACAGCCATGGAAGGGTACCGGAATCACAAGGGACATGGTGGAAAGAGGAAGAGTTCATGCAAATTTTAGACTTGTGATTGTGAAAGGAAAGGCTTATGTTGAGAAATATAGTAAGGCATTTCAAACTAGGGATGTCTTTACAATATGGGGAATTTTGCAACTTTTGAGGTTGTACCCTGGGAAGATACCAGATTTGGAGCTAATGTTTTGGTGTGGAGACTCGACCAGGATTAAAAAACGTGACCACCAAGGGCTTAAAGCCAACTCGGTGCCACCACTATTCCATTATTGTAACGATGATGAATCACTAGACATTGTCTTCCCTGATTGGACTTTCTGGGGTTGGTAAGTATCCTTCAAATTTAATTACAATTTGATTGCAAAAAGTTACTTGGAGGCTTGAGGCATAGGTGTTTTTGCTTAATGCAAAAAAGGATACCATGTATCCATCCCTGAATATAGGTGGTTTACATGAATCAAATATATGATATAGCACTTAGCTATATGTAGTAGTAGGTTTCTCACAAGTGAATCTCATACATTATTAGGGTCTACAAATTTTGAGAGAACTGTCGTATACAATAAAAATAGAAAATACTTCCTCCAAAAATAGGTGTATACAACACTTCCTTTGCATGTATATTAACACACTTACACTTGTAAATTTCACATACTTAATATTGTATCATGTATGTCCATATATAAGATGAGGTACTCGTAAACAGTAAACTCATCCTATAATATATAGTTTTGCAAGATGGTCCGACGTTATAATAAATGCTTTACTGATCTTTTTTTTTTTTTTTTTTTTGAGAAAAAGCTTTACTGATCTAATTAAGTAAATTTGTAAAAAAGGTTATACTTTTTTTTTTTTTTGGTCATATGATTCAGCTTCTAACAGTGGTTATTATAAAATTAATAATAATTATAACAGGGGTTGCACTCCTTTGTTTTCTCATGTAATTCATAATTACTTTTTTTTTTTCACAAAAATAATTAACAAAAATTTTCCTTTGTTAGGCCTGAGCTCGATATAAAGCCATGGAGGACTACGTTGGAGGCCCTAAAAGAAGGCAATAAAAGGATCAAATGGAAAGATAGAAAACCCTATGCTTTCTGGAAAGGGAATCCATATGTGTCTAAAAAAAGAGAAGAGCTTTTAAAGTGCAATGTCCCTAACAAAAATGATTGGAATGTTCGTTTTTATATCCAGGTGAATTTCTTTATCAAATTCCTTGATTTTTATTTTAAGGAATATTCATACAATTGTAGTATGAGTGGTCAAGTTTAGTTATCCAGAACTTTTTGCTAAGAATATTTAATAAAAGAAAAGACATTAAATACCTGTACATCAAACAAGGTTGACTTAATACAATTTCAGGCTTAAAAGCAAAAATTTAAATGGGTCCTTTCATATTTAAATATCACTTAAATAATATTTTGTTTAGTAACCATCAATTTAGTAAATGTTTTATATTACAAATTTTTATTAACATCCCATTATTCTTACTTTTAGCATGATTAATTCACTTGAGTAATGCTTGGGATATTATAAATTTTACTACATAAGTCTTACAAAATAACGTATCATCAATTAAAAAAATTAATTAATTTAAATTCATTTATTATATTGTTTAAGTAACACCAATCACATTTTTGCCATATCAATTTGTAAGTCTTTTTATAATAAAATTTGTGGTAGTTTCACATTTTCTATTCACTTAATGGTGATTTGGTTGGATTTATATTAATCTATATTTTTTTGGAAAAAATGCTAATGCTATCACATATTTTACAACAAAAATCTTACAAACTGATATAGAAGAGAATATGATTGGTTGCACTTCAACAAGATAATAAATAAATATTTAGATTACTTCTTGTGATAGTAACACTTAAATTTGTAAGATCTCTGAAGTAAAATTTGTAATATTTATAACAACACTAAATTTTTCGAGCATTCTTAAAAATGGAGAGAAAAAAAAGGGACAATTCACATTATATATATATATATATATATATAATAAAATAAACCCTTATGCCCCCTCTTTTGGGGGGCCTTTCTCTAGTATGGGCCCCAGGCCTTAGGCTGGCGGGCCAACCCAAACATCATTGACTTATTTGGTTGTCTAAATTTTGAAAAATACATATAATTATCTTAAGGAAAGACTAAATTAGTTATCTTATTTTTGTCTTTCATGAAAAAAAAAATACCCATTGAAGTGGAAGGTTTCTTCAAACAATAAGTTTTTTTTTTTTTTTTATGAGACAAACAATCAGTAGCTGACAGGTCAATTGTTCAATTAAACAATATTGAGCATGCCTCTATCTCTTATCGAGAAACAAGTAGGCTATTTTTTTGTGAAATTGTGCTTAATTTCATATGTAGCAATTCCGCAAAGATCCTGTTTGATTGTATTTTTTGAAGTAGAAATAGTGTTTTTTTTTTCCCCTGTTTAGAGGAGATAGTGTGAAAGAAACATATAGGAGAAAAGAACTACACAGACAGGCTTTTGAGAGAAATTTGGAACATATTTGCTTTAGCTATTTTATTTGATTTCAGGATTGGATAAAAGAATCTAAACAAGGATTCAAGAACTCAAAACTAGAAGACCAATGCACCCATAGGTATATATTACACTTCTTTAATTTTCTCAACAATTTATTTTTCTTCATTTTTCTTATAATTTCCTTTGAAATATGTCATAATACATTCATAGTGTTATTAATGACATTATTTTCTGTTTTGTTTGGATTTTTCATCTGAAGATATAAAATTTACATAGAAGGATGGACATGGTCAGTGAGTGAAAAGTACATTCTAGCTTGCAATTCCATGACCTTGTTAGTGATGCCTCAGTACCATGACTTTTTCACAAGAAGCTTAGTGCCCATGCAACACTACTGGCCCATCAATATAACTAATAATATATGCAGAGATCTTAAGCTTGCTGTCAAATGGGGCAATAGTCACACCGACAAAGTAAACCTCTCTTTCTCTCTTCCCCTATTGCCACAACAAAATTTAGCCTGTGGACATACATGTGTGGCTTTGTTTTCCTAAAACAGTTCTCTTTTCTTGAATTATGAAAAACAAAAACCAATGCAGAACACATATATAGAAATGCACTGTTTAAAAGCCTTCTCAAAATGGTTTTAATTGTTTTTGTTAATTTTCTATTTTTCCTTAAAGAAACAACAAGATTTTTCTGATTTTCCCATCAAATGCTTGTAATATACATAGTAGACTAGTGCTATACATTTTGGAAAGATTGATGATAAGGATATTACAAAATTTACTACATAAACTTTACAAATTATTGCCATATCACTAATCACAAAAAACTAATTGAAAAATACTAAAACTACTATCAATTTTACTAATCCTCCAACTATTGATCCCTCAACCATTTATTGTGTCAATGTAATAATTCAACTTCAAAATCAAGTCAAAATGTCATCCTTAAGTCTCCCATTTAATTTTAAGAGAATTAATAGTAGTTGATTTAGCATTAGAATTTTCACACTTTCTAGAATAACCATTTAACTTATGTTCCATTTGCTACATTAACTAATTTTGTCAAATTCATTAAGATTTAAAAGAAGAGATTCATAATGATATTTACTTGATATTGAAACTTAAGGACTAAGTTGATTCAACTAACAATTGGGGGATTAAATTGACACAACTAACACTTAAGGGGATCAAATTAAACTTTATTGTGTAATTGGATGATCATATTAGTAATTTAACCCAAATAAATGTCTCCATTTCTATTTTTTGTGATTGATGACTCATTAATTTATAATGCTTATAGAGCAAAATTTGTAATATCCCTAACATCACATTTATTTATTATGTTATTAAAGTTGTACAAATTACATTTATTGATACGTCAATTTATAAGCACTGTGACAATCAACAATGGGAACCAACATGCACTATGTTTCTTAGGTTGCGTTTGTTTTAGGTGAAAACTAGTCTAGGAAAATGTTTTACACCCTTGTGTGTGTTTGGCTCCAACGGTAAATACGGTTAAATAGAATTTCATTTACACTTTGACTATAAAAAGACCCCCTTCACCTGTAAAATCGTTTACACAGTTATTTTACCTTCAAACCATTTTACACTCTGCTCTCACTCCTCACATGCCTCACTCTCAGCACTCACTCTCTCCAAAGCTCAGTTGTGACCACTTATCCATCTCAACAATAGCACTGCTCCGGTACCACCTCTTGCGCCGACGTGATGAAGCTCAACTCCGACCACCCAAGCCATCCATTTCCTCCACTCAATGGTGGGTTTTCTCCATCCTTTCTTCCCACTCAACCTCACCACCATGCTCCACCGTTGCATGTCTCCGATCCACCACCGCTATCATCCACCCCTGCCATCATCCAAGCTACCCTCCTCCATGAGCTCTGATCCACATCCAAGCTACCCATACCCACATATCCCAATCCCCATTTCAGCAAACCCACACCCATCTTGCCCAATCCACACCCACCCAATCTGGCCACCGCCCTCCATCCACTCCGATCTCTCTCTTTCCCGATCTATCTCTCTTTCCCTTAATCTCTCACTCTTTCTTCCTCCTCTCACCGAGTATATCATGTATATGTTGTGAATATATGTTTTTATTTTGATTTTTGGTTGTGTTAAGTGTATATTTTGAAATTTTCTGTTATAAAATTTGTTTGGAAGCTGAGAAAATGGCTGAAAAAATGTGAAACAATTGTAGGAAAATAGCATTTTTAGAATGTTACCAAACACCGAAAATCGTTTTTTGAACTATTTTCCATTGCAGAACCAAACACCTAGATTTCATTTTTCTTACGGGAATTCATTTTCCCCTGCATTCATTTTACACTCGGAATTCAATTTACATAGAGTCAAACACAGCCTTATTTGGTGCTAGACATGCTTCAAATTTCTTTCTTTCTTTCTTTCTTTAATTGTTTTTCTTCACAATTCTATCTCCTCCAACACTTTTATTTCAGGCACAAAAAATTGGAGAGGCAGGGAGCAAATTCATTCAAGAGAACCTTAAAATGGACTTTGTTTACGACTACATGTTTCACTTGTTAAGTGAATATGCAAAGCTCTTGAAATTTGAACCAACAATTCCTCCAGGAGCACATGAAGCCTGTTCAGAAACAATGGCATGTCTAATGGATGATAAATTATGGAAGATTAAGAAGTTCATGGTGGAGTCCATGGTGAAAACCCCTAGGGATACACTTCCATGTACAATGCCTCCTCCTTTATGATCTTCCAAGTTCCAGCTATTGAAGCCATTTCTCAAAGAAGAAAGAATATCATGAGAGAAGTGGGTCTATGGGAAGAGCTGGGCTTGGTTTCTGAGAGCATCCACAGCTGAAATCCTAATCTCATCTTATTTTACTATCTCAAAAAGTCACTTTATCAATTATACAATACAATTTTACAATTCTTCAACATCCCAACTTTTATTTCCCAATTCTACTTATTAAAATAATATTTCTATGCAATAAAATAATATATCTCACAATTACCATTATACAATATAACACATTATTTATACATTATTTATTCTTTCTCTCTCTCTTTCTTTCTGTTCAAGAATCACAATCACCACCACCGATGCACACCACCACCACCACCGGTAACCCATAATCTGTCGTCAACACCAAAAAAAATCCCAGAGAAAAGACCAGAACCATGCTGCTGCACCTACTGCCCTCCGACCATCAACACCACCACCACCACCACCACCACCCTCTCCGCCCATCAACACCACACACACACAAAAAAAAAAAAAAAAACACACACACACACACACACTCAACAACCCACGGTCAAAAACCAAACCCACCACCACCGAAGCTTGAAGGAAGTGGATTCGCCACTAGGAAGCTTGAAGGAAGTTGATTTTGTTGACCCACGCAGAGAAGGAAAAATGAAAGAGAAAGAGAGAGAGAGAGTTGCCGGAGAAGGAAAAAAGCAGAGACCCACCACCGCCGATCTAGAGAGTTACCGAAGAGAATGAAGATATTGAGAAGAATCAGAGAGCAAGAAAAAGAGAGAGCCGAAAGAAAGAGAGAGAAGGAAGAGAGAGAAAAGAAAAAGAAAAAATGAGTGAGGAGAGAGAAATTGCTGGGTTAAAATGAAAGACGAGAGAGAAACGAGAGTATTAAAAAAAAATTTATACAATTCAGCTACAGTACCATCTTACATTTGAGATGGTACTATTGCTATATCTCAAAATAAATTTGGCCTTTTAGCATTTGGCCTTCCCATTGTTGAGCAGTTTTGGGGCTTAAATGCCAAATGTTCCTAACATTTGGCACATACAAGCCCCACTGTTGATGTTCTGAGCTTTGGAACCTTATATATCTTGGTATAGGCTAGAACTTCTTAAGGGCATCATGGTGTTAAGAAGAATTGGCTATTGAAAAAGAACAAGAAATACCAACTATCCATCCTCCGATCTTGATCCTAAAGCTATCTCCAATTTCATAGACCTTATCATTTTGAAAAAAAATTGTTTTATACTTTTTGAAGAAAATTATGTATTCCAAATGGCAAATAGTCCAAAGTGAACATAAGAAATTCTTTAAAGTAGAATTAAGAGTGCCAAATTTTGGCCAAGTAGAATTCAAAATCATTGGCCAACCTTTGAATTAAAACCAAACTTCTAAAAGGGGAATATGAGTTTATCCATTTTTCAGTTGAAACTGTTATTTCTTAAGGGGGGAATATGGTGTTATTTTTTTTTTTTTTTTTTGGTTATTGGGCCTCTATCTTCGAGCCCAATCTGATAAAATGGGCCATGGATCAGCCCAGCCCATTAAAAACTTTAAAATGTTATTTAAAATCTCCCCCAAAATCAAAGCCCTAGTCTGAAATTTTCTCGATACAAAGAAACGGAGAGACTCGCCGTGTCGTGTCGTGCGACGCCGAGTAAGGAAGACAGCCGTGTCCTCCGCGACGCTGATTGAGGAATTCGACTCCTTTCTCGGTGAGTAGTTTCTGGTTCCGGTGTCAATCTATGAATGTTTTCCTCGTTTTCTTGTTAGTTCATGGTTAGCTGCGGTTTCTGAGAAAATTTGATCGAAAACGAAAATGGGTTTTAGAGTTTTTGTTGGGTTTGTTCATAGCTGTTGTTTCTTAGAAAAATTTGATAGAAAATGAAAATGGGTTTTAGAGTTTTGTTGGGTTTGTTCATTTGTAGCTGTGGATTCTTAGAAAGTTTGAATAAAAATTGGATTTTTGTGTCATATTGCGTTTGCTCTGATATATTGTTTTAATTTTAGGTGAAGATTGAAGTTGTGGGTTCAAGACCCATTGGGTGCATTACCAAATTTATTATTAAAAAAAAAAAAAAAAAATGGACTGAGTTTTTATAGGGTTATAATTGCTTTCTAATTGAGCTAGAGAATGACAGGAATGAAGTAGCTCAAATTGTTTGTCATATTTACATGGTTTTAGTAAGGGAGAAAATCCTTTAAAAGTCAAGTTGAAGTGGCAGACTGTATATTTTGACTATCATTTACAAACTTAAGAATTAGAAATGTAGGAACAAGATTTTAGCCCTTTTTCGCTCAATTAGGTGTTTTAAGGCCTCACCTGATTCAATAAAGAGGTCGTGCATGTACTTTCAGTTTATTGCTTTTTGCAAAACTCGTGTTAACTGCATGTTATTTTCTGCATTACTATGGTGGTTGAAGCTTCATGACTGCTTTTGTACATGCAGTTAACTTTTCAAATTTCATGAACTAAAGTAGAACCTGAAAATTTTAGGGACCAAGAGTATATTTTCACCTTTTCTTTTTTATTTTTAAAGCAGTTATGTAATTAATTTAAGCTATTTTATTTATTAACTTACTGTGGTGTTGATTTGGAACTTGGAAAACATTTTCAGTTGCTTATGTTTGGTAGTTTTGGTACATGGTGGATAACTACTAAACTTTTGGGTAATTTGTGCTAGAAAAGAAAAGTACATTTCTTTATGTCGTAGAGATGTAGCCATGATGCTGCTGTAAAAGTTGTGGTATAATTATTCAACATATATAATAATTATTAATGTTATTTTTTTTATAATTATTGTTGATGCAACCGCAAAGTCCCTCTAATCACGTGTAGGATCTGTATTCTGATAACATTGGTGGCCTGTACTATGGAACTTTCTTGGTTTGGGGGGTCCTCCCTTATTCATTAGCTTAGGTGGAGAATGTTATGTTGACCTATGCTCATTGTTTGTAGTTTATTCTTCATGACATTTTTTTTTCCAGGAACTTGGATTTGTTGTTGACCTGAGAATAACATGAGGATAGAAAAGTGTTGGTTCTGTTCCTCGACTATATATCCAGGGCATGGTATTCAGTTTGTCCGCAATGATGCAAAGGTGAGTTGTTATTTTGTAATGGGAATTCGCTATTCTATATTTATTCCTTTGCCATTCTTAAGCTGTTTTATCCAATTTGATCTTTGTTTAGTTGTGTCATACCATATTTTCCATTTATTTTAGCTTCTGGTTTTATCTACTATTTAGTTTCAAATATCATAATCCCTTTTGTGTGATTGACCGGGGCGTGTGGAGCTTGCCAATCAACTTACTAAAAAAAACTGAACTAAGATAAATAAGTTCCATCTGTTGGAATCACTACCAATTCGAATGTCTTCAAGTCTTTGTTTAGTTGTGTCATACCATATTTTCCATTTATTTTAGTTTCTGGTTTTACCTACTATTAAGTTTCAAATATCATAATTAATTTTGTGTGATTGACCGGGGTGTGTGGAGCTTACCAATCAACTTACTAAAAAAAACTGAACTAAGATAAATAAGTTCCATCTGTTGGAATCACTACCAATTCGAATGTCTTCAAGTTGTTGGGTTTGTGCCAGTTGTGATATTTTCCTAGATGTATAAGTCTAGAACAGCAATCAAATAATTCTTGTTTTCCAATGTCAAAGTTTATATGTTGCTTCACAAAAATTCTGTGTAAATGCAAACTTGAAATTGCTTACCCCCACCCCCAAAAGAAAAAAAAAAATTATTTATTGATTTTGTTAAAGCTAGATTGCATGCCTTCTAAAATGTCTGTAGATTTGGTAGCGTATTATACATTTGTTCATACAATTATTCTTTGTCTCTAGTTTCTGATGGGTGATCTTTCTGCAGATATTTCGCTTCTGTAGATCCAAATGCCACAAGAACTTCAAGATGAAGAGGAATCCTCGTAAGGTGAAATGGACCAAGGCCTATAGGCGGTTGCATGGAAAGGATATGACACAAGTAAATATGATTGGTTTACTTGATCTTTTATTAAACTTCATTGTATTTCTCGTGACAATAGTAACAAGACCACTATTGATTGGATAAGAAAAGATTGAGTGTTTATCAATTTTTCTATTTCCTGTTTCCATATATTGCAGGATTCTACCTTTGAGTTTGAGAGGAAGCGTAATAGGCCAGAGAGATATGATAGGAATCTCACAGAAAACACTCTGAAGGCCATTAAGACAATTGATAAAGTCAGATCAAGGAGGGAGGCCAAACATATTGAGACGAGGTAATTTGTTCTTCCCATCATTTGTTCATAAATACATATGGGTAGGATGATGAATATCATTTGACATGTAATTGAAAACATCTTGCAGAAAGAAGGGAAAGAAGGCCCAGCTGATGAGAGAGGCAGTAAAGGAGCTGGAGCAAAGCATCAGCTTGGTGAAAGCCCCATCTGTTCTTAAGGAGGATAAATCTTACACTCTTCCGAAGATCAAGGTCAAGGTATCTCAAGCAGAGGCAAAGAATCAACCCATGGAAGAATGAATGCAGTAATCTTCACGTTGCCGTGCTCAGCTATAATCCTCCAATATGCTGTACGCTATTGTTGCGTGGAAGCAAAAGTTTTGTCCATAAGACAACATGCATATCAAAATATTTTTGTTGTGGTTTTGTTTTTGTTTCTGATCATAGGAAGTGAAGAATTACACCTTTCAAATATGATTTGTTTTAGCAATTTGTTGGTACTAACTATTTAGTAAAACATGTTTTGAACTGTATTGTTACCGACTTACCGTCCTATGCTACCAAAAAAGAAAAAAGAATGAAACCTGATTTTCCCATTGGTCTTTGAATGAAGCCATGCCAGGAGACTACTATGTGCATGGTATATTTGACTCCATTAGCAAGAGATTCACTCACTGCCGTTTTAGTTGGGCCTCTAGAGAAGCCTAGGAAGCAGCCCATCCCCTTAGCAAGTGGGCTTCATGCCTTAATTTCCTCTTGATCAGGCAATATCATTACTCCATTACAAGATATTTGGTATGTCATTCATTCATTCATTCATTCTAGTCTTAAGTTGTGTAATAATCGATTCATGTGTGGCTGGCTTAAACTTTAAATAAATTAGAAAATTTTAGAATTTATATTTATATTTATATTAAATAATATGGATAGAGAATGAAATATTAATTATTTTAATTGATAAAAAAAATTATGGAAAGATTTGAACATCATTAAAATGCAGCTTTGAAATGTAAGATGTAGCTTCCTAACACCTTTGGTGCAAAAGTGGGAGGATAGACAATTAGAAAGTGATGAAAAAGTGGAGAGATGTCCAATTAGAAACAACTTATTTAGCTGAAACTAAAAAATTTTTATTGAAAGTGTAAAAAAAAGTTAAAAGTTAGCTGAATAATACAATGAGACTCATGAATAGTACAAAAAAAAAAAAGACAATAGAACTCATAAATAGTACAAAAAAGAAGCTAAAAATTAAATAAGCTGAAGGATCATGGTGTGTTTAAAATGGGGGAGGTTTGGGTCCAGTGCTTCCAGTGCACTGGACTTGGTCGGATAATGACACGTGTCCAAAAATAGACACATGTCACAATCCCAACGAGTCTAATGTCACTGAACACTGGACCTAATCCAAACCCGTTTAAAATTAGAGGAATGGAAAACTCTTTTATTTAGCTGAGAAGAAAAATGAGAGGATGAAAAACATATTCTATATAAATTTACTCTCATACTTCTATTAGAATAAAAAAAGAACAAATTAGGAAAGGAAAAAAAGGGAATAAGAAGTACCAAAAAAGACAACCCTAAAACCCAAGGAAATAAAAAATAAAAAAGGAAGAAGAAAATGACAAACCCATTTAAAGGTAATTCAAAGGGCTTTTTGGTCCAACATGCAGGAACTTTTTGTGTTCCGCTTTTTTCTCCAGTTTTTTCCTCGATTTGGGGAGAAAAAAATCTAGACTACCAATTTTCCATCCAAAAATCACCCCAACTAAATACCCAAAAAAAATCATTTTCTCTCTATTTTTCTCTCCTTATTTTCCATCCCCTTAAAAATAACCCTAACCAAACGGGTTCTTAAAGTTTGTGGAAGCCTCTATACTTGTGAGTGTACAAGCCTAAACAAACCCCAATAAGGTCAGTCTCTTTTGAGGCTTGAATTAGCTGTCTAAATGTTACGAGGATAACTTGAGTGTTGGAGGAAAGTTGGAGGAACTTCACTTTGACTAAAAAAGGCTAAAGGGTTTAGGTATTTGGGGACTAACGTACACATAGGATAATTCAAGGGAGGAAGAAACCAATGTGCGAGAGAGACTTGATCGGGTTGTTGCAACTTGTGAATGGGAGATGCTATTTCCGGTAGCTCGAGTTCATAATCTAGCATCGGATCACAAACCAAACTAGCTAAAATTGAACACGCAAGAAAGGAGGAGACATGAACCACAATAGTTTTGGTTTGAGAAGGATAGTGTGAGATAATAAGAGATGTTTAATTGCGGGTGGTGTGGACTGTAGATGGCTTACATTTATGACAAAATTAAGAATGTGGTGCTGACAGTGCTTTGTTGAGTGGATGGAATAAGGGGGTGTTTCATAAAACACAAAGGATGTTAAAAAAGAAAGAGGCAAAACCTTTTTTTTTTCCTTATATTTTGAGGGTTTTTTTTTTTTTTTTTGTCTTTAATATTTTGAAAATTTTTAATTTGGTCCTGAATTTTTTCAAAAATTTTCATTTCAATCCTTGTTATCATCTTAAAGACCCAAATAAAAAAATGCTAACATGGCTAACGAAATACTGAGGGCCCGTTTGGTACATGTGTTTAAACACATATTTTCAGTTTTTAAACAACATTACACGTATTTCTATTTATTTTTTCACTCACACGTATTTCTAAAAAAACTAAAAATTGTTGTTTAAACACACATACCAAAGGAACTCTTAATTAATAAGCATGCTATGACCAAACTGAGATGGCAGCAAAGACTAAAAGGAAAAGTTATTGAAAAAATCAATGATCAAATTAAAAATTTTCAAAATGTAAGGATTAAAATGAAAATGTTCCCAAAATATAGAGACCAAAAAAGATGTATTTGTTAAAGAAAAATGAAGTTATACAAAATTAGAAAGTATGGATCATGAGGATGAGGGATAGTATGGGTTAGGGCACTAAAAAGTGAGGTGAATGAATTAATGGATAGAGAGGAAATAATGTGGAAGCAAAGATCAACAATCAATTAGCTTAGAGAAGAGGAATATGATTGTGGGGCTTTGGGATACTCAAACGGGTCTGTTTGGTAAGAGATTTCTAGTAACGTTATTTAAGTTTTGTGAAAATACGTGTGGGTAAAAAAGTGTGTAGAAATATATGTTGTGGTGTTTAAACAACATTTTTCGTTGTTTAAACACCGTTACCAAACGAGACAGAATTTTCAAATATAAATATTTCCAATATTGGATCTACTACTAGTAGTTGTCTTTTTCATTTTTCTTTTTTTTTTTTTCTTTTTTTTTTTTTTTGCAATTCAGCACTTTTGTGCTAAATAATGCCTTGGAAAAGTAAGGCAAATTACTTACAAAAAAACAAAGTAATGCAATAATTGCAAGATTAGTATTATGGAGAAGAAAATGACCAGGAGGTCAACATGTTACTATGGAAAAAAGAAAACTAGAGACAATGAAAAATTAAATTAAGCCACACCACTTGTGATGCATGTGCCAAATTTTAACAGAAATATGTATAACATGAATTATCTTTCATCATTCAGATTTAAATCCAAAGTTCCAAACAAAGATTAACTTCAAAAAAAAATTCAAAAACGGAAAAGAGGAATAGCTCACTAATTAATAAACAATAAGGAAACCTCAAATCAAAGTTTGTTGTGAAGATAAAGTAGTGCTTTCTAACAATTAGAGAGCTCTGCCTTTAATGATATCTAAGCTCATCTCGCTAGGATCTGTTGCTTGCAACTCAACTTGAACACCATCCAATTCTCTCCTGAATCTGTCCTTCGAGCTTGCATAAAGCATCTTGCTCCTCACCCTGGATGTGTCAGGTGACCTAGATAGACAATGTGATATGAAAATATAAATATGATGAGTAAAACCAAACCATTATTGAAATTATACACATAAACTTATGTCTCACAGTTAAAACTTCTATGACATAATTATTTATAGAACTTTTCACTAAGATGCACTTAATTTTTCTTTTAGAGGTCAAATTTGCTATTGGGTCATTTCCTAATGTTATATATTGTATATATAGCAGTATATGATCAACACACATCACCAACAATGACCATAATAAATTATTATGCCTGGTACCATGCATTAATCCTGAAATTCATTAGGGAAAAAAATAAACATCGATGCCACTAATAAGCTCTCACATAAGTTTTAATTATTTTTATTTTGATAATTTGATAGTTGGGGAAGAGAGAATTTTAACCATGAATATCTCTATTTGAAATTCCAAAAATTAAAAATATCAATTGAATTATAAAACTCTTGGCCCTTAAGTAAACTTACCATGAAATGAAGAAAATTTTGCTTTTCTGACAATTCTCGTCGGTAATGAAATCAAAATCAAAGACAGCATAACGGCACTCATTGGCTGGCATAGACGCAGTGAAATCATCGTAGGTTTCTTCAGGACCCCCAAGCTTCTCTACTATCACCTGTTGGATCTTCTCTTCAATCTTAAACACGATGAACCGATAGTTCCGCTTTGCTTTTAGTTCCAAGAACTTGAGCTTGCAGTCATCGTGCACAGCCATTCCAGACGCTGCATTTGCCTATAAATTGCAGGAAAAAAGAAAGAAAATAAACAAAGGCATCAATTTTTATCCATAATAACTATAGTTCTCTACTATAATATAATAATTAATGCTTGGACAAAAAAAAAAGGATCTAATTCTTTATATACATATATATATATACACACACACATATACACACACATACGATAGAATTTGAACCTATTACGTCATCATTAGATCAATACACTACTTTTCTTTCTTTTTTGGCTCAAGAAATATTACTAGTTAAGCTAACTTTCACCCATATAAATGATCCAATTCTACTCAACTTGTTAATGGCAAATCGTAATTGTTTCAAAGCCAATGATGAAATCAAGAATGTTATTTAACTGATGCCTGCCTTGTGAAAATTGTGGAGACATATTTGAGCCATTAGGCCATGGTGTGATTATCCTACATGGATAGAATGTATTCGGAAGAATAATCTTCCAAGTTTGATCCTAAAATGCCAGGAAATGATGATGTAAAGTCCAATTGTACATATTCAGGCACGTTTCTGCATCACATGACAATTGAAATAGTTCCATTGCGCATCATTGGAAGGTTTTTTATTTATTTTTTTTTTTTTACTCAATACTCAATAGAATGTAGATTGACAGTTATAATGGTGAAATTTAATTACAATGAATTATTTCATGGCACGTACAACACAATCTTATTCCATGGCACGTACCACAATGAGCAATGTTTATTACACAAACTGTTGTACACAGTTTTACACACACCCTCAAAAGTAATTGAAGTCATGAATTCCATGTTTAACCCCACCCCAATAATAATTCAACATTGTTGTATCATTTTATTGGAAATGCATACCTTTTTCAATCCTATAATCCTCACTTTAGCTTCACCCATTACAAAATTTGCAAAAAAAACAATGAAATATATGTCAAGCAAGAGAGGTTTAAGATCATACCATGTTATCCTCCAATAAGAGATGAACCTTTGAGAATGTAGCGAGGAAAAGCAAAAAAAAAAGAGAGAGAGAGAGAGAGGGACTGAGTGATCTGAAACAAAGAGAAGAGAAAGAAGGAGATCCCCCTAGTTTGATAGGGGTATGAGAATTGTGTTGTATTGAGGAATTGGAAAAATAGAGGTGGGGGGTGAGAGATTTTTGTGGGAGAAAACTTAAGAATTGGCATGGCTTGGCATCTCTGTTAGCCCTTTCTTTATTGGGCTGATCAATTCCACAACAAACATTCATGCTGCCACGTTGTGGGTTCATTTCGGTACAATTTTGTTTTGCCATTTTTGGTCAATATTGTGATTTGGTTGTGCCAATTTTTGGATTTAATTAGCTATTGCCATTTTGACCATGTGTTTTCACCCTTTTTTAAGATTCTCAAACCTTGGTTTCCCATCAACTTCGCAATTTAGTTACACTGTTACAACTTGAGCAAGTTACTAGAACAAGTTTGGAATTTGGTCCATTTGGATAGGATCATTTGTATCTATTCATTTAGAAACCGAAATACATAAGAAAAACCAGAATTTTGTTTTTATAGCCTTTGTTTTGATTTTGGGCCTCAAGCTCAAATAGTTACCAAAGGCCTATGAGTAGGATAATCATACATAAACCCCACTCTTATGCACTCCTTTTTTTCATTTTTAGACATGACATAACCAGATCCAGCTAATCAAACCATTGCCATACACGTCTTAGAGATATAATCATGGGTTGTAAAGGAACTTTGGAGGTTATAAATTTGTGTTATTTGAGTCATAGCTTTCATCCTAATCTGCCATTCTGACTTATTTTAATAAGTTATTTAGGCATGGAAATTATGGGCCATAAACGGAGATTTGATTGCATAATATAGAATTCAAATAAAAGGGTAAAGATGATGCCTTTTTAATGCTTGTAAGAGGCAATTAAATTAATGTTTTTGAGACCCTCTAATCCTAACTTTATTGAGAAATAAAATAAATAAAGCAATAGTTCATGTTACACAAGCAGTACTTAATTTATTTTAAAAACAAATCTGGTTTCTCTAGTCTGTTTAGTTGGGTGGGGGAAAATTATTGGGTGCGTAGAACAGAAAATATTGCTCTGCTCCACATGAATTAGCAAAATGGGCCCTGATGATGCCCTGTTTGTTTAGAGGCTTATTGTAAAAGGCAAGTTGTTTTTGAGCTTCTAATTAATATTTTTATATCCAGCGATTAAAGAACAGTAGTTAATTTGTTTTTTTAAACTTATCAACAATTCATGCTCCCTCTCTCGTCTAGGGTCATAAATAAACTAGTTGTATTGAATAACTTGGATTCAACTTGATAACAAATTTATTTATATTCATTTATTTAGTAAATGAGTCAAGCTCAAAACTTCATATTGAACAAGAGAAATTCAACATTATAATATTCGTGCGTACGAGACTCGGTCAATGTATATAAAACATTAAATATTTATACGTATACATGCCAGGAGAAAGATATGCTTATATAGACTTTAGACTGAATTATGTAAATAAGTTTAAAAGATATCAAATTATTATTTGTAATTTAGTGCTAATATAAATAGTCCATTTTATACTAAAAACTATATATAATTTTTAATAATACAAGTTTGATGAATCTAATTTGTATAATTTTATTTGAAAAAAAAAATCTCTTTTTCTAGTTAACTCAAATCATGTATAGTATACATAAGAAAATAATAAATTAATCAAATAATTCGTAAACAAACTTGAGTATGCCAACAAGAAAATAAACCATGTTTGAATATCTAATTTAGGTTGGTGATGAACCCAAGCTCATCTCATGTTCAAAACAAAATTAAATAAACAATTATGAATATTTAATATTCTGACTTAATTAGCTTGTCCTACTTAAGTCTCTCAAGGACACACATAAAATAAAATCCCTACTCTTATATAGAGTTACCCTTGGTCCAACTGGTGTGGATTAGGGGCTTAGGGAGTAATGGCACATTGGCACCTAACACCTTCTCGTGGGCCTGAAGACTTAGAGAAGTTGCTGTTATGATAAATGGTTAAAAGTTGGAAGTTTGTAATGATGAAGCAAGGAAAGGATCCAAAGTTCAAAATTTGGTACCTAGGGGACAGTGCTGTTCCACCGAACATGACAAGGCATCTGCAACTAAAAATACATCTAAGGCAGGCTGTTGTCACCTCAAATTCTATATTTGTAATAGGTGGAGATATTCTTTACCCAATATTTTAGAGAGTTCAGGTTGACCCTTTTAAATTTAGGAAACTTTTTAATTTAATATCTAAAATTTTAATTTTATCAATTTCATTTTTACCAACTTTGTAAACGTTTTCGATATGATGTTTTCATTCATGATGGTAAAAAAAAAAAAAAAGGCTATCGTTCAACCTTTAAAAGAAAAAGAAAAAGAAAACATTAAGACTCATAATTTTTTTTTCCCCTTTCTTTCCTTACTTTTCTCCTCCAAGTGGAAGTGATCCATCTTTCACTTATTTTTCCTATTTTTTGTTTTGTAAACCGAAAGCATTGCAAAAATGTTTCATCAACTATATGATTTTTTGAGGTCTAAGTAATTGTCTAATGGTAATGATACTCTCTCTAATTTTCATGTTTATGGTTCAAACCCAACCTCTCCCTCTCTCACTATCTACCTAAAATAAACATATTCGATTTCTTTATCCTCACTATCCCCATTCTTTAATTTTTCAATATCTAATTTACAAATTTCCACCCCTTTTTTTTTTCATTAGAAAAGAATTTTGCAGTTGCTATTAGTATTTTAAATATATATATATATATATATATGTTTCTAATATTTGACAAAAATCTCACTTGGAATTGCATCACACAAAATTTTTTTATAGGAATAATCTTTTTAAAATTTCACTATTTTACACGTTTTTTATATTCTTAAAATGTATGTCAAATTTTGTTTTAATCAAATTTTATTTACGATTTAAAAAAAAAATTCATGTTTTATGCATTGTTTTAAAAGTTCAAGAAACTTAGAAATTGAGATCAACATGACATTTTTCAGGTGAAAAGTTTATGAAATGGGCTAAAAGGGGAGGTTTTTGAGAAACAACATCGTTTTAATAATTATTTGTTAAAAATACATTGTTTTGAACTAGCAAAAACCCCCCATCTACCATGGACGGGTAGCTACGCTATCTTTGAATTGAAAATAAAATGTTACTAAATAATGTAAAGGTTACATAAGAAATAATATTAGTTCAACATATTTTTTTGTCATTAATAATAAATAAATTGATAATTAAATTTTATTTCTACGAAAAATACTGAAAGGGAAAAAGGCATACTTTCCATGGGAGCCATTCACAATCACAAGTCACAATGTGTGGCCGTGTGGGCCAAGATTCTATGAACATGATTAATGCCTCCAAGATTAGGAAACCGAAAAAAAACCCCATAATATTAAGTAGGTCACGTTGTATAGTATAAATACACTTTATAAACATACATTGGTCCATGTTTTAAAGTCTTCTCTTTTGTTTGTCGCCCCCTAAAAAAACTGTACAATTAAAAATTAGGTTCATTAGATTAAACTATTCAATTAGCTTTTGTTGGGAAACACGTTTGTTAGTGAAAAGAATATCTCAGCTGACGAGATTCTAATCGATTGAGGGCGTGACTATTTCTGGGCATAACTGTAGATTGTAGAAGCGTGTGAAAGTTGGATCTCGAAAAAAAAAAAACGTCACTTGCACGTTAATTAAAATTGTGCTAGGGCTTAATTTATTTCCTTTGTCTTAAAGTTTGTATGTCAACTTTTTGGCCATTTCGTGTGCAATAATCCTTGGCTTTCATGTTATTCAAAGATGAGAAAATTGTTACACGACTTTTTATCCTAAGGTCAAGGGAATAACTCATTTAAGAATTGTACCACTATGCTTGGGACAAATTAAGTTTAGTTTCAAACCGGTTTAAAACTGTTTCATTTATCTTATTTTGTGACAATTTATAAAATTCATTAAAAAAAATCATGTGAGTAAAACTATAAATGAGTAGTTTCTTCAATCACTAAGTGATGAGTTAGGGGATAATAGCTCCTTTTGGATTTAAACTTATTTTTTTAGCTAGGTAAACTGAGTCATGGTGGATTTATTGTTCCATAAAGTTAAATAATTTCATTTCAAAATTTAAGCCAACATAACCAAATAAGATAAGCTTTTTAATATCTGATCTCAGGTACCATGCACACAAACTTCTTAGCACATGAATTCCTAAAAATCTTGCGGTTGTTTAAGTTAGAAATGAATTGTAATCCTACATGGTTAGGGATTTCCAGCAAATATGATTTCTAATTTTCCATACAATATTGGTTCTTTCAAACTTCAATTATTTGCTTCCTCCTCTGTCACACCAGGGTCGGTCTAATACTGGCCATGGTGGCCAGAAAGTACAAAAACATATAATAATCAAAACAATTGTTGTAGGTGGAGTGAAAAAAAAAAAAAAAAAAAAAAAAAAAAAAAAAAAAAAAAAACTTCTATAGTCTTTTTCCCTTTTTTTTTTTTTTTAATAAAGTCCTTTTCCCAAGCTGTAAACATAAATTATAGTTTGTTACTAAATCAACGTCTCCTAATATTTTGAACAGGAATATTTAGACCCTGGTATTATTGTTTAAACGGTTTTAGTTATTTAAACACCACAACACGTATTTTTATAATATTTTTTCATCCACATATATTTTTACAATAATTTTTCATCCACGTGTATTTTCACAATAGTTAAACAATATTATTAAAAAACTCTTAACAAATGGCCTTAAAATTTAAATTACCTAACTCAATCTTGTAACTAAACTAACTAACTATGGCATTATCAAAAAGAAAAAAAGAAAAAGTGTGTGGTGGGGATATAGGAAATGGTGGTCAAGATTGGTCCTGTGAAAACGTAGTGGAGAAAGGGACATGTAAATTATAATAAATGGCTCAAAACTTACGTTATACGTGGCAAGGGACCCCCATGGGAATATCCTTTTCTCGGTTCTCTTTCTCGTTGATGGAGGCATTGATGGATACTCAAAAGGATAATGATAATAACAATGACTACTGAGAATGACTAATCTCAGTTTTCCTATCTTACGCTACGTTATCAGCCAAGCCATATAGAGAGGGCATTGAAAAATCGCTTTCTTTTCATAACACTCCGTATCCTTTTATCCTTATACTTGTCCAAGTCCGGTTAATAATAAATGGACATAAATTGATAAAATGGGTTGAAAATATTACAGAAATGATAAGTAAAATTTACAAAATGGGTTTTATTTATTCAACCTTCTATAAAGCAGGTCAAAAATATAATATAAAAAAAATCTAATATAAAATAATTTCTTAACATTTAACACTACCCAAATTTTTACTAAGCTCATGTCATTGTCATATTATATATAATTATTATATACTTAAAATAACAGTGAGCTTGCTAAAAATTTCTTTAGCTTTATTAGTGGCCTCTCGCAAGACCCAACAAATATAAAATAACAGTGAGCTTGGGTTTTTAAGAATTTAAAATATTTTTATTATTTATTTTTAATTATAAATCATGTTAACGAGTGCTCTTAGAGCAATTGTTAACAAACTATTTTAGGAAATTTTTAACACCATCTTTATGTGAAATAGAAAAAGTTATCAAAACTTTAAGGGAAAAGTTAACGAATGTCCTAAGAGCATTAACATTAACCATTTTAAGAAAGTGTTTATGGGAAAAAAAAAAAAAAAAAAAAAAAACAATTAATGTTTTGACAACTTTTTTTATTTCCTAAAAAAATATTAGGAGAAATTATACTTTACCACCATAAATTATATCCTAGATTACACATTGCACCATAAACTTTTCGAATGCACGTTTTGCACCCTAAACTATGACTCTTTTTACACTTTGCACCTGACGTAAATTTTGCAGTTAACTTGGATGGAAATCTAAAGTTTATGGTGCAAAGTGTAATCAAAATTATAATTTATGATGGTAAAGTGTAGTTTCTTCTTTGTTTTTAGAGGATTAAGAAGAGTGACAATTTGATCTTTTCACATGATGTCATACTTTTCCATCCAAATTAACGATAAACTTAACTTTAATGTGCAAAATGTAACAAGGGTCAAAGTTTAGAGTGCAAAATGTGCATTCGAAAAATTTATGGCGCAAAGTGTAATCTATAGCATAGTTTAATTAGGATAGTGTTGAGGTCCAAAATATTACAAGTATTCAAATCCAAAACTAATGAGCCCTCAAGGATAGGAAAGGCCCAATCCGTGAGCCAAGACCCATTTAAAATGGGTAAAAGGAAGTCCAAACTCATGAATGGGTAAGCCTTGGGCCTTAGAGAAGGAAGAAAAAGCAAAGGAAGCTTGGCCCAACTTCTATGAGAAGAACCCCCAAGGAGTCTAGAAAGAGACTGGACCAGGATACCAAAGAGCTGCCAGAACCAGGTAGGGGATCTTCGGGAAGTGCGGGAAACAATCAATTAGGAGTTGGACAGTTCAAGGAAGAATGCTTATGGGCACAAGAAATGAAGAAAGACATGTCCCATTAGCCGCCTACAACTCAGAATAAAAGACTTCGGAAACAACTGATGACTTAGGAACCAACACCTATGAAGGGAAGCCTAGTACCTCAGGAAGAGTAGCAAGGTGAACCATAAAGAAAGGTGGCTGGCGATCTTTCAGCCTGACAGAAAGGGAATCTGCCTATTTAGAGAAAAAAAGCTAAAGGATGAGGTAGCCAAAAGGGAGGGGGGGCTCTGAAAAGCCACTCTAGAAGCCTTGAAAAAAGAAATTAAAAGTCAACCCTTAGGAACCCCAAAAGAAGAAGGTCAATTGGGGACTTTTTGGAAGGAAACCTCAAAAGAAGAATATAGCGAGAAAATGAGGAAATGACTAGCCACCAATGTTGCTAACACAACATTGGTTCTGGTACCCAGAGCAACAAGAAGAGGGATCTTGATTAGGTCAGAGGACATGCAGTAAGAAGAATCGACATTAAGGCTCTAAGACCTTAATGTGTCCTTTTGAAGCCTTGAGAAGAGGACATTGGTTGATATATGGGAAAGCCAAGGTGTATGTTCAGATTTTCAACAAAAGCCATTAAAAAATCCAGCAAAACCAAGTATTATTTTTGTAACCCATGGTCCAAGCCCATGGGATCCTGAGTTGGTAGTAAGGGAAAAGTGGTTTGGTTGGTAAGAGAGTGATTTTTGGTGAAAAGGGGATCCCAAAGGTTTCCCTTGGTTCATATATTTGCTTGGAATGTATGAACCAATGGAAAACTCAGTTCCTCCTTGTACATGACATCTCCCCACAATTTCCTCTCAATTGTCATTTTCAATCAAAGCTGTCATCCATTGCATTAAGCAGCCCACCCACTCCTTTGACTTTCCAAGAAGGAATCTTCCATTTGTAGCTAAAACCAAACACCACTTTTGAGTTATAATTGCTTAATTAAACTAAATCTCTGCCCAATGCAGATTTTCAAATTCCTAAGGACATGGTTTTACCCAGCAAACCGAGGATATCCTCGACTGGGGTACCAGACCATGTCTACAATAAAAGGAACACTAAAGCATAGGAAAAAGGAGGGATTCAGATGGAGGAAAAGGGGGAGAGTTTAGAGATTCAAAAAAGATAATTCTTAGAACTTTAAGAGCCCAGCAAGGGAGAGAGGAGAGAAAAGGAACAAAATAAGAGAGCCAAAGAAGAGGAATTCGTCCCATATCCTTGAAATCATTCAAAATATCACTTAGCCTCCAAAGAAATATAGGCCAAAACATGCACACATCAGATATCACTCTTTCCCACAAAATCCTCCACACCTGACTATCTTGGAAGGCAATGTCCAAGCAAAGCTACTTGGACTTGAGTTCCAACTCCCACAAGTCTTATGCAAAAGCACTAAGTATGTGAGAATTGGAGCTAGGATCCTCGTGGCTGACTCATTCCTATGAAATTCATTTATATATATATATATATATATATGTATATGTTTTAGAATGTATATCCCAATTTGAGGAACTAACTATTATTTGAAGATATGTGTATTGTATAGTTGTTATTGTGTAGGACCTATAGAGGTAAAGGGAAATGAAGAAACTCCATTGCATAATAAGCATGGAGAAAGATCCTACAGTTCAAGGAACCAGAGATTCTAGGTTCCATGGATTATAGACCTAGTACACCTAGGAGCCACGACATCACGTTCAAGGTATCACGACATCACGCTCGGGGAACCAAGTGAAGGAACTCTTTAAATGTTCACACAATAAAAAATAAGCTATTTCAATCTCTTTCTCATTGTGAATATTATGAATAATTATTTTACTTATTTCGTAAGAGTAAAGGGTCATTTTATGACACTAAAACACTTATAATAGTATTTTATTACTTAGGAGGAAACCACATTTTTGCCTCGAGGAGCTTTATGTGACTTGCGCATAAACCGGTTCATATAATGACCATAATAAGCCGTGGAGAACCGGATCTAGTCCAACCATCCATCCTTGGAGGCCTAGGATCCCTTGTCATCAATGGACTTGGGTACTTTCCAAAAAAAGAATCCACAGATGGTAAAATGTAATTCCCCTAAAGTATTATTAAAAATTGGGAAATGTTAACCAATGCCCTTAGGGCATTGGTTTAGAAATTATTTTTTAAAACATTTTATTGGGAGTGATAAAATAATAAATATTGTTGACAATTTTTTATATTTCTTATAAAAATTGCGTCAAAACTTTCTTATTATGGTTAATTAATAATTTCCTTAAAGGCGTCCGTTAACATGACCTTTAAAATTTTCTTTAAAAAGTTTATAAACAATTTCCCTAACGGCACCTATTAACGTGACCCAAACATTAATTGCTTATTTTATTTTTTTATAAAAATTTTCCTAAAATAGTTATCTTGGGGACATTCATTAACATTCACCTTTAATTATTTATCATATTTTTTATTTAATATTATAGTTTATATCTAACACGTTGCGTTTGTGACGTAAGTGTTATACATCATGTAAAGTTTTATTATTAAATTAATTGTCTAAAACTTGTAAAAAGTTTCAAAATTGGAAAAAAAAAAAAGTTTCAAATAATTTTATTTTATATATTAGTTTAGTATTTTATAGTTAGATACTGCCAAAAAGATAACATGAGAGACTAATGAAACTTGTTGTCTGTCATGTTTGTTAATCACTGAACTTCTTGAAATATTTGTTGAGGTGTGAAGAATGTGCTTCTTGAAATACTAATGGCTGAATAAAAGATATGAGATTCAATCTCAGTTTACACAAAAAAAATCAATTTGTGTCTTGGTCTGATGATAAAGAGCAAAATCATCAGAAACAGACGCTATAGATTGAAACTCTATAAAAAAATAAATAAATAAAGTTTCTTAATTATTGAGATATTGTATAACTAGCATTATACACACACCATGCACAAATTAATAAAAAATTAAAAATATAATTCAATAATCTAAATGATATCCTTGGTGCCAAACTTGGCTACAACCCATCATATGCATGGCAAAGCATCCACAGCAGCTTGGAGGTCATCAAAAAGGGCACAAGATGGCGTGTAGGCAAAGGGAAAATGATCCATATTTGGGAAGATAAATGGCTCCCAGCCTCCACTACCTATAAAGTCATCACCCCCCATGGTGCCTTTGATGATTTCCCCATGGTGTCGGCACTCATTGATGAAGATACAAGGCGATGGAAGGCTAATCTAGCTAGGACTTTCCTACCTTTCAAAGCAGACACCATCCTAAACATTCCCCTCAGCTACACTCCCAAATGATCAAATTATCTGGATTGGGAACAAGAAGGGTGAATTCACTGTTAAAAGTGCCTACTATGTAGCACTCCCCATTATCCATCCATCTAATAGGGGTGAAAGCTCAAGAGCTCACCCCTACTCCCGTCTCTAGAAAAGAATGTGACATCTCAATATCCCTACCAAAATCAAAATCTTCATCTGGCGTGCATGCATGAATGCCCTCCCCATATTGCACTACCTAAAAACCAGAGGAGTGAGTACAGATGGTATCTGCCCCATTTGTGATCTATGCCCCGAAAGTACTATGCATGCCCTCTTGAAATGTGACATTCCTAAAGTGGTTTGGAGTAATTGGAAAAATTTTCCCATGAACCTGGATGCCAATTATGGGGACTTCATTGATCTAGCTCTTCAGTTCACCACCAGTGGCACCAATCAACACTTAGAAACCTTCTTCATCACGGCCTAGTCCATCTGGTACAATAGGAACCAAACAGTCCATAATTCAACCTCAGCAACCCCTAACCAAATATGGGAGACTGCAAAGAGAACTATCATTGACTACAAAGAAGTCTTATCTTCTGCTCTCAAACAAAAACCAATCCATCCACGTGCTGGATTGCCCCCCCTCCTGGCACCTTCAAAATAAATGTGGAAGGAGCAACCTCCTATAACAGAAGCCCCTTAAGCATAAAAATTACCATCCGAAACTCTTCTGGCCATGTTTTTGTTGCTATGAGCAAAGTCCTCCATGGCTGCTACCAAGTTGACACGGTGGAAGCCATTGCTCTTGAACAAGGAATACTCCTTGCTCTAGAGATGAATATCACAAGGGCTGCCTTTGAATTCAATGCCCTCACCATTGTGGAATCCTTGAATGCAAAGGAAACAAGTGGCCCCCTGGGACACATCCTCCATGGAATTCTCGACCTCCTCTCCTCTTTCCCAAGCTAGACCCTTCGGCACTTGAAAATGGAACACAACAGAGCTGCACCTTGCTCAGCTTGCCCGGACTTCAGGAACTACACAAGTCTGGAAAGGAGTCACACACCACCCCCCCCCCCCTCCCCCGGCGTTACAATACCTTCTCTACCAAAAGGAGCCTCCCTAGTTTTTTCTTTCCTTTAAATATATTTGTCTGTACCTGTGTTTTTCCTATGTTGTACTCCATTTTCGCAGTTATATGAATGGAAGTCCATTTTTAAAAATAAATAAATAAATAATATAAATGAAATTAACAATAAAAAATTACTTTCTTTTTTGGTAAAAATAAAAAATTACTTTAAAAATATAGTAAAAACGCTTGGTGTAAGACTAATATTTATATGTGTAAAGAGGTTTAATTAGTCTATAAAAATTATATGTTTCCTCGTTCAAAAATATCAGTGATAAATTTTGTAAAATACCCCAAATCATTTCATCAAGACTGGAAAATTAGGGTCAGCATCTCCATCCTGGCATGGGTGGGGCCATGTTGTTTGGCTTTGCTTTCTTTTGGTTTCGATGGTTCTGGGAACTGGGCTGCTAGCCAGTAGGAAGTAGCCACATTCCCAAAAATAAAAATAAAAAAACAGTGGGCAGAGCCGCAGAGAGTTGATTTTGACTTTCCAACCACTCTCAGAGAGTCAGAAATGTGCGTTCTTTACCTAATAAACAAAACAATTCTTCTCTGTTGGATTATGAACAGGTATTGGTATAGGCATATAGCACGCCAGTATTGATAATTATACCTGCAGTGGCACACGAATGTCCAACACTCGCTCACCGTTGGATTACGTTCATTTGTTTCCAATTCTTAGAATAAGAAGGAAAGGTCAAAAGCATGGATTGCAAAATTTTGATCATTCAATAAAAAGAAAATACTAAATTTCAAAACAAAATTACTATTTGAAAAATAAAATTATTTATACTCTACTCTGTATTAATGAAATATAAACAGATGTAAAAACACGATACTTTTTGATTGAATCTTTTATGATCTACCAAATGAAACTTTATTTTTTTGATGAATGAAACTTTTAAGCCCCAAAAATCATCGAAAATCATTTATAAAATTTTTTACAATGTACAAAATTAAATAATTTTTTTGAAATTTTTTTTTTTATTTTGTCCCTCCCTAAATGTGATAGTCAGATTTTATAAACCAACTAGATAAATGTAGAGGGAAAAAATCTCAAAACCCCGACTGCAATAATCGATGAACACTACCAATTGAAAATGCTTATTTTAGTTGCATTAGAAGCTTGAAAAGTAACTACAAGTACAAACACACTATAAATAAGTTTGTAGACGATTGATTTATGGATTTTACTAGTCATTGGCGCTTAATTCACAAATACTTCGATAATTTATTAAAGTTCATAGTTGACGTGGCTGCCAGGGTGGTAACTAGCTTAGAGTTTTTTTTTTTTTTGGGGGAGGGGGAGCGCTAATAAATAAAGAATTTGTTTTTACTTATCAATAAAATAAAATTTTTTATTTTTTATTTTGGGAGGGGGTAAGCTTCAAATATGAGACAAGTTTTCATTGTGGGACGCAGACCCAAATATATATTGAGCCTTGGGTCTTGTCCGAAGAGGCACAATGGTTTAAGAATAGATCAATAGCAATAGAGACGCGATATTTTGAACTTCACGAGCAAACTATGACCGTAATGGCTGGGAGAAATTGTCCGAGGAGGAGTATACCCTCTGCTAAATGCAACGAAGATCAAGATGTGCCTCCTGTCAACCAGGATGACATACCAGAAGGTTCTATTGATAAAGACACACACTATGAACGTACTGGAAGAATGGAAGCTAGGAAATATCAAAGGAAAAGCTGCTGTCACTCCATTGAATGCTCTGCAGCTAAATTTCTGACTGCATTTATGTGAAGAAGACCCCTGAACAGTGCTGCCTTGGCTACTCCAACTCACAGAAAGCCAGAGGGGGTGTCTGATGGGACAAACACTCAAGTAGTGGTCTGGATGATCAACAAGTGGAGAGTTAAGATCATTCAAAGGGAGATATATAATGTAAGAAACTCCTAAGGAAAGAGGGATCAAGAGAGAGAGAGAGAGAGAAAAAAAAAAAAAAAAAAAACACTGTAGCAATCAATAACAAAACTTGTAATCGAATTTGAGGGTTAATACAAAATAACTGATCTCCTCGGACCTTACCGAGGACAATTTTCTTAAGTTTAAACTTATTTATCTTTATTCTCTTGTCTTCAAAATCTATCTTATTTGTTGACTAATTCACTAAAATCCAGTTTTCCAACCCACTTTCTATAAATTCATTATTTTGGGCTTTTTGGGCCTAAGTCCATCTGCTTTTGGGGCTAAGGACTCAAATATGGTCCTTACAATTGGCGCCGTCTGTGGGAAATACTGGTGTTGTAGTGAGTCTGACGTTCAACTATAATAGATTCAGGTTCGAACCAAGCAAAATCCATAAGATCCCAACACTAAGATCACTTTCGCGATCTTGAACAAAGAAAAGACCGGGAGGGAAGTGTGCACACTATTCATACTAGGAGGCAGTCTTGAGGTTGGAGCCACGTCTCTGATGAGAAAAAGATTAAGGACATGCAACTGCAGATTGACCATTTAAAGAGGAAGTTGCGCCATAAACGGAAAAGGCGAACTCTCTCCATTTTTGACATCTCTTTTGATGGTGAAAAGAATGGTAGCTATAGACGCAGATCAAGGACTCCTCCTAGTGAATCCTTCTCGTATGATGAGGAGCACCATCATGAGTACAGAAATAGAAACTCATCTTCTAAAGGCTTGGGAAATGATGCTATGAATAGAGCATTTAATCAAATTTTCAGGTCACCTTTCACGCGCAAAATCGAGGAAGGGAGACTTCCTCAACGGTTCACCCAGCCTATGTTCACCATGTATAATGGCCGAACAAATCCTGTAGAGCACATGAGCCACTTCAACTAGAGAATGGTTGTGCACTCTAAGAATAAGACATTGATGTGTAAGGTGTTCCCCTCCAGTCTAGGACCTGTGGTCATGAGGTGGTTTGATGGCCTAAATGCAGGCTCCATTGATTCCTTCAAGGAACTCACTCAGGCTTTTGGATCCTGCTTTATTACGTGCAGCAGGGTTTCTCAGCCCTTAGATTCCCTGTTGTCCCTATCCATGAGAAAAGGGAAGATCTTGAAAACATATTCGAATAGATATAGGGAGATGTTCAATGAGATAGATGACAATTTTGATGACGTAGCCATCAGAACTTTCAAAGTAGGCCTACCTGCCGAGCATGGCTTAAGGAAGTCTTTGACTGTTAAACCTGTTACCAGTGTACGCTAGCTCATGGATCGGATTGATAAGTATAAGAGGGTTGCGGAAGACCAATAGCAAGGCAAGGGAAATGGCAAGGTTATACCTCAGGAAAGGAGGGATTTCATGTCGAACGGCTACAACAATAACATACTCCGGAGGGATTTTGCTGGGCAATTTAAGCCTATAGCTCCTCAAGTGGTTAACACTGTGTTCTGAGAACTGGTGCATCAAGTTCTTGAGAAGATCAAGAATGAATCATACTTCAAATGACCGAACAAGATAAGTGGAGACCTCTTAAGGTGCAATCAGAGCCTTCATTGCCAATACCACTAGGAACGGGGGCATACCACCGAGGACTGTAGAACCGTGTGGAACCATCTAGAGCAACTGGTTGGAGACAGAAGGTTACAGCAGTTTTTGTATCAACCCAACGGGCAAAGGGACCAATCAAGGCTAGGGGCTCAGCGGAATGCTTCTTCAAGACCCCCATTAGGCAGAATCAATGTCATCTTTGCTGCACTTGGGAGAACTGGTTCTCATTCTTTTAGGGTGATATCTGTGGCTCGGCTATAAGCCAAGGACTCTAATTCTGAGCTAAAAAGGGCTAGAGTGGAAATCCGGCATGCATTGAGTTTCTCGAACGAGGACAAGATTGGAATCATCCAGCCACATGACGATGTTTTAGTGGTCACCCTCAAAATAGGAGGGTATGATGTTAAAAGGGTGATGGTGGATCAAGGCAATGGGGCAGAGATTATGTACCCCGACTAGTACAACGAACTGGGCTTGAAGCTCGAGAATTTGATAGCCTATGATTCACCTCTAGTAAGCTTTGATGGAAAGGTTGTCATTCTAAAGGGCCAGATTAAACTGCCCGTGCAAACAGGTTCAAAAGTGGTGGAAGTGGATTTCATTGTAGTAGACGCCTATTCTCCTTACACGGCCATTGTGACAAGACCTTGGCTTCACGCCTTGGGAGCCGTTTCTTCCACTCTACATGTGAAGGTTAAATATCCGTCCAAGGACTGGATTGAGAAGTTGGTTGGGAGCCAATCCGTAGCAAGGCAGTGTCTAATCGCTACAATAGTGCCTTAGCCAGGAGTGGAGTCCTCGGCCTCGACCGTTGGGAAGGGGTAAGCTTCAAATATAAGACAAGTTTTCATTATGGGGACGCAGGCCCAAATATATACTGAGCCTTGGACCTTGTCCGAAGAGGCACAATGGTCCAAGAATAGATCAATAGCAAGAAAGACACGATACTTCGAACTTCACGAGTAAACTATGATCGTAATGGCTGGGAGAGGTCGTCCGAGAAAGAGTATACCCTCTGCTAAATGCAATGAAGATCAAGATGTGCCTCCTATCAGTCAGGGTGACGTACCAGGAGGTTCTATTGATAAAGACACGCATTATGAACGTCCTGGAAGAATGGGAGCTAGGAAATATCTAAGGAAAAGCTGCTGTCACCGCATTGAATGCTCTACAGCTAACTTTCTGGCTGCATTTATGTGAAGAAGACCCCTGAATAATACTACCTTGGCTACCCCAACTCACAGAGGGCCAGAGGGGGTATCCAATAGAACAAGCATTCAAGTAGTGGCCCAGATGATCAACAAGTGTAGGGCCAAGATCATTTAAAGGGAGATATATAATGTAAGAAACCCTTGAGGAAAGAGGGATAAAAAAAAGAGAGAGAAAGAGAGAGAAACACTATAGCAATCAAGAACAAAACTTGTAATTGAATTTGAGGGTCAATACAAAAGAACTGATCTCCTCAAACCTTGCCGAGGACAATTTTCTTAAGTTTAAACTTATTTATCTTCATTCTCTTGTCTTCAGGATCTATCTTATTTGTTGACTAATTCACTAAAACCCAATTTTCCAACCCACTCTCTATAAATTCATTGTTTTGGGTTTTTTGGGCCTAAGTTCATCCATCTTTGGGACTAAGGATTTAAATATGGTCCTTACAATCATTATAATTTTTGGGTTCTTTGGATCAGTTTTAATTGTGAAGGGATCAAGTATAAATTTTTGGACCTAATCTTTCAAATCTTATATATATATATATATATATAATAAATTTAAATTTTCACAGGAGGCCATAGCCCCTCTTTGTCTTATATTACTTTGTCTCTAGAAAAATGAAATTAGGAATACCATAAAATTTAATACATAAGCCTTCAAAAATTGATGAATCAATTATTTTTAAAAATAAAATATTTAAAAAATTATTTACATTATTTTGTTCACAATTAATTATATTTATTATTACGTTAATTTATAATTTTTTATTAGAATTTACAATAAATTTAACATTTTCCATTAAAAAGAAAACAGAAGAAAAAAAATTAAGACAACTTTACAAAAGGTTTAGAATTTAAGTTTACTTCTCACTTTTGAGTTTTGGCCTATAAATCTAACTCGGTTTGCCTTGGCTTGTCGGCAACTATAAGTACTACTAGTGTGGGTGGCACATGCAAGCATACACGTGCCACCTCTTAAGTGAGAATATTAAGATTGAATTTTTATTTGAAGAAGTATGAAATTATATACATAAAAAATGTATGTCATACAAACGCATGTCATACAAAGTTAACCTTTATGTATAAGAATTTCGATATCTATTTGCTAAAAGTAATATTCACTCAATAAAAACTTTTAAAATTGATAACGAATACAATCATCTTCCAACAATAAGCAATTGAATTTTGCTAAAATCTTGTCGTAATATTTAAAATTTTGCAATGTATGATGTCATATGCTACAATTAAAACTCTTCATCGAATACCTTCAACCATACACAATCAAAATTTTGTCATTCATACTTTCTTCTTTTTCATTCTACATGAGTCTAGGTGCAAGGTGCAATCTTTAGCTTAATTAGTTTTTAATGAACACCCGTTTTAGGTAAGAAAAAAACAAAAAAACAAAAAAAAAATAAAACAAAAGGCCTGAGTTATCGAATTTTCGATTTGATAAATTATAAATTTCGAAGATTTAAATCGAGAAAATCAATGTTCTCTAAGTAATAAATAAAGTATATTATATTACCATTCCAACTTTCTACGCATTACTATCATCTAAAACTCAAAATACGGGAAGAAAATTTTTGGGATGTTAAAATTTAGTTAGAGTATTTTTTTAGACATTAGACAATGAAATATTTTAAGAATTGTAAGCTTTCATTAGGTTTTAATTGAGAGAATAACGATATGACATATTTTCTCTTTCCAAAATATTAAGGGGGAAATTACTTGATTTTAAAGTTTAAGAAGGAATTGTGAACTACCCCAAATATAAAAGATGAAAAGTGTTTTAATCCTAAGTTTTTGTTTTTGTTTTTGGTTTGTGTGTGTGTGTATGTGTGTAAAACAATGTGTTTTTACTTAAAATGGTTCATAAAGAAAAAATATATATATACAAAACAAAATACAAAAATTCAATTCAAGAAAACTATACATTAGACAGTGAATTTTGACTCAACAAAAATTGACTAATAAAAAAAAGTTCTAGAAAATAGAAAGAATGACATAACATTTTCATATTACCTTTATAACTTTATTATATTTTAGTTTGAATTGTAAAAAATTAACACCTCAGCAGTTATGAAAATATTATGACGATAACAAGATATTTTAATATTTTCATAAGAGAATGTTATGTCCACAACATTTTTATCACAAATCATAAGTAGTAGGTTGTTACGAGTTGTAATTGGTGGACAAAAAAATAATTTTATTGTTAAGTTTAAATTAGAATAACAATTTACTAAAATTTGTTATGAAAAATGTTGTGGATGTAACATTTTTTTTTTCACAATATATATTTTTTTAGTTATTATTAGTTCCAATATGATATATTATTATTTTATTTTAAAAGGAATTAACAACAATTATGAAAATATGATGACAATTTAATATATATATATATATATATTAAAAACAAAAACAAAAACATGTAGATCAAACCAAGCTGGTGTACAAATTACCTCTCAAAACCAAAAAGCTGGTGTACTAATAAAAAAATAAAATAAAGAAATATATCAGTTCACCAAATTGAAGTGGTGCGTTTTTCCATTGAAAATTTGACAAAACTAAAAGCTTTCTTCTTTTTTTTTTTTTTTTTTGATAGGAACTAAAAGCTTTCTTTGAAAGTACTAAAACAGTGCAGTAGCTAGTGTCCAAAACTTTTTTTTTTTGAGAAGTAGCTAGTGTCCAAAACTTGACTCAGTGTAGATAGAGCCATTGGTTCTCTTTATATATATAATATATAGATGTTCTCTAAAAGCATGTTTGTACTTTTTAGTTATCCCAAATATACGATATTATCCATTAAAAGGGTTAGAAAAATATTAAGAAATTTTATGAATTCTCTATATTAGTTTCTCAAAAAAAAAAAAAAAAAAAAAAAAACGATATTAAATAAATCAGGCCACAAAGAGGCGCTTAACACGTGTTCTTTAAACAGCCATAGTGTAGAGTGAGTAGCCACAATTCACTTTTTTTTTTTTTTTTTAATTGATTTGTTTACAATATTTTTACAATATTGTTACAATAAATTTTAAGTAGCAGATTGTTACGAATTGTTGTTGTTGGAAAAAAAAAAAAATCTTAGTGTTAGGTTCAAATTTGAACCAATAACAACTAATCACTTATAATTTTATTGTAAAAATATTGTAAAAACGTTGTGGACGCGTTTTTTTTTTTTAATAGATATTGAAAGTTCATTTGTTGCTTGTGTTTATAATTTGTATAAATAAACTGAGTGTATCAGAAAAAATAAACAAATAAATAAATTTTTTAGAGATTAAAAAAAAAAATATATATATATATATATATATGAATTGAGGACAACCTTTATGCGTTTGTTATGATATCTCTTATTTATTTATGCACGAGATCAATAATGATTGTAGGAGGATGTTAAAACTCATATATCTGTAATTCAACTCATATATCTTATTTTTCAATAATAAAAAAAAAGATACATCCTAATATTTTTAATAGATTTGTTCAGGTTTTAAATCTCTCTTCACCATTATAACTATTGAATTACTAAAAAAAAAAAAAAAAAAAGGCAACATAATAATGTGTACCTCTCTTGACCTTTTGGCGAAGATCAAGGAACAATATAACGTATGAGACATTTTTCTCTTTTATGGGGTTAAGTTTAACATTATTTACCAAGAATTTTGTGGTTGTAACTTAATGACATTGTCCAGTACTTTTAATGAAATGAACTTGGGTTCAAAACTTCAAATTCCCTCACCTCCACTTATTATGTAAACATTAAAAAAAGAAAAAGGTCTAACATTAGTTAGTTTCTTACGAAAATGATTTTCAATTTTAGTTGTCCATGTTGCATTTTTTATTATTATATTCAACCTAGTTTAACACAGGGAGAAAAATTTATATTTTGCCACATAATTTAAAATTTTAATTAAAATGACATATTTTCATATAAATTTTTAATATTTAATTCCAATTTTCCCCTATGAAATGCTTGTAGGTCAGGATATTAGTTTAGGGAGTAGCTCCATCAAGTCACTCTCTTACAACATATGAGACCTCCACATAGGAGTCCCACCTACTTTAAAAAAAAAAAAAAAAGATTTTCTCATGGAGTTGCTCCATGAGATATCTTCTTCTCCTTCTTTTATATGGGTCTACAGCCTACGGACACATCAATTTCACAGCATACTGGTCAACTTGTGAGCAAATTTTAGTACTTACTCACTGGACCAGAATAGGTATTTGTTGGGAAAAAATAGGTGAACTAATCAAAATGTGACACTTAAGGCAGACTTCGGTTTGTAGTTTGGTCTATTCCTAACATTATTTGTGGGCCTAAGGTTGTTAAGTCTAATTTCTATAGAAAATTTCACAACTCTATCTTTTCTTATTGTGCTGTGGTGGACCCAAATTATGTAAGTGATTATTAGAAGAAGAAAAAGTCTAGAGGCACCGTAGTTTATACATGTGCCAAGCGGTTATTGAATTGCCTTGCACCAAGTATCAATAGTGGTCTCACGAATAAGTAATGTAATCAAGTCACAAGTTAAATAAAAGAGTATGTGAAATTTTATGAGAATTGTTAGGTGTCTCTAACTAAATGAAAAACAGTACAAGTGCTTTTTTTTTTTTTTTTTTGGGAAAAATGTATTACACACTTTTAATCACATCTTGACAGAACTGTCTCTAGACTGTGACTGGTAAAAAAAATAATGAGTTTATGCACAACCAACTTCAATTTGTCCCATAATACAGATGTGGCAAAAAATTGCGAAAGTGCCATGAATGGTGCATCTAGCAAAATTGAACAAGATATTAACTCTGAATTTATTTATTTATTTATTTTTGTCTGTATATAATAACTGTCCCAGTTTTGTATATTTGTATTATATGAGAAATTTGGCCGGCCTCGAAATTAATAGACTATGTGCCCGAGGGTTTGTTGTTGGCTACGTATAAACTTTATATTATCTAAATAAGACCTCCCGTCTCCATCAAAAAAAAAAAAAAAAAAAAAAAAAACTCTGAATTTAAGCCTTAGCAAGGAAGTTAAAACTTTACAATTTTATTGGTGGAGAGACTGAGACTCACAAACACGTGTTTGACCAGTGCAGCGAGTCCATGCACAGCAGTACATTCACGATTACCTAGAAATACATCTCCATATGTGTTTTGCATTTTTTCTGCCTAAAAACAAAAGTACAAATGAACAAAGACAAAATGACAAATATTACTTACACACACACAATTCACAAAGTAGACCAAGACCTTTCTGTTCATATTAGCAATATTCTCTCTCTATCTCTTTCGTTTTGAACCATTTTACTCGTTTTCGACGACTCTCTCTCTCTCTCTCTCTCTCTTCGTTTTGAACCATCTCAGAAAAGTTCCTGGGCTCTCGTTTCTGCTTCTTTTCTTTGTTACATATATTAGGCTCTTTTGAGTCTTTGATGCTCAGCTTAGCTTAACGTCAACTTCTCTGAGCTTATATCTCTTCATCTCCTGAGTGAATCTCTGTAGCTCTAATTAAGGTGCGTTTGCCTTTTCTTCTTTCTGGGTATGATCGTTAACTTTGTTTTTACACATGGGGTTTGAATTTAATCAGCTGTAAATGATTTTGTATGCATGTATGTGTGCTTGTTGCTTTTGTTTTATGGTATATGTAATATGCTTTGTTTGGACTTTTGAGCTAAATGGTTTCTTTGACCCATTTGTGAAAAGTTAAAAATTTTTGTTTTTGGGTATAAAGTTTTCCTTAAAAGGTAGCTTTTGGCTTCTGGGTTTTTTGTATTTCCTGGAATTTTTGAATAACCGGATGGATTAGATTAGTTGTCTGTTCATCTGTTTGCTTCAGCAAAAAGTTTTTCCCGGAAAATTGATTTTGGGTTCTCTGCTTCTGCGTATTCTCTAATTTCTTAAATTTTTTTTTGGAGGATCGGATTCATGAGAGAGAATCGGAAAAAATCTTTTCTGTTCTGTTCCGATGAAAGATTAGATCTTTTTTGAAGACTCTGTATATCCTGTCTTCCTTTTTGATTGTAGTTGGAATCTAAAAATAATTAAAGGAAAAGTTAAGGGCTTTTTGATGCTTATTCCTTTTTATGTTCATTTTTAAAAATTTGTTCTATTGTAATCCGTGGGTTCTATTAGAAAGCTAGAGAATATTGAAGCTTTTTGTGGACTTTGTTGAAGTGAAAGATACATAATTTTTTTGCTCTCTTTTTGTTTTTAAAGGAACCTATGGATTTATTATTATTATCTTTTAAATTACCCTTTTTTTTACCAGTTTTTGTTTTGTTCTTATGTTTCTTAGGAGTTTCATGGTAATATATGATACTTTTGGTTACTGAAAAGTATGAGGGAAATTAAAAGAAACTATTGTAAGAGAAAACATTCTATGTTCGAACCCCATATTCTGCTGCATAATTTTTAAATTTTCAATAATTGTGTGTGGAAGTTAATGCCTTTGTTAAGTAGTCTTAAAATGTTTTTTTGCTCCAAAAAAAAAAAGGGGATCAAGGTAGTCTTGAATCTTGTTAACTTCGCTAAGGAGTCATGAAATTTATTGCCTTTACTTTATGCCTGATGCACTGTCCCCTGGTCAGATAATTGGGGGATCAGTAAAAGACACTGTATGGATACAAGGGGTTAGATTATTGGATGATTAAATTTATTGCTTCCCACCAGCCTAGTAATTTGGGAAAAATGTAATTTATCATGGCATCGTCACTCTATTACCTCCTATTCAAAGTTAAAAAGTTCCAGGTGTTAGCCCTACTTATTGAGGTTGAGTATGGGCTCACACTGTGAGCAGGAGTTTTAGATTTGATTAAATAATTAAGTTCATGCTTCCCATCAGCTTAGGGGTAACAAATGACGAGCTTGAGACAGTATTAGAAGACCTATGGGTTCTGGATTAACAGAAAATGTGCACCCTCGTTGAGCAAAATGGCAAACAGGATGAATGTATTTACTCTAGATAGTTGGAAATGTACTACATTAAGTTGAGTTGCATTTAGATTCCATGGTTTTCATGGTTAACTTAAATATCTTCAACCTGTACCCTTTACTTTTCTTTTCGAAGATATTGATTTGGATCACTGTCATCTTGAATATCGATTTATGGTAGGTATGCTAGGTAAAACAAATTTCTCTTTTGTTAGTGTGGTTGATATTTAAATTTTAACATGTTCTACTGTTTAGTATTCAAATCCATTTGTGCGAATTGTTTGGTTCTTCTTCTTCTCCTGACTGTTTATGTCAGTTATTTTGACCAATATTGAACTGTTTACTCCTTCCTTTTCAGGTTCTCCGTCTCCCCTGCCAAGTTCTGCTATATTTTTTTTTATCAGTCTCTTGTCAATTCTAATTGAAAAACCCATGAGTAATCTCAAACTAGGGATTGAGGTTGTGAGTGCCCATGACCTTATAGCCAAAGATGGGCAAGGCTTATCTGATACTTATGTGGAGCTCCACTTTGATGGACAAAAATTTCGTACCACTACTAAAGAAAAAGACCTGAATCCTGTTTGGAATGAAAGCTTTTACTTCAATGTCTCTGATCCAAATAACCTCTCTAACCTCACCCTTGATGCTTATGTTTATAGCTATAATAAGGCCAACAACAGCAGATCTTTCCTTGGAAGGGTTCGTCTCACAGGGACATCATTTGTGCCATATTCTGATGCTGTTGTTTTGCACTACCCTCTGGAAAAAAAAAGCTTTTTGTCACGTGTAAAAGGAGAGCTTGGTCTGAAAGTCTTTGTAACTGATGACCCTTCTATACGATCTTCAAATCCACTTCCTGCAATGGAAGCCTCTCTGAATTCAGGATTACGTCCAATCCAAGGTCAAGGCCCTAACGAACAAGTTCCTAGTTTTGTTCCAAAACCCTTCTCCAATGAAAAAGGCGAGTCAAGACGCACATTCCATCACCTTCCTAATCCGAATCCTGCACGGCCACAGCAGCTTAATATTCCCTCCATGTCAACCCAGCCAAGTTTCGACTATGGGGTGCAAGCCATGAAATCTGAACCACAGGTTTCAAAAGTTGTTCACATGTACTCGGGTCCATCATCACAATCTGACGATTATTCACTTAAAGAGACAAGTCCTCACCTTGGAGGGGGTCGGGTTGTTGGGGGGCGTGTAATACGTTCAAATAGGCCATCCAGCACATATGATCTTGTTGAACCAATACGTTACCTTTTTGTACGTGTTGTGAAAGCTCGTGAGCTTCCTTCTAAGGATGTGACAGGGAGCCTCGACCCTTTTGTTGAAGTTAAACTTGGGAACTTCAAAGGAATTACAAAGCACTTTGAGAAAAAACAAAATCCAGAGTGGAATGAGGTGTTTGCCTTTGCTAAGGACAATATACAGTGGTCTAGCCTGGATGTTGTAGTGAAGGACAAGGATATGCTAAAAGATGATTTTGTTGGGCGTTTGAAGTTTGATCTCAATGAAGTTCCTACACGGGTTCCACCTGATAGTCCTTTGGCTCCAGAATGGTATAGACTTGAAGACAAGAGTGGGGAGAAGAAGAAAGGGGGGGAGCTGATGCTTGCTGTCTGGTATGGCACACAAGCTGATGAGGCTTTTCCTGATGCTTGGCACTCAGATACATTTACTTCCTCTGATGGCTCTTCAGCCTTCTCCTCACATCTCCGCTCTAAAGTTTACCATTCACCAAGATTGTGGTATGTTCGTGTCAATGTAATTGAGGCACAAGACTTGGTTGTATCTGAAAAGTCTCGTTTTCCGGATGCATATGTTAGGGTACAAATTGGTGGTCAGTCATTGAAGACAAAAGTGGTTCAAGCTAGGGGTTTGAATGCAATCTGGAATGAGGAATTCATGCTTGTTGCTGCTGAACCATTTGAAGATCATCTGATCCTTTCAATTGAAGATCGTGTAGGTCCCAACAAAGATGAGACCATTGGGAAGGTTGCTATACCTTTGATCAAAGTTGAGAGGCGTGCTGATAACCGAATGATCAGAAGCCAATGGGTCAACATTGAGAAGCACATGTCAGCCGCAATGGATGGAGATCATGGGAAGAAAGAGAAAGACAAGTTCTCTAGTAGACTCCATGTCAGTGTCTGTCTTGATGGAGGGTATCATGTGCTGGATGAGCCTACTCACTACAGTAGTGACCTCCGACCTTCAGCAAAGCCCCTTTGGAAGCAATCAATAGGTGTTTTGGAACTTGGCATTCTAAATGCTGGTGGGCTCCATCCTATGAAAACAAGGGATGGTAAGGGCACATCAGACACTTATTGTGTAGCAAAGTATGGGAACAAGTGGGTCAGGACTCGAACAATAGTAAACAGCTTGAGCCCAAAGTACAATGAGCAATACACTTGGGAAGTCTATGATCCAGCCACGGTTCTCAGTGTGGGGGTTTTTGATAACAGCCAGGTTGGTGGTTCAAATGGTAACAAAGATATGAAAATTGGCAAAGTTCGAATTCGAATTTCTACTCTTGAGACTGGCCGAGTCTACACTCACTCGTATCCATTGCTAGTCCTTCACCCCTCTGGTGTAAAAAAAATGGGTGAAATACATCTAGCAATACGGTTCTCGAGCACATCACTGATGAACATGATGTTTATATACACTCGTCCTGTTCTCCCAAAGATGCATTACGTAAGGCCATTGAGTGTGATGCAGCAGGATTGGCTGCGTCACCAGGCTGTAATCATAGTGGCAGCTAGGCTTGGTCGAGCAGAACCCCCTGTTAGGAAGGAGATAGTTGAGTACATGTCTGATGCAAACTCTCATCTTTGGAGCATGAGGCGTAGTAAGGCGAACTTTTTTCGGTTGATGACAGTTTTCTCAGGATTACTATCAGTTGGAAGGTGGTTTGGTGATGTTTGCATGTGGAAGAACCCTATCACGACGGTGTTAGTACATGTTCTCTTTGTGATGCTGGTGTGTTTCCCAGAGCTGATTCTGCCAACTGTTTTTCTATACATGTTTGTGATAGGAGCTTGGAATTTCCGGTACCGCCCAAGATACCCTCCTCATATGGACACAAGAATCTCTTATGCAGATGCAGTGCACCCTGATGAGCTTGATGAAGAATTTGATGTATTTCCAACCAGTCGGGGTACCGACATTGTTCGGGCAAGGTATGATCGGCTAAGGATAGTGGCAGGGAAAATTCAGACTGTTGTGGGTGATGTGGCTTCCCAACTGGAGCGTGTCCAGGCCCTCCTAAGCTGGCGAGATCCTCGTGCCACATTTATATATATGATCTTCTGTTTTGCAGCTGCCATTGTGTTGTATGTAACACCTTTCCAGGTGCTGACTCTTCTGTCTGGGTTTTACTTCATGAGGCACCCCAGGTTTCGTCATAAGATGCCATCATTACCCATTAATTTCTTCCGTCGGCTGCCGGCTAGGACTGATAGCATGTTGTAGACAGGTTGTTGGGATTTTCTGTAAAAAGTTTCTATTGCCAGTGTGTTTTGGGTCTCGGATTTATTTGGAAGTAATTGGCAGTAATTGTAACTGTTCTATCTCCTGTTTTTGTCTGGTTGTGGAAGTTGATAAAGATGTATGTATGCAAGCCTTGTACTCGATGGTAGTTTTTATTTATAGCTGTTCTTATGTTGGTGCTTGATATATCATATTATGGGATGGTTTATTCAAGGTGGAAACCACATTGAAAGCTCAAAATTTTGTAAATACACAAAAGCTTGCTTAGACCCTAATTTTAAAATTATGGTTAGATTGTTTTTACTCTAACTTATTTAAGTGCGGAACAAGAGCAAATGAAGCGCAATAAACCAATAACTACTCTAGTGCATAACATGAATAGCAAACAATAAAAGTAAAGCACAAGGGTAAGGAAAGAGAGATGCAATCACAAGAAAAAACCAAGACGTATTATTGGAAAGGAAATCGAAAAACTCGGCGAAAAACTTCTCAGACGCCCTTCAAGCAGTAAATCGATTTACTAGAAAATAAAATAAAGTTGGAGTACACGAATAATAAAAGACCATCCTAGCCTAGTCTACCCAATGTACTTGAACCCTTCAAGCTTCTGCTACCAACTGACTTAACGAAGCCTTATCTTCTCTAGCTTTTCAGATTTTGCAATACGCCCAATTGCATCCGTTAAGCCTCACCGACTTTTTTTGGCAACTCCCCAAATCTTCCCAAGCTCTAAAATACACTTTACACTCTGAAAATGTGTGTGATGTATTTGGGTACAAATCTCCTCTCAAGGTATAACAATGAAAAAAGGAAAGAGAAGAGGCTAGAATGATTTCTTACTAAAGATGTGTAGCTCTCTTTCTAAAAGATGGGTATGTGAGTTGTAGAAAACCTATCTAGGGTTTTTCTCTCTGAATGGTTTCCTTCCAATTTGTGGATAATGAGGGTATATATATAGTATGAGTGAAGGGTAAAAAAGTCACACTTAAAAATCCTACAAGCATAATGTTTTGCGAATGCCTCGCGGGAAGGCCTTACTCGCAAGACACTAAAGAAATTGACAGTCTGGCACGACTCTTTAGCTTCCAGTCATGTGCTTCTCACGTGGCTACTTCGTGGGTTAGCTTCTCGTGAGCTTCTTGCGAAATTCACTTGATCTTCAATTAATTTTGAGTCTTCACCAACTTAATACTAAATTCAATACAATAAAATCTCACAAAATACAAGGAACAAAATTAAAGCAATTACAACATTTTTTTTTTTTTGGTCATGGAATAAGCCAACACTAAAACATAGTTATAAATTACAACTTTACACACATGTTTATATTCCTGATTGAAAGTGGATTACTTCCCAAGTAGCAGCTTTTCTGTCAATGTTACTTGAATAAATTCAACTGGAATATTAATGGCTTCTGGAATATTAATTGGTCATGGTTTTTAGCTACTTTAACCTGAACTTCGAAAACTCAGAGCCATCTGAGAATAGCTTAATGGCTTCTCCAGAATAAAATAGTTAATTTACCATTCTGATGTGATTTGCGCTGAACGGTGAAAGCTTCTGATCCTCAAAGGTAAGAAATGCATTTCAACCAAATCGAGTCCAATTTTGGGCAAGGGTATGGGCTAAGGGAAAATTGGGTCTTTGATTAGGCTTAAATATGTCAACCAGTTTTACAGCAATCTATGTAATGATTCTTCAAGGTTTACCCTATCAAAGCTACATTTTTGTTCGATGGCAGGAATATGATCATCTCTGTTTCACTTGAAATGGTCAAGTCCATTACACTATGTTGAATTATTTCCTTGATTTGATATCATATCATTTAAAAATTTAAATTATGTGGCACTGGCTATTCTTTTATATTTGCAATATTTAATTTGAATTATGAAATAGATCCATTTCAAATGGAGAGAAATTGGAACCAACATCATAAAATAAAATAAAAAAATAAATTAAGATAGTGACATTTGCAGATTGCAAAGTTAACGATAAATTATATACATCATACTACCATATATATCGGAAAGTCACACAACAAATTGGTCGGAAAGTCATACAACCAATTGGTTGAATAGGGTGATGAATTCCTGATGACTATCTAAGGCAGGAATCTTGTTGTAGGTTTTGTGTAAGTCCAAAGTTTCTTTTCCATGAATTTGGTGAGATCATAGGTACATTTACAGAATTTTTCGTACATATTCACTTTATGAACTTGCAATAAGAGGGCAAATAGATGCTGTATAAGGTATATTGAAGATATAATTACAGGATATAGTGCACCAAATACTTTAGAATAACCAAGAAATATAAAAAGACAGAAAACAACAAAAATAAACATCACTATATTCTTACTTCAATGCTTCATAGTACTATTATACACAAACATAACAATCTTTTTCTTTTTGCATAGGCAATAGCCGCAATACATAGAAACAAACATAACAATCACAACAAATTAAGCTTTACTCTCGCATAGTATATTTAAAATATGTTGGGATTTAATTTAAGCATCAGACCTGGATATATCCAAGGCTCCCCAATCACTTTCTGGTACTCCCAAGGCCTTCCATACAGCTTTAGAGGCATCAACAATATTGTTAGGACATGGAGGCTGGTAATCATGGTCAGCATCACATCCCATAGTGGAGTCACACTCATCAACCACCTTGGCCTGAACACTCCTTCCATTGCCATAGATGGTAATATAGTTTAAACATCTCTGCTTCTTGTTGAACCATCCTGTTGACAGTGCCACCACAGGTTTGTCATCTGAGTGGTACTGATTGTCACATTCAGATGGTCCACCACCATCCCCACCTTTCTCAAAGCTGTTGATGGTTAGCTTCCCCTTTGTATGGCCGGACACTTGCGGTGAACACTTGTAAATCGTGTAAAGCTTGCCTTGCACGCAACAATCAGAGTCATTCTCTTTGTTACATTGTCCTGGAGGAGCCCTTATCCCCCTTATCTTGCCACTAGGCTGGCAAGTCTGAGCTTCAACGCTTGACCATTTCGTAACAAGAAGCAGAAAGAAGAGAACAAAGACACCAGTACAAATTTGATTCTTCATCTTCTATGTTTTTTTTTCTCCTAGTACTTTGGTGATGTTTTAGTGTGAAGATGTTCAACTTACGGTAGGCTATATATAGAGATGAACTTCCTAAAATAGCTGTCTTTTAATTCAAGTTACGACATTTTTGTAGTCTTATATTACCAGGAAGTATAACTCTTCTTTGAAATCTCATTTGGTGCTAAGTGTATCATGGAATGGAACAAACCGAGACAAGTTTCGATCACAAAAATCATGTAAAAGGGTGTGTCAATTACGCCGCCATATAATGCACAGAAAACACCATAATCAGCGCAAACACCTTGACCCATATACTCCACAACTTGTTCAATGTTGCCCTCCCCACACAAACCCATCAAATCAGCATTTGGTGGGTCACTCTCATTTTCATTTTTAAGCTAATCATCGTTCATCTTTTGCTCATTGGAGTGGCCAGGGACGAAGCTATGTTATGACCGCCCCCTTCCCTAACAACACCCCATAATGTATATGTTGTTTGCCATCTCATGTCAGAAGCTAAACTCGGAGATGAAGATGAGAGAAATTTCACATTGAATGAATAGGAATAGTACAGCTCCGCTTATATTTACAAGGAACAGAGCAATTGAATGAAACGAAACAAACAGAATTAAAAACAAGCTTTTTAATTTTAACCCAAATTAAGTTCTCGTACTGCTCCTTTTGGATTCTCAATACCAAAATCAGCCTAAATTCTCTCTTAATGACCAAAATATTAGCCAAAAATCCTCCCATCCCCACACGTAGGCTACTCCTCTGCTCTGCACAAAGGTTGCTCCTATGCTTGATTTTTATTCTTTCACTATCTTGATATTTGTTGAATCCACTGACCCAAATAGTTGATAAAATATTTGTTGAATCCCCACACGTAAGCTACTCCTCTGTTCTGCACAAAGGTTGCTCCTATGCTTGATTTTTATTCTTTCACTATCTTGATATTTGTTGAATCCACTGACCCAAATAGTTGATAAAATATTAAAATGACCCCCCAAAAAAATTATTCTTGAAGTTGCAATTTGTTTTTTTTTTTTTTTAAGTCCAAACTTTTGGCTTTGGCTCTGTGCCTGGGAGTGGCTCTTCTTCCTATTACTCTATGGCTGTGAAGAAGGTTCAGGGTGGGGTTTGTACTGAGTGTTGGTTCTTTGGCGGTGAGAGACACCACTATCATGGTGGCAATAGGACTTTGAGTTGGGGGTATTGGGTAGTGCGTAGGTGTAGAGAGGTTTGCATGGTGTGGGGTTGAGAGAGAGCTGATCCAAAAATTGTGGTGCTATTCGAGGTCTCAAGTGGAAAGTGATTATGGAGTTTCTAGAGCCCTGAAGAGATAATAGAGAAGCCATCCTCTATCCGGTCAGACCTTGCTTCTCTTCTTTGTTCTTTCCATCAATCTAGCGGGTTACAAATTATGGGGTATGAGTTTTTTTTTAAAGCTCACATGACCATTCCGTTAGTTTTGATAGAACACTGACTGGAAGTACTAATTTGGCAGATATGTAAAGTTTATAGAGTAAATTAGTCAATAAAAAAGTTTAGTAAGTGTTTTGGCTGCTACTTCAAAGTTTAGGAGGGTGTATGAGCATTTTTTTCCATTTTTGTAGTCTTCTATTACCAGGAAGTATATCATTTCTCTGAAATCTTATTTGGTGCTAAATGTATCATGGAATGGAACAAACCGAGACATTGGGTCGCAAAAATCATGCAAAAGGGCGTGTCAATTACGCCACCATATCCACATAACATGCCTCAATTTTGTATGTTCTGATAGAGTGTCCTCTGTGCATTTACATTAATGAATGACATTACTTTATTCAACCAGAGGAAACTCATCTGTCCTTGAGAATCTTATGGTGGCCAACGGGCTTTGGGATGCAAATTTGCTTAATTCAAGACAAATAACAACATAGATTGGGCCTAAATAGAGTTCAATTTGGAATGCGCATCCTCTGTCCCAGAGTTCAATTATTTATGCCTCATCTTAAACTTGAGAACAGGGCGTTGGTGCCATTTAAAGGCTTTTTTTTGCTAGACATAGCTCGCGCGAGCATTTAGGTCCTAGCTTGCACAAAACCATGATATAGTTGTCCAATAGAAAATAGATGCAACATAAAAAAAATAAAAAATAAAAAATAAATAAATAAATAAATAGATGAGGGATATATTATTGACTTGAAAAAAGCACCATATGCCTTGGAGGAATTATAGTTTTATGATAAATTTTGGACTAGCTAGAAGGATTGTAAGCCTGACAATGAACCCAGTTTTTCTTCTTGGCACAACCCCCCTAATAGTGTGTATTGTGAGAATGTGATGGTGTGAGATACAGACTACAGTGCATCAGAAATGAAGTCACCAAAAATAAAATAGATTTGAAGGTGTGGTTCAGGTTAATTGCCTATAACAAATTATTTCAACTTAAGGTGTGGGTTCCAAGGGTCCTGTAGGTCCTCTTCCCTAAACCAGGTAAAATCATGCCTCGAACTAGAAAAACAGATTTAGATTTTTGGTTACATGTGAGGAAAGTCCTATGATGGCCTCCTAAACACAGTATGGTGAATTGTAATTGAGTTAGTGTATAATGTATTTATAATTCCATCAATGTAACTCAAGAAAACCACACTTTTTATTTTTCTAGTCATCATCTAGTTTCGACGTTTTTAAAAGGGTAATGTGATTCATCCTTTGATGAGGGTTCTTTGTATGTTTAAGGTCCCATAGATTTTTGCATTTGTGTGTGCAGCGTCCAACGGTAACATTCCATGTGTAGTACACACCAACGTGTACTAGCTAGCGGCATGTCATATGTAGGTGGGCGGTGTGCACAAGTGAGCACAACAATGGGACTGCATGTCTTGGTAGATATGATCATGAACACTGCAAGTTGAATCATGAATGGTACACTGATCATGCAATCGTGGCCCAATAGGGTGTGCTTACAGCAGGCAAGTCACCTTAGGGGATTCAGATCCTCTAGAGTTCTTAGGGTACTCTACCAAGTAGATTTTCTTAAATTTTAACCGTTATTTAATGATTTAATGGTCCTAGATTTTGCCATATCAGCATTCCATTAATAATAATATTAATTGTTTTGTTTTCAACATTATTATATTATTTTAATATTATTGTTAGTGGAATACTGATATGACAAAATCTAGACCATTAAATTATTAAAGAATGGTTAGGATTTAAGGAAATCTATTAGTAGAGTACCCTAGGAACTCTAGAGGATCTGAATCCGATACACTCGAGCCATGCCACCAGCTCCTGAGTAAAAATAATCCATCGATCGTTAGGGTGCATACTTTGGTCACCACTCACACATGACTCATGAGGTTAAGGATGGGTAGTTCCTTGACACATGGTTTGGTTCACGTACACACACACACACAAAATTCTGCCTGCTATGTGTGTGACTTCTTTATTGTCAAGAAACCTACCCATAGAGCTACGGTGCTGCCCATAAAACCCTTTCCAAAACCGGCCACACTGGCCGATAGACAACCCTAGAAGAAAGGTACCACTTTGATATGATCAAGAATCTATTGTTCAGAAATGTGAAGAAACTATGTTAGAAAGTGGTTGGATTATGGTGATGAAGTCATGATTACTAGGGCAAATCATATTAATCCAGCCTAAACATCCACCCCGATTACACTTAAACTCATAAACTATTAATTTAGGTTAGATCATAAGCAAACACAAACTTTTTCATATTTGTATATATTCACTTTATAAACTTGGAAACACAATGCAAATAAATAAAAAGCAAAAGTTTATTGAAGCTGCACTTACATGACGTAGTGCACTGAGACATGTGAGCCACTCTTAGAGCATCCACATCAGATGTGGCAAAAAAAATGCAATTTTGCCACATTAAATGCCTACTTTATTATTTTACTACATCATTTTACAACATCCCATTTATCAGATGTTTTATCATTCAATTCTATACATTAAAATAATATTTACTACACATTAAAATAATATATTATCCCCTTTCCCATTATCATCAACAAAAGCAACAACAACCCACACCGCAAATTAACTACCACAACCCACAACCACCGGCCACCCCCATAGATCAAGCACCGACCACCAATATCAGCCACTGCTACCAAAAAAAAAACTCAAACAAACACTACAACCAATATTAGCTGCTACACCAAAAAAAAAAAAACACCACAACATCAACCACCACAACCAATATCGACGGCGGTGTTGGTGAGACCCCTCCACACTCCACAGCCACAAATCTCACACCCACAACCCAATCTCACTCCCACAACCCACAACCCGATCTGAGACCATCCTAAATCTCATACCCATCCCAAATCTCACACCCACAACCCGATCAACCTACCACCATCAGCCAATCACCAACAATCAAAACAACCAACCACCAAAAGAGAGAGAGAGATCGGCGAGATCGGAGCGGCGATGACGATGGCGATGATCGAAGTGGCCTCGCCCATGTCGCTTGCGCCTCCGGTGATAATGGCCACCTTGCCTTGGAGCTTATTGTTTGAAGATGTGGAGTGTGTCATTTTGTTCTTTCTCTGTTGAGGGAGGAGCTGGGTCTGATGTGAGAAGAGAGAGAAAAAGTCAAGACCAGAAGTGAGAAGATAGAGAAAGCCGAATAAAAAACAACATTTCGGTTTACCATTTGTGTCCGTACTATTGCAAATTTGCAACGGTACGGACACAAATGGTATAATTTTGGCACACATACAACATCTTATGGGAGGTGTATTTTGTATTTGGTGTGCCAAATGTGCCAAATATTTGACATTTGACACATCTGCTATGGGTGCTCTAATACTTTGGAAAATGCAGAAATAAAAATAACCAACAAAAATTATATTATATTAATTAAAGACATATATAAATACTACTTTAAGCTTATAAGTTTGGGCTTAACTATATTATATTAATTACTAATTTTTCTCATTATTATTCAATATGAGCTTTTACTCACTTGTATACCAAACAAAAATAAAAACCTCCTTCCCCTTATTCATAGTAATATAGTAGTATTATACGCAAACATATGATCATAGTAATACAGAGGTATTATACACAAGCATGCATGAACCACAAAAAATTAATTAATCTCCTCTCTCTCACAGTATTCTCTCTCACAATATATATATATATATATTCAAAATATGGTGGAGATTAATTAAGCATCAGACCAGTATATATCTAAATCGCCCCAGTCACATTTTGGCGCTCCCAAAGCCTTCCACACAGCTTTAAAGGCATCAACAATATTATTAGGACATGGAGGCTGGTAATCATGGTCAGCATCACACCCCTTAGTGGAGTCACACTCATCAACTACCTTGGCCTTAACACTCCTCTTATTTCCATGGATGGTAATATATCTTGAACATCTCTTTTTTTTGTTGAACCATCCTGTTGACAGTGCCACCACAGGCGTGTCATCAGAGTGGTACCGATTGTCACACTCAGATGGTCCACCACCATCCCCACCTTTCTCAAAGCTGTTGATGGTTAGCTTGGCCTTTGTATGGCGGGACACAGGCTGTGAACACTTATAAGCTGTGTAAAGTTTGCCTTTCACACAACATTCAGAGTCATTCTCTGGGTTACATTGTCCTCGAGGAGGCTTTTTTCCCCTTAACTTGCCACTAGGCTCGCAAGTATGAGCTTTAACGTTTGAGCACTTTGTGACAAGAAGAAGAAGGAAGAAGAGAAGAATGACGCTAGAACAAATTTGATTCTTCATCTTCTATTTTATTTATTTACGTATTTTGGTTGTTTCGCTTTGATGATGCTTTAGCATGAAGATGTTAAACAAGCGATAGGCTATATATAGAGATAAACTTGCCAAATTAACCTTGTTTTATTCATATTACGATGTGTCCTTTGTGCATCTGTATTATCGATACATGTTTAGAGAATATTGTGACAACCAATGAACATTGAGATTCCAATCAAGCGTAACTTGAAACTCAAAATAGTGAATTGTTATTTTGTTTTCAATTATTGATTTTTTGTGAACGAAGTTCATGTGTTCGGTTAACAGAGATTGAAAGAGAAAATTTTCTTACTGATATTTAGTCTTGAAGTTTTAAGCCTAAATTGATGAGACATGAAAATGAATATTCAGCTCAGCTGCCGGCTGACAATATAAGTAATTGTCAACTAAGAGATCCTTGTAGGCGAAAAAACATCCAATGAAAACACCTTGTATACGCATACCAAAATAAAGCTTTGTTCTTATATTTTCATATGATGGAGACACTCTGTTTACCTCTACGTATTTTAAAATATCCCAGCAAAAAATGTCTTCCTAATCAATTTGTCTTTCTCCATTTCTCAATCTTACAATACAAATCAGAATAAAGGCCATACCATGCAGGTCTTTGTACATTGTGCTTGATTTCCATCCTCATTCACTTAACCAAATCTCTGTTTTCTGTCTGCTCTAGTCCTCTCTTTCGCTCTGCATCTTACGTTTGCCTTTTCTTTTTCATTTTTTCTATGGTTCCAAATGGCAAAATACCTCATAAACCTCTTTAGTATATAACTCTTAGTATAACTCTTTAGGGGCAAATATGTAATTAAAGTTCTATTACACCACTAAACACAACCAATCTCAGCTTTTTGTGTCATTTACTTTATTTTAACACCACAAACTCAAAGGGAAAATCTCTCATCTATTTTATTTATATATTGTAAGATGAGACCGTTCAAGTTACATCCCGTGAAACTTTAGAAGAATTATACATTTTTTAAACCATTGATTTAGATTAAATCAAAAGGTAAAAAAAAAGGAATCCCATTAATATGTGGTCATGTCAATGTTCTATGAAATTAATGATATCTATCCTACCTCAGTGCATCTCTCCTCCTTTTTGAGTCTTATGCTCACCCAATTTTCCCGCTATCGTCTCTCATTTTCTTATCACTTTGCATCACTTTCCTCTGCCTTCATTAGATTTTAATCTAATCTATAGTTGTCTTCATTTTCAAGGTTTTTTTTTTTAAAAAAATTTTATTTAAACTGTTAGATCTAATGAAAATCAACGGTCAAAAGAATATGTAAATATTGTAATGTTAAACTAAGTGTAACTTGAACCTATAATATATATAAGATATTTCAAAAATATAGATCTATGGTTTATAATAATTTTTCAACTAAACTTATGAAAATGAATAGTCATTACTACTATGTTTATTTCGCTGTAAAATATTCCAAAATTTACACATTTGATCATGTTTGTTTTGTTGTAAAAAAAAAAAATGGTCATTTGTAAAATGTTTTATAGTTAACTCTAAAACTAAGCCAAAATCACGTTAAGTATTTTACGCTTAAAACAAGCTTAAAACATTTTACATATTTAAGCTCTATTGCCCTTCTCTCTTGCTCATCTAGTCTAGCATAGACAAAGAAAGTCATGAGGAGGGCTTCTTGGTGGAGAGGCGCGATGCCAGTGGTGGTCAAGGTAGCTTTTCGGCATGATTTGGTTGGCAGTGGTCTATGCATGTGCTAAGGTGGAGATCTAAAATGGAGATTTGGGTTGACATTGAAGGTGGAGATCAGTCATATTTCATCTTTGCAGGTTGTCTCTGCAATGGATGGTGGGTTGTTTGGGGTTGAAGTTGATGGTGGGCTTTGTGGGCTCGACGCTCTTGGGTTTTTAGGTTGCTGATGACAGTGGCCGATGGGATGAGATTACGGTGAGTGGGTGGATGATGGTGACAACGATGGTTAGGTTTGTGGTGGTTGATTCGTGTTTACATTTTCAAATGTTTAAGTCACACCAAACACTTGCCAAACACTTGAAAGTGACTTCACTGAAAATATTTTACTATAAAAAATTCTGTATATAAAATATTTTACATTTGAAAATATTTTACTCCTAAACAAACCAAGCGTACATTGCAATATTTTCTATGCTCAGTAATACATATTACCATTCTTATTGTAATATTCATTCAATGTACCAAAAATGCGCTAAATATTCAAATTAGCAATTATGTAACTTTGTCTTAAATTTGGCCTAAGTTCTAACCTTAATGTTTCCATTTTTTTTTTTTTTTGGAGAATCAATGTTTCCTTTTTTTTTTTTTTTTTTTTTGAGAAAAATGTTTCCAATTATTTGATTATTCTCACAGATAATAATTTCATTCAATTAAAGTTAAGAAACCATAATTTAGATGCCCCTATTTCATTCAATTAAATAACACTCTCTTTGGCAATTCCGTGACAAAATACAATATTCAAGTACTAATTGTTCAATTAAATCTCAAAAAAAAAAAAGGGTTAAGAAACCATAATTTAGATGTCCCTATTTCATTCAATTAAATAACACTCTCTTTGGCAATTTCGTGACAAAATACAATATTCAAGTACTAATTGTAAGTTGAGAAACACAAGTCAAACTAACTTACACCTAGTTAAGACTGAGTCAAATAGGCTCAACTCCTTTTACTTATCTTTCTTGAAACACGAACAAACTCCATTAAACGCATCTGATATAAACATTGTGAAAGTAAACAATGATAGGCCAAGAATGTATTGACTCCTTAAGTAAATTAACCAATTAATTAGCCAAGTGAATTAATTAAGTCAATTAACATGCAATACGCGTAGTAGCACAAACAAATCACCGAATAACTAAATGCAGCAGAAATTAAATTTGACTCAGGTGATTTGTTTACGAATGGGGAAAACCACCTAGACAAAACCCCACCAAGTGAATTTAAGGTCACCACTCCCGAGAATCCACTATTATCAAAACAAGTGGTTACAAGTAAAGGAATCTCAGTATCTTATACTAACCTACAATTGAACCCTTACCCCAATACACAATTGGACTTGTAATATAGTGACAATCTCTGCTTTCAATGTACGGCTCCAAGTACGTGACTAACCAATTAATGCACGGATCTCAGTACGTGACTAACACCAACTTAAGAATGATGTTGGCTACAAAGTTCTTCAGTTCATTCACACGATGAAGATCAAGAAGCTTCTTGGTTACAAAATCCTATGACATACAAACGCAACAGCTTCTTCAAGAGAAAGATGAACTACGACAGATTGTCTCCAGTTATAATATACATGTAACAACAAGTGCGACAACTTTTGCATCAACTGAGACGGCCCTTAAAATAATCCTTATATATGTCTAGGATTGTGAGAAAAGAAACCCTACAAAAATAACTTAGATATGCATGAAGAACAAATATGGAAATCTGAATTTCGTAATTCTCGATAGATACAGTTATCGAGCTATCTATCGAGTTTCAAATATTAATTCTCAATAGATACATCTGTCGAGATATCTGTTGAGTTTTAATGAACAACATTTCTTCACTTGATTCTTGGACAAATTTGCATGGCTTCAATGCTTGGACTTGAACTCTTGTTCCTTGAAGTATTAAACACATCCTAGATCTACCCAATTACAAGTAAAGTGCGTTTTGTCAAAAAATTAGTCAATTCTAAATGACATGTGTTCATAACATGTTCCACATATATCCTAACAAACAAAATAATGAGTAATGAAATTAATAATCATTGAAACCACATAACTTGACCATGCAAGGAATTTGACTACAATGATCAATCAATCCAAGAAATGATCATCCGAAAATGTTAATCAATATTAAAGCACAACATAAGAACAAAAATCAACATGCTTACCATCAAAAGTGGTTACACAACTCAATAAAAATTTAATCAAAACAAAAACAGCGCATCAAGTAACAACGTCTGGAGATCACATTAGGATGTATCAAAGAAACACAAATCTCTAGCATAATTAACAAAATCTGTCTCCCCTAAAATATAAAAAATACAAACTCCTTAAATTTCTCTCTCCCCCCCACCCCCTCTTAAGAGCACTTCTAGAATAGACAAAACATCTTCCATTTTTGTCACAAAGTTCCAAGGGAGAGATCAAGCAGCACCATTGCCACCATCATCAAGATGATCACAAACATCCTGAATCTTAGTACTCAAAACTGACTAAGTGGCCTCGATACATTCCTAATAAACCAGTAGAAGCAGTCTGTGCATTGGTGAGATCTTAAGTATACTAACAGAATTTCTCGTACATATTCACTGTATGAACTTGCAATCAAAAAGCAATTAGATGATGTATAAGGTATTGTAGGGACTCGATTGGTAATGGACCCTTCACAATAAAAATTTGTAGAGAGTGGGTAAAAAGGGCTTGGCAATATTGAAGTAAACAACGGTTGATACGAAGTTCTTAACAAATGAGAGATGACATGAAATTCATAGGAATCTTATCAAAGAAATGGCTAAGTATTTTTATAGGGAATGCTCATCACTTTGGTTAAGTGTTTACGAAGTATATTTGTCCTCGGCTCTGACCGAGGATCTGTTTTTCTTAGAGTTGATATCTCTTCTGTCCTTTTTCTTAGGACTCACTCATCTCCTTCCTTCATGCTGGGAGCCCTCTTGGATATATATAGTCTCCTTTTTGTTAATCCTAACCATCCACTTGTCAATTATCTGGACTCTGTGTACAGGGATTTGTCTCATCATCTGTAATTAGCAGGCTTTATGTTAGTTCTTAGCCGCCTTTGCAGACTTTCTATTAGTCGAAGTAATCGAGGCAACTGGGTTTGTTGGTCACATCACTATTAAAGCAGTAAGAATGTTGGTGAGATATATTCAACGAATGAGGGATATTTTCCCTTTAGCGAAGTCGATGTGCCGAGGATGTGTCATCCTTAGCGAGGCCTTTGGATGACCTGGGCTATTTTCATCATCCTCGGCCTTCACAATATCCTCGGCGTGGGCCTTGGGCCGGGTATAAAGTGGGCCAGAGTAGTTAACGATTGGGGCCCCACAGGTATATATTGAAGATGCAATTACATGATTTAGTGCACAAAATACTTTGGAATAACAAAGAAATATAGATAGAAAAACCAAAATAAACACCACTGTATTCATATATACTTTATAGTACTATTACACAAACATAGCAATCCTTTTCTTTTTGCTAGGTAATACATATACACAACCATAACAATCACAACAAATTAAGCTCCACTCTAGCATAGTATAATATAAAATATGGTGGAATTTAAGCATCAGACCAGGATATATCCAAGTCTCCCAAATCACTTTCTGGCACACCCAATGCCTTCCAGACAGCTTTAGAGGCATTAACAATATTGTTAGGACATGGAGGCTGGTAATCGTGGTCAGCATCACAACCCTCAGTGGAGTCACACTCATTAACAACCTTGGCCTGAACACTCCTTCCATTGCCATAGATGGTAATATAGTTTAAACATCTCTGCTTATTATTGAACCATCCCGTTGACAGTGCCACAACAGGCATGTCATCGGAGTGGTATTGATTGTCACATTCAGATGGTGCACCACCATCCCCACCTTTCTCAAAGCTATTGATGGTTAGCTTTGCCTTTGTATGGCTGGACACTTGCGGTGAACACTTGTAAGTAGTGTAAATCTTGCCTTTCACACAGCAATCAGAGTCATTCTCTGTGTTACATTGTCCTGGGGTAGCCTTTATTCCCCTTATCTTGCCACTTGGCTTGCAAGCCTGAGCTTCAACACTTAACCACTTTGTAACAAGAAGCAGAAGAAAGAAGAGAATAAAGACGCAAGAAAAAATTTGAGTCTTCATCCTCATTTCTTTCCCATTGCTTTGGTGATTTTTTGGTATGAAAAAATTAAACTGGTGGTGGGCTATATATAAGAGATTAACTACTCAGAATAGCATTCTTTAATTTGAGTTACGACATTTTTGTAGTCTTCTATTTTCAGGAAGTATACCATTTCTTTGAAGAATAATTTGGTACTAAATGCATCATGGAATGGAACAACTTAAGACAACTTGGTTCTCATAATCAAATTAAAGGGCGTGTCAATAATGCCACCATAGACATAACATGCCTTAGATTTGTATGTTCTGAAGAGTGTCTTTGTCAATGACATTTGTTTATTTAGCAAGAGGAAACTGTTTCATTAAAAAAAAATTTAGGAAATTGTATCAGTCCTTTAGAATCTTATGGCGGCCAATGTGCTTTCAGATGCAAATGAGATTAATTCAAGCAAAATAACAACATTGATTGGGCCTAAATTGAGTTCACTGTGATGCAAAGAAAGAAAAAAAAATAGAATTGGAAGTTCAATTATTTTAAGCATCATCTTAAATTCATGACAGAGCATTTGTGTCATTTTTCTTGCTACACATAACTTGCACGAGCTGCATATAGGCCAGGGATGGAGCTATTCCTCTTGAAATTTTTCTTAGTAGTATGCATGGTAGGGATCGATCTTCTCATACAGTAATGCTTCTCAATGACAAATAAATGAAATAAACATTTGACTTAATTTTAGCAGGGATATGTTTCATAATACTGTGCATACATCAAGAATGATGTATGTGAAATGGTATTGGTGTTTGGTGATGTTTGGTTTGATTAATTAATGGGGTTGTATGAAAACAAAACATGTTTTCCGTATTTTAAAAACTTTTATGAAAATAGTGATTTGTCAACGGGTTGGGTGTATAATGTACTTTGCATTCCATGATAACTTTAAGGCAACTACATTTTTATTTTCCTATAGTCATCATGTAAGGGTAATATGGTTCATCCTTAATTAAATGAGGGATACATCTACTAAACACATAGACACGTGTATCATTTATGGATGGTCACACTCGTTGATACAATATGTATTAGCAGCATTCCCTACAGGTGCATGGGCTATGTAAGTACAGCGACTTGAATCCCAGCATTCCCTGCAGTTTCTACTTACACAGCAACTTGAATCTCAAAAATCATATATAAAAGGGCAGGTCAATTAATATGCCTGCACAATTGTATATTCTGATGTATCGTTTGTGCATCAGTATTATTGATGACCTCTATCTCTTTTAATAAGAGGAAACAGTATTAGTATATGTCCTATAGAATCTTGCCACGTTCAATGAGCATTGAGATTCTATCAAGCGTAATTTGAAACTTTACATGTCCCCAGAATCTCAATTTTTAGAGTACACAAAAATCGCAAAACATTCCTCATAAGAAAGGGTGTGTGCGTTTTGGCTTACAATATTGCAACCACTTCTCTGATAAGAAACACAGAAAAAACATAATTTAGTGAATTGTTAATTTTTTTTAGTTATCAAAATGAAAGAAAAACAAAAACATCATTTAGTGAATTGTTAATTTTTTTGAGTTATCAAAATGAAAGAAAAAATTTTCTTATTGAAAGGGAATCTTGATGTTTTAAGCTTAAATTGAGACATCAAAATGAATATTCAGCTGGGCCAATCCCAGCCAAAACAATGTAAATCATTGTCAACCAAGAGATCCCAACCAAAACAATGTTATAACACATTGTAAGCTTGTACACAAACAAAAATTTGCCGTGTTCTTATTTTTTTCATGTGAAATGGAGACACACGCCGTTGACCTCTACGTCTGTTAACATTTATATCTTTTTCTATTGCTATGACAGTTGTATTACAATCAATCATCTTAAAATATACACTTTTTTTTTTTCACAACGGTAATAGTCAACCTATGCCTCTATTTTGTAATTATTAATTTTTAGCTAAATTGTAAACCACACTCTAAAGTTTGAGAGTGTTTGAATTTTACACCATGAAGTTTTAGAATTTGGATTTTATCTCTTGAGGTTTGAGGGTATTTGAATTTTACACCCTAACGTTTTAAATTTCAAATTTTACACTATAAAATTTGAGGGTGTTTGGAATTTACACTTCTAAATTCTCCAAACACCCCTAAACTTTAAGAAGTAAAATCTAAATTCTGAAATTTCATGGTGTAAAATTCAAACACTTACAAACTTTAAGAAATAAAATCTAAATTCTAAAACTTCAATATATAAAATCCAAACACTCCCAAATTTTAGGGGTGCAGTTTACAGTTTAGCCTTAATTTTTTTTTATTGTAGTGCTAAAATGTCATATATATATATATATATATATTGTGTAGGCAATATTCAATCCCAAGTCACTTATTCAGCAACAAGACTGAGCGTGAAATATGGAATTTACTGCAAATGTTCATTTTTTAAGTTTTTGACTTTCAAGTGAGACAATCATGTCTCATGGAAGTGCGTGTTCTCCAAGCGCGGCCACATTCTTCTTCTTCCATTGGGCTCAAAAGTGTATCAAAATCCTCTCAAGGGCTCTCCAAACCATGCTTCCAAAAGTTCACCCAAAAGAGATCCCTTCAAATGAGCTTGAACCGCATAGGATGAGAATAAGATAGAGAAAGAAGCTTGAACCACAAGGATGACAACTTTTTCGTTTTGTGCCAACCAAAGAAAGCAAGAGGGGTATGAATGTTCAGCCTTCGGGGTTAAATTTAGTTCAAATTATGACCCCTTTGATAGTCAGCAACACATACAAATTAGCTTTCACAATTCAAAAACAAAAGTGGGTTCTAGAAATTTGAATTTAAGTTTAACAGGATTCATGCCGTGGTTGATATGTTAATATGGAGCTCTGCTCATAACACTAAAAAAATTGGCCTGCAAGGCGCAATCGATTGCTATATAAACCTACTTAGAAGTTCATCTACACATCAAGCATTCAACACAACAACTAAAGCTGATTATTACCCCTAAGAACAAATTACGGTTAGATTAATTTTATGCTTAACACAATTAAAAGCGAAATATATGTGATAGCAAATAATCAACTGAAAACACAAACAAAAGCATGTGCATACATAATAGACAAGCAATATAAACACAGTAAAAGAGAAGAGAGTGCAAACACGAGATAACACACAATGTGTTATCGCAGAGAAATACTAGAGAACTCAGCGGAAAACCTACAACCGAAATAATCAACTAGCAAATCAATTAGAGTACATGAATACACAAAATCCCTCAAAGCCTAAGCTAACCAAAGTACTTGAGCCCTCTGAGCTCCAGCTATCAATTGTCTTTACGAAGTCTTATTTTTGCTAGCTTACCATGATGGAGGAAAAACTGGTGAAATGGAAAGATGTCATAGAAAGCTAAGTTGCTTAGAGAAAAGAAAGAATGAACTACCTCTTCAAGAGACACACTCTTGGAATAATACCTCATAGGTAGAGATTTCTTGGATTCAAATTCAACTAATTACAGTAAGGGCAGCCTTGCTCATTTATAGATATATAAGGTCCGTTTGGATACAACATATTTTTGCTGAAAATTGAAAACACTGTAGCAAAATAATTTTTAAATGTGTGAATAGTGCCATGAGACCCACTTTTAATGAAAAAGTGGCTGAAAACTGAAGTATGTGGGACTCGTGAATAGTGCATGGGAGAATAGTCAAAAGTTGCGGCTTGCAAAAAAAAAAAAAAGAAAGAGAAAATGCACAAGTGCTAAACGCAGACACCAATAAGTCGGATCCAAACGGGTAAATAGGCAAGTTGCTGATTGGCTAGAAAGTTACTAACAAGAACCTACCATGTGGCTGCCATGTGATTGGCCAAAGCCCAACAAACATCTCTAACTAACTAATAGGCTATTGCACTTATCACTAACAATCTATTAACTAACTTTCTGTTACAAGTGAAATGATCTACTTATCATACAACAAAAGCACTAGTAAACAACTAGTTTTAAAAATGAACTGCATCATACTAGATCCCACAATTAAGCTCAATTGGATCATCAAGCCTTACATGCTGAATTTGGCAAAGACCCAATGCTTCCCAAATGTCCAAAACACACTCAAGTCACTTATATGGTGTATGGGTAGTGTTTGGGTTTAGCTTCTCTCAAGGGTATGAAAATTGAAGAGGGAAGAGATTGAAGAAAACTAAGAGAACTGTGTAATGAATTGTTGGATGATAATCACTAAATTTCTAGTGGATTTCTAGGGTTTTCTCTCTGAAACTCTTTTTACAATTTCGTGGGTAATGAGGTTATATATAGTGTGGGTGAAAGAGGCCAAGAGTCACACAAAAAAAACAATTGTCAGTGTGCCTGGCGACTTGATGGCGAGTTGGCCTACTCGCAAGCTAGTCACCAGCCAAATGGCATAACAGAATTTTGAATCCCACGTGTTGCATGAGTTGCTCACGTGATCATCTAGTAGGTTAACCCACTCACCAAAGCTACTATTTTGAGCAAATCTTCACCAACTAGACACTAAACCCATATACGATAAACCCCACAAAAATACAGGTAAATTTTTGAAAGAATTACATTCAAATTGGTACGGAATTAAAGTTAACAAAACTAACCTGGAAAATCACAACTTAACAATAAGAACACAAGTAGAAACTAGAGAGATCAAGAGATGGTAAGAGAATGAAGAACTTGTTTTTAATGGCATCATTTTCCCTACTAGCCCTCCTATTAACAAACTATATGGATATTGAAGCTCAACAATGTTGTCCAAGTGGCAGAATTAAGGGAAAGATGCCCCCTCCTAACCAATGCAACACAAAAAATGACTCAAATTGTTGTGTTGATGGCAAGATATACACAACTTACACTTGTTCACCACCGATGTCTTGTTACACTAAGGCCTATCTCACCCTCAACAACTTTGAGAATGATGTAGATGGCAGTGGCCCATCAGAATGTGATAATCAGTACCACTCTGCTGACACCCTCGCTGTGGCATTATTAACCAAATGGTTCAACAAAAAGAGTTGGTGCCTTAACAACATCACCATTAGTGCCAATGGGCAGAGCATGGCGGCTATGGTTGTAGATGAGTGTGACTTAACTATGAGATGTGACTCAAACCATGATAGAATGTACTAATATTGTTTTTATTGGTGGAATGAACTTCTTTATATATATATATATATATAGAATATAGAAATTCTATTCTAATTTGATCTAAGTGTATATATGTATGAAACTTCCTCCCCGAGACTTGCACTTTGGCCCTTACCCCCCTTCCCCTCTCCCCACTACACAAGAACTTAGTACTTGTGGAGTGACCATCACACCAAGGGTTTGCAGTAACAGTGTGTTATGGACATATTTATGTAATTAGCTAATCTTTTGACAAAACGCACTTTACTTGTAATTGGATAGATCTAGAATGAGTTTAGTACTTCAAGAAACAAGTGTTCAAGTTAAGTATTGAAGCCATGCAAGTCTGACCAAGAAACCAGTGAAGGAAGTGATGTTCATTTAAACTCAACAGAAGTCTCAACAGAATCCTTTCTATCGAGATTTAATGTTGAAGCTCAACACATGCTCGACACAAGCTGTATCTGTTGAGAATTACGAAATCAGACTTTTCAAATTTGATTATATGCATATTCCTATGTGTTTGTGTAAGGGTTTCTTTTCTCACAACCTTAGACATATATAAGGATTATTTTAAGGGCTGTCACAAGAACAATACATGCATTGTGTGACAGGAAGCAGAAATTCCTTTAGTTCATCATTCTCTTTGAAAAGACTACTGCATCTTTACACCAAGGGTTTTGTGACCAAGGAGTTTTCTGATCTTCATTGTTGATGAACTGAAGAACTTTATGACCAACAATCTTCTTCAAGTTGGTGGAGTTAGTCACATACTGGGATCCGTGCATCATTGGTTAGTCACGTACTGGGATTCGCGTATTGAACAAAGAGATTGCCGCTACGATACAAATCCAATTAGGTATTGGGATAAGAGTTCAACTGTATGTTGGTATTTCGAGATAGGCCAAAGGGTTTGGTAAGATTCCTTATACTTGTAACCGCTTGTGATTGATAATAGTAGATTCTCGGGAGTGGTGACCTTAAATTCACCCAGTGGGGTTTTGCTTTGGTAGTTTTCCCATTTATAAACAAATTACCCTTGTCAAATTTATTTTCCGCTGCATTTAGTTATTTGGTGATTTGTTTGTGCTACCACGCTATTGCATGTAATTGAACCTAATTAATAAACTTGGGTAATTAATTAATTTGCAAGGGGTCAATACATTTTTGCCCTATCACAGTGGAATATACTTTTAATTATGTAGTGAGTAGTTCCTATTAAATATACTTTTTTAATGTCAAGGTAATAACAATAAACCCACATGTGACTAGGCCAATTTTAATAGTGCATATTTGTGGTTTAGACTTTATTACTTTACCCACTTGAGGTTACCACTGTAACCCACCTCTCCTCCTCTTCGTTAGAAAAACACTTTTAAGTTATAAAAAATAATATAAAATGAATCAAAGTGCCTCTCAAGAAAACTTTTTCTCACTATTTAAAAATTGAAGATCCTGACCCCAAATCGTTGGGTTTTTTTTGGCATTTAACATTATTTTTGGAACATTTTAGTTAGTTTTCAAGTTTACAAAACTATTTAGCAAACTAGCATCTCGAAGCTCTGAAACTCGAGTCTCTAAGACTCAAGTTGAAATTGCTAGTAATTTGATGTGGAATAAAAAATTCTCGTGGAACTTTAGTCTCCAGATCTTTGCTCTAGTTCCCTACCATTCTCCAGATCCTTCTTTTTCTTCTTCTTCTTCTTCTCAAATCCTTCTTTTTCTTCCGTTCTCTAGATCATTCTCCTTTTCCTTCTCCTTCTCCTTCCTCTTTCCAGATCCTTCTTCTTCTTCAGATCTGTAATAGATCTTCTTCTCCAAAACTGAACTCGAGCCATAATAGATCTTTTTCTCCATAACAGATTTGTAAAGACTCAAGTTCCACGTGTATAAAATATCCACATCAACCTCTACTAGAGCATCAAAATTAAGTGTATGAGAAACTCGAGTTTGAGAAACTTGAGATGCTAATTTACTAAAATGTTTCAAAAACATGCCAATTAACGAAATAGTTGCTAAAATCACACTAAATGGCACCCAAAAAACAAAAAACAAAAACGTCCAAATTCATTTGATTGAAGTGGTAACGGGTTTCATCAACATAAGATTTTGGGCCGTAGTTGCTTACGAGCAAGAAAGACCCCATTTCTATTGCTAACGTGAAATCAAGGTATGTTCTTGACCTGGGCTTTGTAATTTTATAGAACTTGACAAATATAACATATGAAATTTGTAGACCTTGTCTCATTACCGAATTCCAAAGAAGCCATTCGTTGGGCCACTGAAATTGGAGCCTTGTAGTTGCAAAGATGGAGTTACAAAAATGCAAGTTTGGAAGTTAGTTTGTTTCGGATGGGCCATCTGTTTGGCAGGAGCTGAAATTGGAACCTAGTAGTTGTAAAGATGGAATTAAAGTAAATTATGGGTCTTACTCCAATGGTGAGGTTAATTTTGATTATGGTTCACATTCAAATGGCAAGCTTGGAAGTGATTTGTGTTGGATGTATCATACGTACAGATTTGTTCGCTCTATGCCCTGCATTGTTACTTCTTTTGGGTTTTTGTGGCTACATTTGGGAACATATGCAGGTAGGTGATGCTAACAAGGACCATGCTCATTGGGAGAGACCTGAAGACATGGCTAGTATGGATACCCAAGGCTAAGGAGTGTGTCCAAGGTAGAGAAGAAATCTCCAACCCATGCGATAGGTTATTAGGTTTGATTTTTTTGGGGGACTGAATTCGCTTGGTTTGAAATTGTTGGAGTTTGCTTTCTACCAAAAAAAATAGTAATAATTTGTTCGAGAAATTGGTTTGGGTTTAAATTTGTTGGGTTTGTTCATCCATGTTCATTTGGGAGCAAGCTGAAATTTATTTCAGTAGCAAAATTTCAGTATTTTTGTGAGGAAGGGTATAGGATGCTTTATTTTTATTTTTATTTTTTTAATAAATTTAGCCTTCAATTTTCTGGGTACTTTATTGAGGATGGATCTTGGAGTTCACAATGGTTGAGATAGAAAGTGTAAATACAAGATTGAAGTTTTAAGATATTGAATAAATTTTTTCTCCCAATAGCACTTTTTAATTTTATTTTCTCTATTTTTTATTTTTTCTTTTGTTTTTAATCGTGAAAAGGGAGAAGAAAGACGTAAATATATATATATATATATATATATACACACACATATATTTACTCTGTTTTTAACAAATGGAGTTACGGAGGCCTAATAGAGGCGGCCTTAGGTAAGTAAAATGATAAAATCCAAACCACAAATATGTATTATTAAAATAGATCTAGCCACAAGTAGATTTACTGTAATTTTTCCATTAATGTCCTAATCGTGGACTTCTAGTCTTCTACTGGTTGCTACTTTCTAGTTGCCAATTGCCATTGCTTACTAATTTGTGGTGACCATTTTCCTATCGAAATAAATTTGTTGAGTACAACGATTCATCAATGAGTTTACTAAAAAACAAAAAAGTGAAACACTTCCCTCATTCATACTCTGAAGGTATGGATTAAGTGCATATTCAAGTTGTAACTGTTCAAGTTCCAAGTTTTGCTCTTAGCATAATATTGATTCGCCAGTTCCTTTCCTCTTAATTTGGGCAATAAAGATTGGTTTTAAATGGAAAATCATTAAATCAATTTGGCTGGTCTTCAAGTCAGTTTACTATTTGCTGCAATTTCATGGCGCCGAGTGTCTAGCAAATTCTCAAGGATAATGCAGTTGTTCTAACTTCAAACAGTCATATCTCATTTATTTCAAATCTTAATTGAATTAAATTTGTGTCCATTTTAAAGCTTAATTTTTTATGATGTTAAAAATACGAGCAAATAAGTATCAAATCATCATTTTTGAACAAATAAAAAACCTTGTTTTTGAACAACTTCGAATCCAAAGTCAACTATAACACAATTCAATTTATACAACCCCCAACTTGGCTAAATTACAACCCTTACAGAACTTTGTTTTAACATACGCAGCAGAAGAGAAAAAGAAACAATAAATACTTTGAAATGCTCACTTTTTTTTTATTACCATTTGAAAAGAACATTTGATATACATTTTTTTGGTACATCAAATACTTTGAAATACATTGGAAAAGGAAAAAAGAAACACCCTGGATTCATGACACAATTACGCGCAAACCTAAGAAAACCTCCGCCCTTGCATAGTACTATATTTTAAGAGTATTGTTGCGACACAATCTTTTTCACAATTTATTTTTATAGTTTTTTCAAGTGTTAAAGTAGTGAAAAAAAAAAATTTGTGTTACTGCTGACAGATTTGAAATATGGTGGAATCTAAGCATCAGACCAGGTTATATCTAATTTTCCCCAATCATCACTTTCTTCTGGCACTTCCAAAGCCTTCCAAACAGCTTTAGAAGCATCAACAATATTGTTAGGACATGGAGGCTGGTAAGCATGGTCAGCATCACACCCCATAGTGGAGTCACACTCATCAACGACCATGGCTTGAACACTCTTTCCATTTCCATATATGGTAATACTGTTTAAGCATCTATGGGCCAACCAACCTGTTGACAATGCCACCACAGGTGTGTCATCTGAGTGGAACTGATCGTCACACTTCGATTTATTACCACCATCGCGGCCACCTGCCTGAAAGCTGTTGATGGTTAGTGTAGCCGGTGTACTGCTTGACACCGGTGGTGAACATGTGTAAGTAGTGTAAAGCTTGTCTTCCTCGCAGCACTGAGAGTCGTTCTCTGTGTTACATTGTCCTGGAGGAGGGTTTTTCCCTGTGAAAGTGCCACTGGGGTTGCAAGTCTGAGCTTCAACGCATGACCACTTTGTAACGAGAAGAAGAAAGAGCAAGAGCACAAAGACTGCGCTAAAACAAATTTGGTTCTTCATCTTGCTTTGTTGATGTTTTAGCTTTAAGAAATTAAACTGGCAGTGGGCCATATTTATAGAGATTATGATTAACTACTTCTCCAAGTATCATGCGTTTGGTTGGAAATGTAAAAAAAATTATGTGAAGTAAAAATACTTTTCGCAATTAATTAGTTTTACGCTGAAAAGTCAGAAAAGAGTATTTATAAGTTTGTGAGATAAGCAGGGGCAGCTACACTTCGAGCCCGGGGGACGGGGTTCAAATGAACCCCTCTAAACTGGCCCAAAAAATTTTATATAAATATATATATATATATATATATTGGTTTTGACCTCTTAAAATAAAATTTTGAACACCCTTTAGGTTTTTTTTAAACTCAACTGAAATAAGTTTGAATATAATCCTCTTAACAATATTTTGTTCTTTTTAAACATAACAACAACAACAACCAAAAAAAATACCCCTATAACAAACCAATTTGATATAAAATTTGGAAAAAAAATTAATAAGCCTAACAACAAAAGTAAATATTTGTTAATCTTAAACCTTAGGAAAAAAAAACCATTTAGATCTTAATAAATTTGAAATAAATCAATCAAATAGAAGATGAATTGGTGAATGATTGTTTGAATGTGTACATTAAAAGAGGTGTAGCTTATACAATTTCAAAATATGAAACATCGTAAAAAGCAATTATAAAACTTCATATATTTCAGTTTTTTTTTTTTTTTTTTGGTGATGCTACTATATTTAAGTTCTCTTTTATTTTAAATTTTTTATAATTTATATTTCTTATTGATCTCCTAAAAAACAATCGTAGATCCGCCACTAGAGATAAGAAAAGCCTATAGTGTTAGGGCCAAGGTGGAATAATAATACACGAATAAAACCTTTTACACACAGTGTGTTAAATTGTTAATAAACCCTTCCTTATTTTTATACTTGGTGCCCATTTGATAAAGTAACGCAGTTTCAAACACATATTAGGAAATAAGTTATACCAAATGGACGTCCGAGAATTGAATCTTCAAACCTTCGTCTAGAGAAAAATAAAATAGATCGACCAATAATGTATCTTACATAAGACAAAGACCACCCACCCAAAGAAGCTAGTCATACAAAACCCACCCCAATCTTACTCCTGCTAATTTTTTGTCATCACTTCTAAAATTCTTAGTTTTTCTTTCCTTAACCAAGACTAGTATGTTTATTTCCACTGACATTCGAAAGTCAAGCCGCGATTCCCCCTTTCATCACGGTTATTGATTCTTTCACTCTTTATCATATATTGTCTATACACATCATTCATTTTACTTTTTTTTTTTTTTTAATACAAGATAGAATTTTTACTCTAACCTAATTTAAGGGTGTGTTTGTTTGGAGGTAAAATAGGGTGGATGGAAAACTTTGAAAAGAAAATAGGAAAAAAACTTTTTTGGGTATGTTTGTTGGGTGGGGAGAAAGGAAAATAAATGGTGGAGCTAGTCCAGATGTTTTCTCCTCGAGACCACCAAAAAGTTTTCTTCAAACAAAAAAAAAAATGAATGAGAATGAATTTTTTCTTAATCGACAAAAATGTTCATATGCACATTCTTCAAGTTGCCTTTCTTTTTTTTTTTTTGGTCAGTTGCCTTTTTTTTCTTTTCTTTTCTTTTTTTCACAGGGCAGGTACCGTTGCCCTTTTTTTGTTTTTTTGTTTTTTTTTTTTGTTTTCTATTCTTTTTGCTTCTTTTGATTTTCAGTACTGTTGCCCTTTTTTTTTTTTCTATTCTTTTTGTTTCTTTTGATTTTCTAGGGCCTGGCGTGCCTCTTTCTTTCTTTCTTTCTTTTTTTGTTTTTCTGGCAGTAACATTGCCTTTTCTTTTTTTGGATATTATTTTAATTTTTTTAATAAATTTGAATGATTGCTCTTTTTTGTGATAATTTGTCACTTTTTTGTTTTAATTAAGCATCATTCTTTAACAAGGGTATATGAGTAAATTTATTCAAACTCATTTTTTTTATCTTTCCATTTTTCCACTCTCAACCAAACAAAAATGAGAGAAAATAAAATCTTTTTTATCCTCCTACTTTTTCATCATTTTACCATTTTTTATCCTCTCACTTTTCCATCCCTCCAACCAAACAGATCTTAAGTGTTTATGTGTGTAAAACTCCCTCCTAGATACTTAAACTCCAACTCTTAGCCCCATACTCCATAAGCATTTATACTTGTGAAGTAACTACCGCACTAAAAGTGCACGGTGGTACCCATTTTACATTTTAAATGTGGACATTTCATACAAAATTATAAACATTGCATGTATGTGTACATTTTTTTAAGTTAAGAGTTTTAAACATTATATTCAATTTCCTCCCAGTAATTAAGAGAACAAAAAATGGAAATAATATACTATAACACGTATGCCCCCCCATGAAAAATGAGAGAGAGAGAGAGAGAGAGAGAGAGAGAGAGAGAGTTTGGGTTTTCCATTGTTGACTATAAACGACAGGTAAATGTGCCATTGAATAATGACATGTTATTTTAAGTTTTTTGTTAATGGAGTAATAACATGGTATAATTTGATCTCTTTCTTTTAAAATGAAAGTTCAAGATTAAAATAACTTAATGTGGTAGAATACCCAAGAAACTTTAAAGGATTTTGATCTGAAAATATCAGCAAGTTAATTATGAATAGTTAAGATTTTAGTTACTCGATAATGGAGTTATGCTAAACCCTAAAGAATCTTAATTTAAATTTCTCTAGAAAAAAGAGAGTGCAAACAAGGTTGCATAAATTTTTGAAAAAGCTAACAGATGCGCTAAGTGCATTGGTTTGAAAAATATTTATAGAAAATTGTAAGAGGCAAAATTTTAAGCCAATTATAAAATGCCACATCAAAGTTCAGTGGCAAATTCTGAATTAAATTCATTAAATTAATTAAATCAAATGATGACATGTGTCGTCCAAATTGACATCGCATTGGCATATCAAAATTCGCCACGTGTCATTTGGTCCACAAGACAAAGATAAATTTCCTATTCAAAATTTATAGATAATTATCTTTATTAAAATAAATTAAATAGAGATAATTATTTATCTTTATTGATTATTATCTTTATCAAAATATGATATTTATCAAAATAGATAAATAGAGATAATTATCTCTAAGAAGTATTTGGGCCAATCAAAAATCTACTACATACTTTCAAGTATATCAATTCGAAGTAGAGCTTATCCTCTAAAATCATTATAAATAGAGGACATCCCCTCTCATTTTCAACACGAAGTTTTCAAGAGGCTTAAGCTCTGGAAAAATTCTGTCTCAAGAATCTTTGAAGAACTTGAAGAACATTCAAAGGGCTTGAAGAACAATAAATCTCTAATAAGCTCAAAGCTAGAGATTTGTTGTGAAGACCGTTCAATCCTTCTTCCAATCAAAATCAAGGAGATCTCTTGTTCGAGTGATTTGAAGTTCTATTGGAATTAAGCTAAAAAGCCTCCATAAACTCCAACAAACCTAAATCTTTGAAGCTCAACGGATCAAGCCTCTAAAGCCCCGAAGAACTTCAACCTAAGAGCCTTCACATTCGAAGACTTGAAAAACAATAAATCTCTAATAAGCTCAAAGCTAGAGATTTGTTGTAAAGACTGTTCAATCCATCTTCGAACTAAAGTCAAGAAGATTCCTTGTTCGAGTCAAGTTCAAAGAAGATAGAATCAAAGGATATTCTTTTGTAAAAGAATTGAAATAGAGGTTGTACTCATTATACATCAATACAAATTTATATTTGCAAACCATATTTCTTTTCAATTGTTTGATTTTCTGCAATTGGGAAATTTTGTGTTTACAAAAATATTTATGAGAAAATAAAAAAACAACTAATCTTTTTTTTTTTTTTTTTTTTACAACTTGTTATGTTTCTCATAAAAGTAGAATCAAAACTTTTCTGCAAGTGTCCTAAGAACATCCTTTAACTGGACCCTAAAATTTATTGAAGTTATAGTTACGTTATTTTTAGAACACCAAGTACAAACCTTCACTATAGCATCTTTTATTTAATGAGCAACATAATCCTTTTCACTATTAATTTATTTCATGTTTTTTTATTTATTTATCTTTTGATAAGTAAGATAATATTATTAAGAAATGAGAGACCTAGGCCCCAAAGAGGGTAAAGACAACCGGGGGAACCGGCCCATCAACATCCTTACAAAAAAAAACCCACTGAGAGATGAGAGATGGGTTCCCCAGTTAAGAAGAAGGAAGCCCAGTAGGCCAATAAATGAGTAAACTCATTAGACAATCTATAACAAAAATTGAATTTAACCATTGAGAAACAGGGGAGGAGGCTGCGAAAGTCAGATAGTGTGGGAGAAATTTCCCGTGGAGGATTAGAATTTGAGCAAATAAAAGAATCTATGACCACTTTCGCATCACCCATAACAAATTTGTTTGTTTAGCTGTAAATGTTACAACATTATTTTCACGTAACATCGTCAGTGACATAACTTTTATTTTACACTAATTAATGCAGTAATAAAAACTTTTGTATGATTGCTCTTATATTGAGCATCAGACCAGGGTATATCTAAGTCTCCCCATTGACTTCTTGGCACTCCCAAGGCTCTAGAGATGTCAACAATATTGTTAAGACATGGAAGCTGGTAATCATGCTCAACATCAAACTCCACAGTGGAGCCACACTCATCAACCTAAGCCTTCCATTGGTCCTGCAACTCTGAGCTTCAACGCCTGACCAATTTGTAGCGAGAAGAAATAGTAAGAAAACAAAGAAGCCCAAAATGGCCATATACCACTATTTAGCAAAATATTTAGTAATATACATTATTTGTGAAATATTTAGCAATTTATCATCTTTTGGAAACTTGAGTTTGCCTTGTAACTCGAGTTCCTTGAAAAAATAGCCTCCAAGTTTGCAGTACTATTTTTTATAGAACTCAAGTTACATCAAAAAATGGTGACTATTTTCTATAGAACTCGAGTCTGTGAAACTTGAGTTACACGGCAAATTTGAGTTTCACAAACTCGAGTTTTAAAAAAGTAGTAGATCGCTAATTATTTCTCAAACAGTAGTAAATCCATACATATTTCCAAATAGTTGTATTTGCCCATTTTGACCAAACAAGGACTAAGCTAAAACCATTTTGGTTCTTCGTCTTGCTTAATTTGGTAATCTTTCAGAGTGAAGAAATTTATTGACAATGGGCTATATATAGAGATTTTAACTAGTTGAAATATCTTTGCTTTTTGTTGATGAGCATTCACATCCGATTTTTACAAAAAATTTCATTTTACCATCTCAAAAACTACTTTATCATTTATATCTTACAACAGAGCATTCACATCCACAATCTTCGTATTATTCTATTTTACTATCTCAAAAGTTATTTTATCAATTATATCATATCATATTACAACATACCCAACATCCTAACTTTTATTTTCCTATTCAACTCATTAAAATAATATATACTACCTAATAAAATAATATAATCTAATTTCTCTCTCAATAAAATAATATATACTACCCAATAAAAAAATGAAATTTAAGTTTATAATGAGTGAACAGTAACTTGTATATAGAAGTCACTATTGTAAAACTTTTTACAAGTACAAGACCGGGTAATGGGATTGTTTTGTACTTTGATGCTAAAATTTTCCTACATATACCATTTACATTTTACAATGCTCAATGTGGATGCTCTTTTACAACACATCCAATATCTAAACTTTTATTTTCTTATTTAACTCATTAAAATAATATATACTACCCAATAAAATAATATAATCCAAACTTACTACAGTACCATCCTACCTAATAAAATATAATAAACATTATACCATTTAGGGGCTCTGTTGCTAAATTTCACATATGAGAGACCCAATTCTAAAGCTCAACGTTTCAAATTTAATATGGGAAAAAGATATACTTTTCGAAATTAATTTTCAAGCTGGAAAAGTTGACCAATTGTCTTCTTCAAAGACAAAGGTGGCCTGACTTACAAACATGTTGCAGATAAGACAAGTCAAGCCTATGGGCTATGGCCTTTATAGAGCCAATTAATTGATACATCCACTTGCTGTAGTGGAAGATATCCAGAGCTTCAAGTCTTCGTCAAGCAATAGATATTTTCCCATAAAAATACTACCACCTCAAACAAATTAGTAACAGAAGTTAGTCACACGACCATTTTCACCGTCTTTTTTCCCAATGATGATTGATACGGTAAATTGTAATTAGAATAATAGTATTTTTCCTTATATTTTTCTCAAAAAAAAAAAAAAAAAGAATAATAGTATTTTTACATCAACCTACCATTAAAATTATTTTATTGACACTAATCCTTTGGGTGGTATAAGCTAGTTTTTTTGCTTATCTTGTCTACGGTTTTAAGGTCGCATATCTTGCAAAAAAGGCAACTTATTTGAATGTTTTGCTTATTGTGTCTTATTGCACAAAACCTATTGTTTGCTCTTTTGCTTATTGCTCAAAACTTAGTCTGAAAATCAGCTAGTTTTGTATTGCTTTTACATGTTTTTTGTTTAAAATATTGGTTTATATGAGTCCTAATTAAAAAAAAAAAAAAAAAAGTTTAAGTTTGACTTATTTTATTCTAGTATTTGTAGATCCAATGTAAGTCTCACAATAAAATAGTCTACGTTTTATTTATTACAATCCTCCAACTTTTTTTATAGTAGTCTCTACAAATTTTATTTTATTTAACTTTTAGTTTTTATTTAAAGTATTTTCAACAACAACAAAAACTAAATAAATTGTTTTAAAATGGACACTTTTATAAAATTTGTTATCAAACTACGAAATCCTTTAATTTTGCCAAGTCCAAAGACTATTATGAGTCATCGGGATTACTAATTCAAAGCTTTTAATCATTGATATATAACAAAATTTATCAAATGGAGATCTTTTAGAGTCATTAAGGTAATTTCACAATAAAATTTTTAATATCCTGATCATTAACCCAGGTATGAAGAAAATATCCATAAATTTAATTATGATTATTTAATATTTTAATTACTCAATAATGGAGTAATGCTAAACTCTAATGAATTTTAATTTAAATTTCTCTAGAAAAAAAAAAAAGATCTAGTGCAAATAAGGTTGCATAAAATTTATTGTAGATATAATTACATTATTTTTGGTACATCAAATATAAACTTCCACCCTAGCTTAGTTTTACATAATCTTCTCACTACTTATTTCACAACTTCTTAAAGTTTTAAGTTGTGAGTGGTATAACATGTTGGAAAATATAACAGTTTAAACAAGTTTTGATTAAACAAAATAAACCCTAAAAATCAGAAATAATATAAAATAAATTGAGAGAATTAAAAAAATCTCACAAACTATAAAATTACTCAAATAATAGTCTTTAAAGGTTAATTTGTACCCCGGGCTCATTAAATTTGGACTAGAAAGAAAGAAAGGGAAAATAGGTAAAGCCGAAGAAAAATAGAAACAAAACTCAAGCCCAATAATAAAAAATGATTATTAACTAAACATCGGACCAATATATATCTAAGTCTCCCCAATCACTCTCTGGCACTTCTAAGGCCCTCCACACAGCTTTAGAGGCATCAACAATGTTGTAAGGACATGGAGGCTGATAAGCATGCTCATCATCACACCCAACAGTGGAGTCACACTCATCAACAACCATGGCCCGAACACTCCTTCCATTGCCATAGATGTTAATATCTTTTAAACATCTCTGCATATTGTTAAACTTGAACCATCCTGTCGACAGTGCCACCACAGGTGTGTCATCTGAGTGGTACTGACTGTCACACTCCGATGCTCCACCACCATCCCCACCTTCTTCAAAGCTGTTAAGGGTTAGCTTAGCCTTTGTACGACTAGACACTTGTGGTGAACAAGTGTAAGTTTTGTAAAGCTGGCCCTTGACGCAGCACTCAGAGTCGTTCTCAGTGTTACATTGTCCTGGAGGAGGGTTTGTTCCCTTAAGCTCTCCACTTGGCCTGCAACTCTGAGCTTCAACGCTTGGCCATTTTGTAACGAGAAGAAGAAAGAGTAAGAGAACAAAGGCTAAGCTATAACAGCTTTCGTTCTTCATCTTGCTGTATTTCTTCTCTTGCTTTGGTGATCTTTTAGTTTGAAGAAATTAACATGGCAGTGGGCTACATATATATTGAGGGAGATGACTAGTCAAAAAAGATCATATTTGATTTGGGACTATTCAGAATTAATTAAATTCACGCCGGAAAAGTTGATCGTTAGCTTTTTCTTTAAATACAAATATGACCTACCTTACAAACAAGTTGAAGATAAGACAAACCTATGGCCTTAGGCCAAGGCCAAGTGGCAAATGGTACATCCACTAGCTGTTGTAGATGAGATCCAGAGTTGAAAACTTGAAGTCTTCGTCAAGCAATAAGAAAATACATGCAGAAAAATATTGTACAGAAGACAAAGGCTACCAACCCAAAGAAATTTGTCACAAAATCCTCCGTCAGTTTTGAGCCTTGATGTTTTTTTGGCGAGGTATAAACAATTTTTACAATTTTTTTCAAAATTTTTTTTTTTAATTTATAATACATTAATCTTAAATATCTCCTTTGAAAATGTTGTAAATTCACTAAATAGTAATAGTCTTATCACTTTTCTTATTAATTTACAATTAATATCATTTTTATTACCATCACAATTTGTGGGGGGGAAAATTGTCAAAATTATTGTGCCATGGACTTATTATATCTTTTCTCGGCACTTCTAGAAAGTCCTTGTTTTTCTTTCCTTTGACCCAAAGACCAGAATATATATTAATTTCCACGTACAATAGAAGATCATGGCAAATTCATAGGGATATGTGAGTTCTATTAGAACTTCCCCTTTTCTATAACTATGAATATATAACGTATTTCTAAGGAAGGGGAAGAAGAAGAAGGTTTCGACCCATCTCCATCCGAAAGAATTTTTACTTTGTATCACGATGATATACAAAATCCCACAGTTCCTGCTCACGTCCTATGAAGAACAGGCAGAGGAAAAAAAAACTATATATAAAGATGGAAATGACAAGTAAAACCCATCTAGGAAGTTCTTATAAGTCCTCTTTCTCTTTGTTACCAATGAGATTCCTGGCTGAAGTTGAACTTTTATCATATTCAAAGTATTAAAGTTGCTCTGAAAGATTAGGCACACTTTGGGTTGTTGAACTTGTCCTTTCACCGGCCTAACTCCTAAGAGTTGACCAATTCAGGTTTCATGAAACATATTTATGTGAATTGTGAAGCAATCACATTAATAAATGTGAAAGGTAAAGCTTAGGTTTAATATTCAGTTGTACTGTATTTGATAGGATGGTGACACATGTCTATTTTTGGACACATGTCATCATCTTAATAGATCTAGTGCACTGGACCCAACTCAAGTCCTATTACAAAATTCATTTTCTTGGCATTTAATGGGATTGACTCTCTAACCTGAGAGTTAGAACAAATTCCTATTCTAATTTGGTTTAGGTTTCCAGTTTCCTTAGGCCAAAAATAAAGATTTTTTCTTGATGTGGATGAAAATGAGTCTTCTTGGTATGGAAGTAAAAAAATATTCCTTATTGAAGAAATAATTGAGTATTCCCTATCCATCAAGGAATATAATTGGACTTTATAAATAGGTATTGTTGCTAAGAGTTTTTTCGAAGTGTAGTTTGAGTGTGTTTATTTATGTGTGAGAGCAATTGGGTGTATTGACATTTTGGAATTGTGATTATGTGTTAGTTTGTGTGAGTATGTGAATTTGTAAATTTGGTTTGTGAGATTTCATTGAAATGATTGTAATTCATATAGTTGAAGTGAATTTTGTTTAACCCTGCTATTTAGGATTGTTGTTGGGTATACACTGTACATGTGTGAGTGAAGTTTTATATTAAATAATGATGACAAAAATAAGGTTAATATATTACATAACAGGGCTCACTCACAGAAATTTTTTTGAATCAAGGCTATTGTTTGATTCGTTTTTGGTGGATAGGGGAAGTCAAAGTGTGATTATGTTAAGGTAATATGGGCATAACTCAAGACTCAAAAGTAAATATTATCTGTAACTAAAGGTGCAATGTAAGTAATATAATGGATGACAGTAACATAAATTGAGGATAAACTAAACTATTAAAAACTTAAGTTTTAATTGCAATATGCTGCTAACCTCTTTTATTCACATGTTGTCAATACTTTATAGGATTTTGGGGTAGTTGCCTCATTGGACTCGAACTCCCTTTCTTTAATAGATTATGTTAACAAATGCCTTTAGTATATATGTTAATAGATTATTTTAAGAAAATTTTGATACTTTTTTCAGGGGAAATATAAAAGCCTGTAATAAAGTTAGTTGTTATTTTCTTTTCCCATGAAAAGTTTTTAAAAATATTTCCTAAACCATATCCTTAGGGCATCAGTTAACTTTTCCTTTCTTTGATTGCTTGATTGTCTCTAACTTTTGATCAGCTAATGTTTGAGTTCATATTTCTCATTCCACATGTTGCTTGGTGATTGTCACGTCTCATACTTTATAGTTTTCTTGTGAAGGGCTTTGGTCACATATGCACTATATAATGAAATGATTAATCAAATTATAGTTAGGATATTGTAATAACATTATTTGTAACATCTCATGTTTGTGGTTCAAATCTCACTTCCCATTCCCATGACTTATCTATCAAACAAAGAAAGTTATAATTAGAAATGTTCATAATAATTTATAAAACTCAATTCGAACCTAATAGATATCTTAAAGGTCGAACTCCATCGCCCGCCCGCATAATAAATTTATCCAATTCCATCCACATAAGCGACAGACACAAACCTTTTTCAAGCATTTAGATAATTAGGTTTTGAACTATCATGGGAAGGGTGCAAGTGCAAGATTTGATGTACTCATCAAGCTGTGATAGCTGTGATTCTAAGTCTTCATCATGCATGACTATTATTTTGGTACTTCCGATCATTGAAATTTTGAACAGTGTGACGCCAGTTATTGTTATTTCTTAGCACCTGTAGTGGCTTCTTTTAGTGTTTTGAGGCATTTTATGATGATCAATAGTATAAGAACACCTATGTGGCAAAGAAACTAACATGGGAATGATTCCAACACAAAGTATCCAAGACTAATTGACATGATATAAACTATTAATAAAATTTCTTAAAATAATGCATTTTTGGAAAAGAAAATCATTGAGTAATGCAGTCTTGAGACTTTCGGAACTAATACAATTTGTGCAAAGCATGACCTTATCCCCTTTTTCCTCACATTTTTTATTGAAAATACAATTTCAAATTTCAATCAGCGGTTTATGAAGACTGGTAAAGATACTAATAGCAATTACATGAAAGAAAGTGTCATACACTCATCCAAATGACACTTTCCATTATAGCTTCTGAAAAACACCAGAGTCCAGACACCACATAGCAGCCTCTGGCATTGTCATCACCTCACTCCCATATCATATTGGGACTATACAGCATTAAAAAAATGCACCCTTTTCCTAAAAACTGCTTGAGATTATATTACAATGACCGATGCTCATAAAAGAATAAGATTTCCAATCAAAATTTAATTTGTTGGAACTGAAAAGACTGGTACAATAGGATGTCGATTAGTAGAAATCATGAACATCAAATTCAAACTAAATTTCCATAAGGCTACAAAAATATGAGTACAACCCCATTGTCTATGATGGGTAAATGAAGTGAGTTGTCAAAGCCAAGATCAACTGGCTTTCTGTCATTGGTACATCAAGAGAATTAGATTCAAGTGGCCACGAAGGTGAAATTTATATACAATGCTCGTTCATCTATTGATAAAAATTGTCACCCCCGCATCAAATCAATGTCAACATGAGCATTACGCATATCCATTGCCCGTGATGCTGGCCAAACACCCATTGAAGAGATTGGACTGAGATTTTGAGTTGGTGGAATGCTAGTTTGTGCATCTGGATTGTCAACGGTCTGATGTTCTGAGTTTATGGCACCTTCTGAAGCCTCCTTTTTCTTGTTTTTTGTCTTTGAACCACCCCATATGAAGCTCCCCACAATCACCTGGAGTCATCCATCATTCATTTGAGCCTCAGAAAAAGAAACTTGAATAATTTAGAACCTATAGATGGCAACATGGCAGGACGGGGCCAGATTATGGGTGCCCCATCCCCACTCCATTCCCTCTTTGGGGCTGGGAAAACCCGTGTGTGGGGCAATTGCAAGTCAAGTTCAGTCAGGGGCAAGGCATAGGCATTTTGCCATCCTAACGGGAGTGAGATTCAGGAGAGATGAGGGCAGGGTGGCAATGAGAGAGATGAGTAATTTGGGAAGGTAATATGATATTTATAAAAATAATTAATTAATTAGTTATACATAGACATGATGTGAAAGAGAGAGAAGAGAGAAGTGGTTTAGAGGATAATAGTAGGATATGTACAATAAAAATAAATAAATTGTTTATACATAAAGTAAATACATACATACATATATATATCTCCAAGGTGGGACAGGGCAGGGCAGGGCAGGTGAGGTCAAGCAGGGTGGGATCATTTTTGCCATCCCTACATAACCCCATCATATTTTCTTTCCCCTTTTGATAATGAACCCCATCATATTGGCTCGTGGTAAAAAATCACATGCTTAACATCAATGTTTGAAGCATAATTTGTCACATTTTTAGCTTATTGTAACAGTTTGTTATTCAAATTTATCTTCAGAGTTCCTTATTTTTTCGTGGCAAAGTTACTAAATCTATGTTGAGGGATTAGTAAAGATCGGAGTTAATTCTGAATTTGGTATTCCTAGATAGACAAAGTTCTCAGGGAGCTGACCCCAGTCCCAGTACAATCACTATTCTGAAGAATCAATTAGCAGGTAGGAGGAAAGAGAACTTTACATGGGGAATAAAGAATGGTGTAAAAGACAGCAATCAAGAAAATACCTGAACTGGACTTGCCGCAATGAGCATTCCCCCAACTCCTCCACCAATGACACGACCATCTGGACTGGCAAGGGAGACACTTAGACCACCAGTTCGATTGCGGGAGCCACTACTTTCTGTGAGCAAGTAAGAGCCAGACAAACATAATATCTCGAAACGGCCCTACAGAAGTGCAATGCACCAATAAAATTTCTTATCAGAGATACAAGACACATAAATAATAAAAAAGTTTTTATAATTTATAATAAATAAATAAAAACACTTAGTAGTAGGGTAAAGAAAAAAGAACATAACACTACTTAAATGGTTGTAGAGACTAGAGAGGTTGAGAACTGAAAAGAAAACAGAGGATAATCTGCAAAGTAAATACATATAAAAGCATGCGCATGTGTGAGCACACCCAGTGCAGATGTCTACACATTAAAGGGATTTCGGAATCAAAATTACCTAAAATGAACAGATGAAGGTTGAATTAAAAAAAAAAAAAAAAAAAAGTCCCACAAAAAATAACTTTTAAGCTCCACTCCATGATGATTGAGATGAACAGATCATACACACCAGTCATTGCCTTAGTCATTACTCAAGCCTCAATTGAGACATCATCCTTTAAAAACTAGCAACTGGGGTTTGAGCAATTTCATTTAGATCATATTCTAGGCATAAACCTCTTAAACTTAAGCATTGTTCCCATTATCACACAAAATCTTAAACTGACATGATTTATCTTAGAGAAGCTCTACAAAGGATCAGCATTGGTCTCCATCATTATCAGAAACATGCCCAGAACTGACAATATGTCTCTAAAATTATAAGAAAGTGCTCAAACCTCGTATGTGACAGTGCCACCAGACATTGAAGGCTGACGAAGAGTCACGGTGGAGACAGCACCATTGGCTGACAGGATGCATATAGCTCTTGGCCCCTGCTGCGAAAATGACATTATTTTTGTTGCAATGTCCTACAGCAAAAGATAAGCAAACTTTCATAAATAACATAAGATGTCCAAAAATATTGTTCCACCTTAAAAAGACTGCAGAAGTTTGGGATCAATGAACTGAAAAACATATTAGCTTTTAGTACGTTTGAAAGCAGACAAGAACAATATCAACTTTCTTTGTTAATTCCTTATTAATAACTTTTTTTTGTTAATTCAAGAAAGAGCTGTGCATTGAATCTAGGTATCAAAAGCTTAGTTTACACTTTACATTGATTTTAATTCTAGAGAAATTGCTTTGGGGCTAATATGGTAGTACAAAACTTAAAGAAGAAAAAGAAGAAATTGCTTTCTTTCCTTTATTATTGCAAAACCTGAAATTAAAGACTTGAGACAGTGCGACACAATTATTAATTGATTAGAGCAATCACATACTTCTCCTACTGCAATGGTGATGATATGTGGAGTAAAACCCATCCCGGCAGAACCAGACAGCCATTCACCTATCAAAACAGTCAACCATTTGCAATTCACATACGAGGAAGCCAGTGCAAGAAAGGAAGATACATGTAAACAATACATATCAAATGAATATTCTCAAGTGCACTCCACAAAGAAAAATATGCTCTGTTAACAGACAGAATTAAATTATTAGAAAAAGATAAAAGGCAGAGGCACAGAGCTACAATATTTTATTGTAGTCATTTCAAACTTTATCACGCATAAATTTAGTACCCAATGAAAAGGAGTCTCAGAGTAGGAATTAGATAGACACAGCAGGGGAAAAAAAACTTTTATTAACACATCTATGCTCAATTTTGTCAAGATATTACTCTTTACCATCACTTCATGTTATGTCCTTCAGCTCCTTTAAAAGGTAAGGATTTCTGATCAGGACATAAATCTGGAAGCTTTGAGCTGTTGTAAATGCTCTAGATGCTCAGCAGAGTTCCATCAATTTTAATAATTCCCCTGAGATTCTGACCATGTTAAGCTGCAAATGGCTTGTAAAATAACTGTTATACCCTTGCTTATCGAATAGCACGCCTGCCACTTCTTTGAAAACCAACTATATCTATATTACATCGCAACGTAATGCTCAGAGGTATTTACTTCTTACTTTTTTAAGTTTAAAAGTTTTTTATACCAATTTTTCAAGTCCAACACAAAATCAAACATAAGTTTCCAGGAAAGATGCAAATTGAGCATGGTTTTAATAATCATCCACTATAGACGCATTGGTTTAACAATGTTGGTTCCACGGAACTCCTGAGAAGTTGTTAATTCCTCGACTCTTTAAATTTTTAATTGTTGCATATAGATGATGTGTCATTATTATTATTCCCAATGCCCAAGACTGTTCTTCATTGCAACAATACTATGTTTAGTCATGGAGGCTATATTTTGATGATGTCAACAGCAAAGTATAACCCTTTTCATCCCTTTTTTTTTGGTTGGTAAGCTTACACATGCACCCAATAGGCTTCTTTTTATTTTTTGGGAGGGGGCGTGCCATTTGAGCTAGTGCTCATTAGCATTCTCTTTCATCCTTTTTTTTATCTGATCTAAGGTTGAGATTTCATTTATTTAAAATTTTTCAAAGTATGTAACTCCAAGATTCAAGAGGAAAAAAAAGAATATGATTGGATTTCCTGGATATTATTTAGGTCCACTAAATGTCAAAGTAGGTAAGTGGTTGCATCCTTAGTCCAATAAACTCCAAACTGTGATGTGTACAACAAGGCTGTGGGAAGGACAGCAGATCTACAATTAATTATGTGAGTTTGAGGTATAGGCAGGTACAAACCGGTTCTACATGTAGAATAACCAATTTTTCAGATGAGTAGCATACAAGAATTATAAAATGAAATAAAATATCAACAAAAATGCAGTGTAGTGTTTAGGTGAATCATAGTCAGCATGAACAGAACACAGGAACTTACCAAGAGATGCTAACTGTTGCTTCCTGCCAGTCCCCGGTGGCCGCCCTCTACCTCGCTTTTGGGCAGATGTTGTTGTATTCGTCCCCCCATGAGTAGACGGCGAGGGAGACAATGCCAATGACACAGTCCCATCAGGTCCATATTTCCTAGGTCTTCCCCTTTTCCTCTTGACAGGCTCCGTCTGCGGCACCACAGATGGTGCTCCCACATTAACACTATGAGGTGAAATTGAAGCTGAAGGCTCTCCTGGTAACGTTGATCCCATAGTACTCCCTCCTAAATTCGACTGAAATTGTGCATTTGGACTAGACATGGGACGAATGCCTGGTGATCCATGTAGCCCAGACTGTGTTCCAGGACCAGAACCAGCCATTCCTCTTGACATATAATAAGAGGTCGAACCGGATAACGACATAGTGTCCCTCCGATCCATGCATTTACTTCAAATACTTTTACTCACAAATCTTTCACAAGCAGCCTTGACCCCAAATAATGATTCGCAGCGTAAAATTTCAAACCTCCTCTCTGTTCTAAAGTTAAATATAAAGCCAAATTCCACACACAATGTGTACCCAGAACAATGTGAAACAAATCTATGAGACCCAATTTGTGATCAATGAACAGGGTTTTCCTACAGGCCAGTTGTTTTCGAATTTGAGAATAAACAAGGAAATGCCATGGCAAAGCAATTTCAAGTTTCAAGCTTTTTCAAAACGGAAAGTAATTCTGACATAGTTCTCATTCCAAATAACTAAATCTACAGCAAGAAAGGTCCAAGCAGATGCATTGTCTCAAAAATACAACTAAACTAAGAGATGAAACGAAAACAGAGACACACACACACACTATTCAAAGCACCAACAGCATAGGTACAAGGAAACAAAATATGAACAGCGGAAGAAAGAAAAAGGATAAATAAAAGAATAAATTACTAAAAGAGAAACAAAACCCACAAAGGAAAAACACAGATTTAAAGAAACTAAAACATAGGAAAGAGCACAAAGCGGTGAAAAGCTAGTCTAAGTCAAATAGAAGACAAAAATGGAAGCTACTTTTACAGCTTACCAAACCTAGCTAGAAGGCTTCATCTTGAAGATAGAGAAGATAGAAGACTGAAACAGGTCCATTCTCACCAACCCATTGGTAAAAACTTAAACACCAAGCATCTTCTAAGCCAAAAACCAAACTAACAAACCCTTAAACACCTAGCTTAGCTCTCAAACTCTCAAACCCAACACCCACCAAAAAATAATAATTTTTTTTTTCTTTTCAAAAAGGAAAACAAAAAGTCGGTTCAAGTCAATGGCATTAATGAGCTGAAGCCCCAGGTTTTGGATAACGCCACAAAATGTGAAAATGCAAAAAGAGACAACAACATGTAGTAAATCTTTGGTTAAAGGTCGAACACGTTTCCAAACACACACTACTCTCTCTCTCTCTCTCTCTCTCTCTAAAGCTTAGAACTTGGAGGAAGAATGTATGAGGAAATTGAAGGCAAGAAAGAAAGAAAGAAAGAGAGCTTTTTGAGAGGTGGGTTTTCGAGAGTGACAAAGGAGGAAATTAAAGGTCGAACAGTTTCTGCAAAATGTTTTTAAGACACACTGAGAGAGTCTGAGTCTGAGGCCAAGGCTTGTGCTGAAAAGTATTTGCTACAGCTAAGACTACTGCTACAATATCTACAAACAATATAAGAAAAGATACACTTACTTACTGCTAAGACAGCTATAACAAAGAAAGCACAAGTCCTTATCGGATTGCATATAGAAATGAATGGGAGTTTTTTTTTTTTTTTTTTTTGGGTTTGGGCTAGGGTAGAGCTCTCTCTGTATGTTTCTCTCTCTTTAAAAAGCTGTTTATCTTTACTTCTCTTCTCTCTATCTAAAACTATAAAAAGCACTCTTTTTCTCTCTCTTCTTTTCTACTTGTGTTTTGTGTGGGCGATGATGCTTTGCTTTTACTGGGGCTTCTTCACAGAGAGAGAGAGAGAGAGAGAGAGATAGACACCGAATGAGAAGCAAACAAAAACTTCAACAGCAAAAGGGGTTCTTCTTTGGATAATGCTATTATTATTTCTTTTCTTTTTATTTTGTTTTTCACTCAACTTTTGGAAAACCAAAAAAGATAAAATAGAAATAGTGTGTGGCTGCTTTGCTGGGTTACTCTCTATCAGACCCGCACCTAAGGCGCGTGTCGGACGCTTCTTTCCTTTTTTTTCGATTTTAGAATAATGAATTTATTAACTCACTGGTGAAGTATCTTCTCATCGAATAAAAGATTTAGAATTCATTTTTTATCTACTTCAAAACTAATTGGTGTATTTTTATGATAATAAAAAGTAATTATCAGAAGCAGACATCATAAATCAAAATCATATCTCAAAAAAAAAAAAAAAGCTTAGGAACTGAATTTATTTATTATTTATATTCATTTACTTAACGAGATGAGCTTAAACATAATTATGTGTTTGTGAATAAACCCACAACTATAAGACTTTTTTTTTTTTTTTTGATAGGACAACAACTATAAGACTTGATTAAACTAAATATAATATTAGGGGTGAATAACCTTTGATCCAAATCAATGATTTGAGCCGAAGCCAAGCTGATCGAACCTCAAGATTGGGCTGCCAACATCTAATCGAACCTTAAAATTAGGCTACCAACGGTTAATGCGATGGTAGTCAAAGGAGGTATTGGGTTTCTAATGTTGGCTAGGATGGTCCTTAATGGCTACTTTTGGATTCCAACGAACACCAAACCAGTTGATTTATAACTAAACCTCTCCAAATTTATTTTCCTCCCCATATATTATACACGCACCCGTTTCATTTTTTGTTTCTCCCCACTCAACCTCATCAAAATCTACAACATCACCAAAGATCAAGAAGTAAAGTCTTGATAGACAGTGCTATTGGAGATCAAGACCTTCTCATGCTCTCTCACCTTCTTAGATTAGCATGGTAAAATCTTTAGATCTCTCTCATTTGAGATCTCAATATGAGATCGATTTACTTTCTCTCTATCTTATTTGAGATCTTAAATCTATTTTCTCCCTCTTTCTCTCCATGGTTAAGTTGTGTTACTATGTAAAAATTTTGTTCTCTTTTTCTTGCCGGTGATTGGAGCAAACAACCATTATACTAAGGAAAACCACCATTGATGTCATTAGAATTTCGATCCAATGCTGTGGCGACAGTTCACATTTTAAGGATTCTAATGACTTTAGTGTGGCTCAAAAACCTCCCCCAACACCAACTGCACCAAACCATGTTCAACTTTATATGTTTTTACTGAGTTTTAGATACAAATATTTAAAAGGACAAAGTTTAACTACAAAATTGGTTGTAACCTAAGGTTACAAACTTACTTAAGAAAATAAATATTACTGCATATTTTGAAAATTTAACAGTTGAATTGTATGTTCTTTACACTTTTAATACACATATCAAATTTTGTGTCAATCGGATATTATTTACTATATGATCTATAAGTTTATATTTTATGCATAATTTTAAACTATAAAAACTTGTAATTTAAAAAATTTATTGATGACATAGCTATTGATCTTTAATTTTTTATAAATTTTGCAAATATAGAGAGTATATGAAGAAGATGTAATCCAATGGTAGATTTATTAAAATTTACTTCTAATAAAAAGATATTAGGTAAGTTTGTATCCTTAAACTACAACCAATATTATAGCTAAACTTTGTCCTAATTAAAATATACTTAAATGGATTTGAGGTTGGATTGTGCTAGTTATAAATAATTTTCCTAAAATTCACTTATGACTTACCAAATAAGTTCATTTTATCTAGCTAACCTAAATAATATAATTTCAACCATATTTAGTTATTAATTATTAAAATATATTTGTGAAGGGATAAAAAAGTTTAGTCGTTGTATTTATTGTATATAAAATGCTGAGATCATAAGATTTTTATCGAGTGTTTTTCATTGCAAAATTTGAATTTGGGACCTTCAATCCCCAAACCACTAAAGGAATAGGTTCCATGACGACTAACAAGTCAAGTCAAGATACTCAAAATACTCAAAATAAGTCATAAAATAGGCTTGACTTGTGTTGTTCTTGTAAAGTCTAAATTTGCCTCAACATAGTAGCCCCACAAATAATTAAATTAAGCATTTATAGACACGTGGTCTAAAGGGATGTATCAATCTTTTGATTATTTTCTAAACATTTGATTTTATGTTAATAAGACCTGTGATACATGTTTCAATCCTGATCTTCTCTGTCTGCCCTTTTTTTTTTTTTTTTTTTTAAATACTTTTGTACAAGCTCTGATCATTTAAAATGACAAACCCTACTAGTGAACATACATAAATCAAAGATTGTGAACTTATATCTTAATTAATAATTCAACTCAACATTATGGACAATATAACTTACAATGTCCCTCCCAAAACATCCTCAAAAAAATGTCTAGATATGAATGGGGTAATACTACATTAATGCTTCGAGGTCATGAGTCTCATGACTTCCAAAACTCTTTTTTTTTTAAGAGAGAATTTTAATCTATGGTGTCCGCTCTTGATTATAGTTCTTTATCATCAGACCAAGGCATCAATCGATTTTTAGTGTAGACAATGATTAACCCCAAATCTCTTATTCAACCATCAAGATCTGGCCTTCAAAATTTTCTAAAGCTTTAAGTTTTGTCATTATATTTCAAATTAATTTCACACTAAAAATTATTGTGTCTCCTCCCCATAATTCACTTATTCCTTCATTATAACCTCTAGAGTTTGGTTACTTTTCATTTAATCTTGAAATTATAGTTCCACTTATTATAAGTGTGAACCATACATTCTTTAAATATCCTTCCCAAAACACCCTCAAAAAATTGTCTAGATATGAATGGGGCAATACTACATTAATGCTTCGAGACCATAGCCTTCAAAACTTTCTTTTTTTTAAGAGAGAGTTTCAATCTATAGCGTCCGTTCTTGATGGTAACTCTTTATCATCAAATCAAGATACCAATTGATTTTTGGTATAGGCAAGGATTGAACCCCAAGTCTCTTATTCAACCATCAAGATTTGACCTCCAAAACTTTCTAAAACTTTACACTTTGTCATTATATTTCAGATTAATTTCACACTAAAAATTATTGTGTCTCCTCCCCATAATTCACTTATTCCTTTATTATAATCTCTAAAGTTTGGTTACTTTTCATTTAATCCTGAAATGATAGTTCCACTTATTATTAGTGTTAACCATACATTCTTTAAAAAATAATGCCTTTGATCTTATCATTATTTATCAAACAAACATTTCAAAGATGATGTTCCCTCACTCATTTGTTATCCATGTAGAGAGAGCATCCCACGGAATAAATAGTGAGCCCTCCCCACGCACACACCTAGCTGGCGTGGGAAACATGAAAGACTTTGACAAGTCGTCATTTAAGGGTGACCTCACCAACAACGGGTTTGGGCCATTCCTCAAAGGGCAGTGACTTTGTTTGCATGTGACTTATCTCTGGTTACCACTTTCCATGCCCCATTTCTATGGCCCATCAGCCTATAAAATATCTCCATAGAGCTTTGCTAACATACCCTCCTTGCACAAAAAAAAAAATTATTCACCCTTACGCAAAAACTTTCTTTCCTCTTACATAAAATGTGAGCCCCATTATAGGATTCATGATAGGGTTCACGCCTTCTACGAGAGAAAGGAAGACTCCTTTCAAGAAATTATTTACTTTTACGACAAGAATCATTCATCCTCTCATAAAATATGTGGACTCTAGTATAAGACTCGCGGAAGAGTCCACGCCTTCTATGAGAGGAATGAAAACTCCTCTTGAGATATTATTTACTCTTAAAGCAAAAATTTTCTTTCCTCTCACAAAAGATGTGAGCTCAAATGTAAGACTCATGATAGGGTCCATACATTTAACATTTTATTTAAAGGAAGGACCATATCTTCTATAAAAGAAAGGGAGGCTCCTCTCGTACGAGTGAAGAATTTCTCCTTCTACGCTCGCTAGCTTCTAAAATTAATTTTTATTTATATTCATTAAATCCAACTAAGTGTCTAACTACAACTGCAAGTACATATGTTTGATCAAGTTTTGTACTTTAGTTTTTTGTTTTATGGTAAATGAGTTTGTTGGTACAGTACCTAGTGTTATGCATGAGAATGTTCTTCTGTTCTTTGGTATAAGTAAGCTTTTAGTTAAAATGGGATAATTTCAAAAGATAAGTTTTCAAACGTTAGTGGTACTGCCAACAAATAGCATATAGGGCCCACTAATTGGTCAAATTTTTAAAATTCGGCAACTTCCTTGAATTATTATTATTATGTGGGGCGATGAAAATCGATATGGTCTATATTTCGAATATTCTAAACAAGATTAGAATTGATGAAAATAAAATGAGAATTGATGAAAATAAATAAATAATTTTATACAGTAAGCTTCCAATAATACCATTTACAAATTTACTTTCTTTGAGATGTAGACATCACTTTTTTATAATAGTTGGGTTAACATAGGAAAACGAAGATATCACATGAGTGCTTCGCTTTTCGGTGTTGTTATTTTATATGCGCCATTATCTGTTGCTTTTGCAACCTTATTGATGAGAACAAATGGTCAAAATATCATTACGTTGCATTGCTAAAAATGTGCCGACATTACTATACACTTTTTTTTTTCTTTTCTTTTTTTTTTTTTGTGGTTTGGTTTGGACGTTTGACAATTTTAGAAAAGTTATTGAATAATTTTAGAAAAGACTTTTTTTTTTTTTTTGACAAAATTTTTTGAAAAGTTTTGATACAATTTTTACAAGAAATATAAAAAAAAAAATTAAAAATTAATTACTTTATTATTTTTTTATAAAAGTTTTCTAAAAATATTTTTTAAACCTTTAATGCATATATTAACTTTTTTTTTTTTTATGCACCGACCTTAGCAGTTGGAACCCACTCCTTTTACTCCCCTAAGCACTTTTCCACGTAGAGAGATACCAACTCGCCCAAATTAAGCCAAAATTAAAATAAACCGACAAACCCAATTTATAAAATCAAAATGCATTCAAACCCAAATCAGCAAATTAAACTAAATAGTAGTCTCTGATAAAGTAAAACTATAGAACTTTCCAACTAGCCTTTATACCGGACTATAAAGAACATTGGGCACTGAATTATCTATCTAATATTGCGAGTGCAAGATTCGATGGCTATCAAATCTCATTTTTGTACTTGAATATATTTAATGCCAAATTTAAGGCCAAAGGCAAAGGCACAAACTCTGATTGGGAGAGTTTGGCAGGTAAAGAGCATGAAGTTAGAGTTGGCTTTGCTAAGGATGAACCTATTGGAATAGAACATTCCTGGTGGCAATGGGTGGTGGTTCGAGTTGATCATGCAACCAGGGTTTAGCCTTAAGGAACATCATAGTTGGAGGAAGATTGAGCTACAAGGATGGGGTTAGCATTATGAGAGTTGTTTGGATAGAGGATGTTTAAACTGTATATATCATTAAACATTATGTTTGATTGTCAAATGGGAACATGTTAAACATTATGATCATTATATTCAAAAATTGATCTAATAAGAAAGCGGAAATAAATATCTCTAATTTTGAGAAGAGTTTGGCTATTGACACGAAATCTTTTCAGAAAAGTATTATCATACTTTCTCACAAACTTGCCTCACTGGACCCACTACAATACAAAAATACACAATTTTGGTGGAAATGTCAGTGACAATTTTAGTATTGCCAAACTTTTCCTTTTAATAATGGAAAAATTTTTTCTACAAATTTAGTTGTCTAAAACTATAATTCCAACTAAAAAAATTAACATGACTACATATTTTGAAAATCTAACCGTTAAATTGCATATTCTTTGTGTTCTTAATACAAATGTCAAATTTTATATTAATCAGATATTATTTACTATTCGATCTTTAAACTTATTTTTTATACATAATCTTATAGTAAAAAAACTTGAAATTTAAATATTTTATTGATGACATAGCTATTAATCTTTGATTTTTTGAAAATTTTGCAAGTGTAAAGAATAAAAAAGAAAATGTAATTTGATAGTAAATTTGTCAAAATTTACATCCAATAAAAAAAAATATTAAATGAAGTTGTAAATTTATGCTATAGTCAAGTTTATTGTCAAACTTTGTCAATTTAATAATACATTCAAATGTACTATTGAGAAGGCAAAAGAAGGTAGAGCCCACTACTCCCTCCTTGGATGAGTTTTGAAGCCACTATGTTCTCTCTCAATCAATGTTCCAAAAAATAAAAACACCTAGGAATTCAAAGGAATTGTCATTTTCATACATAATTTGATAGAATATATAAGGTTTGATTATCGGTTTGCTCTCTAACATTTGTCCCATATTTTAAAATAATCTCTAAGATTTTAATTGTAATTGTTTAGTCTCTAACTTTTTGATATTGCGTTAAAATAGTCGGGTAAATAAAGAAAATTAATGTGACTAACAGTAATATTAAAATAATAATTTTGATGCCACATGCCACCTGGTCTTAATCTTAAAAAATAAAAATAAAAGATAAAGTAAGTGCTTAGTGAGAGTCCAACACCATTGGAAAACTAATTGATCATGCTCATTGTCTAAAGTCAATTTATTAAACAGTAGAGTTTGAAAACAAAAAAAATAGGAGAGTCCAACCAAAATTTCTCTCAACTAATTGAGACTTTTGATGAGAGAGAGAGAGAGAGAGTCCAAAATTCTTGATCAATGCCCCGTCAATCTCATTGCCAACATGTGTCTCAACCTCAACAAGTGTTTGATCAAGCATTTTGATCTGTCACAGGTCCTCCACCACTTTCACCCTTCTCTTCTCTTGGTCATTATTTTGGGATTTCAGATCCTAAATGAATCCCTTGAATGTAGGCATGTGAGGGTATATGAGCTAAAGTTTTTTTTCCCTCTTAAATTAAGGCCACTTGGTAGACTGACATCCCAATTTGCATCGAAATTAAAATTTAAAACCAGTTTTTTCATCCACTTCTTAATGGTAGAGACTTTATTTTGACACAATACTAAAACATTAAGGACTAAATTAACACATTTAAAACATTAAGACTATTTTGAACACAAGACAAATGTTAGGAATTGAATAATAATTAAACCAATACATAAATAAAAGGTGGAGATACATAATTTCTAACAGCAAAATTATATATTTCTTTTATTTTCCATACATTCATTTATAAATTTTCAAGTATGCTAAAGATGTTAAAGGGAATATTTCAAAAGCATTAAAAAAAAGTCAATTATTGTGTGTCAAATTGATAATAGCTATTACTGATTGACAAAATAATAATTTTAGTGGTGAACTCAGATTAAAACCAATAACAACTTACAATTCAAAATTTATTGTGAAAATATAGTGAATGAAGCATTACTCTATATTCAATTCTTTTCTCTTTTAATTATCATTTCATTTTCATTAAATTTTATAATAAATTCTTATCACAAAAAAATTATATAAATCTTAAAACATTTTTTTACATCAACAAAGATATGAGGATTCAAAATCTCCCCCTCAACCTCAACCTCAACCTCAACCCCACCAATGCAAGCCCCACAATAATGGAGGCAAATTAATGGAGGCAGTGAGCAGAGCACCAAGCCATAAAGACAACGGCAATTTCCAAACATTGCGTTGGCATTATCTTTGTTAAATCGTACAGCATCTCTCACCTAAAGTTGGAGTTTACGCTCCTTCCAAAGTCATAGGGTCAAGGTCCACTTTTTTTGGAAGGAATATGCAACTTTTTACTTGGTCAAGGGGATTACGTTTCCATCTTCTTCTTTCCTTCTTTCTTTCATTCCTTTCTTCTCTCCTCTTTTTTTTTTTTGGGGGGGAGGGGAGGTAAGTATGTTTTGGTTTCTAAATTAAAATATTGTCATGCAGAATGTTGGAAAAAGAGAATTGATGTATAAACTAATAATATGTGGGGTTGTCTTTTATAGGATAGTTGCATGGAATAATAGTGACATGGGATCATCCTAAACTCCAAAAATGGAAGTAGATTGAGTTTCCACTTCAGTTGTGATGAACTTTTCCAAATTTCGTATCACTATTTTTTATTTGTTCCAAGAGTTTTGTCTGCGACCAAAGCAGTTCGTAAATTTATAAGATATTGCCAAAATATGGTGGGCGAATTCATATTATATTTATTGCTTATATTTTACTATGAAAAACAAAAAATAATATATATATATATATATATTTGTGGAGCAGAACCGTATGATTGGGAAGGTAATAGCGTAAAGTGGGTAAGACCATAAAACATTCAAAGAGATTAATAATACAATTGTTACTATCAAAGTGCGTAGAGTGATGTTGATTGCTTTTGACAACCAAACACAAATAAGAAACCCATTAATCTTGAATTGACCATGATGAATGGAGGGGACCAAAATAAAAACATAGACTAAAGCCCATTAAGATTGTTTATTTACTTTTTGATATTAAATTCTTGGAATTTTGAAACCAAAATCCCAAGTTGACTGTGTATCAGTTCCAAGGGTTCGTAGAACGCCGTGAACCATTTTATGGAAATCAAACATAAAGGTTGTTCTAAATCTGGACATATAGAAGGGAAAAATGACCGTATCGGTTTGGAGTTGAGTATTCTAGTCATTCATTTATTTTTAATACTATTATCATTGTGTTTTTCCTTTTCAAACAACTATCAAACTAATGGAAAGAGAAGAGAATATTAATATTATCGGAGTGAAGGAAGAATATTATTGTAGAATGCCAATGGCAGAGCCATGAATTTATCTTTGAGGGGAGCAAAGTTAAAGTACAAAGATGAATTATTTACATATATTATACTATATGTTATATTATATACAGTAGCATAAAACAATTATCAGCCTTTGGTTTAATGATTCCCAAGGTCTTACAAAGATCTATAAAATCTTGAGTTCAAAACTCTTAGCCATTATTATTTTATTTTAATTAGTTGAACAGTTAAGATCATTGAAACAGGATTGTGAGCTATGAACCATTATAAAAGAAACTTTAAAGAAATTGTAAGGACACATTTTGTAATGGACCCTAGACAATAAAATTTGTAGAGTATGGGTAGAAAGGCTAGGCACTAACAAAGCAATGAATGGGTGATATCAAAATTCCTAGGGATTTTGATAAAGGCAAAGAGTTTATGAGGGTCTTGGTAATAATTTTGATTAAGTATCGGTGAAGATTTTAGTTAAGTGTTTATGAGGATTTCCTCGTCCTCGGCTCAGTCCGAGGACTCTATTCCTTCAAACTGGCAAAAAATCAGGGTTTCTTGCATGCCCCCCCCCCCCCCAATTGTTGGGAATACTCTTGGTTATATAGCCTCATTTTAGCTAATCTTAGCCGTCCATTTGTCGGTTATCTGAACTCTATGCATAAGGGTCTGTCCCATCATCTGCTTTTGCAGGTTTTATGTTAATTCTCAGCCGTCTTAGTAGACTCTAAAAGTTGAAGTGACTGAGGCATCTGGGTTTTTAGTCACTTCATCATTAAAGCGGCCAGAATGTTGGTGGAATACATTTTAATGGGTGAGGGATATTTTCCCCTCATTAACGTCAGTTCGCCGAGGCGATGGGCGTCTTCGGCGAGGCCCTTTGAGGATCTGGGCCTTTCCTTTCTATCTTCGGCCTCTGTATTCTCCTCGGCGCGGGCCTTGGGCCGGCTATGGAGTGGGCCTTGGATGTTAACATTTAGGGCTCCACAGAAATAATTTGAGAGACTTGATTCCAAATACTAACTACTATTATCTTTACACATACACACATATTTTCATATTTTCAAGGGGCCATGTAAATATATATTAAAATTTTTTTATCATATACATTTTTAAAAAAAATTATGGGCTTTGGGGGGCATGGTCCCCCTAGCCCCTTAGTGGATCCGCCACTGGAGCAAGCTATAAGTGTTGGTCCTAAGTTCTAACTCGTAAGTCAATTTCAAAAGTATTCAATTGGCAAGTGTATTAAGATTCCCTTAAAATATATTTTTATATATATATATATATATTTAGTAGGTAGAACAATGATGAATAAGGGAGATTTGAACCTGAACATTTACGTTGGAAATACTAACAAATATTAGCTGAGATGTAAGATTCTTGACAAGTATATTTTGTATTTATAAGTACGCATTCTTACTCAATCATAATAAGGTTCTTTTTAGCTAAATAGATGAAGGAGATGAATGAATGAGGTTTGTAGATGTTAATCACATTGTGTAAGTACCAGACAACTGTAATCTAGAAATGCATGAAACTCCAAACCATACTACTTCCTAAAAAAAAAAAAAAAAAAATCGAATGACAAGAGAATATGATGCACTAGAAAGGTAAATGGAAAACACAATTATTAATATGAACAACTAAATTATGGTCCAATTATATGTTCAAGCCCCTTTTTCCCAACACACTGGATATGCCTAAAGGGAGAAAGGAACATGAGAAGAGAAAATGACCTAGGAGTAGAAAAGCAAGGATTATGTTGGTTGGTGGAACGACCCTCAACCTATATTTGTTGAGGAATTACTTACAGCTTTTAGGTAGAAATGAACTGTGTTTGAATATAATCAATCCTTATTTTGACTACGAATACCTTGTTGCATTTGATGGAAACTTCATCCATAGTGCTGTTCTGACTTGGAGTTGGAGGCTCCCACTTAGCACTCAATTAAAAAAACACATTAGGTAAAAGTTTAGATTAGATTTCTTAAATCAGATAAATCAAACTCACTAAGATAGAATATCATGATCTCTAATCCCTTAATTCTTACATAATTTTATGAAGTTAACATTAAAAAGAATAGTGTTCCGAATATCATATACAATAAAAATTTCTCATTTTTACTGTAATTTTCTTAAAATTTGCACATTTATATTTTGTCCACCTGAGGCTCATTAAACATTTGAACACTTTTACTGTTTTTTTCTTAAAAATTCTCATTTTCAGTGAATTAACACTACCAATATAAAATTTTCCTTTATTTGTAGGGAAGGCAATATCTCTGTCCATCTTTTGGCTTAATAGACAACTCTTGTAAATTGGACTGGGTCGGTTCCCATCTCAAATTTATCTTCTTCTATTTTACAAGCTTTGGATAAATATGAAATTTGGTCTAGTTGTTTTTTTTCTCCTATATTTCGGGTTGAGAAAAAAGTATTTATTTAGGGGAAAAAACTGTCTATTACATATCTCCAGCATCTGCCAACTGAACAGAGAAAGACAATTCAGAGATGGGAATAAGAGTATAATAAAAGCCTTTTTACTATAATTGAAAGTCCACTAGGCTGATTGGTGGGAAACGACCCCTTCCAACATAGACAAATAAGTGTAATAATTGAAACTTTATTAATGCATGCCTCTATTGACTTGATAAAAAAGTAACATAATAATCTCAAGCATTTCTTTAAAATAAATTATGAAGATTTTCAAAATTCTGTACCATAGAATATCTAGAAAATTTTTGCAATTTCGTTAACAATCCTGAATACTTGAACCTGATTCTTACCCCCTATACCAACAAACTACAAATACTTATTTTTGTAAAGTGACTATTATGCGCAAGTGTGAGAAAAATTATTAAAAGAAGGGGGAAAAGAACATTATGAGAAAGGTATATGCCGGATTTCATTAAGTCAAGTTTCTTAGAAGTGTGTCTAGCAAAAACTTAAGGGCCGTTTGGTAACGTTATTCTAGTAATGTTATTTGTATTTTTTGAAATACGTGTTGGTGAAAAAGTGTGTAAAAATACATATAATATTGTTTAAAACTAAAAACATGTGTTTAAACACATGTATCATTCGGTCCTAAGACATACGCATTGGGCCTCTATGATAATGTAAAAATGGCTCTAATAAATAGTGGTGACCCTATTGGGAGTTCAGGAATAATACTGATGCCATGATGATGATGGTCCTGTAGTTACAGAATCAGCATATTGCAAAAACGTATACCCAACCACCTCTTGGCATAAAAGCTTATCATTACATCTGGATCTATTTTCACAACCAGTCAAAAAATAAATAAAATTGTTCATAGCTGCACAGTAAAGTAGATTCTGTCAAATAAAATTTCAAGGTTGGTCAGAAAGTTGTGTCAGGCCTTGGATCTAGTCTCTCAAGAAATAGACATAACTCCGGACAACCCAGGCCCACTTAACACCTGAGGAAAAGCTGAATACATTTTCACCACTCAGTGGATTTTGCTTTTTTTCTTTCGATGCAGACATTATTTGATTCTAGACTTTATTAATTGAACTAATTTGAACTTGCAACATTGATTGAGTATAAATCTAATCCATGAGTGTCCAAGACAGCCAAAAGTTTAGATGGAGATTCAGGTAGAGGATTGAGGATTACAATAGATACTTCAAATCTACCTTAAAATAATTATAACAAAAGACCCAAAAAAAAAAGAAAACAATTGTACATTAGGTGGAAAATAGAGTAAAAAGATCAAACCCTAACTGCAGCTTCTCTAATAATTTTTTGGTACATGTTCAGATGATACATGCTTTCACAGCTTTGGTATTTGGAAAGGGGAATAGGATATAATTCTTGTTGACCAGGGAAAAAAAAAAAAAAGGGGTCATCCACACCTCAGAAACTCGTATAAATTTCACATAGTTTGCTCTTTGCTGCATATCATTCCAAATTATTTGCTGTATTAAATAATATGTGGAACCATACATATTTGTGTCCCACCACCAGTGTTTCTCTTTTGCCCCAAAAATACAAAGTTTCTAGACCAAAACGAGGAGGTTTGAGTCTCCATTCTATAGTAGCCTGAAACAAAAGCCCAATTGGAGGCACCTAACTGATAAAGATCCTCTTTGGGTTCAAACCCTCTTTGCCAAATATGTACACTTAAATTGAACTGATCTTGCTAAGCCTCTAAACAGGACCAAATCTAAAACCTGGGTGGGTTACTATTACAAACAGTTGATCCGTTTTTGTTAGGGTCTTTAAATGGGTTTCTTTTAAGCGATCCAACCTCAATATTTGCTGTTCTTCTGGCTAGAATGTGTCCAGAACAAGAGCATAATTTTTTGTGATTTTTGATCAACTGCACGATGTCACTTCCAAATCTCTTCATTTTGATGTTTCTGACTGTTCTTCAGGCCGTGTTGTTTTCGTTTAATGCAATCCGTATCTTACCAAAAACAGATCATGGTGTACGGTATAGAAATTCCCTTCTTTCAGGGTATGGAAAGCTTTTTTTTTAGGGGGGTCAAGATAACATGTTCTAAGTTAGGCCATAAAGTAAAGCAAATGGTTTGCTGCCAAACAATATGCTTTTACTTTATGGCCTAACTTCAGTTTACAATAATTTAGTCTATGACATCCTGAAATGAGGGCATAAAGTAACGCAGGTAGTTTAGCAGTTACAGTGCACAAACCACCAACTCATAAGTCAAAACCTTGTTCATTGATCAAGAGATTTGCGAATATTCTAAAGGTTGCTTTTGAAGAACAATTACTAGTATAAATTAGTTTAAATATATTTCAACAACATTCAATAGATTTATCTTTGACAAATCTTTGACAATTTAGGTCCAACAAACGCCCTAATATTATGAATTTAAAATAAAATCTTACATCTAACCATTATAAATTCACAGGTTAATAATGCTTCGGTCCCATCCATGAATTTCATCAACAAAGGGAAATTTTTTTAATTTTATACTTTATTCAGTCATTTAAACTAGACACTGATTCAAACCCTTTTCTTCAAATACTTCCTTCCAAATGAACCATTGGGTTTTTTATTCAATTCCTATCAGATCATTCCTAGTTCTTTAACAATGTGTCTCCATACCATCTTCTGCCTGCACTCATTTTACCAATATATACTTTCATCACAGCTCAAAGTTCACACCCAAAAGCATCTGAATTGTCTTTCATAATCATAGAATTCTCAACCAAGTAAATGAAACCCCAGGGCTATAGTTTATCCTAGCCACAAAAGAGATACAACTTTCCCAATTTTATTTAGGCTCAACCTTCAAATAATGAGCTTAATTTACAAGTGGAGTAAATACAGCTTCCCTAATATTTGTTAACACTGCTACACCAAGCATCCATACGACTTAATCAAATTCAGATAGCAGCAAATATCTTATGAAAAGAATCTCTAATGAATGACTGCCAATAGTAGCTTGCACAAAGTGCCAAGCACCTGCAACCAATTTCCCTGTTGTCACACCACAGCTTACCCAAATTAATGAATGGCTTAATGAGGACTTTCTTAAAAGAGAGGGGCTGGGGAGATGAAACATGTAAGACAAAGATCTTCTGCATATATGGCCTAAACTGTATGTAAAATTGTAGTCACAATGGCAGTATCAAGTATAACAACATCATCAAATCCTCATTGCAACCTCAACGTCCTGGAAACATTTTTTTTATAGGTATAGTGGGGGGAGGGGTAAGTGAGTTTGAACCACAGACATGAAGCACCACAAAGGGTGCCCATTACCATTGGGCTATCACTTGAACTAAACCCCCTCACATCTAGGAAACAAGATTTTATTATTATTATTTAATTTGCCTCAGCTTTTTAAAACCAAAGATGCCAAAAATTAGTACCAGCCAATACCAATCAAAAGAAAATCTCCCCCTTTCCCTCCCCCCTGAAAGCATTGACTTAACCTCCACTTATTTGCTTCAACTTTTTTTTTTTTTAATCAGTAAATAATTTGCTCCAAAGTTCAAACCCTATCTACAACTGAAAGTTAGTATTCTATTGCCAAACACTTTTTCACATGAAAAAAAAAAAAAAAAAAAAAAAATCTGTCTGTCATATGTTACATGCCAGGGGCCTTATTCATTCCTGCAAGACAAGCATTCTAAGCCTTCTCTATATTCTGTACACTGGACTTGTACTTTGATCAAAGCAAGAAAAGTATTATCCCCAGCTGTTAAAACACAAACTTTCAAATCAAAAGATCTTAACTTCCTTAAAATTAAATTAAATATATTCCACATCCATACTCTAGTTACTTAGACACTACAGACCGGATACATAGTTGGCATAGAACATGATATTACAACGGTATCCAAATCTTCCAGCAAGTAATAAAAGTTATAGAACATAATAATTTTCATAAGAAAATCGGATTAAAAGAAAATAAGCGATAAAACATAATTTTCAAAACAAAATTGTTAGCTTCTCCACATACAAATAAAACTATCCAAATAGAACCTCATTTGTCAAGCTCCATTGCCTGTGCAGCTTTAGCTTTTGTCAATGCTGTCAATTTGGTCTTCACTTTTCTCTTTCCCACTTGAAACCCACTTCCGCCCTTCTTTTTCTTGTCGCCACGATCAACCTAATCACATAATCAGCCAAAGACAAACACTTTAATTCAAAGGGGATAACATTAATAACCACAACATGCCATTTCAAACTAACTCATCTAACATTTACTACAAATCTCATCATACACCAAACTTTATCTATCAAATTCAAACGGACTAACATTCATCAAAAATTAAAAAAGAAACACCAATTGTTTTATAATTTTGTAATGGGTTGCTCAGAAAACCCATAAAACAATAAAAATTACACAATTTGAATAATGGGTTTTCCCAATAAACAGAAAATTTTTCGTTTTAACTGGGCTAATGACAGAAATCACCAACTCTGAACTAAAATTTTCACTTTAAGTATTCAAAAAAAAAAAAAACAAATAACAATAATAATATTGAAATTAATACCAAAAAAATTAAAAGCAAATAAAAAGAAAGAGGATTACTTTCATCTTGTTCTTCTTGGCTTGAAGCTTCTTGGCCAGCTTCTCCTTTTCTTCTTTCTCTCCTGATTTACAAAAAGCAAAAATCCAATTAGCAACATAATACAAAATATATATATATATATATACTTGGAGGAAATTGAAAGAGAGAGAGAGAGAGAGATTTGGAGGTGTGATTACTTTTGAGATCGAATGCATACTGATTTTTTCTACGGGTGAGATTGTTCTTCTTCGACATTTTTGTCACACTGTGTATGCGTTCGCAAGCTCTTTCGGTTAATTCGACCAAATGCTTAAAACCCTAACCCTAGGAAATTTTAATAGGAATACTTTTTTATAAGTTGGGATTTGAGGTGAGTAATAATTAGTTCTCTTTATCTGTCAAGCAAGGGCATTTGGTCTAGTGGTATGATTCTCGCTTTGGGTGCGAGAGGTCCCGAGTTCGATTCTCGGAATGCCCCCCCATCCGTTTTTATTCTTTTTTTTTATTATTTTTTATTGCTTCCGCTGTTTTGAAGTTGGAGTTACCCATAAAGCTGTACGGAGTATATTCTTAAAAAAGTACATTGTATTCTTCCAGAAGAAAAGTTGTAGTGATATTGTTGTGTGAAAAAGCACCACCACTTCCTTTTGTTGCAAATGATAAAGAATAATGCTTGTGCTACATAAAGTAGTATAATTTGTGTCACGACTCGTCTATATAGTGAGTTGTGAATGGTAGAGATGTGACCTTATATGAACCTATCATTACCTCTCTCAACCACTCACAACTTGTCACATAGACGAATTATGGCACAAGTTGTGCCACTTTATGTGACACTAGCACAGCTCAATAATAAAAGGCACAAAAGGCTACATAGCTAGGTTACCGACAAAAGGATTATAAAAAAAAAAAGGTTATCGACAGAAGACAAAGGCACAAAAAGCTACATAGCTAGGTTAGTAGATTACCATCAGAAGACCAACACAAATTGCAACCAGCTAAAAATGGCTATATAGCCTTAGTTTTTAAACTACATAGCTAAATAGTCTATTTTTCAAACATTGTGGCAATATGTTATTGTTTTAAAACTCAACATTATTAATATAAAGTTCTAAGTAAAGTCGAGTTATGTGCATATTTTGCCACTTAATTTTTTTTTTTTTTTTAAATTGTGTAGAATTCGACATTATTAAGTGGAACTAATGTTGAGTTCCAGTTAGAACTCGACATCGCAACGTCGAGTTCTAAAAAAGTGGTATTTTGCTAAATAGTATAAAAATAATAATTTTTTGCCTACATAGTTTAAAAATTAAGGCTATTTAGTAATATTCTCCTTGCAGCTGGGGGATGAAATGCCATAAAAAGATATGATAAGACATGGATGCAAATGCTATGGAGAATAATACAAGACAACAACCAACTTATCACAATTCTCAATCAATTAAGCCATTGTTGAGAATCTTCTTTGGATAGATCTATTGTCGAAGTCACTTGTTCAATCAATCAAACATCAATTAAAGGAAATCAAAATCATCTAGTTTTGTCTGTTCTTTGCTGCATTTTGGACTTGTAATTTAGAATTTTGATAAACACATTACAGACAAAATTAATACTTCATTGTCATGGAATTTTCCAATTTAAAATCTAATAGTTAATATTTACTCTAATCCACCATTGCTCATTGTGAATTTGTGATTAGGCTAGGCTTTCGATATTGAGAATTTTTTCCCCTATATCAAGAGGGATAACAATCTTTAGTCCTCTCCCATATAACAATTGGAAAAAGGGATTTTGAATATAAGTCGTCCATGATAACGACCAAGTAATCTTCCTCAGCCACAAGACTTCAGACTTTGGACATATCAATTCAAAACTTATTTGGTCAACAATTGGCTACAAGTTTGTGATAAAAGTCCGTCTTGCTTTCCACATTACAATTTAATGCCTACTGAAACTTTTGAATTTTTTCCCCCTGTAGTTCTTATCCTCCAAGCCATGAGATACTCTTCATTAATTATTATATATAATTTACTTTAAATACAAACAATTTGCACACAAAATATACCATATTTTAACAATTAAATTTAAAATTAAACTTATGCAGGTTTTAATTAGTTCAATCGGTAAAATCTTTTATTATTAATAAATCTACAAAATTTCATTTATTGTTGCTTCTTAATTTATTTGCAATAGTGTTAAATGTTTTTGATTTACATAAACTACAATATATATATATATATATATATATTGTAAGGACTCAAAATGTAATGGACCCTAAACAATAAAATCTGTAGAGAAGTGGGTACACGGACTTGGCATCACCGAAGTGAGCAACGATTAATTTGGTATTTTTGATAGATAATAGATGACAAGAAATTAATAAGAATACCATCAAATGAAATCGGTCAAGTATTTTTGTAGGAAATGATCACCATTTTGGCTGTGTAAATAAAGTGCCCGTTGGTCCTCGGGCTAGGACGAGGATCCATTTTTCTTCTAATTTTCTCCCTCCTCTTTATTTGGCGGGGGTCCTCTTGGTTATAAAATGTTCCTCCAGTTAATCTCAGTCGTCCATTTGTTGCCTATTCGGTCACTCTAGATGAAGGATTGTCCCATCATCTGTTTTTTGTAGACTTTACGTGAGTTCTCAGCCATCTTTACAGGCTGTTCTATTAGTTGGAGTAATCGAGGCGACTGGGTTCGTTGGTCGCATCATCATTAAAGTGGTCAGAATGTTGGTGGGATATTTTCGGTGGATGTGGGATATTTCCCATTTTTAGTGATGTCAGTGCGCCGAGGACATGTTATCCTCGGCGCGGCCCTTTGGACGTTCTGGGTTCTTTCCCATTGTCCTCGGCCTCAGCACTATCCTCGGCGCGGGCTTTGGGCCGCATGTGGTGGACCAGCGCGGCTAGTGCAATAGGGCCCCACATATATATATATATATATATTGTGTATCTATGTTTATTTTATATATATAATTGGAATATAACATGTTTTGTTTCCACTTTTGTAACTTCCCAAAAATGTTCAATAAATTGTTAAAAGCAAAATTATAGAAAAGTACATTAAAAAAAAAAAAAAAAAATAGTCAAAGACACATCATATGGCAAAAGCTTGATTTTTTTGCTTCAATCGCGCTTAATTTCTTTCATTAACTTTATGGGAGAATGGAAAATGCTGAGATGATAAAAAATATGTGTATTTTTCAACATGCTTATTTGACAAAGAGGATAGAAAAGTGAAATGATAAAAAAAATATTACCATAATACCCTTATAATTAAAAGTATAAGAATGAAAAATAGGTATTAATTTTGTAAATTTTCTTTTAAATACCTGTGGGGCCCTATTACATTAACCACGCTGGCCCACAACGAGCGGCCCAAGGCCCGCACCGAGGATAGTGCTGAGGCCGAGGACAACGGGAAAGAGCCCACAACATCCAAGGCCTAAACCGAGGATGACCTGTCCTCGGTTTACCGACATCACTAAAGGGAAATATCCTCCATCCATCAAAAAATATCCCACCAACATTCTGACCGCTTTAATGATGATGCGACCAACGAACCCAGTTGCCTCGATTACTCCGACTAATAGAAAAGCCTGCAAAGACGGCTGAGAACTAACGTAAAGTCTACAAAAACAGATGATGGGACAAACTCTCAACTAGAGTGACCGAATAACCGACAGATGGACGACTGAGATTAACTAGAGCAATACTATATAACCAAGAGGACTCCCACCAAAAAAGAAAAAGAGGGAAAAACTCGAAGAAAAACTGATCCTCGGCCTAGTCCGAGGACCAGCAGGCACTTTAGTTACATAGCCAAAGTGATGATCATTCCCTACAAAAACACTTAACCAAATTCATTTGATGAGATTCTTATTAATTTCTAGTCATCTATTACTTATCGTAAATACCAAATTAACCGTTGTTCACTTCGGTGATGCCAAGTCCGTATACCCACTTCTCTACAAGTTTTATTGTTAAGGGTTCTTTACAAATTGAGTCCTTACAATTGGCGCCCACCGTGGGGCGGAGTTGTGCGCTAGCAAGTGCAACGATTAGTATAAATGAAAAGTCATCAGTCAAGACTAACACGGTTTGTAGTGGCAACATTCATTCGAAGATATATAACTACCAGAAACGAAAATATAAAAAAGAAACAAAGAAATAAATAATACAAAACAGGTCTACTTCTTTTATTCATACTTGAAGAAAAATTACATCTTTTACAAGTAAAGCCCAAGGGGCTTGTTCTAAAGCTAACTACAAAGGCAGACGCTTGGTAAAACCGGCAGGGGAGCGAAGGGTAGAAAGTAAAGCTGGTTGAGGAGTAAAAGAAAAGAAAGAAAAAAAACGGAAGAAGAGATGAAGAACAAATAAGTAGAAAGCAAAGCTGGCTGAAGATCAGAAGATGGAAAAGAAGTGAAGCAAGAGAAGAGGAAGGAGAAGAGAGAAGAAGGATTAGAAGGAAGGAAGGCAACCTTTAAGGCGGAAGAGGCCGAGGCACAGGACGGTTCCGCTTTTAGGTTCTGCCTGGTTCCCCTCCCACCCTCTGGGCAGCCGGCTTGGGGGGTCAAGAACCCAGACCCAAGAGAGGGAGGTTACATTCTCTCCGGATACTCCTCCTGGTGGTGAGGAGGGCTCTGTCTCCGGTTAGGTTGAAAAGAAGGAGAATCTTCAAATCTCCACTACACCCACCCCAGTGTGGCGCCAAGGGTTGAAGTGACATCCTCGGCTCCTGATAGGGGCTGTGCATCCTCAAGAGTGCCCTTTCCCAGGGCCAACTCATTCGAAGGGGCTCAGATGATTGTGTCTTGCGGAGCTTTTGACGGTGTGTTTCTAGGAGAAGTTTAGAAGGAACGATTATCAGGTGTGAAGGGGAAGGGTGCCCTAGGAGCGCCTTTTATAAAGGGTGGAACATTTAATGAGGGCCAATCCACAATAAATCCCAGGGAGCGATTTCCGGAGACCCTTATTCCGCCCCAAATTCCAAAGGGCCTAACAGCCGTTAGATCCTCGTAGATCCACGGCTAGCATTAATGAGGAGGCGCCCCATTAAATGAGCAGGCACCGAAGCGTCAGCACACGTTACCTGGACAACCCAAGAGACGCCTCGTAATCAGAAGAGTCTCATCAAAGCGAAGAGGCAGAACACGGCAGGGTCTTATCCTTCACCAACTCTAGCTTGTATTTATTATTATTTTCTGCTTGAAAAGTGTAATTATCTATGGTTTATTGTAAACTATAGCAATAAAGAACCAAACGGCTACGGATAAATAGCTAAAATAAACGAAAAAAAATGAGAAAACTAGGTACTGGACAGAACCAAGGCCTTGCATGGTCCTCGGACCCAAGCCTCAAGGTGAAACCAGATACTTCAGATGATCAAAAAAATGAGAAAACTAGGTATGATTCAAAAATGAGAATACGAATGCCGAACGAGACCGAGGCTCCTATACGGATCACGAGTTCAAAACTAAGGCAAAGCTAACTCCCTTTCAGGCACTAAGTGAACGAGCCCCATCAGGGACAAAAACCAGGAGAAATTGAATGTTATAGCTCAAACAACCCGAGCCTAACCATCCTCGGACCACACTTTGCACAAAAAGAAAGCCGCTAAAACAACCGAAGTAGTGATAAACACTGACGATAAGATAGAACCCAACAGGCCGAGAAAACGTGCCGAGATAATCAAAATCCTCCTCCCCGCCCAAGGGGACGTGCAGCAGAATTTTGAGGGGCTATTGTGGGGCCCTATTACATTAACCACGCTGGCCCACAACGAGCGGCCCAAGGCCCGCGCCGAGGATAGTGCTGAGGCCGAGGACAACGGGAAAGAGCCCACAACATCCAAGGCCTAAACCGAGGATGACCTGTCCTCGGTTTACCGACATCACTAAAGGGAAATATCCTCCATCCATCAAAAAATATCCCACCAACATTCTGACCGCTTTAATGATGATGCGACCAACGAACCCAGTTGCCTCGATTACTCCGACTAATAGAAAAGCCTGCAAAGACGGCTGAGAACTAACGTAAAGTCTACAAAAACAGATGATGGGACAAACTCTCATCTAGAGTGACCGAATAACCGACAGATGGACAACTGAGATTAACTAGAGCAATACTATATAACCAAGAGGACTCCCACCAAAAAAGAAAAAGAGGGAAAAACTCGAAGAAAAACTGATCCTCAGCCTAGTCCGAGGACCAGCAGGCACTTTAGTTACATAGCCAAAGTGATGATCATTCCCTACAAAAACACTTAACCAAATTCATTTGATGAGATTCTTATTAATTTCTGGTCATCTATTACTTATCGTAAATACCAAATTAACCGTTGTTCACTTCGGTGATGCCAAGTCCGTATACCCACTTATCTACAAGTTTTATTGTTAAGGGTTCTTTACAAATTGAGTCCTTACAATACCATTTTCTCTTATCTTTTGTCCCTAATTTGGAGAGAGAGAGAAAAAAAGGGTGGGCCCAAGTGGAAAACTCTATCTATCCCATTTTATTTTCTCTCTATTTTCACCCAACCAAACAATAAAAAAAATCTCATTTTTCTCTCGTTTTTCCTTCACCCATTTTCCATCCTCTGGCTTTTCAGTTTTCACCCTAAACCAAACATAGCGTTAACTGTAACAATTTTTAATAGATTTTTTTTAAAAAAAAATTCACCAAAACTAAAATTATTTACAATTATTTTTATCAACAAATATTCAAATTCTTAATTTTTAAAATCGAGTAAAACCCTTTGAATATACGCAAAGCAGAACGTAAGGATGCTAGCTTGAGAAGAACAAAGCAGACAACTAAAACCTTGACCTTAAGGCATTTATTTCGTCACATTAAAAGGATTATGATCCTCTCAATTTAAAAATAAAAATAAAAAACAAAGCAACAGCGTGAGTCCATGTGGTGAAGTTTTTTTTTTTTTTTTTTTTTGGTGAGAAATAAACACGTACACACAAAAGAGAGAGAAAATAAATTCTAATATAAAGGTAAAACACAAACTCCACTCAAAAATCATGTTAACTTTTAAGAGAAGGTGGTCCATGTGGTGAAGTTAACTTTGGGGGGTGGGGGGGGGGGGGGGTGTAGAAACTTATTAAATATCTAAATATGTATACATTGACATGTTAACTAAAATGTTACGAGTAATGTTACAAATACTAAAATTTTCACAAAAATTGAGTTGATAGTTTTTTTTAAAGATTCTCATTTGAGCAAATTACTGACATCATTTTTTACCTATTAATATTAAATTTTCATCTCAACAATTATGAAATTATTTGTATCTATAAAGTTATTAAAATTTTATTCCACCAAATAATGAAATAACTTTTATCATAAGGATGACACATCTTATGTATGTGTAAATTTATAATATATTACATTCTTCACCTTGAAATAGAACCTAACTTGTACCAAAGGCAAGTGAAGCAGGTCATTACAAAGTACTAAATTATTGGATTTTTTTAAAGAGTAATGTTATGAAACCCAATGAGTTAGTCTAGCGGTTCAAAAAGTCAATGAGCTTTATGAGGTATTAGGTTAAAAACTCATAGCCAACATCTTAGGGTCCCTCAAGTGATTTCTCCCTGTCATTATCTTGTATGGGTGGAATGAAAGGACTGCACATACACATACCTAGAAGAGTAGTTAGGAACTAGAAAAAGTTTGGATGCTATGTTAGCAAAAAGATCAATGCTAAGTTCACAACTTGTTAAGATAACAAGCTGTGATTGAAATAATATCACTTTTTTAAAGTTGTTACAAGTTACAACATGTGGAAAAAGAAAGGGGGGGATTTGAACTCAAATTTTATTTATACATGACTATTGGTTGGTGAAACCACTTTTGTTATGCACCAAATCAAGCATTACATATCAACAATTGTGAAAATGGTCTAACTAATGGGTGCCCTAGGGCATTCGATAAGGAATTATTTACTGCAACATGTTGTAGTTACTTTTCTATGCTTTTATGACACATGTACACTTGTCACTCTTTTTTCTTGATCCTATAAAAAATAAAAAAGGCATTTTAGTATGTTTAATGCAACATTCAAAAAAGTAACACGGATAATGATTTTAGAGGGAAAAAAAAAAGTTATATGTAACTAATCTTGACTAATCTGTTGTAAATTAACAACAGATTCTAAAAAAATTAAAACTAAAATTTTGGTTGTTGTTATTATCAAGTGTCTAGAAGCACCCATTAACAAATACATTAAGAAAAAAAGTTAAGAAAATTCTAGTGTGCTCTCTATGATGATTATGGCTAATGAAACTCGAGCAGAAGAGCGAAACGGCGCCGTGTACTGAAGTTCCTTTTGGTTGAAAAGGTCACAAAAATGGAAATGATTACGGCGGGAGTAATGGGAGCACGAGGAAAGACCGAATGATTAAAGGCAAAGGCCTCCCCACTTTTCCTTGCCCGTTGGCCCCCAAAACCCCACATAAAAATCCAAATCAATTGGCGGTGCTTTTTTTTCAAAATAATAATAACTAAATTTTTATTAACAACATTAATAAAAACAAAAAACAAAACAAATGTAACAAGAAACAAACACAGTCACAAACATCTTCATGTGATTACTATTTATATTTTTATTCCAACAAATTTTTTTGATTAAAATAATGACCAGATTCCAGAACTTTGAATAATCATCATCGTGACATGTCGGTAATAATTAAGTTTGTCTCAAAAAAAAAGAAAGAAAGACCAAATCAAACAGCTATAGAAGAAAACTCAAACACTAGCTTCTTCTTATTATTATTCATAGATCTTGAGCTTTGAGTTTTTTCAACCTCCACGTCTTCTCGTTTTTGGGTTTTGCTATTTGTTAATTTGTTTGAATTCTTTCTGTGGGTTTTAAGTTTTAGATTGAGAAGTTGAAGAATTATTGGGTTTTGAAAACTCTCTGAGATTTTTTTTTGGTTCTTGTTTTCAAAATTTTTAGTGGATCGAGAAGTGGTTGGTTTAACTACTTTGATAACGAGGTTTTGAAGGGAAAATGTGGATCTTGTAAAGCTGTTGATTTGATCGGGAAAAAAAAGGTTGTGGTTTCAGTTGTTTTGATCGGATAGAACTGAAACTCAATCAGGGTTTTTCTTTGCAATTGGAGAAAGAAGCTGTTTTGGGGCCAATTGGGAAGCTGAGGTTTACTGGGTTTTAGGTTTTGGAATCTGGGTCATCAAATTTTTTTGAGTTCGGTCTCAACTAGATTGACTCAGTAAGGAAAGTAAAGCTTTCATAGGTATTTTCTTTTTGGTGTGTTCTTTTTTTCATTGTTTTTTTTTTTTTTTTGGGTTATTTATGATTCTATTAAAGAGTACGAACTGCAGTTACTGACTTAGTTAGCAATTAATTCTTAGCAGAAAAAGGAAAGAAAAAGAAAAAGAAAAAATTGCTGATAACTGAACAAAGAAATGGAATGTTTTTACTTTAACTACTGCATTGTGTTTATGGTTGCCAATGCAACCAGAAAACTTTATGGCAAATTTGCATATTGATTCAAACAGATTCACTTGGATTTTTTTTTTAAAAATTTTATATTAGTTTCTCATTATCTGATCATTTACTTAAAACCATTTGTGAATACTCAGAAGAATCTAATTGATAATGTGTTTGATCTGAGAGCAATTTGCATTGTTTGGTGCTTATCTAACTCACTAATACAAAACTGTTAAATTTATTTCCAGGGCTTTGTGGTTCTGAGGAATTTGAGTGGAAAATTGCCATTTCAACCTGTTTTAGTGTGCTTTTCAACCATTCAAGATCGGGAAACCATAGTTTGGTAGAAGCTAGCTATTGTTGCAATAAGGTTGAATTAGTGCATGTGAATCTGGGTTGCTTGGATGTGCAGCATTCAGTTTTATTGCACAGATAGGTGTATCACTGAAAGGTTTTAGCCAAACAAGCTTTGATTTTGGAAGATGGGTTGTCAGTCCTCTAAACTCATGCCATGTTGCTCAAATTCACAAGTGAAGGCATCGGTTCTTGAAACTCCTGATGTTGGTGGGTACAAGTGGTTTACAGTGTGGTTTGTGTTTTTTTGTGGAGAATTGAGTAGATGATTGATGGACGCTGATTATTGTGTTTATTGCAGAGAATGAGGAGAAGAGTGAGCTCAACCAATTGCCTGCATTCCGTGAATTCACATTTGATCAACTTAAAAATGCTACATCTGGGTTTGCAGTGGAAAATATTGTATCAGAGCATGGAGAGAAAGCTCCGAATGTTGTTTATAAAGGGAAGCTGGAAAATCAGACAAGAATTGTTGTCAAACGCTTTAACAGGATGGCTTGGCCTGATGCCCGGCAATTTATGGTAGATTATTATTTACCTCTAACTGGACATTTGTTGTTATTTTGTGTCATATAGGTCTTCACCTTATGCTTCCCATCCAAATCATGATTTTTCCTGCATTAAATGAACACTTAGTGATGGGTCTGTTCTATATTGTCTTCAACACCAATGTTAAATTACAACTTCATTCCCCTGTTGCCACAAGCTTTTATCAGTTCCTTTGGGGGTAATTAGCCATTTTCTATTTCTTCTTTGTTTATGGCTATATCGTTTTGCAGCCATGAACCATGCCTTGTATATTTGGTGATCGAAGGCAATATCTATTTATATGTTTTCATAGAGCTCAATATCATAGCAGGAACAGTTTCATTATCTTTAGCTAATTTGGTCCTTATAGACTTGTACTAACTCTGAATTTTTTTTTTCATAACTGTAGGAGGAAGCAAGATCTGTTGGTCAGCTCCGCAACCATAGATTGGCAAATCTACTTGGTTGCTGTTATGAAAGTGATGAGCGATTGCTTGTGGCAGAATATATACCTAATGAAACTCTTGCAAAGCACCTTTTTCATTGTAAGTCTTTTGTATTAATGCGTAGTGTACTCAAAGGTTTTATATATTAATCACTTTAATTTTTAAAAAGTGCATTGTTTGCCACCATATAGCCAACTCCTATGAAAGGAGCAATGTGATAAGGGTTGTTTAGTTAAAATTGCTGGCTCCACCACCAATTTTCCAAATTATTGTGATGTGAAATGATATGGTGCTATCTTCTATCAGGGGAAACACAACCTATGAAATGGGCAATGCGACTAAGGGTTGTTCTTCATCTTGCACAAGCTCTAGAATACTGTACAAGCAAAGGGCGTGCCCTTTATCATGACCTTAATGCTTACAGAATTTTATTTGATGAGGTAATTATTTTATCATTCCTCTTATTTGAAACCATAATTCTAGTTAGATTTGATATGCAGTCCTCTATTTATCTATTAGAATTTTGCAGGATGGTAATTCTAGACTCTCAACCTTTGGCCTGATGAAAAATAGTAGGGATGGAAAAAGTTATAGCACAAATCTAGCATTCACTCCTCCTGAGTATCTAAGAACCGGTATGTACCTTTTGTAAAAAATTATGAGTTTTTGTTATATTATGTAGGGAAAAGTTAAAGGATGCCCTAAGGGCATTGGTTTAAGAACTAAACTTTTTATGGGAAAAGAAAAATAACCAACTTTTTTGACAACTTTTTATATTTTCCATGAATGTGGTACTAAATTTTTTTCTAAAATAATATATTAACAAATGTCCTAAGGACGCTCGTTAACGGGACCCTATTATGTAATATCATTTAATGGTGTTGGTTTTGAGTACTCGTCGTCATTTCTGTTTGTGCTCTTCTATGATGCAAAATCTATACTATAATCTATATTGTGTTTTGACACATTACTAAATACTATGACATGGAAGATTTGATATTTGAAGATTAAATTTCATGGGCCTTGTGTATTGTAGGGAGAGTAACACCAGAAAGTGTGATATACAGCTTCGGTACTCTTTTGCTTGACCTTATCAGTGGAAAGCATATTCCCCCCAGCCATGTAAGTGCTTGTAAGTAATTTTATTTAGAAAAATAAATGAAATTTTCATTAAAGTTGCGTCTACCCTTAATAATACTTGGAATAAAAATGTTATAAATCTTGCTCTTGACATTTTCTCTGATGTATTTAAAAACAATGACTAATTCTTTAGTGATTCGTTCCAGGCCCTTGACCTGATTCGGGACAGGAATCTTCAGATGCTGACTGATTCTTGCTTGGAAGGACAGTTTTCTGATGATGATGGGACTGAGTTGGTAAGGTTGGCCTCCCGATGTTTACAGTATGAACCTCGAGAACGGCCTAATCCAAAGTCGTTAGTGGCTGCTTTGACTCCACTTCAGAAGGAAACAGAGGTCAGTTTCTCAAGTAGTAAGGCGTTTTATTCTCAACCTCAAAATTGGAATATCAGTTGGCTGCTCTGGATGTTTTAATAGAAGTTTCTAAATAGGCTCTAGATCTATAACTTGGAATGTTGTAGAGAATGGGATAAGCTAGCTCTTGGAATATGTCTATGTGAAGTGAGCTGTCAACTAAAGATGAATATGACTGATAGGGTTACTGATGAGTTTTGAAACCCAGTGATGAAGATTATGACCTATATAGTATTGAAGTCTTTGAGGTTACCAGGTATAGGTATCCCATTATCTTGTCATTCCACTCTTTCTTGATTATATTGTTCAGAAACCTGAGATGTTAGTCAAAGGGCCCAACCATTGAACTTAAGATCCTCCTTATTCTACTGAAAGCTTCACCCCCCCCACCCCCCCCCCCCCCCCCCCCTCCTCCCCTCTCCTTCTAGCAGTTGAGTGCCACCTTCAAAGCTCCAATGTGAAGTCGTTTGTAAAACATGCAGGCATGCTAACAAACTTGATTGAAGAACAGGCTTAAATAGACTGTGGGCCTTGCACTTGCTAAGAAAAGACAAGATACATGGAAGCCAAGACTTAGAATTAAAAATCTTCTGGTCAAACAGAGCTCTGGTACTATGTTATGAAACCGGTTCTCCCAAAAGCTTAATCTATTAAAATATGAGCCTAGTAATGCGTAATAAAAGCTTAAACTGATACATATTTTCATCATCATGGGGTCATGTCAGGTTACAGTTCTGTTAAACTCAATAACTTCAATGTGGTTAGTCAGGTAAGTCTTAGTTTTAGTGCCTTGATACACCGCGAAGTACATTAAAATCAAGTGTGACACAGGCATTTCATTTTGACACATAAAAGAGTAATTTAGCTGAATTAAATTGTAAATTTCTGGTTGATGCGTTTCATGTAGCTGATTTTTGTTCAGAAACACTCCCCATTTGGTTGTATCAGTTCATAGAACTCCCTTTTGTATCATTGTGCCTTTTTTTTTTTTTTTTTTTTTTTAAATTTTATTATTATGATTATCATTGCTATTATATTTAATAAAATTACTTTCCTATACAGGTACCTTCTCATGTCTTGATGGGTATCCCTCACAGTGCTTCATTCTCTCCTCTGTCCCCACTTGGTGAGGCATGCTCAAGAAGGGACTTGACTGCCATCCATGAGGTCTTGGAAAATGTTGGATATAAAGATGACGAAGGAGTGGCAAATGAGGTTCTGTATATGTTTCAAATGATAATGATTCATTCACTAGGGTCTTTTTTTTTCTTTCTGCATGTTTAGCTTTGTCTAAATTTAGTTTCTACTTTCTACAATCATTCTTGGGCTTAGCAGGCATTGGAGAAATTCTAAAGATACTTGCATGGAGTTATTACTGACAATTTTCATTCTCTAAAACATTTCTGCTGTTTTGACTGTACCTGCTTATCTGTACTCCTGTTGTCTCAGTCTAACATGCAAAGAACCTCGTACATATTGACGATTAAAATTCTTATCTTATGTTGCACCACAGCTCTCCTTTCAAATGTGGACCGACCAAATGCAGGAAACATTGAATTCAAAGAAAAAGGGTGATGCTGCTTTTCGTCAGAAAGATTTTAGAGCTGCAATAGAGAATTATACACAGGTGATTTTCTTCTCCCCCCCACCCCCCTCTTTTTTTTAAGTGAGTTTTGGCTGAAGGGGAGAAATGAGAGATTCAAACGACTTCCCTTTCATGAGGCATGGTCTCCAGCCAATTGTGCTATCCCTTGGGGTTATACAGGCGATCTTGTTATGGGTGAATCTTCTAGACTATTATATCTGTTTGGCCAGAGATTTTCTGGAACCTCATCACCTAAGTAGCAGTTGTTTCCAGCGTGATGCCGGTTGGGTGTCTCCTTAGGGTCTATCCTGTTCATAACTGTAGATGGATTATTCTTCTTGCTACTTAAGATGCATGTACTGGTTATAAATGTGCTGATGATTTGTTGTTTAACTTGCAGTTTGTTGATGGTGGAACCATGGTTTCCCCAACAGTTTATGCACGCCGTAGTTTGTCTTATCTCATGAGTGACATGCCTCAGGAAGCACTCAATGATGCAATGCAAGCTCAAGTTGTTTCCCCTGTGTGGCACATTGCTTCTTATCTCCAGTCTGCTGCCCTATCTGCACTTGAGATGGAGAATGAAGCACAGGCAGCTCTTAAGGAGGGTACAATTCTTGAAGCCAAGAGAAATGCTACTGCTGGACAGAAGTGAAATTTGAAGTGAAGATTGTCATTCTCACTCTCCTCATTGTGGCAGTTCGCAGATGAAGATTGATTACCACTGTTGTTGATTGCATGGTTTTCACTTCCAGACAAGGCATTCATTCCATGGGGCAGTCATGTTCTAAAGATATATGCTCTTGAGGGTGTCATTGGATTGAAACTTAGGACAAACAATATTTGGATAGGTTTGGGTCTTGGCTTCTTTTTTTTTTTTTTTTTTTTTTTGTGGGCTGGGAATTTTTTGTTATTCTGTTTACTATTTCTTCAATTGTGCATTTTGCCTCTCCCTCCATGAAAATGGAAAAAGAAAACGTGAAAAATGAGTGGGAAGAGATTTTACACAAGTTTGTAATTTGTGTATAGATTGAATGCCTGTTTTCTTCTTGCTTATGTAAAATCGTTGGTTTTTTGGATTGTTTTATTCTTTTAACTATTGTGGATGATATGAGAATCAAGATATTACCAAAAGTATTTGATTGATGGCTATTAAAAGCACCTGTGAAAGACATTCTATGTATTCTTTTTCCCCTTCTTTTTTCAATCGGAAATTTGATTTTATCTAATAGACAAGCTGATGTAATTTTATGGAAAAGTCAGGCTGGACTAACATAAATCAAGAAAGGGCTAATGAATGTTGTTGAATTTTTTTTACTATCATTAGTATTTAGATAAATATTGATTAACATTATTTTAGTATTTATTTTAACCACTAATATTGTACCAAATTCCAACCTATACAAATACAATGCACAACGATAAATTATTTCAAATCGGTAGAGGATTTGGAGGAGAAAATTCCTTATTGGAAAAACTTATAAGTACATGCTTACAATTAAGTAAAGTACATTTTTCTCAAAAAAAAGTAAAGTACATAATTAGGATAAAATCTAGGTACAATATATACTCTAAATGCATTATATTAGCCCCTCAAAAAAAAAAAAAAGCAATATATTAAGTTCCCTAATTGAATTTAAAAAGTATTTTTTTATTATTAAAATTGAATTTAAACAGTTGGTTGTATAAACCAATAAAATTCAAATAGTTTTAAATTCAAAATAACCCCCCCACCCCCCCCCCCCCCCAAAAAATAAGGGAATTATAAGTTCAAAACAACAACACAAATAGTATTATCTTTTTAAGGAAAATTTTAATTAAAAAAATAAAATACATTGTAACTTAAGTGAACACATGTTCTGAAGACTTACAAATAGTGTATATTAAAAAATGTCTAACTCTTTATTCTACAACTCTAACTTTTAAATACACACAAACACTTTTCTCATCTCGATTGGGAACAAGGGTTTTTTTTTTTTAATTTAATTTAATTTATATATATATAGCTTATTTCATCGGGGAAGAAGGAAAAAAAAAATATTCTAAGCTTTATAATTTAGGAAATACAAAGAAAACTTTATTATTTCAAAAGGTAATAAATTAAATTTTGAATTTTCAAAATAAGACAATTTAGCCATAATTTCAAAAATAGAAAATTGAACTTTTAAGATTTTCGAATTAAACACTCAAACTATATTAACTCTTAAACACAAACATAAAGCTGTTGCACATTTTTTTTTTTTTTTGGAATGAACTGAATTTAATTTATAACTGTTTTAAAAAACTCAAGATTTAATTGTTTACTTTTTAAAAATCTTTAAAGAAATTCTTCTTCAAAAATAAAATAAAATAAATAAATCTTTAAAAAATTGAAGTAACGTCCGTTACAAACTTAGAGTATTCACAGCAGTGCATCTATAATTTTAGCTATTTAGCAACATCAAAAGTTACTTTATCTATTTTACCTACACACATGCTGCAGCAATGGATCTATTTTAGCTTTCATCACAATAAAATAATATAAACATCACAATAAAATAATATTACCACTACAATAAAATAATATAACCCAATACCAAAAAAAAATCCACAACACCAACCACAACCATCTCTACCATCAGCCACAGCCACCGCCACCGCCACCCGCCAACGCTAGAAAAAAAAAAAAAAAAAAAAGACTACCAACCCAAAATAAACAAAGACACATTCCAAAATCACCAAAAACCAACAAATAAACTCAAATCAGATCAACTCAAAACTAACGATTCAAACCCAGCCCACACCGATTCAACAACCCATAGCCACCACCGATTCAACAACCCAGCCAACACCCAAACAACCACCACCGATTCAAACCCACCACCACACAAATCCACTGCATAAACCCACTGCACAACCCGTCCACCACTACACAAACTCACTGCACAAATCACCACAAAAAAAAAAAAAAATCAAACACAAGCTAACTTGGCCAAATTGAAGTGATTTTGACAACTAAACCATAAAACAAAATAAACCCAGAAAACCCAATTGGCAATTTATCACAGCAACTACCGCAACACCGACGACTTCTCCAGCTCCAAAAACCTCAACACCACCGCGCCGAGGACTCTCCCGGCCTCGATCACCGCCGCCAAGTCCTTCGGCAAATTCTTCAACGACCTCCCAGCCTCCGCTAGCACCATCAAAGCCTCCTCTCTGTTCTTGTCCTCCGCCGACGACCCCTCATCGCCTCCTCCTCCTCTGCTACCACCTCCGCCGCTGTTTCCATTGTTGTTGTTATCGTCTCTGCCGAGGAATGATACAGCGAAGTTTGCGATGGAGAAAGCGGTGAGGAAGTGGCGGGTGGGGTTGTTGTGGTGGTGGAGAGAGAGCGAAGTGGGTGAGAGAGAGACGGAGGTGGAGGGAAGTGGGTGGTGGTGATGAGGAAGAGAGGAACGAACGGTGAGGATTGGGCTTGGAGAGAGATTGAGCATAGAGGCAGTGAGCAGAGAGTGAGATTGAGAGAAATGAAGTTCAGAGATTTTAGATGAGAGTGAATGAGAGAGAGAGAGAGAGAGAGAGAGAGAGAGGCACGGTGAGAGTGAATGAGAGAGAGAGCAAATGGCCTTTTTTTTAATCAAAACCGGAATAAAATAATGCATTTTATTTTTAGCTTTGATAAACAGTACACATCTATACATAGATGTGTACTGTTCATAATCATATAAAATTTTAACTTTTGCCTCCGCTGCTGCAGCGTGATTTTTGTGTTTCTGGAGCTAAATTTTAGCATTATAGCATTATAGTTACACTGCTGTGAATACTCTTACAAGGAAATAAAGTGTGTGAGCCTAACACCCCTGTCCTGTATTTGGCCTTAGGGATCGACTTCGATAGTTGAACTCAACCCAGAACTCAGAACTCAAACAAGATATCAACAATGGAAGAAGCTGTGGCATCTCAGACCACACCAACACCAACTCAAGCACCAGCACCAACATCAACACCAACTCCAACACCAACTCCAACTCCAACATCAACACCGACTCCAACACCAACGCCAACGCCAACGCCAACGCCAAAACCATCAACAACACCAACACCAACACCAACAACAACCCCAACTCCAATTCCAACTCCAACTCCGACTCAAGTCCCAAACACAGTCCAGTGTCCCCCTCCAAATCCTCCTCCTCCTCTTCCTCCCAAGTCCAAGAAGAGACCACTAGACACTACTACTAGTGTTCATTCCCAGAACTCCAACTACTTTAAGATGCGCTCTATTCTTAGAGATCTTCGTCCTCATTTTCTCGAGGTAAAATTCTTCATACCCACTTGCTCAAACCAACAAATTTACTTAGATTTACTGTTAGTTCTTAAGATATTGTGTGAATTCATATCTGGGTTTCTTGTCTCATGCATGTTTGTGTTTCTTTTTTCCTTTTTCTCTTTTAAGTACATTTTGGCACTAATTGGGTACAGGATTTGTGATTGTATTGAAGTTTTCTAGTAATTTCGTTTCTGGGTTTCTTTTCTTGATGTATAATGATGTGATTGTGTTCTTCCTTTTTGTAATGTTTTGTGTCTTTTTATTACTTATGAGTAAGTGGTGGGATTGTGGGAATTGGGACAAGATTTAACATTTCTTATGTTAAAATTATGTGCTTTTAAAAAAGGTAATCCGGGCACTGTTATTTGTTATATTAAATTTTTTTTTTTGGTGAATGGCTTGGAGTTGCTTGACATAGGATTTGAGGTTAGGAATGACATGGGAAAATCTTGTTATAATCACAGTAAGGTGTCTATTCTAATCGTGTGCAGAACCTTAAGTTGGTAAATTTTGATGAATTAAAAAACTGCTGAAAGTTGTTAAAATTTTCAGAAATTTTTGAACTTTTTTTTTTGGTTGCTGTGAACTTATAATATAAACTAGAAATAGGCATGCTCTGGTGATATATATGAAATGTGAAGGAACAAGATCTATTTTTAGTGACTGAGAGATACTGCTTATGATGTTTTACCTGGAACACTATGAGGATTGAGGAAGTAGAGTTTATTTTCCTTCTTTTGCTGTTGTTTGGCTTGTGTTGTGTGTATGGTATAATATTCATTGGCATAAATTTTGTTATTACCATCGGATGCAGCCTTCAGGAAAATGAAATGATTTATGGTATAGTACCCTAGAGTATGCTTAATTATTGATTAAGGCCTATTTGGAAACAGCAAAAAGATTGGTAATTTGATCTCAAATTTTAAACCACATATGACAATTGACATATGTATATTATTTTGATGAGTAATCAGAGGATCTATTGATAAGAGGAAATTGCTTAAGTACACAGTGTGCATAAAAGTTCTCCCAAGGCTTATGAGTAATCAGAGTTCTATTGATAAGAGGAAATTGCTTAAGTACACAGTGTGTATAAAAGTTCTCCGAAGGCTTACAAGGGATCTATCAGTTTATATTGTACATTGACCTTGAAATGCAGTCTATATGCTTTTTGGTTATTCATTGTAAGAGAATCCCCATCGTGTATACGGTATAAAAATTAATTTCCCTAATCAGTAGGGTGGATAACTTTGATGTTTTGTAAAGTATCTTGGTTTTAGGCATTGCTCTTGAAGAAAAAGCTCTAATCTTTGTATATATTCTCTTTTTTTTCCCTATATTTTGTAATTAATTATCATCATTTCCTGTAACTGCATTGACTAATGGTTGTGTAGTTATAGTGTTGTTAACTATTTCCATTTCCCCCATCACCGTGCTCTAAAGTGACCTGTGTATTATTTCTTTTGTATTTTTCTCACATTCATTACAATAGATTGTGCATGGATGAATTGAGCTGTTAAGTGCTCCAGAGATTTTTCTCCCCCTTCCTTTCTTTCATTGTGGGATAACAAATACATGATTAAAGGAATTTAAGGTTCCTGACATTTCATCTGAGATATAGCCACTGTTGGCGACATGATAGCGCTTTGGAACTGCTTCATTTTTGTGATAGATTTTATCAATCATGATAGGCCTGATTTTTTTTTTTTTGATTATCATATTGAAGGTTCTCCGGACCCCTGACTTTCGAAAATGCAAGGCAGCTGATGAAATACGAGAACGTAAGCTTATCAAAACACTCTCTATGTTATTCACACAGGTGAACAGAATCATCCCTGTGTTTGTGCAATTTGGTAACCTAAACATTAACTTCATGTAAAAAGGTTAATAAAGGCATCTCCCAATTTGTGTGCCAGTCTCAATCTTTTAGGCATCACATTTACATATTTTTTCTGTAATTATAGTACTTTATCTTCTCTTATTCCAAATTAGTATCATCAAATTATTCTTTTAAATTATCTTTGCACAATAGATATGTAAATGAAAAGGTTTATTCATTTTGGCTTGGCTGAAGATCTTGAAATCTAAGCTGGTTTGGCTGATTCATATCTTTAGGATATCTCAAAAGCTTGCAACGTGGATTATCCCCTAACTCCCCACACACGCCAAACAACCCCCCCCCCCCCACCCCCCCCACCCCCCCAAAATAAAAAAATTCAGTTCATCATTCGTTGGCTTGTTGTCACCCTGAATTAATGTTGTTAGCGTAATGAGATGGATTTGCATCCATACTGAAGAGCCATTGGTCTTATTCATGACTTAGAATTACTGATTATAGCGAATGAATATTGTGTCCTGAGTTTCTTCCTCAGCACCCTTTCTTGTGCCCATTCACTTCCAGCAATTATAGAATCTAAGATTCCTGATGACAGAACCAAGTCCTTGAGATGTTGCCTGTTGCTGTTTATTAAGGTGGACAAGAAGAATGTAATTTATGTTGATTCATGAGATTTGCTTTGCAATTTGCAGAGATGAAGCTTCTGGTGGGACTACACAAGGAGTTCACAGCAGAAACAACTTCCTTGGGTAAGAATAAGAATGTGCCAGAAGGCCAAAACCAGGATGCTCAAAAACCACAAGAGCAGCCCAAGGATCTTAAACCAACAACAGAGCAGCCTCAACCAGATAGGGTATTTTCAAAACCATCTGAGAAGCAGCGGGCTGAAGATGGTCGAAGTCAAGGAATACACATTGTTGGAGGATCAGCTTTTGGCTGGAACTTTGTCACTTATTCAGCCAAGGAACCGGCCTATTATGGAGAAACGAAAGAAACATTTCGATTGAGGAATCCAATAAAGTAATTCCCTTCACACTGTAGCTGGCTTAAGGAAAATAATGGGAGTCTATGTGCGTTTGCGCGTGCGTGCGTGTATACACTAATTTACTCAACATTGACAGCTGAAACTTTGCAGAACCTACCCCAATGGATGTAATAATTTTATTGTTGCATATTTTAGGATCAACTAAGTTGTCATAGGGATCGGCGGAAGTGATAGCTTAGTATTTCTTGTTGTCTGTCTGTTTCTGTAATATTCTTTCTAGGCACCCCTATTTCTTTGGTTGGTGTTCCTTAAGCTGCTTTGATGCATGGGCTGTTCTTTTAATGTTTTGTTTTATGCATATATTTGATAATTGGGGGATTTGATAATTGGGGGATGAGATTTGAACCCTAAACGTTTTTTTTTTTAAATATCAAGAAGTGTCACTTGAGTTATAAAACTCTTAGTGATGAAATTAGATATTATTTATATCTTTTCGACTTTTTTTGAGATAATGACCATCGCAAGCCACTAGGATTCATAGCAATGGTGTATGGCAAAACTTTGGGAAGACAAGATTGCTCGAGTTTTAAAAGTAGACGTGAAATCCTTAAAAAGATTGATTGCTTTGGAGTTTTAAAAGTAGAAATGAAATCTTTAAAAAGTTTTACAACGATCCAATTTAGTCCTGGATCTTTCTTTAATTTACAATTTGATCTTTAGAGTTCCATAAGTCTGTAAAATGATTATATTTTTCCTTTTTCTTTTTTTTTTTGGGGTGGGGGGTTGTGTATGGGGGGAATACAAAAATCATACTATCAAGACCGAGACACTTAACACTGTTTTTGCATCCCCCACCTAAAGAAGGAAAAAAAATTGTGGTCTTAAATTAACTAATTTGTGTATTTTGGAGCTTCAATATTAGGGAACTTTATGTATTTATTTTTTCCCTTATTTATTTATCTGTATTATGTTTAATATAAAATCAATTATTGCATCATAGCAATCCAATCTCTATATTATCTCGTTTCAAGAACCCTTTTCATTTTATGGTTTTTTAAACAATCCAATTTTAGAACATTAGTTAAATGCGAAAAGCTTTGTAGCTTAATGACATTGCTTGGTGGGGGATAAAATACCCTTCCATTTAAATCATTCAATTTCTTCTAATTTTTAGTATGATGTAACGCATGTGGCATTTATTTGATTTTGTGTGATTTACATAAATCTATTAAGACTATTTGTCTATTTTAAATGTCTCGTGTCTTACATTTTAAAATTGAAGGATTTAAATGGGAGGAAATCTTTTAAATGTGTGATGTTTCCAACAATGAAAAATGTATCTTGAATAATAATAATAATAATAAGGCTAAATTGCAAAATACACCCTTAAAGTTTGAAAGTGTTTGAATTTTACATTCTAAAGTTCTTGAATTTAAATTTTACCCCCATAAAGTTCAATTCTGTTTACATCAGTAGCTTCTTTGTCCATATTTTTAGTTAAGTGCCACATAAGTTTGCTACTTGTATTTACTTTATTCAATAAAATGATGTTATGTCATTTTTATTATACTATGTCATTTTTAATTTTTTAATGCTACAAAAATGATGTGGCATGATTTTATTGGATAAACTAAACTCACGTGACAATTTTATGTAACACTTAATATATGGACAGAGGAGCTGCTAATGTAAACAAAATAAAAATTCAATGGATAAAATATAAATTTTAAAATTTCAGGAAGTAAAATTTAAATATCTCTAAACGTTAGGGGGTGTAGTTTGTAATTTAGCTGGGGTAATTAGCCAGAAGCTTATTTATAAACTAAAATGGAAGAAGATAATTACAAGCAAGGGTCCATAGCTCAGTGGTAGAGCATTTGACTGCAGATCAAGAGGTCACCGGTTCGAACCCGGTTGGGCCCTTTATTTATATTTTTCAAGTTTAACCGATGTGCAATTTTTTTAAGTTGCAAACCAGTCTCTCACAGTCACAGAGAGACCAATGATATTTTGACACACATCGAGGTCGTTTCTGATATTAAAACCCAGCTTCTTCCAAAATCTTCTTCTTATCTAAACACACCCCCCCCCCCCCCCCCCTCTCTCTCTCTCTCTCTCTTACAGTCTTTAATGTGCAAAGTTGAAGTAGAAAAAGCATGGTGAACCCACAGACAGACAAGCTTGTGAGAAGGACAACTATGGTGGCCACTGTGACTGCTTCCTATTTTCTTTTGACTGCTGACTATGGCTCCGAACCCAATGCTCTCGACCCTGTATGTGTGTTTCTCTCCTTAAATCATTTATCTTATTTCCTTATTGGTTTTAGTCTGAGGGTCTAGTTGGTTGTGAAGAATCTATAGGAAAAAAGAGATGGAAACTTTATGTGAGACTTTATAAAATTAAAAAAAAAAAAAAAAGTTCGGGTTTTTTGGGCTGTTAGACGTATGCTATTCTAGAATATGTTAGCATACAAATGGAGCAAATGCTTTTGGATGGTTAAAGTTTGAAGCTTGTGATGTGGGTTTTCTTTAATTTCCTTTATATTGTTATATCTTGAATGCTTTCTTATCTGATACCATATTCATTTCTTAATTTCCTTTACTTAATTACAAATGTTTTAGCTTTTAATTTTTCTTTGATTGTTTGTTGCAAAATCTGGTATATATTGATTTCTATCATAATTTGTCTATTGTTAAGTTATACACGCACCTGTTGGATCTTGAACCCTCTGATCTCACCCTATACCTTGCCCATACAAGGGAATGAGGTGCTATTTTAGCTAGATCTCATTGGCAACTTGATTCTGGTCAAAATGTGAATACTCTGATTGCAATACGCTTACATTGGGGGTTCTGCACCTGGCCTTTATAGAATACTTGACTGCAACGCTTCAATTATTGTTAGCCATGCCTTGTGGTATAGAATCTTAGGTTTTTCAGAAAAAGAGAGAGTGAGTGCTAAGGTGAACAAGTGGCAAAGACAGCTTGTGTGGAGTTAGAATGATGCGTCCATATAAGGGGTAAGGTGGTAGGAGGTTATTCTAATGATTTGGCTATGTCCAACGAAGACCCAGGTGAGGGGAGGATCATACAAGGTAAATGTAGAAAGAAGCATGGAGATCTATAGAGTGTTAGTGTTCTGCCTAAACATCTAAGCTCAAAGCTCAAATCCCAAAGGTCCAAGCATTTTACTTGGCCTTGGCCGAACTAAAGCTCCTTTATTGAAGCATGCCTTGGGCATACTTTTCTGATGCTATTTGAAGAATAACAAAGCACGCTTTCTGGTGCTTTCTAAAGAAGTACAAATTTTGGATATGCACTTCTTTTTTTCTATTTATTTTTTTAATCTTGTTTTGGCTAAAAAGATATGAATTATTTAAATTAACTGCTTGACCTTAAATGAATTACGTGGATATTTGATTTTTTATACCAACACAACTTCTAAGGTGTTGTACTACACAATTTTTTGCTTACATATCAAAGGACTCAAACGAGGATTATGTAGTTTTCTTGTTCAGGTCTTCGCCTTTTAGATTTATTTTTATGGAACCGTATACTTTATTTTGATCATAGCTATCTCAGCTATGTATTTTTATGTACTACATGAGAATTGTATAAAATGTTATGATTAAACTTAGATGACTAGATAAGTCGTCCATTGATAATTGTTTCAAATTACCATATAAAAAATTTAAGAAATTGAAGTACCTTGTGTAAAATTTGAACTAACAAACTCTGTGCACTTGCACTATCCATTTGAGCCTACAGAAAAAATATATTACTATATTGAGTTTATTAATTTTTTTTAATTATTTTTTATGGATCTTTCTATTAGAGGTTATTACTTATTATACATCATATCTGAAAAATGTGTGCTTTACTTCATTAAGCACTCTTGTTGTGCCTAGGTTTGAAGAAGCTTGTGTGCTTAAGTGTGATTGATGCTATTACCAATCCTGCATAGGATGAAAGATATGACCTGTTCTTAGTAGGTAAAACATAGTCTTGGAGTAGAGGACACAGTCTCTCTCTATGAACTTTTAATGTCTTTAAGGTTAAAACTTTTAGAATTTAACGTTAAAACATCTTTTCTGGGATAAGATTTAGCAGTTTCTGTTCTATGAAGACACAAATCAGTGGAAGGATTTACATTTAAAGAGAAAACCAGGGAATTGGCAAAATGGTTATTGTGTGTAGCATGTTTGTTTAAAGAAAATTTTTTGTAAAGAAACTATTTGCATATGAAAAAGAAACATAATACTTAAACCCAAAAAAAAAAAAGCAGAATTGCCCCCTCACCCTCCTCTATTTTCCTTCTTCCTTGTATGCAGTGGAGAATGCACTGCAAAGTTTCATCCTGGCAGATAAGAAATGGTACTCAACTGAAAAAAAAAAAAAAAAAAAAAAAATCCTCAATTTGACCAGAACAATAAGCATGTGTGCGTGCATTCACCCAATCTTCTGGGTTATACACTTTTAATTTTTCTGGACTCTTTGTGAGGTGATTTTTTTTTTTAGCCTCCTGTAAAATTACTTTTGACTACTGCATTAGGGGTAAGAAGTAAGAGAACTATGGATTACTTTTGGATTTTTATATGTCAAGTTGAAAATTTTAGATCGATGCATAATCTATATTCATGAAATAGTAAGTAGAGCATGTACAACAGTGTAGACCAGAAAGTTAACCCTGTGGTCCATATTGTAGAGTAATAGCCATATTGCTGAGGCAATTTTTCAGCTAATAAAAGATAATATATGTGCTTGCTTTTATTGTTGACAAGAAATTGATTTATCTATTTAATTGTAGCATGGTTAGCTCATACTCATACTATGATAAAGATTGGTATTCTTTTGGAGTCTGTGATGACACAAATTTGCAATGGCAGATTAAGAAGGCGATAGTGTCAGCAGAAAACACTGTGAAAGAGTTCATATTTGGAACAAAGAAGTAACTTCAAGAGAACCAAATGGTGAAGCTGGGATCCAACAGTGCAAAGGAAAATCCTTAATTGATGGGCAGTTCACTTTGTATAGGAATATCATGGACTTGAGTAAGGATTTTACAACCTGTGTTGAATTTTTGAAAGTTGTAATGTGGGACCTAGTTTTTTTAACACATGTTTTATTGTTTTGGAAATTTCATATTGTTGGGCCTCTTGCTGCAATCAAATACTTTGCTTGATGGATGGTTATATACTTGTATTATTGATTATAAAAAAAAAAAAAAAATGCTGTTCTCCAAGCTAGCTTGGATGGAACCTGGAAATAGCTCACGCTCAATCTAAGAAAAGCATGTGAAGATCTTGAGCCCTGCCAAAATCTCATGATTTTAGTGCTTGTGGTTGTGGGTTGCAACTTCAAAAAAATAATGAGTCCCTGATATGCCACCAGGAGATGGACCCATTTGCATGGTCTTCACAAGTTTATTGCACAAAATTTTCTGTGTCTGTGTTGTGGTGCTGAGGGGTTTCAAAGGCTCTTCTTACTGATCCTGTTGTGGCAAGAACTACTACTTTGATCTAGTTAATTTCTTCTAATATCTCTTTGTGACCTTGTTTTGTGGAGATTTCATCCCCAATGTGACATTTTTTTCACTAGTTAATTGAAGGGATATAAAAGTTCATGCCCAATGCAAGCTCTCGCTTTTGTGGGGGTCTACAGTTAATTGTGTGAGTCCTAACAATAAATTTGTTCAATGCATATTGTATTTGGTATCTAATTTTTTGTCCCTGTTAAGGGATCGGTTGACATTGCAAACAATAAATAATTAGCCTCTTAACTTAACGAGGCAGAATTTATCCCAAATTAAACACACTTGTATTGAATCTAACGACACGCATAAAGAAATTGAGAATTCAATCAATTGAGGGTGTTTTATATGTGTGTGTATATATATATATATATATATAATCTTTGAATGAAATCGATGGAAATATTATTGTTAAGAAAATATTTATGAGTATATGTAGTATAATCTAGAAAACATAAAGAGGTGACCAACACAACCACAACCCTATGATAAAGAACTCTTCTTCATTTACAGAGAAAAGAACATAAGATTTCCAAACAAAAACTTGTTGCTATCAGTAAGATACAAAAAGGACAATGCAAATAACCTACTTTCTAAGCTAAGGTTTCGTTTGGTACACTCACTCAAACACATGTTTTCAGTTTTTAAACAATATTACACGTATTTTTACACACTTTTTTATCCACACGTATTTTCACACATGTTTTCAAACGCATGTTTTTAGTTTTTAAATGTATATACCAAACATCCTTTAAATATCTAGAGAGGAAGAGATGATGACCCACGAAAGCATAGACGAAGACTTCCACACAGAGCAACGAGAGACCCATGCAACATATTCCAAATCGCCATGGATATCACAATCGATCACCATTAATAAAGAATAACCATTTTAAATCACTTCAGGTTAGTAGGGCTTTCAAGTATTTGGAATACATTGGGGTTGTAAATGACATTGCGTTCTTCACTAAAAATAGCGACTCCTTCAAAAAAACAACAAACAAGGGCAAGCTCACCATGAAACAATGCTTGCAATGGTGGCTGCAGAGCACCCTCTCTTTGAGAGTACTCTTTTTACTCCCTGTGACACACTCGTAGTTTACTAGTTTTTCTTGCTTGTTTGCTTTTTATTTTTTAATAAATTCCAAGAGACAAAAACGAGTCGTTTTATGCCTATGTTGACTACATATTTTTATCCAAAAAAAAAAATATTTGAACATGTGTAAAAACCTCCATCACAAAATAACCGTTTCCAACTAACCCATCCACTCCCTCCTCTTCCTCTCACTCACTCACTCACTCAGTGTCTTTTTTAACCCTCTCTGAAACCCTAACATGCTCTCTCTTTGCCTCTCCTTCAAAGCCCTAACTCCCACAAATGACACAAACGGCCACAAACCCTATCAAACCCATATCCAATATCTCTCTCTCTTCCAACTTCACCCCCAAAACTTTCCTCAAACCACACCCAACAACTACCCTTCCCTCCATTTTCAACTCCAAACCCAAAACCCTCTCTTTCAAAATCCACTCCTCTTCAAACTCCCCACTTCCTCCTCCCTCCTCTGACACTGAGTTCCTTTTCTCAATCCTCCACGCAATACCCGACTGGGCCGACCACGTAAAAGAGCGAGGAGTGCGAAAGAAACGAACTCTTTACGACCACGAGAAATGGATTCAACACAGGAGCTCGCTTCGCCATTGGCGCCACGTCTCGTCGAGCCTCTCGTCCCGTGTGATCCTATCTTTGTTCCCTCCAGTGATCGCCTTCACTTCTTTTGCGGCCATAATTGCAGGTTACAATTCTGCTGTGTCGCTGCATTGGTTGCCCGGTTTTTTCCCAGTGTTGAGGGCCTCAACGTTGCCGTACCAGTTGACAGCACCGGCGCTGGCGCTGTTGTTGGTGTTCAGGACGGAGGCTTCGTACTCGAGGTTCGAGGAGGGGAGGAAGGCGTGGATGAAGGTGATTGCCGGGACGAATGATTTGGCGAGGCAGGTGATTTCTGGGGTTGAGAATTCAGTCAATGCGCCGCTCAAGAAGGCGCTTTTGCAGTACATTATGGCATTTCCGGTTGCGCTTAAGGTTAGTGATGGACAGTCTCTGTTTAATTTGCTATTTTTGGTATGGTACTTTGCTTCTGTTTTAGCTTAGTGAGGGAAAGAAGTAATTGTATTTGAATTTGTACTTAATCTTGCTTTTGCAAATGTCTAGGAGAAGTGGTTGGTAGGTAGCCTAATAAGCTTTGCTAATGTTTTAAATTGAATTTTGAAGCAAGTAATGTACTGGTGCAACAAAATGGAAAATCAGAGTTTTGTGATGAGTGATGACTTCTTCTTCTTCTTTTTTCCTGAGTAATATGATATGCTAGGAAAAGGCTCAATGTCGTTTTTTTTTTCTTTTTTTCTTTCTGTAATTTGGAGAATGTGATTTGGTCAGGTTTAGCTTGGTGACACAAACTTACTGATGTGAACAGTTTAAGTGCAGTGTCATTTGATTTATGGCCTAGATGTTAGGCAAGAGCTCCAGAATGTGCTTGAAGTTGATGATCTGGCAATAGTAGTCAATTCAAAGCATCGGCCACGTTGCATCATTGAGTTCATCTCTCAAAGCCTCCAGATGCTAAAGTTGGAGGAATCAAGGAGAAATGCACTGGTAATTCCCTTCTTGGGCTATCTAAGAGTTTCCAAAAGTGATCCCAGGGTTTTTCCTGTTTTGTTTTTTTGTTTTGGTTATTTTATTCCATTCCAAGAAGTTGGATAATGGTAACACAGTAGTGTAAATTAAATTTTTTAAAAAAATTATAGACAATCAGGTGTAAAATTGGCGGACTTTTGATTCTTAATCTGCTGAATATTAAGAATCAAAAGTCACCAGTATCATGTAGAAACATTTATGCAGTTTGTACATTCTTGAAGCTTTCCAAAAACATTTACCTTAAAACTATAATGTTTCTATATGCCAATACAAGCTCAAAACTACCAAAATTACTTGCATTGTGTAAAAAAATTTTATTGAGGTTGTAGTTTTCCAAATGTAATGCAGGAGTCAAAGATCTCTGGTTTCCATGAAGGAATTGGTGTTTGTGAACAACTTTTGGGTATCCCCATCCCCCTGTCCTACACTCGCTTGACCTCAAGGTTTCTAGTCCTCTGGCATCTCACTCTTCCTATCATACTTTGGGATGATTGCCATTGGATCGTGATTCCTGCTACTTTCATGAGTGCTGCTTCTTTGTTCTGCATAGAAGAAGTATGTATTGCTTCTGTCTGCCTTATTATGCATGTGATTGTATTTGTATATGTGTGCTAGTAAAGCAATAGGAAATACTACTTTGAATCATAGAACTTTAAGGAAATATACAATTAACAAACATTTTTCAAATTTGAAAATGACCCAGAAGAAATGGTTTTGTCCTTATTCAGTTATTCTCATGTGATATTCACTTTCCAATATTTTGAACATAAAGACCAAATCTGAATTTTTTGACCAGTTTTTCTACTCACTAAAAAAGCTCATTCCCAGTTTTTCTACTCTCATTATTATAGAAAATTCCATTGTTTTATGACTGAATCGTTCATCCCTGACTTGACTGATGTGGCAAGGGCACTTTAGAAAATAAACCCAATAATGAATTTCAATTTTGGTATAAAATGAAAAAGAGAAGTGAAGGCTCATGTTAGTCAGGATTGGGAGTCATGGATGAGAAACAAATTATCGTGAGTCTTATGTATCCATTGGCTTCTCCCCCCCCCCCCCCCCCCCCCTTCTTTTTTATTTAAAAATTCAGTCTTCCTTGTTATGAAGTTAGAAATAATGGATGCTCAGGGTTCCCAAATATGACTATTAATAAGACAAATGGAAAAATAGAAGTGGGAGTCTACATCAAGGCACATGTTTTTTTTGGTCTTCAGTCATGCAAGTCTTCTTTCTTCTTTCTTTTAGTGGGGGGGGGGGGGGGGGGGTGGGGTGGTTGAAAATTTGTTAACTTGAAGTTGTATAGTGTTCAGCAACATGCTCTCTCTCTCTCTCTCTCAAATGAATTAAAAATGTTGAAACTGTTGCATGTATCTACCTTGTGTCACCAAGTGGCTACACAAGCTGTTGCATATTTTGCAAACAAAATACAGTTTTCATATTCTGATATGATGATAATTGATTTCTGTAGGTTGGTGTTCTTATTGAAGAGCCATTTCCAATGCTGGCACTGGATGAGCTTTGCAAGCTAGTTCACAACAATATTCAGGAAGCAATTGCAACCGACAAAATGATTCAAGCTCAGTTGACTGCAAAAATGAGAAGCCACTCTAAGGAGCACTCACCAAATGGTCGTCCTACTTCTTAGGTTGATGGGAAGCTCATTTTTATTTTCACAATTTAGGCTACTAGGCATGGTACCCATATATTTCCCTGTTTGCAGAGCTGGTGGCTAATTACATGCATCATCTGTCATATAAATCGCACATTATAGTTGAGCTTTAGCATCAAAGTATGTAGATATGAAATTATTTACTCCCATGAAATTTGTTTTCTTATTTCATATGTATATAATAGACTTGTTTTGATGATAGAATTAATCACCAATTTGGGCTGCTCTGCATTTCTATGTTGAATGATTCTTTAGATGACTCAGATAGTGTCAAAGTACATATACTAAGAGTACTTACCAAAATAAGTTTTTGTTTTCTTTTCTATTTCTTATTTTGATGAAGGACAAAATGTTGATGTAAGAGGGCTAAATCACCCTATTCTTCCTAACCAAAAGAATGAGATATGACAGCTCAATCACCTCATCTTCAAGAAATTTCCACTAGACCAATTGAAAACAAGTTGGGAGAATATACATTTGCATCCTACCCTTGCAATCACTCTCATTAAGAAAAGTATAATGCTATGACAAAGGCTCTTGGCTATAAGATATTCGCTTTTATCCCTTTTCATAACTTCAATGCTGCCAATTTCCCACCAGCATATTCCTCCTAAAGCTTCTACAACAGTTCTATGATCCTTTCGTTGACCCTTTAAAAAGCTACTATAAATTGACAAAACCTCTCTAACTCGTCAAACCACTGTACCATTCATCGCACTTGCAATTAAATTCATTTGAACCAAAATCGCCATCCAAATCCCTTTCTAGTCAATTAAATTTCTCTTGTATTTTGATGATGGTTATATATACAAGTTGAAGTTGTCATTTTTTGTCCTAATATGGAGACAATTTCTAATCATGTTTGCAATGTGTGAACTAGGGAGGCAAGCCTCAAACCAAGCATTCTTAGTCAGGTAAAGTTTGTCAACACAATTAACTATTACTACTGTCTATTGGGATTAAATTCCTTCTTCTTCTTTTTTGTTAAGTGTCTATTAGGATTAAATTCAATTGCGGTTGCGGTTGTGGTGCACATTTTATGTTCGTACGAAAATAATTAGTTCATATCTCTGCGTTATCATTTTACAGAACTTTGCATACAAATGCAAAGAAAGACAACATGTAAAGCTAGCCGAGGTTAGAGGACTGTGATACCCTTTTTTTTTAATTAAAAAAAATGGATAAATAAGGAAAGAGTGAGGCGTTAAAGCCAGATAAGCAGTAGGAAGATGGAATCTCAGGTAAAATTTCCATGACGGCAAAAAAAAAAAAAATATATATATATATATATAAAATATAAACAACTTTAGATTTTACTGTTGTAGTAGTCAATGTCTTGAATTCTAAGCTAGAGACCGTTTTGATTTAGAGTAATAATAGCCTTCTACTCCTTTTTATACAGTTACCTACACACTGTCATACAATTTTGGTTAAAAATATGAAATTGTTTGCCTTAACTGAAATCATGTTTTGCAACCTTAAAAACACAATTTTAAAATGGAATATATACAAAATGTGTAATAGCAAGTATATAATAAAATTTTCCATTTGGTTCAACTACTAAAATCGAATACTTGGATATCAGTCTATACCGATATATATCAATAATTTTATTAGAAATCCATAGCCAAGCCATCTCATTGACCAACATAAATTCATAAAAAGATTTAAAACATTTAAAGACATAGCACAAAAGTTCATAAAATATTAAAAACTCATAAATAACATGTTTGGTAAGAGCATTTATGTTTTTTTTTTTTTTTTTTTTTTCAAAACAGTGTAATAGTTTTCAAAAAATTGGATTGGAAAAGTATTTTTAGGGAACTTAATATAATGCAAAAGTTATGGGTTTGACACCATTTTTCTGGAACAGTTTTTTAGAAACCATATGCTATTTAGGATAGAATGTGCGGTCCACTTTTTCAAAATATTTACAAACATGCCATTGAAATATGTTTTTAAAGTTCACTTGGTTGTGCCGGAACAAAATGGCCATTATTCAAAATTTTGGTTGTAGCACTTATGTTGTGTTGCAACGAGTTCCAATCACAGAATCACTTACATTAAAGATAACCCTCTAGCACTATTTTCTTATCAGAGATTATGGGTTGTAAATTCTTCACTTTTAGTCCTCTATCCAGACTCTTAATTGCCACTTGCAAATTCTCATTATCACTGTCACTTCCACCCCAAATTGGCAAAATTTCCATCACAATTTTTTGCAACAAATTTTGCTCAATACTCTCTTTTAGAAGCTCTTCAAGATCTCCAAAGCTCCCCCTCAAATCCAGCAAAACACTACAAAAACCTTGGCGCTTACAATATTCCAGAATTGCATTCAGATTTATCTGATCCAAAACCACTGTTTCAATTCCCTGTTGAGCTGTTATGCCCCCTACATCCATCTCTTTGTCTGTGAAGATAATCACATTAGCAGTTTCTTCAGTGGAGAGAGCTGGGATTCTGGTCAGAGGACTAGGATTTCTTGCTGTTGTAATCAAAAGGGGTTGCTTGGCTCCAGGCTCTCGGGACGCCGGAATGGAGAGCTTATCAATTAATAGTGTGGGAGACAGTATAACTGCATCATGCTCCTGTAACAATTGTGAGTAGTATCCACCAGCCTCTGCCACTCCTTCACCAAGCTGATCTAAAACATTGCCATTAACTGAGAGAGAGTATCTGCAGGTCACAGAGAGTTCTTTAAATGGAATACATTTTTGTTTATATTTACTTAGAATAGAAGCTAAAACAGCAAGTTTTCAAGAAAATTCAAAATATAATAACACCCAAGCAACATCTTTTAACAAAAAAATTAAAAGTTTTACAAAAAAACCAAGAAGATAAAATAGTATGACTATAAATAGATATAAAACCATTTAAAGATCAATGGCATTCTTTCTATTATATAAAAAATGTGGTAACTTTACCTGAGTGTTAAAAAAGGTTTTCCAGTCAGCATTTGATGGATATAGGCCTCATTGAGCCTCTTGCACAATTCTTCTTCCACGCCCACTGTCACATTGATTCCTGCATCTCTCAGTTTATCCAGTCCCTTTGAAGCCACTATTGGGTTTGGATCAACCATCCCGACCACTACCTTTTTTACTTTGGCTTTAATCATTGCTTCAGTGCAGGGAGGAGTTCTCCCATAGTGGTTACATGGTTCCAAGCTCACATATGCTGTTGCATTCTCAGCCAAATCCCCGGCATCTCTCAGAGCAAAGACCTGCAAATTTCACCACTTGACTTCATACATTCAGCAAAGGCTATACATAAACAAGATATTATAATTCTCTCTCTAATTTCCAACTCTATCATTTTTCAGAGAATAACACTGAATTTCTAGATATACATGAATGGTAAATTACATTTTGCAACTATTTTTCCAAACCAATTTACTACAAATCTGAAGAAATAAGCCCATAAACTATATTGCTTATTTTTTTCACTGTTAGTAACCCATAAACCAAGTGGCCCTTAACTGAATTGATGAAACATACCTGGTGCTTGTAATGTAAGTTATATTTCTCCTTATCAAGGAACCTTTCTATGCAACTTACAAGATGACAACATTTTCCTGGTCACAAATCTTTTCTTTCTTCTTAGTTCTATATATATATATATATATATATCCCCCTCTTTAGTGTGAACATTGATTTTTTGCAATGACAGCTATGGCATCCCACAACTGGTTAACTAGTCTTGCAATGGAGAGAAAAATTTTACTCTTTTAAGTTGCAATCATTGTTTCATAAGGTCACTTCAAGTTAAGGCTACCTGACAAATGGATTAATACTGCTAAAAGAATAGATTAAGGCTCATTTATTTGATTTGTCTTTTATTTTTATTTTTATATATAAGTAATAGAAATTTTATTTTATTTGTAGCTAATGGTAGTAAATGTTTTTGCAAAATAGTCCAGTGTAGTAATCTTTTGATTAGTAAGTTTCACAAGCATCTAATAGTTTTTGAATTCATGAATTACCACCTCCATCCAATGTTGTGGTAGGAGGAACGGACTTTGGAGCCAGAGTTCATTGACATAGTTTAGGTCCTTTAGGATAGTAGCATGTAATAACCCAACACAAATACCATAAGAACATAACTGTTTATAAACTACTCATTCCAAAATACAATAATGCAGAACCATTTTTATGTTAGCACATTCAAAATCTCTTACCGTCAAAACAAATTATAAGTTCAGAATCAGTTTATGGAAAAGGTAGAGAATTACCCAAACTGCCAAACATGCTTATCAAACAGTCTTCTTTTTTTTCCCTCCATGCAAAACAGAGTTTTAAGGTCGAACTAAACTAAAAATAGACAATAGGCGTTTCACAAACTTAGACAATCCACAAGTTAGAGCCTTTATCACCACTTTCAAAGTGCCAAAACAATATTTCCACAAAACTTAAGTACCTACATAATGCTCAAAAAATAAACACACAAATCTGAAGAAAGAAAAGGGGAAACAAAAATACACACCACAGTACCACACACACACACACAAAACTATCTTTCATTCTTATTGCACATGAGAAAAAAGAGAGGAAAGTGGGTTTTACCTCAGCATGAGGCTGTCCAGCTTTAGGGTGAAAGCCTTCACCAACAATTTTGCCATCCTTGACAATAACACAACCCACCATGGGATTGGGACTGGTACGCCCAATTGCCTTCCTGGCAAGCTCCACACACCTCCTCATGTAAAACCCATCATCATCATTCTCATTATTTTGTGCCATTCCACCACATCTGACCTTTACCAAACCACCAAGATTCTTCAAACAAGTTCGTGATTTGGACACCCTTTTGAGTGAATTGCAAAACCCAGATTTGGACACAAGTTCGGTGGAGTGGTGGGTGGAATATGGGGGAGGGAAAGAAGGGAATATAATATGAGGAGCCGGCGTGAGAGTGTGATTGGGAAATGAAAGACTTTGAATTTGAATATTCATTGAAAAATGAAAACCCAGGTGGGGAGTGAGAATATGTTATGTAGCAACAGCCTCTCTAACTCTAAATTTTTTTTTAGAGTTGCCACAGTAGCTCTCTTGAAGGAGAAGAGAACACTGTAGCAATTCCCATTAAAATAATCCCCGGTTGAATAAAAGATTATTATTTTTCCTCTTTCATTCTTTAGTCCCTCTTCTCATCAGGAAACAAAGGGGAAGCAACTCTCTCTCTCTCTCTCAAATCAACCCAGCTTTCTCTCATAAAAACGATATGGCCGCAAAACCTAAGCTCCAAAACTACCAGATCGATCTGAGAGACTTTTGGTGAATGTTCGTTGATGATATAAATGATTTTAGCAATTGGCAGATAGAAGAATTTTTACAACCAACATACGCTTGGCTGAAGAAGAAGAAGAATCTGCTAGAGTAGAAAGGCAAAAGGAAGGAGATATATTTTCGCTGTGAAAAAAGAATGCTGGAGGCTTTAGGGGTGTTTGGTAGGGTAGTTTGTTTGAGTAACGTGTTTGTAGATTTTTAAAGTAAAATGTTTTAATGTTGTATAAAATGTAAAAACGTGAGATTTTAAGCTTGCTAACTAAACTTTTTTTTTTTTTTTTTTTTTTGTGTTTTTTTGTGTTTTTTTTTTTGAGAAAGTAGTACTGAGAAACGTGGTTTGGCCTTTAAATTAAGCTTTTATTTTATTAAAATTTAATGATAAGCTTTTACTAAAGAATCTGATAAGAGTACATTTTTTTGAGAGGGATAAGAGTACATTTTTAATAATTATAATTTAAGAATAATAATCTCTTACTCTTAGATTAAGATTAGATAGTTTTTTTAAAAAGAAAAAATATAAAAGGATAATGAAAAATTAATGAATATTAATAATTAAAAAATAGAAACTTGACAAAAAGTAATGTATATAATATTGTCTGAGCCCGGGTTCGAACCGGGGACCTCTAGTGTGTGAGACTAGCGTGATAACCAACTACACCACCCAGACAGACGGCACGATTTATAGCTGTTATTTTAATAACTAGGGCTTCACCCATGCATAAAAGAAAAACAAAATTGTATTATAACATATATTTAAATAATAAGTAATTACAAGAATCTTATTTCTCCGGTTGAAACCCATAAAATAATTAAAATAGTACATAAAAAAATTTGTATATTAAAAAGAAAAAAAAAGACATATTGAGCTTTCCTAGTCAATATTGCAATGAAAGTGACATTACAAAGAAGATAAAACCTGGGAAGTTTTTGCAATGCTAATTCAGGCTCCAATACTAATATTCATCAATAAACATGCCTCTTTCCTTGAGACGGATTTTTCAAACTTTACTGGAGTTAATTGCAGGGTGTACGTAACAAAAGGAATCCCAATGATATTAAGCAAATTTCGAGTGCATACTTTAAGTTCATCAAATCTATATATTCGTATAGGTTAATTATAAGAATAACTAACTGAGATGATAACAAGTTTATTGCAAATTGTAGGAGCTTTTTAATTTGTTAATAGAGTTTTTGATCATACATATCATAGGTGAATGTCATATATGCATACCAAGATAAGAAAGGACTTTTAAAATACATTTGAACATATAGATAGACATATTAAGTGAATTGTAATCATTTATAATAAAAAGAATTTAAGTAATTAGTCCATTTTTTTTACAAGATATGAAATATGCAAACACAACTCACTGATCCAATCCAACCCAACCTATCCTACCAAGGTAGAATTGGATTGAAAAACATACTTAAACCCAACCTATGCATACCCTTACTTTAAAGGATATTTGGCCATTGAAAAATATAACAAGGGTAAAATACAAAAACAAACCTTGAGGCTTAAGCTAATATCATATGGGAGAAATCCAAATTCCAAACAGTGAAAGATGGATAGTTCAAGTGTTTTATAGAAGGAAAAAAAAAAAAAAAAACTAATGTAAAATAATGAATTGGAAAAGATTTTTTTTGGTATATGGCCTTTTTTTTCCTTAGAAACCATCATTTGTTCCTTAGTCTTTCATCAATTTTTTCCTTTAAACCATCATTTTTCTTAGGACTATTATTTGTCCATCCTTTGTTGACTAGTTCTATTGGAGTACTTATTTGTCTTTCTCTTTCTATATCTCATTTCTTACATATAGTTTCTATCTTTTCAATAGTATTATTTTCCTTTTCAATTTTTTCTAACATCTCTTTTACTATGCATTTTCTTATCATTCATTTTTCTTTGTCTTCATCAATTATATTTAGGTTCTTCTTTTGTATTGTTTCTATAACACTAGGATTCTTTCTTTTATCTTCTATACGCGTTGTTCTTTCCATCATTAGGTTATCTTTCTTATTATTACTCTTTTTTCTTTTTATGTCATTTTCTTTTTGAGACTTAAGCTAATATCATGTGAGAAATCCAAATTCCAAACAGTGAAGATTGATAGTTCAAGTGTTTTATAGAGAAAAAAAAAACTAATGTAAAATAATGAATTGGAAAAGGTTTCTTTGACATATAGCCTTTTTTTTTTCCTTAGAAACACTTTTTTTTTTTTTTTTTTTTGAGAATCAATTTCCTTAGAAACATTTTGATGGAGGATTCATGTTTTTTCAATGCTAGACTAGGAGTCCCTTTAATTTCACGTTAGCTCTTGATTTATACTCGTTCGATACTCTTCTATCAAGAAGTACATTGGTACACTATAAGACATTTACCAAACAACCTTATAAGCATCCCGATCACAAAAAGACTCTTAATAGGATGAGTCTTTATCTATTAATCTTACTATTAAAAATATATATATATATATATATATGTATATAAATTTAAATGATTTGGATAAAAACTATATGGTAAAAGAATCTTACATTAGAGATAATAAAAAAAAAAATCAAATTTGCACCAAATAACGCATCGTTTAAAAACTCCTTAATCCTCGAAATCTTTTATTTCCTCTCAACAACCCATTTTGATTCATAGGTCTTATAGTGATTGCATTATAACAAAAGTCTAAACTATCTAATTAACATATGTTCTTAAAGTATTTATCAATTGACCACTTAAAAAAAGTTTTAATATCATTTTAATAAAAAAAATATAAAAAACAGTTAAAAAAAATCAATTTTAACATCACTTATTTTTATCTTTTCCCATAAAATTTGTTTAAAAATAAGTATCCAGTAACACAAATCAAAGCCATAAAATAAAATAAATGAAATAAGAAATTGTTCCTTTATGGCCGTTTTGTGGTGTATAGCTGAGGAAAGGTGTGCGCTGTAAGCCTCTCCCCATCAGATTCACTTTACATTACATTACAGTCTCCACTACTACATACGCGCGCTACGCTCCCAAAATTAAATCCCCAACTGTAACTTTTTTTCAAAATTTGAAAACCCTAACCTCCCAACAACAACAGAGACAAAGAGAGAGAGATGAAGAGAAGGGTGGGAAGCTCGGAAGAAGAAGAAGAAGAAGAAGAAGAAGAAGACAATGAAGAGTTGGAGAGAGATGTGAAGCAAATGGCTGAGAAGCTTCTACAATACAGAACCACTCTACCCGACCACCTCAGGTCCACTTTCACTTCCGTCCTCACCGCTCAGAGACCCGTTTTACCTCCTCCATCCGAATCCGCTCTCTCTGGAGCTCCGATTCCAGGTACCATTTCCCATTTCTAGGTTTTGTCTACCAATGTGCCCTTTTTCATAGCTCACTCAATCTAAGAGAGAAGAATTTTGGGTTTATTTTCTCAAAGCAATTAACAAAAAATATGAGGGGGTTTCTCGAATTTGAGCTCTTTTTTATCTTCTATATAACTTTTTTTTTTTTTTTAATATTTGAAAATTTCATCTCTAGGTTTAATATAGTAGTATTTTTTTGTTATGCACTTGGGAATGACAATGAAGTCTGTTATAGATTCGTATATATAAAGAGTAGTTTACCCTCAAATGAATATGATGAAGATTATGGATTGAAATCTGAGAGGATTACCAAATTGAAAGAGGTGAGTGGGACCAAAGATGAAATCATCATTCTTGGGTTAATACTACTTCCAAATGAAGAGTTAACTTACAAGAAAAAAAAAGTCTTCGTTGATCAAAGTTGTGCTTCCCTGTGTGTTATCTGGTTTGATAGTCATGTCTTGTATCCTAGCCCCATGTAGGGGGTGTTCACGGGTCAGCTGGGCTCGGGTTTAGAGTCAGCCTATCACTTGAATCGAGCATTTTGGGTTCGAAACTTTTCCAACCATTGCCAATTGGAAAACTTGGTCGAAGCCAACTGCAATACATTCTCCGGTGAGTGGTTGGTTTTCAGTTGGCAATTGGTGCTACAGCCACGAGCAACAAAGGGAAGTGATGACGGCAGCACTCAAGGTTCAAAGCCGGACACTCTCACTAGACTGCCCACTCGATCAAACCCGTAAGGTCTGACCATGTTGGTTGGGTGGGTTTGTTTGGCTAGGTTTTTTTTATCACCCCTAGTCTTATGTGAATAATTGTTTGTTGAAGGTGATGATTCATTTTAGTAGCCTCTTAAATCCACCTTGGTTACCCTGTATCCCTTTCTTATACATGTGCATACAAAATTACAATGCAAATGGGTTGTAGATTGCACAGACACCCTCCTAATCATTTCCATATGGAGTTACTCTCCTAACAGGAAACAATGTTATGATTGGATTACAGGCCATTGGTTGACATTGCATGAATATGTCAGATAAACACAAGTTGCGGTCATTGCGAAGATGAGATTAAAGCTTGTGATGAGCTTGAGATGATATAAATTTAAAGGCGAATTTGAAAGCTAATTGTTCTGATTTGGACACATTCATCACATATTATTTCCAAAGTCATATACAAATATGTTGTCTCTTTAAACGTCCATGGCAAGTTATTGACTATCATTGACAGACCTTATATTTTTTGTTACATGTCTAATAATATGTCGATTATAAGCACAGAATTAAGCATGACTCTGATTTATGAAAATTACAAAGTTTGACTTTTCTGATGGACTCAACCTAATATTCCATTTTTTGATTCATGGTCTTCATCTTGAGCACACTGAGCTAGTTAAACACTTAAACTTATTAGTGATATCATATTCTGTTGCAATTCCTGATGCATTCTTTGTTCTCAGCTTTATCTGGGAAAGAGCATGCATCATAAACTGCCATATGGAACTTGAGGCATTTTTTTTATAGTGGAAGTTGTATGAGCAGTGGAGCTCACATTCTGAAGATGTGGGACTGCTCTTCCTCCTGTCCAGCTAGATCCTGTGTCTGTTCAGCACTCTGTTCCTTATAAGGGAGCACTTTTTCTCTGTCTTTAGCCTTGAAGTGTAGTACTTACAAATAGAATTGCTAACACCATACTTGGAAGTTTACTGGAAAAGAATTGAAAGGAATGGATAAATTAAGATGAATGGAATAGAAAGGATTGAGGTGTCCTCTCGTTTTTTTTTTTTTGCTAATGGGGTGTTTTCTTGTCAGTATGTTTGTAAGTTTATAAATTAAGGAAAAAAATGAAATTAATATATAATTTTACTTTAAACCCTTTACCTTTTTGTTCATGCCTTTTATCAAGTTTTGGTCATAAATGTTAGTTTGCTTGAATTCATTGAAGGCATAGCATTCTGCCCATTTTTGGGTGGTATGTTGATGGAGAAATCATTGTTCATTCCATTAACAGTATGTCCAAGTGTACTGTAAAATGTAAATACCTTTTTTTCCCTTCTTAGTCTGTTGGTGATACATAAGCGACACAAAATTTTTGGATTAAGGCTTGATTGTTGTTGTTGCTGGTGTTGCTTGCTTGCTTTATTTCCACAGTAAAAATGGTCCTATTTAATCTATCTTTTGAAACTTGTGAACCACTTCAGTAGCCTCTATTGTTTGTAGTTCAGTATATCCATCTGTTGTTTGAGGCACTGATCTTGTATCCATTATACAGATGCAGGAGGACAGGTTAAATCTATTGAGGGGCTACAAGATGCAGAACAGGATCAAGAGACTGTTGAGAAATTACGATTACTTAAAGATAAAATTTCTAGTAATGTCTCTGCTATGCCTATTGTTTTGAAGAGGATGAAAGAGTGCATTTCTAAGATTGACAAATTGGATTCTTACAACGGAATCATACATCCTGCATTTAAGAGGAAAAAGACTAGTTGACCAAATCTCAGCATTCTCACATTATTTTTGTATTAGTTGATGATTTGAAGAGTAGTGGCGAGGGTGTCTCCCAATGGTTGATCAACTTTATTTGCTTAATGAAGACATGCTTACATTTGGAAGGAAAGGGATCTAATGGCAAGGGTTGTCACCTAGAATGGATTTGGAATTTCACATGTACCTGTAATTAATTCAAAGGGCATCGCCTATGATATGTATCGTAATGTGTTGTTAATATTCACAAAGCACCACTTGCAACCATCGAAGCGTTACAAGAGAGGATGCTGCATTCTCAAATGTTTATATATTTTTTGAACTTTCCTGTTTTTTTTTTTTTTTTTCCTTCCCCTTTCAATTTTTTGGGCTGCTTGCTTCTGAAATATATTAAAAACTAAGAGCAGTCTGTGACTAGTCAGATCATGTGTCTTTCCATTTTCCCCAACTGACTATTTCTGTTCGTTTTCCATTTGTCTATGGAACGTAGCATTGGGTTTTCAATTTTACTACAGTTCGCTGGCTAGCAGGTACCTATGAGAATCAGAACCTGGGTTGTGGACTACTGGGTCATTCTGAAGACATGCTCACTAAATATGTAATGATTCTTTTGTAAATGTTTTCTGAAAAATGAGTTGTTTTCTAGCAAAAATTTTCTGAAAAATTGACTAATTTTCTTATTTGGTTGTAACTTGTAACTCTGAAAATGAGCTCAAAAACATTTTTTGTTATTTGACTGCATGGAAAATCATTTATATTTCTTGTAATTTGAAATGATTATATAAACAAAAACTTTTATTCACGAAAATATACTTGAAATAAGAAATTATCTCCAGTTTTTTAGGTTATTTGAGAGGTCTAAAAACGACAACTAGATTTTTTATTTGGAATTGACAAAAAATAAAGTGGGAAAAAGTTGCGGTCAATCCATGTTGGTCTGTAAAAACAAAGGAAGAGAGAAATTACCATTGGTTCTATTGGACTAGTTTTTTGTTGATTATGGAAAACATTTTTCGTTGAACTTGCATTTTCTGCAAAGTGCAAACTCCAATATCAAACACCTAAGAGTATTAAAAAACGTTTTTCAAAAAATACCTTTTGCTGAAACAAACTGAACAGCAATCAACTTTTGTCTCCCCCTCTTAAATGAAAAAATGATGTCTGAGCGGGTGATCCCTCCCTAAGAATCATGAGCATTCCTGCAGAGGCCTCCTATAGTTGACGGTCGTGACAGTGTTTGAACCGAAGGCTTGCAAATTTATACAATATCAGAATGATCAAAATAGGCAACAAACTTGACCGGAGCCAATTGCACATGACATGGACACGTCATCTTCCTATTGCGAGTTTATAACCTAGGGCTATAACCATGTTTATAACCAAATTTTGTTCATGCCAAAATTGTGCTGCACAATGTCCCCACACCCACCCCAAAGAAACCAAAAAAACCCCACAGATAGAGAGGACCTGGGTTTCCACAGATATGGTGCAACGAAAAAAGAAACCCAAAAAGACTACAGATAGAGAGAGACTGGGGTTCCACCGATATGGTGAAACGAAAAAAGTGTTCACAAACAATTTTCTAAGTATTACACACCAATTAACACAACATGAACAATGTCCACATGGGACAAATGTATGAATACAATATAGTCTGAAATCCAATATTCAATCAGATACAGTGTTACATCTTCATTTCTGATGGGTATCCAAATGTGCCCCTAAACGTGTAATTATTTAACACATTCAGAATCTCACAGCGGTTAGTTTAAGAACAGCTACAACAGAATCTCAAATTGCTAAACATTTACAGCTAATTACATCATCATCAGAAGTAATTTTAGATATAGTAGAACTCATCATCACCCCTCCCATATTCCCTGCATTACCAACATCAATCACAACAGTGCTAAGCCCCTTTCCTACAACAAAAATGGTTGTCCCAATAGCAACCATCTGGCAGGGTGGTCTTGTACGCAAAGTTGACAACCTCCCTACTGGTAACCATTCCCTAGTCTCTTTTTGCCACATTATCAGCCTGGTTCCGGAACTCTGATCCAATACATATAGGGTCCCATCCACAACAACTGCTGGACCCCGCCATCCAGATACCATGTCAGCATCTGCATGTTGCCACGTGCCGCTTGATGGTTCATAAACTACTGCATACACATGACAAGTCACAGCAGAAATGCCACATCGAATATAAATCTTCCCATCCATGACTATAGAATCTTCAATTTCAGGAACAATGTTTGGATCTGAGTGAGACTGCCAGTTATCTGTGCAAGGGTCATAAGTGTCCCAAGAATTTGGATTGCTTGAATTTGAGCCTAACCCACCAATGGCATAGATTTTCTCATCTAGAACTTCACAAGCAAAATAACACCTGAATACATAGAAACTAAAGGATGATTTACTGTATCCCAGTGCGAGGAAAAAGAAAATGATCTATAAGGAAGAACAAAAGTGATTAAAAAAACATACACCAGTGTGCATGCATTAATAGGCAAGTAACTTAAAAATGCATAAATACTACATTAAACAAAAATAAACACTAACAGTCTATAACCAGAGTTTTTTGGTCATAGCAATTAAAACTTTTAAAAACTAATCTTGCACAACACGCCCCCCCCCCCCCCACACACACACACACACACACACTGGGGTTCTTCTTCTCTTGGTCCCAAACCCTTAAAACAGGACTTTCAAAGGAGAACTTGCCCAATTCATTAATGGATCATTTTGCAGTTCTGACCCCCAAAAATTAAAAAAGAAATACCTACTAGTAATTATACATGGCAAAATACAAAAAGGATGTAACAGGATGTCCAATATTCTCCCCCGCAGATTCAAGAAAATAAAGGTCTTTATTTTGTGAATTTACAAGCAAAAGAATGCAAAAATTCAGCATTTCTCAATGTTGACAGAAGTCACAACTCACAACTGGCCAATGCTATTACCAATGAAGAACAAAATGCATAAGGATTCCATAAATGCATGATAAAGTGTTCTTTCAGAAAGTGAAGATCAACTGAACCTAGAGAAAACTTCAATTGCCACTGTGCAAAATGACTTTGTACTGCAATTAGGAGTATTACCTTGCAGTTGATAATGGAGCAACATCACTCCAAGTGTTCCTCGAAGTATCATAGCAGTAAACTTCATTGGTAGCATCTTCAGACCATCCACAGCCACCCAACAAGTAGAGTTTCTTACCCAAAACCTCAAAACCAATGCCTTTTCTCTTCAAACTGCGAGGTGGAAGTTCTTGAATGGGCTTCCAACATCTTCTTGGTGAATTGGGGTCCAACACATAACAGCAAACCTGCTCAAATTTGTCTCGACACAGAGCATAAATCCAAGTCTCATCAAGTTTATGCTTTATGCGGTAAGAACGCCACTCTTCACTGCACACTAGGTCTCTCCATCTCTTTGAAACACACCTAAGGAGCATATGGTACTTTCGAGGAACCCTTGCCAGGCAAAAAAGAGCAATGTCATCTGGAAGTCCACATATTAGAGGTGTCAATTCCACTTGACTGACACTGTCTGATCCACTATCAAAATGTTCCATATTCAATCTTCGACACCCTGCCTAAGTGAAACCCTGCAAAATGTAGAAGAGAATCATAAGACTCTCAAACATGCAGTAGCATTACACACAAACTGGATCCAATTCCTAAACTAGTATTTGCAATTTGACTGTCAGACTTAAACTTGTGCAGATCATATCATGGCCTATGTATACCCTTGATAATATTCACTGAAGCAAACACTATTTAGATAAACAGTTTATAAAGAAAAAAAAAATCTAGAATTTGAAGCATACAACTTTCCTGTTTCTTTGATTCTCAAAAAAAAAAAAAAATTCCTGTTTCCTTCTATAAGGAAAAAGAATTTTTCAGTACCCCACTGAAACCATGATCATCTCTCTTGCTCCCCTAATTTGGGAATCCCAATTTTGAACAAAAGGAATTATACCCATGTAACAAATACAAATCCTAAGCAAATGGGTATTAAACTATTAATAATATTAAAAAAAGGATAAAAGAATTAATGGGTTTTTCACATTTCAGCATTTGGACATACCAAGTATAAAAAAAAAAAAAACGATTGTCAACATAAATGAATACTGTCAAACCCAAATGCATAAACTCATTTAAATGCTAAGAAAACCTAAACACAATAACATTCTTGACATCATCTCATATGATATCTTCAGCTCAACGCAACAAACTCATTCCATTTTCCACAATTCTAATCAAACTAAAAAGAAAATTACAGTAATGAAGACTACAATCTCCAATATGAGTCAAATTGTTTCAACAAAATTTCCCTTCAAGAAAAACCCAAAAATAAAAAATAAATAAAAATGAAAGTATATGAGTTTAATCCCAATCAAAGTAACCACTCTTTATCAGATCCATTGAAATTTTTCAGCAAAGTAAAAAATTAAAATTAATCAGAACAAACCCTTATCCCCTGTTTGGTCGCTAAGAGATCAAACGAAAATGAATGTGGTAGGTTGATTTCATTTTCAAATCCAACAACGTTAGAATAAGAAACAAACAGCCGAGTTGGAAAGAAATCAAAAAGAAATGATTTTCAAAACTAAAAGAGAAAAAACGAGAGAATTTAGAACGGACAGAGATTAGAGAGATCTGTGACTGTCTTCGGGTTCGGTAAATGAATGAGGCTGCCGAAGTGGAAAATAGTATTTGCCGTTTGCCGATGCGTGAAGCTATTAACTAACACTGTTTTTTTTTTTTTTTTTTTTTCCTGATTACTCTAATTCTTCTTATTATTTTCTGATTTGCTTAGCAATTTATTTTGATTTTAAGAAACTAAATTAATAATTTAAGCTAATTTTAGTTAAATATTGCATCAGCATGGGGCTTGGGCCGGCCCAATCTTCTTTTATTTGTTGCTCCTTTCTCTCTCAAACAGTGTTGTTTTGAAATCAATGTTAGTATGTTGTTGAGGCCTGAGGTTGTTTTCCATTTTAAGCTTATTTTGTTTTAAAGTAAAATATTTTCAAATGAAAAATATTTTTTAATTATTTAGTATGACAAGTAAAATTTTTCAAGAAAACCACCAAAACCGGATGCTCAACACTAAAGTTGCTGGTGCTGGAGGTTCGATGACCCAACCATTGAACCCACAACCAAAATGGTGGCTCCAGCAATTGGACTGATGATAACCATAGTTAGAGCGATATCTACAGTGACTGGATCACCAACACCGGTCGACAAAATGGCATTTTTGGATACCAAACCTCCAACACCGATTGCAGTGTGGCATCTCTAGCCATCGAACTAACAACACTGATCGCCGGCAGTGTCTTTGGCCATTGAACCGTTGACACCGATCACCGGTGAGGCATCTCCTACCACTGATCGCAGGTGAGATGTCTCCTGCCACCAGACTACTAGCATCGGTTGTCAAAGCAAAGTCTGACCACCAGACCATTGGCACCAATTGCCGAAGTAGTGTCTCTGGCCACTAGATTGGTGACTTAGAGACCAAATAGGGGAGGAGAAGCCACTGTGTGTTTTTGAAAAATGTTTTACTAAATTTTAAAAAGTAAAACATTTTACAACTTTTTATAAAGAATTTTACTGTCAATGAAAAATATTTTACATGTTTAATTATATTTTATCTGCAAATAAACACCTGAAAATGGTAAAATGTTTTTACTTCAAAACAACTCAAAATCAATGAAGTTTGGGACTGCATCAACTGAATAAGATAACATCTTATCAGCGTATAACATTTGTTTTGTCGGGGACACTTTTGGCACATCAACAAAAGGCCCAAAACCAGTTAATATGGCTCATGAGATTCGGCTAAAGCACACGAAATGTAGCCCAAAGAAATCACGCATACAAAGAGATCATACTAGCAAGAGGAGATGGGCTAATTTAGGTCCACATGACCAACCGAAAGCCCAATTTATGACACAGCAAGGCCCAAAAACGGAACAAGCCAATAGCCCATAAGTTCGGCTCATATGGATGAGCAAAGAAGCACTTGGAGTCAATCTAAGTTGGGTCCAAAAAAAAAAAATTTACTGAAGTCCATGTGTTTAGGCTGAACCAGCATATGGGTTAGCTAAAATAAGACCCACAAGGTCAATTCAAAATCCCATCAGCAAGAAAAACAAAAATGGACAAAAGCCATCAATGAGATAGGCCAAACTTGGGCCCATGGGAAGAATACCAGCCCAGCAAGGGTCCACAGCTACTACATAAACCAAAGATTAAATAAATTACCTCTTCCTTGTGTGGACCTAGCCCATACAAGGGAGAAGCGACAGGCAAAGGGAAGGATAAAAGAGCGGTGGAATAATCAAAATCCAACAAATGAGCATTTTTTTTTTTGACCGAACAAATGAGCTTTGAACACTTGTGAGATCATTGGGTCTATGCTTGATGATATGTATAGGAACTCATGAACACTAGAACATATCTCCTGTGCAACAAAGTTTTACCTAATGTAACATCTTTCCTCCATTAAACAAGGATCAATCACCATCAATGCATATATGGCTGTTGTCATCCCTTAAATTTTAGCAAGTTGAGTGGGGATTTTCCTTTTGGGGAAGCTTTTTTATTTTATTTTATGAAATCAACCATGTTGTCATCTCACAAAAAAAAAAAAAAAAAAAAAAACAAAAACAAAAACAAAACAAAACAAAACAAAAAACCAATTGTAGTTGATCCTATTTAGGATGAACACAACTTAATGCAATGACTGCTAACACTAATAGTCAGGTTTGTGAGTGGCTCCAACATCATTAGAAAAACTAACTGAAAACTACAAGATTCACACACCCTCAATGTCCACAAGTATGCGTATATAAAAACGATTTATATATAATTTAATCTTTTTGTATATAGCTTAGTATCATCTCCAAAATGCTAATATATTCATCTCCTTCATACTCTTACCATTGCCTTTCTTCCTTTTATCTCATTTTTCTTATTTTCATAAGAAACAATACTAACTCGTCAGGGATGATAGAATGCTTTCACTCTGTTTTGCTCTTACCCAAAGAAGGGACAAGATGGAGAAAGAACACCCATAACCTAATGTCCTAATCTCATCCATGTCCTCCCTATGTGTAATTATATTGACATTCTAGATTTCTCTTTTTTTTTTTTTTTTTTTTTATATATATATAGAAGCCCTTGTGGATTCCAAATCCATCCACTTCTCATTAAAATTGTTCATAAAAATTGGTCACATGAGAATAATTAGAGACCATAGGGAGTATTGATTAGGTGGGAGGGGATGGTCATGTAGCGTTATAGATCACTTGCAAGTCGGGAATAATTTCCATTAATGAAGTAAAAAAAGAAGTGAAACGAAATATTGATATTAAAAAAAAAAAAAAAAACCAACTATAGTGAACTGGGAGTATGATTAGAAATTGAAAAACGGTTTAATAGTATTTCAAGAGTATGTAATAATTATCATACACTGGCTATGTTGCTATTGCATACTTAATACACACTCCTTTCAAATATTGTTTCTGTTAAAATAGTGAGGGTATAGAGTATATATGGAATGTGCAATAATGAGAGTGTAACTAGGAGCGGCTCTACATGACAATGAGGGGCTCAAATGAACCCCACTTAAATATACACACACATTCACACACTAGAGTTTGTTACATTTGTGTATATTGTTATCATATTGTAATAACCTTTTGTTATAAAGTTAGTGATTCAAGGCAAGAAAATGGTAAGACTTGTGATTGTTCAAGCATTTGATTGGCTAAGTGGATACTTAGTATATTATTTATGTATGGATGAGTATGGTTGTATGGTCAATAATTAATACAGTGCTAGTGAGTTGAGTTTTTGTCATTTAGTTTAAAACATTTTTATATGAAACTAACAACAAATAGATAACCACAATAAAATAAAATAGTCACATCTATCCATATTGACAATAGATAATGACAACTGATAATGAACTAATGTATAACAATTTTAATGTATGAAAATTAGTCAAATAAAATTATAAAGCTTCTTATACTTGCATGGATAATTTTTTATTTTTAAAGTCGATAACTCAATATATTCAACTTCTCTTTTTTATTAAATTTTATTTAACATAAGTTTTTTAATGACTCTGAAAAAAAATTTCTGGAACCCCCATTGTGTGTAACAAGATTAAGCTAGGGAGTGGAGACCAATCAATGTATTCGAAATTTCAAACTAAGCTTTCTCCCACAAGATCCACAATATTGAAAGTCTTGTAAATATAGGGGAATATGCCTCGAATAATTACTAGGTTAGCCAATGGCGTGTACCTTCAGAGTCTTAACCCATGTAACGGGACCAGCAGACTTATAGTAGGGGCTATGCTTCTGGTTTATGATGCATGTGATTGCCTTTTATCATGATATAATTTTTCAAGAGAAAGAGAGAGAGAAAAATCAAATCTTTTTTTTTTTTTTTGACATTGAGAAAAATCAAATCTTAAATGCTACATAGTTGGAATAATTGACTTTCGCCCTTTTTCATTTTTGTTACAACTGCACAAATCATTATTGAAAATTTAATATAAAAGGTATATATTGGGGGAACGGGCAAAATCTTGGCACCTAAACCTGATGGATCACCAAAAGTTTAGCATAACACTCCATTGGCACGGCCTAGCATCAACCAGTTCACAGCTTCGATGCCGCAGGTGGAATTGTACTTCTAAGCACCCTAAGTAGGCCCTCTTGAGTTGCCGATGCAACATGCTGCTCATCAAGACATGCATAAATCAGTTCATGACACAGACATAACTTGGATGGAGTGAAAACAGCAAAAAGCAAAGAAAGAGAGAAAAAGAGTAGAAGGTAATTAAAGAAGAATAAAGAATATTGTTTCTGCTGTTTATGAACATATAATGAAATCTTTACCTCTCCCTTTCTATTGAAAATTTCGCCAGAAACAAAGCCGCGTGCATTGTAGGCAGCAGGACTGTAAATCTGGGGGTAAAAATAAACCCAAACAAACTTGCATGCATAAGCATCTAAACAAAACTAAACATGAGAACTAAACACTTTATGGCACATACCGCAAATAATAGCCAGTCATCAGCTCTGACAGGACGGTGAAAGTGCATCCTGAGATGGAAATGAAAACAAGCTTATAGTAATGAATTAATGACTGAAAAAAAAGTGGCAAAGGAATGCTCTCAAATCAACTTTGACCGTGAACTTAAATGCACATACAATGTATAGTTGACAACATGTATGTCAGGATAATTAAGTTTGCCAACAGAAATACTACCAAGACATGACCAGAAACATCATTTGATAAATGATAGTAGCAGTGCATCTAGTCAACAATACAAAAGGAATTGTCCTTTTTTTTTTTTTTCGATGCAGTTTGCTACAAGGCAATAGTTACCTGAATTCACTTCATGCTTCTCGTTTAAAATCTAAAACCATGTTAGCAAATTATGATTTGGTCATCTTTTTCAGACATATAACAGCTTAAAGTCCATTATAAAAGCAGGGCCTATTGTCAAACTGATACTGAATATAAAAGTACTCTATAATTTTGACATATTGGCCACACACTTTGGTGTTTAATTATCTGGTAATATGGCGCAGATACTTACGAGTGGTCCAGACTAACAGCACTTGTCTTCAAATTCTTCCTACGGTGGGGATTCATACTAACTTGAAGAAATATCAGATCTGAAGTATATGCCACTACACATCTGCAAATGACCAAAAAAGCATATTAAAAAAAAAGGAACAAAAATAAAGCCAAGTAAATTGGACCTTTATCCAGATATCATTAATAATATTTGAATTTCTATTTGATTAAGAGTACAACAAACATCGCATAGGGGCATTATTTGTGCTGGTAAACTGTCCAAAGAACTCTTTCATATATGCCAACTAAACCTTTCTTGGGGCAAGGCCCAACAACAAAAATTTTCATCCTGACCTCTAGGAAGGGTCAAAATAACAGTGAGGCTGATTTTTAGTCATGTAAATATAACAAATAGATGACATGGCATGTTAACTTAATTGGAATATATCAATAATTACAGTATAAGGCTCCCTCAAAAACTACTCAGAACAATACAAAGGCCACATAGCTCATTCATTATGAGATACTCATTCTGCTCAGCTTTTATTCAAGCAAAGCAGAACCCACCTTGGATATATATTTATAAAAAGGTTTTGCTTACCTATGCAAGGCCTGATCATCAGAGAGTTTGCCTTTTGCTCTAAACCAATACCTCAAACTGCAATACAAATAAAATGTACTCAAAAGATGTGGTGTGTAAACATGGATTTGCATGCAAGCAAAAACCATATCCATTTTTCTAGAATAAGTGATGTGCATATTTAGCCCATAGGAAAAGATGAATATCCAACACAATAAGCCAGGCTAACCTTGGAGGAGATTTAGTCTGATTGGTTGAAGTTCTGGGCTCACAAAACCGTATCTCTATGGGCCAAGGGATGAAATTTTTAGCGGCCACCTTGTTCCGATAAGTCCTGAATCAACCAAATACCAACATTTTAGCTATGTAAGATGAAAAAATTAGAGTAAAAAATCTAACCAAACAACAGCTTTCATTCAGTTATTAGGCTCATAATCAAAAGATAATCTTCAGGTACAATAACAATGAAAATCCATCCAATTTCACAATTACTGCAAAGCACACATTACCCAGGAAAACCAGCAACAGTACTCAAAACAAAACATAAGCAGACAGAACAGAACTACGAAACAATGTCCCACGCTTGTCTCTATCAATTCCTAAAACTAGCAGAAAAATATTAATAGCATTAAATAAAATTCAGTTTAAACAAGTTGACAGGTCACACAAATATGGCAGATTTTCTGGTGCCTATCTTCAAGTGAAGCCGTATACAGACATAATTATGGTTCACTTTATTCTTAGGCTCTAACTGGAAGGCTATCCTGGTCTACTTTACTGGAGGCTCACAAGCTTATATCAAATAGGATCTGATATAGAGAAAGCACTGTGTCTGTGTAGGTACACTTGCATGCATTTGCTGCCAGTGATTATTTTTCTTCTTTCTACCTTGTCTAAATTTTTTATTTTTTATTTGTTTTTTAAACTTATTATTGACTCTCTGGTGTATCTCTTGTATACTTCCCATGGGTTGTTCCCCTTTGCACTCTTAATGAAATTTGTTTCCTCATAAAAAAAGAACTGAATTTGTACTCATGAATGTATAATGAACATGTAACATTTTTTTTAATAGCCTGGTAGAGAAGTATACTATCAACCATACCAAGTGTATCCTAAGACTCCCATGTACCATAGATAACTATATAGTGAGTTTGACGATACCAAAAATAGCATCTTATCTTCAAAACAAGTAAAGGTGGACATTCATCCTTAGCCTTATATCTTTAAACACTTACACAGCCTATGGAATGGTGAATTCCTATATAATATATAACTTCTTCTTTTTTGATAAGTAATATATAACTCACTTTCTTTTAAATCCTAAAGATGGTTTTGCTTGCTAAATGAGGCAGCCTTGTACCGAACCTATAAGTTATGGAACAACAAATAAAGAATTTAGTAATTCTCCTATATTTTGAATTTCTTGATTCATAAACAGATTCTTCAAGTCATTCCTCTTAAACCTAATAACTCTGAAAGATGGGATCACAGTATAAAGCTCTCCAACAAATTTATGAAATTCCAATTTAACAAGAACTATAGTTTTGGACTTTATAAGTTGTCTGAGACACATATAGGTTTGCCTAATAGGATTTTCCTTGTCAAATAACCAAACTAAGTTCCATTTTGGAGTGGGGGAAGGGCCGTGGGGGGAGGAATGGAATGGCACAACAATTCAAAGGGATTTTAAAGAATATTCCATCAATTTTCCAGTTGGGAGTTTAGAAGGAAGGATAGAATGATTAGGATAGAATGCTCATTCCCTTCTAAACATTCCTTCCAAAAGTGGGAGGAACACTCAATCCTTTAATGAAATGGTGGTCAATTATCGATTTTTTCCCTATTTTGAGACAAAAGAAAAAATAAAAAGGAGTTGGGTATAATAATAAAACTATATATTTCTTTAATTTTTGTTCCTTCTTTTAAAATTTCTAAATACATTATATTCCATTCGGTTCCATTCCATTATGTTCTTTTAAAAACTCCCAAAACTAGTGTATACTATGATCATTATAAAGTACATAAAAGCACATCAGCAAGAAAACAAATAAACAAAACAATAACCAAGAACCAATCATTTATAGAATAAAATGCAATACGCAAGGAAAGATGAATCATTTATATCTAACTAGGGGAGATATGGAATGTCCATATGCAAGGGCAGATAGCAATAAACTGTGAATTGCGTAGTACAAATCTTACCTCGGTAGACGTGGATCCGTGAGACGTCTCTCACGTAGCTCTTCCATTGATGGAAGCTGCAAGTTGGAGACAATAATTAAAACAGCAAGAAATGGGAAATTGTTTAATAAAAAATGGAAAACAAATATTAGTTACCATCTCTGGAGCAGGTACAGAAGGCATTGTTGCTTCCTGGCGGTCAAACCCTTCTTCTTCTTTCTGTAAATTCAACTTAATCGAATGTTACATTTGCAACACTAAAATAATTTTAAATATTTTTTTTACATAAGTACAATCTTTAAAATAATTTTAAATATTCACACCTTCAAAACCACATAAAAAATCATGGCAACGAAAATGCATCATGATCAAAAAGTAACCACTGGCCAAACCCAACTCAGGAAAATTTCAATAGCATGCAATTAACTCATACCTGAAATGAAGCAAGTAATGTGAATACAATGTTTCCCTTCTGTATCGCATCTACTCTTCGGGTAGCAAAGCTTTTCCCATCACGTACTCGTTGAACTTGATATATGATTGGCACTACAAAGGCATAGTTACACGCGTACCATTAATACCTTTCTCACTAATTTCAATCCATGAAAGGGATAATGGGTTAAAGTACCAGAAATTTATATCATTGAGCAAAAATTTAAGTTATAGTTCCATAATCATGAAGATATAATATTAGTTCCTGTGGCAGATATGCAGAACTGTATATACTTCAACATTGCATGAATCCATAACATATTGAATCAACAATTTGACATGAAAACTTCAAGCACAAAACCATTTCAAAGCCATACTTTGTTCGAACTTTTACTTCTTTATGCAGTCACTAAAAATGAAGAATATTTTGGGCTTTTTACGCAGACAACAAAAGGCTTGGAGACAAGCAACTTAAACATAAAGAGAAATATTTTGAAACAGGGCCTAGACTTGTTACACCTCCAAATCCAATCACTTTTGTTAGTCTAATCAAGTCATACTTTAGTATTTCTCTCAAAATGGATGCCACTGTTTAGGGTTACACACACACACAAGAGGCAAGGGCAAAATAAATAGAGGGGAAAAGTACTGTATAGGATGACTCCACCTGATTTTTTTTTTTTTTTTTTTTTTTTTTTTTTGGCTTTTCTCAAGAATGCAAGGTAGAAAAGTCTTAAGGAAATTGAGAATATAAAGTCTAACATAAAGTTGGTAGGGAACAAATTTGTTTCTCTTATTACTTATTTGTTACTGCAGTTGAGACCGGACAAGTAACAATTATCTTTCAATTAGCTAGATTAGAAACCAACATAAATGCTCCAGAAATAAAAAGTCAAAATGACAATAATAATAATAATAATAATAATAATAACAATCCCTGTATCCCTTTTTGTTTGTCAATCTTCATAAATTGAATGTCTCAAGGAATCTATATATTTTTATATAAAATATTAAAGTTGAAGCTAAGAGAATGTTCAATGTTGAAACCCCAAGGTGACTCAGCCTACTCCAAGTGACATAACTAATTTTGCGCAAATTTGAGTCGTAGAACTAAAAGACTATCTCAAAAATAAGATAATGGATATAACTTAATTACAGATGACACATATCCTTATCAAAAAATAAGTGCAATTTATATATATATATATATATATGGAAGTAACTACTGAAATTTAAAATCTATGAAATTTAAAAAGCATTAAAATTAACAATGCTTTTATTGAGATTCTTTTCCACATAGTTAACTATATATTTCAATTTAAGTTGTCAATAAAATTAATTATAAAGAAAATCAATTGAATTTAAAGTTTTGTGAATTGTGGAAGAAAAAAACCAGAAAATTGCCTAAGCTTTGTTTACTATTTGACGGCAGTTACATGCAATTGATATCTGCATAACTACTGCCTTTATATTTATTATTTTTACTGCATTCCAATTCAAAAACGTAAAGGTAGTATCGGGAAGTCCAATGTATGCACTGTTATCAGACATCCTAAAGAAAGATGGACAAAAAATGGTACAGAGTAATAACATTGGAAAGAAATGCTATCCACAGAAGTTTAACACAAGGTGACAGAAATGTACTTACTGTCAAAATCCCCAACAAGAAGAAAATACGCATGCAAACTATGGACAACCTTTAAAAAATCAACAGTTTTTGACGCCGCAGCCAATGCCTGCACAGCACACATCATCTTAAAGACTATGAGTATGTTAAAAGCTCCAGCCATTATTGATTCCAAGTTGTATTCACTGTCTGTGTCCGATAAAAAAAACTCAATCTATACTTATAAAATCTACTTGTTTGAGCTGCATGAGTTATCCCAAAATGTAATAAACTGTGGAAAAAAAGGATGAGTATTCTTATAGCAACTACAAAAAATTACTAATAAATTTTGACGGTAATTAATATTCAAATTGAACTTAACTTAAATTCATGCACAGAGAAATCCAGATGCTGCGGTATCCCATGAAAAGAGTATTCTACATACAGCATGACGCAGTTTTTGGTTGAGTATTGTTAAAATTATGGTTAAGTGATTAAATTCATCATTTCCTAATAGATTAAGCTTTTGCGAGAATCGGTAATTTAATATAGTATCAGAGCAAAAGGTTTTGAGTTCGTTCCCAATCTTCATTTTACCTCCCATTTTAATTGTTCAAAATCCCATGTGTTGGAATCCACTCATTAAGGAGGAGTTTAGGCCCACAAAAGAGGGAGTGTTACAATTATGGTTAAGTGGTTAAATTTCTCACTTCCTAATAGCTTAAATTTTTTGGAGAATCGGTAATTTAAAAAGTATATGAAGGCAATATAGAAAATTGTTTAAAGAAGTGTAAGTCACTCTATAATCTATTGACATAAGTGTCTTGAAAGTTCTCAAAAGATAGTCTAGAGATCAAGTGACATATTGACATTGAAAAAACAGCAAACATTAAACCATACATTGGCATGTTCAACATTCAACTTTAAAGACTACACTCCAAGAAAGTAATCATTTTTCAACTTCCACAAACACATGATGTAGTGAATTTGCAAGTGATTAGATGTGTATAGATCATACATGCAGATGAATAAGAGGAAGATAGATAGTGCAACCATAGCATGATTACAGAAACAATATCCTCATTGGAAGTCGAAGGTTAAGACAAAGCCCAAGAGTAAGTTTCCATGGTAGCTAATTAGATTTTATAATTTAATTCTTATTTAGCCATTCTAGAGTCAAGGGTATCTTAGTAATTTTACAATTGTTGGGTATAAGCCATTATTATGGGCCTTGGGTTTTCTTCTATTAGTGATTCTTATGTTGTTTATGGGACTTTATGTGTTGGCTTTGGTTCAACTCAATTAGGGTTTAGTTTAGTAGTCAAAGTAACAGTTCTAGTTCTTTTTTTGATAGGTAAAAAGTTGCATTACAGTCCTAGTTCTACTAAGAGAAGTTAAAAGTTAGGATCTATATAACTGTACTCAAAGAAGTTAGAGTTGATCAATAAAATATTGAGTGTTTTGAGTATTGAAGCACATTGGCCTTAGTATTCTTTTGCCTCCATTTCTCTTCTTTATTTTCTTCTTTTCATTCTTGCAGTACTGTTCACAGTATTATTCACAGGTAATGTTCATGGCCACTGCTTGCAGATTTGAAAATTTCCTTTTCCTTTTCTTCTTCTCTTTTCAAACATAAAACAAATATTTTCTATTTTGAACCCTAAACCTTCTAAAAGGTTCATAACTATCATTGGCAAATCTTCCCAATCGTTGACCGACCCACCACAAGCACATGTACAAGTTCTCTAATATGTAATAGTTCAAAGATTCTGCCCTAGCACAGGCTATTACAATATGCAATTATCTATTACTTGTTTTTACTGGAAACTTGTTTTACAAAACATGCTAATAGGACAAAGAGACAGAGAGCAGCTTAATCTTGCCTGTCCAATAAACTGTCCTCCAAAAACCTTTCCAAACTTTGGTGCATCTGGTAAGGTGATCCCCCGGAATATGTTTACCTTAAAAGGGAAAAACAAAGTTGAATCTTTAGCATAAACCAAAAGTTAAGAGCTTTTCTGTATAAGAATATGGCAAGCATTTCTCATAACAAAAAAACAAAATGTAGAAGGTGATACATGAGAAACTCAGGGTTAGTCTAATAAACTTTGTACAGAAAATGCTAGATCAAATTATTACGAAAATGAAATTCACTATCCCTAGATTAAAAAGGTCCAAAAGGTGGTAAAGGCAGAGGGATGTACACATTAGCAAAGAATAAAAAGAAGGATGTGGCATTAGCCATGAGGAATGACAAGAAAGAAGTCGTGCAGCTGAACCCCCCATGCTTGGAAATGAGGCTCCAAAGCATTTGTCTGCCAGTTGAGATAATTTTTGACTATTTCCAAATTTGCACAATAGGCTTATGAATTTTCTTCTTTTGATCCTCTTAAAACTATACATCCACAATTCTTTGTATTTGATCTGACAAGTATAATATGATTTACATGAAAATGTATGAGCTTTCATAAAATAATTTCATAAGGAAAAATTCATTTGTAATGCTTAGCATGTCAACATAAAAACTGTACGGGGACTCAGTAACCGAACCCATTTGGGCCTGGGGCTATGATACAAATGTGTGGCCCATGAACCTGGCTCCTCTATGCCCAAAAGCCCAGCCCAAGTCCACTCAAATTGTGGGCCCAAGTTTTGCTACTTGTCATTGCTCGGCCCCTCTTTACCAAGCAATGAAGAAAAAATGACGATCAAATGCACCGTCCCTTGCATACCCGACAGTGCCTTAGGAAACGTTGTTGCCGAGCATATCTGCGGAAGTGGGAACCAAGTTCCAAAGCCACTCTCACCTAACCACCCACTTATGATCAATAATATTGGACCTCCCATCGCACTAACCATGGAAGTAATGATGGTCTCTCCACTAACTTAGAACTATAAATATGAAAAGTTGGAGAAGGAAAGAGGTTGTTGAAAGGTTCTCAAGAAACAGATAATAGGGAGAGAAAAGAGTGGCTGAGAGGGAGAGAGAAAGAGAGAGAGCTTCATTGAGTCTCAGTGCCGAGAATAACCCATGGTAGGAAATCCCAAACCCACTTTACAAGTAAGTTGTGAGCCCAAGTGAGGTTAGGCCCAATAGCCTCATTTTAGGCACGCACAAAAACAAAATAACCAGAAGTAATCAAGAATACAATAACAAGAACACAATAAGCATACTTGTACTTGTAGAAAGCTTGAACAAGATATGCTAGCAAGAAAAATCAATATGAAAAAGCTCTATGCAGAAGCATACACACTCAAAATCAAAACAGAAGATTCTCAAACAACAGTTTAGAAACACACTTCTATTGGCTCCAAGTGTAATATACTCTCCACAAGTGAGCATGTCTCGAGGGCTTTTTCCGCATTCCAGATTGACTTTGTCTGCAGCAAACTACAATGTTCACGGGGTAGCACCAAGCATGTCAGCTGCCATGACAAACAAAACATTAGAAACTCGCTACAGTCATACACAAAAACAGCTTCTGGAGATAAATCTCAATAAGATTGAGCAGTCTGCATGACGTATATGTTATGGGAAAGCAAAAGCCAAAGATAAATGATATACATGTGAGTGTATTTATGTTGCAGCTACCTTAGTCAAAGCAATTACATTTGCCTCATGAACAAGTGTAGACATGCCTGCAACAAAAAGTTCAAATTATTCCCATAATTTTTTGACAACATTTTAGGCATATATACAGAGATGCAAATAACACAAGAAGCAACATAGATTTATGGCCACTTTTTTTGATAAACTAGAGTAAAGGCCACTTTGACCATCATTGCCACCAATTTATCATAAATAAGGTACCAATATAGCAAATAACAAACAACTTTATGCACCCTTCTGTGAGAAACATGTCATACATAGAGATACTTTGGAAATAATAACACCCTCATTGCACCAAAACCCATATATAATATATAAACTCTTCAAAAATGAACCGGTCAACATAACTCTGTAGATGATAACAATAATAAACTAAATTACCAACATTTTCATATTTGGCTGAATGACAACAATAAATAGCTTACAAATTAAAACAAAAACAGAATACAGTTTCTAACCATAACCAAAATAATCATATCGCTTCAATTGGAACTCTGTACGACTTTCTTCATCAGCAGCAACAGATCCGACAGCCTCAGCCTGTAAACCAGGAGATTAAACTTTCAGCCTTTTAAATTTATCATCCTTCCAAGGAATTTTTTTTTTTTTTTTTTTTTTTGGGGGGTATAAAAAAACTATATTCATCACTCTAAGAAAGAGATTATCTCAGGTAAGCTTACCTCTCCATCCCATATAAAGTAAACTTCATCGCCACTTTCACCCTCACGAACAACATGCTCTCCAGGATCTACAACCCAACACATTAAACAAACAAACAATTGTTACTAACCCCGCTCAGTAAAGAAAATTCCAAAAAGGGCATGGGAGGAACTAGGTGCAGAGATTACGGGGTTGCCACTCCATCCAAATTTTATTAAAATTTATTAATCATTTGTATAAAATATTCAAAACCCACCAATAAAATTCAAATATTTATGAGATTGGAACTTTCAAAACTATCTCATGAAATGTGAATAAAGGTATAAGTTTATCACTGAGACAATACATTATACAAACACCCACATTATACAAACTTTCAATATTGTATAAGAATTCTTCATTAATCATTATACAATCTCATATGAAAAATAATATCTAACTACAAAAACTTAACATGTTAAAAATTCCAAAAGAGAAATTGAATCAGGAACCTTCATTGTGGAGTGGTATTAGTTTAATAATCCCTTGTTAGAAAGCATTAGAAATTTCATAAATTGGCACTGAAATGAACAAACTCTGAGTGTTTTTACTGTTTAGCAGCTAAGAAAACTTACTAATTCATTATAAATGGATAAGCAAACGTTTCAATTTATAACGACAATTACGTGCTAATAGCAATAGTAATTATGCGAAATGGAATAGTAATACTCATACCGTAGCGTTTGACAAAGACAACTTCAGCGATTTTCTTGAGAGACGAGCCTGGTAGCCTCTGTAGCAACGGGACACAGCTCAAGAACTCCTTCACTGCCAAACCAATTCAAAATTGAATTCAATTATTCAAAGTTCAAAGTTCAAACAAAGACAGTTTTTTTTTTTTTTTTTTTTTTTTTTGGGTTTTGTAATTTGAAATTCTCTGACCTGATTCTGTGTCGACTGCGGCCATCGGAAATTGATTGAGCAAAGGAAAATTGTGAAAGTGAAAGAGAAAGAGAGAGAAATCATATAAGAAGAAGCAGAGAAATCACATGCTACGTAGGGAGAAAAGGTTAGGAATTTGGTGTTTCGCGGTGTAGGATAACAGTTTGCACTGCCTGATGTGATCTAGCCAATGGAAGTGGATGCATTCTCCGACTGTGTGGGCCCCTCCACCCCCCATGTGAGAGAGTTGAAGCGATAAATCAATCATTGGGGATATTTTTAGTGCTATCCGTTCCACAATTTTGTCATAATTTTGCTACGTGGTAAAATTATAGACTTATTATTTTATTTCCACCACTTTTCGATACATCACGCAACAAAGTTGTAATAATATTATTGAAATGTTTGTATCAGTAGACTAACTCCATTCATTTTCGACAACTTGGTTGTTGAGACTTCAAAGGGTCAAACATTAACGGCCCCATCACAGATATGGCAAAGATTTGTTGATGCCAATTAATTTATTTTTGTCTTTTAATAGTTTGGTTTTGGGGAGTAATTCTTAGACTGCGACCATGAGAAAATATTGTTATTTTTTCTCACATTAGAATGAGGTTTATTTATTAAATTTATAGTGAGATTTATTATAATATGAGATATTTCAGAAGTATCTAAGAATATTCTTGATTTGAAAGGAGGAAAAGTTATGAAAATGATAATTTTAGATTTTTTTTTTTTATTTGGGAGATTTAACAGAGGGAGTGAAATTAGGAGTGAATGCTCATTAGTCATTTTTCTTTATTCTCTCATTGACACAAATTATTTTACAACATTTTTATAAACTGCTAATATGGCTTTAGTAATTTTTAAATAATTATTGATAAACATAAATGTGATGTTAGTGACCTATATTAAAACTAATAAAAATTTGTCACATCAGCAGTTTGTAAAAATGTTGTAAAATAGTTTGTATCTTTAGCATTACTCTTCCCTCGTAATCTCAAATTTTCATTCCTTCAAAATTGGGAGAATTTTGAGGGAATAAAGTAGATTTAATGAATTTTTACTAAAAGTCCTGAAATACTCCTATACTAGATTATTCCCGTGTGATGCACAGTTTAACGAAGATTCATGTGTAAGCTCAAAAAGTTTAAAATAATTAATATTAAATTATTAAATAAATAGTAATATTAAATTATAAAATAAGTAAATATTTTTAATAAAAAATTTATTTTAAATTTTGATTGTTTAGAGTTTAGACTTTATCTATGTTTATCTATTTTCATATTTTAAAATTCTCTTTGTGTTTTGTGTTAATTTCTTAATATGAGATATGGAATGAGTTTGCTCATTCTTATTTGGGTTATGTTTAATTTATGCCCTAACCAACACAAAACAATAATAAACAAAATAGTTTCTTAATACCGATTTTCTCCTAGTGATAGACTAATTAAAAAAATCAACACACTCACGAATTAAATACAATAACCAAAACCAAAAATCAAAACATACATAAAAGAGTTCAAAATTTGAGAATATAAAAAATAAAAATAAAAACTTACTTAAGAGAATTAAAGAACTTAAAAGGGTGTTTATTGTTTTGCTTCTCTATAGTAAACCTCCTTTGGCATAATATCCTGCACTCAAATTCAGAAGTAAAGAACATTAAGTAAGATGAATTTATTAGATTAAAACATAAGTGTAAGTTGCATTTAAAAATAATAATAATACAACAACATGGGGTGTATTGTGCGAGATTTAATTATAGGGATGATTTATTGATTAAGAAGGATTGTATCAAAAAATCATGACTGAATATATATAAATTCTAAAAATGATAATATATTTTTAGTTGGAGTGTAATTTAAATTTTCAAAACTTAGATGATAAAGCTTTATTTAAATTAAATTATTGTTAAATCTTATTCCTTAGTCAAATGCTTTGTAATTCAATATTCTAATAAAATATTAATTTAATAAGATGCAACTTGAGGAAAAAAACAAAAATGTTGGTTGTGTGGGATTTAAGTTTTTAAATTTTATAATAAACTTTTAGTTTGAATAGAATTTAACTTTGTTTTAAATTATTGTTAAATCATGTAACTTGGGGAAAAAGAACAAAAACAAAAACACGGACCCCCCTAACAATGTTTATTCCTCCTCGGACGGCTTCACGTCCTTGGATTAGGCCCCAGGCCCAATATATATATAGATAATGAGCTTTTGGGCCCAATACCCCTACATATATGATATTTAACTCTTTATTTTAAAACAAAAATATAATAATAATATTGTCATAAAATAATTTCATTAATTTCCCTCTATATTACTCCTAAATAATATTACATGTCTTTCATTTCTCTTTCACTCATTTATTTTAAAATGCCCAAGTAATATTACTTAATATGATTCCATTTCTTTCCGTCACTTAAATACATTCCATTTCATTTTATTCTTTTATGAACTCTAAAATGAAGGCTTAGGAGTAAAGACAGCATGAGTTGTACACAGAGGCGGCTTAATGCATTTGAGGACTTAAGGCGAAAACTGAAATTAAGTTATTTTATATATTTAAATCTAATTTTTTTATTAAAAATAAATATTACTTAAACTCTATTATCTTATTTTATATGCAAAATTACTACTAATTAACTATAATTTTTTTTTACAAAATCTATAGACAACTTTTTTACAAAATTTGACAACTTTTCACACCTGTTGATGTGACATATTGATAGTGGTAAGTAAAAAGCGATGTTAATGATAGATTTAGATAGAAACTAGTAAAAGTTTACAAACTCAACTTATGAAAAATGTTGTGAATTTTTGTGTGTGTGTGTGTGTGTGTGTGTGTGTGTGTTTTTTTTTTTTTAGTGGAAAAGTGCTACATTCACAATATTTTTACAGCAAATTCTAGGTAATAAGTTGTTACTGGTTTTAATTTTATCCCATCAATGAAATTAATTTTTTGTCATCAATAATAACCTGTAACAACCAACCACTTATGATTTATTGTGAAAAATGTTGTGAACATAGCATTTTTTTTTTCTTTTGATAAAAAGTGTTATTTTATTTATTCAATAATAATTAGGCTTAATTAATGCTATTATAATGAAAAATAATAACCCTATATGTTAAAATTTGAGGTCCTTCTTTTTCCTTGGGGCCTTAGGCGACCACATCATTTGCTTTCACTATTAAGCCGGCTTTGGTTGTACAACTTATATTTTTGTGGGTTTTATTTATTTATTTATAATATAAAAAAAAAAAAGGCTCTTGTTAGTAAATAAAGTTTGAGAGTTATACATTTATTCCCAAAAATTGTTAAGCTCTTGTATCTAAATAATTGAATTAATTAACTTTTTTAATGATTTAACATTTGGGAGGGAGGAATTAAAATTTTAAATCCCAAATGTCTTTATTGGAAATATATGAGGAAATCATTTCAAACACGCCCAAATACACAATATTTGACATAAAATTTGCATGGACCATGGTGAAAAAATTGTTTTGGATCTTTTTCTTTTCTTTAATTTTTAAACATCACCATTGTCATTATGCAAATCAAACAATGAAAAATGAAAATTTTAAAATGTTCTCACTAATATTCATTAGAAAATGGAGTATCCCCACATCGGTTGTGTCATGTGTGTGTTAGAGTTTCAGTCTTTATAACCCCAAGCTACTACTACAAAGGTTATGCTCTTTTGTAGTGATACTTTGGTTATGTAATGTATTATAGCTCTGTTTAAAAAACTTTATATATTACTTTCGTGTTTGTGTGTTCTAATGAATATTATTGTTTCCTTAAAAAAAAAAAATGGAGTATGAAGTATGGAGTATGTAGCTTTTATGTGGTAACTAAATGTGATAGTCCCATTGATTGTATAAGTTCTAAGTTTAAGATTCTTTACTTAATATTTATTAGGAACTCAAAAAAAAATTTTATTAAAATTTGTAAACAAAAACTTGAATGAAATCAATAATATGATGTGGATGATAATGGAATAGGAATTGTATTCTATTTTGAACCATGAATAAGACTTGCATTAATTGTTTATACCTTTTTATATATATATATATATATATATAAGTTAGTTGTTTATACCTTATCAAATACTCATGACCTTTTTTTTACAAGTTAATTGTTTATACCTTATCAAATACTCATGACCGTGACTTGTATATAAGCAAGAACCTTAGTTGTAATAGCCTAAGGTTGTGTAAACCTAAAAAATTAGACACCGACCTATTAGCCTAACCTGAACCCAAGAGTTTTTTTTAACACAAAGTACAAATGGATTGACCCGAGTCACCCGACCCAACTGAAAAAAAGGTTAGGTATGGGTCAACTTGCCTTTACTTCGAGTAAAAAAATTTCGAGTTCTAGTCAAGTCAATAGGTCCAATTTTTGCTAGGTCAAGGATGTGTCATATGATATGATGCATTCCTTGAGAATAAAATAAAATTCCATTCATTTAGACTTCCACCTCAACCCATATATATATATATATATATATATACTACAACTATAAACTATTTTACAATATTTTTACAAAATGTTGACGTGACCAACTTCTTATTGGTTTTCATTTAAGCTCACCATTAATATCACTTTTTCATTTATCAATAATTACTCATCACTTCAGCAATTTGTAAAACTTTTTGTAAAATAATTTGTATTTCTAGCATTATTCTATATATATATATATATATTAATGAGACTTGCATTTATGTCAAAATTTTAATTTATTGACATGTAATAATGACACAAATTGCATTTATTATTTGTAGGTTGTAGACTTCCACCTCAATATATATAGTATTTATATCACCGCGCACCCTTAGCCTGATAGTCACCTTACAAGTATATAGTTCTTGTGGGGTATGGAGGAGGTAAGGGTCGGGATTCAAGTCTTTAGGAGGGAGATTTACACACATATACACTTAGATTAAGCTAGAGTATAATTTTTATATTGTATAAAATATATATATATATATATAAATAATATTTATTAATGAGATTATTTCATTTATGTCAAAATATTAATTTATTGACATGTAATAATGACACAAATTCATATATTTTCATGTATTTATTAGGCTAAAATGCAAATTGCGCCATCGAAATTTGACTGTAATTCATTTAAGTTCTCTAATTTTACTTTCATTCAATTGAGTCCTCTAAATTTTTAAATTTATTCAATTCAAGTTTTTTGTCAAATTCGATTAAAAAATTTCCATTACTTACAATTAACTAATAAAAAAAATGAAAAAAAATTATCTCTTAAAAAATCTTAAAAAATATTTTCATGTGTGAAAAACTTTTTTTTAATGGCAATTTTTAATAAAATTTGACAAAAGAGCTAAATTGAATAAATTTGAAAATTTAGATGACTCAATTGAATAAAAGTAAAGTTAGAAAATTAGAATGAATTTCAAGCAAATTTAGAAGGTGCAATTTACAATTTAGCTTATTTATTATCTATCATTCTATAGGCTGTGTAATAATTATTTATTTCAAAATATTTTATAATACAATTTATTGCTCACATTTAGTTGTCTTCGCAAACAATTGAAATAAAGTGAAAAATACCATTTTAGTCGCCTACATTTTAGGGTAATTGTCAATTTAGTCCCTGTCATGTTCAACTTGCAATCAATTTATGTTAAAACAAGTCTTGTAGCTCAATTCTTGACATCTTTTGGCGTTTATAGCAAAAACATATGGGGTTCAAATCCCTTCACCCAACTATTAAACTATTAAAAAAGAGAAAAAGTCAAAAAATGTACAAATAGCAGATGCAATAAAGAATATAAAAAAATATACTGTGCATTTAAATTGAAAGAAATAACTATATATTTATCAATTAACCCAAGTAATATGTTCATATTCTTGATTATATATATATATATATATTATATCAATTCACTCAACTTATAGTATATCATAGATGACTTTAGGATTCAAAAGAGTATCAAGTTCCATTTTGAAATATCATAAATGATTGAAGTGATATGTATTAATAAACATTTATATGTACCTTTTGTTTTGTTATATTTTATTAATACTAAATAAGTGAACATATACTTATTTAAAAAATATATATATACTTATTTAACTTTTCATTATTAACATATTCCCCATTTCCGAGTAAAAAAAAAAAAAAAATTATAGCATTAGCATATCCACATATCATACTCACATAAACTTTTTTTTACACATGATATCTAAACCTCTTCAAGTATTTGATTATTCTCTCGAGTGCATATAATCTTTCCGTTTCACACACACCAAGTTATTACAGGAAGTAGGAGTGTGCAAAAAACTCACCAACCCGCCAAACCTAACTCGACCCAACTCAACCCGTCGGGTTTGGTCAGTTTTTAGGGCTTGTTGGGTTGAGTTGGGTTACAAAATTTTTTTTTTATAGCGAGTTGGGTTGAGTTTGGATCATAAAATTACAAACCCGCTAAACCTGACCCGACCAACCCATATTTTAATATATGTTTAAAATATAATATATATGTAATAATTAAAAAAAAAAAACAACTGTAAAGCACTTCCTTCGTTTCTACTATCATATATAATATAAAATCCTATTAGCTCTTTTAATATATATTTAAATATATTATATAATTAATAAAAAAAAATTTAAAAATTTTAGATATATTTTACTTTTAACCGAGTTAAGAACTCATGTATATTTTGTTTATAAGTGAATTAGGATACTAGTTCATTTATGTTTTGTTTATTAACTCTGTTAAATACTTAAACATATTTTGTTTACTACTAAGTTAGAATATTAGTTTATATATTAATGTATATTTTGTTTATCAATTCATGTGGCAAGTGTAATATATATATTTTTTTCTGCTCAATTTAATAATAATAGTAATAAAAAAAATTGTCCAACCCATGAGTTCAACTCGACCCAACCCAACTTATGTGTGTTGAGTTGGGTTAGACTTATGTGATGGGTTGGGTTAAATTTTTTTTGACCCACCACGGTGGATTAGGTCAAAAAATCCCTTCAACCTAATCCATGTACACCCTTAACAGAAAAAAATTGCATGAAAATAAGCTTAAATGGCTAATAAGAGGTTTAGAACTCATGATTTTATGGATATCATGAAACTTTAAGAGTCTTTTCCTTCATCCTTTTTTTTGAGATGTTTATATTGAAATAGTTCAATAGAGTAAGTGAATAATTGATGATTGGGATTAAATTTTGGTGGGATTTTGTTTTCGATCCTTATATTGAAGTAGTTTCTAGGAATAAGTGCACAATTGATAATTTCATAATTTGGCGATACTTGCTCAATGCTTTTCAAGGTTGACAAGGCTTAGTTTAATATTGACAGGCCTTGTCAAGCATAACTATAGTCCATAAATTGACCAAGCATTCGCTCACCACATTCAACAAGAGATCAATCACGATGCAGCAAAATTACTCATGGAGTAGGTTATATCCGGGTATTCAACCGGCATAGAAACTACAAACTTGACCTACATCAGAAATAGTATAAAATTCAACATCTGTTGGCAAAAGTCAGTCGACAATTTGGATCAAGTCAAACTGTTGAGCAAAATTCCAAATATTTTAGCAGCTAAATTATAAAAAAAAAATAAAAAATAAAAAAGAAAAGAAAAGAATTGAGAGTCCACAAAGAGATCTCGTTGCAGCAAAACCCACTTCTCCCCAGCTCCAGAAATGAGTAAACATCCCAGAATAAGCAAGAAAATCTCATTACCACAAAAAAAAAAAAAAAGAAAAAAAAAAAGGAACAAACAAAATATAAATTTATAATCAACATATGAAGAAGGCAAAATCATAATACAGCAAAATGAGCAAAAGTTGCAATGCAAGTAATCAAGCAACCACAACCTACACAATGGCAGTAATTACAGAGTACGCCATCATACAACTATCCCAATAAAGGTTAACTCTTTTCTGAGGATTTGATTGTAACATAACTATCCCAATAGAGGTTAACACTTTGCTAAGGAATGAGGATTTGATTGTAACTAGTTACTTGTAACTAGTAAGTTGCATAAAGCAATTGAGCATGCAATAATGCTGCAGCAACTTGAAAAGGCCCAAGCACAAGAAAATAGAGCAGGAATTGCTTAGGAATCCAAATGTGACAGTAAGTCCACACACACACAGATTTTCAAACAGGTTTAACAATACAATCATCCATGCTCATGCCATGTCAGCATGAAAGAAAAGAAAAAAAAAAAAAAAAAGAGAGAGCAATTTTTGGTATTTGTACCCATCCATTCTAAAAATTCTTTTTCTAGAAGTATTACAACTGATAGTGATGAGTAGGCTAAAATCCAGTCGTGATGAGGAACCAAAACCAACCCAAAAAAAAACCTTCAGGTAAAGCTGTTAATGAAATGAATTTATTAAATGAGACTTATCATATGATATACCCTAATCTTTTTCCTCCCAAATCCGACATGTCATTTTATCAGGGACACTAAACAATACAAATTTTGCACCTTATAAGAACATGAGGCGTAAACAACCCAACCTTACCCTCCATCATTATTTATGGGAGAAGGAAGTGTCATTTGAGCTAGAGCTAATTAGCATAATTAGTCACAAAAAATAGATCAATGGATAATAAAATTCAGCTAATCTACTTTTTTAACTTTAAATATTAAACCTAATTTGATCAAATATATAGAATAGATGATAGTTAGATGGTTAAAACTTAAAATGCAAGATAATTCTGAATTCCCCTCCACAGGTTGTAAGCAGTCCCTTTTTCTTCATATAACATGGCATAAAAACCTAATTGCATAGTTAGAACTTAGAACCATAATTGATCTACACCATAAAATGATTAATAAATTCCACAAAGCCTTCCATCAACTCTAATAGAATGTTTTAAAAAGTAACACTTGGATAATCATAAAGGGTTCATGATTGATTTCAGGAAAAAAAAAAGAAAAAAAAAAAAGAAAAAGAAAAAGGAGCAGTGCTAGTACCACAACATTTTACACAACATTTGCCACAACTTGTCACATGACGAGTTGTGAATGGCGAAGAAAAATGGTGGGTCCATGTGGGTCCACATCTCCACCACTCACAACTTGCCACGTGGCGAGTTGTGACAAAAGTTGTGTAAAATATTGTTGTACTAGCATTGCTCGAAAAATAGTGAAAACAAAGTGCATGGATGGGGAAAATATATATCAACCTAAAGCAAATATTGATAATATTACAAACCACCATCCTATCAAAAAAAAGATAATATTACAAACCACCACTCTTATAGGTCAAGAACACACCCTTTTAAGGAGGATCAAGGATCATACCTTCTTCAAGAGACTCACATGTCAAAAGACTGTGTGTGTCCAATACGATTTTAACATAGTTAAACACTCAATATATTGCTAACACATTGGATACGATGTGATCAAATCTTGCAACCCAAATACATGCTTTACAACAAAAACAATTCCAACATATAAGAAGAGGTTCATGTAATGGAATTTGGCTATCAAACTTGACCATTGGATAGCTCAAACTATACAAATTGTCCACAATGACATGTTCGTATGAAAAAAGGATTAGAATATAATTGCTACATTTGGAAACAAGAAGCATACTAAAAACAAATGTTAATTTGATGAGTTTTAACCAGTCAATTTGAACATCCTTTCCAAAATAATCCAAATTTATCAAATTTCAATGTAAAGATCTTCAAATTAAGTTTATGTTTAGTAGACTTGATCCACTAAATGAGACCCATCATGACCCTTTTTTAAAAAAAATATTTTTGTCAACATCACGTATCATATCATGTAGATATTACAAAAAAGGATTGGGAACCCATATGATGAGTCCCACTTAGTAGATCAACTGTACTAAAAATCAGCTAAACTTGATTTTCTACATTAAATTTTAAATTTGGTTATTCAAAAATCAATTCTATAAATATATTTGAGACATTAAAACAATAAACTTAGATGGTTAAAACTCATCAAATTGAATTGACTTCTAACCAATCCTTTTTCTCAAGCTGACATTGCATGAGAACCTATTTGACTGTTTAGTTGGAACAACTGCAGGTAAACATCTTGATCTTAAAGTAGACATTAGAGACCTTCCCATTAATTCACATATGAACTTGATAGTAGTCCTGTACTCCTATTCTTTTCCCTTAATATAATGGCAAGGAACAAAAATTATCATCAACCAAATTTCAAAAATAAAAAAAATGAATACATTCTTTTAATGTGAAATAGGTTGCATACCAAAGATTAATAACTATACCCCATATGAAATTGTCTAAGTATGTTCCAAAGAAAACTAGCACAAGAAAACTGTGAGTGTTTCAAATCAATGCTATGAAGCCTAAATAGAAAGGATCTGGAGAAAACAGAAACATTAAGTGACCCTACTTGATTGCCAATGAAAAAGAAATAAATTAAGTCAAAATTATGAATTCTCCGGAATTTTCATCATTTGGAAGCCTCGAAAACTTGAACCCTCCATCCACCCACCCCGTCAAAACCTTCAGGTTCAGTAGAGTAAAGCTCTAGTTTTTATGCAACCAAATCGAAAAACCATCAAAGCCATAATTTCACTTCCTTTACTTTCCTCAACTTTCTAAGCAACCAAACAGGAACAAAAGAACAACATTATTAAAGCGACCCTTGAGATCCTGCTTGATTGCCAATGAAAAAGAAATAAATTAAGTCAAACTTATGAATCCTCCGGAATTTCCATATTTTGGAAGCCATGAAAACTTGAACCTCCACCCACCCACCCCATAAAAAATTTCGGGGTCAGTCGAGTATGGCTTTCGTTTTCGTGCAGACCAAATTGAAAAACCCATCAATGTCATAATTTGACTTTCTTTATTTTCCTCAACTTTCTCAGCAACCAAACAGGAACACAAAAACAATATAAGACACAAGAGATCACAACAAACAAGCAGAATTGAACCATAGAAGATAAAAATATAGACAAAAGTGCTTTTATGCAAAGACCCAGATGAGAATCAAGCCAAAAACCCCAACATAAGAAAATCCCCATTTGATAGCTGTAAAGCTTTAAATATTGGAAAACCATAAACACCAAAACCCCACAACACTAATCGTAGCTCCAATTCAAGTATCTTTCTAAACTAAAACTAACACGGGTCTAAGAAAGCATGAAAGATTTTGAAATCCAATCAGAGCTAGCTTAAAAATAACATAATTATGCGTTACCAAACAGGGACCGAAGCAATTGGAGCATATTTTCTCACCTAGCAAACGGCTCTCACGAAGATTTTCCGGGAAAATTTGAGATCTGAGAAAATTAGTTTCAGAATCAAAAAGGGGAAGTGTTGAGAAAAGTGTTTGGGAAGAGAGGCAAGGAGCTCACTGCTCACCCTCAAAGAAGATAAGATGCTGTAGGGTTGAGACTTGAGATAAGGAACCTTGGGATTAATTTAATATTTATAGCCGATATGTGGGGGTAAATTTTGTAAAATAATATTATTTTTTAATAATAAGCTATCATTTAAATTGATGTAATTATCAAATTATTTGAGAACTTTTATAAAAAATAAACAAATAAGACGTGGAAAGAGACAAAAGAGAAAGAAAACACTTAAAAAAAATTGTTTTTAGATGTAAAAAGGAAGAGAACAAATAATAATAATAATAATAATAATAAAAGATATTTTACTATTTTATCTTTATAAATTTATATACTATACGGTAATTAATTATGACAATATAAAAGTAATATCACAAAAAATTCAAATCTTTCTAAGATTTGGAGGAAAAGTAAAAAAAAAAAAAAAAGGGGGGGGGGGGGGGGGGAGTTCATGGAAACTATTTCTTTCCACATTTCCTTTGATTCTTTTTACACTCTTTCTAACTAAGCCATGGAAAATGAATCCCTTTCTCTTCCCTTTTCTTCCTATTAAACAAAGGAGAAAACTCAATTTTAAGTGTTGAAAATATATTTTTAAAACATGGTTTCACTTAAAATTTAGTTAAAGCAATTGAAATCATGTTTTGAAATCACTATTTTAAGTGATGAAATTGTGTTCAATATTTTTTAAAAAAATAATAATAAAAAATTCCTAAATAACTTCAAAATAGTATCAATTTAAATCATTAATATTAAAATTTTAACCATTAGGTTTCCTTAACCAATAGCTTATATAGTTGGATTTAATAATAATACTAATAATAACAAGAAAGTTTTTACTCCATTTGTTAATACAAACACTCTACTTAATTAATTTAGTTAGAGAACCTAAGTTATAGCACTTAAGAAAATATACTTAAGATATAGATTAGAATATAAATTATACCCTTAGATTTTGAGATAATTTTAATTTTGCCACTAAAGTTTCAAAATTTGATCTACTCTCCTAATATTAGCTAGCATTTGGATTTGTTCCTTTTGTCCACATATATAAATATAAAATTTCATTTTATTTATCATTTTTTTTTCTATTGCAAGAACTACTCTTTTTCCCATAAAAATTAATTAAAAAAATGGAAACGAACACACACAAAACTTATATCTAAATACAATTCGCCTCTATGGATCTCACCCTCACTTAACATAATCCCATCCTCTAAATTTAGTCAAATGAGGTTCATAGATATTGATTATTAAAGGTTTTAATAACTTTAAAGTACTTCAGAATTGTAGATTGCCACACTTAAAAATATGCTCATTTGGCATTGCTGTAAAAAAACAAAGGTTTAGTAGGAGAACTATGTACACACTGCTTACATACATACATGTATGATATATAAAATTTTTAAGGATAGTAGTAGAGCTTTTGTGATATAGAAATTTAATTGGAAAAAATATGTAGTGACTTGAGTGTTCAGCAAATTATAGTGAATAGTGCTTTTAAATTATGGATTTATAAAAGCATGAATAGTAAATTTTTAAAGTTTTTTTTTTAAAGCTCCAAATTTCAACTTTAGCATTAAAGTTGTTTTTAGTTTTAAAGACCCCTAAAAAAATATTTAGTGGGTTGTGAAATATTTGATTCTATTTTTTATTTTTTTTTTTATTTTTAAAAGAGATCTAATAAAGCTTGTAATCCTCTTTTAAAAGTTAAAGATTGTTTAAATAAAATTTATTTTGAACACAAACTGAGCTCAAGATCATAACCAAACTAAATTACATGTTCAAATTTCATTTATTTTATTATCAAACAAGATTGATTTTGTTACTTACAAGCTTTTCCCAATTCAGCACCACCAAAACCTCTGTTTGTTGTTTCTCAAAAAAAAAAAAAAAAAAAAAAACCTCTGTTTGTTATTAACTTCCCAGTCTTCTTTAATCAAAATATGCTTTTCAAAGTGTTTTTATAATATTTTGTAAGGGATCCAAGTAATTAAGGGCTTGTTTGGTAGGTAATCTTAAACTCACATTTTCACATTTTAAACAACATTACACACATTTTTACATACTTTTTCATCCATACGTATTTTAAAAAACTACCGACAACATTACTCAAACTACTCTATCAAACACCCCCTAAGCCTGTGTCTGTGTGCAGCTGCTGATCATTGTTGCTTTTGTTCCCAAAACCCCTATGCCCAAAAACCTAATAAGTCTTTGTTCCAAAACTCACGGAAATGAAATCGAAACTAGATTAGGTAACATCTCAAAATCAGCACATAACATTCGTTGTGGACACTGTTGGCACATCAACAAAAGGCCCAAAACCTGTTAATATGACTCATGAGATTCGGCTGAAAGCCATGAAATGTAGCCCAAATAAATTAGGCATACGAAGAGATCATACCAGCAAGGGGAGATTGCCAAACTTGGGCCCATTGGATGAATAGCAGCCGAGCAAGGGTCCCTAGCTACGCTACGCTACGACATAAACCAAAGATTAAATAAATTCTCTTCCTAAAGTGGACCAATACCATACCCATACATACAAGGGAGTAGTGGAATCTGGAGGGAAAAAGGGTCGTTCTCGTTCTACTCAAAATCTGAAAAATGAGCTTTGAACACTTGTGGGATCATTCATTGGGTCTATGCTCGATGCTGTGTACGTAAAGGAACTAACTCATGGACACCAGAACATACAATTTTCTGGTGTCCATGATATGAACATCAATGCAAGGCTATTGTTGGGAAGGGAGTTTTCCTTTTGAGGAAGCATTTTTTATGGAGCTCAAAAAAGAAAAAGAAAATACAAAACAAAAAATCAACCGTAGTTCATCCTTTTTAGGATTAATAAAGCTTTAATGTAATGAGTGCTATCACCTAATAGTCAGGTTTTTGAGCGACTCCAAAATCATTAGATAAACAAGAACACCAATGTCAAGAGGGGAAAATGAGATTGACTCCAAACCAATAACTACAAGATTCACACACGCTTACCGTCGATAAGTATGTGTATAAATGATTTATATATATAATTTAACCTTTTTGTTTATAGCTTAGTATCATCTTCAAAATACTATAATCTATTCCTCTTCCGTCTATTTCATTTTTTTTTATTTTCATCAAAATTAATACAACCCCGTTAGGGATGGCAAATTGTTTTCACTTTTCACCTTGTTTTGCTCTTCAATGCTAATCCATTCCTCTCCTGATTTAGGTGGGAGGGGGGGGGGGGGGGGTGTCATACAGAGTTCTAGAACACTTGCCACTTGCAAGTCTGTGAATAATTTCTATTAATGAAGGTAATAAAATTTAAAAAAAAAAAAAAAGTGAAAGGAAATATTGATATAAAAAAATGAAAAAGTAAAACCAACTAAATCGCACAATGAGTATGACTAGAAATTGAAAGAACCAAGATTGTGTCATAGAACTTCAAGAGTAATGATTATCACACACTTGCTATTGCACACTCAATACACTCCATTTAAAATAGTGTTTTGAAAACAGTAAAAACTATGAGGGCATAGTGTATATGAAAAGTGCAATAACAATTGTGTGACAAGAATTAGCCAAAGCTCAAATCACAAGCAATGCGAGTGCATTTTACCCTCAATAATATAGCAAGCTCACCTGCTTCTCTTTAATTTACTTCAAAGAGCCGCGGGGAGTGGGGACCAATGTATTCAAAATGAGCTTTCTCCCACAAGATCCACAATATTGAAAGTAATACAGGAAAATATGCCTTGAATAATTACTAGGTTAGCCAATGGCATGTAACTTATGAGTCATAACTCATGTAAAGGGACCAGCCGACTACCATGTGCCTTAACATGTTGTGAGGGCTATACCTCTGGATTATGATGCATGTTATTGCTTTTTGTCATGATATAATTTTTCAAGAGAAAAAGAAAGAGACGGAGAAAAACAAATCTTTAAATGCTACGAAGTCGGAATTATTAACTTTCACCCTTTTTCATTTTTGTTACAATTGCACAAACCATTATTGAATATTTAACATAAAAGGAAAATAGAGAGAGGGCAGGGGGGGTAATCTTGGCACATAAACCTGATGGATAACCAAAAGTTCAGCATAATACTCCATTGACACGACCTAGCATCAACCAGTTCACAGCTTCGAAGTCACAGGTGGAATTGGACTTTTAATCACCCTAATTAGGCCCTCTTGAGTTGCCGATGCAACATGCTGCTCATCAAAACATGTATAAATCGGTTCATGACACAGACATCACTTGGATGGAGAGAAAACAGCAAAAAGGGTATGAGGTAATTAAAGAAGAATAGAGAAGGTTGTTTCTGCTATTTATGAACATATAATGAAATCCTTACCTCACTCTTTCTATTGAATATTTTACCAGAAACAAAACCACGTGCATTGTAGGCAACGGGACTGTATATCTGGGGGAAAAAGCCAAAACAAACTTGCAAGCACAAGCATCTAAACAAAACTAAACAGTTTATGGCACGTACCACAAATAATAGCCAGTCATCAGCTCTGACAGGCCGATGAAAGTGCATCCTGAGATGGAATTGAAAACAAGCTTATAGTAATGATTGAAAAAAGTGGCAAAGGAATGCTCTTCAATCAACTTTGACCATGAACTTAAATGCAAATACAATAGTTGACGACATGTAAGTCAGGATATTTAAGTTTGCCAACAGATATACTTTCCAAGACATGGCCAGAAACATCATTTGATAAATGATAGTAGCAGTGCATCTATTCAGCAATACAAAAGGAGTTGTCCAATTTTTTTAAAATGCAGTTTGCCACAAGGCAATAGTTACCTGAATTCACTTCATGCTTCTCGTTTAAAATCAAGAACCATGTTAGCAAAATATGATTTGGTCATCTTTTTCAGACATATAAATTATAAAAGCAGGCCCTATATTTTTAAACTGACATTGAATATAAAAGTACTCTATAATTTTGGCATATTGGCCACACACTTTGGTGTTTAATCATCTGGTAATATGACGCAGATACTTACGAGTGGTCCAGACTAACAGCACTTGTCTTCAAACTCTTCCGATGGTGGGGATTCATACTTGAAGAAATATCAGATCTGAAGTATATGCCACTGCACATCTGCAAATGACCAAAAAAGCGTATTAAAAAAAGGAACGAAAATAAAGCCAGGTAAATTGGACCTTTATCCAGATATCATTAATAATATTTGAATTTATATTTGATTAAGAGTACAACAAACATCACATAGAGCATTATTTGTGCTGGTAAACTGTCCCAAGAACTCTTTTATATATGCCAAGTAAACCTTTACTGGGGCAAGGCCCACCAACAAAAATTTTCATCCTGACCTCTACGAAGGGTCAAAATAACAGTGAGGCTGATTTTTAGTCATGTAAATATAACAGATAGATGATATGGCTTGTTAACTAAATTGGAATATACCAATACTTACAATATAAAGTTCCCTCAAAAACAACGCAGAACAATACAAAAGGCCACATTGCACATTCATTATGAGATACTCATTCTGCTCAGCTTTTATTCAAGCAAAGCAGAACCCACCTTGGATATATATTTATAAAAAGGTTTTCTTTACCTGTGCAAGGCCTGATCATCAGAGAGTTTGCCTTTTGCTCTAAACCAATACCTCGAACTGCAATACAAATAAAATGTACCCAAAAGATGTGGCTTGTAAACATAGATTTGCATGCAAGCAAAAACCATATTCATATTTCTAGAATAAGTGATGTGCATATTTAGCCCATAGGAAAAGATGAATATCCAACACAATAAACCAGGCTAACCTTGGAGGAGATTTAGTCTGATTGGTTGAAGCATTGGGTTGGGCTCACAAAATTGTATCTCTATGGGCCAAGGGATGAAATTTTTAGCGGCCACCTTGTTCCCATAAGTCCTAAATCAGCCAAACACATTTTAGCAATGTAAGATGAAAAAATTAGAGTAAATAATCTAACCAAACAACAGCTTTCATTCGGTTATTAGGCTCATAATCAAAAGATGATCTTTAGGTACAATAACAATGAAAATCCATCCAATTTCACAATTACTGCAAAGTACACATTACCCAGGAAAAACAAGCAACAGTACTCAAAGGAAAACATAAGCAGACAGAACAGAACTACGAAACAATGTCCCATGCTTGTATCTATCAATTCCTAAAACTAGCAGAAAAGTATTGATAGCATTAAATACAATTCAGTTTAAACAAGTTGACAGGTCGCATGTATGGCAGATTTTCTGGTTCCTATCTTCAAGTGAAGCCGAATACAGACATAATTATGGTACACTTTATTCTTAGGCTCTAACTGGAAGGCTATCCCGGTCTACTTTACTGGAGGCTCACAAGCTTATATCAAATAGGATCTGATATAGAGAAAGCACTATGTCTGTGTGTAGGTGTGCTTGCATACATTTGCTGCCGGTGATTATTTTTCTTTTTTCTACCTCATCTAAATTTCTCGTTTTTTTTTTAAAAAACTTATTCTTGACTCTTTGGTGTATCTCTTGTATACTTCCCATGGGTTGTGACCCTTTTCTCTCATAATGACTTTTTTTTTTTTTTTTTTACTCATTAAAAAAAAAAAAAAAAAAAAAAAAAAGCCTGAATTTATACTCATGAATGTATGTAGATTTTTTTTAATAGCCTGGTAGAGAAGTATACCATCAACCATACCACGTGAATCCTAAGACTCCCATGTAGCATAGATGACTATATAGTGAGCTTGACAATACCAAAAATAGCATCTTTTCTTCAAAGCAAGTAAAGGTGGACATTCATCCTTAGCCTTATATCTTTAAACATTAAAACATCCTATGGAATGGTGAATTCCTATAATATATATATATATATATATTTTTTTTTTTGAATGGTGAATTCCTATAAATATATATATATATATATTTGAATGGTGGACATTTGGTTGCTAAATGAGGCAGCCTTGTACCAAACCTAAAAATTACTGAACACAAAATAAAGAATTTTGTAATTCTCCTATATTTTGAATTTCTTGATTCATAAACAGATCCTTCAAGCCATTCTTCTTAAACATCCAAATAAGATTACTTAATTCCAGTCAATTCCTTTCTGTTGCTTATACATTCCATTCCATTTCCTTATGAGCTCTCAAACGAAGGTTGAAAGATGAGATCATAGTATAAAGCTCTCCAACAAATTTCTGAAATTCCAATTTAACAAGAACTATAGTCTAGGACTTTATAAATTGTCTGAGAAACATATAGGTTTGCCTAATAAGATTTTCCTTGTCAAATATCTAAACTATAAATAGGATTTTCCTTGTCAAATAGCTAAACTAACTTCCATTTGGGAGGGGGGGTGGGGTGGGGTGGGGTGAGGAATGGAATGGCACATTTGAAAGGGATTTTTAAGAACATTCCAACAATTTTCCTAATTGGGAGTTTAGTAGGAAGGAATGGAATGATTAGGAGAGAATGCTCATTCCATCTCATTTCCTTCTAAACATTCATTCTCAAAGTGGCAGTAACACTCAATCCTTTAATGAAATGGTGGTAAATTATCAATTTTATCCCTATTTTGACACAAATAATAAATAAAAAGGCGTTGGATATTGTAGGGACCCGTTTTCGTTTCGGGCGACCCCCGTACAATAAATTTGTAGAGTGGATAGAAGGGCCAGGCACTAGCGAGAGAAACAACAGTCAGTGTGGGCTTACCAGAAAGATAACTAAAATTTGGTAAATGTTCTTGAGGAAAGTTCGTTCTCGGCCCAGTCCGAAGACCCCTTTTCCTTAGAATTAATGAATAACACCTTAAAAGAAAGACTCTGTTCCTCTTTTCCTCCCCCCCCCCCCCTCCCCCCGGATCCAGAGAGAAAAAGCCCCTTTACTTTGGAGATTCCGTCTACTATATAGTCTTGTTTAGTGGATCTCTGCCGTCCACTTGTCGGCCATCTGGACTTGTGTCTGAGAGCTTGTCCCATCAGCCGCCTTCGCAGGCTTTCTGTTAGTTGAAGTAACCATGGCATCACTGTTGGCTGGTCAATTCACCATTGATGTGACCAGAGTGTTGGTGGCGTGCTTTTAATGAGTGAGTGACAGCTCCTTTCATTCAATGTCGGTTTGCCGAGGACGTGAGCATCCTCGGCCAGGTCCCAGATGACTTGAGTTTCTTCCACTCATCCTCGGACATTGTACCCTCCTCGGCGCGAACCTTGAGCCAGATGTGGAGTGGGCCAAGGTTATTAAATATTTAGGCCCTACAATAGCCCCTCAAATTTCTACTGCCCGGCCTCTCGAGAGAGGAGGAGGATTTTGATGTTCTCGGGCCAATGTCCTGGCCTGTCAAGCCTTGTCTTTTTGTCCTCTTTTTTTTTTTTTTTTTTTATTATTGTGTTGGCATGTTCGCCTTGTAAAACTCCTTTTTTAAAGATTCAGTAAAGTGCATATTTCGTTTCCTTTTATTCACTTTTTTTGTATTATGTTGGACATGTATGTATACATCACTTGTACGATACTGGTTTCAATCATGCCTGGGCCGACTACATTGATCGTCGTCCCTTGTAGCGCTCACTACTAGTACTTAAGTGGTTAGCTTCGCCGTAGGTCTGGGCCCACGGTCAACACAAGACTTTGGTTCTGTCCAGTGCGTAGGTCCCCCTAAAGTGATTAGTTTCCCCATAGGTTTGAGTCCTTGGACCATGCAAGACCTTGGTTCTGTCTAATACTTAGGTTCTCTTGAAGCAACTAGTTTCCCCATAGGTTTGACGCCGAGGAACATACAAGACCCAGACTTTGCTTTACACTTGGTATTTCGTGGGGGGATGGTTTCTTCATTGGATTGGATTCTCCTAAGGCGACTAGTTTCCCTATAGGCTAGAGTTCGAGGACCATGCAAGGCCTTAGTTTTGTCTAGTTCCTAGTTCTTCTTTAGTGGTTAGTTTCCCTAGAGGCTTGAGTTCGAGGACCATGGAAGGCCTAGGTTCTGTCTAACACTTGTCTTCTAAAGTAGCTGGTTTCCTCATAGGCTTGAGTTCGAGGACCATGCAAAGCCTTAATTCTATCTAGTACCTAGTTCTTCCTTAGTAGTTAGTTTCTCCAGAAGCTTAAGTCTGAGGACTGTGCAAGACCTAGGTTTTGTCTAACACTTGTCTCCTGAAGTAGCTAGTTTCCCCATAGGCTTGAGTCCGAGGACCATGCAAGGCCTTGATTCTGTCTAGTACCTGGTTCTTCTTTTAGTGGTTAGTTTCCCCAGAGGCTTGAGTCCGAGGACTATGCAAGGCCTAGGTTCTGTCTAACACTTGTCTTCTGAAGTAGCTAGTTTCCCCATAGGCTTGAGTCCGAGGACCATGCAAGGCCTTGGTTCTGTCTAGTACCTAGTTCTTCTTTTAGTGGTTAGTTTCCCCAGAGGCTTGAGTCCGAGGACTATGCAAGGCCTAGGTTCTGTCTAATACTTGTCTTCTGAAGTAGCTAGTTTTCCCATAGGCTTGAGTCCGAGGACCATGCAAAGCCTTGGTTCTGTCTAGTACCTAGTTCTCTTTTAGTAGTTAGTTTCCCCATAGGCTTGAGTCCGAGGACCATGCAAGACCTAGGTTCTGTCTAACACTTATCTTCTGAAGTAGCTAGTTTCCCCATAGGCTTGAGTCCGAGGACCATGCAAGGCCTTGGTTTTGTCTAGTACCTAGTTCTCCTTTTAGTAGTTAGTTTCCCCAAAGGCTTGAGTCCAAAGACTATGCAAGGCCTAAGTTTTGTCTAACATTTGTCTTCTGAAGTAGCTAGTTTTCCCATAGGCTTGAGTCTGAGGACCATGCAAGGCCTTGGTTCTGTCTAGTACCTAGTTCTCTTTTAGTAGTTAGTTTCCCCATAGGCTTGAGTCCGAGGACCATGCAAGGTCTAGGTTCTGTCTAACACTTATCTTCTAAAGTACCTAGTTTCCCCATAGGCTTGAGTCTGAGGACCATGCAAGGTCTTGATTCTGTCTAGTACCTAGTTCTCTTTTAGTAGTTAGTTTCCCCATAGGCTTGAGTCCGAGGACCATTCAAGGCCTAGGGTCTGTCTAACACTTATCTTCTGAAGTAGCTAGTTTCCCCATAGGCTTGAGTCCGAGGACCATGCAAGGCCTTGGTTCTGTCTAGTACCTAGTTCTTTTTTAGTAGTTAGTTTCCCCATAGGCTTGAGTCCGAGGACTATGCAAGGCCTAGGTTCTGTCTAACACTTATCTTTTGAAGTAGCTAGTTTCCCCATAGGCTTGAGTCCGAGGACCATGCAAGGCCTTGGTTCTGTCTAGTACCTGGTTCTTCTTTTAGTGGTTAGTTTTCCCAGAGGCTTGAGTCCGAGGACTATGCAAGGCCTAGGTTCTGTCTAACACTTGTCTTCTAAAGTAACTAGTTTCCCCATAGGCTTGAATCCGAGGACCATGCAAAGCCTTGGTTCTGTCTAGTACCTAGTTCTTCTTTTAATGGTTACTTTCCCCAGAGGCTTGAGTCCGAGGACTATGCAAGATCTAAGTTCTGTCTAATACTTGTCTTCTAAAGTAGCTAGTTTCCCCATAGGCTTGAGTCCGAAGACCATGCAAGGCCTTGGTTCTGTCTAGTACCTAGTTCTCTTTTAGTAGTTAGTTTCCCCATAGGCTTGAGTCCGAGGACCATGCAAGACCTAAGTTCTGTCTAACACTTATCTTCTGAAGTAGTTAGTTTCCCCATAGGCTTGAGTCCGAGGACCATGCAAGGCCTTGGTTCTGTCTAGTACCTAGTTCTCCTTTTAGTGGTTAGTTTCCCCAGAGGCTTGAGTCCGAGGACTATGCAAGGCCTAGGGTCTGTCTAACACTTGTCTTCTGAAGTAGCTAGTTTCCCCATAGGCTTAAGTCCGAGGACCATGCAAGGCCTTGGTTCTGTCTAGTACCTAGTTCTCTTTTAGTAGTTAGTATCCCCATAGGCTTGAGTCCGAGGACCATGCAAGACCTAGGTTCTGTCTAACACTTATCTTATGAAGTACCTAGTTTCCCCATAGGCTTGAGTCCGAGGACCATGCAAGGCTTTAGTTTTGTCTAGTACCTAGTTCTCTTTTAGTAGTTAGTTTCCCCATAGGCTTGAGTCCTAGGACCATGCAAGGCCTAGGTTTTGTCTAACACTTATCTTCTGAAGTAGCTAGTTTTCCCATAGGCTTGAGTCCGAGGACCATGCAAGGCCTTGGTTCTATCTAGTACCTGTCTTGAGCCTGCTCCGCCGAGGAGGGGACCCTTCTTTAGTCTAGCCTCTTCGTCTGGCGCGCTTCTTCTGACTACGAGGCGTCCCTTGGGTTATTTGAGTAACGCGCTTGACTCTTCGGTGCGCCTCCTCATTAATGCCCTTGCAGATTTACGAGGGTCCAATGGCGGATAAGCCTCTTGGAAATTGAGCGGAGTTATTGCCTCCGGTAATTTCTCCTTAGGATTCTGTGCGGGTTGGCTTTCACCAACTTTTGCCTTCTATATAAGGTATTTCTGGGACGATTCTTTTCTTCAACCTTCACAAACATTCGAGTTCATATCCCACAAACGTGCTGCTCTTTAGACGTGTCAAGGGCTTTGCCAGAATAGTAGCTCGTGCCCCACGAAACAAAATGGCCCTGGGAAAGGGCGGTGATGAGGAAGCCTAGCCCCTTTCAGGAGTTGAGGATGACACCCCGACCCTGGACATCATGCTGGGGGTGGGGTAGGAGGAGGCCAAAGATCCTTCTTCTTTTCAACCTAACTAGGGATGGAGCTCCCCTTGCAGTTCGGAGGGGGATCCGAAAGAAACGTAACGTTTCCCCTCCGGATTTGGATTTGTCAGTTCTCTAAGCTGATAGTGATTCGCCGGCTCCCAGTCGTTGTGGGATTGGAAGGGAAACCAGGCGGAACCTTAAGGTGGAATCGTCAGGCGCCGCGGCCTCTTCTTCCTTCCCCTTCCTAACGCCGCAAGTGTTGGTTGGGGAGCTGTGAACGGTCTTAGCATAGGCCTGTCTCCACCTCTCCCTCTATCGCTTGACTTGGCTTTAAAACAAGCCTGCCTAGGCCTCTCACCCTTTCCTCTTCTCTTGCTTCACCACCAGCCTGTTTAGGCATTTTTCTTTGTAGTTAGTTTTAGAACAAGCCTGCATGGGCATCTATCTTTGTAGTTAGCTTTAGAACAAGCCTGCATGGGCATCTACTGTAAGATGTAACTTTTCTTCATATATTAATAAAGAAGTAGACCCATTTCATCTCTTTTATTTCTCGCCTCTCTTCATTTCTTGTGATTGTTGCCTTTTGAATGAATATTGTTGCTGTAGACTGTGTTGTTTTTTTTTTTTTTTTTTGAAGAAGTGTTGCTCTTGATCTTTTCACACCAACGATCGCACTTGCTAGTGCACAAGTCCTTTCCCACAGATGGCGCCAATTGTAGGGACCCGTTTTTGTTTCGGGCGACCCCCGTACAATAAATTTGTAGAGAGTGGATAGAAGGACCAGGCACTAGCAAGAGAGACAACAGTCGGTGTGGGCTTACCAGAAAGATAACTAAAATTTGGTTAAGTGTTCTTGAGGAAAGTTCGTCCTCGGCCCAGTCCGAGGACCCTTTTTCCTTATAATTAATGAATAACACCTTAAAAGAAAGACTCTGTTCCTCTTTTCCTCCCCCCCCCCCCCCCCCCCCCGGATCTAGAGAGAAAAAGCCCCTTTACTTTGGAGATTCCGTCTATTATATAGTCTTGTTTAGTGGATCTCTGCCGTCCACTTGTCAGCCATCTGGACTTGTGTCTGAGGGCTTGTCCCATCAGCCGCCTTCGCAGGCTTTCTGTTAGTTGAAGCAACCAAGGCATCACTGTTGGCTGGTCAATTCACCATTGATGTGACCAGTGTTAGTGGCGTGCTTTTAATGAGTGAGTGACAGCTCCTTTCATTCAATGTCGGTTTGCCGAGGACGTGAGCATCCTCGGCCAGGTCCCAGATGACTTGAGTTTCTTCCACTCATCCTCGGACATTGTACCCTCCTCAGCACGAACCTTGGGCCAGATGTAGAGTGGGCCGAGATTACTAAATATTTGGGCCCCATAGATATTATAATAAAACTATATATTTATTTTATTTCAATTCTTTCTTTTAAAACTTCCAAATATACTATATTCCGTTCTGATCTTTTAAAAACTCCCAAATCTAGTGTTTACTGTGATCATTATACAGAACATAAAAACACACCAGCAAGAAAACAAATAAACAAAATAATAATCAAGAACCAATAAATTATAGAATAATATGCAATACACGAGGAAAGATGAATCATTTATATCTATATATCTAACTAGTGGAGATATGGAATGTCCATATGCAAGGGCAGTAGCGATAACCTGTGAATTGCATGGTACAAATCTTACCTTGGAAGACGTGGATCAGTGAGATGTCTCTCATGTGGCTCTTCCATCGATGGAAGCTGCAAGTTGGAGTTCAATAATTAAAACAGCAAGAAATGGGAAAATGTCTAATAAAAAAATGGAAAGCACATATTAGTTACCATCTCTGGAGCAGGTACAGAAGGCATTGTTGCTTCCTGGTGTTCAAGCCCTTCTTCTTCTTTCTGTAAAATCAACTTAATTTTTTTTTTTTTGAGGAACTTAATTGAATGTTATATTTGCAATACTAAAATAATTTTAAATATTCAAAACTTCAAAATCACATAAAAAATCATGGCAACCAAAATGCATCATGATCAAAGTAACCACTGGCCAAACTCAACTCAGTAAAATTTCAATAACATGCAATTAACTCATACCTGAAATGAAGCAAGTAATGTAAATACAATGTTTCCCTTCTGTATCGCATCTACTCTTTGGGAAGCAAAGCATTTCCCATAATGTACTCGTTCAACTTGATATATAATTGGAACTACAAAGACATATTTACATGCGTACCATTAACAACTTTCTCACTAATTTTAATCCATGAAAGGTGTACATGCCCAAACTCCCTTAATGGACTGGATTCGGGATTGGACTGACAATTAATTTATAATGTGGGCTATGGATTTCCTACTATGGGTAATTCCTAGCCGAGCTTAGATTATGTGTTCTTTTCCTTAGTAGAACTCTCTTCCCACTCCCTCTAAGTTAATCTCATTTTACTGGTGTTCTTTCTCTTGCCCTCTCTTTCGCTCCGAATGACCCCCTCTCTTTTTCTCTACTCCCTTCTCCTATTTATAGCTTGAGGTTGGTGGGGTACTCATTATTACCTTCTGGTCTCACTTATGTGGGTGGAGCCTGATTTAATTATTCTTGATAAGGAATATGCTTCATTGGAAACAGTGGTAATGGTGTTGGAACTGGTTCCAGCCTCCAAAAGGTTGCTCGGCAGTGGTGATCCCCAAGGCAATTCCGAGTTGTCGAGGTCACGGGCTGCCCTTGGTAAGTACAACCCCCGACCAATCCATACATGATCGACATAAGCATGTCTAACTTGTGATTAGTGGAACGGGCATACTATTGGGCTTGGGCTTAAGAACGTTTTAGGGGTGTGTTTGTGCCAAGGCCCAAGGCCAAGTGGGCCTGAGGTCGTATGTGATATAATAGCCCCCCCTTGATTTATGTCCTGCAATTGGGAACGAATCAGGGACTTACCCTGGCAAACTAGGGATTCCTCGGGAAGCTTAACCGTCGATCATTAAATGGAGGATAAGACATTTATTAATGCCCCCTTAAAAGAAGCGTTATGTCAACCTGTCAAATCCAGCAGTAACAATGACCTGATGGTTCATGAACAGAGGCCACGTGTGTGGGAGTTACAAAAAGAAATTTGAAAAGACATTTTCCGCTCTTTTTCCATTAAATGCCTTCTCCCTATAAATAGTGGCTTCTAACTCTTCATATCATTTTTTTACGTCCCTACTTTTTCAAATCTTTCACTGCCAAGCATGTTCTTCCCGTGCGTAGATTCTCCAACCAAGATCATAAATTCCTAGAGCCCACAATAAGTTTCTTCGCTCACTGCTTTTCTTTTATTCAATTTCTTTTTCTTACTCTAGAATTAATAATGGGTTTCTCTCATCTTCTTAACACCGAGGCAGTCTTAGCCAATTTTAGGGCAATTCATGATATCCCTGGTGATGTAGAGGTAACATATTGTCATGAGGGCGATATTGCTCTTCAGCGACGCCCTCAAGTAGTGTTTTTTCCGTTAATGGCCATCTTAGGAGGGGTTAGATTTCCCGTAGACCCTATAATACTTAGGACCCTTAAATTCTATGGTTTGTGTCCTGATCAACTCCCCCCCCCCCCCCAAATTTTTACTGAGTTGTGAGTTGTGTTAGCCAACTAAATCACTTGTACGGGTTATAGCTAGACCACCATGACATAAATTTTATGTATAGTTTGTGTGGTAACATAAGAACAACATGCTATCTAAAAGTTAGGGATGTACGGGTACTACTAATATCATGCCTTCCCGACTCTAACAGAAACTCTGCAGGAAAGTATGTTCGTGTGAGCGGTAATTGGCATGCCAACGAACTTACCTGCCAGACTTTGCCTCGGGATGTTGGTCAGTACCGTGCACATTTAATTCTGTTTTTATTTTGGTGTGGTTTGTTTGTCTTTATTGTTGTTTAAACATGTACTAACCAATTTTTTGTTTCGCTCTAACATAAAGCGTAAAAGGTTTAGATTGGACATCAGAGTTGTACACGTGAGAGACCTGAATTTTGTACTCCGATTAGAGATTTTCGTCAACTTCAACAGGCAACTTCGGGCATCCCACCTTATACTCGGCTGCATCTCGGTTTATTCAACCTACCAACATTTTGGACAGGTTATGTTGGTGGACAGCCCACTATTGTCTTATATTGACGTGCGGCATCCAAACTTCCTTCCTCCAAACCTAACAGTAGGCGAAGCTGGACCTCGGCCCCCTGTTGATTAGGGCAGATTTGTTGATATCTGTGAGGGACGCCTCAGCCAACTCTGTTTTTCAAGGTCGTGCCATTCACATACCAGTTGCGGAGCCTCGTGTTAAAGTCCAGCCAGCCGATTAAGCAGAGGTCGAGTCGGTAAATTCCTTAGAAGCAGAGGTCGAACAAGAAGAAGGTGAGATGGTCGTTCGGAGGACAATGACAGTTGACCGGTTTCTGCTCGGTGCCCGTCCTACGGCACAGCAGCAACAGACTTAAGGTGGGAATCAGCCCCCTCCAGCTACCCATACTCAGAAGAGACAATGCACTGCCAACCAGCCCCCTAGAGGGTTAGAGGATGCTCCCCCAAGGACTTCCTCGCTTTCTACCCCAGCTGTCGTGGTCATCCGAGAACCAACAGGTGGCACACACCTAACCATGCAGGTTGGATCCAACATGGCGTCTTCCTCTTCCCACCTTGCCGTGGGATGGCACACGATCTTCAGGCCGGGAACGAGCCATTCCTGGTGACTTCCAACGTAAGAAGTTGGGCTCAGGGCAAGGGTCGCCAAATTGCCTGAAGTCTTGGACAAGGCCTGCAACTTCTTGAGGACGTGCACTTTTTCTCCAGCGGTAGTGATGAGTTCTTAGCTACTTGGTTGCAATGGCACTCAATTGCGGTAATAAACCTTATCCTTTTCCTTTTGTTACACAAATATATGTATATTTTTTCCTTTTTATATTAATCGATATTGTTGTAACAAGCAGTGCAATTGGCTTATATAATTAAAGATCGATTGAAGGATGCCGCCGAGGAGGCTGACAGAGAAGAGCCCTGAAGGAGGTTACTGAGGCCACAGTAAGGGTTAAAGGCAAGGCTACGGAAGATGCCGAGGAGAGGACGCGGACAGCTGAAAGGGCCCAGGCTCGGGCAGAGCAGAAGCTGATGGAAATGGATGCAAAACTAGGGGGAACGGAGCTCAAGCTAGCTAAAGCCAAGGGTCTAAATTTGGCACAGGCCAATGAAATTGTCAAGCTGAAAGCGGCCCTAGAAGCCTGTGAGGACAAATGGTACAATGCGGGCTTCGCGAATGCTGAAAACTTTGTGGAACCAATCATCTACCAATCATGGCGACATGGGTTCGGCAAGGGATGGATGGCTGCTTTGCAAGCAATAGGGGTGTTCGATGATTCCCAACTGAGGAACCCCGAGCAAATACCTTACCCAGCGCCTCCTCCCCAAGTTACACTCCTAGTATGAGGGAGTTAGTGCAAGAGATTGACTCCCATATGGAATTGGTTGACCCCAATTCAACCAAATCAACCTCATGACCTTATTGCTTGAGAAAGAAAATTTTATATTTACTTTATTTGCTTTACTTGCTTTGCCATGGTCACCGGGATGTGGTGACAAGACATTAGTTTCGGTCATATTTGTGAACAATTCTCATTGCTATTACTTTTTGTTGGAGTTAAATAGTTTCTACCATGTTTTTACTTTGTTCATTTATAGATGTTATGTGACCGAGTTAAGGTGTGCACCTGGTTGGTGATCGGGATTGAACCAAACCAGGCTTCTGTTCTTAACTAACTTGAGGAAGTAAGGTTTCCACTTGTTCGACGATCGAAATCGAACCAAAAAAAGGCTTTTGTCCTACAAGAAAATAGAGATAAGGTTTCCACCTGTTCGGTGACCGAGATCTAACCGAGCACAAGTTTTTGTCCTTAGATAAAATAGAGATAAGGTTTCCACCTGTTTGGTGACTAGGATCGAATTGAACACATGTTTCTGTCCTTAAATAAAATAGAGATAATGTTTCCACCTGTTCGGTGACCAAGATTGAACTGAGCACAGGTTTTCTATCCTTAGATAAAATAGAGATAAGGTTTCCACATGTTTGAGTAATGCATACTTGGGGGAACATCATAGGGAATTTTGAGCCTTTTTATGATTCATTTTATAACCTAAACCCAACCTACATTACAACCCATGAATAAGACCTCCTTGAAGTCTTGGTAATTGTAGGCACATCTTAAACTCTAATAATATTTTTCTCTTGAATTAAAAAGGAAAAATGCTTAAACTTTTCAAATCCCACAGGATGATATGTCTAATGACAAAATTTCTCAAATTCTCAAATCCTCAAAATGACTCAAAAGAACTTCCAAACATGGAGCACTCTCCTTGTTTACACCCAACAATGTGATTCATAAATATTATCACATTTCATTTCTTGATTGCCTTTGAAGACTTAATCTGACGATATTCAAAAGGATGATGCAAATTTGATTACATGAGTTTAATGAACTTAATCCTTCCTAATCAAAAAGATTTGTTTGATTCTTAAAAAAATGATTGTTCAAAGAATCACCTCTTGTTCATAAATGTTGGGATTTGTGCCCTAGAATCCTATTGTATGATACTATGTACTATATTATGTATAACATTATGTATGACATGATTTATGACTTAATATTGTTATTAATAAAGTTGTTTTATTATTATCTGAAATAATGGTAACATGAATATTTGGACATTATCATATAGTCCATGAGATGCATAGTATGTAATTTATGTGATTTAATCACAGAAGATATAAGTCACAAGTTTTTTGTAAACTCAGAATTTGGTTCGTAGTCGGTGATGAAATTGGGCATTTCATCTGCAAAGACTATAACATGTCAACTAAGATGATTTGTCTTGATTATGGAAGTGGTGACTTCTAGTTAATATGTTGATATGTTTTAAGAGTTAAGACATATTGAACCGGACCGCTGTGAGATTTATTATTCTTATAAAGACTGTCAATTGAATAATAAATCTCACGACTTATATTTGCATGAACTCTTAATCCTGAAAGAATAATGAACCTGATCATGAAGTGTAGGTTGCTTTGATATATCAGGAGTGAGATCTAAAGTAACAGTCAAAACCTCAGTATGTTGGGCAACTACATTTAGTGTTGATGGAACATATATTCTCAAGATGGAATTCATAGTCTCTTAACGGAGATATAAAATATTCCCTTGAGATAAGTTTAATGGGTTTGTTATTCAGAATGTTAGGCCTAACTACTTTAGTAAATAGTTACTAAAGTATATATTTATGAAATTGGATTTCATAAATATATGATGAATAACTTAAAGGATTAAACCGGGTACTTAAGGAATAAGATGTAGTAATTTATAAAGTGGCAGTCTACTTTCACAGTTTTGTATTACTACGAATATTTTATGAAGGGGTTGCATGTACAATAAAGTCTTGGGATATAATTTATTAATAAGGCCTAAAGTGTAATTATATTTATATAGTGGTAATAAATATAATTAATGGTAACTTTGGATTTGTCAAGAGTTGACAGAAAAGCCTAAGGCCTATTGGAGCTAGTGTCTTATTTGTTTCCTTTTGGTCCCACTCCAAGCCACATATTAGAGCCCAATTGGAAAGGCCCAAAAGACTAGCCCAATTAGATAACCAGTTATTAGAAGAGAAACATACAGAATTTTATATATACAACAAGTTTATGAAAATACATGTATATGAGTGTTGGACACTCTATCATTCTCTTTAAGAAATAACTGATTGAGAGACCACACATCTTGGGCGTTAGTGGAATTGGAGTGAAAATTGAAAGTGTTTCTGAGAACTTTTCATCTTTGGTTTTGAAATTCGTTGCACCAAGGTACACTCTCTTGTTCTATATTCTGAAACTTACATTATGCATGATATCAATTTTGAATGAAGTAGATCCGTTTATTTTCCGCTGCGTATATGCATATTTCCTACAATAAAATAATAAAAAAAAAATAGAAGAAGAAAGAAAGAAAGAGAAATCTCATTTCCACAAAAAAAAAAAAAAAAAAAAATCATTCTTTTTCAAAATCTAGTTCTCTTGAACTACGTCTTGACCTGATCCTCTATGAGAGAGGTACGTAGGCAGCCTTTCAGAGGCCTGGTCCCAATCACCCAAACAACCTTGGAGAACAAAGTCAAAACAATGTGACAAAATTGTTTGGGTGCATGTTAGGTTAAGCCCATTTGTTTGCATTAAGCATGTTTAAACTTGGAGCATTGGCTTATTTATATTGTGTGCAAATATGTTCTTCTTGCATGGAAGTATGTTAGCATGTCCACACTAAGGATATTGGCAAAAAATGTTTTCACTATAATTGGTTTCTAAAAAGCTAGAGAAAGAAAGCCTTTTTGTAGAAACCAAGGATGGCAGACCTTGATCTTCTTTCATGTTCCCCAATGATCACAACATCAAATGAATTCAACTTCAATCTAAGCGTGGAATATGCCCCAAACTAAGGGCATTGGGTAAGTACTTCCAATTCATTTCAATGAATAAGTCCATTGCTAATTGAAATCATCTTTTTGTAGGAATTAAGCAAGGACTTATCCAACAATCCGCATCAACTTCCAGCGAAAGTTATTCTCATTCAAATGATAGGTTTTTCAAAAAAAAAAATCATCATGAATAAATCTTCATCACTTTTACTCCATCTTCATCTTCATCTTCTTCACTTTTTGATAATGAACAAATCTTCAAATCTCAAAAAAAAAAAAAAAAAAAAAAAAGAAGAAGAAAAGTAAGAATTTTCAAAAAGCCTTGGGACTAGGGGCGTTGGGCTTGTGCTTCTTAGTTCACTTTCAAAAAAAAAAAAAAAAAATTCAATCAAGATTTTCAATTCTTTCAAAAAAAAAAATTTCAAGATTTCCAAATCTTTGAAAAAAAAAATCAAGAAGTCTCAGGAAAAATCTTCATTAAATTCTTCCTCAGGAACCAAGAGCAGAAAGATATGATCCTCTTTCATATTCTCTAGTGGTGCAACATCAAGCATGAGATATGTCCCAAACTAGGGGCCTTGGCTAGGTATGTCAAATTTTCAATGAATAATTCTGTTACTAACTGGAAATATTTATTTTGCAAGTACTAGGGTAAAAGGCCCACACACATCAGCAGGAATTATGCCTTCCAAAAATCCATCGGACCTCTGGGAAGCACGTCCAAATTTCAAATCCACGGACCTCTGGAAAGCACGTCCAAAATTCAAATCCTTGGACCTCTGGGAAGCATGTCCAAAATTTTAAATCCATCAGACCTCTGGGAAGCACGTCCAAAATTCAAACCCTTAGACCTCTGGGAAGCACGTCTAAAATTCAAATCCATCAGACCTCTAGGAAGTACGTCCAAACTTCAAATCCATTGGACCTCTGGGAAGCACATCAAAAATTCAATTTCAACGGACCTCTGCGAAACACATCCAAAATTCCAATCCTTGGACCTCTGGAAAGTACGTACAAAATTTCAAATTAATGGACCTCTAGGAAGCACGTCCAAAATTCAAATCCTTGGACCTTTGGGAAGCACGTCCAAACTTCAAACCATCGGACCTCTGGGAAGCATGTCCAAAATTCAAATCCTTGGACCTCTGGGAAGTATGTCCAAAATTCAATTTCAATGGACCTCTGGGAAGCGCATCCAAATTTCAAATCAACGGACCTCTAGGAAGCACGTCCAAAATTCAATTCCATCGGACCTTTGGGAAGCACGTCCAAACTTCAAATCAATTGGACCTCTAGGAAGCACATCTAAAATTCAAATCCTTGGACCACTTGGAAGCACATCCAAAATTCAATTTCAATGTACCTCTGGGAAGCACATCAGAATTTCAAATTCAAGGGACCTCTGGGAAGCATGTCCAACTTCAAAACCATTGAACCTCTGCAAAGCACGTCCAAACTTCAAATCCATTGGACCTTTGAGAAGCACATCCAAAATTCAAATCCTTGGACCTCTGGGAAGCATGTCCAAAACTCAATTTCAATGGACCTCTAGGAAGCACGTCCATAATTCAAATCCTTGGACCTCTGGGAAGCACGTCCAAACTTCACCTCTAGGAAGCACGACCAAAATTCAAATCCTTGAACCTCTGGGAAGCACGTCTAAAATTCAAGATCGTTGGTCCTCTAGAAAGCACGACTGAAATCCTCATTTTGTCGTGACCACTAGTAAGCATGTCTTGTACTCATTTTTTTTCCCAAAAAAAAAAAAAAAAGGTTGCATGTATGAACTACGTTTGGACCTGATCCTCTCACCAAGAGGTACATAGGCAATCTCCCCTGAGATTCGGTCCATATTTTGACCCACAACATAACCGTATGCATTTTTATCTACATGCATCATACATTCACCACAGTTAAATACTGATTGCAAAGTTAGGTGCCTCTTTCATACATTGACATTCGCTTTTCAAGCTCTGCCAATGAGAGGCATTCTGTTGACACCCCATTTTGCAACCCACATTTAACCTCACATGGAGGTTAAAAGGGTAATTTCGCGTTGGAAATATGCATCATGATTCTGGTCACTAGATCCTTAATCTCATTTCACCAAAATGATCTTGATGTTGTAACGATCAAATCGACTGGTTATAAGCCATATCGGACCAACAGATTGAAAGTTATCATCAAATCAAATTTTAATGACCAAGATGCACTATCACAAATTAATTCCGACTATATGTGATTATGAACAATTGATTCCAATTGTTTGTAATTATAATCAATTTGAGATTAATGATGTGTCATAATTTGATTGGTTAGGACTATATTTTATGATAATATTGCACACATCTAATTAATTAGATAGTTAAATATAAATTATTTAATGAGTAATTTTTGCAATTACCTTTTAATTAGGGTAAATTTGGAACTAATTAAATCTAAAATGTGAGTGATTAGAGCCTATTAATGTTAACTGGGAACTAATTTGGGACCTATTAATGTTAATTGTGCTGAAATTATTTTCTAACAAATGACATCTGCACACCATTTCCCTGATATCTCTCAGAATATTTTGAATCTGTGAATAAGGTTACTTTTCTAAGAAACTAGACATCCGGGGCTTCAATTTAAGCATAAGAACGAGATAATTCTGATCAGAATTGAGTAACATATGATTTTTTGAAGTTGGCTCTACAGGCTGTTACAGTAATTGCGGGAAAACCGAATTTTGCTTGCTTCTCACTCCCACCAATCTCTACATTTAATGCACCCGATTTCCCTAAATGCTAAAATAAGGTCTAGGTTCATGATTCTTTGTCAACCTTCATTAAATGACCTTTTATTCATATTTTCTCTACCACTACTATATAAACCCCCATCTCTTCTATTCCAAATGATATAAAAAAAACCCTTCTCTTCTCCTCTCTTGAGTTTTAGTGAAGTAGAGTAATTTTGTCATATCTTGGTCTTATTGAGACTCAAGGTATTGAGTGAGACTCACTCTCTCTCTCCTAACTCTTCTTTTTCTCCACCCTTAGGACCTCCACCAAGAGTCTCCTCCTCCACCGTATGGATCTTGCATGAATGTATAAATTATAATCCCTTTCACTAACTTTTTTTTTATGTTGTCATAATGAGAATTTAAGATTAAAGCATGATAGTAATTATTTAAATTCCCTTGAATATGTTTGAATGTTCTTAAATGTTCTTATGTGTTCTTCACATGTTCTTGGTTGTTCATCACATGTTCATACATAGCACTAGTTTTAATCTTAAATCCATATAAAAAACATGAAAAAGATGTTTGTTTAATAATTCTTTCAAATCATTGAATCTAAAATATTACCATCCACACACATTCACTATAATTTATTTTTTGATCCGAATGAAATGTTTAATAAATTTAATTAGGGTTTATCACATGTACACACATTAAATTCAACACGTAAATTAATTGACGACATATTGGATAATGTGGTATGAATGTTGGCCACCTTAATTTAGAAGACCGGTTTCACTGGGTAAGGTGGGTGCCTAACACTTTCCCACTTTGTAACATAGCCTCCGAGTTTAGATCCAGGGTTAGTAGATAAAATGCTTATCCATGTCATTTTCAATTTTTAGATTATAATTAGGAAACAAAGCCATGTACTTTATTTTAGATTGTATCTAAGACCAAAACTATGTAATTTCCTATGATCAATGTAAATTCAATTCCAAATTAATAAAATGAGGAATTTTTTAATTTTGGTTTTTTTTTTTTTTCAATAATTAAATAAGTGGCAATTCCATTATAAAACCCTTAATCTAAAGGGAAAAATATAATTAGTCAAACCTCCATTTTGAGAGGCAATTACACGACTCCACCCATTCACGTGGGTTTGGCCTAACACCTAAAAAAAGACAGGGGCATGGTCTCTCACAGTAACAACATATTTCAGTATTTCTATTTTTTTTCAAAAAAAACTCTTTTTTTTTTATCAACTAACCAAACATATTTATGATTTCAAAAATACAAGAAAATAGTTTTTTCTTTCAATTCTCATAAACAATTTCTTGAAAATAGAAAACAAAAAATATTACTAAACATAACCTGAGTGTTTGACTATGTTAGAATCACCGCGACGCACTCTTGGCGAGATGATCACTCTACAAGTTTAAGTGTTTGTGGGGTGTGGGGGGCATAGGCCAGCGTTCAAGTTTCAAAGAGAAAATTTCACACACATATACACTTAGATAATTCTAGATTAGAATTTCTATCTTGTGTGTATATATATCTAGAGGTGGGTTCAAGTTACACCTGGTGTAACTCTTGTAAAGTTATATCTTTTTTATACCGTAGATTTTTAAAAAATCTAACAGTTGAAAAAACATCATTAAATGTTATTCATTTTCCCTTCATTACCTAATTAATACCATAATTTTTTTTTTCTCTCTTTCCATATTAATTTCTTTCCATCCTTTTTTTTCCTTTTTCTTTCTACCCGTAGAGCACAATATCATTTTTTTTTTCTTTCTAGCCATTAAAGAGCACTATATAGTTTTGGTGTGGGCAGAAACTTCAATATGAGTTTTGAATTTAGGATGTTTTGTTACTTTGGTACGAGACTTTGCTCTCTTTCTATTGCTAACAAGCAACACATGCATAGTCTTTGCATGTTGGTATGAGTTTTAGATACACTATATTATTTAAAAAATATACTAAATTTTCTACTATGCGCCTGTGCCCACAACAAAACTATGAGATGGGTTATATTAACCTAAAAGAAATAAATACCCACTGATATTTATATAACTTGTAAAAGAGGGAAAGAGGGAAGTGCTAGAAGTTTAATTTAGCATATAAAAAAATGATAAAACATGGACATGGCTTCGATTCCGCTATTAAAAGCAATGAAAGAAAAATTCTATCTTTTGTGTATATATATATAGAGATGGGTTCAAGTTATACATTTTTTACATCGTAGATTTTTAAAAGATCTAACGGTTGAAAAAACATCATTAAATGTTATTCATTTTCCCCCCTTTCCCCTCATTACCTAATTAATACTATAATTTTTTTTTCTCTCTTTCCATATTAATTTCTTTCCATACTTTTTTTTTCCCCTTTTTCTTCCCACCCGTAGAGCACAATTTTATTTTTTCTTTCTTTCTAGCCATTAAAGAGCACTATATAGTTTTGGTGTGGGCAGAAACTTCAGTATGAGTTTTGAATTTGAGATGTTTTGTTACTTTTTATGAGACTTTGCTTTATTTCTATTGCTAACAAGTAGCACATGCATAGTCTTTGCATTCTAGTATGAGTTTTAGGTACACTATATTATTTAAAAATACCTACTAAACTTTCTGCTGTGCGCCTGTGCCCACAACGAAACTATGAGATGGGTTATAATAATCTAAAAGAAATAAATACCCACTAATATTTATATAACCTGTAAAAAAGGGAAAGAGGGAAGTGCTAGAGGTTTAATTTAGCATTAAAAAAAAATGATAAAACATGGACATGACTTCGATTCTGCTATTAAAAGCAATGAAAGAAAAGTTCAATGTTTTCTCATTCTCAATATTTACTCAGAAAGTTGTTTAGAAGAAGAAAAATTACTAGATTTGGAGAGTGGAGAGACTCATTTAATGCTTCATCACTTACTTTTAGAAAAATAATGAGATGGCTAATAGTGTGTTTTTAACCAATGGATTTAATAAAAATCAATAGTCTAAAAAAGGTGTAACTTTTACAAAGTTACACCAAGTGTAACTTAAACTCATCTCATATAAATATATAAAACCATGTTAAAATCGTTTACTAGTATGTTAACAAAATATTATTGAGTGTTTAACCATGTAAATAATCTTATAATAAGTAATAATAAAAGATCATTTTACTATTTTATCTTTATAAATTATTTTTTTTAAGGATATAAGAGTAATTTTATAGATTTGGAGGGAGAGTGAAAAAAGAAAAAAAAAATTCGTGGGATTCATGTAAATCATCTCTTTTCAAATTTCCTTCCTCTCCTCTCTTTTCTTCTATCTAGAGGTGGCAATTTGTGTTCGTGGGTCGAGTTCATGTCGTATCAAGCTATGAGTGTTCGGCTATATGAGTTGACCCAAACTCGACCTATTTTGTAAACGTGTTAGAAATCTTCAACCCAAACACAACCTGTTAGGACATATGTGATTTGATGTTAGGAACATATGTCAATATTTTATGTAATTGGCTAATCCTTTGACAAAACACACTTGTAATTGGATAAATCTAGGATGTGTTTAATACAAGATTTCAAATTCAAGTGTTAAAGTTATATAAGTCTGTCCAAGAACAAGTGAAATTGTGCTGGATTTTAAAGCTCGATAACTAGCTCGATAGCTAGCTCAATAGCTAGTATCTATCGAGGTTTAAGAAGCTGCTGAAGCCCGAACCTCGACAGCTATTTCGATAAATACCCTATCTATCAAGGTTTATGAAAGATAGATTTTCAGTTATGTTTTGCATCCAATCCGTGAGTACATATTTAGGCTTTCTTTTCTCACAATCCTAAACATATATAAGGATTATTTTAAAGGCTGTCAAAGGTTGAGCAAGTGTGAAGCAAAGTTTTGTTCATGCAAATTATGACCGGAGACAAAATTTGTCATAGTTCATCTTCCTATTGAAGAAGCTGCTATGTTTGTACATCTTAGGGTTTTGTGACCAATGAGCTTCGTGATCTTCATCATGTGATGAACTGAAAAACTTTGTAGCCAACATCTTTCTCAAGTTGGTGATCAAGTCACGTACTAGGATCCGCGCATGTATTGGTTAGTCACGTACTAGGAGCCGTGCATTGGAAAGGAGAAATTGTCACTACAAAACAAGTCCAATTGAGTATTGAGGTAAGGGTTCAACTGTAGGTTGGTATAAGGTACTAGGATTTTTTTACTTGTAATTGCTTGTTTTGATAATAGTGGATTCTCGAGAGTAGTGACTTTAAAATCATCCGGTGGAGTTTTTTCCGTGCAAGTTTTCCCTATTCGTAAACAAATTACTGTGTCAATTTAATTTTAGTTGCATTTTGTTAATTGGTGATTTGTTTGTGCTACCACGCGTTTTACATGTTAATTGAATTAATTAATTAACTTGGCTAAATTAATTGGTTAATTTATTACAAGGGGTTAATACATTCTTGGCCTATCAAGACCTATTTATTAAACAGGTCAACCCGACCTGACACATTTAACTCGTTTAATTAACAAGTCATGTAAAAGTCAATACAAATGATTTGTTTAATAATCTATTTGATTAATAGGTCATACCTAACCTATATAATTTTTATCAATTCTCATATATCTAAAATTAAAATAAAATTACAACTATAAATATAGTAATAAACATATAAAAACAACCATAAATTAAGCAATAATATTAAAATAACTAATAAACTAAACGGGTAAGATGGGTTCGCATGTTGAACACAAACACTACCCGTTTATTTAATCGGTTAGCCGTGTCAACTTAAATATGACCCGAACTTTTTTAGCTTTAACCCATGACCTGTTTATAAACATGTTAGTCAGATTTTGCCACCCCTACTTCTATCCAAGCAAAGGAAATTGAATCCCTTCTCTTTGAAAGTTGTGATTTACAACTATGTTTTATGTTGGTTTTAATTTCATGTCAAATTTGATTGTATTTCTGATAAATCATTTCCCTGTATTTTTTTGTGGGATTTAATGTAAGGGCTATATGTGAGAAATTGGTGAAGATTCTGTGAAGTTGAAGAATTTGCGACTGGCTAGCAGGTGCCAACCCGCGAAAGGCCACATGAGAAGCACATGTTGGAATTTGAAGAGTCTCTTTGCTAGGTTGGATTTTACAAGTCATTCGTAACTCAGGCCAAGTCGTGAGTGACCCGCAAAACTCTCTGTCTAGATGTTTTTGAGTGTGCCTTTTCACATACATTTACGAATAATATATAAGCTCTCATTACCCACGAAATTGTAATAAAGAGTTTTTCCAAGAAAATTTTGAGAGAGGAAACCCTAACCAAACATTTGAGAGTTAGAGATTGTATACCCACAATCATCTACACCATTTTTCTAAAGTTTCCTTCACTCCTACCTCTCCATCTACACATCCTTGAGAGGTTCTTAGCTCAAACACTTTCTTCACCCATTCTAAATGTTGAAAGAAGTTTTGGTACATATGGGAAGCATTGGAAGAAGCCATTGAGTGACAAATGCAATTCGGAGCTAATTGTAGGATCTGGACAACCAGTGAAGACATGGCTTCGTGAAGCCCGTTGGTAGCAAGAATTTGGAGGGTTCAAGTATATTGGGTAGATTAGGCTTGGAGGGTCTTTTCGTTATTCATGTATTCTAACTTTATTCACTAGTGGGTCGATTTCGGCTTAGAGGGTTGCGAAGAAGTTTTTCGCCGAGTACTTCGGTTTTCTTTTTGATAACACGTCTCGATGTTGTCTTGTATTTGCATCTTTCTTCCCTACTCTTTTAAGCTTTACATTTATTACTTATTGTACTTGCTTATGCCTTAGAGTAGTGTTTTGGTTTTATTACGTATCATTTACTCTTATTCCACACTTAGTTAAATTAGAGTAAAAGCAACTAAACCGTAATTTAAAATTGGCAGTCTAAAAATATAAAACAGAGTTTTAAGTGTTGAAATTGTGTTTTCAAAACATGATTTCACTTAAAAATCAGTCAAAGCAATTGAAATCATTATTTTAGGTTCTCATATAACTTCAAAATAGTATAAATTTAAATAATTAATATTAAAATTTTAACCATTAGGTTTTTATTAACGAATAAAACCTATATAGGTGAATTTAATAACTACAACACATTTTTTACTCCATTTGTCGATGCAAACATTCTACTGGGTTCAATTATAGAGCCTAAGTTACTACACTTAAGAAATTACACTTAAGTTATAGATTAAATTTTAAATTATATACTTAATAAAATTTAGGATAATTTTGATTTTGCCTTTTAAAGTTACAAAATTTTGATCCATTCTAGTAACACTAGATAACATTGGCATTTTCTCCCTTTTTAATTGAAATTTATTTTTGGTGTTTTGAGTATTTAGCAAATTATACTGAATTTCACTTTTGAATTATGAATATATAAAATATGAATAGTGAATTATAGAGTTTTCCCCCCTAAAAACTCAAAATTTCAACTTTAGTGTTAAAGTTTTTTTAGTTTTAAAGACACCTTAAAGCAATTTTTAGTGGGTTGAAAAATATTTTATTTTATTGTATTTATTTTTTCGCCAAAAAGAGATCTAGAGCTCGTAATTCTCTTTTAAAAGTTAAAGATTGTTTAAATAAATTTTATTTCAAACACGACTTGAGCTCAAGATAATAATCAAACTATATTACATATTCAAGTTTCATTTATTTTATTGTCAAACAATATTGATTTTGTTCACTTAACTTATTTTTTTCCAATATAGTAAATGTTACATCCATAATTTTTTATTTCTCCACGAATCTAACATAATAACCAAATTATAATTGAAATTTTATTATTTGAGTTAATTTGATATAATTATTTTCATTTTTGAATTTATAAAAATTAGATTGACCAACATTGTACTCTAAAAAATCATATATAATTTTATTACAAAATGATGTATTTCTATTATCAATACATAAATAATAATTTGATATTTTATGAACTTATTTATAAAAAAAAAAGTACACAATCAAATATAGTTTATATTCCTATAAAAAAAAAAGTCTATATAAATACAATATTATACATGCATACATATAAACATATAATATTATATATACTTAAAGCAAATATCATACTTATGAGTTTGTTTGCAAAAACATTATTATGTTTAAACTCAAATGATTTAATATTCGTGTATAGATTTCGACTTGAACTAGCTTGATAAGCTAAATAATAAATTGACAAAGTTTAGCTACAAATTGGTTGTAACATAGCTACATGTTTTGAAAATCTAACTGTTTATTGTATTTTCATCTACTATTAATTGTATTTTCTTTATATTCTTAAAGCATATGTAAATTTCCATGTTAATCATATTTTATTTATTATTTGTCTTATAAAATTAAATTTTGAGCATAATTTTATATTATAAAAATTTGAAATTTAAATATTTGATTGATGACATAGTTATTTATTTGATTGATGACATAATTATTTATTTTTGCTATTTGCTATTCTAGAAATTTTGCAAATATTGAAGATATAAGAAGAAAATGTAATCCCAACGGTCAAAATTTACACCCATAAGTGGAGTTGTAGCCTTAAACTACAATAAAATAAAGTTTGCTCCTAAACTTTGTCCATAATAAAATATAGGGAAAATTATAACTTACCCACATGTGATTTGGCTGAAATTTAAGTTGCCTACTTGTTATTTGAAATTTGATACTTTACCAACTTAAGGTTAGCTTAATTAGATTTTCATAACCCATCTCTATTAAAAATATGGCTAAATATGTAATTTTGCTCAACTTTTATGTCTCTCTCCTCCAAAAATACAAAAAATATAAAAATATAAGATTAAAAAGAATCCAACAGAATACTTATATCATGAGATTTCAAACCGCATGTAGGCAATTTAAATTTTGGTTAAACCTTAGGAAGGTAAGAGCATTCACATCAAAGATGTGAAAATGCTAAAATCTCATTTTTAGTTCTCATCCCCTCAAAAAGTCACATACATCAAGGTTGCTATTCTTAAAAATTTTAATATTTTAGCTATAGTAGAATGTCATCTTTGACAGTCTACTGTTGCAACAATCTCATAAAAATAATAATATTTTTTATTAGATTCTCTCTCTTCTCTTAATAAAATATATTTTTCTCTCTCCCTCTTTTCTCTTAGGCTTCTCTCTTTTTCTTTTTCCTTCTCTCTAGTCTCCAGCTGTCTCACTTCTTCTCTCTTTTTTTCCTTCTTTCTCTTTTTTTTTCCTTCTCTCCAGCACCTTTCTTCTCCCTCTTTTTGGGTCGGTGTTCTTGGTGTTTTTGGAGAAATTATAAGATCCACTTGATGGACAAGTGATGTGGTCCACCATTCTACTAAAAAATTTCCATTTGTTTAAAATTGTTAGTTAGAAAATTTTTTTAAACAAAAATTAATTACTGACTCAGCAATTTTAAACAAGTGGAAGTTTTTTAGTGGAATGGTGGACAAATGACGTGATCCACCAAAGGACCATATAATTTCTCGTGTTTTTGGGTTAAGATCGAAGAGGCTATAATGGCCAGTGGATAATGGATGGTGGACGCTTTTGTGGCTGGGGTTGCCTGGTTGGTTTTGGCTACGGTTAAGATTAGGGTGGGTGGGTTTTGGTTGGGGTTAAGATCGGGCTAGGGTTGAGATCGGGCTATGGGATGGCTAAGATCGATCTCTGTATTTTTTTTTTTTTTTTTTTTAATTTCATTGATGCTTATGGGTTTGTTTGGTTGCTAAGAAAATCAAGAAAAAGGAATAAAAATTAGGCATAAATGCATTTTTAGTCCTTACATTTTCATTTCATCACTTTTAGTCTCTAAATCAATTAACGCGTTTCATTTTGATCCTTACCGTTACTTACTTAACAGAAATTGCTGATATGGCAAATGGAGTTCACTATTGGCACATTAAATGTTGACGTGACCAATAAAATAATATTAAAAAATGATTTAGTATTTAAAATATGCCACTTTAGCATTTTAATTTAAAATTTTAAAAACAAATAAATTTTAATTTTGTGATTCTAATTTAAATTAAAAAAAAAAAAAAACAAAGAACCTTTTTTTCTTTTTAGTTTTAAAGATTAAGAAAAAAAACTTGCAATAACTATCTCAATTTTTCTTAAATTTTCTTGTCAACCAAACACAACATCATTAATAAACACAAAACACAAAACTCAAACTCATTTTCATTTTCATTTTCCTATCTCTCTCTCTCTTGGGTCAAACACTCAAACTCCGCTCTCTCCCTCTTTGCTTTCTCTCATTTCTTTTTCTTTTTAAGTTCAGGTTGTAGTTTTTGGGATATGGCTTTGATTTGGGTTTAGAGAAAGAAAGGCTAAGATGTGGTGGTTTGGATTTGGGTAGAGAGAGAGGGGCTAAGATCGGCAGTGGTTTGGATTTGGCTTTAAAGAGAGAGGGGCTAAGATCGACAGTGAACCCGTCCCTTTTGCTCTTCCCAGCGATGTCTATGGACCTTGTGGTGGCGGTGGCAGATCGGACCTTCTGGTGGAAGATCGACCATGGCGAGCAACCCCTCGTTCATTTAGGCTATGCTTTTTGTTTTGTAGTTGTTGGATTTGTAGCGAAATTTTGGGAATATTTTGTTGAGGTTTTGGGTTTGATTTTTTGGTTTATTTGATGAGTTTATAGAGATATTTTTGGAGATTTGTCTAGTATTTTTCTTTGGTTTTTTCAATGGGTTTTTTGTGGCTTTTCTATAGATTTTTCAGGAGTATTTTTGGCTGGAAATTTAAGTGTTTTTCTATGGAGAGGTAGAGACGTGAGAGGGGAAATCTTAAGGACTGAGATTTTTTTTTTCCTTTTTTCAGTGGAGTTATTGGGGATGTTTTTGCTAGTTTTGGTGGTGTTTGGTTGGATGTTTTTGCTGGTAATTTGTGTTTGGTTCTAAGTATAAGAAAATGCAAGAAAAGTTTATGTTAGTATCATGTTCTTGTCGGTGAATTTATTTTTTTCTGGGTTTGTATTATTGTGATTGAATTTTCTGGGTTTGTGTTCTTTCTTGTTCATGTTTAAGATGAAACTAGATTTGAATTCATGTGTATTTTGGGTTCTACTTTTTTTTTTTTTTTTTTTCATTTTTCATTTTGTTAAAATTGATAAATTAATTTTTAAAAATCAAAGGTTGATGTGGATGGTAATGTGTCTTTTTTTTTAATTATTATTTTATGCTGATGTGACATTTTTTAATATTATTTTATTGGCCATGTCAGCATTTAATGTACCAACAGTGAACTTCATTTGCCACATAAGTAATTTTTGTTAAGTAAGTAATGATAAAGACCAAAATGAAACGCGTTAATTGATTTAGAGACTAAAAATGGTGAAATGAAAATGTAGAGACCAAAATAGAGAAGATGCAAAATATAGGAATTAAAAGTCATTTATGCCTAAAAATTATGAGTTTGACGGATTGTGGGTGGTGATGGTTGTGGGTTTTGTGGAGATGGTGAATGGTGGGTTGTAAAGGTGGACATCAGATCAAACAAAAAGAGAGAGAAAGGGAGAGAGTGACGGAAAGGGGGAGAGAGAAATCAATAAAAAAAAATGAATAGTTTTTAACTGAGATGTGAAAATAGAATTTTTGTTGTTGGGTGTATTTAAAAGTGAAATGTTAAAATGAATAAAGTGACTTTTTGAAGTGTTAAATGCTATATTTTTTTAGTATTCTTGATGTGAATGCTCTAAAGTATCAAATTTCATCCATGTGTAGACAATTTAAATTTCAATGAAACCACTTGTAATTTGCCCTAAAATATAAATGATCAAGTTTATTCTTCTAAAAATTTTATAAACATAAAAGATATAATGATATAAGAAGGAAACGTTATCCTAATAATCAAAAAAATAATCGAAATTCGCGTCCAATAAGTGATGTTGTAGTCTTCTTAGGCTAGATGTTGCCAAACTTTATTCACAATAAAATATAAATAATCATTTTTTTTTTCTTTTCAGCAACTACATCAAACCAATCATCGTACAAGCAAATGGAATCTAAGCATTGAGGCAAGGTAGATTCTTGGAGCCAACCCAAAAAAGAAATGGGTTTGACTGGCAGGTACGTTCACCACAACCAAACTTGACAACTCAACTCTGTCTTCCTGTTTCTCAAAAAAAAAAAAAAAAAAAAAAACTCTGCCTTCCTTGTCATTCTCTTTCAGTCCCCCCCCTTTTTTTTCATTCTTGTTTTTATTTTTATTCTACATAGTATAATTCTTTTGTCTTTGAGCTTTAACTTTCCCAATTCAGCACCACCAAAAACCTCAGTTTGTTATTAACTTCCAGTCTTCTTTAATCAAAATATGATTTAAAATTGTTTTTATAATATTTTGTAAGGGGTCCAAGTAATTATTGTGCCTGTGTTTGTGTACAGCTGCTGATCTTTGTTGCTTTTGTTCCCAAAATCCCTATGCCCACAAACCCAATAAGTAATAAGTCTTAGTTTTAAAGTTCTAAAACCTGGGTCTCTTTCAATTTCAGTTTTCCGCAACTGGGGTTGACCCATATTGGTTGAAAGTTGTATTCTTTAGCTAAAACTCGATTCTGTGCACAATTCATATTCCCACAAATGGGTCTGCTTTGAAATTCAGAATTGCTGTTTTGTGTGAAGTAGTACATGCACCTTGAGCTTTGTAAGTTTGTATATCTTTTTCTTTGATTACTCCTTAAAACCCTCCATGAAGTGCTCAGTTTCTTGTTGTTTGACTCAATTAGCTCAGTCTTCATATTGACTGCTATTGGAGTATCTGTTTCAATAACTTTCATCTGCTGCAAGGTCATGTTTGTTACTGAGTTGCCGATTTAAGGTTTTTAAACTATAGATTCCACATATAGATTTCCATATTATTTAATATTTTCTGTTTGTATCAGTATAACTAATATCAAAATCTATTTTTATTAATTTTTAGCTGGAAACTTCTTTAGGATTCAAAATATTTGTTAAACTCAGTTGAATTTTAAGTCAATTTTCAAATAAATGAAAACACATTATTTTTCAATTTCTAGGAAAATTTCAATTATGATTTATACTTATATATTTTTTCATTGTCGAATTCACAGACTCATATTCCTTGGTATCTGTTAACATGCTTGATTTATAGGCATCTATGTCAATCGTCTGTGGACTTCCCATCCTTGAATGTGTGTACTGTTTGGCCTGTGCTCGTTGGGTGTGGCGGAAATGCCTTTATACTGCAGGCCATGAAAGTGAAAACTGGGGCCTAGCCACTGCTGAAGAATTTGAGAATGTGCCTCGCCTTTGTCGCCTAATCTTATTTGGCTATGAATTAGATATTTGTAACCCGCTTTGGGCTCCCCCTGGAGGCTATGGAATTAATCCTGATTGGGTATTCTTACGTAAAGATTATGAAGATACTTTAGGCCGTGTTACTCCTTATATGATTTACCTTGACCATGATAATGCTGATATAATCCTGGCAGTTAGGGGACTAAATTTAGCTAAGGAAAGTGATTATGCTGTTTTGCTAGATAACAAACTGGGGCAGACAAAATTTGGTGGTGGGTATGTCCACAATGGCTTATTAAAGGCAGCAGAGTGGGTTTTTGATGCAGAGTGTGAGGTTTTGAGGGAATTGGTTGAAAGGAATCCAAATTATAGCCTGACATTTACTGGTCATTCCCTAGGAGCAGGGGTGGTAGCATTGCTGACATTGGTGGTAGTTCAGAATCTGGGTAAATTGGGAAACATTGAGAGAAAGAGGATCAGATGCTATGCTGTAGCTCCTGCTCGGTGTATGTCACTAAATTTGGCTGTCAGATATGCAGATATTATCAGTTCTGTTGTACTCCAGGTACGATCATCAGATTCCACTGTAGATTTGGGTGCCTTGCCATCAGTAATTTGGTTAATATTGACTTATATTGGAATAGAAGCGTGATATTTTCAGTGGACCAGGTTTAGTTGTGCATATTGTCTTCATCATGATATAGTCAACAACTCAAAACAATATATGGTAATATCTGTCATATTTTTCATCATATATTAATTTTGGAAAATGTATTGTCACACTTCGAAATGGTAAAAGACTATTGCTTGTATTAATCTTCTGTCAACACAAAAATCTTACAATTGAAGCATTTACTGAATCATAGATTCATTACTCAGAATTATATAATTAATTTGCCAGAGATGAATATGTTAAGGGATGTACTATTAGACGAGCAGCAAATCTTCTTACGAAGCATGTGTCATAAATTTGATGATCAAGTTAGCTGCCATAAGCAGGACAGGTTTGCAAACATAATATGGGTTCATTAGTTAAGAGTTTAAATGTCAAAAAAAGTTAATTTCTTTCCCAGTATTACATTACAATTTATATTGATGACATTTTTGCATATGGACGATTGTATGTTCTATTGTTTTTAATATGAGTTGTTTTAATGAACCAGGATGATTTCTTACCTCGGACAACCACTGCCCTGGAAGACGTATTCAAATCACTTATCTGGTAAAAAATAGTATGTCATAGTAACTGTTCTTTCATCTGGTAGTTCCTAGCATGCATGATCCTTTTTTTTTATTTTTTTTAAAAGAGTTACAACCTATGGTGTCCGTTTCTGATGATAGCTCTTTATCATCAGACCAAGACACTAACAACATGGGAGGAACTTAAGGAAAAGATGACTTTTATCAGTCTTGGAATGTATTGATTATAGCATATACACAGATTTACCCTTTTTTTCTCTTTTTTTTTTTTGGGGGGGTGGGGTGATGGAATTTAAAGACTTGAACTCCTGATCTCTTGTACATCTGAGGACAGATGGTAAAAGCATACTACTTGTAGTGTAAAACAGAATAAATTTCTTTCAACCTTTAATGATAATCATTGTTTTCTTTCTTTCTTCCCCCTTTCTTTTTTTTTTTTTTGGGTTTTGGGGGGGGGGGTGGTGGGGGACAGAGACAGTCATAAATAATTCTTTCAAATTCTAGTTTGTATTTCATCTGCTTGTGAAATTGGAAGCATTCTTTTTTATGGTCTGGTCCCAAGACTCCCAACCACACCAAAGATGTATCCCTCTTTATTTTCTCTGAACAAAGTAAAGCTCCAGTATTTATTGGGAGCTCCTTGAGGAAACCAAGAATAATTGTTACACAAAATAAATTCTTTCATACACATGTATTTTTAGTCTGTTACTAATTTATTTTCTGATCAATTCAGAGTGCACCATCCAGGTGAGATTCTAAGTTTGGTTTCCTTCATTTCGACAGTTTGCCATGTTTACTGTGCCTAATGTGCTTGAAGGATACATGTACCCTGGAGGAGAAGATGCTTAAAGATCCAAGGCGGCTCTATGCACCTGGTCGCCTCTATCACATTGTTGAGCGGAAGCCCTTAAGGTATAATAAGGTTCATATTGAGCATGATGATCCCAAACATTAGGTCAATTAGGAAGAGGCACTATCTTGATGATTACTGTCACAGAGCAACTTGAGCAAGTGAGAGGAAGATAACTTTTTTTTTTTTTTTGGGGGGGGTTGGGATATAGAAGTGAGTTTGATGAGATTAGTGATTGTTTCTGAGTAGGTATCTAGCCACTATGTTTGTATAAAAGTTTTATGTGAGGGGCTTGCTCCTGGGAGATTGATGTCGCTTGCTAGTGCTCTTTGGGGCACATTGTATGGGCACCATCTTTTGGAATGACAATATTTTCTTCCCCAATTCTTTTGGGGTGGGTGGGGTAACATGATATGCTGGAGTCTGGATTTGGCTTCACCAAAGTTGATCTGTGCCACCTGACATCGCCTCATGAAGAACCTATGAACCCATCCCAAGCACGATGTTGTGGATTCACAGCTACCAAGCACTGAGCTCAAATAGAGCCAGAGGACCAACTCTGATACTAGCCATGAAACAATTTCATATAAATTTCTATGAATTTTAGATAAATAAATTTTGTTATTGAATGATATATACGTCATATCCATCCTTTGAGGTGGGATTATTTAAAATATGGCACTAGTTTGGTGCTTCATGTACAATTTCTTTTCCATGTTGCAGGTTAGGAAGATTTCCGCCAGTTGTGAGGACGGCGGTACCTGTGGATGGGAGGTTTGATCACATGGTTCTCTCTTGCAATGCGACTTCTGACCATGCTCTCATTTGGGTAGAGAGAGAATCACAAAGGGCTCTTGATGTAAGTTATCATCAATAGAATTTGGTAATATAAACAAGTCTATCTCCCCAATATTGTTCCTGTTTGAAGCTAGGATGCTAATACCATTTTATTTGGCCGTTGTGAAAGAGAAGACGTTTATTATCACAAAGCATTGTGAAAAGTACATAATCATATCGGTTCCATGTTTATTCAGCTGCATTTATTAAAATCATATGAGAATTGTTCAATACATAGAACTTACACATACACAGTTGAGCTAGTTTCTTACAGGCACCCAAGTATCCATGGGATTATCTTGCAAGCCTTTCCCTTTCCCCGCTTGGGTTTTGATGGTACTGTGCCTAAATACTTAGCTCCTACATCCAAGCTTTAAATATGAAGGATTGGAGGCACTTGAAAACTGCTCTTGCAAACCATTTATTTTATTATTTTTTTCTATAGATGCCCTTTTTCTTTTATCATTTGATAAATCTATTTGGCTTTTACAAGCTTATATTTGTTTATCAAATGGCTTTCACAAGCTTAAGTAGAACGCTATCCTGTTCCAATTTTCATGCCATATAGGTTCTGCTATTGCCACAATGTTCATATGAATCCCTATGTTATGGCTAGTTTTTTTTTTTTTTTTTTGGATAAATTATGTTATGGCTAGTTTAAAGCAATTAAATTCTTTTTCAGTGTTCCAAGAATTCTCCATGTTATCGATTTTTAACTGACCCTCTTGTAAACACTAATCCAATGTCTTCATAGTGAATTTAAAGTATACATGTATATCTCTTAACTTCAGTTAATGCGGGAGAAAGATAAAATTATGGCAATCCCAATAAAGCAGAGGATGAAACGTCAGGAGTCTCTTGCCCGAGAACACAGCCAGGAATACAAAGCAGCACTTCAGAGAGCCATTGCTTTGGATATCCCTGAAGCATTCTCACCTCATACATATGGAACATTTCATGAAATGGAAGGAGGTGAGAATTCTGGCAAGTCAAGTGAGGAGATCTTATCCTTTAATAGAAGAAGGGAAAGTTGGGATGGATTTGTGGAGCGTCTATTTCATGAGGATGATTTTGGTCATATGGTGTTCAAGAAGTCATAAAATGTTCTGAAGAATTTTCGTACTGTAACTTAGCTTTACAAAAATCATTCTTTCATTCATATCAACAAGCCCTTTTGTAAGGGGTTCATGAGTTATGTTGGGTTCCAATCCGTACAGGGATATCTGATAAGAGACTTGAAGGCTGTACATGTTCGTCCCACTTTGATCAAATGTAAAAAGATTTTTGATTTTTAATGTAAATTTGGTCATGATTCTGTCATTGCACTCTTTATCCTTTCTGATAACGAAATTAAAGTATTGAGGTTCTTTCCCGTCCAAACACAAAAAAAAAAAAAAAAAAAGTATTGAGGTTCAGCAAGCATTCAGCTGGTGAGTGCTGGTCGAGAGCACATGATATCTTTTTTTTCTTTTTTGGATAGGTACATGCTAGCATTTGATGAATGAAAAGTGTATGAAGGTAATAAAAACCTTAGCTTTAAAAAAATAAATAAATAAAAATAAAAAAGGTGCTACACCGAATTATAGTCTTAGACCTAAGTTTTAACATTAGCTTAAGGTGCTGCAGATCATTTAATACTACGATGGTAATAAAAACATAGGGATTCAAGACATTGGTTTTTGTGAGGTAGATTTTCTGTCACTAGAAATGATATTTCCACGCCAAAACTAATACTCCCTTTTTTAAATAAAAAAGAAAAAAGGAATCATAGTGGAATCTATAGTAAAATATTGTGAGAGACATTGATAAGAAACAACCATTCGTTTCTCAAAAAAAAAAAAAACAACCATTCAGGGATTATAGGATCACGTCTAGCTATTATAAGAAAGTTGTCACATCACATGGCTTCCCCCTCTGCAGTACGGTAGGTAATAATATTTTACTAGGTGAGATTTCTCATCAATGTATAGAAGCACTGGATAGAACACATGGCTAACGCATGATCATTTTAGAACAGGTGTCGCACCCATATCATCTTTTGTGCATAAAAGGTCAGCCAAACCCAAAACTACCACCTTGTTTTAGAAGTTGGCCTTTTAACTCCAACCATTCAAAGGATGAAAATTTAGAATGGAGGATCATTATCATTTCCTAAATCCTAATCACAAATGTATGTCATATTTCTTAAGCTTACCCTGAAAATGTCAATCAGCATTATTCTCATCTTAAAAACTTCAAATGAAAACAATTCTGCTAAGAGGACTTGAGATTCACAAAGCACAAAATGTATCTGCAAATAACATGACTATATGAAGACTAGTTAAGAAACATTGTTTTATAATAGCAAAACTTAGATTCAGTATCTTAGGTGCAGTACATTAGTTTTCCTAATTAAATGCAAACACATGCCTGTATTAAATTTAATGTCATTGGAAATAATAACATAGTTTGTGTTTTATTAATCAATACAACCAATTGTTTGAATTTAATTGAGGAATCCAATGTATTGCACCTAAATTTTTCCCTATTAAAGCATTGCATAAGTGCAAACAAAATATTTCCACCAAACTACTAACATGTTAGGTAAAGTGTTGATGGGGTGCAACAATAATCTAATTTAAAAATGATTATATTAAATCTATGTATTAATTACTTGTACGTCTTGGTTGGGCTTTGTGTTTGATTAAAAAATGGCCCAATCTAGTAGTCCATTACCTAGTATAGATAATAGCAAAAATACTATTCCCCTAATCTGCAACACAGTAACCCCAACATTTTTGTGGGGAAGAGATAAATAATACATATTCAGGAGAGACTTTATCCCGCTATACCTGGAGATCAAGAACTTCTTCCCCTGCAGTGAAAAGGAGACATTAAGTTAAAATTCCCACAAACGACCACATTCAGAATGCCATACAGAATGGTAACAATTAAATTATGTGAAGCAATTCTAATTCATAAATTTAATCAATGCCAACAGTGGAATTCAATACCCTAAAAAATAGCCTATACTGCTCTTATGTATGTTCTAATAAATATTACATTTTTCTTTAGATCACATAAAAGTTTTAAGCAATTAAAAACCAGTCATTTGTCTATTTAGTTTGGAATCCATTGAATGGATGTGGTAAGAAGTTCAGTGCTTGGTATCCAATCAAATGAAATCATTTCATAGTTTTTGAAGATATTGAGAGACCTATAGATCTCTTGAGGTCTATGCTAGCTGGGACTTTATTTGAATGGTCTCATATTTGGGGGTTCACACACTGTTCCATTTCTGATTTTCTTATGTCTGTTAGTTCTTCTCTTTGATTTGTTTGTATTTGTTACAAGTGCAGTGGGTTCACCATCGTGAACACATTGTTTCTTTTCTTTTCATTAATAAACTTCAATTATCTATCAAAAAAAAAAAAATTTAGTGTCTAACGAAGCCAGTTATGCAAGTCAAGGATTTTGACCTATTCTTTACACCTTTCAAATGATCTCAAGAATATGCAGATTGGTTCAGTAAAATCCATGCTGAAGGAAATCTGTTTCTAAGGCAAACAGGGAGGTTGATTCTGTCCCTACCAAATGGGTGTTTAATCGAGAAAGATATCAAATAAAATAAAATAAAATCTGAATAATTGTATTGGACAATATGTGAAAGATTTGAGTGTCTCCAGTGCTTTACCGTGCATTTTCTTGACAAACCGTTCAAATTCCATGAAATTGTGTCTTTCCATAAGAAGTGGACTAAGCCTAAGGTAGGTAAAGGACGAAAAATGCCTCCCATCTGGATCATTCATGGGCTTGGCAGTATCTAATATCTTGTTATAGCCTATTCTGTCGTGACAAGAAAGTGTATTCTCACTAGTAACTGGTATGCAAGCATCCCATGCAGCATTCAGCACCTGAAATAGACAATTAGGATTGTCATTGCTAAAAGCTTTCAACTACAGATCTGTACAGTTGAATTCAAGCGATCATTTGCAAAATGATTATTAAATTTGCTAGAATTGACAGACACACAGGGTTTCTTATTATATTCTGGCTTTACACACTTTAAGGAAATAGCAAAGCTCATCAAGAGGTTTCAAATACTTGGTGCTTACTTGCCATACTAACCCCTCCGTATCTACCAATGCCTCCACAAAGTCCTCATGCTGGCCTAACATTTGTATCTCAGCACATGTGAAGTTTAATGCAGCTCCATGCTTCTTTAGCATTGCTGCAATTGCAGCATAACCGTCACGATTGCAAGAGTTATAGAACCCAGCAGCTAATTCAGCAGCATGACTGGCTGTCTTGTACCACCAGTAAATACCTGGTAGCTGCTCAGCAATTAAAATACAGCAAACAGACTGAATTAAGCCATAACTAACAAAACAACATTCAAGATTCAAAAAGATTCAAAAATTCCTTGTCCAAACACAGGATTACTGAATTAAGCCATAACTAATAAAGCAACTTCTAAAAAAACTCAATAAATATAATGAAGATGAAGGTGCTTAGCCTTTTACGTTTATGATAATTGAAATTAAAATTGGTCATGTGTTATGTTGACAGTGAAATGGGTCTGCAACAAAAACAAAAATGCAGTGACCCTTGAAAGCAGAGTGAAAATAGTAAATAAATAAATTTAAAAAAAAAATGAAGTTGAAAGAAATCTTCAAATTTAAATACCCAAAAAAAAAAAAAAAAAATGCATCTCTCATGTAAAATAGGAACACTTCTGAATAGCTAACACACCTTTGCAGCAATGCGGGTCCCATCAAAAGTTAACTTTGCTAGAGAAAGTACACGATCACCATGATCAACTACAATTTGAGAATACCAATTCAGGAAGAACCTTCCATAGTAGCCATCATAATCACCTCCATCACAAAAAAATCCCGTTTCAGGAGGCCGGGAATTGTAGGAACCTGCATTATCTGGTCCTCTTGCCCATGAGGAGTGTCCCCTGTCTTCTGCTGCCTTCCTTAGACTTCTCAACAAATATTGATCATAACACTGGAAAATAAAGGGAGATGTTATAAAAGTACTCTTTCAGAATTAAAAAGCACGATTCGTGTAAAGAGACAATGGCAACTGTGGGTTGAGATGATCAGCAATCTGTGTATAACAATGTTATCATGCTCAAAATGAAAATTTTCTTATTCTCCTGTGTCAAGATTTTAGAAATAAGCTGATCTCCTCAAGTAAAAGGGCAGCCCTTTAAAACAAACATTGCTTACATAGTTACATGTTTTGACCAAACTTCCTATCCAGAACTTCAGTTCTCTATAGAGCAGCTTAAATATAAGTTAAATAACATATGATTTTTTCTCTTTTTCTGAGAAGATATCTTGTTTTTTGATAAGTAATCAAAGAAAATAAGTTATTTTCTCCAAAACTGAAAGCGGTACCTGTAACATTTGCTTCAGGGAAATGGAAGTAACCTGAAGAAGATTATTTTAAAGTATGATATTTTACATTAGGCTCCAGAACTGCAAGTCATCATTTCTGTAAGTCATGATTTATTACTTACTATTACTATTACAATTACGATTAAAATATTACCAATATGAAAGATAAATACCATACAAGGCACAGCAAATTTTAAATTTTAATTACTTGTATGCCATCTGGCCCGGAAAAGGGGGAAAAATTATGCTAAAAGATTAAAAGATTAAAGAGAGCAACTTGTGGAGATTTTCCAGCTAATTCTGCAAAAATGGTAGACATATCTATTACTTATAAACACACTTATTCAAGAAGTACCTGGAATTCGCCAATGCCAGGATATCTCCAACCATGCTTTACCGGAAAAGATGGATAACGGAGCTCCCCACATGGTCCTAGTCCAACTTCAATCATGGAAATGATGCCATCCTCAAAGAACTCATCAAATTCTGTCCGGAAGCTTCTCATGTAGTCAAAGTAAACCTACACCATTTACCAAAGAATAAACCAATAATAATTCCATGCTAAAGATTACTACTCACATAGCATTAAGAGAAAAAAATAAGGGTCACCCATCTGGCTAGAAGAACTATGTTGTTTGAATTTCCTTTAAGAAAAAACACCCAGATTGTAGCAGAGCAAAGCTTAGTTTGTAGAAGAATTTAAAGAGAACTCAGCAGCATCTTTGGCTTCAATGAGCCTGACATGCGGACATATTCTATCTTGTGTAGCTTTGGTTTTGTAGCTTTTTTAGTTCATTTTGTTGGCATAAAGCCGGTTACAGGTGCTGACGTCCTGTGTTTTATTTTGCTGTGCTTTGTATATGCTAAGGTCCTTTGCCTTTGTACAGTTTTCTTTACAACACTTTCTTACTTTCCAAAGCAAAAAAAGCTCCATTTAACAGTCAAAAGAATTTGCCTTTAAATAATGTCAAATAGGATTTAATGTTGAAAGTCATTGGCTGAGTTTTTTGGTAATCATTCACTAGAACACAACTGAAGTAACGCTTGACAGTAATACAGAACATAATATTACCTCAACAGCAGTCCGGCCCCTTAAAACCCGATCCTTGTCTATTCCCCATGAGAGACATTCAGGATTGCGCCTTCCCTCTTTATCAGTGAAAAAAATGTCAGGATTGCTTCGAGCAATTTCTGCCACCCAATGGGGCAGTGGAATACAAACATCATCGCCAACATTGCCCCCACATTCATGAAATGACAACACAACCTGAACCAATGTCAAACAGAGATTTGAGATTTAGATGCGGAATGAATCTTCAGAATAATTAATTAAAGCAACCATGTGAGGTGACCAATCACAACTGCATGTCAGGCATTAATTTTCAACTGTTTTGCCCAGGCCGGCCAGATACACTTCGAAACCTGAGGTGACAATTTTAAGTAATACTTTTTTCTTATACTTAAATATCAATTAAATAATATTTATTTAACTTTCTAGTTATATATAAATTTTTAAATTTAAAATCTTATACTTAAATATCAATTAAATATTATTTATTTAACTTTCTAGTTATATATAAATTTTTAAATTTAAAATCTGTTCTTCTCTCACTTCTTGTGCCATAGTCAATCTTTAGTAGGATTTTATCAATTTTAATTTGGAAAAACTTCTTACTGCAGAAGCAGCAGTCAATAGTAGTACTTTCTTCTACATGTAAAAATTTTAGTTCTAAAAATAAATCCAAACTATCGATTTCAAAATAAATATCATGTTTGAGAAAACATTCATGGCTATATTTTTTGCAAACTATCATTGACTATTAAGATAGGACCAAATTATGGGGTCTTCTTATACTTGGGGACCTTAAGCAATCGCCGAAGTGGCCAAACGGAAGAGCCGGCCTTGTGTTTTCCATAACAATGATAAGAAAACGTTAAAACCTTACTCCAGTCAACTTAAGAACACCGGCCCTTTTAACCAAAACAAAAATAAGAACACCGGCCCAGATTTTAGCTGGATATTAACATTTTGTCATTCATGGCTATCTGACTTGGGTTGTAAATCGTCATCATTATCTAATGCTGTCTTACAATTTATAAACCATGAACATATTCACAGCAACATCTGCACCCAATTAACCCAAACCTTTCCTCCATTAATAGAGTGAGCACCACCATACCACTTTACATTAATGACAGCTAAGAGCAGTGATAATGAGTGTATGTCAAATCATTATATAACACTCACCTGTAACTTGAGCTTAAGCTCACGAACCATCTGAAAGAGCCTCTTGTAACCACTCCAGTTATACTCCTGAGGAGCATGTGCCTCTACTATGCCCCACCAGCAATCAACCATAACACCATCAATATTTACTGATTTCAACACCCTTAGCTGCTTTAGTAGACCATCCGGATCGACCATCTCACACTTCATATTAATGACACCCAACTGCCATCAACAACGTGAGACACAATAGCATGACTTACATAAGTACTAAGAGATATGCATTAGCAGTTAAGGTTTTTTTTTTTTTTTTTTTTTTTTTTTTGATAAGTAATAAAATTGTATAAATCATAAAAAATGAGTCACTCAAGTATACAGGAAATATACTGGGGTAAACAATGAGTTACAAAAGTTACATAGATCTAGTAAATCAACAATAGAAAATAAAGAAAGGTTCCTCATGGCTGACAACCAATCCAATAATGTTCTAACAAAGAATAACATGAGATCAGGCATAGAATTCTCGGTGCCTTCAAAACTCCTGCTATTTCGTAGCCTCAAAAAAATACATATGTGTGTGTATGTGCGCGCGCGTAACACAGTAGAAATGTGAGGTTTTGAAGAACAGATAAACAAAAATCCAATCTACAGTAACAGAGTAGGAGTAAAAAATAAACAACTTACGGGTAGCATCACATAAACAGGAACATAAGAGGTTCCAGCAAAATCACGTTCAGGTAACTTTGGGGCTAGGTCAACAATCTACAAAAAGAACAGAAGAATGTTAAAAAACTTGAGCCAAAAAAAAAAAAAAACCCAACGAAGCCATCATATCTAAAAGAAATATGTATGTTACAGATTGAATAAATTATTAAGAGAATGAATCCAAATCACCTGAGATATAATTAAGAGCATGAGCATTGTTACGTAATAATATAATTGACATCAAATAAACATGAAAATAAAAGCTGCAATTATCAAAAATATTGCAAGGTCATGATGAATGAAAATACATGAGAGCAGGTGCCACACATATGGTGCTATGTGCACGATCTTGCTATGAAAGAGTTACCTGATTGTAATGCTTGACATTTGGACACTATGCAAATAGAATGAATAATAAAAAATGATCAAATTACTAGTAATATTGCAGCATCATGCTGGATGCAAAAAAAATTGTATTGGTTATGGCTGAGCTCACCAGATAGATTCAAGGCAAAGTCCTTGGTGCATGCTTATAGTTATAGCCAATGAAACTAGATTTGGAGACTGTTAGTGTCAAGTTAGAAGTTTGGAAAGACGCTTTAGAATCTAACGATTTTCGGCTAAGTAGGACTAAAATAGAGAACATGGAATGTAAGTTTAGTAAAAGTAACAACAAAGATGAAAGGTTTGTAAGACTTGATGGTCCAGAGATATCAAAGAGTGAGAGGTTTGATATCTTTGATCAATAATTCATAAGAATGGAGATAATGAAGACAATGTGAATCAGAGGATATGAGCAGGGTTGATAAGTGAAGAAGCACATCAGTATATTGTATGATCATAAAATACTTATTAAGTTATAGGGAAAAAATTTATAAGACGGCTGTAAAAAAAATACATGCTTTATGGTATTAAGAAACAACATGTTCATAAAATGAGTGTAATTGAAATGAGAATGTTTAGATAGATAACTGGAAATACATTTTAAGATATGATTCAAAATAAATAAATTCACTTAAAGATAGGGGTGATTCCTATTGATGAAAAGATGAGGGATAGACATGTAAGATGGTTTGGTCATGTGCAAAGGAGAGTGATTAAAGCATTTGAGAAAGAGTAAGTTGATTCAAGTCAAGGGAAATAAAAAATATTGAGGAAAACCTAAAATAACATTAGTAGAAGTTGTAAAGGACATATCAATTAAGGAGATGACATACAGTATGATTTAGGATATTGATAGAATGGCAAAGAAAAAAAATAAAAAAGAAGAAAAGTGGTCAACCCTGATTAGTTTTTGAGGATCTATAGTCGATCCCAAAGTTTTGGATTAAGGTTTGACTGTCGTTGTATAAATTAGGTTCAAGTTTTGAGACAACCTTTTTATTTATTTATTACTTTTTTTTTTTTTGGCATTGCTAAAAAATGGCATACCAAGAGATTGATATTTTCAAACCATACCATCCAAGAAACTTAGACATGGTACCTGCTTGTCATCAACTGTATTCATGGAGCCACCAATAAGAGGATGACTCTCGTGTTCTCCACCATCACCCACCATGGGTGGAGTTTGAGATCGAGTACTTGAAGATAGATCATAAGGTGATGAATTGGGCATATACACGCCTTTCATACTACTTGCATTGTACTCCCCTGAGCTCTGGTAGCCAGAGGTTACTCCTCTAAGGGAAGCAGCTGGAGTCTGTTGGGACACCATATGGGAAGATGATGGAGTCACCACAGCAGAAGTGCCACCCATAGGCCTTGGGCCCTGTCAAATAGAAGAGAAAACATTTACATTTTTTGGGCATTTCTGGAATTCATTAGAAGTGAGAATGTGGGAAAATGGACATTAATTAGACATGTGAGATACATATTAGATGATTCGCACCAGCTACAATGTGGAGGCAAATTGTTCACAGAGAATCTAAGATCAACAAATAAGTAAACCAAAAAAACCACCTTTTTAAATAGTCAAATGTAATAGAATATATTTGATAAGTGTCAAATGTAACAGAATCTTATAATTAAAGATCAACTAATATAGAAGAACCTTATTTCCTGTATACTTGGGTGACTTTTTTTATGATTTATACAATTTTATTACTCATCCAAAAATATAGAAGAACCTTATTGTTAGACTTATGGTTAAGTGATTAAATTTACCATTTCCTACGAGTTTAAGCTTTTGAGATAATCGGTAATTTAACATGGTATTAGAGCAGGAGATCCTAAGTTCGATCCCTGACTTCATTCTACCTCCTATTTAAAATGTTAAATTCCCACTTGTTGGGCTTCCACTTATTAAGGGGAAGTGTATGTCCACAAATGAGGGGAAGTGTTAGACTTCTGGTTAAGTAATTAAATTTACCATTTCCTATGAGCTTAAACTTTTAGAACAATTAGTAATTTAACACTTATTATTAAAATATGGTAAAATGCTATTAAAATATGATAAAATACTTCAATCTCCCTTGGATTTTATCAAAAAATACACAGACCCTCCTCGTTTTTCAAAAGTTACTTAGACCTCCCTTATATGTACACTTTGAGTCCAACTTGTCATTGATACGTATAGAAATTGTTGATTGCATTCCCATTATTCTAATGTAAAATGCCTAAAATTACCCTTCATTTTGTTATTGTAAAAATCCTATACCATCTACCCCATGCTCATGATTTATTTTCTATTCTTCCTTTCAAAATGAATCATTGGTGCAGACACCAAATTGGACCTAGACTGATTTGATCATGACTAATGCTGATTGATGCTGATGGATATGGAGACTCTTTAGGATTTAATTCTATTTTGTTTTTGCATTAAATGGAATTGATTACAAGTTAGTTCCTTTCCTTCTTAGGTTAGAAATTTATCATCTTTCTTTCAATGATGTAATTTGGCAGTCCTATTTAATTCCCCCAATATGAAGTATTGTAAGCTTATGAAATTTGGGGTGGGAGTTTTCTTCCATTGCTTGGTGCTGATTCCAAGTAAGTCCAAGTGTTTTTTCCTGGGTTTCTATCATGCTTAGTACTGATTCCAAGCAGCCCTAGGTGCTGATGCCTAATTTCTATCTATTTTTTGCTTTTATTGCTTGATGCTGATTTCCAGCAAACCCTAGTTGCCAATTCCTAAGTCCTATCTATTTGTTTTATTCTTCTTGTTTCCCACATAACTCCCTCTCTTAGAGTTTATTATCCTGCATCAATCATAACCCTGATTTTTTTTGACAAAGATGATAAGGGGAAGATTACTGATTTACATTTTTTATTGACAGAATAATCTAACATATTTCAAAATGGATCATAAACCTCATTTTATGTCAAAATGATAAGGGAAACATTACAAATTTACACTTTTCATTGACAGAATCCTCTTAACATATGCTATGGTGAAATTTTGAAAAAACAAGGTAGGTCTGTGTGATTTTGCTAAGTCCTGGGTAGATTGGACTATTTTACCCAAATATCTAATACTAAAAATCACCTTTTTAAGTCTCTCATTAAAAGTATTAACTACTCAATTATAAAGAAAGCTTTTAAAAACCACATGCAAAAGCTAATAGAAAATAAGATAACAAATGAGCTTGAATACAGTGCATTTGCCAAGCAGAAATAAAAAGAAAAAGTACACATGAGGCACTGTCCGTCTCATTTACAGAAACAACTAAAGTTTGTATGATCTTTGAAGCCAAGAAGAGAATTTTTCTCGAGACAGAAGTACCTGAGATCTTGAAGGAAAGGTGGTTCCATCTGGAAGAACAACCCAGCCCGCTTCCCTTGCCAGAGCTGCAATTACATCATTGATATCAGCCCTAACTCTAAGATTATAGTTACCATGCCTCCGAAGCCCAGCCAAGATCCTTGCGGTAATCGCCCTTCTGTGCCGCTCTCTTAGCTTTGTTCTTTCTTTCTCTTCCAGTGGTCTACACCTCCGAGAGGCTTGCTGGTCATGGTATTGAAACTGGTTATTACTGCCACTGGTTGCCATCCCTCCAACCTCTACCATCACTGGTGTGGCAACACGCTTCTCTCCATTTTCTTCACCATCACCATCATCCTCTTCTTTCACATCCATGTCCATATCTTCCTCTTCATCTTCTTCACTCGTTCCAATCAATTTCTGCATATCAGTTGCCATAATCTCCTCTCCCTAATCCTCAACCCGTCACCTAGAAAATATATCTATATTTCTACTGCAAAACCTCCATTGCTGCTCAACTTTTCACATTATTAATGAATGACAGACATTGTTCACAGTGCAGCAACATCTGGACTTACTTTGTTCCTGGTGGATTCTGCAGTCTTCTGGCAACAACTGGGAACTTCAGATTAATCATAACTTATGCTACAAAAGAAAAGGGAAAGTCTCTCAGTTTCATTGAAAAGTTGTTCCAAAAAATCTTTTACACAAAAGCTTGTAGTTCTAATCACAGATTCAAATTTCGATTATTTATTTATTGATAAGTTTACACACTCACCTATTCAGTTTTAAACCCGTGACCTTACCCTCCATCTCTTATATGAGGGAGTTGTTTCAGGCTTTCAGCTAGAGCTCTTTGGCAATCATATAATCAAATTTCATATCATTACATAATTAAGGAATCAAGAAAAGAAAGAATTTCACTCATATAACTGAGTGACACTTCAAACAGTTAAGGTTTTTCATTTTCTAATTCACAACAACATTAACAATAAAAAATAATATGCCACAAAGGTGTGTTGCATTCTTTTCCTTTCCCACCGGTTTTAAACAAACTATGTGAAGGGTATAACCCAGTTTTTGAAGACATAGTAATACCCACCAAGCTTTCAAAAACCCCCAAAAAAAAACCCTCACAAATCTTTAGTTTGGTACCCAAAAAACCCATCTTCATTTTACATTTAAATTAACCATATTTTTGCAGAAAAATATTTTCCCACAAAAAACTTGGGCGGTTATTTCCTCCTGAAGTTCAGGCCCTGGACAAAACAGAACCGAGCAAAAACCTCCAAAACCTGTTTTCCAACGTAATAATTACGCCAAATGCCACTTTACACTTCAAAGAAAAAGCCCCTATCTATCAATTCAATTCTCTGGCAACCATTTTGAACTTAATTAACTAAAACGAATAATATCTATCTCACATTAACCAAAAACAAAAATACTAACAAACAAACAAAATAGTCTCTGTCTCCATAGGAAATTTTCCCTGAAAAATCGAACCTTTAAATAATTCTAACCAAAAAATCAAATACTTCCTTGAGTAAAAAATAGGAAAAAAAAAAATGAAAAATGAAAACCTCAACTGGAATTGACTGAACATCGACAATGTAATCCAAAGGTTTGAGTTTTTCCTCTAAATTTCTTCAAAATGTTAACAGCAAAAGACAAATAACACTCCAAGGCATAGTTTTGTTGATTAATCCAACCAATTTCTCAGCAAACGAACGGGGCTTAAGCTCAATTCTTTGATTAAATACAACCCTAAAAGAAAGCCCAAAATTTTGAAAAAAAGGAGAGAACTTTTTTGTCTACAAAAAAAAAAAAAAAAAAAAAATAAATATCTTTTTACACTTAAAAAAGTTAAATTTCGCAGGAGAGAATTTTCCAGGGGAAAATTTTCCGACGAAACAAACAGGTTAAACGAAAGTTTCAAAGATACTCAATTCACCTTCTAATTCTGCGAGCTCGTGCGCGGAGATTTAAATTCCAGCCTGAATTTTCACTCGGAAACCTTTATTTGACGGAAAACTATGCTTCAAGAACAACAAAAGCTTCTAAATCTCCATTTCTTCCATGAATTCCATCAATCAGAGCTCAAACGAAGAAAATTATACCAGATCCGCGTTCTCCCCTCCAAAAAATTTAACTTTACAGCGAATTCCAAGCCGATTGGGTCAGATTTTCCGGCCGCCGGCGAGCGTCGAAGATTAACGGCGAGTGGTCGGAGCTCCGGAAAGAGTGGAAACGAAGGAGAGAGCGAGAGATGCTCCGTGTTCTCCGGCGAGCACAGTGCTCCAA